>OX451735.1:64200953-65448432 GCA_948472305.1 Vicia faba
CATCATCACCACCATTTACCAAAAAAGCCACCTGCAACTTGATTTCTCTAACTCCAAGTCAAAACACAAATTTCAGTTTCAAGGTAAGTCTTCTTGGCTTTGAGCTTTTCATTTCAAATATCACTAGTGATTTATTTTTGAAGATAGAATTTAGTAATCATTTCCTTTGAAGCTAACCATATGCTAGCTCTTCATTTTTTGTCAATTATATGTTGAGAGCTGACTTACACATGCAATAGAACAAGGTTAGAGGTAAAAAAACGGTAGCATGAGTTAATGCATACTCATATGAGTCGACTCATTTTAGTTACAGAACAGGTTATGAGTCGATACAAGGCTTTATGCATCGATGCATACTATTATCCAGGAACAATACAGAGAGACAAAAAGTGTATGAGTCGACACAAAACACGAATGTGTCGACACAAACACGAAATGAGTCGACACGTACCAATATGTATCGACTCATGCTGAACTATTTTTGACTTCCAGGATGAAGTAAATGACATGTGTCGATGAAAAGCTGATATGTGTCGATACAAAACAGGAAAATGAGCCAATGCATGCCTGTATGCATCAATACATGGAGTTTGGTTTTGATTTTTTTTCAAAATATTTTATTTATCATTTATAATTTTAGCATATTCCTATTATTATTTCTTTCTAAACCAAAAGCCAGAAAGAAAACTTTTTTTATTAAAATTAATTTCTTTTCTTAAAATTAATTTAAAATTTAGGCTTAGGTTTATCTTTTCTTTAAAATTTATTTAGAACTTAGGATGTTTAATTAATTAATTTTTTTATATATATACTAATTTAATTTAATTAAAACCTTTTTCACAAAAATCTTAGACTTGTTTCTTTAATCAAATTAATTTTCTTAACTAACTTAAGTTTAATTTTCTCAGTTTAATTTATTTATTTTCTTTTAGTTAATTAGGTCAAAACCATTTTCTCATAACAAAAACTTTTTCATTTTTTTTCATATCATTTTATTCTTTGTACATTATATTTACATTTTTGTACATTATCATTCAATTCAAAATGGTTGTAATAGTAAATTAGGATTTATTTGTTTTCATTCCCCATTTGTAAATTTGTACACCCATCCCCAAATAATGTAATAATGTAGGACTTTACATTTCCGTAATTTACCGCTTTCAATATAAATGCTAGTAATTAGGGTTTGTATGGTAAGACATAAAATCAACAACTAGCAAACCCTAATTCAAGAACAAATGCATGAAAGCAAACACTTTTCACACTTGCACCTCTAGGGTAACCCACACTTGTTGCCTCGGATAAAAATAGTCATGTCCCTCGAACATGGGATACATTAGGAATGACCCTCGAATACAAAATCGTAGTACCTCGATGATCCTTCAATGTTGCCTTCGGTAAACGATCTTAGACCCTTACAAAAATTGCTAAGGTGTCCTATAATGTTGCCTTCTATGACTATACGATGACCCACGCTCGACCCTTCAAATCCAATGATAAGGCTTGCTACCAATCAATGGTAAGATAGCAATATCTAAAGGAGGATGAAAAGAACTAAGACTTTTTGAGTAGGTAGAATGTTCACAGTTGCTTGCTCATAACCTTCTTCAAAACATCTTTCAAACACACCAACACTTTCAAATGAAATATTTTCAAAAGTCAACACTTTGTATACATTCTTATAGAGACGAGAGTCATTACAAAGTTCTCCTAAACGAATGCACTTCTCAAAAATACTTTCAAAAACAAATCACAAACACATTTCAAATAAAGCATTTCAAAGTGAGCTAGCAACTAAGAGCCTGTAGATAACTACGGATGAAAAGGGTGCTAACACCTTCCCTTTTCATAACCTACCCCCTGAACTCAAGAAAATTCTCAAAAGGTATTTCCTGTTCTTTTCACCCTTTCCTTTATTAGATAAAAGAAAAGTCGGTGGTGACTCTTGTTATCTGCAACAATTGCGATAAAAAACAAAACACCCAAGTCAGTTCTCCTACCGTATTACAGTGTGGAATGATGAAGTTTGGAGCGAATCCGTGTGAAATTGCAAGCATGAGAAGTGTGACTTCTATTTTGCTCAAAACTCAACTAAAACTTGTGTTTCAAGGTGCTAACCACTTCTAGAAGATTGCTAAACATGATTATAAGTAAAAACACGCAGAAATTTTGTGTTTAGAGGCCAAATCATGAATTTTAAATTCTGACTTTGGAGAAAACTTCAGTTTCAAGGTAGCATCTTTGAATCAATGGTGTGCACGATTTAGGGAACCTTAGGATTTAATTCTTGATGCATTGGAAAGATGATATCACAAACTTTACAATGTGAAAAGAATGGAATCAAATGGATTCTTGAGTTAAAAGTTGTGATGAGTCAAAGTTGAGAAAAAGATGTTGACTTTTATACTTAGAAAAATTTCAAGTTTTCTCTTCAAAAATGACCTATAATGTTTTGATTCCAAACAAAGCCTTCCTCTAAAATCTTGCTTTTATCAATGATTCTAGATTGAAGTAGACTTCCCAAAGAGCATTGTGAAACTTGAATCACTCAAAAATACCAAGTATTTAAAAATTTAAGGTCTTGCAAAATTGGTGAAAATTCATGAGATGACCTATAATCTTTTGTATCCTTAGGGCATCTTCCATCCATTTTAAAGCTTTGCACATAAAATAAGAGTTGAAGTTCACATCCTTAAGATCATTGTGGAAAATTAATGGGCTCTAGGAGATAAAAATTGACCAAGTTATGATCTTTTGAAGTCACATAAGAGAATTTGATGGCCTATCTAGAGGACTTGTAATCTTTCTTCATAATTAGGCATCTTCCACATAAAATTTTCTTGAAACTCTTGAAGTTATTTATTTATAAACCTTTAAATAGAAGCACGTTTTTGGAATCACCCAAAAATACCAAAAGATGAGCAAGATATAGCCGTTAGAAGTTCAAAACGCTAGCCCCTAGAGCACCAAGATGCCTTGGGAATCTTTTTCAATTTTGACAAACTTTATTGCACAAATACTTTTGTCATGTAAATAGAAGTTGTTGAGGATGATGATGAGAAACCATAGAAACCATAACCACTTCCAAATATTAAGAATTGAGGTAATTATGCACTTGTGAACAAGAAATCAAGAACTTATTCAACTAGGTCAAACTTCTTCAATCAACCCTTGCATCTTTTAGACTTCCTTTGAAAAATTGAGGCATGATGAACCGTAGTAGACCTTGTAATGATATCACTTCAAATTATCTTCAACGTTGAAGCTTAAATATCAATGAAATTTTGTTGAAGAAGGCATGGAAATAAACTCATGAACCTATATATCAACCTGATGAAATATGTTGTGCTTTCACCTATAGCATCAATTAGGGAAAACATTCATTGTACTTATTAGTTAAAAGTTAATCAATTCAAAAACATATATGATCACAAAATATAAATCAAGGTGCTTGGAGATTTCCCCCAAGCTAACCTAAAGATAGAGAGGAGAACCAAAACCTAGTGTGATATTGTTGTGATTGAGTTGATATAAGATGACAGAGGGATCTTAGGGGCAAATATTGGAGTACAACAGGAATGCAAAAATGTATGAATGCATGAGTGTAGGGCTTAGTGATGAGATTTTATGAATGGTATCCATAGAAGGTAGGCTCCTAGTGTTGGACTACAGATATTCTACACTCCCTGTAAGGTGGTTTCCTTAAAGGTATCATGAATAACACTAGAGGGAAAGGTACAATGGCCTCCCTTAAGTGGAGCCTCTTTACAGACTGAAACTTTTGTCTCTAGGTCATGAAAGGTCTCGTCAAGTGATTTTGGTTTAAGGGTTATACAAAGAGTCATAGGTTTCATTCCAAAGTCCTACTTTCAAAGAGTATGTATCTTTAGAGGTATTCCTTTCGTGTAATTCCACCGAATCTATATGAAGTCGTCACATAAACTCATAGGGCTGATGTATCCCCTTGGCTAATAGATGAACCTTCTTTCTAAGGGTTTTTTAAAATATTTTTGCAAAATTTAAATCCCATCACAACTACAATAATATGATAAAATAACAATAAATAAATGAATAAAAATAAATAAATAAGTATAAAAACCCTAAAATTAAGAAAAACCCAAAAAACCCTAAAACCAAAAGAAAAGGCTACTAGACCTAGGGTGAGTCCCCAGCAGAGTCACCAGCAGTTGTAACTGGTTTGGAAATGAGAGTCTCCACCCTTAATTTTTATCCTAAAGAATGGAATATAAAGGATAACCCTAAAAAGTTAGAGTTTCTAGGTTTTTGACTCAGTTTTAGACGAAGGCAAGGTGTTAGGCACCCCCCATCTACCTTGTTCATAAGGATGCTAGGGTTAGAAGTGCAATCTTTAAGAAAGAGGGTTTTAATTTTTTAATAGGGGAAGTCACCACAATTTTAGTCGTATGTCTACATATCCTCTTATGAGTAATTAGAGTCCTAATTTGTAGTTCGCAGTTGGTTTGTGTTTTTTATGGATTACGAGATATTTGCATTTTCTGTGTACTTAGTTTAGGTGTGTGAATAGCGGAGATATTACACAAAGTGTGCGCAGTCGATTTAAATATACTTGTAATCCTTTTTGAAATGTATTTGTGGAATTTAATTTGATTATGAAAATAATTTGTTGTTGGTTGAGTATTTTTTTAGTATTTTAATTGTGAAAAATATCTTATTAGATGCATGATTAAAAATAATTTAATGCAATAAAATAATTATTATTTTTTATGAGTTGAAAAATAAAATATGATTATGATAATAATAGAATACTAAAATTATAAATATATATTGAAATATAAAATATAAAAAAAATATAAATGTAAAATAAAAAAAAATGAATTAAGTTAAAAACGCATGGGGTTATGAATAATGTTGGGCTAGTAAAATAAGAGGGTTTAAATAGTAGGGCCCTGAATTCAGATATTGAATTTAGGCCCATCTCAAGGGGGTGTAGGTTTGAACTATCTAGTAAAAGTTGGGGGTGTAAGGAAGCAAGGTTTCAAGTTCAAATATTGGACTTGGCCTATTAGGGCTAGGGGTATGTTTTTAACGTGTTAGTAAAAATAAATACAAAGCAGGGGCGTAGTTAGTAATTGGGCTTATCCCAAAGGTGCTTTTGGGATTCCGTGTGGCCACCGGGTGGGAGAGCGCGTGGTAATATCGTGGACACGCGCTCTTGGATGTTTCGATGGTGATCGCGCGGTTGCGGTTGAGGGTGCATGATAACAGTCGTGGGGTGAGGAGCATCAGATTATTGAACTTAATATATTTTCATTTTACAAAAACATTAGTTCCATTTCTTTGTTATCTTATTCTCTCTCTCCGCGTCTGTTTTCTCTCTTCTCTTAGCTTTCTCCTCTCGTCCAAACAAAAACACCTAGAAACCCTAGATCGTTGCCGCTACCCCATGAACCCTAATCGGCAGCGATTTTTCCCCCTTTTTCACCAAATGTTACCCTAATCCCCCTCAGTTGACCCCAATAAAACCCCAAATCACAACAATTATCAAAAAAACACAAGAGAAACAAAAGTTGTATTTTCATTACCTCCTTCATGAATCTATTTGTCTTCCTTCACATCTGTCCGTCGCTAACCCTTCTTCTTTATTTTTTCAGGTACATTGGTGGTTGTAGTGATGTAGCGGCAGTGCTAGGGTTTCAGATGTTGAAACCCTAAGTTGGAGCGATGGATTTGATGACGGTGATAGAAACAAACTCGGTTTATTCTTCAATTTTCTCTCATTCCTTTTCTTCCTCTTCCCCCCCCCCCCCCCCCCTTTTACTGTTTTGTTTTTTTAGGTTTTTATAGCTTAGAGAATTAGGTTTTTTTAGGAAACAATTTCATTAGGTTCTTTACTTTTTGATTGATTTAGGGATTTTTGATTAATTTTCGATTTTGTTTGATTTTGTACTGTAAAGATTTAATATAGTTGTAATTTTGACTATGATTGTATAAAGATTTAATTTGTTTGCGTTCTGGACAATCAATGCAAGATTTGATTCAGATTATTTCCTTGTTTGTAAAGTAGATCTGAGCAGTAATTTGAAACGTGCATTTTTCTTTTCAATCTAAACAGTACGTGTTTTCTTCCTTAAAGTGTGTGTTACTTTTCTTTGATTGGTATAGTAAATGTTATGAGGTTTTGAGCCATGTGTTTTTCTTATTTGGGATTTACATGTTTCAGTCTTTGGAACGTGCGAAAACCTTCAACATTTTTCTTTTAATTAATAAAACCAAACAATTAAGTTAAGTTTATTATATAATGTTTAATTATAATAATAAGTATCAATATAATTAATAATTATAAAATAATAGTAATGTTAATAATAATAATAATAATAATAATAATGTTATAATTAATAACAAATTTTTTATTTAAAATAGACCAAAAAGTTGAACGACCATACTATTTTAAATTATTGGGCCTAAAAGATTAAAATCCTTATGGGCCGCTTAAAACATACCCCTCTTCTTCTATTTAAAATAGACCTCAATACTAATATCGGGCCGGCCCATATAATCTATAAACCCTCTCATATATTCAGTATACCCCCCCTCCTATAGAATTTATAATGGGCCAAAACTTTGCATGGGCATTTCTTATTTAGAAGGGCCCAAAAATTCTTAATGTGGCGCAAACCCCCCTTTTCCAACATTTGAGATGGCCTGGAATTTTTACATGGGCCTTTCTGATTTAGAAAGGCCCCAAAGAAATTATTAATGATGTAGAATTGGGCTGGAAGCAAAACAAAACCTTGCTCAAAAAATGCAATGGACTTTTCTGATTTAGAAAGGCCCATCAATTTCTTCATAAGATAAAAAACCCATTTATAAGCTTTAAACCCCATAAATATGTGAATAATAATTTTTTTAGAAATAGAAATAAATATATTATGAGCTAGTAGGGCAAATTTGGGGTATGACAACTACGCGTAAGTGTATATATTTCTCTGATAAAGGGTATTTGAATGTTGTGAAACAACTGGCTGAATAATCAACTGATAAAATATCAATGAAATCTCCATCGAACGTTTTTTATCCCACGGGAAGGGAAAGTTAAACATCGAGTAAACCTGAGAAGGGTGAAATCACGATCAAACGACCGAGAGATCGGGTAAGGGAGTCTGTTACGTAAGAGGAAGGTATTAGCACCCCACACGCTTGTAGTACTCTATGGTATCCACTCTTGTGGTTCTAATCTATGGGTGTGTTAGGATATATATCTAGTCTTAAAGCTGAAAAGGGAATGTATGCAAAATAAAAGAGAAAATAATGTAGGGAAAATAAAAGTTGTGCTCGTTCGGGCCCTACCCCAACGCATATGTATCCCTTTTAAGGAATCAGAACAGTCGTAGTTCATCTCACATGTTTCAGTTTTTTTTTTGTTTTTTAATTGAATAATGTTAGGTTTGAATCAATCCACCGCGGCTCGAACTTTGGAGACTTATGACCTGTAGCGGAAGGGAACTAACATGTTATTAGAAAAGAAATATCTATTGGAAAAAATAAAGGTGTTGGTTTGTCTTTTTTACCTTGAGAAAGGATTTGAAAGCTTTAAGTATTTTATGATTTGCAAAGAAAAAGAAAAGAAAGGTTTTTTTGTTTTATTATGCAAAGGATGCAAAATAAAAGAAAACATCTAAGGGAGACTAACCTAAATCTATCCCTAATGTTATCACACAAATGATTGACTGTAAAGTTGAGTTTTGAAGGGGAAATTTTAACCTATGTTGACATATATGGATAACAATCCTAATGTCTATCTCAAATCATCATCTATAGATGAATCAAGAAGTCCTAAAGGAGCATAGCAAGGGTCTATAACTTAAAACTATGTTTATCTCGAATCATCATCTATAGTTGAAACGAGATCTCCTAAGGGAACATGACGAGGGTATATCATCTCAAAACATGCACGCAAAGACGAAATCAAGCAAGCAAGCCAACAAGCTCAAGAGAGCACAAACAATATGTCGTGAACAACATATGCTAACTCAAGTCAAATTCCTAACCATGATATAGACGATCAAGGTAGGTATAAAATCAGGTAGGGATGCTTTAGCCAAGGGGTCAATCAACCGAGGCAAACAAGCAGGGGAGAGGATAGAAGAAAATAGCACGGAGCATCAACATCGACCAACGCGAGCTCAAGAAAAAATGTGGGGAATCAATTGCAGATCCATTTTCCACTTGATGACTCGATAACCATGATCTGCATAACTCTGAAGCATCGACATATAACGTGAGCTAAGGATGACACAGACTAGAACATGTGGGGGTCGATTATAGACCCTCCACGCTTGCCTACTTTTGAGGACTTATTATTTGTAATACAGTATGGGGACAAATGTAAACACACGTGCATAATACCTAATTCAAAGGTAGGATTTTAAACAAGAACAATTAGCATACAGAAAGTGGTTCCTGCTACAGGACTTTAAACAGCGACTTTGAGTGCACACTCTTTTTATTTCCTGCTTCCTACTTCTCATGATCTCTAGAGAGCAATAAAGAATTCGATAATGAATACGGTAAAAAGGTATCAGAGAAATACCAAACGGATATCAATCCGTAAATACAGAGAAATAGCAAAGAAACCCAGAAAACTTCGTAAGCTGCTAGCATCAACAAAGAAATCCAGTGAGAATATGCGTCGAAGCATGAATAAGCAAGATCAGAATGTGTAACGGACACATCTGTATCACAAAGTGCCTGCACAAAATACAATTATACAAGATATGGGGCACAAAATAATGGCATGCGTTTCGAACTCAAAATCGGACCATAAATCAAAAGTCCAAATAATTTTCCAATCACAGAATAAAGTGATAATTACATGATCGGAAACTATCCCAATGTACCTTGCACAATCAACACACGTGTTAAAAATAACAAGGAAAATTAGAGTATAAAAGAGTAGAAAGAAATTTGGAGCAAACAATATCCAAAGCAAAGCCAAAGAAGAAAAAAGCAACAATTTGGAAAATATGCATCGACCGCAACAGGCTATGCATCGACTCATTCCCAGGATTCTACTCAGTATGCATCGACCGCTTGGTCGGCGCAACACTTCCTGCAGGTGACCATAATGTTTGCGTGGACCGCAACAGTCTATGCATCGACTCATGCCCAGGATTCTTCTCAGTTTATGGTTACCACTGGGTCGGTGCAACATTTCCCGTAGGTGGTCCAAACTGTTTGCATCAACTCAAAAAGGCTATGTGTCGACTCAACTACAGTCTTGTTCAAATTGAAACTTTGAAGCAACATAACTTTTGCATCGAGTATCCGTTTCGCGCATGGTTGAAATCGTTGGAAAGCTTGAAAATCATAGAATATCCACGGCATGAAACGGAAACCAAAACAAAAAAAAATATACGACAAATTCCCTGATCTTATCACGATCTACATGTGAATTCATGATGCGATTTCATGAGTTTCGACATATTTTTGTCGGATCAAAAACCAAATTCACATCAACTATGCTATGACCATAGCACAAGGAAATTTGTACGCAACCAAAAATCAATTGAATCATGCGGTAAGATCAAGGCGCAATGGCTCAAGCATTTTGTCAAACACATAATCTCTGAAATTCAACTCATGATCTTTGCACAATTAGAAATCCAAATTATACCACACACAATCAATCAAGAATCATCAATTAAGCTTGAAACAACTTCAACATTTTGTTTTCTCAAATAAGCACTTTCATGAAAATCAATTAATTGAATAAGCACTTATTTAATCATTCAATTCTGGATTTGCACATCATACTTCAAGATCAATTCATATTTTCATAATCGAAACCACTTCCGCAATTCAAATTAGATCAAAGTTTGATTTATCGATCCACAAAAGTGCTTATTTAAGAATCACTTATTTGAAAAGTGCTTAAATCAAGAAAAGTTTACCATAGAATTGAAGAGGAAGCTTAGATATAGAGATCACAATAATCGGATTCGAGATCGGAGAAGAATTGACCTTCTTTGAATTTTGGATCTTGAAAAAGTTGTTGGAAAAGTTGTTGGTGTTCTTGATGAAAATGAGAGAAAGTTTCTCTTTGATCCTTGAGTAAGGTGAGAGAAAGTTTTTGAGTATTTTTTAGAATTGATTAATTATGAGAGTCCTTTTGAAAATTGGAGTGAATAAGAATATATAGTGTGCCTTTTTTTTGAATGAATGAGCCTCTAATAAACACAAATAAATGTGCAAATTTTCAGTTCATCAGAGTCTGATACCTTAAGATCAAAATCATAGGTCTCTCGATGCGACTTTCGAAGTTGAAATGTGAAACTAAAATGTAGCCAACGTCAAGGAAAACATTGTGTCTGAAGATGGGCTCAATCTGATAAACGGTGATTTAGTTATTATTTTTTGAAGTTTCGTCTTAGATGAAAATATTTCTCGGTTCAGGATTTTCAAATGCGTTGCACGTGTTTTGAGACCCCATTTCAGCATTTTGAAGAGGTTCCCCAGACACTGGCGTCAGCTGAGACTGTTGTTGAAGACTCTCCTATGAAGATGGCTTCCTTTAAGGATGCCCGGACTATTGTTGAGAAAGGTGGGTGTGCAAATTGGGGCCGACTCCCTGATTTTACACAGAAGACTAACAAGTTTGGTTTGGGTTTCACTTCAGAAGCTCAAAGGGCTGTTAGGAATGCACGGATCGGAAGACCTCTCGTGTTCATCAGCAACTCGGGAGTGAATGCCATTGAAGATGCTGTGGAAGAGTCTCAATTCGACAGCTGGATCTATCCTACGACCAACGGTGGACCAAGCAACTGGACAGAAAAGGACTTCATCCCTATTTCTTTTGTTACTCAGTAATGAAACTTTTTGTTTTAAATATGTAACAGACAATGTTTTAAACTTTACGGCCCGGTGTCTTACCCAGGGCACCGTGGCTTCATTTGTGAGGACTTTATGTGTGTCATTTTCATATATCATTAATAAAAGCATTGGACGTTCTTGCATTTCAAATCTTGCTCTCCTTGTTTTTCTTTTATTATATATTGCAAAACAGCTGTTTTACACACACTCACGTATCATGATCTACATCCACTCTGGATCCCACTGATAACGACTCTGCTACTACCGGTTATGACTTCGAAAGTCCGATCAACTTAGCCTAAGACGAAGGTGAAGATGATCGCTAAGTGTCGGGCGAACTTGTTAGACTACTGCTTCAAGAAGAGAGGGGTTTACCACCTCCAAGCCACCAATTTTGATGCCTCCAATTGAAGGAAGACCATTGATCTTGTTGTATAATACAAAGAGGTATGTGTTGGGGCAGCATGACAAGTCTGGCTGAAAAGAGCATGCTATTTACTGCTTTAGCAAAAAGTTTACCGACTGTGAGACTCAATACTCACTGCTCGAGAGAGCTTGCTACGCTTTGGCATTGGTTGCTCGCCAGCTGAGACAGTACGTGCTGGCTCATGCTACCTTATTGATATCAAAGATACGAATGTCTTGACAGCACCTTAGCCTTTTGCAATGTGGGGCATTGATATGATCGGCGAGATCAGACCTACAGCATCCAACGGGCATCGTTTCATCCTGGTAGCAATTGATTACTTTACGAAATGGGTTGAAGCAACTTCCTTTGCTACCGTAACCAAGAACGTTGTGGCACGGTTCATTCGGCACAATCTGATCTGTCGATACGGTGTACCAGAGAGGATCATTACGGACAATGGTACCAATCTCAACAACAAGATGATTACCAAGCTCTGCGAGCAATTCAAGATACATCATCACAACTCTTCTCCCTACCGGCCGAAGATGAACGGGGCTATCGAAGCAGCTAATAAGAACATTAAGAAGTTTGTGCAGAAGATGACAGTGACATACAAAGACTGCACGAGATGTTACCATTTGCTCTTCATGGATAACGTACCTCAGCACGGACGTCAACAGGGGCAACACCCTACTCTTTGGTATATGGCATGGACGCAGTCTTTCCCATTGAAGTTCAGATACCCTCTCTTCGGATCATGAAGGATGCAGGTTTGAGCGAAGATGACTAGATTCAGACCTGACTTGGTCAGCTAAACCTAATCGACGAAAAGAGACTTACTGCTATCTGTCACGGTCAAACGTACCAAAAATGGATGATCAAGGCATTTAACAAGAAAGTCAGACGACAAGAGTATCAAGTCAGGGATCTGGTAATCAAGCGCATTATTCTACCTCAAGGTGATCCCAGGGGCAAATAGACCCCTACTTATGAAGGGCCATTTGTGGTTAAGAACATTTTCTCAGGAGGAGCTATGATTCTAACCACCATGGATGGTGACGACCTTCCTTACCCCGTCAATGCAGACATAGTGAAAAGATACTACGCATAATCAAAGACCCGCTAGGTTGACTGGCCTAGGCGAAAATAAGGGCTTCCCGGCGAACCAAAAGGGTTCGGGCAAAAATAAGGGATGAAAATGAAAAAATCTATACACCCGGCAAGTCGAAAACCTGAAAAGGCGGCTTGGGCAAAAAAAGGTATCCCGGTGGACTGAAAACCCGAAAGGGCGGTCCAGGCAAAAATTAGGGATCAAAGTGTAACATTATATCTCATTGGATCACCTTGCATCCAGACTTCGGTATCGACTATTCAAGCTCGGATGGCACTAATCAATCTAATTCATCTTCAACTAGTAGCAAAGTGATGAGATGCTCGAGTACATAAAGGCAATAGCAGAGTTGGAACCCAGTGGGATTATTCACATAGCTGTTTTGTTTAAGTTTTTCACAAATTGTGTAAATTCTATTGTTCGGCGGTGTTCTCTTACTAAGACGTCATCCTCTTGTACAAAAACGCCTATTTACAGGCCAAACTTCAAAATCAATACAATTCATTTTCAAAGAAATTTCAAATGGTCTTTTTCCTTTATCTGTTTTGATTTGCAAAGAATGTCCAAGGTTCATTTTTGATATATGCATTTGACATTAATTACTGCTCATAAATATTTACATGCGAACAAAAGATGATTACTGGTAATATCAGAAACAGGGGCAATAAGAATTGTCCGAACTATACAGTTGCTCTGTTCACCAGGTACAAAGGTAGATTCAACTGAAGAATTTGGCTAAGGTACTTTCACTCCCCACAGAGTAAGACAATAATGGTAGCTCCCCCAGCTGGGACTTGCAACTATGAACAAATCAGCGATGCTCTCCCCAAGCAGAGTTTATCTACCATCAGCACTAAAGAGGCTTGATATCCCCGACAGTCTTAATATTCCCCAGCGGAGTATAAGAATATTCCCCAGCAAAGTATAAGGATGTTCCCCAACAGAATACAAGATACCCTCAGTGGAGTTAAAATTTTCCCAGCACAGTCTGAAGAAGCTTCCCCAACGGAGTTGAAGCATCATCCCCAGTAGACTCTGGAAGTTTATCCCCAACGGAGTACAAAATAAATCTCCCCAACTGAGTTCAAAGGATCATTCCCAGCAAAATTCAGAGGATTATCCCCACAAAAGCCTAACAGGGTTATCCCCAGCAAATCGCAACTAAAAAATTATCCCCAACGAAGTTCTTTCCTTTCACAAACAGGAATTCAATCCTCAACAGATTCAGTATCACCAGCAATGGTAATCCATCCCCAACAGAGTTTATAAGTGGAATCTTCAGCAAAGCATCTCTTCCCCACAGAGTAATCTCCTCATCAGTTTATTCCCCAACGGAGCTCTCTTCTCCTACAAGTTTATTCTCGCAATCACCTTCGTTCACCATCCCTAGCGGAAGCAAAGAATTCAACTCTTGTCTCCAGCAGTTATCCAGGATTTACTTTCCCCAGCTAAAACATTACATTTCCATACATCATGATACATGCATAAACGCATCATACCATACAATCTCATTTATGTTGATAACATCATTGCTTGATCCATATCATGCATTGCATATAACTGACCTTTACCTTTCAGGAAAGATGCGGTTAAATTCTCAGCTATAGTCCAAGACCTTCTCTGGTTCAGTCAGATCGATGCAAAGATCTCCCTGATTCGTATTCCAGTTGAAGATATTCCAAGACTCTTATCTGGTCCAGTTAAATCGATTCCTAAAGATTTTTCTGATGCCGATCCAGTCAAAGTTATTCCAAGACCTTGTCTGGTCCAGTTAAATCGATTCCTAAAGATTTTTCTGATGTCGATCCAGTCAAAGTTAATCCAAGACCTTGTCTGGTCCAGTTAAATTGATTCCTAAAGATTTTTCTGATGTCGATCCAATCAAATTTAATCCAAGACCTTGTTTGGTCCAGTTAAATCGATTCCTAAAGATTTTTCTGATATCGATCCAGTCAAAGTTAATCCAAGACCTTGTCTGGTCCAGTTAAATTGATTCCTAAAGATTTTTCTGATGCCGATCCAGTCAAAGTTATTCCAAGATTTTTGTCTGGTCCAGTTAAATCGATTCCTAAAGATTTTTCGGATGTCGATCCAGTCAAAGACATTCCAAGACCTTGTCTGGTCTAGTTAAATCAATTCCTAAAGATTTTTCTGATGCCGATCCAGACAAAGTTATTCCAAGACCTTGTCTGGTCCAGTTAAATCGATTCCTAAATATTTTTCTGATGCCGATCCAGTCAAAGTTAATCCAAGACCTTGTCTGGTCCAGTTAAATCGATTCCTAAAGATTTTTCTGATGCTGGTCCAATCAAAGTTAATCCAAGACCTTGTTTGGTCCAGTTAAATCGATTCCTAAATATTTTTCTGATGCCAATCCAGTCAAAGTTAATCCAAGACCTTGTCTGGTCCAGTTAAATCGATTCCTTAAGATTTTTCTGATGTCGATCCAGTCAAAGTTATTCCAAGGCCGTGTCTGGTCCAGTTAAATCGATTCCTAAAGATTTTTCTGATGCCAATCCAGTCAAAGTTAATCCAAGACCTCCTCTGGTTCAGTTAGATCGCCGATAAGATCTCCCTGGTTCGTATTCCAATTGAAGTTATTCCAAGACTTTTTTGTCTGGTCCAGTTAAATCGATTCCTAAAGATTTTTCTGATGCCGAGCCAGTCAAAGTTAATCCAAGACCTCCTCTGGTTCAGTCAGATCGCCGATAAGATCTTCCTGATTCTTATTCTAGTCGAAGTTTAGAACACCTATTAACAGTCTCCAAATGGCATCTGTAATCCCATTCCCGACATCACCAGGCTGATACCACTTCATGCGAGTGCAAATTTCTGGGCACTCTGGTGTTCAATCATCTTCCACCTTCGGATCACGAAAGGCCCGAAAGACAATATATACCCTCAGGTTTAAGAAGATTGAACAGGGGCAGCTGTTGTACCCCAAAATTTTCCCTCTCATATTTCTCAAAGCATTACAAGAAAAATCTCCAAGTTGCTCAAGATTGCTCAAGAGTTGGACAGTCAAATCATCTCCTAAGGCAGTCAACCTCAAATTAGGGTTTTGTGTTGCATCAATGTCCTTGCATCCAAATGGCCTCAAGTGCTCCCCAATGTCCTAATATATTCTCAAGTTCATCCATGTCAAATTTCAATCTTTGCAGAGGAAGTTTGGTCAGTCAATTGCTCAAGAGGTCCAAAAATCGATTGTGCTAGGGCAAAAGTCAACTGTGACCTATAAATAGTCAAACTTCAAGATTCTTTTTCAAAATTCTCATTTTTAAGTATATTTCATCATTTGATCAAGGTTTGATCATGATTCATCAAGGATTGCTCAAAATTCATCAAGATTCAAAAGTTGCTAAATTAGGGTTTTATAGGAAAAGTTAACTCAACTTTGACCAAGCATAACTTTCTCGTACTTTATGAGAAATGACCCATCCAAATCTCATCTTGAAGAGGATGCAATTTCCTATAATCCATATTCATACCCCAAGACCAATAAATGCACTCACAAAACGTTATGAATTTGGACATTATAGGTTATTTTTGAAAGTCAACAAAAACACCTTTTTTGCCAAAGCTTATAACTTGAGCATGGAATATCAAAATGAGATGAGACCAAACGGGTTGGTTAGAGGACATCTCACGCTTTCTAAAAAGTCCAAGAACACTTCCAAAATATCAAAATTGAAGAAGTTATGCATTGTTGAAGTTGGGCATTTTTGCAAAATTGCCAAAAGTCAACTATCCCCAAAACTTCAAATTTTGTCAAATGGACCCATTCTTTTCCACTTGATTTGATCTTGTCACACTACACACGTGTCCTAGCTTCAGCCTTGTGTCCATTTATTAATTTTTCTATTTTATTTGATTTTTTATTGAATTCATTCATTTTAAATCAATTTAAATCAAATCAAATCCAAATATTGATCACTTGGAATCTTTTTTATTGTTATAGGTCTTAATTGTCATCATGGACATGATCAAACTCGTATCTCACCATATCATGTACAAAAAGATGGATTTTGGACAAGTTTGGAAAGTTATCAATGGAGGATCAAATCATATCTCCAAACATCAATGTGCAAAGATTCAAGACCCAAAACTTGACCTAATCCAATAATGCATACATATACAAGCCAAAGCATACGAGATCAAAGGTTGGAGGCTGCAAAATCACAAGAACTAAACTTGAGAAAACTTGAAAAAAGCTTGAAAATGAAATCCTTCTTAGAGGCGCTTTCAAGAGCAAATCTCAACACCACTCTATTGTTGGGCCATCACTGAGTCAGAAGCAATCAAAAACAAGCCTCCACACCCTCTCAATCGTTCTGTAAGTCCTTCAAAACACCGCCCTGTATTTGAAATCGCAACCTCTCATTCTGGCATTTTCTTGACAAATCATTGACATATTCATGATCCTTGAGCAATTTCTAAACTTTCTGCATTATTTAATTGTGTTTATATGACCTGTAGTGCCATACCCGAATCTAGGGTTCTTGGTCTTTGTTTTTGGGCGTTTCGTTTACAGGAAAAATTGGAGTCATTGATGGATATAGGCGTGCTCAAGAGACCTAGACGAGCATGACTATGCTCTTAGAATTAATTTCTATGGCCTAGGATAGATTTTAGGATGCAGCTACGGATTTAGCTGCGGATGTAAATCCGCAGGTAAATAACCAGGTCCAACGAAGAAGATGAATACGTGCCCCCCTCCCATTCGCTGATTCAAATTTGGCGCGTGTTTTATTTGTTTTTTGGCATAATTAATTTGTTTTCTATATTATTATTCCTATCCATTATGATAACAACTAAAATGCGTTGGTGCAGTGGTAGTGGCGTGTGCTTGGTGACTAACAGGACCTGGGTTCAAATCCCAGGTCCCCCACATATTTGTTATATTTTGTTTCCAGGTTATCCAATGCCTTTCCAAGCGCGCAGTACATGATACTCCCTCATTCCAATGCTTGCCAGATGGCCCCAGGCCAGATCTGGTGGTCCATATTGGAGGTTCATCATCAGACCAAGTCAAAGGCGTACAGGGAACCAGGAAAGTCAACCAGGCCAGTGGACAAATGGACCTTGGAATTGCTGAATGAACCCCCTATACAGGCCCAAACCCTCACTCTCTCTATTTTTATTATTTTCTTTTAATTAATTAATTGTTATTATTTTTATTATTTAACTAACCAATTAAACTCTTTCTTAATAAAATTAAAAAAACCAAAAAAACATTTTCATTATTAAAATTAAATTCAGCACTTTATTTTTGTAAATAAATATTAATTTAATTAATTTAGTTTTAATTAGGTATAACTTTTAATATTTTTGCAATAATTAAAATTAATGTAGATAATTAGTTTTTACTAACTTTGATCAAATTTAATTTATTTCTTTAAATATCAAAAATCCAAAAAAATATTTTAATTAATTTATTTATTTATTAATTTAATTGTTA
This sequence comes from Vicia faba, assembly GCA_948472305.1. Lineage (NCBI taxonomy): Eukaryota > Viridiplantae > Streptophyta > Magnoliopsida > Fabales > Fabaceae > Vicia > Vicia faba. The sequence continues at coordinate 64,218,783 of OX451735.1, forward strand.
ACTTAATTTAATTTCTTTTAATCCAAAATTAACAAAAAAAATCACTTTCTTCCAAAAAAGGGTCAAAACCCTAGAATGCGCCCGATTTAATTTTCTCGCACGCGATCCAGTTTTATCATATTATTGTATTTGTTCTCGGAATGTAATAGTTTAAATAGGACTTTAATTATTTTATCGCTTTATTTATTTTTCGCATTTTAATTTCAAGGGTTGCTTTTGGCGATGTAAATACCCGACGCCTTGTAATAGTTAGTTTAAATTCCGCAATTTATTTCCCGTAAAATATAACTGTTAGATGTTTGATAATAGGGAGTGCATGACAAGATTAATCATTCAAAACCTAAAATCAACATAGATCACCAATGACATGTACAAAGATAAATTTAACCGAAATAACACACTCGCACATGCGCACTCTTAGGGTACACTTCGCTTGGTTGCCTTCGAACGTGGTCATTAAGTATAGGAAGTTTTAGAGGTCTCCCTCTTGTCCAAAGATCATAGTTTCCTCGAAACGGTTGCCTCAGAAAAATGATCTAAGACATTAGGGTTACCACTAAGGCGTCCTAACATTGCTTTAGTGACCACACGTCCCTTAATCGAATTGACCCTTAAAACTCCAACGACGATGCTACCCACTCATCAATAGTGGGATAGCATTGTCTAAAGGACATTAGCACAGATTGATTCCTTTTTCGAGTAGGTAGATGGTTCTTAAGTACTTGCTCTTTCTAAAACAAAATAAAACTTTTCGCACTCACACTCCTTTCAAACAAAAACTATTTTCAAACCCACAAACACAAAGAAAAGCAAATTTTGAAAACACTTTGAGCAAGTACCTAAGAGCCCGTGGATAACCACGGATAGAAAGGGTGCTAACACCTTCCCTTTCTATAATCTACCCCCCGAACCCGAGAAATATCTCGAAAAAGGAATTTTTCTGTGCTTTTTTCCTTTCCTTGTTGGATAAAATAAAAGACGGTGGTGACTCTTGCTTACCGCGACATTTTGCAAAAACAAACACAAAACGCGAACCAACATTCCAAAAACAGTCAGTTCTCTCCCACCGTATCACAGTTACTAAAAGGCTGGAGAAAGTCTGCTATATTACTTGGTTCACTGCCACAAAAAGAATTCTAAAGGGCTAATGTATCCTAGATGTAGCATAATTTATGATCAAAAGGCGGCAGATACTTGTGAAAAGGTCTGATATGCTCGAATTGGGGGCAATTTGAGGAAAGGTGAACAGATAGAAATTGTCTATTTAAGAGATAGAGAAAATTTGTTGAGTTTCCTTGTCCACTGCCACAAAGCAAAGTCAGAATGCCTAATGTGCTCAAGATGCAGTGTGGCTTATGATCAAAAGGTATCAGAGACTTTTGAGAGAATCCCATATGCTCGTTGTTGGGATAGCCAGAGGGGTCTAAGGAGAAATTTCACATTCGACAAAAGGGGAATTCCCAGGAGGCCTGATAGTCCTTACCCAAAAGGAAATTGAAGAAATACTTTCAAACCACCTGCAAACATCCCAACTGACAAGTGGATAAATCTAAACAAAAGGAAGGAAGCAGAAAAAGGAAAGTGGAGAAGTTTCGAGGTAGGAGGAATGGCGTAAATAACATATCGAAAACAATTTCAAGTGTCAAAACAGCAAGCGTACAGGTCATAGAATTACAAGGGAAAAACCCCATGTCTAGATCCTAGCGGTGAAGACACCAAAGGACAAAGAAAAAAGAGAGAGAATTGGCAAATAAATAAGTGGGAGACTCTAGCAGTAACCAACTTCCATCAACCATCATGGTCGAAGAGAAGCCACCTGTGGGGAGAAGACTGTTTTCCCCAAGGAAAGAAGAAGCTGGCGAGAAATATCAAAAGGATCCATCAAATGAAGAAGACATGCTTACTAATGACTTTGCGCAAGATGGAGAGTCCTCCCTCAACATCAACTACAATGTGGTCTCAGTGCTTCCACATGAATATGATCAAATAACAGAAGTCGGAGAATCAGAGGAAGCTGATGAGATTGAGATGGCAAAACACAGGCTAGTGTGTTACTATATTCTGAATAATGTAGTTGTTGAAGAACAAAATGCATTCTTCGAATGGCCTGATTAGGGGATGAAGAATCACCTTAAACCTTTATTCATAAGGGGAAAGGTGGAAAGCGTGAGAATTAACAAAATTTTGGTATATAGAGGAGTTGTAGTAAATATGATTCCCCAATTCATGTTAAAAAGAATTGGCATGTTAGACACTGATATCAAGCCTCACAACATGGTGTTCTCAAACTACAAAGGAAAAATAGGCCACACTCTAGGAGTGGTCCCAGTGGATCTAATAGTGGGTTCGATTATAAGACCTACGATGTTTATGGCCATTGCAGTAAAAACAAATTATAACTTGTTGTTAGGACGTGAATGGATCCATGGTATAGGGGAAATACCTTCCTCCATGCATCAACGAATATCAATATGGAGAGAGGACGGAATTACCGAGAACATTGAAGCTGGTCAGAGTTATTACATGGCAGAAGTTAACCATGTAGATAGAAGGAACTTTGATAGAAATACGGCCAACATTGGGCTATGCAACCCTGTTGATGATGCATATTCACCCAACAAGAATGCTCTTTATTTCCTTACTCTAGATCTTACTCATGGATTCCAATGGGATGGGGAAATTATGGGAGAAGAAGCTGATGTCACAAGAGTTCCAGGAATATGGCCAACTGGTTGGGCTGACGAAGACATTGATAATGTCTTAGTCCTATTTTTTCGAAAATATTCCGTCTTATCTGGTCGAAAATAAATTAAAAATGGCCTTAGAGGCCAACGTAAAAGAACAAGGTTGTCGAAGCCAAAGATGAAGCAATGCATGCGAAGGGACCTAGGGTAGACTTCAAACCAAAGCCCCCTGATGAAGACATGCCCTTCAGGAAAACAAACAGAGGCTAGATGCAATATACGACGAAGAGCCTTTGGGATTCGAGAAAGATCCAACAACGTCAAGTGCAAAGAAGATGGCGCAGGACCCTCTCGAAGAAGTGGACCTGGGTGAGGGATCCATCAAAAGACCCACCTATGTGAATGTAAAAATAATTCCGGATATGAAAGACAAAGTAGTACAATTGCTAAAAGAGTACAAGGATTGTTTCGCATGGGATTATGACGAAATGCCTGGTTTAAGCAGTGATTTGGTCGAATTGAAGCTACCTATCAAGGATGGTAAAAAGCCCATCAAGAAGACCCCAAGAAGGTTTGCTCTAGAGATTCTCTCGAAGATAAAGGAAGTGATCAAAAGACTCCTCTGATGCAAGTTCATCTGGACCACAAGGTATGTCGAATGGATTGCAAATATAGCTCTTGTTATTAAGAAAAATGGGTCTCTTAGGGTTTGCATAGATTTTTGAGATTTGAATTCCACAACCCCAAAGGACGAATATCCAATGCCTATGGTAGAAATGCTAATTGATAAAGTCACAGGCTTCGAGTATCTTAGTATGTTTTATGGGTACTCTGGATATAACTAGATTTTCATTACTGAAGAAGATGTGTCCAAGACAGCTTTTCGATGCCCTGGGGAATTAGGCACCTATGAATGGGTAGTCATGCCTTTTGGTTTAAAGAATGCTGGGGCAACTTATCAGAGAGAAATGAATTCTATATTTCATGATTTTATTGAGACTTTTATGCAGGTTTATATTGATGACATAGTAGTAAAATCTGTGTTAGGTGAAAGTCATATGGATCACATTCGCCAATCATTCGAAAGAATAAGGAAACATGGCTTGAAGATGAATCCTCTTAAGTGTGCCTTTTTCCTGTAGGATGGTGATTTTTTGGGCTTTGTGGTCCACAAGAAGGGGATAGAAGTTAATCAAAACAAGACGAAGGCTATTATAGAAGTGAAAGCGCCATCGTCAAAGAGAGAGTTAGAGCCACTTCTCGGAAAGACAAACTTCTTAAGAATATTTATTTCGAACTTAAGTGGACGCACTCAATCTTTATCTCCTCTTTTATGTTTAAAACAAGATGGTTTCGACTAGAAGTCAAAGCATCAAGAGGCGTTCGACAAGATCAAGAAATACCTCACCAACCCTCATATCTTGTCGCCTCCTTGTAGAAATAAGTGTATGAGATTGTATATATTTGCATCATATGTTACTATAGGAAGTATGCTTGCACAAGAGGATGAGAATGGCATTAAAAAATCCATATATTACCTCAGTCGAGTATTAAATGATGCAGAAACTAGATATAGTACTATAGAAAAGTTATATCTTTGTTTGTACTTTTCATGCACCAAGTTGAAGTATTATATAAATCCAGTCGACGTTTATGTTTCTTCACATTTTTATGTTACTAAACATATGCTTTCAAAACCAATCCTACACAGTCGAATTGGCAAGTGGGAAATTGCCTTGAATGAATATTCCTTGACTTTCATGCCTTTAAAAGCTAAGAAAGGGCAAGTAGTATCTGACTTTATAGTTGACCATGCAGTTGTCAAAATTCCTCAAAATGTTATGGAATTAGAACCTTGGAAAAAAATTCGATGGATCTACTCATAAAGATGGAACTCGAGTTGGAATCCTAATTATTTCTCCTGATAAAATTACAACCAAGTTCAAGTACAAGATCGAAGGTCCTCCTTGTTCAAATAACGAAGCAGAATATGAAGCTTTAATAGCAGGACTTGAAGCTTTGTTGGAATTGGGGGCAACCAGAGTTGAAATAAGAGGTGATTCTGAACTGGTGATCAAACAGATAACCAAAGAGTACAAGTGCATAAATGAAAATTTGATAATGTACTTCGTGGTAGCAAATAAATTGCTTCAGAAATTCGAGTATGTCAATATCAAGCACATTCCTAGACTGAAGAACCGGGAGGTGAATGACTTAGCCCAAATTTCTTCAGGATACAAAGTGTCAAAAGAAAATTTACAAGAGTTGGTCGAAGTTCGTGGAAAGGTACTAGCTGCTAAGTTATCTCCAATAAATTTAAAAAATACAAGTTTAAGATATGCAAATGAAGTACATTTTGAAGTATTGGCCATAGATAGATTAACAGATACAGATTGGAGAAGTCCAATAATAGCCTATTTAAGGAATCCAATAGCGGATGCAGAAATAAAGGCTAAATATCACGCATTAAGCTATATGTAGGTAGGAAACAAATTTTTCAAGAAAACACCAAAAGGAGTCTTACTCAAGTGTTTAGGAGAAATTGAAGCATACTTGGCATTATCGAATGTACATGGTGGGGCATGTGGAGCACATCAAGAAAGTCACAAAATGAAGTGGCTATTGTTTCGATATGGCATGTATTGGCCCTCCATGCTGAAAGATTGCATAGAATTCGCCAAGGGATGCCAAGAGTGTCAACTTCATGCAGGAATTCAACATGCTCCTGCGAGTGAATTACATTTGATCATTAAACCTTGGCCCTTCATGGGTTGTGCATTATATTTAGTTGGAGAAATTCGTCCAGCTTCATCCAATGGCCAGAGATATATCCTAGTGGGAATTGATTATTTCACAAAATGGATTGAAGCAATACCTTTGGTAAATGTGGATCAAGAGAGTATTATTAAATTCATTCAAAAGCACATAATCTACAGATTTGGAATCCCAGAGACAGTTAGAACCGATCAGGGATCAGTTTTCACTGGTCGAAAGATGCAGAAACTTGCTAAAGAAATTGGATTCAAATTATTGACTTCTACACCTTATTATGCTCAAGCAAACGGGCAGGTCGAAGCCGCAAACATGGTAATTATTTGTTTGATAAAAAGACATGTAGGGTGAAAACCAAAGAATTGGCATAAGACTTTAGATCAAGCTTGGTGGGCTTGTTGAACATCTCCAAAAGAAGCAACGAAGACAACTCCATTTCTTTTGACTTTTGGGCACGATGCACTTCTGCTTGTAGAGATATATTTGCAGTCAGTAAGAATCCAGAGGCAGAAAAAAAATCCCCTCTGACTATTATTGGGAAATTATGATGAATTAATTAGTTGATTTGGACGAAGAAAGGCTATATTCTTTAGAGATCTTGAGGAGAGAAAAGGAAAGAATAGCTAGAGCATACAACAAAAGAGTCAGAGGAATTTTTTTTTTTGAATGATGATTTAGTATGGAAAGTAATATTGCCTATGAATCAAAAGAATAAGTTGTTAGGAAAATGGTCTCCACATTGGGAAGGATCTTTTTGAATTACCCAAACATTCGTAAATAACGCCTATGAAATAGAAGAATTGACAAAAGATCGAAGAATCCTGAAGATAAATGGGAAGTACTTAAAAAAATAAAACCTATTCTTCAAGAAGTAAATATTTCGACAAAATAGTAGAGGTAACAAAATAAAATCCAAAAGGGTGTGATAAAGTTCAAAAATGGCTTTGTATTGAAATTACGTAAGAAAAAAATGCACAAGATATAAAAAATAACAATACATCACAATTTTCAATAAATTTAGAAAGGCGAGTTAGCCTTCATCCTGTCATATTTGATCTTTGCCAGTTTCAGCCTGCAGTCGATAAATGATTTGGTGGCATGAATAGTAGCCATATCATCCTCAAGTTTTTTGGTTGCATCCATATGTTACACACTTTAAGCAATATCGTGCTTCATTTCAGTGTGATCTATCTACTCAATAACCTTTTCGCGTGCTTCCATATGAGAAATATTTTCTTTCAACTCCTTGATTTGCTCTTTCCAGAAAGAGATAGAGCGAACATTGGTCTCAAACTCCTCTTTGGAATTGTTAAACTCTTTTCCAAGTTTCTCATCTTTTGTGGTGGAGTTAAGGGCTTTGAACCACTCGGTCTCTTGAAGAGTTAATTTTTCTTGGAGCTTCGAGGAAACATCCTGATCCCTAAGGAAATTTGCACTAATGGTGTTGATCAAAGTATTCACATCCATTAGGACTTCAGCAGTCTCAGAGGGCAAGTGACTATATCAATTTGATTTATCAACTTCTTTAGTACAGCACTTGCAGTAGCATTATCCTTCAAAACTTCAAACAAATCAACTTCGAAAACTTTCTCTTTAATTTTGGTGGTTGAAGTTTAAAATCTAAGTCATATCTACATTCAGGTTTGACACAAGTAGAAAGTTTTAAATGAGGAAGCTTTTTTGGTAAATTTCTATTTTAAACTTTGTGTTGTGTTAAAAGTGGTTCGACTAAGGTTAGTTGGATCATAGACAGTTTCAAAGTACTTCTGGAACGCCTGGATTTCCTTGATATGCATGTGCTTACCTTTTTGGCTCAGATCCTGCATAGATGCAAAAGCTTTCGCCAAATGTTGGTTGAGGAAAATGGTGTCGGACATGTTCTTTGAATAAAAGTTTTTCCACCAAGTATCAAAACCCTTCGAGCAGTATAGAGATGGTTGGAAAGGAATATGATTAAATTTTAAAAAGTTGATGTGATAAGCCATATGCTCTTCCCAGTCTGAGAGAAAGAACTTCATTCCTGCTGTGCAGAGTTCGCGTTTTATTCTGAAAATTGGCTCAGGAATTAGTTGACAAAGCCTAAATTGTCGAGACACAAAATTGGGTTGATAAGCAAGTCTTCATGTAATACGGTGGGAGACTTGACTTTTTTAGTGTCATCACAAATGTGCGGTTAGTAAGAGTCGTCATCGACTTTTATTTTATCCAATATTTAGGGAAGGTGAAAAGAACAGGAAAGACCTTTGAAAGATTCTAAGTTCGGGAGGTAAATCATGTAAAGGGAAGGTTTTAACACCCTTTACATCTGTAGTTATCTACGGGCTCTTGATTGCTTAGCTCACTTGCTTTTTGTGGGTGAATTGTTTGAAAATATTTTGAAATACCAATGTAAGGTAGACTTTGTAATAATTCTTATATTAGTCCTCGAGAATGTATACAAAGTGTTTTTTTTTAAACATTTATTGTTTTGAAAGTGTGATGTGAGAAAATATTTTGTTTGTAAGCAAGCATTCAAGAGTCCTACCCACCAGGTTTTTGTCTTTCCAACTCTTTTCCTTTTCCTTTGGAGATAGTATTATCCATACCATTAGTTGGTAGGTAATCTTATCTATTGGATGTGAAGGGACAGGCGTAGGTTCACCGTATGGTCATAGAAGGAAACATGTAAGGATACTTTAGCAATTGTATCGAAGGGACTATCATCATGTTATTTGTAGGATCACCGAGGGACTAGATCATCTTTTTGTAGGCAACTCGAAGGATATCGAGGGATTATGATCTTTTGTATCGTAGTGACTATGATGATTGTATCGAGGGTCTTTTGCTAAATAATTCTTACTTTCGAGGGACATGACCAATATTCATAAGGCAATAAGAGAGGTTACCCTAAAGGTGCAAGTGTGGTTGTGTGTTAATTCAGTTTATTTTATCTTGAGATTAGGGTTATCTACGTCACAATTGTTAGTCTTCCCATGCAAACCTTAATTACTAACAATTAAAAATATAATATGCGGAATGTAAAGTGTGGAAAATTAAATATAAGCTATTACATCTCGTGAGCAGTTACATAATAAGAAAAATGTAAAAAAGATAAATCTAAGCTATTACATTAGAGAGTGTGTCCTATACACTTGACTAAGAAAATAACTAGCAAAAGATGAATGAAAGTGTTAGAAAAAAGACGTTTGAATCTTAAGATTCTATGTGTTAGAAAATATATTTTTGGTGTTTTTGTAGAAAATAATTTAAGTGTTAAAAGTAATAAAAACCTAATTTCTAATTCATTTTAATTAATAGAAACCTAAAATCTAATTAATTAATTGGTTAAGAAATAAATCTAAAAGTAATTATGTTTTGAAAAGGTATTTTATGATTTTGGTCAATGCGTTAATTAGAAAAAAGATAATTAAATGGAATGAAAAACAAGGGTTAGAAAAACTAAGAAAATAAGATACATGGGGTGGGGATCGAACCCACGCCCTTCCCTTTACCAGTCAATGATCTTATCACCATGCCACCTGTTATTTCTTGCTATTGAATCAGGTATCAATCAAAATATAAACAAATTAAACGAATATACGTGGTTTGGAAAAGATGAGAGAAAAAATGCTGAAGTTGGGACTCAAACCCACGCCCTTACCTATACTATACAACGCCCTTACCAATTGTGCCATTGTTGTTTCTTGTTATTTAGATATGAATAAAAAATATATATAATAAAATAAACTTCAAATATAATCAAATAAAAAAAGAACATGCGCGGGCCCAAGAGTATTTGAATGAAACAATCATATGGCTTATAATAGTCACGTAAGCCCTAGACCACCCCCTGCAAAAGTCAGACCGGTCGGAGGTGGTGGAAACCACTGTCTTCTCCGGAGGTCACCTTGCAAAATTCCTCAAATTGAAAAAAGAAAGATTCTATCTTGCTTAAAATTTCTTTCTGAACTCAAATTTGGACTAAAAAAAGGAAAAAGGTTAGAAACAAGATATTTGAATGCAAGTTCAGTGGATGCTCTAACCATGGCAAGTCATTGTTCCTGCATTAAAGCTCACACATTATGCATCAAACATGTTCTAATGATGTATATGAACACATGTGGATGCATAAAATTAGTTAACAATGCATAAATTAAAGGTTTGAATTTGAAAAAGTTACCAAAACCGATGAAGATGAGATGTGGTGTTCTGCGCACGATTTTGATTTCTTAAGGACTTGGAAAGCTTCCTAGGAGCGCCAGGATGATGATGGAACGCTTGAACTTGATTGAGGATATATGCAAACAAGGTTTTGTTCTTGCCCTATTTTGTTGAATTTTTTAGAATTCTAGGGTTTATTCTTGGAGGCAGCATGCGTGTCCCTTGGCCTCTGACTTTGTTTTGTTTATATAGAGGAGGAGATTAGGTTAAACTTGTGGGCTTGGATCTCATGATTGAGAGATATGAAGATTTGATTTAAAATTAAAATGAAAAGTTAATAAATTTGGCCAAATCATATCTTCAGGAGCTCACATGGTTTCTTTCTTCTCAAGATTTATATTTGGGCCTCCAGCATAATTAAAACAATATCCACACGCCTTAATCCATTTAATTGGTATTTTATTTTATTTATTTTGAATTTAAATGAATAAAATAAAAATAAAAAGAAATAAAAAAATGCATGAATGGATTTAGGATTCCTCTAAGGTATCATGTACATACTTAGACCTTAAAACTTAGGTCCATTAGTCCAAAAATTCAAGTTTGCTCAATTTAAACTTCATGCATTTTCTCAAAATTACTCAACTTGTGCAACTCATAACTTTATCAATTCTTGTCATATGAAGGTGATCTTAGACTTTTTGGAAACCTTAATATGTCTCTTACTACTTTTATTTTGATTGTTTTTTCAGTTGAAATCTTTAACTTGATGTAAATTGCCTTCACAAAAAGTCTCTTTTTGTTGAATTTCAAAATGACCTGTAAAGTTTTGGCTCATATCTCTCAAATGAGGCATTTTTTGCCTTGATCTTAGAGAGACAAAGTTGTAGAGAATTTAATTTCCTTTTAGATAGGATTTGGTTGAGATATTTCTGATGAAGTGTGTGAAAGTTGTGCTTGGTCAAAGTTCAGTTGACTTCTCCTTAAGAAAACCCTAATTTAGTAACTTTTGACTTTTGATGAATCATGACCAACCCTTGATCAAATGATGAACGTGACTTCAAAATATTGATGTTGACAAAAAATCTTGAAGTTTGACTGTAGATTGATCAATGTTTACTTTTTACCTAATACAACTGATTTTCACTCATATGAGCAATTGACTGAGCAAACTTGTGAAGCAAGGCCGGAAACCTGACATGAGGATTATTTGAAGTATATGAGGAACTATGAAACCCACTTAAGGCATTGGAAGCTCAATTCTCTTTGAGAAAAACAAGACCCTAGTTGTAGGTGAATTTCTTAGGAGGATGACTTGTTTGATCAATTCCTTGAGTACCCTTGAGCAATTGAAACCTCTGTGAGACTGATGGAGTGTCTTGAATTAATTTGTCTTAGAAATGGGAGGGAAATTTTGGAGTACAACAATGCAGATATTTCTTTTCACGTGAATAATCCTTGAAACAATTATCCTAGGGAGTAAAAAGACTCTTCAGGTGTCAATAATCCCTTTATCTCCAGGCGAAAGGTCAAAGAGAGATTTAGTGAACCATTCAGGGCCATGAGTCCTCTTGGAAAAATGAGCCATCTAAGGATTAAAAAGGTGGCGTTTGGAAAACATTGTGACATACTTAGTGAAACATTCTCCAAAGTTATTTGCATCGTCATCAGGAGTCAGTAGAAGCATTCTTGTTCCTTCAAGAGTTCGAGTTTGGATTTCAGGTTCTTCATCATTCACTGTGTCAGAAGTGCTGAAGGATGGTTTGAATGTTGCATTAAGCTACAATTGGAGAAGCCAATATGGGCCAGCTAGCAGCAAGTTTGTGCCTTTTCTGTATCCTTTGAGTTTAGAGGTGGCATATCCAAGGCTTTCGTATAACCCGGTGAGAATTAACTCACTGAGGCACACTTTTCAACCTGGTTCGAGTTGGTTTGCTAGGGTGAGGAATATTTTTTCTACTTGTAAATATTTGCAGCAAAAAATACACCTGGATAGCCAGAGGGCAAGGAAATATATGTGCTCAACATCGGACACTTCGTCTCCTCCAGCATGGTATAGATTCATGTATTTGGTAAAGGCAACACTTTTTACGACAAATTTGATGATGTTCTCTTCTTGTTGATAAGGGTCGAAAGTTTCTCTGGTTGGTGGGAGTCTAGTGATAGCAACCACATCGAAGAGAGTAGGAGTTATCATTCCGCGGGGAAGATGAAAAGTATTATAAGTACTATTTCAGAAATATAATGAGGACATCAGCATAGGATGACAATAGCTAAAACCTATTTTCGACATTTAAATTAAGTCGAAAATTCCTAAGTCTTTCCAGGCTTGAGATTTTTTCTTTTCGACTTTTGCTAGCCAAGCTAGATATTGTTTATCTTCTATAGGGAAAGACCTAAAAGGTCTAAAGTTCTCAGTTACATAGTCGAATTGAAAAAGGTTGTCCTCAGTTATAGGATTTGAGAAAGATTCTTTTTGAATTTTCTCTACAAATGATTCTGCTAATTGTTTATCAGGATTATCGTTCCTTTTCTTCTTAGGGGGTTAGCTTTGTTAATAATGGGTTTTGTATCATAGTAATTTGGGAAAATGTTCTTAATATGTTCATAAACATGAAGAGGATAACATTAGACCCATATACCCTATAGTTTTATCAGCAAGGGTAAAAGGAATTATTACCTGAGAAGCGTAAATGGCTTGTTGTTCAGTAGAAACAAGTGGTATTGGGACCAATTCTTGATTTCCAACAAGAAGGGGTTTTTTGATGTGATGAATCAGTTTGAATGCAGCATCGTTAGTGGTTTCCACTTCCTTGTTCTTCACATTTTTATCATATTTGCTACCCTTTTTTGATGGCGACATGATTGACAGATTCAGATTTTGGTTGTTTGGAGGTTTTTTAAGGAAGAGAGAGCGTAAATTTTTTGAAAAAAATAGGAAGTTGAGAAGATAAAAAAGTTTGTTTGAAGAAGAAGAATGGTACTTATAGATGTAAGATATTCAATTTAAATTTTAAAATATTGGAGTTAGTGGGATACGTGGTGAATTTTTATAGCTGGTGAAACAGGTTGTTTTTTTAAAAGCCACATTGGAAGCATATTTTAGTAGCAATGATGGAACTGTTGTACGCACGTCTTGATTAGACATTTTGGAAAAGCAAATCATGATTATTCTGATGTCATAGCAGTTATTGTCCATCATGAAGATTGCATGTTCGTTGAAATATAATTATTTTTTAAGAAATGTATGTTTCTCCAAGTAATTCGCACACATTTATTGGGGGCAATTTGTTGACTGGGAATTTCGACTACATGAGTTTTTTTAGTTGAAATGATATATTTTGAAATATGTAGTTTCTAAAGAAAGAATAAATAATTCTTTATGAATATTTTGATAGATGAAAAGCTAATAAAATCTTTGTTTTTGCTAAGCGTGGGCGTAAAAGTTCGTATACGAACCATTGGGATTCAAATTATTCGAAGTATCAGAAAGGATATTTCAATTGTCACGTTTATGATATTTGGCGCTTCGAAGACAAGTAGTTTTCTTCAAAATTCAAAAGTTTGATCTTATTCAAAGAGATACGTGAAAGCCTAGAGTTTGAAGGCGCATGCAGATATCGAACATGGAAACATCTTATTTAGAGACTGTTTTTGGTCGAATTAGTATAAATAGGGGTCTTAGTGTTAGGATTCAATGTGTTCACATCTTTGTACAAAATACTCTAAATTACTCAAAGTACCAGCGTTCAAGAAATGAGTTGCGAGAATGTACGAATGATGCACCAATTTTATTTTTATTGTCATTCAACTTTAATTGAAGTTTTATACATTCTCTTTAAATTTTAGTCGAAAGCCTTTTAGATTACAGTTTTTCTTCTTCAAAGAATTGCATTACTACCTACGGAGTAACAATTGAAATCAACTTTGTTTAAAAGAATAAGAATGTTGTCGAAAGTATTATTCGTTTCAAGAATAGAAGTTTTGAATAAGAACACATGTACTTATGATCAATCTGGTTGATTCTGCAAGTCATCAATTTTTATTCAATTTAGAAGATCAGCGGTTGTTTACCAAATTTCACGATAAACACACATGCTTAAGTCATTTTTTGCATTACATCCTACGTGACATTGTTGAATAAATGATGTTTCGATGATGTTGTGACTTCAGTGATGATTGTGCTGATGTTTGTGAATTGATTGGTGTTTTGATATTGATGGTTGATTGAAAGATATAACGAAGTCGTGAATGAGATGATGATTTAAAAGCATGAGTATAATATATATATATATATATATATATATATATATATATATATATATATGGTGATATCTGGATTCTATGATGATTTATTGTAAACTACTATATCTATTGTGTATATTTTTTGTAATGATTTGTGATTACTCACCCTTTCTGTTTGAATGTTGTCTCCACGTGGATAACACACAGGTGATCAGGAGTAGTTCGTCGAAGCTTAGAGGATAGCTTTGGAGTGCATTATTTAGTTGTTTATGTTGAATAAAAAGGGTCTTGCTCTGATATGTAACATTGTGGTTGAGATTGTTTGATTTGAACATTGTTCCTTTGTTGGCATGTGTTGTACCCCAAAATTTGCCCTCCCATTTCCTCAACATCTTCTCATCACAAGACCTTTGAAGATCAAGATCCAGTTAGGGTTTCCTCTGCTCAAGACTTCTCCTTGCACTGTGGACTCAAATTAGGGTTTGTGTTTGCCTAAGGATGTTTTGACCTAAAATGCCTAAGATAACTTTCATGCTTCATGTTGGACTCCCAAGTTTACCCATACCAAGTTTCAAGTCTTGATTCCAAGTTTTGCCCAGTCAATTAGACAGTTGACCTAGAAATCAGCTGTATTGGGGAAAAAGTCAACTGTGGCCAATTGACAGTCAAACCTCATGAAATTTGATCCACATCAACATTATAAACTCATATAGACCATTTGATCAAGTATGGATCACAATTCCCCAAGAAATTTGATCAGATCACCAAAAGGGCAAAATGGTCATTTTTAGGGTTTTGACTGCACAAAGGCAATTTTTGACTGTTTGACCTAACCAATGGCAAGCCAAGTTCACATATGGCCTCAAGGACTCAATGGAATTATCTTGGCATGTTCATCAAGCTCAAAAGATCCCAAGTACACAAGATTGACAGTTGAATTTCCCAGTCAATTGATCAATTTTGACTGTACACTGAAAAGTCAAACTTTGACTTTTTGGTCAAAATCAAGAGTCAAGATTCATTTTTCATCAAAACATTCCAAATCATGAAACTTGTTCACCAAGAAATCACAAAATGCAAATTAGGGTTAGAAAATGGAATTTTTCATAACTTAGAATTTTTCTAAGTTATGGAAAACCCTAATTTTTTCCCAACTTTACCCCATCTTTTCACCATGATCCATTTGGATTCAAACAAAAGTCAAAACATGAAAGTTGTAGCTTGTTGCATAATCTACAACTTTGATTCACAAAGTTTTCTCATTTGAAGCTTGTATCTCAAGTTATATTTTTTTGAATAAGGGCACTAAACCATCTTTTAACTTAGTGAAATTTAACCTATTTTGACAAGGTTTTCTACCCCACTTCAAGGCCACTTTTCATACCCTTCCACTTAGAATTTTGATTTGCATTTCAAAGATGGATTGTAGTACACATTCCAAGCTTTCCAAAATGTCCAAGAACTCATCAAACAACCTCATAACTTGAGAGATTCGAATTTCACAAGTTGGCAAAAATTCACTTTTGTTTTTCATCAAAGCATGTTCATAAACTTGGCAAATTTGAACTCAGCATAGTTTGTGCTACTTTACAGGTCCTAAAACCAAATTACACTCCTTAATTTAATGCAAAACCAATGAATCAAGTTGTTATTCTAAGCCTTTGGTCATTACACAAGGAATTAAGCCTAAACTAGAAAAAGCATTATTTCCATTCTTGAAAAGCTTGCTTTATGTCAATTAGAAATCCAAGCAAGTACAAGCAAGATCTTCTTGGCACAAGTTTGTGAGAAAATTGCACTGATCAAGGAAAGGGATAGCAGCATAGTTAGAGGGCCTGTACTGACCTAGAAAGCAAAGTGGCATTTTGTAGCTTAAGTGTGAAGTAACATCCATAACTTATGCTATCTCTCATCTCAGCTTAGAAACAGAAGAGAGAAGTGATCAAACACATTCCATAGACCACATTCAAGCTTTGGCACGAGTCCTGAACATCTAAAGCACCCTCCATCTCAGAAACACCACAAAACTGCTCAAACAGAGCAAGCCCTGCAGATTGAGTGCTATCTCTCAATCCCTTCGAGCATTTTGATCAAAACCTGTTCCTCTACCTTCCTTACAACATATGCAAACTATCCAGAAGCTAAGGCACGATCTGTAGTTGCTCTAACCACTTCCACCATTTTCATATCTTTGACTTGCAGGTGAAGTTCTACAGCTTGATACAAGAAGGTTCAAGACAAAGTAAGCATTGAAAAAGCATCCCTGGACCTCAAGGAAGCTTTTCCAATCATTACATTGCACTGAAAGTCTCTCATTCTCCACATAGAAGTTCAACTGCACAGGTAAAAGTTTGAATTTGTATCTCTCTTATTATGCATCTTTAGTCTTAAGTTTGTGAAGAAACAAGGTCCTACTCATAGCCCTGAACATGTACATAGCTTTACTTTTCATTTCTTTTGTCTGAGTAGAGAGAATTTGAGCTCTGAAAATGGTAGAAAAACTAGGTCAGAAATGGGGGGGAGAGAAATTCTCCCTCATCTTAGAGAGATAGTTCATGTTCTTTATATGTATGAAATCGTGAGATTATGCTTTACATGTTTTGTGTTGGAAGTTTGTTCAAAGGATCAAAGAATCAGGACCTTGATGTTGAAGCAAGAGGCGCGCGTTTTTGAACTCAGTCTTGGCCAAAGGTTGAAGACAGTGTTTCATTGGGCTGGGCTTTTGTGTTCTTTCTTTTCACACCATCTTTTTTGGTTTACACCCCCTTGAGCCCATTTGCTCATTTTTTAACATTTTTGACTTTTTCTTTTTTGGCTGACTTTGTTTATTTTTTCTCATGCCATTTAAAAATTAAAAATATTTTTTTCATCACTTTTTGCATTTATTGCATATTTATTTGTTTATTTTCTTTGTTTGTACATAAATATATATATATGATTATTAGAATAAAAATGTAAAAATAATGTAAATACAATTTTTATTTTCATTTACTTTCTGATATTTCACACAAAAAATACTCTTTTATTTATTTTATTAAAATATTAAATAAATATTTATTTTGTATAATACATATTTAGGGTTTAATATATATATATATATATATATGTGTGATTATTAATATATTTAAGACAAAAATATAAAAAAATACTTGAATTTTTCATTTTTATTAATATTTGATATAAAAATACCTTTTTTCACAATACACTTCATTTTATTTTATTTTTATAAATAATAAGTAAATAGTTGTATTAAATTAGAAAATAATACTTTTTTCTTTAAAATTAGGGTTTTTTACCCTAAGTCCAAAATACTCAAAAAATAATACATTTTTATTTTCTTTTCCCTTTTACATAAACCATACTTTTCTCATACACATAAAAACTTTCTTTTTTTGCATTTTACATATTTATTTAATTTACATTTAATTATGCATTATTTAAATTGCAAATATTCCAAATGATGTAATAATTTAGATTTAAATTCTTGTCAATATCCCCATTTGGACCTTTGTACCCCCCTTCCCATATTTGGTTGTGTAATAGCTTAGTAATTTTAATTTCGCACTTTATTGCTTTCTAATGATAACATGTTAGAATTAGGGTTTGTATGCGAAAAACGATAAAAAATAGTTTGACCTAATACAAGATAAACAAGCATGAAAATGGACACACAAATCACACTTGCACCCCCTAGGGTATTCCACTTGTTGCCTTCAAATAAATGGGCCATATTGTATGTTGAACATCTTTGGGCAAAGCAAACAATTTGAATGATCATAGTCCCTCGATAAAACTTTTCAAAACAAACAAAAACAAATGATCAAGTCCCTTAGAGAGATTGCCCAAAGACATTTAACGTCGTTACAATTATGGTCTAAACGATGACCCGCGCCTGTCCCTTTCACATCCTAACACAAGGTTGCCCACCAAATACAATGGTGGTGCAAACCTGTTAAAAGGGTTAAAGTATAGCAGTAATCTTTTGAGAAATTTAGGAGTAGATAACCTCTTAGTTACTCGAATCAACTTGCAAAAAAAAACACTTGCCTAACTTCAAAATCACACATCACTACACTTTCAAAACAACTTTCAAAAACAAATGAAAACTTTTTCAAAAGACATACATCTTTGTATACATCCCCACATGGATCATTACAAAGGTTGCCACCACATTGGCCTCTTTTCAAAACATTTTCAAACCCACACACTCAAGCACCATTTAAAACAATTGAAAACAAAAGGCAAGTGATCTAAGCAAGTAACTAAGAGCCCATGGATAACCATGGATAGAAAGGGTGCTAATACCTTCCCTTTCTATAATCTACTCCCCGAACCCAAGAAAACATCTCAAAAGGTATTTTGCTGTGCTTTTTAACCTTTCCTTAGGATAAAATAAAAAGTCGGTGGCGACTCTTGCTAACCGCAACATTTGCGAATACAAACGCAAACCTCAAGTCAGTTCTCCCACCGTATCACAGAACTGGCGACTCTGCTGGGGAAGTTAACTTAAAAGTGGAGTAACCTTAGGGTTTAGATCACCTTTGTTTTCAATTGATTGTCTTGTTTGCTTTTACATTTGTGGGCTTTGCATCGGAGTTTTATAGATCCTAACCCGGATCTGGGGATACCTTCTTAGAAAGTAGCAACAAGGCTGTGAGGGAACTGTGCGGGGTATACCGACATGGTTGAAGCAGTCTGCTACGTTGATGTGGCACTTTGGTGTGTACCGGTAACCCTTGAGTTCAGTCAAGGAGAGTACGGGGCCGCCGCGTGGTGTCATGAAGCATCAACTGACCTTAGGAACCTTAATTGAACCATCTTGGCCTTTTAGGGGTAGTGAGATAACTGACTTTGGTGCAGTCCGAGGTTGGTTGATACTCGATACTACACTCAATTGAGGTTTGCTTTCCTGGAATATTTCGGTCGCCAGTTCAGTGGCTAAATCGAAACGATGAACAATGAAAGCAATCCAGTGATATTGGGACCTTTAGAACCCGGTTACTTTTGATAGGACAGGTTGAGCCCACCAAACTTCAAGAGGGTAATACCCAGACCCCATGCAGGCCTAAACTCTAAGGGTTGGTGTGACTTGTGTGCCTTACCATGTTTTGCCTCTGTGAATGTTTATAGTGCATTTAATCATCACATCATTACATCATACAAACATCATGAGCATTGACTAACCATTTCAAGGGTTTCGAATCTTCATCTTTGTTCTTGTTTTATAGGACATGGAAACTGCTCGCAGAAAGACAATTCAGATTAGCCTTGTAAAGATCCCTCCTCAGCTTAAGGAACTTCTGTCCAGGATTCCCGAGGGTTCTTCATTCAGTGAGAGACATGGAAGACTCATCAACTTGGTTAACACCAACATTGAGGAGGACTTGATAAAGGTCCTGTTCCAATTCTTTGACCCTCTGCATTACTGCTTCACCTTCCCGGATTATCAGTTGGTGCCTACATTGGAAGAGTTCTCCCGACTTCTGAAGGTCCATATCCTTGATCAACTACCCTACAACGGTACGGAAGAGGAACCCAAGCTTGAAGAGATTGCTAAAGCCTTGCACCTACAGACATCTGACCTCAAGGGACATTGGGAAGTTAGAAGTGGTATCAAAGGGTTCTTAGCTAGGTTTCTGTTTGAAAAGGCCCAAGAATGTTGGAATTCTCTTGACCTACGAGCTTTTGAAGAAGTTGTGGCCCTCCTTGTCTATGGTTTGGTGTTGTTCCCTAACCCAGATCAGCTTATTGATATCAGTGCTGTCCAGATCTTTATGACCAGGAATCCTATACCTACACTGTTGGGGGACATCCTTCACTCATGTTACACTCGAACCATGAGAAGAAGGGGTGTCCTTATGTGTTGCACTCCTCTCTTGGGAAGGTGGTTTATTTCGCATCTTCCACAATCAGTTTTGAAGAACGAGCGGGGTTTGAGATGGTCACAACGGTTAATGACTCTCACGCATGCAGATATACATTGGTGCCCTAGGTCTAGGGAAGACATCACTATCATTGATCGTTGTGGGGAGTACCCTAATGTTCCTTTGTTTGGAATCAAAGGAGGTATTACTTACAACCCATGCCTGGCTTGGAGACAGTTTGGTTATGCTCGGAAGGATGGCCCTCATGACATGTTAATTCCCGACATAGTTTTTGACTTCGACAACGATACTCAAGGACTTCGTCAGAGATTTATCAGAGCTTGGAGGATGCCAAGTAGGATAGACAGCAAGACATTGGGGCACCGGAACTCCATCCCGTTGGAACCTTACCTCAAGTGGGTACGAGCCCGCTCCCAGAAATTAGTGATGCCTTATCCTCATATGCTTCCTGTGATCAAAGAACCAGTCTTGGAAGGAGAAGCATCCTACACCATTCAACATCCCGACATGCCTACCTCCTGGGAAGAAATGCAGAAGAGCTGGGTCCAGCTTAAGGAAGAACGGAATTCTCTTGAGACCAGTCTACATGCTAGTGAAAAGAAGGTCCTGGAACACACCCGCCTGCTGCACGAGGAAAGGAATCTCAACACCTACATCGCGCCAAAGAGGATGCGCAATGTCTTTTTACCTTAGGGAGTTATTTTGTAATATTTGGCCCATGAGGCGTTTATGTACTAACGAATTTCTCCTTATTAATATGATGTGCGTTCCTTTTTGTCTACAACAAATTTCGAATATTCTAAATCCTTGAATGCATTGCATACATACGCATTCCATTGCACCATATGCATAGCAGGTACCCTATTTCGTAGGATGCTTAATTTTCTTCGCTGTTTGTGTGAACAGTCATCATGAATCCAGAATCCTCCAGTGAGCAAGCAATCAAGGCCCTTCAGGCCCAAAGTGCACAGTTTCAAGAGATGGTCCTAAGCCTAGCCCAAGGTCAGCAAGAGTTGAAGACTCTACTCATGAAGAAGAAGAAGAAAAAGAGGACCGCATTGTTCAACACCGGACGCCGATTTGGGAACACACTCCACAATGAAGCTGATCCAACCACTTCTTCTGCTGAGAAAAACAGTCCCCAAGGGGGAGGAGCTCCTAGTCCCGCAGTCTCCGACAACGAGACGGACTATAACGACGAACAATACCCACCTGCTGCTGACAGATACAAACAATTGGAGGACCGCTTGAGCGCTATGGAAATTCAGAATGTGCCAGGACTGGATTTCGGAGATTTGGGGTTATCTTCTGGGGTAGTCATTCCACACAAGTTTAAGGCGCCTGCCTTCGCCAAGTATGATGGGGTCTCCTGCCCAAAGCTGCATCTGAGGTCGTATGTAAGGAAAATCCAACCTTACACGGCGGATAAGAACCTCTGGATTCACTTCTTCCAAGACAGCCTCTCGGGGTCTCAGCTTGAATGGTTCTACCAATTAGATGGAACTAGCATCCGACACTGGGAAGATTTGGCAACCGCATTCTACAGACAATACCAATACAATTCTGATCTCGCTCCTACGCGTACCCAACTTCAGGGTATGTCTCTAGGGACGGGTGAAGGGTTCAAAGAGTACGCTCAAAAATGGAGAGATTTGGCTGGTAGGGTGCAGCCTCCATTGACTGATAGAGAGCTGGTTGATATGTTTCTGGGGACGTTGTCTGGTCCGTTTTTCAATCATTTGGTTGGTAACTCCTCCGCTGGGTTCACAGATTTGATATTAACAGGAGAGAGAATTGAAGCTGGCATCAGGTCAGGCAAGATACAGAAGGCTGCCTCTACAAGTGCTGAGAAGAGGCCGTTTAAGAAAGAAGCAAGTGCCGTCTATGGTCCTAGAAGACAAGTCAAGCCCGAAAGTCGCCAAGCCGTCAATGCTTTGGTCATCTCCAAACCTGTTGCTGCTCCTCAGCAGTACAATCAACAAAGAAGCGAAAGGCCCAAGAGGCAGTATACCCGACTAAGTATGACATTATCTCAAATTTTACCCCAACTGTTATCCACCAACCTGGTGACCCTCAAAGAAGCTCCTAAGGTCGTCAACACTGCGTCTCCTAAATACAACCCAAATGCCCGGTGTGCTTATCATTCTGATAGTCCCGGGCACACTACTGATGATTGCTGGGCCTTAAGAAACAAAGTGCAAGATCTGATCGACGCGAAAGAAATTCAGTTTGAAGCGCCAGAAAGACCAAATGTTGTAACGGCTCCTATGCCCCAGCATAGGGTAAATGCCGTTGAGGAAGAAGTGTACGCTGTTTCGGTAGATGAAGTTGTTACCCCTCTGAAGACTGTTAAGAAGAACCTACTGCGGGTCGGTTTATTTCCGGGTTGCGGTGAAGGTTGCCTATTTTGTGCTGTTTCCCTATCTGATTGTCCCTTGCTAAGGTTAGGCATCCAAGGCCTAATGGATAGCAAGGAGATTCTATTCAAAAAGACTGCTGTTCAATTGGTTCCGATGAAAGAAGTTTCTGTGATTACCATCTTCAAAAATCCAATCAAGGCTCCCCCAAAGAAGCCTGTTCAAATCTTGACAGTTGCGCCTGTGATCATTACTGTTACAGGACCCCTCTCCTACGTGTCTGATAAAGTTGTCCCCTGGCATTATGGGGCAGACGTATATATAAATGGAATCAAGCAAGAATTCGACGCTAGTGCCAGTATCTGCGATATCACTGGTCCAGCCAAGGTCACCCGCAGTGGCAGGCTCTTCTCGCCTGACATTGCGCCGCCCGCTATTCGAAAACCCCTCCTCATAAAACCTACAAGTTTACCTAGTCCTGTTGCTGATCAAATTGTGTCCCCTGCTGCCGAGTCATCAAATGCTCGGGGCAAAGGGATTGAAGAAGAGCCTGCCCGGATGAAGGCGCCGATACCCATAAATGTCGAGGCCTCCCGACAAGAAATGGAGGAGATTCTGAAAATAATAAAGAAGAGTGATTTTAATGTTGTCGAGCAGTTGGGGCATACGCCCTCCAAGATCTCCCTGCTCTCCCTATTGCTATGCTCCGAGGCCCATGCTAAGGCCTTGATCTCATTTCTCAAGACGGCCCATGTGCCGCAAGAGACGTCTGCAGTCCAGTTCACTGACTGCATAGCGAATCTGACGGCGGACAACGGCTTGGGTTTTTCAGATGCTGACCTGACCGCAAAAGGGAGAGACCACAATGATGCCCTGCATGTCTCTATTGAATGCAGGGGCACTACTCTGGCACATGTATTGGTGGACACTGGTTCTTCCTTGAATGTTCTTCCGAAAAAGGCTTTAGATCGTCTGGATTATGAAGGCCTGGAGTTGAAACCCAGCAATATCATCGTCAGGGCCTTTGACGGTTCCAAAAGGATGGTTCATGGAGAGGTTAACATCCCTATTCGTGTGGGTTCTCAAGTGTTTGACTCTACCTTTTATGTGATGGATATACGTCCATCGTACTCTTGTCTGCTGGGCCGACCTTGGATCCATAAAGCTGGAGCAGTGACCTCCACCTTGCACCAAAAGCTGAAGTATCCCGTCAGGGGGAAGATCGTCACTGTACAAGGAGAAGAGGAGTATATGGTGAGCCATTTGAATTCCTTCAGGTACATCGAGATGGACGGAGAGTTCATTGAAACCCCCTTCTAGCATTTCGAGGAGGTGCGTCCAATTTCAGCAGCTGCAGAGACAACGGCCGAAGAGAGTGATTCCTTGAAGATGGCTTCCCTAAGGGATGCCCGGGCTGTGGTTCAGAAAGGCAATTGTGCACATTGGGGTCAGCTTCCTGACTTCACTCAGAAGAACGACAAGTTTGGGCTAGGCTTTACTGCAGAGGCTCAGAAGGCGGTGCGCAAAGAGAAGATCGGAAAGGCTCCAGTGTTTATTTCCAGCTCAAGGGTGAATGCTATCGAGGAGGATGTGGAGGAAGCTGAGTTTGACAGTTGGATCTACCCGACTACCAGCAACGGACCAAGCAACTGGACGGCAAAGGATTTTACCCCTATCACATTTGTCACGCAGTAATTGATTTCTTTTGATTTCCAATTTGTAACAAACAATATGTTAAAACTTTGTTGGCTCGGTGTCCTACCCGGGGCATCGTAGCTCCATTTGTGAGGGCTTTTGTATGACATTTTCATATATCATCAATCAAAACATTGGACGTTTGTTGCATTTCAAATCTTTTGCTCTTTTCCTTTCTGTGTTATATATATTGCAAAACAGCTGTATTTACACACACTCACTTATACAGGTTTCAATCCACTCTGGATCTCACTGGTAACAGCTCTGCTACCGCCAGTTATGACTTCGAAAATCCGATCAACTTGGCCGAAGACGAAGGTGAAGATGATTGCGAAGTGCCTGGTGAGCTCGCAAGACTGCTACTCCAGGAAGAGAGGGCTATTCAACCACATGAAGAGCCTGTGGAGACAATTAACCTGGGTACTGAGACAGATAGGAAAGAGGTCAAGATTGGTGCCAATCTAGAGCTCAGCGTGAAGCAACAATTGATCCAGATGCTACAAGACTACATGGAGATTTTTGCTTGGTCCTATGAAGATATGCCTGGTTTGGATGCCGACATTGTAGTTCACCACCTGCCAACCAAGGAAGATTGCCCTCCGGTAAAGCAGAAAGTCCGACGGATGCGTCCAGAGATGTCTGAAAAGATCAAGGCCGAGGTTATGAAGCAGTTTGATGCCGGGTTCCTTGCAGTAACTTCTTACCCTCAGTGGGTTGCCAATGTGGTGCCAGTACCAAAGAAAGACGGTAAAGTAAGAATGTGTGTCGACTACCGGGATTTGAACAGGGCCAGCCCCAAGGATGACTTCCCCCTACCTCACATTGATGTCCTTGTTGACAATACAGCTCAACACAAGGTGTTCTCCTTCATGGATGGTTTTTCAGGGTATAATCAGATCAAGATGGCTCCAGAGGATATGGAGAAGACTACCTTTGTGACTCAGTGGGGCACCTTCTGTTATAAGGTCATGCCATTCGGGTTGAAAAATGCTGGGGCAACCTATCAACGTGCCATGGTTGCTTTGTTTCATGATATGATCCATCATGAAATTGAGGTATACGTTGATGACATGATTGCAAGGTCTCAAACTGAGGAGGAGCACCTTGACCATCTGAGGAAGTTGTTTGACCGACTCAAGTTGTACAAGCTGAGATTGAATCCCAACAAATGCACCTTTGGGGTAAGATCCGGAAAGTTGCTAGGTTTCATTGTAAGTGATAAAGGTATTCAGGTGGATCCTGCCAAGGTTAAAGCTATTCAAGAGATGCCGACTCCAAAAACAGAGAAAGAGGTCATAGGTTTCCTAGGACGACTGAATTACATTGCTCGATTCATCTCGCATCTGACTGCTACTTGTGAGCCAATCTTCAAATTGCTGAAGAAAGATCAAGTGGTACGCTGGAATGATGAATGTCAGGCCGCCTTTGAAAGAATAAAGGAATATCTCCAAGAGCCACCCATTCTTATGCCACCGGTGGAAGGAAGACCTCTGATACTATACTTGACGGTACTTGATAATTCAATGGGGTGTGTGCTGGGGCAGCATGACGAGTCTGGCCGAAAAGAGCACGCTATTTATTACTTGAGCAAAAAGTTTACCGACTGTGAGTCTCGTTACTCACTGCTTGAGAAAACTTGCTGCGCTCTTGTATGGGCTGCTCGCCGGCTGAGACAGTATATGTTGACTCACACTACTTTATTGATTTCAAAGATGGATCCCATAAAGTACATATTTGAAAAGCCCGCTCTGTCTGGGAGAATAGCGAGATGGCAAATGATCTTGACAGAATATGATATCCAGTATACAACTCAGAAAGCAATTAAGGGAAGTGTACTGGCAGATCATTTGGCACACCAACCTGTGGACGATTACCAATCATTAAACTTTGATTTTCCGGATGAAGACATCATGGTGGTAACTGACTGTGAAGTACCTGGACCGGATGAAGGACCTGAGGAAGGATCCCGATGGTCTATGCATTTTGATGGAGCCTCCAATACTTTGGGTAACGGCATCGGCACTGTAATCATATCTCCCAAAGGAACTCATACTCCCCTCACCGCCCGGTTATGTTTCAGCTGCACTAACAATATGGCAGAATATGAGGCATGCATCATGGGTTTACAAGCTGCAATCGACTTAAGGATAAAATTTCTAAGTGTCTTCGGAGATTCCGCTCTCGTGATCAATCAGGTCAAAGGCGAGTGGGATACGAAACACCCGAATCTTATTCCTTACAAGGAGTATGTGTCGACCTTGCTCCCTCACTTTGAAGAGATAACTTTTGAGCATTTCCCCAGAGAGGAGAATCAGCTAGCGGACGCACTAGCCACGATGTCTTCAATGTTCAAAGTTAAATGGGACAATGAGGCTCCCCGAATCATAATCTGGAAGTTGGATGAACCGGCATACTGCTGCGAGCTCGAGGTTGAAAAGGTGACTGAAAAACCCTGGTATCATGAGGTGAAGAGGTACTTGGAAGCTCAGGAATACCCTGAAGGTGCGTCTGTCAATGATAAGAAGTTCATGAGGAGGTTTGCTGCAAAATTCTTCCTCAGCAACGGCATTCTCTACAAGCGGAATCATGATTCAACTCTGCAACGTTGTGTGGATAAGGCTGAAGCAGAGAAAATTATGATGGAACTGCATGAAGGTACATTTGGAACCCATTCCAGTGGACACACCATGACTAAGAAAATCCTTCGGGCAGGATATTTCTGGTCCACAATGGAAGCCGATTGTTACCAGCACTCCCGAACTTGTCATAAATGCCAGATCTATGCTGACAAGGTGCATATCCCTCCGGTTCCTTTGAATGTCCTGACGGCATCTTGGCCTTTTGCAATGTGGGGCATCGATATGATCGGTGAGATCCGACCGACGGCATCCAATGGGCATCGCTTCATCTTGGTGGCGATCGATTACTTCACGAAATGGGTTGAGGCAGCTTCCTATGCCACGGTAACCAAGAGCGTCGTGGCGCGTTTCATCCGGCATAATCTGATCTGTCGGTACGGCGTCCCAGAAAGAATCATTACGGACAATGGTACCAATCTCAATAACAAAATGATCACTGAACTCTGTGAACAATTCAAGATACAGCACCACAATTCTTCTCCCTACCGGCCGAAGATGAATGGGGCTGTAGAGGCAGCCAATAAAAATATCAAGAAAATTGTGCAGAAGATGAAAGTGACCTATAAAGATTGGCACGAGATGTTACCGTTCGCTCTTCATGGGTACCGCACCTCGGCAAGGACATCAACCGGGGCAACTCCTTTCTCCTTGGTCTATGGCATGGAGGCAGTCCTGCCAATTGAAATCCAGATACCCTCTCTCCGGATAATGAAGGATGCAGACTTGAATGAAGATGATTGGATCCAAACTCGACTTGATCAATTAAATCTGATTGACGAAAAGAGGCTCACTGCTATCTGCCACGGTCAAACGTATCAGAAACGGATGATCAGGGCATTTAACAAGAAAGTCAAACCGCAAGAGTATCAAGTTGGGGACCTGGTAATCAAACGCATCATCCTTCCTCAAAGTGATCCCCGGGGCAAATGGACCCCTACTTACGAAGGGCCATTTGTGGTTAAACGTGTGTTCTCAGGAGGAGCCATGATCCTAACCACCATGGATGGTGACGACCTTCCTCACCCCGCCAATGCAGACATAGTGAAAAAATACTACGCATAAATAGAAGACCCTCTAGGTTGACATACCTAGGCAAAATAAGGGCTTCCCGGCGAACCAAAAGGGTTCGGGCAAAAATAAGGGATGAAATGAAAAATGAAAAAAAATCTGTACACCCGGCAAGTCGAAAACCTGAAAGGGCGGCTTGGGCAAAAATGGGTATCCCGGTGGACTGAAAACCCGAAAGGGCGGTCCAGGCAAAAGTTAGGGATAAAAGCGTAACACTATGTCTCATTGGATCACTTCGCATCCGGAATTCGGCATCAACTATCTGGCTCCAGATTTCGGCATTGACCAATCAGCTTCATCTTCAAATTAGGCAGCAAAGCGATGAGACGTTCGAAGACATAAAGGCAATAGCAGAGTGGGAACCCAGTGGGATTGTTCACATAGCTGTTTTGTTTCCTTTTTCAAATTGTAAACTCTATACTATTTGGCGATGTCCTCTTACTAGGATGTCATCCTCTTGTACAAAAAACGCCTATTCACAGGCAAAGTTTAAATCAATACAAGTTCACTTGTCCATACAAATTACCATTGTTTTCCTTTCTTGTTTTGTCTTGCGAAGAACGTCCAATGTTCATTTTTGATATATGCATTTGACATTAAATTGCTGATTCATAAATGTTTGCATATGAAACAAGAGATTAATTACAGGTGACATCAAAGACAGGGGCAATGTGGAGTTGTCTAATGCAGTCTGGTTGTTTTGCCCGCCAAGGCACCAAGGTAGGTTCAACTGAAGAATGTGGCCAAATCACCTCAATTCCCCGCAGAATAAGACAGGATGCGATAATACTTTCCCCAAACAGAGTTGGTCCCCCGTCGATCCTAAAAAGGCACAACATTCCCCGGCAGGTCTTAAAGCTCATCACCAGTAGATCCTGCAAGCTTATCCCCTGCAGAGAACGGACGTCTCGCCCGAGTTTTATTTAGAGTTATTTCCTCACAAGGACTTATAACTGGGTTATCCTCAGCTAAAAGCCACGGAAGACCGCTCTCGGCAAAGTTCCTTCAATCCCCAGCGAAGTCTATCTTTGGTATTCCCAAGCAGAGTTTATCTTTGGAGTTCCCCAGCGGAGTTTATCATCATTGTCCTCAGCGGAATCCGTCGTTAAAGTCCTCAGCAGGCCTCTCATCAAACTTCGGCCAAATATCTCTTCCACAGAGCAATTCTCCGGCCGTTCGTCAAGGATTTATTTTCCTAAGACGAAATTACATTCATGAACATTTTACATTTTCATACATCTTACTTACAGGATGAAACGCATACAACATCTCATGTTGAACATCATGATATCATGCATATCATACATCATGACATTGCATACAACTTACGTTTTTGCCTTTTCAGGAAAAAGACAATCTCAAAAACGACTACCTTCAACTGTCACAATTCCAGATTCGATACCTGTATCTAGCCAGGGCACATCTGAGAGTGATCAGTTTCTAGACTCGACTCCTGTATCTAGCCAGGGCATGTCTGAAGAGTTCGAAGATTCGACTCCTGTATCTAGCCAGGGCACATCTATCAACTACAGCATCTCCAGATTCGATTCCTGTATCCAGCCAGGGCATATCTGTTGACCACGTTTCCAGACTCGACTCCTGTATCTAGCCAGGGCACGTCTGAAGAGTTCGAAGATTCGATTCCTGTATCCAGCCAGGGCACATCTATTAAACGACTATTTCCAGGTTCGACTCCTGTATCCAGCCAGGGCACATCTGAGCAACCAATTGTAGATTCGATACCTGTATCTAGCCAGGGCATATCTGCATAAGGAGACTGAAGATCAAACACCTGTAACAAGCCAGGAAAACATCTGTCTTTCTTAAATACACAAGTTCTCGCTAAGGAATCTCTTATGCGATCAACACTTCCAAATGGCATCTATAAGCCCATTCCCGTCAAAGTTCTGTCACTTCTCCAGATGGCATCTATAAGCCCATCTCCCTATCCACCATCTTTCCAAATGGCATCTATAAGCCCATTCCCGGCACCACATTGTTGAGACTCCAGCATGCGAGTGCAAATTTCCGGGCACTCTAGTGTCCAATCTCCTTTTACCCTCGAGTCACGAAAGGCAAGCTTGCCAATCTAACTCTTCAGGTCCAAGAAGATTGAACAGGGGCAACTGTTGTACCCCAAAATTTGCCCTCCCATTTCCTCAACATCTTCTCATCACAAGACCTTTGAAGATCAAGATCCAGTTAGGGTTTCCTCTGCTCAAGACTTCTCCTTGCACTGTGGACTCAAATTAGGGTTTGTGTTTGCCTAAGGATGTTTTGACCTAAAATGCCTAAGATAACTTTCATGCTTCATGTTGGACTCCCAAGTTTACCCATACCAAGTTTCAAGTCTTGATTCCAAGTTTTGCCCAGTCAATTAGACAGTTGACCTAGAAATCAGCTGTATTGGGGAAAAAGTCAACTGTGGCCAATTGACAGTCAAACCTCATGAAATTTGATCCACATCAACATTATAAACTCATATAGACCATTTGATCAAGTATGGATCACAATTCCCCAAGAAATTTGATCAGATCACCAAAAGGGCAAAATGGTCATTTTTAGGGTTTTGACTGCACAAAGGCAATTTTTGACTGTTTGACCTAACCAATGGCAAGCCAAGTTCACATATGGCCTCAAGGACTCAATGGAATTATCTTGACATGTTCATCAAGCTCAAAAGATCCCAAGTACACAAGATTGACAGTTGAATTTCCCAGTCAATTGATCAATTTTGACTGTACACTGAAAAGTCAAACTTTGACTTTTTGGTCAAAATCAAGAGTCAAGATTCATTTTTCATCAAAACATTCCAAATCATGAAACTTGTTCACCAAGAAATCACAAAATGCAAATTAGGGTTAGAAAATGGAATTTTTCATAACTTAGAATTTTTCTAAGTTATGGAAAACCCTAATTTTTTCCCAACTTTACCCCATCTTTTCACCATGATCCATTTGGATTCAAACAAAAGTCAAAACATGAAAGTTATAGCTTGTTGCATAATCTACAACTTTGATTCACAAAGTTTTCTCATTTGAAGCTTGTATCTCAAGTTATATTTTTTTGAATAAGGGCACTAAACCATCTTTTAACTTAGTGAAATTTAACCTATTTTGACAAGGTTTTCTACCCCACTTCAAGGCCACTTTTCATACCCTTCCACTTAGAATTTTTATTTGCATTTCAAAGATGGATTGTAGTACACATTCCAAGCTTTCCAAAATGTCCAAGAACTCATCAAACAACCTCATAACTTGAGAGATTCGAATTTCACAAGTTGGCAAAAATTCACTTTTGTTCTTCATCAAAGCATGTTCATAAACTTGGCAAATTTGAACTCAGCATAGTTTGTGCTACTTTACAGGTCCTAAAACCAAATTACACTCCTTAATTTAATGCAAAACCAATGAATCAAGTTGTTATTCTAAGCCTTTGGTCATTACACAAGGAATTAAGCCTAAACTAGAAAAAGCATTATTTCCATTCTTGAAAAGCTTGCTTTATGTCAATTAGAAATCCAAGCAAGTACAAGCAAGATCTTCTTGGCACAAGTTTGTGAGAAAATTGCACTGATCAAGGAAAGGGATAGCAGCATAGTTAGAGGGCCTGTACTGACCTAGAAAGCAAAGTGGCATTTTGTAGCTTAAGTGTGAAGTAACATCCATAACTTATGCTATCTCTCATCTCAGCTTAGAAACAGAAGAGAGAAGTGATCAAACACATTCCATAGACCACATTCAAGCTTTGGCACGAGTCCTGAACATCTAAAGCACCCTCCATCTCAGAAACACCACAAAACTGCTCAAACAGAGCAAGCCCTGCAGATTGAGTGCTATCTCTCAATCCCTTCGAGCATTTTGATCAAAACCTGTTCCTCTACCTTCCTTACAACATATGCAAACTATCCAGAAGCTAAGGCACGATCTGTAGTTGCTCTAACCACTTCCACCATTTTCATATCTTTGACTTGCAGGTGAAGTTCTACAGCTTGATACAAGAAGGTTCAAGACAAAGTAAGCATTGAAAAAGCATCCCTGGACCTCAAGGAAGCTTTTCCAATCATTACATTGCACTGAAAGTCTCTCATTCTCCACATAGAAGTTCAACTGCACAGGTAAAAGTTTGAATTTGTATCTCTCTTATTATGCATCTTTAGTCTTAAGTTTGTGAAGAAACAAGGTCCTACTCATAGCCCTGAACATGTACATAGCTTTACTTTTCATTTCTTTTGTCTGAGTAGAGAGAATTTGAGCTCTGAAAATGGTAGAAAAACTAGGTCAGAAATGGGGGGGAGAGAAATTCTCCCTCATCTTAGAGAGATAGTTCATGTTCTTTATATGTATGAAATCGTGAGATTATGCTTTACATGTTTTGTGTTGGAAGTTTGTTCAAAGGATCAAAGAATCAGGACCTTGATGTTGAAGCAAGAGGCGCGCGTTTTTGAACTCAGTCTTGGCCAAAGGTTGAAGACAGTGTTTCATTGGGCTGGGCTTTTGTGTTCTTTCTTTTCACACCATCTTTTTTGGTTTACACCCCCCTGAGCCCATTTGCTCATTTTTTAACATTTTTGACTTTTTCTTTTTTGGCTGACTTTGTTTATTTTTTCTCATGCCATTTAAAAATTAAAAATATTTTTTTCATCACTTTTTGCATTTATTGCATATTTATTTGTTTATTTTCTTTGTTTGTACATAAATATATATATATGATTATTAGAATAAAAATGTAAAAATAATGTAAATACAATTTTTATTTTCATTTACTTTCTGATATTTCACACAAAAAATACTCTTTTATTTATTTTATTAAAATATTAAATAAATATTTATTTTGTATAATACATATTTAGGGTTTAATATATATATATATATATATATATATATATATATATATATATATATATATATATATATATATATGTGTGATTATTAATATATTTAAGACAAAAATATAAAAAAATACTTGAATTTTTCATTTTTATTAATATTTGATATAAAAATACCTTTTTTCACAATACACTTCATTTTATTTTATTTTTATAAATAATAAGTAAATAGTTGTATTAAATTAGAAAATAATACTTTTTTCTTTAAAATTAGGGTTTTTT
This sequence comes from Vicia faba, assembly GCA_948472305.1. NCBI lineage: Eukaryota > Viridiplantae > Streptophyta > Magnoliopsida > Fabales > Fabaceae > Vicia > Vicia faba. The sequence goes on from OX451735.1 coordinate 64,251,378, forward strand.
ACCCTAAGTCCAAAATACTCAAAAAATAATACATTTTTATTTTCTTTTCCCTTTTACATAAACCATACTTTTCTCATACACATAAAAACTTTCTTTTTTTGCATTTTACATATTTATTTAATTTACATTTAATTATGCATTATTTAAATTGCAAATATTCCAAATGATGTAATAATTTAGATTTAAATTCTTGTCAATATCCCCATTTGGACCTTTGTACCCCCCTTCCCATATTTGGTTGTGTAATAGCTTAGTAATTTTAATTTCGCACTTTATTGCTTTCTAATGATAACATGTTAGAATTAGGGTTTGTATGCGAAAAACGATAAAAAATAGTTTGACCTAATACAAGATAAACAAGCATGAAAATGGACACACAAATCACACTTGCACCCCCTAGGGTATTCCACTTGTTGCCTTCAAATAAATGGGCCATATTGTATGTTGAACATCTTTGGGCAAAGCAAACAATTTGAATGATCATAGTCCCTCGATAAAACTTTTCAAAACAAACAAAAACAAATGATCAAGTCCCTTAGAGAGATTGCCCAAAGACATTTAACGTCGTTACAATTATGGTCTAAACGATGACCCGCGCCTGTCCCTTTCACATCCTAATACAAGGTTGCCCACCAAATACAATGGTGGTGCAAACCTATTAAAAGGGTTAAAGTATAGCAGTAATCTTTTGAGAAATTTAGGAGTAGATAACCTCTTAGTTACTCGAATCAACTTGCAAAAAAAAACACTTGCCTAACTTCAAAATCACACATCACTACACTTTCAAAACAACTTTCAAAAACAAATGAAAACTTTTTCAAAAGACATACATCTTTGTATACATCCCCACATGGATCATTACAAAGGTTGCCACCACATTGGCCTCTTTTCAAAACATTTTCAAACCCACACACTCAAGCACCATTTAAAACAATTGAAAACAAAAGGCAAGTGATCTAAGCAAGTAACTAAGAGCCCATGGATAACCATGGATAGAAAGGGTGCTAATACCTTCCCTTTCTATAATCTACTCCCCGAACCCAAGAAAACATCTCAAAAGGTTTTTTGCTGTGCTTTTTAACCTTTCCTTAGGATAAAATAAAAAGTCGGTGGCGACTCTTGCTAACCGCAACATTTGCGAATACAAACGCAAACCTCAAGTCAGTTCTCCCACCGTATCACAGCATGATTATAAGTTATTTAATTGACTAAGTTGTTTTGAATCTTGAATGATGAACGGTGGAGTATGAAGATGTTATATTAGAAGTTTTGTAATGAAACCATGTTGAGATAATGATTCTGCTACGAAGTTTTGAAGTTATGTGTTGATGTTATTAAAGACATAATTGTTTTAATTTTTGAAAACCAGTGTTACGGAGCAAGATGTTTTATTATGATGTTGTTATGACGATGTGACACCCTTGTTGGTGATTTGTGTTCAATTAATTATTAATTTATTCGTGAATTATTCTTGGGGTTTTAGTAGGATATTACAGTTTACGCTAGCCATAATTAATTGTTTTTAAAACAGCCTTTTAAATAAGAAGATTTTGTACACGGTCTATTCACTCCCTCTAGATCATAGTCTATCGTCTAACAAGTGGTATTAGAGTCTGGTTTATCTTGTGCTTCGAAATTGCTTATTAGATAATGGATTCCGAACTTAAAGGGACGTATAATAGAGCGTCAATTTTCAATGACGAAAAACTATGGTTATTGGAAAGATTGTATGTGTATCCATCTTAATTTCGTTGATAGGAAAGTATGGAGCGTCATCTAAAATGGTCCATTTGCAATTACCATGACCAATGTGAAAGGTGTTGTTGTACCTAAACCGGAAGCACAATGTAACACAAATGATGAGAAATTATGGTTGTATGATTGTAAAGTAAGGAATATTATCATTTCCTCTTTAAGAGTTAATGATAATTACCGTTTTTTCTATTGCACAAATACCAAAGCTATGTGGGACTCATTGCAAGTTGCTCATGAAGGTGTTAATGAGGTCAAGTAAGCTAGAATCAATATTTTGAATCAAGAGTTTGAACTCTTTCATATGAAGTATGGTGAAACCATTCGCGATATGAAAAAGAGGTTCACTCATCTTGTTAATAGTTTGAATGCACTTGGTAAGCATGTGTTCAATGAAATTACTACTAACAAAGTGTTGAGTTATCTTAATAAGGAGTGGCAATTAAAAATTACTGTAATCAAGAAAGTTAATAATCTATTAACATTGAATACTACTAATCTTTTGAGTTCTTGCTTCAACACAAAAAATTATACTTTCAAAAAGATAATTTTTTAAAAATAACATTTTTGAAATTTCATAAAGTTTGGGGGAATAGTGTGATAAACCACTAAATTTTTGCATGAGCATAGTTAAATTGAGTTGTAAAAGTATAAGACGGTAAGTGAACTAAATTTGAAGAAACTTTAAATGAATTGAGATTACGTTCACTTTTTGTAGAATTAAAATTGAAAATTTAATTTCAATTAAAACTTTTAGTCTTTTTGAAATATAATACTCTCTTTCATGTTCATTATAAAAAATATATATATAGATTTTAAAATTTACTGAAAAATAAATATATTTAGAATAAATTAATTCACACTCACTGTCGATGTGAAAATCTCTGAGTAGGTGATGCTGCCTCTGATAAGCTTTCATAATCCAACTTGTTTTGGTTTGGGCCCGCCTTGACCCAAAACGTAGATAAAGGTCCAGTCCAAGCAAACTCTTCGGGGAATGCTCACGAACGGACCATCACCGACATGCCCGACCACAGACCAAGGCCACTATGCCCGCGACACGCAATATCCCCGACCGAGGGAACTCTAGCTCGAGTCCAGCTCGAGCACCCTCCCCGTAGGGCAGATTCTGTCCACTCCGACCGTTATAGAATCTTCTAAGCTCCGGAAAGACCGCGACTTCGTCCCTCCTTATTCTTCGCAGAGCATCACCAGGAAGGGGACCACGTGTGGGGCCCCACTACACACGTAGAACCTGGAAGTTCCTTTATTGGGTCAGTCCTGCTCAACCCAATAAGGGGACCTTGGCCCAGCGCTGGGGGCTATAAATACCCTCTGTTCCCAGAGGGTCAGATATTCATCTCTTACGCACCTATACATTTTTTTTGCCTGCTCATTCCGTCTCTCATTTTAGCATCGGAGTGTCTTGAAGGTACCCCCGCCCCCCCATCTCACTCAAATTCAGTTCGAGCCAGTCGTGACGGTCCAAATCTGATCCGGTAAGATCAGTGGCGCCGTCTGTGGGAAACTAGCTTCCCCGTCTTGCAAATTCTCGAAGACCAAAGCTAAAAATCACCTCCTACCGTCATGGCTGACCAAGTTCGGGATGACCAGAATGTCCGCGTCGTTGACGCTAACAACAACCTCGCGGATAAGAACGGAATCCCTGACAATGCCGGCAATCCCGGCCATAACACACTTCCCAGGGGCGCCATCCCCGGGCCCTCAGACCACCGCGACAGAGCCATTGCCTCATCTTCTTCAGTCCCTCATCCACTCGAAGAAGACAATGCGGCTCCCTCAAACTATCTAGCTGCCCAATTTCAGGAAGTCCCCGTCCCTATCGGGGCAGATGCCACGACCAGAGCACTGTTCGCGGCAATCAATCAAACCAACTACCTCATCTTTGCCCAGGGGGAAAGATTGAGGGCGCTAGAGGGCAACAGAAGACCCCCGAGGAGGCACAGGAGGCCTTAGACCCCACCTCCTCGAGTAACAGAGGTACGTCTCCCGTCTCCCCCGCAGAGGCAATACAGAGACACCTCCTGAAGCCCGTCGCCCCGACCATCGGAGAGACGACCCCCCTTGGAAAGGCAACCCGTCAATGAAGCCGGAGGGCACAACCACGGCCCCTTACGGAAAGAAAGAAGACACCCTGGAGACAGGCACGGGAGGGCGGACCAACGACCATTCGACAACATCCAAAGAGCGAGGCAGCACTCGAAGCCATCGTCCAGAGGCAGGACGATACTTTGAGAGAATTCATCAACCGCTTCAACCGCGAAGCCATACAAGTCCCCTGCGCGGACTACATGAAAAGGTACTTGCTGGAGAGGGGGCTCCTCCCCGGCACAAAATTCAGAAAGGCGGTGGGCATCGAACCGCCCCGAACGTTCGATGCTCTCCTCGAGAAGGCTCGGGCATATATGGATTACAAGGAAAGGGAAGCGGCCAACAGAGCCCGGGACCCCAGAACTCGCGGATCCAGCAACAACCCGCGCCAAGAGGCCGCTCCTCCTCGACGAACAGGGGAGAAAAGAAAAGAGGATAGACCCCGAGAAGTCCGAGAGCAGAGAGGACCCTCGAGGCGTTTCACAGAATACACTCCGCTCGCGGCTTCCCGCGAGCGCATCTTGGCGGAGTGCGCCAGCACGGATTTCAAAGATGGCGGCGTCAAACGCCCTCGACCAGCTCCTGCCAAGCCCAGGGTGGACAAGAGAAAATAGTGTCAGTACCATAGGAGCCACAGTTATCTGACGGAGGACTGCGTCCACCTCAAGGACGCCATCGAGACCCTCACAAAAGGGGGGAGACTCGCCCAATATCGGCGAAATGACGCTCCTCGTCGTGACGCCTGGAGGAGGATGCTCGACCATCTGACGAGTCGGTCCCCATCCAGACTGCCTTCTCCTTCACAAGACCTGAGGACTTCTACGTCCCCGAGCACCTGCAAGAATCGTTGTCAACACACAATAGGTGGGAGCACTTTCCCTCTTCCATGGTCATCAATGGTGGAGGATTCAACGACCTAACCATAAATTCGGCCAAGAGGAAGCTGGATAAACTGGTCGACTCTGCACCTCCTCAGACGGTGACTTTTGAAAGGGTGAAAGGTAGGTCGGAGCCTATCACCTTTTACCTCGAAGAGCTCCCCAGAGGAGCCCCCAACGCGGTCATTCCTCTACTAATAAGAGCGAGAATGGATAATTTTGACATACACCGCATTCTCGTCGACGAAGGAAGTTCCGTCGATGTAATGTACAGTCAACTGTTCCGGACCCTGCAGCTCGACGACTCACACCTCTCACCTTATGTGGGCTCGGACCTACAGGGCTTCAACGGCTCGACCTCCAAACCTTGGGGATACGTCGAGCTCATGGTTACCTTTGGCGAGGAAACGACGATGAGGCAGGTCAAGGTGCACTTCCTCGTGATTGACTGCCCGTCCCTCTATAATTGCATCCTGGGACGAACAACACTAGCATAACTGATTGCGGTACCCTCTACCGTCTACTTGAAGATGAAGTTTTACACCAAGAGGGAACGAGTCGCCACCATCCAAGGGGACCTGGCGGCTTCTCGAAGGTGTTTCAATGCGGCATCCAAGGGACGCGACACGGTCGACACTGGGAAAAGGCCCGCCAAGAGACCAGCGACGACACGACCAGAGCCCGAGAAGAGAGAGCCCGTCAAGACAAAAGAACAGAGGGCTCCCCCAAAGGTCGACTCCATAGCCTTGGACACCCGTTTCGACCAGGATGAGCCTCCCAACAGCGAGCAAGCCCCTCTCCGACCAATCCCGGACGGGGACTTCGAGCTCGTCCCCCTCGGCGAAGACCCAAGCAAACGAGTGAAGATCGGCACCGACCTCCCCGACCTGGCAAGAAAGCATATCAAAGCCTGCTTGCGTGAGAATGCTGACTTGTTCGCGTGAAGCACCGCAGAAATGCCCAAACTCGACCTTGAGGCCGCCTGTCACCGTCTCGCCATAGATCCAGCCGATAAGGCAGTAGTACAACATAGACGTAGGCAGTCCCCAGAGAAAACGGAGGCTGCTGAAAAAGTTGTAAAAGATCTCTTAGAGGCAAATTTTATTTCTGAAGCCCGGTATTTAACCTGGCTGTCAAACGTTGTATTGGTCAAAAAGAATAATGGAAAATGGCGAATGTGTGTTGATTATACCGACCTCAATCGGGCATGCCCGAAGGATGCTTTTCCTTTACCGAACATAGATATGCTGGTCGACAACTCCGCCGGTTACAAAATACTGGCGTTCATGGATGCTTATTCAGGCTATAACCAAATCCCGATGGCCATGAGCGACAAGCATTTCACTGCCTTCATGACCAGCTCGGGCAACTATTACTACAATGTAATGCCATTTGGTCTAAAAAACGCAGGGGCAACATACCAACGTATGATGAACAGAGTGTTCCACAAACAAATCGGGGACATGCTCGAGGTTTACATGGACGACATAATCGTCAAATCCCGAGCAGACACCGACCATGCAGCCCACCTCAAAGCAGTCCTTGCCCAAGCAAGACAATGTAAGATGAGGTTCAACCCCGAGAAGTGCACGTTCGGGGTCAAGGCAGGGAAATTCCTCTGTTTTTACCTGACAGAACAAGGAATTAAAGCCAATCCCGACAAGTGTCGAGCTTTCTACGACCTCCCAACACCCACGTCGAAGAAATCAATACAAGTGATGAACGACATGCTCACCTCGCTGTCCCGCTTCGTCGCGAGATCCGCTCAACACGCCCTTCCCTTCTTCAGACTCCTTCGCAAAGAGGCAGCCTTTGAATGGACCGAGGAATGCGAACGGGCGTTGCGCCACCTAAAACAAAGCCTATCCCAACCGCCCGTACTGTCTCGACCAGTCGAAGGGGAACCTTTGTTCTTATATCTGACCGTCTCGAACGAAGCCATCAGCGCGACTCTCATCCGCGAGGCCGCCGGCGGGCAGAAACTCGTTTATTTCACGAGCAAAGCCCTACAAGGGCCCGAGAGCAGATACCAACAAATAGAAAAAGTAGCTCTAGCCCTCGTCAACGCGGCGAGGAGACTCAGACACTATTTCTTAGCTCACACGATCATAGTACGAACCGATCAACCAGTGAGACAGCTCTTAGGTCGACCCGACATGGCGGGCAGAATGTTGAAATGGTCCTTGGAGTTGTCCGAGTTCGACATTCAATATGAAAGCAGGAAATCCCTAAAGGAACAAGCCCTGGCCGACTTTGTCGCAGAGTTGACCGCCCATAACCCTCCTGCTGGGAAAGAGCATAAGAGGATCATCTTCGTCGACGGAGCCTCCAGCTCCTCCGGGAGCGGCGCAGGGATCCTCTTGGAAAACGAGGAGGGTGTGGTGATCGAGCACTCGTTAACCCTCTCCTTCCCGACGTCGAACAACCAAGCGGAGTACGAGGCCCTGCTCGCGGGACTAAGGCTAGCTGAGGACCTAGGAGCACGTGAAGTACAAATTTTCACAGACTCCCAACTCGTTGCTTCCCAAGTCCAGGGGAGCTACCAGGCCAAAAACGACAGCCTCATTGAATACCTAAACTTAGTAAGAGAGCACATAAGGAAGTTCGACCGAGCATAAATATCGCACGTCCCGCGCGAGCAAAACACAAGGGTCGACATACTTTCGAAGCTCGCAAGCACAAGGAAGAAGGGCGGGAAAAAATCTGTCATCCAAGAATCCCTATCACGCCCGAGCATCGAAAGAACCTCGACCCCTGTCGAAGTACACGCCATCATAGACGCCTCGTGCTGGATGACCCCGGTGTACAACTTTCTGACAAAGGGCGAGCCCCCTTTGGACCGGACAGAAGCGGCCGCGACCAAACGACGAGCGTGCTCCTACGTGGTGCTCGAGCATAAGTTGTACCGCAGGGGATTTTCCATTCCCCTACTGAAGTGCATCGATGAATCCACAGTCCCCGAGGTATTACGAGAAATACACGAAGGGATTAACGCCCAGCACATGGGCGGTAGGTCCCTGGCGAGGAAAGCTCTACGAGCAGGGTACTACTGGCCGACGATGCAGAAGGACACCAAAGATCACGTTAAGAAGTGCGACAAGTTCCAGAAGCACGCCGATATGCATCTCGCCCCCCTCACGAGCTGAGCATACTGTCATCCCCATGGCCATTTGCGTGGTGGGGGATGGATATCCTCGGACCATTTGTGCAAGGGACTTACCAAAACAAGTTCCTTATTGTGGCCGTGGATTACTTCACAAAATGGATAGAGGTCAAGGCTCTTGCGAAGATCACCTCGCACAACATCCTCCGTTTCTACAAAAGAAACATCCTCTCCAGATTCGGGATCCCGAAAGCGCTAGTCACAGACAACGGCACTCAATTCACCGACCACGGGTTCCGAAACTTCGTCACCAAACTAGGAACCAAACAACATTTTACCTCGGTCGAACACCCCCAAACCAACGGGCAAGCCGAGGCCGCCAACAGGGTCATTCTGCGAGGAATCAAACGCCGACTCAACGAAGCAAAAAGAGGGTGGGTCGAGGAGCTGCACAGCGTCTTATGGGCCTATCGCACCACGCCTCACTCAACGACAAGCGAAACCCCTTTTCGACTGACATACGGCACCGAGGCCGTCATCCCCGTGGAGATCAGGGAACCCTCTAGGCGGACAGAAATGCCTCTCGACGAGGAAATGAACGACGAAGCACTTAGAGACAAACTCGACCTGGTCGAGGAAATTCGATCCGGGGCAGCCCTGCGCGAGGCTTCTCTAAAACAACGAGTAGCTCTGCGTCATGACGACAAGGTCATTAGACGCGAATTCCAAATCGGTAGCCTGGTTTTGCGCAGAAACCAGAAAGACTCCCGCGAAGGGAAATTGGCCGTGAACTGGGAAGGACCCTATCACGTCCATGGCACCACAGGCACCGGGGCATATTACCTCGAGCAGCTAACGGAGAACCATTACCACAACCATGGAACGCTGCTAAGCTAAAGCAGTACTATAGCTAAAGCCCTTAAACACTAAGGACTCTCGCCGTCGAACATCCACATCTAGTCAACAGAGAGAAATGTCTCGACCACGTAGATAGGCCAAGATACGGGCTCGATCTACACCTAAACGATGTAACGCCGTTCAGCCAACGAGGCCGAATGACAATGCCCGACAGGGACACCTCAATTGAGCTCCACTATCGAAGTACCCACATGGCAGAACACCCAGCTCGCGATGGGCAGTTCACGCCGCGGGCATACGACCTCGATCCGGTCATACGCTCGACACGCGGGCTTCACTCGGCACAACCGACGCATTTCGAAGTACGTCGAACTATCAAAAGGGTTCGAAAGGATATCTCCGCTCGAGGATGTAACTTAGACAAATTTCATCATAAAGTGACAGTCGAATACAAGTTTAGCTCGAGGACGTAACTTAGACAAATTTCATCTCAAAATAACAGCCAAATACAAACTTAGATACGAGAAAGTTAACGCGAAATAAACATCCATCAAGAAAGCTCATACACAAGACAAGTTAATTGTGAATCGACCAAAAAGGCCGGCGATGTTCAGGGTTACAAGCCATGGCACGACGGCCAAAAGAAATGAGCACGGGCACACAAGCCCCAAAATTGAGCACGGGCACGCAGGCCCCAAAACAAATAAAAACCATCACACAGGCACGTAGGCCCGAACAAAAACTTAATGCTAAACGTCCCCAGGACTACCGGCGTCTACTGCAGGAGACTTGGGAGGAGGCACCACCTGACCGTCAATAATCTGAGACATGAACCCGACTCCCTCGGTATTCATGCCCGGATTCAGAATGGCGAGTTGGCTGATCGCGGCCTCGAAACCATCGGCTAGGGCACTAACACAGTCCGTCTCAAGAAGATGGATACGCGCAACCAAATATGAATGGGTCCGCGAAGAGGTTGTCTCCTCCGACTCATCGTCGACAGGAAGCATAGCAGCCTTTAGCTCCTCGACTTCCTTGCACAGACGTTCGTTGTCACTCTCCAAGCGTTCCTTGTCCAGTTGGAGGCAATCCCTCTCCTCAACAACCTTCGCAGAGTTTTCCTTCTCCCCCGTCAGCAGGACGGCTTGCTCACGGAACATTTCCTCGGACTGCTCGAGGGCCGCCTCAAACTTACGAGAACTGGCAGCAAGAGCGGCTTTCTCGGACTCCAACTCCCTAACACGGTCCGAGGAATCCGACCCTTCCTCGGCAAGACCACGACTATCTCATCCATCTTCACCATCCCGACCATGTTGGCGGCGAGATGTTTCCTCCGACTCTCTTTGTCAAGCCGCCTAATAGTCTCGGCCTCGTCATTGCTCACCGTCAGAGGAAACCCCTCGAAGAAATCTTTCTCTTTGAAGCAGGGGGTAAGCCGAAAGTCCTCGCGGCTACAGACTCGTTGCCAACCTCCGACCTGTTTTCAGCTCGGCTTCTCTTTGGGAATCAGTTCGGTGGGTTGCTCAGCATCGGGAGAGCCCGAGGACCCACTAGAGGCATCTCCGCCCGAACTGGCCGGTGGTCCCATCCTCGTGGCCTGCGGTGCCCGCACCAGCCTTTTGTTTATTTTCTTGTCCTGGGTCAGTTTCAACAACCTCTCCCGACGCTCAGCCATGTCGCCTGCAAAGAGGAGCAAAACCCGGGTTAGCTGTAAGCAAACAAAAACAACGAAAATGGAATAAAACAATAAGAGCAGAAGCAAGAAACCTAGCAGATCTACAGCCTTCCCGTAAGATTGGCACTCGACGAGCGCCTTAGTGTTGATAGGACGAGCCTCGAATGTCGGGTACCCTTCCTCGTCAAGAATATCGTCCCCTTCCCTCGTAACCCATCGGGCAGGGAAGAAACTGTCAACATATTTGCAAAGGACAGCGTAAGCCTCCTCGTCCTCGACGCTCATGCTTCCCGCCGGCGTATGATAATACCCGGTACCATGGTCGTAATGGCCAGAGCACCAATGTATCGGGAACTTGGAAATACGCCCGACTGTCGGACGACCCTCGGCATCCACGAGGGGCTCCCCCTCCGCGTCGACCACCGTAGTTTCCGATTCGAACAAGGAGTCCAAGGCAGTTTGGGTGACCGGCTGCAGAACATACCATTTATCCTTGAAGTCCCTTACGAATCCATATACATCCTGAACAGCCTCTTCGACTGTTTCAGGGATACCCAGCTGTGCCTGCCTCCTCGAGACTGACACTGCAGGTGGAAGACCCGGAAGAAAAGAGGAATCGTCGCCCCGATCCTCAAGAAACGGCACATCAGCTCGAACGCCCGAAGGAAGGCGATCGAATTAGGGTGAAGCTGCGAAGGGGCCAAGTTCAGGTGGCTGAACACCCCGACTTGAAAATCACTGAAGGGGAGCTTAAGGCCGAGATCCCTGAACACGATCTCATACATTGGGAACCCGTACTCCATAAACTCTGAGCAGATACGCGCATCAATCGACGGCCTCATCACTACAAAATTTTTCTGAAAATCTGGCTGACTGCCGCCATGCTCGACGACAGTATAGGCACGCTGACTACGCCGAGGCAATCCCCCGGGGCTCGGCGCCCACCCAGTCCAACGCGGGGTCATCTATAGTGTCAACTAAAGTAACATTCTCCTCCGTACTTGTGTCCTCGACTTCATTTTGCCTCGAAGATTCCGATTCGTCGGTCATTTACCTACAAAACACAGGAAACCGGTGAATTCGAGAGCAAATCCACGTGCTCGCCAGAGACAGGAAGTAGTACACAACAAGCCGAACACAGACGCCCCAGCTCCGGCCACGCATCGGGGACAACAAGGGAGTAGCACGACCTCCCCGGGCGAAACATGAATCGCTCGAGCAAGTTCCTGGAGTCACCTGCCTGACACTAGGACACTGCGAGGAGGCTGCCCTACAGACTTCCTAAAAAGGATGAAAACCCCGGCCAGCTCATGGGCATACCGACCAAACGCATGAATGTCACGGGCAGTATCATGGGTCATATGCCTAGAACTATGAATGTTACGGGCAGTATCATGAGTCATATGCCTAAAGCTATGAATGTCACGAGCAGTATCATGAGTCATGTGCCTAAAACTATGAAGGTCACGGGCAGAAGCGCGAGTTATGTACCTAAACTATGAGTTTACCGGGCGCAATCATGAATCTACCGGGCACTACTCCAAGAACATGGGTTTCTAGCATCAAAAATAACATTAAAACTACCTACAACGAAGAAAAATGGGAGGAACAAACACTTACTTGGAAGAAAATAGTACGAGTGACAGCGGTGAAAGGAATCAATGGCAGATGATACGGTGATTTCACAGCGTTGCAGCAAACGACGGCAGCGGAGTCAGGGAAAGAGGGAGGAGCGTGAAGGGGAAAAACAAATTATGGACCCAAGGGTCCTATTTATAAGAATGACGTGGAATTTGAAACGTCACACCGGGGAAACACGAACTTCCCTGTCCTCGACACCTACTCCCCTAGGCAATGATAGCCCTAGTTGCTAGGGTGGCGCTATAGTTCCCAAGGACTGCGCCACGTACCCGACGGGCGCAACCCGTGTATCCCCGCGAGAAACGCCTCGAGCACGCTTCAAAAGACAAAACCCTGGTCCGCGTATCATCCCCGTGGCAAAGGCGAGCGGAAGTCAAGTCATAACTCCTGCCCCAGGAGCGACAACTTGGGGGGCTCCTGTTCTGGACTGGGCCCGCCTTGGCCCAAAACGTAGATAAAGGCCCAGTCCAAGCAAACTCCTCGGGGAATGCTCACGAACGGACCATCACCGACATGCCCGACCACAGACCAAGGCCACTATGCCCGCCATTGCCCGCGACACGTAATATCCCCGACCGAGGGAACTCCAGCTAGAGTCCAGCTCGAGCACCCTCCCCATAGGGCAGATTCTGTCCACTCCGACCGTTATAAAATCTTCTAAGCTCCGAAAAGACCGCGTCTTCGTCCCTCCTTATTCTTCGCGGAGCATCACCAGGAAGGGGACCACGTGCGGGGCCCCACTACACACGTAGAACCTGGCAGTTCCTTTATTGAGTCAGTCCTGCTCAGCCCAATAAGGGGACCTTGGCCCAGCGCTGGGGGCTATAAATACCCTCTGTTCCTAGAGGGTCAGGTATTCATCTCTTACGCACCTATACTTTTTTTTTGCCTGCTCATTCCGTCTCTCATTTTAGCATCGGAGTGTCTTGCAGGTACTCCCCATCTCACTCAAATTCAGTTCGAGCCAGTCGTGACGGTCCAAATCTGATCCGGTAAGATCACAACTCACCCAAACTTTTGATTCTCAAAACAAAAAAGAATTTTTTTTTCTATTATAAGATTTTTAAGGTTGGTATGTAGAAATAACCTTATTTATATCTATGAATACAACAACAAACTTGTAAGCAAAAAAAATACAACAACTACAAGTATACGTAAAGTGTTCAACATAAATACGTATCAATGTCACATACGATATGAACCAGGTAAAGTTTCAAAATTGGAATTGGAAACTACATTTTTCAATCTCAAAATATATTGGAGAATTAGAAATGTTTTCTAATAAAAGGAAAGTCAATTGTATCACAACTTTCTTTTGTTGTTTTCTTGCTGTTAAATGACAAGTTTTCTTTTTATACATAAAAATCAGAGTGAAATGGTAATTTATTCCTCAAATTTGTTAAGTATCGGTCAAAATAATTTTTAATATTTACAAATTAATAAATATATACAAATAAAATTTTTAATTTTAACCTCGTTCGTCAAATTTAATGTGTCCATCAAAACTTTATGCTCTTCAATCATCATCATCATCATCTTGATAGTTGAAAGGAAGAACTATTGAGTTGAATGCTTTATACTTTCCAACATTGCTCAAATGCTCATTCTCCAACCTATTCAATTCAAAACATCAACTCATAAATTTTAATACCAATGAAGTTGTGATAATCATTGCCAATGAGTTCAATAATTTACCTGAAAAAATTCCAAATGCCACGGCGAAGGATCTCCAAACAAGTTACAATAGCAGTCAAAGCTGTTTTATGGAGGAGAGGAGCATCCTTAATGCCTAAAACAGATTGCATCCATGCAAACCTCAGGATAACATTCACTGCCTAAAATGCCATCATAAGAACCGTGATTCATATCGTCGTGCAGATAAAAATAAGAGACGAATAAAGAGCACATATATTTGTATCCAAATATTAACTTACCATAGAAACAAAATATACACTTTTGTATGGTACGAGGAGTTTATCTCTCAACCATGGATTTCTTGAGTCTCTTACTAGCAAACCCCAATCCATGACAAAATCCCAATAAGTATTATAAACTGTTGCAATGCTTGAAGAACTTACAGCCAGAACTTTCCAAACAGTTCCCTTGCGAGACTCACTAGAAGTTCTCAGAATAACTGCAGTTATTGTTGAGATGTATTTTAGTCCATTGAGTCCATGCGTTGTATTTTTGTCTTCGAGTAATCGGCGAACACACTTAAAACAATAAGGTTTGTGTTAGGTTAAAATGAATGAATAAATTATATCATATACATTTGTTAGAACAGAAACTTTGGTTCAAAAATAAACAAATACAAAATTGAAAAGTGTGTACCTGAAGTAATCGGATCCAGTATGGAACAATACCTACAATTAAATAAAATGTTCTATAGATTCCACTATCATTGCACTTATTTGATCTGGTCAAGAAATCTCCCCAAAAGTAGTAGCAAACATAGAATTCCAAACATCTAAATGATTGCACCTGAAGACATAATTGTTATGTAAAAAACAAACCGAAGATCAATGTAAAAGTTAGGTAAAAGCAAGCTTAAGCTTCAAATAAATATGACTTCACTCATGTTTTAAAAACCATACCAATGATCAAACTGTTGAGACTTCCAAGTCATAGTTCAATTGGTTTAATAAGTTCAACCACAGTGGAACTGAATGGCAACTAAATAACTATTTAAAAAATGAAAATCAGGTTGAATCAGTTTAACCCAGTTCACCCTTACTAGTTACTACATACAATATAACCTGGTTCAAACCAACCGATGAACTGAATGATTCTCAATTCAACCGGTTGAGTTGCCTTCTAATCGATTTTCAAAACATGTTTATATATAATGATTGCATAAAAAGTGACAAATATGAAGATTTAGTATAACGTGAAGTATTAAACCTGGGTGGTAAGCTGATCTGCCAAAAAACTATCTAGAAAATGGACCTGAAAATAAAAAAAATCAAGATTAGTATCTTCAATGGAGTTTAGAGCATAGGTTTCAAATTTTCCCTTTGTTGTTTACCTTATAGAGAGGAGCACAAATGGTGTGAAATGCAGCACGAATAAGGCAGAAGCGACTGGATTTATATACGATATTGAAGGGACAAAATGTTAAGGCAAGCAGAAACTGCAATACAAATTCATTAAATAAAGTCAAATAGTTTTCATATAGGTTATAAGCTGAAAACAACTTATTGACATGTCATAAGTTATTTTCATAACAAGTCATACCAAACAGCAATATATACTACCACCAGAATTATTCCAACCTGTTTCTAGGCACAGTTTTTCTTCCCTCAACTATACCATTGACAAAATAAATAGCAAGATGATCAAATTTGAAAAAACAGATATAATTTTATAACTTACTATGATTAGGCCTAAAGGCACTGATTCTGTAAGTGCTGAGAAACTTTTGGTTCTTTGATCCATCTCCATATCTAAGTTTGAAAGAACAGCAACCAAAGAAAGTACGGCAAGGCCGGAGCTAAGAAGAAATACTTCTCTATAAGCTAACTCAGTTCCTTCTTTGAATCCAAATATAAATGGATAGTTGATTCTAAAATGCCTCCATAAGTATGTGTTGACAGCGTACATGATCATATGGAACACAATGTATGCGAAGAGACTGCAATAAACTAAAGTTCATCAATCATGTTTCTAAAAACTAATGCGGAGCTCCTTCCTAACAGTTTCACAATCAGTCCAAAAGCAGAATCGAACTGCTAAAAAGAACCAAAAACAGAATCCAAAGGTTAAAAAAACCAAAACCAGATTGAACTGCTAAATCGAATAAAAAAACATCAGAAAAAATTGAACAGTCATAATCAGTCCTTTTGGCTTTTGATATTTTAATAGAAATTGGTTTGGTTTTTTTCCAACGGTCTAACTATCCCTAAATAATAAAAATTTGGTATAGTTCGGTTCACAAAGAGTGTGTTTAGTTAAGTTTTCATCTTGATACCGAACCATGAATAAGTCTCGTGATTGACAACAACACATGTGATTACATGAATTCATCCATTTTCTCAAATTATGATTGATGTTCATAGTCTCTATGACATGCATGCATTAAAAGATGCAAAACACAATTATGTAATTGCACAATAAAAATGCAAATGAACGCCTCTAACTTACCTATAAAGTGGAAATATGTTATCCATATATCTCGTTCTACCTTCACTATTTAGAATATTTCTTGCATGTATGAGTATAATTAGTGCTGCAATGAGAGCAATTGCGCAGCCAGTAAATACTCCTGTTTATCAACGATCAAATGTAAGTTTGAGACATATTGAGGCAAAATGAAGGAGTAGAAATTCGGTAAGCATCAATGAATCAAAAACTGCATAGCTGCATTCAAAAAATAACTAACGTTCACCATTATATAAATGCACCTTATGATTTTCTCATGGTTTTAAATTGCGGTCATCAACCACAATATTGCAGATTTTGAAGTCTCTGCACCAGCATCACAACCTCAATTTTGATTGCATCGGCAACATTTCGGTGTAATACAAAGATTTAACAGCGTAACTACAACCGCAATTTGAAACCTTCACTGACATTATTCAAAAATAAAACAATTCCTTATGTCATTACCTAACAAGAATGTAGTTCTATGCCGCTCCTTCTTCGTTGTCGGTCTCAATGTGTTCATTCCTTTTCTATGATTCCCATTTGCAAAGTGTTTAATGAAGGCATGTTCCACTCTATCCATGAGCCTAGTAACCTTTTACAATACATAATGGAGTATGCAGCACTTTAGGCTCTGAAGAAAACTATTGATTTTCATTGAAAAATATAAGAGAATATAACCTCATCTGAGCTGCCAACATAAGAACTGTCCACCATCTTTCGATAAGCTTTTGATGCATTCCTTGAACTGACCTGTAGTGGTATTAATCAGATACAACCAAACCCAAAAAATGGGACGCAAAAAGATTATTCATGAAATCAAAAAGGATACCTTATCATACTTCTTCATGATTTTTGAGAATGCTAACAAATTTAAGAAGCTGCATACATATTAGCTTTGTCAAAGATAATCAATTTGTAGTTAAGGCCTTGTTTGGATAAACAATTTAATTAAGAGCTTGATGTATAAGTGTTTGGATCTGATTGGATTGACTTGGTTGAGCTTATCTACAGACATAAATAACTTGTGACACTGATTGAGGGAGTTTGAAACAGCTTATGACATGTTCATAAGCTGTTTTTAGCTTATTTCCACAAGCTCTTCAAGATAGCTTGTGAAAACAGTTTATAGCTTATATTTAAGGAGTTTGACTTTATTTGATTTTTTGTTATAGAACTAGCTTATACATAAGAACTTACATTATGTGATAAGTGTTTATGCTATAAGGACTTAGTCGAGTTGTTTTCGCATGAAGAGTCTATGGAAATATATAAGCTGGAGACATGTCATAAAATGTTTTCATAAGCTCTCTAAAACTGTCTCATAGGTATTTATGTCATTAGATAAGCTTAAATAAGTCAATACAAACAGTCTCTAAATTCAAAAGTGAAGAAAGAAACCATGTCACCTGTATTGTTTTAGAAGTCTAAGCTTATGATGTAATTGCTTGAAGGCTGCGCTAAGTTGCTCTTCTGCTTGCTTAAGCTCTTTCTTGTTAAATGTATCATCCGATTTTGAATTTGTTAAAAGACCTTTTATGGTTGCTAAAGGAGTTTCTGGTGGGCTCACATTGATCTTCACATGATCAAGAACCTCTAGAGGAGCTGGTCTAAAGCCCTCTAAGGAAGTCTTAGAATTGGTTTGTGCTACATGTTTTCTATCTTCTTGAAAAAGATTGCCATTGCTCATTTCAACCTCCTGAATCACATCCAGACTTGAGTCACCTTCAAAAATAATCAGCCACCTTAGACTGCAACTTCTCAAAAAACATCAACTTCTATGATTCATTTTTGAACTATGTATCACAAGCACTTAAGGTTAATAACATGTCTTCTGCCAGACACGTGTTGGTATCTGTATCTGACTTCAACACGACACCAGACATGCTTTTGATTTGAATTATGAATGCTATCTAGATCCTTGCAAAAATGTAAAACAAACAAATAAAAAATGAAAATGAAAATGGCTTACCATGTTTGGCATCATGCATAAAGGGAGTTGAAGAGGTTTCATTGCTATCAAGATCTGTAAACCCAATCTTTTCCACCTTTATTCTAAGAGCAATAAGATAATTAATTTGCTTACTTAACTCCTCAGCTTCATCAACCACTTTCTTAACCATCTTCTTATAAAATGCATTAACCTTATTAAACTCAAAATCAAGTTTCTTGAAAAACTCAAGATCTTTTTCTGCTCCATCATCAGAAGCTCTTAAGAACATGGTTTGGTAAAACCCTTTTGAATCTTCACCTTCTACTGACTGAATAAGTATAACTTCATCCTCACTTTTCTTTGAAGACTCTCTATGATTATCATTAAGACCACTATAAGCTCTATAGAGAGTTAACCTTCTCCTCAATGATCCTTTCGATGTTGATGTTGATGCCCTTCGCGCCGATGATAGATTTTGTGCCTTGTACTTTGAAATTTCTTTTAGAATGGATTTGAGAGAGTAGTAATCCATATATGCTTCTTGCCATTCTTGCACCATTTGTGACACAAATTCTTTTCCAAACTTCATCTTTTTTTTCAAGCGAGAAAAAAAGATGGATTTCAATTTTCAATGAAGTTTAATTTTTGAGCTGCAATGTGCGATAGCGATTTTGATTTATCAGAATTTGTGATTATGTGTTTAGGCAAGGAAAGAAGATAGTTGAACTTATTATTTAGATAGACAGAGAGTTCTTTTTTATAAAACAAAAACATTTTTTATAGAAGAGATAGTGTTATTTTCCCGCGATAAAAGAGAGTAAAGAGAAAAAAGAATAGGGTGAAAAGAAACCTGAAATAGCCTAAAATCCCGAAAGTTTTAGAATGGAGAACATAGCTTCCATTTTGTGATTTTCTCTAATAAATGGCAACACAAGTGCAGGTGCTTACATCTGCGTGTTTAAAAGCATAAATCTTAAATAAGCTAATCTTTAACTTTTAAAGTAAACCAAACCAAGATTTACTAAAAAAACATAAATAAGACTGTTACCAAAATAATTAGAAAATGAATTTTTACGGATGTAACCATGATTTGATAACATTAAACATGAATTTACTCCAAAAAAAATAATAATTTAAGTTCATCTGATTGAACCTAATGAGACTCCAGACATTTTACCATATTAGTATATCCATTACACCATAAAAGAAATAGTTTGTTGATTAATACCTGAAGGCCGTCATCTTTAACTTTTTCTGCAAGTTTGAGTTACTCCTTTGACAAAGTGACACCAGATTATTTGCAACAGGTTTGTTTGGCAACTTTAGTGGCTAAACTTCCCCAACCATCTCCAATCTCAAGAATTTCTTGTTTCCTCTCAATTCTAGCCAAGATAAAAATTAGTTATTTTGCAAAACAGAATTTAATATAGTCATAAAATAGAGATCAATAGCACTCACTTTTTCAAACAGATGAGATATTTTTCTCCTCGCATCTTTCAAGTCTTCATCTTCATTCTATCATATAATTTAACAAAAAAAATAAAGATAAAATGTTAACTAACTAATGTAGAAATTGAAATAGTAGCATCTACAAGAAATTTGGGCTCAGGCATCAAATTTCAGTATGAGAGAGCTTGGCTCAAATTGTAAGATGTTACAATAAAAGGAAGGAAATGCATTTTATCATAAAAATGCGTCAATATAGATAACTAATATTTGTTTCTATTATTTAATTTTTTTTGTTATTTTACCTTTTTTGTGAATTAGTTTACCGGGGTAAGTTATGTAGCACTGACACCTTAAAAAAATAATGTGTCTGTGTGAGTCTGTGTCAGACACCTACACTAACACTTATAATTACGTTTAATTTATTCATTTTTTTTAAATTATTACTGGTGTCGCAGTGTCAGGTCGGTGTGATGATCGGATTGTTTATGCTTTATATGTGGTAAGAAATGAAATAATCTTATTTCAAATGTTCAAATTTTGTAAAAGTGTACACTTCCAGAAATTATTCTGCAAGAATTTAGAATACACTCCCAGTCCTATGAGAATATAAACTTTCTACTAATGATATCTTAAGATTAACTTTAAACTTGCTATTGTCATGCCATTTCTTTCCAAAACACTTGAATTTGTTACATTAGATTTATCACCTAGATCATGAACAATGTCCTAAATAAGGATCATAATGGCGTAAAATATTTCACGATATCGGTTGGTATTGATTGCAGTTGTCGCGGTGTAAATTAACTGTAATTTCTTTTTCATCTCAAAAACAGTTAATAACCGTATCTGTATTCACACCTATCGCGACCGTTTTTTAAAACCTCTAGTCAAATTCAACCACTAAAACATGATATTCAGCATAATCATATACCTAATTCGAAGAGAATACATCCAATTCCGAATTAAGCTTCTCGAATATAAAATAATCTAGGTCTGGAGCGAATTAGAAATTGAAATAGGATTCAGGTTGTTGAAAAGCTTTGAATCAAAGAAACGCATCAAATTAGAAGCGAAAATAGGGATAACCTTCTCTCGATCTTTGTTGCACGAAATCGGAGAACGCGAGACATAACTATGCGGATCGGAGGGACAGCGTGGATTTGAGAGGTGCGGCGGAGAGTGTAGATACGCGGTGGTGAACGAGAGGTGTGGATTATTGAGAGCGATTTGGAAAACTGGTGAAGCAAAAGCCATGGAGGGAGGGAGGGTCTATGGTGATAGAAAGAGCTCTATGTTTGAGATTGAGCGCTATAAATAGTGAACGTTGTATTTTGGGATTTCGCGAGGGAAAACGAATTAGAACTAATAAATATATACCTAATTTATTAAAATAATTAAAATTAAATTAAACTAGTAATTTATTTATTTTTTAAAAACTAGTTATATATAAGATGAGTTTGTTATTGAATTCTTATAAGAAAAAATCTATTTTTAAAAATGACTTTTATTATTTTAATTGTGTTTGTTTGAAATTTAAAAATGAATATTTTAAAATAAAAAATTAATTCTGATCCAAAACAAACTCACACGCGTAGTCAAATGATAAACAATTAGTATGAAGTCAATCTCTATTTTATTTTTTTTTACGGGAAGTCAATCTCTAATTTATTGTGAAGCATATTGATGAACTTATTTGATAATATATAAAAGAGGAGTAAGACGAGATAACTCTTTATCATTTATCACTTTTTTGGTAGTCGAGGATGGCGGTAGTACAAGTGGTCTCTCTCGTATCCTTTATCTTCCTTTGAGAACAAGAATTGTGAATAAATTTAAGTGGTAGACTTTTGAGGTGGTAGTGCAAGTCTCTGAAACAGTTATATAGCGAATCAGTAAGATTAACACTCAAACGACTAAGTAATTATTGAGTTTAAAAAAAGAGTAGAGTGAAGTATGAAAAATGTGTACCTTTAATTTGATCATGGATATTTATGTGAGAGATTTAATGGACCCTTTATTTCTTGGGCTTAGCCCTTTGAAAATGATAAATTGATCTCTTTTACATTAGGTTTGTGGTCGTTCTAGAATAGTTTCTCCTCCCAAGACTTGTCGTGACGTGTCGAACAAAAAACCTTTCAAATAAGTGGCTTTAGGTTTGTAGATTTAGGATGTGGCATCCCCTTCTAGGGTATTCAAGTACACTTAAGTGTTGTTGCATTTTCTAAGGTAAGATCTAATAATTACCTTTCGTTGCTACATTCCTTTTTAATCTGGATCATCAATTAACTCACCCATTTTCGCTTATATAAAGATCAGATGGCTTTCTAGATGAACTTTCGCTCCCATTACGAATCGAAACACACTTCATTTTTGTGAAATTTTTCCTTTCTTGAACTTCTAGTTTTTTATTTATTGGTTTGAGTAGTGCATCATATGACTCATCATCGACCAAAACCTAAAATCTTTCACTTATTATTATTATCATCATAAGAGACAAATTCTCCCTTCTTATGAGTGAAGGAGGAGAATAAGGTTTCATCACTGGTCATATGTTTTGAACAATCTCTATCAAGGTATCACTTAGTATTTAAAACTATAAAGCATTCCAATAATAAAAACTCAAGTCTTAACTTTAGGTACATATACCAAATTGGATCCTCTACTATTAGCTCCATAAATATTTCCCCCAGTAGTTTTTATATCAAAAACACGACGATATGATGAGGTAGTTATATTTTTCATTTTTCCCTCAAAATGCTTTCTATAAACGTATGAAGGATGATCTCCTTGTTTCCTTTTATGTCTTTTTTTAATGAAATAAGACATAGTGTATGACCATATTTATTTCAGTATTTACAATTTAAGGTTTTGCAATGAGATGTAGATTTAGCATTCAAATAATATTAAAGTTATTATTATTGTTCATGGGTTCATAGCTAACACCGACTTTTTTGTAGGAGGCTATTTGGTTTCCCAACAAAAGATTCAAATTGTATCTTCCTTTAATAAACTTACCAAGTGTTTTTTTGGAGATTGCAAATTTAATTTTTCAAAATATCATATTTATCGCACTTGACAAGTTCATCTAGTTCTTTATTAGAAGAGGAAGAGTTTTGTACTAGATCATTTTGTCTCTCCCTAATATTTTTTATTTCTTTCAACAGGTTTTTATTTTGAGATTCAAGGGAATAAATAGTACCCTTGAAGATAGAGATAACTTGTTCCAATTTATTTGTTTCTTTTGTTGGCTTCTTACAAATACGAAAAAGATAAGAAAAGCAAGAGGTTACCTCGTCATATTGATGATTTTCCATGAGTGAGACGTTGACTTATTTATCATGTGAGGACTCCATATCATTGTCCTCCCAAGCGATGTAAGCCTTATTTCCCTTTTTATGAGGTTTCTTTAAAAAATATATATATTCTGATTTGTAAGTACGAAGTGCACCTAAGAGGGGGGGGGGGGGGGGTGAATTAGGTACTTTTAAAAATTCTGGTTTTTAGTGATGATGGTTCTTATTTTTATGGTTATAAGTGAGTTTAGAAAAGCTTAAAAATGCAGAAAAATAAAGAGATACGGGCGATATATCTTGGTTCCCCTCACAGTCCGAGAGTACTCCAGTCCCCTTTCAACTTGAAAGAGATTTCCTTATTGTGACAAACTTAAACAAGAACTACCAACAAAACCAAGAACAATCCTCTTGGACCAAGAATAATCCTCTTGGATTTTCACAAAGTTACCTATGAGAATAATCCTCTCAATGTAACTACACTTGTATCCAACAACTTGGAAAGACAAGATTTCAACAAAAACACTTAAACTTAATTCCAACAATCCTGGAAAATAAGTAAGTAAATATCAATTTCTGAGTTTGAGTGAGTAGAGTAATATTGATCACTTAGAGTGATTTGACAATGTATAATCTTCTTCTTTCAATAATAATATTGTACAAAGACTCAAGATATATTTGCTCAAAGTTTTCTGTTTGTTAATGTATGAAAATGTGCATAAAACATATGCATGAAAATGAAGAATGCTTGAGTTTGTATTTTGAAATTTCAGAAAATATTTATGGAAGAAGGTGTTAGATCTGGATTTGAAATTGAATATTTATATGTTCATAACACCCTTTTGAAACATCATGAAGATCTGGAAATGTATCATGAACAAATGCCAAGTTTGAGTGAAAAGATGTAATGAAAAGGCATGATGAAAAGGCATGAACAAAGCTGTTATTTTTCAAATTCGTGCAGTATGCAATCGATTGCACCCTTGGTGTAAATCGATTGCACAAGGTTTTTAACAGCTATTTTTTTCAAAATCTTTAAGAGTGCAATCGATTGCACTAACATAATATCCACTTGCCACACTGAAGTTTCTAACATAGCAAGCATTAGGTGTATGGTCTTTAATACCATAATAAAAACAAGTAGGTTCAAAGTTACTTCTATATCTAGAAGGATAAGATTTCTTCTTATAAAATGTTTTCTTTTTCGGATAGTGACGAACTATTTTAGGTTTGTTCACTTTCTCTTTGGAAGATTGATCACTTGCCTTAACAAAGATAATTTTGTTAGAACTTGGTTTTGAAAACTTTGAATATCCAAGTCCACTTTTATCATTGGAGTATCTTTGTTGGCTAAGAACACCTTCCAATCCAATTTGCCCTTTTTTATATCTTTCAATGACTCTTTTTAATTGGACAATTTGGAAAGAGAGTGAATCATAATTTTTGCATACAAAATTCTGTTTTTGTTCATCACTTGATTTTTGTTTTTCTTCTTTGAAATCTTTTTCCATTGAAACATTTTTTTCTTCTAAGGATGAAATTTGTTTCTTTTGTGATGAAATGGTTTTATACAGAATTTTGCATTCGTTCAATAGTTCATCTATAGCACATTGTGCATCACTATTAGAAAGAGAAAATTCATTACTAACCTCATTGTCTTCATCATCGGAATGGTGTGAGGCCATCAATGCTAGATTTGCACTTTCATCACTATCGGAATCGGATGAGGAACTTATTTCATTATCCTCCCATGCGACATAAGCCTTTTTGTTCTTGAATCCCTTCTTGCTTTTGAAGCCACCTTTCTTGGAGAGTTTTGGACAATCCGACTTGATATGACCTTGCTTACCACATTCATAACATGTGATTTCTTGTGTTGATGTGGAGCCTTCCTTTTTCTGAAAATATTTCTTTCTTTTTGAATGAGAGAAAGGTTTGTCATTTCTACCGAAGAACTTACCAAGCCTTTTAACAAGAAGCATGAAGTTTTCATCTTCTTCTGGATTGTTTTCCTTTTCAACTTCCTTGGAGTCTATCTTCAAAGCAATATTCTTGGATTTCTTCTCTTGATTTTCATGCTTTTCGAGTCTTCCGAGTTCCGTTTCGTATTCTTGAAGTTTTCCAAATAATGTTGCGGATGTCATGTTGGATAGACTTTTCTTTTCTGATATTTCCGTTACTTTTGGTTGCCATCCCTAGTTAAGGACCTAAGTACTTTCAGATTCAATTCATCATTTGTCAAAGTTTTACCAAGAGCACTTAGATGATTTGTCAAGTGCACAAATCTCTTTTGTAAGTCAAGAATGGTTTCTCCGGGTTGCATTCGAAATAATTTGTATTCTTGACTTAGGATATTTAGTCTTGATCTTTTTACTTCAACCGTTCCTTCATGAGTTTGTACCAAGGTATCCCATATTTCTTTTGATGTTTTGCATGTCGAGACACGGAAGAATTCGTCCATGCTAAGTGCACCTTGAAGAAGGTTTATTGCTTTTTTGTCATAGAGAACTTTCTTCTTATCATCATCGTCCCATGCAGATTTAGGCTTTGATGAGCCGACATCTTTGATTATCGTTATAGGGATAAATGGACCATTTTCGACGGCATCCCATATTTCTTCTCCTTGTGCTTCTAGATGCGCCTTCATGCGTATTTTCCAGAAGTCAAAATATTCACCACAAAATAGAGGAGGCTTGTTGTTACTACCACCATCTTTGAAAATGGGATTATGATTTGCGGAAGCCATTCTGGATCTTTTAGAAGAAGGTTACCTATAACCTTCTCTGATACCAATTGTAAGTACGAAGTGCGCCTAAGAGGGGGTGAATTAGGTATTTTTTAAAATTCTGGTTTTTAGTGATGATGGTTCTTATTTTTCTGGTTATAAGTGAGTTTAGGAAAGCTTAAAAATGCAGAAAAATAAAGAGACACGGGCGATATATCTTGGTTCCCCTCACAGTCCGAGAGTACTCCAGTCCCCTTTCAACATGAAAGAGATTTCCTTATTATGGCAAACTTAAACAAGAACTACCAACCAAACCAAGAACAATCCTCTTGGACCAAGAACAATCCTCTTGGATTTTCACTAAGTTACCTATGAGAACAATCCTCTCAATGTAACTACACTTGTATCCAACAACTTGGAAAGACAAGATTTCAACAAAAACACTTAAACTTAATTCCAACAATCCTGGAAAATAAGTAAGTAAATATCAATTTGTGAGTTTGAGTGAGTAGAGTAATATTGATCACTTAGAGTGATTTGACAATGTATAATCTTCTTCTTTCAATAATAATATTATACAAAGACTCAAGATATATTTGCTCAAAGTTTTCTGTTTGTTAATGTATGAAAATGTGCAGAAAACTTATGCATGAAAATGAAGAATGCTTGAGTTTGTATTTTGAAATTTCAGAAAATATTTATGGAAGAAGGTGTTAGATCTGGATTTGAAATTGAATATTTATATGTTCATAACACCCTTTTGAAACATCATGAAGATCTGGAAATGTATCATGAACAAATGCCAAGTTTGAGTGAAAAAATGTAATGAAAAGGCATGATGAAAAGGCATGAACAAAGCTGCTATTTTTCAAATTTGTGCAGTATGCAATCGATTGCACCCTTGGTGTAAATCGATTGCACAAGGTTTTTAACAGCTATTTTTTTCAAAATCTTTAAGAGTGCAATCGATTGCACTAACAATGTAATCGATTGCATGCAAAGTCAGTAGCAAAAAGTAACTGAGTGCAATCGATTGCACTTGCAATATAAATCGATTGCATGAGAAACAGTAGCAAATGTTTTTAAAATTTAAGTATGCAATCGATTGCATAGGTAATGTAAATCGATTGCACATAGAAACAGAAGCAAAAGATCTGAAATTTTGAAGTGTGCAATTGATTGCACTAAGATATAAATCGATTGCATGCAGAAGAAAAATGAAATTTTATCTTTGAAAAGCTTGAGTAATGATTCTTAAACATTTCTTTTTAATTTTTGAGCATCTATATCTTAAGATCAAAGTAGATAATATTATTATACCTTTAAAGTTGTTGAGAGTTTTGAATGAAGATATTATCCTTAGATGCTTAGATGCTTGATCATAAATCTTTGCCTTCTTTGTTAGCCATGATTTGTCTTCATCAAAACAAAAGCTTATTTGTGAAGCCTGATTTTACATGATTTGCCTTTTTTCATATAGGGAAGTTTGGTCTGATATTCCCATTCTTTCCACATTTGTAGGATGTGTGAATTGATAAAGTTTTTTCTTCACTTTTATCTTGCTATTCTTTTTATTGTTTCTCACGCTTCAATAATTGGCGAAGTTTTGTACCATTAGTGACATGTCACCATTGGAATCGGAATCCTCAACTTTAAGATCTAGAATTTTGTTGTTCTTCTCTATTTACTCATCCATGGCTAGCCTTTTTATCTCCATCCCATGTCCCTATAATTTACTAAAAAAGTGTGTGTGTGTGTGTGTGTGTGTGTGTGTGTGTGTGTGTGTGTGTGTGTGTGTGTGTGTGTGTGTGTGTGTGTGTGTGTGTGTGTTGTGTGTGTGTGTGTGTGTGTGTGTGTGTGTGTGTGTGTGTGTTTGTGTGTGTGTGTGTGTGTTGAAGGTTCAATGAAACACAAGAAAGGGGGAGTTGAATTGGGTTTCAAGAAATCTAATCTTTTTGAACACCCAAAGATCAAACAATACTCATGCACAAAGTAAAGAACAATAATAAAAGACACGAGTATTTTTATCTTGGTTCACCATTAATTATGTTAGTCTAGTCCACCCATCCAAAATTATTTTTGCCTTGACAATAAGGACTTAATCCACTAATCAAATAAACCTTTAATTACAACCTCAATGACAAACCGTCATTGACATCTCAAGAATTCGGATCCGTCTGGTCTCTTGAGGAAATTAACTCAATGATAACTCGTCATTAATATCTCAAGAATTATGAACCAACTGGTCTCTTGATAAAATCATCTGAATGACAAATTGTCATTGACATCTCAAGATTTCTGACCTAAATGGTCTCTTGAGGAAATCATCTCAATGACAAACTGTCAATAACATCTCAAGAATTCAGACCCAACTAGTCTCTTGAGGAAAACAACCAAACTCGGTTAAAACAGATTTGTGTTTGAGTGAGCTTCTTAGTTAAGTAGATACACAAATTTAAATATTTGATTTTCACAAAGTAAAGAAATAAACATTGTATGCTTTGAAGGACTTATTCCATTGTGTTGCCTTTTGCACATATTTTCTTTTGAATTATGCTTTTTTCAAATTGCTCTCAAATGATCGTTGCTTTCAATTCTTTGCTTCATCACTTTGATAAAGGTTAAGGAATCCAATTGATAACTGTAACACCCCATATTTATAATTAGTTACTTAATTGGGTAATTGTGAATTGTTGATGAGTACTATGTGATGTATGATTATATGTTGTGGGTAGTAAGTGGGAATAGAGGTGATACTAAGAAGTATTTAAATTTAAATAATTGGGTTTCTGTTATTTAGATTTATTAATAATTATTAAATAGAATAATAAGGTGAAAAGAAGTATAGTGGTAAGTGTGTGTGGGGGATAAGTGAGGATATAACGAGAATGACATAGAAATGGTCCAAGAGTTAAACAAGTAAAACAAGGAAGAAAGGGATTATTTGGTGCGATCGTAGAATTAAGAGAGAAGCTAGGGCTCAGAGAGGAAAAATAAGGAAGAGACCAAAGTGTCGTAACCCAAATTTGTCCTACCTCGATGATTCTATTCTTCGAGATCGAAATAGAAGAAATATTCAATTAAAGATGGTACATTAGTATCTGATGGTCCATCTTTACCCAAGACTAGGGGGTGTATTTTAATTCACGAAAATAGGGCTTTCTAAAGCAAAAAGACCCGTGCATCCGTGAACCCATTCGCGTGACATGTTGGTCGATGGCCCATGCAATTCGGAAATAAAATTATTCAGCTCTTACTACTAATAGTTGTTATTAGTTTAAAAGAGAAAGTAAAAGCCCATTTTAGGTGGGGTTAAATAGTAAAGACGGGGGTGTTTATTAATGTATAGGCCCATTAAGTTTTTATAAAACTAAGGCATTGTGGTCTCGCGTTATTACTGCTTTAGAAAAGATATTATTTTTAACTGTTCGATATTATTATTTTAATAAAAAAATAATAATATTTCTTTATAAAAAAATGTGATACATCTTTGCTGATAAACTTTTATCAATGTTTTCATTTATTATTAGAAGATGTTGTATTAATTATTATAATGGTTGTTTAGAAAAATCTTTTGGATTATATTAGTGAAACAAGACTGGGCCCAGTATGTATTAAGAAGAAAAACGTGGAGTCCATATTGGTTTGTTTTGCTATTTTAATGTTGAGAAAAAAAGCTATTTGGGCCTATTTTTGAGGTTAATCATTTCTTGGTTGTATTAACAAAAACATTGGATGGGTTGAGGGGTAAAAATGCAGTAGGCCCAATTTGCATTGGAAAAAAACGCATGACAAAAACTCTAGAATTTGGCCCAAATTGCCTAAAAACAAATACTGTACATATTGTCCAAAAATCACGCGCGTGTGTTTATCAACAAACAGGTACTGTAGAAATTAAAGAAATCTGCGGATCTTCATAAAATCTTTTAAACAGCAGATTTCCAAAATCAAAAATGCAAAATCTCAAGCACAAATCTCAGAATCATTTCTTAATGGCAAAATCTGGAAAGAATCTTAACATTACAAAATGAAACCAAATCAATTATAAAAAATTCGAATCAATTACATTAACCATTACTAAAACCTAATCCCTAATTTATCTCGTAATCTTCCTAATCGACGCTAACAATTCTAAAACCCTAAAATAAAACTAACTATTATAAATACTAAAAAAGAAAAACCCATAAGAGGGGGTTCGTTGACAGAAGAGAGAGAGAGAGACGGGGACTTCTTACAAAACAAGAACAAGACAGAGGAGGATCCGGAGGCTGAGACGAAAATTGGGAAGAAGAAATCAAAATGCAGAAGAGCAAACCCGCTTGCGTCGTGAAAGCCAGAAAGGAAGGACGATTGGAGTTTCCAGATCGGAAACCCTAATCGCCCTTAAACCACCGCTGACAACCCTCGCCGCTGCTGGACATCGTTGAATCCTCCATCGCCTTCGCCGTTATTGTCCTGTAAATCAAGAGAAAGAAAGGGAGGTCAATAGCAAATCGGACACCATCGAGAACAGAAAATCGCGAGGGAGTAAACTTAGCTTTTGCTTTTTTTTCTAATTGTTGATTTGGGGTTTTGTTGGATGGGGTTTTGATTAAGGGTGCCAGGTTGATACGCCGCCGCCAGTTTTAGGTGAGGTTTGTTAGAAGAAGGTGAAGGAGTAAGGGTTTGGGGTAGCGAGAGAGGAAGAAGGTGAGGTACGAGAGAGCGAGAGTATTACTGTAGACACTGTAAAGAATGAAAAAACAAAAATGAATAAGAAACAAATCCTATCCGTTCGTATCACAAGCACCGCGCCCATAGTAATAATCATGCTCTCGCATTTATCATCCACATGATTTTGATCAAAAGGCCATAAGGCCAAGCCGCACCCTAAGGCCATGCACTGCGTAACATACAATCACCCTGGACTCCTTCTCAACCGCGTTTGGGCCTAGCCCATTATTTTTTACACCCTCTATCCACAATTTACCAAAACTCCAAATGAATTATACCCCCCCCTGCATGAACTATAATGGGCCCAGTCATTTTACTTTTAACACCCCTTCATTTTTACTTATTAATACAAATTGCACCCCCTGATCTAATTAATTGTTTTCTATATTTTTTATAATTCTTATATTTTTAATCCTATTTTCTTTTTATATTATTTATTACTTTTTATAATGATTACTATTATTATTAATATTAATTTTTATTAATATTTTACATATTTATTATTATATTATTATTTAATATCACAAATAAATACTATTTATTTATAATGCAAATAAATTATTTTCTCAAAAACTCATGTACATATATTATTTTCTCATATATTGCATTAAATCTTTTTTTTATCATGCATTAATCAGGATTTTTGCAATTAATACAGTTAAAAAACACAAACCAAGCATCAAACTATTTTCGCGAACAAATTAAGCTAATCAAAAGTCTTTTTTGCAAATGGGTTTCAAATTAATTTTGACTTACTGCGCACTCAGTAAAAAAATCTCCGCAATCACTACTCCCGACCGAGTGAAAAGTGATTCAAAATATGTTTGCAAACCCCTAAAAGACACCAACTCATACGAACTACGAATTGGGACTCTGATTCCTTGTAAGAGGATACGTAGGCACGCGATCTAAAATCGTGGCGAGTCTTTCTAATTAAAACTTAAAATCCAGTTTACCCCAAACCTAAACCTAGAGCTTAATATCCTTGTGAACAAGGTGGATGAAAGGTGCCTAACACCTTACTTTCGTCTAATTGAGTCTGAAACCTAGAATCTCTGTCCGCGAATTAGGGATTCCTATTAGATGTTCTTCCCTAGAATAAAAACTAATAGTGGCGACTCTTGATTTAAAAACCAGTCGCCACATCTGGCGACTTTACCGGGGACTCTCCTTAACCCTAGGTTTTAGGTTTTACTTTGGGGGTTTTCTATTTTGTTTATTTATCGCATTTATCTATTTTATTGCGTTTATTTATTCGTTATCAATTTTTCTTATCATCATATACTTACTGCATGGCGGGATATTTTTATTTCTCAAAATGTTTTCCATATAACCCTTAGAAAGAAGGTCTGTCTATTAGTTTAGGGGGTACATCATCCCTGCGAGTTTATGTGATGACTTTGCCTAGAGTCTGTGAACTTTCGAAAAAGGAATACTTATCAAGAGATATCCTCTTGACGAGTAGGACTTTAGAAGGTCACCCATGACTCTTTGTAACGACCTTAACCCAAATATCTCATGATGAGATCTTTCACGACTTTGAGACGAAAGTCTCAGTCCGTAAAGAGGCTCCACCTAAGGGAGGTCCTTGTGCCTTTCCCCTCTGGTTCTATTCATGACACCTTTAAGGAAACCACCTTTTGGGAGGGTAGTCTTACCGTAGGTCAAAATTAAGGAGCCTACCTTCTAAGGATACTTATCACAAAAAACCCGTCACTAAACCATACATCCCTACCTTATAGGGGTACTTATTACAAAAATCTTGTCACTCAACCCTACACTTATGCATTCATACATTCGTCATACATTTCATCATATATTCGTCACTCGTTTCTTTGTCTTATTCACGGGGTACCAAAAAAAATCAAGATCTCGGTGATTGTCTTTAAAAATGGATACCGAAGGAAACAACCTGCCCGCGTCAACACGCCTAACATGTCTGAAATCAAAGCCACGAAAAGGAAATAATGTGCTAAAGATTTTCCCAGGCTTTGTCAGGTCAAGATGGATAACTTCCAAATCAGATATCCGCAGACACACCTAGGAGACTTATTTCCTTTCACTTGATTTCACGCAAATAAAGTTTTGGTTTAAGATTGTAATAATTTTTCAATATCTGAATTATGTTACCTTCAATAAAGTCATTTTGTTTCCACATCTCATTTGCGTATCTATTTTAAAGATAGTCTCTAAGTAAAATAATAAGCAAAAAGATGGATACATAACCAAGTGAATAAGACAATCAACCATTTCATATTCATACATATTCATTCGCGTGCATGCATTTACGAACACCTGCATATCATGTTCAAAACTCATTTTTTCACAAACATCTCTCCAGTTGAACCATTGGTAGAAGAAGGTCTCCACCTCCTTGGCCACCATATCAAACAAAGGCTTATCAACAAAAAAATAATGGAGAAAATCGAGGAAACTCAGGTTACATTCAGAGAGGATCTTGACCAAGTAAAGGGTGACATCACTTCAATGAAAAGAGATATGAGTCAAGTTCTCCTAGATTTGAAGAACATTATTGACAGACAAGACCGGATTCCCAGGGAAGTTTTCGAAGAAGTAGCCCAACCTATTGGTGCATGAAGCGGTCACCAACTAAGGAAAGAGCCAGAATCAGGAATCCCAAAGTCTGTCGTGGCCCAACAAGAAGCTGAAACTGAAGGGTTTCTCCTACCGCCACCAAAAGTAGGGGCATCTCATACCCTACAGATTCCCAATGAGGGTTTTAGTTAGAAATTATTTGTGGTTATAGCTGGGTTTACGATACTTGAACTAGGTTCCTCATCTGACGGTTGGGAAAATTCCTTAAGGGGTCTTTGGTTACGATTCTCGGCCATAGTTTTTCTAATTCTACGGAGAAAATGGATGTAACGTTCAGGTTCTGCTAAAGGATTGAATAAGGTTCCGGCGTTGCGAGATCTTCGCATTAACCGGATTGTAAAACTTAGTCTAGACGGTGCGACTATAGGATGCGAAATTTGATGAAATTGATCCCCGACAACGGCGCCAAAAACTTGATGCGGTGTATTCGCAAGTGTATGAATCGCGTCAGAGTAATATAAAAGATTATCGATCCACAAAGACCAATCGTCAATCTATCGTTTCCTATTGTTATGGTGTTTAGCTAAGTCAATATTAAACAGGGAATTGAGCATGCAAGAAAGTAAAGTGCGGCGAAATAAACTTCAGATATAAAAGCAGGGTCGAATGTAATTCACATAGTCAGATGATATTCACAATGCTTCAGAATAGAACTACTTATAGAGCAATATTTTCTACTAAAGAAAAGAACTAATTTAACAGGAACTGTCGCTTTCGCATAATCAGAACCGAGTTTACTCTCTAATCAGACCTTCTTATCGTCACTTCTAAAAAGGCGTGCATTGCGTTAAAATAATAAACCTATTTTTAAGAAATAAAGTACTTGACCAAGTTGAAAAGTATTTTGATCTGGAATTTCTAATAAAAAAGGGACCTAACTTTAACCCTATAAACGTGTCCGAAAATAGTTTCAAAATTGATTTCTTTGATAATAAAAATCCCTAACTAACCGGACAAAGCGCTTTCGCTTCCTTTGACCAGTTAGAACTAACCGAGTTTAACAAAGGGTTGGACGACTTTTGATCTTACCCAACAACAATAAAGTACAGAAAACTCATATTAAAAACCAAAATAGCCTATAAGCATTTCTATTGACACATTATTTGGAATATCGATCTAACTAGATTCCTTACATTCTAGCCCAGTAAGGTTCAGCCTGACATGGGAATGTAAACAGACATGTTGAAATAAATCATGCGAGAAAGTAAATAATTTAAAGTGAGGTGCGGGAAATAAACAAAGTAAAAGCAGGTGCGGGAAATATAAATAGAAACCTGCTCCAAACGGGGAGGTTTTAAATCTGGTACAAACTGGAAGTAAAATGGGACTGGAAATAAATAGCAGTTGAAAATAAATGTGACAGGATAAACTTCTGTTGAAGTGCTCCAAACTCGATTACAGACTCAATCTACGAACTCGATCACAGACTCAATCAACAATGCAATAATTCCCTGATGTGAAGAATTATCGCTTTACAATGGTGAAATTATATGGCTTAAGTTCGCAACTATGGTTGGATCAAGTTTGCAACTAAGCTTGGATGAATTGAAATGAAATAAGGAACTTCTATTTATAGAGGATGAAGAATGCAGGAAATCACAGGAATGCCCCCCAACTCCTTTGGGGGGGGGGGGGGGAACATCATCCAAAGGTGGCGCCCGCCATGAGTGTAAATGAAAGGAAGTGAGGAACATGGCAGTTGAGGTCAGCATGAGGTGGTCCACGTCATGGCCTACCCTATGGCTGGCGCCATGGTGGACGCCATGAGTGCAAATTTGACCTAAACTCTTGTTTTTCAGCTTATTTTCCTTCATTTCTTCAGGAGAGCTCTGGATAATTGAAATACCTGAAAAGGAAACAAAAGATAGGCATAATACGAGAAAACAATAATAAAAAAACTAAATAACATGTGAAATTAGGGTCAAAAACAAGTGTAAAGTAAGTGTTATCAATGACATGGCCATTTATAACTATTATTAGTAAGTATTTAAGATTTGCATTTATAGCTATTAACGAAATTTTGAGATATGTGTTCGTGGAGAGATGCTCCTATAGTTAAATGAGACATGTTTAAATTGGGCCTACTTTTAAGTCATCATCCAAAAAGAGAATCTCTTAATGCACCTTATATGGTTGGAAAAGACTCCATGCAATTCTGGAAATGCTTCCCAATTTTCGAATATGCATTTTCGAGTGCACCTTATACATATACAATTCATTCGCTTTTGAGCTACGCACCAGTTTTACGACTATAATTATTCCAAAAATACATTTCCGGAATGTCTTCGAAAATACTTTTTTGGATCCAACGTTTAGTATTTATTAATTTTGGAAGAGTTTGCAGTAGGCTTTATATAACTTAACAAATCTATGTATCATGATTTTTGGAAGTTGTAGATGCTCGTCACAAGTTCGCTTGCATATTGCATTCTTAGTGTTGCTTGGAGTTATTGAGGACTTCATGACATATCTAACTTAGAAGACTAGAGCGGAGGTGGAGGATAAGGTTGTTACAAAAGATGAAACATAAATTATTGTTGGAGTGAAAAAGGTGAAAGAGACGACTCTCTGGTCAATTGAGAAATTGTAGTTTGACATGGTGTTGTGATTAGTAAAGTGATCAAGATCAAAGCATCTCGACACAAGGTGACTCTTCTTCCCTAAGAGTAAGAACTATCACACCAATTTCTTAAAGCATTTGAATCTTCGATCATATGTTAGGCACGAGAATTGTATTACAATGAATGGTAGATCAAGTTGCCTTGGATCATATAATTGAATATTATTACATGAAAAATTTGAAAGAGGTTAATAATGATCAAAACTTGGTAACATAAATAATTAAGGTGTCTGAAATGGCTTACAATAAATGGTTACGATGATGCAACGTGTCATACTTCAATTTTTTCCCAGGGTAATTCATTCACCGCATTTAAATCATTAGTAGAGCATTAAATAATAGATTGTTTTCCTCGTATCATTTATGTCTTTGACATTCTCAAACAGTCATACCATTTTGTAGTGGAATCACAGTGCGGTTTCTTTAAACTACTATGTGTTTGGTTTAAGAAACAGACTTTGTTGTTGGAAAAAGATAAAGATTGAAGGATGAGTTGATGAATGAGGAATATGAAGAAAGATATGAACATATTTGTGTCTTCAGAAGATATAAAAGAGACCTATGTTACGTGTGTGTATCTATAACAGCATTTGGAGGACTCTTGAACTCAGAAGTGATAATCTAGGTGTAACATTCTCGTCTACCACATAAGAGCCTAAATTTAAACTTTATATGATAGAACAAATTTGGTATCACGACTATTAATATTTATTAATATAAATACATAGTGTTTACAAACCCGTGGCTTTCATAATATGTTTAGATGTCTTGCTTCGCAATATCATCTTCCTCTGATATCCGACATTTGAGGAGTTGTTTTTATCCATAGCCAGCGATTAATATTATTTCTTGTACAACTTGAGTGAGTGATGGAATAGATGCGTAAAAAGGTGTCAAAACATATATAAAGTATTGTGTTAATGTGTGTGTGATATAATTTCAAAAGTTTTTAAGAGATGTTGGAGTATGACATTTGAACTTTTTAATATTTTAATTGCAACAGATTCCCAAAATAGTTGCTAAGTCTTTAATGGTGCAACAAATGAATGATTGAATAATTAATGCAAACACAACTATCAAGAATATTGAACAATTGTTTTATTGGTTAAGTAATGTAAAACAAATTAATTATTATTGGATAAAAAATAATGTCCAACCAAATTCAATCACTAATTAGCAATTTTAAAATTCTGCAAACATTTACATAATGATTAAAACTAAGACCTAATATTTGTGCCTTTTGTCTATGCGACCTTCACAATTGTTCAATGCTTGATCAATCAGCCTCTCAACTGGAAAAACATTGCAAAGATATATTGAAGATACAGAAACCAAAAAGTTAATCATATGGGTGGTATGATATTACATACTTGCATTGTCTTATCATTAGTTAAGTTGTTTCCTCAAATTTGACGCACTACTGGCATCAACCTTTTTAAACGATTGCTCCTAAACAGACATCATAAAAAAATAATAACAAAAGTAGGTATATGAAGTGAACATAATAACAGTAACACTTTCTTGATTAACAAAAGTTAACATATTTGTGTCGTTTAAAATTGGATGAACAAAACAAACACGACAACGGAATATTGTTACACAATACCAAAAGGAATCCAAATAAAATAACAAACAACTGCAGCAATGGTAACATATACCAAAATTAAATAAGAAAATTCGGGCAAAGCATATGCCCCCAAAATACAATATAGGAATCATCCAGGACATTGAAATGTGCATTACATATTGATAGCAATATCTAGGCATAAAATAAAACAAAATACTAAAAAAGAGGCATACCAACCACTCCTTCTCAATCTTAATGTTTTCTGTAATTTTTGAGCTGGCTCCGTCATTTTCATCAACAACTTCATTTATGCCCCCTTTTAACAGGAGTGCTTTCGGCAGCATTGTCTTCAGATACTGAGCAAGCACAATAACATTTTCATTGCAGCCAGATTGCATAAAGGCGGCAAGAGCATCAACATACGGTCCAAATAATGCACACTCAAGCTTAATTCTACATGAGTTATAAAATTAAATATGATAAATGATTAGAGTATTACATAATAGTATAATGTATAACTCACATCTATAAATAAGGTTTAACAGTATATTACCCATTGGATTCCAACTCAATAACTTTAAATTTAGTAGCTACACGATTACTTTCATACACTCTTTCACGACCAACAGAAGACAAAATACCCATAACATCTGGAAAATACTTAAGACATTAGAATTTTAGATGCACACATAATAATATATGAAAATACATGAGACAATAAACTGAAACATAAGCTATAATACCAATTAAATAGTCCATGTCTATGTTGCCAATAATATCTGGAAAAGATACAGATGAATAAGCCGATAATGTTGTAATTCCAGTTCCAACATCCGTGACAATCGTGCCATTATGAAAATTCAATTTAAATTGGTGTTTTGTAGTCCTAAACGCTCCAGTATTAGCTGCGACACTAAATAACTTAAAATTATACGCAGATCCCTCCTTAATCTTATTTTCAAATCGAGGCAATAAGGCTTTTCTAACGGAAGCCTGAATTTTGTCACCCTATCAAATCACAAACAATTTAATTCAGGATAAAACATTATATTACAATTTACCAAAAGCGATAAATAGAAACAACAAATGACCTTATCATCCATAAGAACCATTTCTATCGCAAAAAACTTCTATTTCACATTCATATCTAGTACAAACCATATGCAGATAACTCGAACAACAATGTTCCATGACTCCTTTGCAGGAATTATTTCGTTGACAAAGATAACTCCTCCAGAAGTCATGAACAAAGCCTAACATAAAAAGAAGGATGAAAAATCGTGAATAACAACTATCAAAACAAAATCCAAATTTGTTTGAAATCTGAGACGAAATTGACTTATCTATACCCAGAAATTCTTATGGATTTCGCACAAATAAAAAACAACTAAACATCTAAATCATTATATTACCTAGAAAACATAAACCATTGATGAGAAGAAATACAAATTGATTGTTAGAGTCATCAGACTAGTACATAGAGGAATACATAAATCAAAGTTTGGAAAATGAAAAAAATTAATTGCTAAGAAATCGAGGTTAGAATATGATTTGGTAAAAGGAAAAAAAAGGATATATGAGGGAATAGAAAATGTAGACCACGATTGATCTTTTCCATGGCCCAAACAGATATAATTTCCCGTGACCCATAACAAACAAATTTTGTAAATTATCTTTTATTTAATTTAAAAAAAATGAATAAATTTATATTAATAGAAAGTTTCCTGTTATAACAACAAGTAAATATAGCAAAAAGGCTGGGAATTTGACATGTGTCAAACTTGGCAAAAATGTTCATCTTCCTTTATTATATTTAATAGATTGAAAAAGTTAACTATTACATGACAGTGAAATTAATCTTTAAGAATTAATCGCTCACAAAATTAAATATCAAGATTTAAAAAAAATACACATAAATAAAAATATTCATCATAATTTTTATTGGGCATATAAAAGGCCGGTTTGTTTCAGTTTTAAAAAAATACATTTTTTTTATATTTTTGAAAATAGATTTTAGAAATCTTTTTTTAAAATATTATAAATTTTTTTATATTTATTTTATCTAAATTGAAACACTAATTTTGATATCTTATAATATAATCATACATTATTGAATATTAAAATATAGTTAAAATTATATTTTTTTTTAAAAAATTATATTTCAAAAATAATATTTATAAAAATCTATTTGAAATAGCTTTAAAATTAAGTGATTTTTTAAAATTTTAATGTCCAAAGAAAGTTTCAATAAAAAATGAAATATTTAAAATAATATTTTAAAAATAATTATTCAAACTAAATTTTCATTTAAAATTTTTTTGAAAAATTTCTTTATAAATGATTTTTATTCAAAATTATGTAATATTATAAAAAACATTTAAAAATAATTCAAAACAAACAGGCACTAAATTATTAGGTTGACTAGTTGTGAAAACTAGTAAGATCCTTTCAAATTGGAGATGATCTTGATTGATGTATTTTAACAAATTCACAACTAATACACCTTATGTAAAGTGAACTTGGACCAAGTTGAACAATTTGATATATTCATTACAACCTTTGTCTTTGTCACGACAAGTAGCATAACATAAAAAAAAATACAAACTTGGGATCACATTTAAATGCAAAAATGAATCAAACATGAAAGAAAGAGAATATAATTTATAGAAGGCTTCAAAGTCTTACTCTCTTCTTTGCTACACTCAAAAGACTATCAAATTCTTAATTACTTTTTCCATTTAAACACAAAGCCACAGCCTTGTTTTTTATATATATTTTTTAAAATAATTGTGATAACATTTTTCATTTAAAAATAAATCAAACACATAGAAAATATATATAGTTGCTACGCATGATATGAATAGATAGAAGACACACACATTGTGGCTTGATTGTAGGCCATAATAACAAAGAATTTTTTTTCATAATTACACCTAAAGATGGCCTTTGATTGATGGAAAAATATAGAGAAAAGAAAAGAAAGACTAAACAAAAGAAAATGAATAAAATATTATGATATTTAATAATTTAATTTGAGAAAATGAAAATTAAAAAAAAAAAAGAGATAAAATGTGTATTTATAAAATGACATAAATATTCTGAAACAAATATATAATAAAATTATTTAAAAGTAAATAAATAGTATTTCGTTTCAATCAAAGGAAAATAAAAAGCATAAAAAAATATAAAGAAAAAAAACTATTGGTAGTAATAAAAAAGTTTTATACTTAATATAAAAATTAATAAACTATTAAAAGTATATTTATAGATAAAAATAAGATACAATTTATATCAATTAAATGATTTATAATTAACTAATAATTTGTAAAAATGAAGACCTTTATGTGTTCAATAATTTGTCATATAGTCGGTTTACTTCTCAACTAAAAAGAATTATTTTTTACAATGATTCCCACATATTTTAAAGAACTTTACATCTGAAAGAATATATATTGATTATAAAAAAAACATGTGTATTATGATAATAAAATAATTAGGAACATGTTATATTCATTAAAAATAAATTTAAAGTAAATATTTAATTATAACAAACTAATAATACAAAATAAATAAAATTAAGCAAATACTCTTTTTATGCATTTATATTACATACTATGAATAACCAATTGTAAAGAAAATAAAAATAACATTTTGCTCATATATAGTATATAAATAAATAGATACTTATATTTTAGATTTTTCTTTCAATTTTATTAAATATTTATTAAATAAGTTACGGTTGTAATTTATCAATTATTTATGTTGTTACACAATATATTAATTTTTTTCATTATTTTTATTTTCAAATATTTTATATTTATTGTAATAAAATATGAGTTTAAAGATAATACACTCTTGGTGTAATACAGTTTTTTACACATATAATTAATCAGAATATTTATATGATATTTAAGTATTTTAAAAATAAAAATGAATTTTATTGTAATGCATAATATAAAAATATTTTATATATTGTTAGTGTATTTCTTTTTTTCTCATAAAATATTAGTTTTATTATTTTTATTATATTTAACTATTGTTTAAGAATATTTATGTCATTTTATAAATACTCATATTTC
The DNA here is from genome assembly GCA_948472305.1 of Vicia faba. Lineage (NCBI taxonomy): Eukaryota > Viridiplantae > Streptophyta > Magnoliopsida > Fabales > Fabaceae > Vicia > Vicia faba. Next base: position 64,292,529 of record OX451735.1, read on the forward strand.
TTTCTATATTTGTTTTAAGAATTCATTTAATATAGATTTCAAAAAGATGGTCAAAATATAGACTAGTCTTTTTTATTAAAATACTACATATTTTCTCTTCTTTTTCAGATCCATATTAAAGAAAAATCTAGAAAAATCTCATTAAAAAACATGTTATTTTGTGTTTCCATATAAATACATTCTTCAGTTAATTTTCATATTCTCTATCATAGTTAAAAAGGAAAGTTTATTTAACACAAAAAAATTCATAATCAATTATGATTATAAAATTTCTTGCCAACTCATTTACAAATAAATAAATAAAAAATCAAAACTATACTTAATTAGCTTATATATATTAATGCTACAATGAAACAATAAGGTTCTATATTCTTCAATTCATTTTTCATAGCACTTTGAAAAGAAAAAACAAGATGAAGTTTGGAAAAGAATTTGTGTCACAAATGGTGCCAGAATGGCAAAATGCATACATGAATTACAATTCTCTCAAAATCATTGTAAAGGATATTTCAAAGTTCAATGAACAAAATGAGTCAAAGTCATCAATGGCATCAACACCAAAAGGATCATTGAGAAGAAGATTAACTCTCTATAGAGCTTTTAGTGGTCTTAATGGTAGTAATCAAAGAGAGTCTTCAAGTAAGAGTGAGGATGAAGTTATACTAATTCGTTCTATAGAAGATGAAGATTCAAAAGGGTTCTATCAAACTATTTTTTTGGAGGGTTCTGCAGATGGTGCAGAAAGAGATCTTGAGTTTTTTAGGAAACTTGATTTTGAGTTTAATAAGGTTAATGTTTTTTATAAGAAGGTGGTTAAGGAAGTTGTTGATGAAGCTGAGGAGTTGAGTAAGCAAATGAATGTTCTTATTGCTTTTAGAATAAAGGTTGATAAAGTTGGGTTTGAAAATGTTGATACTAGCTATGAAAAATCTTCTTCAATTCCCTTTATGCTCCATTTCAATGATGATGCCAAACATGGTAAGCCATTTTCATTTTCATTATTTGTTTGTTTTGTTTACATTACGTACAAGGGCCGTCTTTGAGAATAAGAATATGTAACATGGGCTTATAGCACATGATATCAAATTTGTCAAGGTTAAACTGTGATTAAATAAGGTCTCATAATAGATTTGTCACAGCTAAACCATGGTTAAATAAGATTCTTAATTGTTTTGTCTAGGTTGAGTCGTGACTAATCTACGCAGAGTCTCCAAAAATTTAAGACAATCCTGTTAGTGACATTGATAATTCAAATCAAAAACATGTCTGGTGTCTGGTTGAGGTCCGATAGAGATACGATTAATATTGGGTACAAGACACGTTATTAATATTGGGTACAAGACACGTTATTAATCTGAAGTGTCTGTGCTACATAGTTCAAAAATGATTCATAGAAATTGATGTTTTTTTTTTTGATAAGTTGCAATCTGAAGTTTCTATGATCAATTTTGAAGGTCACTCAAGTATACATATGGATGTGATTCATGAGGTTGCAATGAGCAATGATAATCATTTTGAAGAAGATAGAAATCATGCGGCGCAGACGAATCCTATGTCTTCCATAGAGGGATTTAGACCAGCTCCTCTAGAGGTTCTTGATCATGTGAAGATCAATGTGAACCCACCAGAAACTCCTGTATCAACCATAAAAGGGCTTTTATTAAGTTCAAAATCTGATCATAAATTTAACAAGAAAGAGCTTAGGAAAGCAGATGAGCGACTTAGTGCAGCCTTAAAGGAGTTTTATCATAAGCTTAGGCTTCTAAAAAAATACAGGTGACATGGTTTCTTTCTTCGCTTCTTAACTCTGAGACGGTTTGTATCGACTTATTTGAGCTTATTTCAAACAGTTTTGTAGAGCGTATGATAACATTTTATAACATAATCACTTGTTTGGATACATAATTTAATTAAGTGCTTATAGCTTAAGCGCTTATCTGTATGCTTGATCTGTATGCAGCTTCTTAAACTTGTTGGCATTCTCAAAAATCATGAAAAAGTATGATAAGGTATCCTTTATGATTTCAATGATAATCTTTTCGCTTCGAGTTTTTTCGAGTTTGGTTTTATCTGATTAATGCCACTACAGGTGAGTTCAAGGAATGCATCAAAAGATTACCTAAAGATGGTGGATAGTTCTTATGTTGGCAGCTCAGATGAGGTTAATAGGCTTATGGATAGGGTGGAACGCGCTTTCATTAAGCACTTTGCGAATGGAAACCATAGAAAAGGAATGAACTTATTGAGACCGACCGCAAAGAGGGAGCGACATAGAACGACATTTTTATTAGGTAACGGTTTAACGAATTTTGTTTATTAATAATGTCAGAGATGGTTTCAAATTGCGGTTGCAGATACATTGTAGAAAAAATAAACTATGTCTTAAACTTAAATTTGATCGTTGATAAAACAGGACTATTTACTGGCTGCGCAATCGCCCTCGTTGTAGCGCTAATTATACTAATACATGCAAGAAATATTCTAAACAGTGATGGTAGAACGAAATATATGGATAACATATTTCCACTTTATAGGTAAGTTAGAGGTGTTCATTTGCATTTTTATTGTGCAATTACATAATTGTGTTTTCGCACTGACACCAGACCCGACACAAACACTACTAATAATTTTAGAAAATTGATAAATTGAATGTAATCACATGTGTTGGTATCAGACACCAGACTCTAGGACTACTCATGGTTCGGAATCAAGAAACGTAATTAACGAACTTTAGTTTGTTGCAGTCTCTTCGGATACATCGTCTTGCATATGATCATCTACTCTGCGAACGTATATTTTTGGAGGCATTTTAAAATCAACTATCCATTTATATTTGGATTCAAAGAAGGAACCGAGTTAGGTTATCGTGAAGTATTTCTTCTTAGCTCCGGCCTTGCGGTACTTTCTTTGGCTGCTGTTCTTTCAAACTTGGATATGGAGATGGATGACAGAACCAAAAGTTTCTCAACACTTACAGAATTAGTGCCTTTAGGCCTAGTCATAGTAAGTTATAAAATAGCTTATGTGAGTAAGCTATTTTCAGCTTATAATCTATACGAAAACAATTTGAGCTTATTTAATGAATTTGTATTACAGGTTGTGCTTGCCATAACATTTTGTCCCTTAAATATCATATATAAATCGAGCCGCTTCTTCCTTGTACACTGTGTATTTCATTCCATTTGCGCTCCTCTCTACAAGGTAAACAACGGAAAAAAAATCGAAACTTATGTTGTACACATCATTGTAGATACTAATATTGATTGATCGTTTTTCAGGTTAATTTTCCGGATAATTTCTTGGCAGATCAGCTTACCAGCCAGGTTTAGCATTTCGCGTTATACTAAATCTTAATATTAGTCACTTCTTATACAATCATCATGTCTTAAATACCGGACCGAAACTATTTCAACCAGTTGAACCAAGAATCAGACAGTTTGTCAGTTTGGTTGATCCGCTTGCTTTTGTGTTTAGGTGCAAGCATTTAGAAGTTTGGAATTCTATGTTTGCCACTATTTTTGGGGCGACTTCACGACAAGATCAAACAAGTGCTCGGACAGTCACATCTATAAAACATTTTATTTAATCGTAGCTATTATTCCATTTTGGATCCGTTTTCTTCAGGTACACACACTTTTCATTTCCGTAATTGTTTACTTTTTGAACTAGAGTTTTTGTTCTAACATAACTGAATCCGACACGGACCTTATTAATTTAAGTGTCTTCGCCGATTAATTGAAGAAAGAAATACAATGCATGGACTCAACGGACTAAAATACGTCTCGACAATAGTTGCACTTGCAATGAGGACTATTTCTAGCGAGTTTCGCAGTGGAACTGTTTGGACAGTTCTGGCTGCAAGTTCATCAACAATTGCAACAGTTGTTAATACTTATTGGGATATTGTCATGGATTGGGGTTTGCTAGTAAGAAACTCGAGAAATCCGTGGTTGAGAGATAAACTTTCTGTACCATACAAAAGTGTATATTTTGTTGCTATGGTAAGTTAATATTTTGTGTACTTTTCATTCTTCTCTTTTTCTTTATCTGCGCGATGATTTGAATCTGGAATTATAGGTGTTGAATGTTATACTTAGGCTTGCATGGATGCAATCTGTTTTAGGCATTAAGGATGCTCCTTTCCTTCATAGAACAGCTTTGACTGCTATTGTAGCTTGTTTGGAGATTCTTCGCCGCGGTATTTGGAATTTTTTTAGGTAACTTATTGAAGTTATTGACAATGATTGTTACTAGTTGGTTGGTATTGAAATTGAGGAGTTGATGTATTGAATTGAATAGGTTGGAGAATGAACATTTGAACAATGTTGGAAAGTATAGAGCATTCAAGTCAGTGCCTCTTCCTTTCAACTATCAAGATGATGATGTTGAAGATAGCGCAGATACATAAACAAGCACATAGTTGATGTTGTTGCCTTAGTGGTGAAGACTCAGGTCCTAAGAGTGCGCTATTCTCAAAGTCTCAAATCCGTTATCATTGTCCTTGAAACAACCCTGAGTTGGTGTGAGTAACTTCAACTCCAAGAAACTAATGTGAGGAACTCATGTTCAAGTTATATAATTTATTTTGCTTATATCAATTAGCAACAAGAATCTTTGGTCACCATTATCTCTAAACCAATTATTACATCACAATAGTACTTTATGATGATTCATTCGTTAACAAAAAATTCAGTTATGTTAGTGTAACTAACTGGTTAGAGGGTGTTGTCTTCTGTTGTCTCAAAAACGGTGTAACGATCAATAGCACTCCGAGTCCTCCAGCAACATTCAGGACAAAGAACACCATATGAGTTCCTGCAGTTAAATATGATACGATAAATACAAAAATAATTGAACATCATTCAAATTAGTCAAGCATCATTCATACCTGGAAGAAAAGATGCATGCATCCGTTTTTGTGACCAAGCTAATCTGCATTGACGAAATATCGGTATAAGAAAACTGAATATACTAATGTTTTCAATGTATCATTGATAAAAGTTCGTACAAATCACAAAACATATACATTGATGAGCATGTTTATGTCACAATTTGGAACAATGAAAGATAAGTAGAGAAAAAGTTAGAGAAATCAAAGGGCAACTCACACTGCACCACCTCCGGCTGGACCAATTGCTTTGAATATCGACATTGCAGTCATAGAAATGCCATTTGCTGCCCCTCTTTGATGTTGTTCCTGATTTCCAAATCGACATTCCATAAAATATTATATAATAAAGTTTATACGGAAATAGAAGGCAAACAAACAACAAAATGCGTAGCTACTCTGTGTAGAATGGAACAAAAAAATTACCACGGCTCTATTTTGCAGAATAAATAAACATGTGACTATGGTCATCTGAAATCCAGAAAAAAAATACAATAAGGTAAGATTGTAAAACATATACGGTCGATGCGATAATTTTTGAAACTACATCACGCATGATTGGTTAAATAAACAGAAAGATAAACTTACGCTTAGAATATTCTTGAGAAGGGAGGCGATATTAATAACTAAGTACAGTGTTATGCCAGAAAGCGTTGCTATGAAGGGGTAACTTTGCAATAGAGGTATTGATAAAACCTACATAAGGTACCAAGACGCTTTTAGAACAAGAACCGATGTAATGTTGAGTTGCAGTAATTTCTATGAATGACGAAAACTTACCCCGGAGATGCAAGCAAATCTTACAGGTCCGAAAACTCTTTCCAAAGACGGGTAGAGGGAAAGCTGGTAGACAATAAGACCAATACCTGTTCGTTGACCATTTGAGAAGAGGTCGGTTATTAAGTATACAATATCTTGAAAAATGTACAAATCTCTAGTGATGCTTACACGTATAAAAGACGTACCTGATATTGCGAGAACATCACCTACATTATCGGTCGTAAAGTTCAAACCGCCCAATCTTCTAGGACTAACAGCCCATAATGAGAAAACCTATCATAAGTAGAATCGTGTTTACTTATATCCTACTAGATTATAAGCTATTTTCATAAGTTATATTGGAGAGCTAAAGGAAATAAGCTGAAAACAGTTTATCGAGTAGTCATAACTTGTTTTCATGAATTTTCCCAACAGTCTCACAAGTGGTTGTATACAAGTTTAAATAAGTCAATTCAAAAAGATCGTAAGTAGGAGTGGTACCTCTGTATAAGAAACGTCGTAAAGTGAGAAAATGCAGTACACAATAATAGATGACATTAAGGGCCAGTTTAGGAAGAGGTTTTCATCTTTTTGGATTATCTTGTCTATGTCTTTCCTCTCGCTTCCTGTTTCTACAGCTTCAGCATCATCAGGAGACTCATTGTTAAGCGGATGGTTGTGTAGTGTTTCCTACAATTATGCAGGCATTTTAAGTATACCGAGTTGAGTCCAATTCCTACTCATAAAAAAGTCGTGTTCAACAGGTATACATACCGGAAGCCAGATGCAGGCAATTGCAACCACAAATGCAAAAGCTGATATTGAAAGAGAAGGCAAGAAATACGGAAACCTGCAACAAGATTTAAGTTTCGACGATTACAATCACCACATCAACAATTAGGCCCAAGAAAAATCCACTTACTTATCCCAAAATGAGTCTTTTGGAAATATACGAGGATATTTCGCTGTTGGCTGCAATGTAAATTTCACACAAAGTATTAGAGAAACAAGTAAAAGTTTCTTCAATTAAAATAGATACGAAGCATCAAGTACCTGAGCCAAATAACCTCCCAATGCCGGTCCGATTATCAAACCTATGCCCCAAGCTGCACTCAGCTGAAATCACATGTGTCAGTGCCGTGTTGGTGTCGGGCATCAGAAGTGTTGAATAAAGATTATACAAGCTTACCGTTGAGAGTCCAAGACCTTGCTTTTCTTCTCGAAAAATTTCGGTACAATAGGCCTGTTATAAGAAAAGGACGTGACAGAAAGAATCATGTAATATCCAAATATACAAATGACAAACTTATCATTGTTCCCCGATGTTGAAGGAGTGTTAACTGGTACCTTCATCGGTCCAAGTGAACCGTTTAAACATCCAAGAAAAAACCGTGTAGCAACCGCCATCCAAAAACTTGTGCTAAGGCCAAATAGTATGTTGAAAATGATACTGAAATCAAGTATTTATCATCATCAATGCCGTAACGAAAAATCTTAAAGGCTCTTATTCGATAAACAGCTTAATTAAACACATAAATGAGTACTAAGTTCAAACTATTTTTACAAATAGATAACATAAAGTCAAACATTTAACATATACGCTATCCTGCAGAAACTTATGAAAATAATTTAAAAACGGTTTATGGGCGCGTGAACAAGTGGGATGTCACCGGTTCGTTCCTGTACAACTACCAACTGAACTGACTTAAGCTTAAAAGGGACAACTTCAATGATATATTTACTTACACAGAGATAACCCCTAAAATCACAACAGGCTTTCTACCGTAACGATCGGCTACTAGTCCCCAAAATATAGATGTCAAAGATCTTCCAAACATGAACGCAGATCCTACAACATTTTAACAATCATATTAGAATCAGAAAGAAACTTAAAACCACACAACAAAAAAGAGTAATTTTACCTAAATAACCAGCATAGGCACTTATATCCTCCTCTCTTTCTGCAATATTGAAATCTCTTATCTAAAACAAAATCAGGAATATTGTTAATAAATGTGGTTAGATTATCTGACGTAGATTGTCTTTATTTATAAACACGTGTTCTGGCTATATATTATCTGATATAGTCTCTTAACACACTCCTCACGTCCAAGACCGAACATATGGAAAGTGAAAATAAATTGTGGGTGGTTAGATAGCAGAAACCTGATAGCAGGTGACCGGCCTCTAAGGTTCTGATACCATGTTAAGAAATATGTTTGGACCTAACTCATCTTTACAAAATCGACTTCTAGTATAAAGGCAATTAGAAATTTGAAAGAAGTAAAGATAAATTACCATGAAATATAGGTAAGGGAAGAGAGATGATACAGGTAGAGCTGCAAAAGCACACAAACAAAGAGATATGAGTTGAGAAAGATGAATATAATTATAAACTATGAAGCATAGACACATAATAATTTATAAAAAAATAAATTAATTAAATGTAAGCACAAGTGTCGGTGTAACTGTCAAACTCAGACACTGACACAGACACAGACGGCTAAATAGATTATAAGAAATGTATTAGAATGGTACGCTTACTTACAGCTGCATAAAACCACGGTCCAAATGTTGAAGAGATTCCGAAATGAAACATCAGTTTTGAGTTGTTTTGCTTTGTCAACTTTGCAACCAGGACAATTCTCATGGTAATTTTTCTTCAACAATGTTTCTCTAACATTTTCATCTTCCATCTTGTTAAAGAGCTATATGAGAAGAAAATACCAAAATAAATGCAATGAATGAGAGAAAGAAAATGGCAAATTGGCAATTTGGTCACCAAACCTTTACAGCTTTCTTTTCCTCTTTTTGAGTGAATTTAAAACCTCAAAATAGATAAAATTAACTTTTGTCTAAAATTAATAAAATATAAAAAATGCATTACATTATTAGTATTGGTATTTTTTTTACAAACGAATAATTTTCATTAATTGGGCCTCGTATCTTTTATGATATGGGCCTCGTAACTTTCATTAGTATTGGTGTTTTTCAAGAAATTTCTTATTGGGGGTAGATTTTCGGGATAGTTCTTGAGAATTTATGCGCCACCTTCACAATTTGACATGCACTTAAGGCTGTAATTATGTTATGTTTTTATAAATATTTTTGGATTTTTTTGAAGTATCTAGAGTTATCGGATTTTTCATTGTAGTGCAAGATATTTTGCAATTTTTTTCCGTTTAGGATGAAAAAATATCGAATTTTTTAGAAAAAGAATCAGATATTTTGCTAATTTTTTATGAAATGTTGAAATTTTACGAAATTTTTGATAAAAAAGCACGGGAATTCACAAAATTGTGGATAAAATACCAGTTGTATGAAAAATTTGGTGCATATATACTATTTATTGAAAATTCTGATGCACATATATCGGTTTTTAAGAAAACTCCAATAATCTTAATACATACTAAATATTTTGAAAAATCTAGTACATTCTAAATTTTCAAATATTGAAAAATCTGGTAGTCAGTGGTGAGTTTTAAAAAAACCATAATTTTTTTTATTTTTAACAAATTATACCCGATAAAATATATATATATAATGCAAAAAGTTGTACAATATCAATACAAAAAGTTGACTTCTTAACTTCTTCTTTCAAGTGCCTAATACATCTTGTATATGCTGATTCACATGCTCTTGCACGTTTACATGATAGAATTATGTCATAGTATGCTATGGCATGAAGTTTCAGCTCCACATATTCTGGATAACCACTATGTAGTCCTTTACATAAACTGAAAGTAACAGGATCAAAAGTATGATGTCACATGCATGGAGTCAAAGTAACCACCCATAAGATATGTACTAGGGGTTCATCACCAGTCAGACAAGATTCTAGGGAAATCTCAGAGTCTACGCTCTTCCTTTGGATATTATCGACGTCCCAATTACTCGGTAATCGGTAATATTCACAGGAAAAACTCGTCCAAGTGCAACATTGTGTAACAACTATTTCTGAATTACTCTGTTATAGTCTCCGCACTACACCTAAAAATGTCATGATTGGTTAATAGTTCTACGGCTCTCAGCTTCTCTGGTTCCCAGGTCAAAAGCAACAATGTCTTCCCAATTACTCGGTAAACAACGCTACTTTCAAGGGGACCTCCACTGAGTGGGGATTTTCATGCCTCCTTCTTCAGGATTACTCCCTTAAAGCTAGCATGACTATACCGCCCGTCCTAATCCTAAGTGTAACTCAAGTCCGAGTATATGACTTATCAAATGTATCACTCAACCCTATATCACAACATATCCGGAATATGTAAGCAGCAACAATATAATGCAATATATACAAAAGAATACAATAAAGCAAGAAATAAAACAATACAACAAAACAAAGCAAATAAAAAAACACCCAAAGAGACAAATAAACAAAACTAGGAGAGACTCGCGAAAGAAAGGTCCCTAGTAGAGTCGCCAGTTGAAGCTACCGGCAAAAACACAGAGTCGCCACCGAACCTTATTTATCCCGAAGGAAGGGGAAATATCGAGAAAACCATAAGAGAATGGATAAGATGGTCTTGCGACCAAGAGAAAGGGTAAGGGAGTCGATTATGCGATGGGAAGGTATTAGCACCCCTCACATCCGTTGTAATTAACAGGATCCATTTTGTTTGTTTGCTTCTAAGGGTGTGTTTATCTATAACTATACTTTGCTTAAGGAGAAAGAAAATGGGTTTTATTAGTGCGTTCGTGAGGGTCTCGCAACCCTTTGCCTACGTATCCAGTAAAGGAATTAGAAGACTGTAGTTCCTCTAGAAAATGTTGGTTTATTGATCTTTTTTAGTGGGCGACGTTAACGCACGCATTCTAGCAATAGGCACAACCTGTATCGCGGTAGAACAAAGATAACATGCCCTTTGGGGGAGTTTTGATTGGTTGAGTGTTTTGCGAGTTTTAAATGAATTCGAGTAATGATTAAATGTTTTTTTTTTATTTTTGATTTGTGAAAGGGAAGTTTTAATTACAAAAGAAAAAAAGATTAAGAGGGAGACTAAAAAATATCCTAATGTTGTCATGTACAGTGGTGAGCTAAAAGTCTATCTCAATATAAAGCGATCGAAACGGGATTCAGTCGCCTTATGGAGCCACCTAAAGGAGTATGGTCTCAAGGTTTTGAACGATCAAATAAATAAACTTATATTCTAAATATTTCATTGTAAGTTAAATAAATAATAAATTTAAAAGTAAATTAGAATCCAATTTTAAAATATTCTAATATTATTATTCTTTGTGATTTTAGGTAAAGACAAAGTATTAACAAAAAATTAAACTTGATTCTAAATACATTTTATGATTTTAGTAAAGAAAGAAAAAAAGATTAAGACTAAATCTATGTGTTTTTTGTATATTTTTTTAATAAAGGAAATATTAAGATTTTTTTAATGAAAAAAACCTAATTTTGAATAATATAATATTTTCTAACCTAATTATTTATAAAACAAGATATTTTGTATTATTATTTTATGTTATTTTTATATTATATACATATAATTAAAAGAAAATTAAGATGAAGCAATTAAGAAAAATAAAACATAATTACCAAAACTAAATAGTATTAAATAAAACAAATAAAGCAAAATATTAAAATAAGTAATACATATGTCAGAAACAGCAAAATGGGAGGATGAATTGGGCCTAGGTTTTAACAACAAAAAAATAAGGCAAACAAACAAAAACAAAAAAAAATGTTGGGTCAGACCGGGTCATCAGGGTCCGGGCCCAGCCCCCTCTTAAGCAAAATGGGTTTGGAAAACCCTAGCAACGGTAATCAGCGCCTCTCTCCCCAAACAACCTCCTCTATTTTCATCTTGCTCTCTTAATTCCTGTATTCCACTTCCTCTGCCATGGATAACTCACTCCCGTCTATAAACCGTACATTAGTAACAAACCTTCTTCATCTCTTGGACCCCCCCTCCCGTAAATCCCTTCCTCTCAAACTCTATTTTTGTTTCCTTCCGTTCAAGCCGAAACCGCTACAAGGAATCCCCCCCTCCCAAATCAATTCTCACGATAAAACTCCCTCGAACTCGCACTCTTGTTCGCATTTAGCTCAGCAGATGTTCCATTCATGGACTTCTCTCAATCACATGGTTTCGATCGACAATGGTGAATTCTGGCACGACAGCGACAAGCTCAAATCCATCGAGGCATGGGCACTCTCAGGTAAGAGATTAGATCCTTCTCCCCTTCTTTTAATTCTGGTTATCATGCTTTTAGGGTTGCTATGTTAGTTGTTCTAAATGATCGAACTTTGATTAATGGATTATTATGTTTTACAAATTGAAAAACAAAAACAGAATCAGCAAATAAATAGGTTATGGGAGAACAATGATGGAATCACCTCCTAAAAAGAGTAGATATATGAAAAAGAAAAGGTAAAGTGCAAGATGAAGTTCAACAAGGTACCTGATCGGAGCCCCTCCAATGGGTTCTTCGAGCTCAGGTAATGACTCTATACTCTTTCCTCCGCCTCACTCTGAAGGTTGCCCGATTTTGTTGGTGTTACAAGTTTGCTCGTTTGATGCTGCGAGACACCTCTTGGTATGTTCTGATTTTGCAGGTTGATGAACTAATGCTTGGGGAAAGCTTCACTTGGACTGCATAATTTCATGATTTCTTCTGAATTTCTTCTCTGATTTCTAATATTTTCTGTTTGTAGTTGGGGTTTTTGAGTCTGCTCAATACATTTGTTGTGAATAGTTTTTTTTTGAATTTTATTGTTTCTGGTATCGCGGTTTTTTTAATGGGAGGTGGATTTAAGTTCAGTGAAGTGGAGGGTTGGTCTGCACTTCTGTAGATTTGGAGATGACTGAAGAAGTTGAGTTAGTGAGATTGCACTTTGCAGGGGTGAGTGAGGTTGTTGTGAATGACTTTGTGCATATATTTTCTGGTATATTATGTGATATTCTTGCCCTCCTTTTGTTGTCATAGTTGGCTCTTTTATAGTGAGATAAGGATGGAAATTGGGGGGAAATATGGTGAAGTTTGAACATTGTTGGTATGATGACTTTGTGCTTTAGGATGCAGGTTTTATATTGCCTTATTTGATGTTATTTTTAGGCTGTTTTGACTGTTTTTCTAGAATGTTATGACAGTATGCAGTAAAATGGTAGCAGCAGTTTTGGACAATTTTGACATGCTCTCTTGTGCTTCCTTTGGTGTAGTTTTCCTTTACTATTTGCATACAAAGTTGTAGCAGAATTTGGACTGGTTTTGGTTAGGTGACATCTTTCTAAACCTATTCCTTTCTTCTTCTTTTATCTGTGATGTAAAGCTATTTTGCTTTTTACATAATTCTAAAGGGTTTGTATTATAGGAAAATGATGATACAATAGGGCTTTGGGCACGTGCTAGCTTGTTGTGTTTGCTATTGTTGCTGTTTTTTCTAGTTTTGGGTTGTTTTTTTATTTAGCAGTTTGCTGCTATGCTTGCAGCTGTTGTTGGCTGCTGTTATGATATTTTGCTTGTTTTGGCAGTTTTGCTTGTTTTGACAATTTTGCTTGCAACTGATGTGCTTGTCAATTAGGACTGTTTTTGGCTTGATGCGTTGCTGCTGTGACTGTTTTTGATGATGTTGTTTGTATATTTGTTTCTTGTTGTTGTGATTGTTTTTCATGTTGTTGCTAGCTATTTGGCAGTTTTGTGCTTTGCTGCAGGTCTGCCTTTGCTTTTTACTAGTTTTGTAGCAAAATTATTTGTAAATTTCTTTTCCTTTTGTGAACCAAAACCCAAGCTTTTGTGATTTGCAAAATAGGAGAAGATAGTCCATGATTGAAAACAAACCCTTTTAATTTCTGATTTCAAATACAAACCTTAATGATGAAATGCAAATTTTCTTTTAACAATTAGTTCTTGTTTGGAATTCTATTCACATATTGATGTTTGCTAATTTTTCCCTCTTTCTTGTTTCATGAGCATGAGGATGGGATGGAAAAATCATGGTTGAAAGGTGAAGAAAAAGTCATGGCAAGGAGTAAGGACGAGTTGCTTGAAGATGAAGCAAAGAAACTTGAAGAACAAACATTTATTTCTTTTTTGTAAACAAACATTTGTAACTTGTATTTCAAGTTTGGTAACTGGATTTGTAAATTGCCCACAAAAATATAATGAATAGGAAACTTGAATGATATTTCTTTGAACTTTATGAATGATAAACTTGTTGCATGGAAATTGGATAAGTCTTGGACTTAGTTAAAACTTGAATGACATTTTAATCTCAAATTGTGATTGAAATTCCTATGATGATGCATAAGTTGATATAAATCTTTTTAGAAAATAACTTTGGACCAAGGTGGACCTTGCATAAATTAAAGTGATGATGAATGAATAAAAACTCGAATGAAACTCAAGACAATCACCTGAAAGAATCCCAACTCACAACCTGGCTTCAAATTTAAGTCCAAAATTTCTCGCATTAAAACGACAAATGCCTGAGGAGACAAGAACGCCCTGATTATCATGAACCTCCAACCTTATTTCTTGTTCCCGGATTCCACGTTTATCAATTTAAACTTTAAACTCTTGACTTGGTGACTTAGAGATCTTAAGAAGAAAACTTGAAGTGTGAGGAGATATTAGACATGAAATCCCTAACCAAATGTCTTTCAGTTGATGCGTGTTCACAAGCCCAATCATGATGAGTATCAAGACCCTAATTCATTGTGATTTCAAATGAAGCAATGTAGAAAACCTAAGCATGAAGGAAGACATACACTTGACTTTGAGTTATCTTTGAGGCAGGTGAAAGAAAAATTTCATAAAAACCAGGGATCCAAAACCCTAGTATCTTGACAAATAATAGGGAAATAAACCCTAATCCAAGCTATGAGGAATTTGAGGGACAAACAACCTTGTAACTTGATGAGAAAGAAATCCATGATAACCCCACTCCAAAACTTAATTCCATATTTCACTAATCGAGAACCAGGTGAATTTGCCTTTAACCCGATAGGGAAACTTCAAAACAAAATTAAACATAAGGATGGCACAACCCTAATGCTTTAAACCAAAGTGCCTGATTCCCTGAGATGCATGATATGAAAATGATGCAAAGGAGATGCAGAGTCTAAGCCAGACAAAAGTAAAAGGTATGGCAAATTTGGGGTACGACAGGGATGGCGCAAGGAAGCTCCGCCAGCTGAGATGATTTCCGGTGAATGGAAATCTAGAGAGAGGACAAAGCCTTTCTCTCTATTTTTTTTGTTTTGGTGAGAGAACAATTTATAGAGAGACGAAGAAAGAAGAAAAATGAGAAAAATGGGTGAGAAAAATTTATATATCCCCTCTGTTTCTCCGTGTACATAGCTAGCATAGTCCCTCAGTCAAATTTTCAATCTCAAGTGTTATTTGTTCATACTCTTGATCAACGCCCCAGAGTTAAACTCTGGAGGCCCTATGGTCAAGATCAAACACTTCCCATGTCTTCTATACGTCATAACTCAATGCGCTCTCCCACATGTTGGCCAAACGGACTTCAAGCGTGGTTGGGACTGACCCAATTCTTTCTACACTCCCCAAAATTGCTTCTCCAATATAACTCACACCCTCCCTGGCTTTGGGCTCTAAACATGATCTGATATTGAGCCATTACTATTAGCACACCCCTAATTGTGCACCCAACAACAATTTACACCCATATGCGCTTTGGATCAAAATAAATATATGGGCTTAGGCCCTTGAAATACAACCCCTTGATTTTTACTTAAATAATTTATTTAAGTTATTTATTTATTTAATTTATTTAATCTGATTAATTAATTAATTTGTTTTAATTACATATTTAACAATTCTTGTCTCATATCATTTTTATCATTTGCATTAAATTTATTTTTTCATTTGCCACAAAAATCATTTTTGATAAATAAAAATTGGATTATTATTAAGAATATTCAATATATCTTTAATAATAAGAGAATAATTATTTATTAACTATTTTCAAAATACTAACATTATTTTCTATTAATTCATCGAGTATTATTTATTATTCAAACTTTTTTTTTCTCAAATTACATCATGTATTTTAAGATAGCTAATCAATCAAACTTAACATTATTTTTCTACTAACTTAATTTCAAATTCAACTTTATTTTCAAAAAAGGATCGTGGATATATTTTCTATATTTACTGCGAACTTCTTCTATGCTATTTTCAAACTCAGACAAGGTTCAAGGATAATTCTAAAATGTTTTCATAATCCATAAAAAAAACTAATCAAACACATACGAACTACGAAATTGGACTTTAATTCTTCGCAAGGAGATACGTAGGCACGCGGTTAAAACCAAGGCGGGTTTATAACTAAAAAACTAAAATTCTTTTCTTAAACATATAGAAACATTAACGGTTAAATTTCCATCTTACCCTTAGACCTAAAAGTGGAGCCCCGTGAAAACAAGGGAGATGAAGGGAGTCTAACACCTTCTCTTTCGTCTAATTGACTTACAAATTTAGAATCTCTGTACGAATTAAGGTTACCCATCATTTCCCCATCCTTAGGATAAAAATTAATCATGGCGACTCTTATTTTTTGCTGGTCATGACAGCTAAATAACTACCTTTTGGCCTTATCAATATTGGAAGGATGCGTGGAGGCAAGATCGAAGGAAAAATTCTTGTAGCTAAGGCATGTCAATCAGTAGAGAAAAGACCACTTGTTACAGTTATTTAGATACTAGTATAATAAGAATTATATTGTTAGATTTCAAGGTGTGCTGAATTTATTACAAAAACTCACGATACTCAAAGTACCCAAGCAAAGCGAGTAACGAGTTTCATCAAGCTCAAGGTATGTATTCAAATACCATTTTCATTCAATGCAAAGTCTTTTATGTTAAAGCTACTTTTTCTGAAATCAAGATCAATTTTACTTTCTTTTCAATTCAGTCTCATTTACTTTCAGTTATCATAACTTCGACCACTGTCGAAGTCTTTTGCATTTCCAGTGCATTTACTTTATTTCTTGCATTTTACCATCAAGATTGCACCTAATTCGAAATTCTTGATTTCTACACAAAACCATATCAATTTTAGAAAACTTTAAGCATTGTGTCATAGGATTCACTAGTCGGTCCTGCCAGTAAACTTTTATACGAGACTAGTGGTTGTTTACTAAATTCACGGTAATTAAGAACAAACACAACATACGAGTTGAGTTTGGAAACACAACTTCCAAAACTTTTATCAATACCAATTAATACTTCATCACCAAAATCTTCAGTAACAACTTCTCGAAAGCAAATAACTCTTTCAGCTTCTCTAGTGCCCATGTGAATTTTTCCTCCCTATCACGTTCCGTATAGGAAAATCGAACTAAAAACGTCAACTTCGTGGATACAACACCAACCATCTCACGTAGTGGTAGCCGGTATCTGTTTGTTTTGTATGTATAATAAATAATCAACAGATTCTAACCCATAATCAAATAAATTAAAATAGAAGCAATTGGAGCATGCAGTACATGTTTGTTTTGTATGTACAATAAAAAACAACACCAAATGAAATCTGTTCAACAACTTCACTGAATTAGGACGTGTTGTCATATCCCAAATTTTCCCGCCTTAGTGTTATCGTCAATGTTATTTTCGAACTTGGGTTTTACAGAGTATAAAATTCCTTCGATTTAAATTATATTAACATTCTGAGGCTTTTTTTTATAAATAAAAATTCGCTTTCCTGTTTGAAAATATAATTATTATTATTTGTATTTTTAAAATAGAAAATATAATAATTATTTATATTTTTAAATAGAAAATAAACGTTCAGCTTCATATACTTTTAATTGACTTTTTACTTTTGAATGAGTAACATAACACAATTGGTAAGGGAGAAAGACTGACAAACATTTATTTATTATATTTTAAGAATATTATTTTTTATTAAAATATTAATTTTATTTAAAAAATAGCCAAAATACCTTATAAATAAATAAAATCTTTTCAGATCAATTTTGCTCTATATCAAATTTTGCACATGGACGCAAATATGTCCAAATTCTTAATCTTGCTGACTAAGATGAGAATTTGAGTTTTTGGTGTTGGATACTTCCTTTTTTGGATTTTAACCTAATTTTTTCACTTATAAATAACTATAAAAACTTATCAACAAAACATTCATAAATATTCACAATTGCATTACACATCCACAATCATCCAGAATTAACACACAATTCTCGATCTCTCTCACAAATATTTTTCTACACACTATTTTTTGGTATTATTTTAGGATTGTCTTAAATAGATAACCCTATTGTTATGTTTAAGAGACAATGACCCACAAAAATCAATTTCACTATTAACCATATATTTATTTATCAATTTACATTATTGTTACAAATTTCCTTTTTCGTTTACTAATTTGTACTAACCTTTTTCTAACAATTTTTAGAAACTATGTTTTATCCATCTACAATTTCCCACAGTAGCCCTTGCCAGATCTGCAGCCGTCATTTGTCCGTTCGTCACCGTCAAATATTACGAAGCTTGGTTGTCTTATTGCTACTTTCTTCATCTAATATTGTTGTTTCTTTGTGGGTTTTATTCTGTAGATTGTTGGAGAAAGAATATAATATATGGTTGGAAAGTGAAAGAAGCAAGTGGTAGAGATGAGAAATTCAATTGTTATTTTTCGCGTATGTTTCTTTCCAGTCTTATCAGTTTTTCAATTGTTTTTTTTTTTCATGGCCACGTGCCACCACGAGATTGGGCAGTTAGGAGGTTAAAAATTTTTGTTAAATAGTTTTGTTATTACGTTAACTAGTTTTGTTAAGTTATATAAATATAATAAAAATGATTTGTATGCAAAAATGATCTTTTATTAGTTTTAGCCAAGTAATTTAGTTATATATAATCTCTAGGCCTTTTCCCAGTTAAATCAACTTGTATACAAACCAATCTATTTTAAATAATTATTTCAAACATTCTATAAATAATAATGTTCATCTTTGAAGTAATTAAATCGGTCGACACATTGTTTATCGGTTTATTATTCAAAATCAAACGATTGAAATCCAGGCAACTCGCTAAATTCACCAATGAGCGTCACATGGTCAATATCTGGCCACATGATGAGGAATGCTACATCAGACTTCTTCTGCATCCTTCCCGACGAGTAACACATAGTCAATATCTGGCCATGTGAGGAGGAGACTATATCAGACTCCCCCGTTCAATGTCTCGTCACACTCTTTAATCGAATCAAAACACCAAAACAGCTAACCAACAATAAACAAATTTTCTACTAACCTAACAAAAAAACTCAAGATTATTTTCGAAAAAGGATTAAGGAGAATTATCTTCAAATTAACTGCGAATTGCATCTACAATCATTCAACTTACAACCCAGACAAGGTTCAAGGTTAATTCGAAAGCAATTCTACGCAACCCTATAAAAAACACCAACTACAAACTATGAATTGGGACTCTGATTCCTCATAAGAGGATACGTAGGCATACAATCAAAAATTGTAGCGAGTTCCCTTATAAAAAATTAAACCCCTTCCCCTATAAAAAATTTAAACCATATTTTCCCCAAACTTAAACCTAAAACCTAATATCCTTGTGAACAAGGTAGATGAAAGGTTCCTAACACCTCCCTTTAGTCTAAAGAAGTTCGAAACCTATAATCTCTGTCCGCGAATTAGGGTTTTCTATTAGATTCCCCTCCTTAGGATAAAAACTAATAATGGCGACTCTGATTTAAAAACCAGTTGCTACACATGTCCAAAAGATATCAACAACAAACTTTGAATCGTCTATATGTTTGGTTTAGTACATGTATTTATCTTCATGAATACGACTCATCATATGTTTCCTTTCAGTCAACGAACCTCTCTTTTTTCGCATTGTTTGCATATCTTGCCTTATACACCTGGGTAACGCTTGTGAGGTTTTCTAGATCTCAATATTTCGAAGAAACAATTATATATTTGGGAGCCATATTGTATTTGGCCATGTCATTCATAAACTATATTTTGTTATCTTTTAAATGACCTAATACGCCATGGCTATCTAAGTCCTTAGCTAATATATAATTGTGAAACCCACACCTAACCATAACTTCCAATTGTTACCAATTGGCATAAATTTCGGCATAAATGGACATTAAACTTTTATACTATAACTGTCATCAGAAGAAATCTTCTTTTTGTAGTTTCCTCCTGTATCACAACCCATAATCAATTTATCTCTCATCTCTCTTATCCCATTTGCAGTATAAAAAATGAATAGTAATAATAATGATATCATGTTGTTTACCTATGTGTTATGGATTGGCCCAATGACTAGAATTGTCTCAATCCGCTTCTACCCTTTGTATGGTCCAGCAACGCTGGCCCAGTAACCTTAGACCTCTTGTCAGGCATCCCTGTTCGACCATGCCCCTTGAGCAGTAAGACCCATGGTGCCCGAGACACACTCTTTCCTCTGCGGGCAACTGTCTCTTAGTTTGCTCGACGCACGTAAAGTAGGCACCCAGGAAACACTCACAAATGCTTCTGCCTGTAATCCCCACCATACTCGATGCAATGTCTAGTTATGGACATGACTGTCCGTTTTGACCAAGTCCTAACAGTTACCTATTTTTGCGGACCCGAATATCTAGGCCCAAAAATAGGGACCAATGGCCAAGTTCGGGGGCATTATATATGTTAATTCTCTATTTTTAGGATTGACATTAATTTTTGTAAAACAAATAAGAAAACAATATATGATAGGTAGGATGTATATAAATTGCTAACCAGAACAAGTTAGATAAAAAGTCATATCCTATGTTGGGACATGTTGAGTTGAAGAGTTTTAACATCAGGAACAACATGTCAAATAAGATGTCTATGAAGAAGCATATGATGTCGCGCCTGAGCTGAAGTGATTTTGTTAAATCTATTATGATTTAACAAGTGCATAATATTCAGGGAATATTATGCAATCCTATATGGCACTGAAATCAAGGTCAAGAGGATCAAATCGGAATATTTAAAGATTATAGATTTTCTAAATATGGAGATTATTTAGGAAACTAATGATTAAAGACCTTATTTGTAGCAGAAGTTTTTGTTGGTTCGTAACGGCTGGTTTGCTGTTATTAGAAAGCCCAAGTCCAGTTGGGAATAAGTTGTAAATATAAGGGTTTATAACCTAATTTCGCACGAGTTCAAGATGTAGAAGTCTAGGGCTTTGTAAAGGTAAACCACTCGGGTTGTGGGATGGCCACCATGCTCTTCTCGAAGTTGTGAAGAAAGAGTTGACTATTATTCTCATAGGAAGCTTTGAAGCAACTCCAAGTTTTGATCTTAGTCAAGAGTTTTGGCTAGTGATTGTCATGGAAGTGTGTCTTCCTGTTTTTTCAAGATTGTGTTGATCCAATTGCTGTTTGTGATTGAAGAGGGATTGAGGAGGGCCTCATATCTAAGTGAGTCTTAGATAGAAGTCTAGTGAGGATAGTGATTAAGTTATAAGTTGTAAATGGGGGAGTTTAGCTTTAAATTTATTCTACTATTAGTGGATTTTTCCCTGGCTTAGTATGCCCCCAGAGTAGGTAGTTAGACCGAATTGGGTAAACAATTTTGTGTGTTTTTATGCTTTTTAGTACTATTCTTAATGTCTATACCTTTCCTGTGTTTATTCTGTCAGACCAGATGTCTCAACATCCTCTTAGGACATCTTGGTTCTGTCATACCAGAATTTTAATTGGTATCAGAGCAGACATCATATTTTGTTCTTGGTGAGATCCTGAGATGATACTTTTTGGTCATGGGCAAGGAAGGTATTACTTAAAAGTTGTTTGAACTTGGAGAAGTTCATATTGTTGTTTGAACGGTCCCTAGAAGTGGAGGATGAATTGTTCTTGACAGGAGGTGTATTGACCCTGTATGTGCTGTTTTAAGGCCTGTAGCTTTGGAGGAGAGCTGTTGCATTAAGGGTTTTTATGTATTTTCAAACCTAGGTTAACTTGTTGCACCTAGAGTTAGTGTGTTTGTGCAAAGGTGTGTTTTACCTGAATGTTGGGGAGGAGTCTTCTGGTTTGTGTTCTGCTGCATGCATATCTGATGGAAGACTTCTGGTGGTTTTGTGTGTTGAGTTTGCAACACACTATTCTCCTCTGAAGGTGTATCTCATGGTGTGGTGATACTTGATGAGATGTTTGAATAACTTGTTAGAGTTACTAGTGATACTTGAGGTTTATCCTAAGTTCACTCTTAAAGGCACTCATATATGAGTTTGTTGAAAAGAGATCCGGAAGAAGCAATTTATTTTTTCTTCCAACCCTAAAAGGCCAATCTTTAGGCTTTGGTAAAGGATCTCTTGTTGTGTTCCTTGTGAAGGGACTGATTTCCTATTAGATGTTGGAACATCATACCAACAATGCTAAACAAATATGTATTTTTACATGTGTTTAGAACCTACTCCTGATATGGAAGAGGAGGCATCTGGTTCTAAGAAGTTTCTTTGCTGAGAAACATGTCTTAGATTAGTATGTTGGTTAGGACATGATCAATATATGGTGTACTTCTTGGGTTAGTTTATTTATGATCCAAGAAAATAGAAGTGCAGAGGAGGTGCTGGTGTCTGTGAAAGCTTAATAAAGTGATCTCATTCAGATCCTTTATATGTGGAGGTCAAGCTAAAATGTCGAGGACATTTTCTTTGAACATCTAGAAGATCCTTCTGATCAAAGGAGCCAGATTTATGGAATCTTGTTTGTAGCCATTAAACAAATTCTATTTGGAGAAGAGTTTCTTGCATGTAGCAATCACATGATGTACAACATTTGGTATGGAGAATGTATAATTCTCTAAGATTCTCTGAGCAGTTATTAAGGGGGAGTCCTTAATATGAAGAGTGGAAGACCTTGAAGACATGTCAGATGGAATGTCATAACATTTCTATATTGAGAATTTATTCTTCTCGGTGTATTTGATGGTGTTTTTCATTAACAAGATAGAGGTTGTTTACTTAAAATTGATATCTCTTATCAAGTCTATGAGAGCATAAAACTCTTATTCTGTTGGAAATGCTCAAGGGATTGTTGATCATTGGAGGTGGTATTATTTGCACTTTGGAGAGTCATCTGAATCACCTAGGATGAGCATCTCAGTTGTCTAAAGCAAGGAGGAGTTATTATTTCTGAAGCCAAAGGGTTGTGGTTCCCTGTTATTTTCTTGAGAAGTTCCTCTTTCTTCTTGGGGTTCAATTATATGGTGTCCTCACATGATAGAATATTGGTGTTTGTAAGGATTAGAGGGGATCCTTGTGTATTAGAAGAAGCAGACCCAGTCTGAATAGTCTGCTTGTGTTGTTTGAAGATCATTTAAGGCCATGGTTTTTGAAGTCTGCTTCAGATACCTGTTAAAGAGAATCTCCTTTATAGGTGCAGATAGATGGCATCTATCACCTCAAAGTCAGACATGTGGTTTGAATTTTGTGCTAAGAAGAAGAAGATTCTTAAGGTGTGCTTGCTCAACATGTATTGATGATCTAGGTTGATCAACTACTGATCTTTGATTCTCTTATGCCCCTTACAAAACTTATGGATTACTATGTGTTGTACCCCAAAATTTGCCCTCCCATATTCTTCAAAGTTTATCAAGAATCATCTTCAAATGGTTCAAGATTGCTCAAAGATTGCACAGTCTAAATGCCTCATAAGCCAGTCAAAATTAGGGTTTTGGTTCTTTCAAGGAATTTGGGGTTCTCAATGCTTCAATCAAGTCTCATAGGCCCATATACATTCTCAAGCACCTACATGTCAAGTCTCAAGACTCACAATGCCAAATTGCACAGTCAAAAGCTCCATTTGCTCTACAGTCAACTGCAGGGGTAAAATGGTCATTTTGCAGTCAAAAGTCAGAATTTTTTGTCAACATATTATTTTGAGTCCACAATCATCATTTGATCAAGTCTTGATCATGATTCCACAAGGATGGCTCAAAAATCATCAAGATGCAAAAAGTTACTATTTTTGGACAACAGAAAAGTCAACTGTATCTTGACCAAGGCATAACTTTTTCATGGTTCATCAGAAAAATCCCATCCAATGCTCATTTTGAAGAGGATGACATTTCCTATAACTCATCTTCACATTACAAGTCCAAGAAATGCTCTCACAAAAAGTTATCAATTTCTACATTATAGGTCAATTTCAAAAGTCAACAAAAATGCACTTTAAGTCAAAGACCATAACTTGAGATTGGTAAATCCAAATGACATGGGACCAAAGGCATTGGTTAGAGGACTTCAAGACATTTCCAAAATGTCCAAGAACATGTTCATATGATCAAAATTAAGCAAAATATGCATTGGAGAAGTTGGGAAATTTTTGTGAATTTGCAAAAGTAAACTTTGCTCAAAACACTTTGTTTTTGCTAATGGGCCTCAAATTTCTTCTTGAAACTTTATCCAAGGCCTATGCACGACCCATCAAGCTTAAATTGAATTATTTTCTTATTTTTATTAATTAATTGGATTTTTAATTGATTTTAATTCATTTAATTAATTTAAATTGTAGGAAATTCAAAGATATGGTTTTTCAATCTTTTGGTGAAGCAAATGAGGTCAAGATATGCTGAGAATTTCGTGTGCCAATCAAAGGGACAAAAATCTCCAAGTTTGGCAAGTTTTTCCAATCAAAAAGATTCAAAAATATTTGATTTTCAATCAAATATTGAATCATCATTCCATGGATCTTTTGGGCAAGATTGTAACCTAATTCAGCTCCTCTATAAGTACACAAGTCAACCCTAATGCATTGGACGTGAATTCATTGCAAACAAAGCCATAACAATATTGGAAAAAACTCAAGAAACTTGAAAATTGTTTTCTAATTTCCAGACCAATCCAAAGCTTTCAATTGCTTCTAACACATTGCAGGGGTCCCCAGGAACGTGTAGGAATCAAAACCACACGCTAAAGCTCAAAGAATCCAAGGATAACAGTTTCACGATTTGGAGTTTTTTTCATAATCGCATACTTTGATTCATGCATCATTAACATGATTTTGTGTTTGTGTTGTGTTGTTAGAGACCACAGGAAGCTATTGGCATAGATTAATTGCATTAAAACACACCGAATCGAGAATTGCCATGGATGAATTTTAGGGTTCATGAACTTTGGATTTGGGGCTTTCTAAACCCAGAAAAATTAAGCCTGGTGAGATACATGGTTAGACTCGTGAGGACAAGACGAACGCATTGGATGTGTCGCGAAATATTTATGTAAATCCTAGAGCTAATCGCTATTTTTGGTCGTTGTTGTTTGTTGGGGTTAAAAACCCCCGCTATCTGTCTTGTTTTTTGCAGGAACAATTGAGGAAGATGATGACGCGTTGACATGCCATTGGCCAGTTCAAAAAATAGCGCGCGTTTTATTTACTTTCCAGCATAATTGTTGTTTTTATATATTAATTTCATTGTTTATTATAATTACAAAAGCAGGCAAGTGGCTGGGTGGATAGTGCGCTGGCTGGTAACCATTGGGACCTGGGTTCGATTCCCAAGTCCCCCAAATAATTGTTTGTTATTTTTCTTAACATGTTCACGTGCAGGCATCCTAAAAGCATTCCACCATGCTCTTCACTCATCCAAACGCCATGTGTCTACATGCACCAATCCAGTGGTCAGAGGTGAATGATCACCATGTTCCCAGTCAACCAGCGCCCTAGGCAATTACCAAAGTCAAACAGGCTTGATAGTTTAATGGTCCATAAACTACTTCCAAACCTCCTAATGGGCCAACACCCCCCCGAGTTCTTCTTTTATTTTCTTTTTCTTTTATATTCTCTTTTAATTATTTTACTAACTATTAATTATTATTATTATTATTTAATTAACCAAAATTATTATTTTCATAATAAAATCAGAAACCTAAATATTATTTATTTTTATCATTTATTAATTTCACTATTAATTATTTTTTGTAAATAAATTCTAAATATAATTGATTTAGTTAATTAGGTTAACTTTGACTTTTTTCAGAAATAATAAAATCAATCTAGAATTAGGGTTTTTTTCTTTTGACAATTTTAATCCTTTTTATTTTTATTTTCATTAAAGACCTAAACAACTAAAAAATACTTTTTTATTGTAATTATTTAATTAATTAGTAAATTAGGTTTAATATTAATTAATTGCAAAAAGGACCAAAATTCCATTCTTTTCTCAAAAAGGGTCAAAACCCTAAGACTTTTCCCGATTCAATCTTTCTCGCGCATGTTTATTCTTGATTCCTATTTTGATCATATTTATGTATCTGCTCCGAGAATGTAATAGATAATTAGGACCCTCTTTTATCGCTTTCTTTATTTTCTCGCATTTATTTTCAAAGGGTTATGTTTTTGGCGATGTAAATACCCGACGCCTTGTAATAGCGTAGATTTACTTTCCGCAATTTACTTTCCGCAAACTAATAACTGTTAACTATGCATGACAAGACTTGCTTGAAAATTAAAATCAACTCGTAGCTCGCAATAACATGTGCAAAGATAATCTTAATTGAATCCTGACACACTCGCACATGCCACTCTTAGGGTACGCCTCACTTGGTTGCCTCGAGGTGGTCATTGAGTATAGGGTGTTTTAGAGGTCGTCCTCTTGTCTAAAGATCCAGTTGCCTCGAAACGGTTGCCTCGGATAAAAAAGGATCTAGGACATTAGGGTTACCGCTAAGGCGTCCTACTATTGCTTTGGTGACCACACATGTCCCTATAATCGAATTGACCCGAATAACTCCAAACGACGGTGCTACCTACTTCTCAATAGTGGGATAGTACCGTCTAAAGGACATTTACACAGCTTAATTTCTTTTGAGTAGGTAGATTTCTCCCGGGTACTTGCTCTTTCAAAACAAAAACAACTTTTCGCACTTACACTTTCAAACAAAAGTTTTCAAACAAACACTTCATACACTCTTGAGGACTGATACAAGAGTTACCTAGAAGTTTTCAAAACGAAACTTTTTCAAAACCCACAAACACAAGAAAAGCAAAAAAAATTTTGAAAACATAGTGAGCAAGTACCTAAGAGCCCGTGGATAACCACAGATAGAAAGGGTGCTAACACCTTCCCTTTCTATAATCTACCTCCCGAACCGAGAAACATCTCGAAAAGGAATTTTGTTGTGCTTTTGTACTTTCCTTGTTGGAGAACATAAAAGACGGTGGCGACTCTTGCTTACCGCGACATTTCGCGAACCAGCATTTCAAAAACAGTCAGTTCTATTTCCACCGATCACAGAACTGGCGACTCTGCTGGGGAAATTATAAGTGAGGTGTACCTTAGGATTAGATCACTCCATGTTTTCAATTGTATGCCTTGAATGCTTTAATATTGTGGGCTTGTATCGGAGTTTTATAGATCCTAACCCGGATATGGGGATACCCTTTAGAAGTAGCAACAAACTGTGAGGGAACTGTGCGGGGTATACCGACACGGTTGAAGCAGTTGCTACGTTGATGTGGCACTTTGGTGAGTACCGGTAACCCTTGAGTCAAGTCAAGGAGAGTACGGGGCCGCCGCGTGGTGTCGTGAAGCATCAACTGACCTAGAACCTTACTTGACCATCCTGGCCTCTTTAGGGGTAGTGAGATGACCGACTTTGGTGCAGTCCGAAGTTGGTAGATACTCGATACTACACTCATTGAGGGTTGTTTTCTTGGAATATTTTGGTCGCCAGTTAAGTGGCTAAATCAAAACAATGAACACAGACAACAATCCAATGATATTGAGCTCCTTAGAACCCGATTACTTTTGATAGGACAGGTCTTGAGCCCACCAACTTCAAGAGGGTAGTACCTAAACCCCATGCTGGCCTAAAATCTAAGGGCTCTTTGTGTGACTTGTGTGCTTTCAAACTTGAACTGCTTGCACATACTTGTTATCTGACAACATGGGTTCCTTGCAGGTTTTTGCTTACAGTCCTTATCCAATAATTTGGACTCATTGTAGGGTTTACTTACATCACTTCATTCATAGCATACACATCATAACATTGCATACATCTTGCATAAGGACTAACCCATTTCAAGGATCTCAAGGGTTTGTGATGCAGGTCATGATGAACCAACTGTCTAGCAAGGGGCAAAGGGGATTTATTTTCCTCTATCCAAGGTTGTTTGGAGATCAAAACATGACAACTTGAGTCAGGGGCTATGACCCACTCGATATGGTGAGCTTTGACTCTTGAAGAAGGACTCTCAACAACACAAAGTTCCTTCAATCAAGCTACCGGATTCAAATTCTAACGAGTTTCTCTGTTTACCCCGCAAGATCCTTGAAAACATTGCATACATATATCATACATATCATTGCATAACAGGTTACCCTTTTACAGGTCACTTATCTTCTTCGCTGTCTATTTCAGCAATCATCATGTATTCTGAACCTACTACTGAACAAGCTATCAAGGCCCTCCAGGCCCAGAGTGCCCAGTTCCAAGAGTTGGTTATGAGCCTAGCCCAGGGTCAACAGGAGTTGAAGACTCTGATTCTGAAGAAGAAGAAGAAGAGGACCGTCTTGTTCAACACTGGACGCAGATTTGAGAATGGACTACAAAATGAGGCTGAGCTGACTACTTCCTCTGTAGGGAAATACAGTCCCCAAGAGAGAAGGGTTCCTAGTCCCGTGGTCTCCGACAACGAGACGGATTATAATAATGAACAGTACCCTCCTGCTGAGGACAGGTACAAACAACTGGAGGACCGCTTGAGTGCTATGGAGATACAGAATGTGCCCGGATTGGACTTCGGAGACCTAGGCTTATCCTCTGGGGTGGTGATCCCACATAAGTTCAAGGCACCTGCTTTTGCAAAGTACGACGTAGCTTCCTGTCCTAAGCTGCACCTCCGATCGTATGTAAGGAAGATCCAACCTTATACAGCTGCCAAGAATTTATGGATCCATTTCTTCCAGGATAGTCTTTCAGGGACTCAACTCGAATGGTTCTATCAGCTGGATGGAGCCAGTATTCGTAACTGGGAGGACTTGGCTACTGCGTTCTATAAGCAGTATCAGTACAACTCCGACCTTGCTCCTACGCGTACCAAACTCCAGGGTATGTCACTGGCGACGGGTGAAGGATTTAAGGAGTATGCTCAAAAGTGGAGAGACCTTGCTGGAAGGGTGCAGCCACCTTTAACTGACCGTGAGCTTGTTGATATGTTCTTGGGGACCCTGTCTGGTCCGTTCTTCAACCATCTGATTGGAAATTCTTCTGCTGGGTTTACAAATCTGATCTTGACTGGTGAGAGGATAGAAGCTGGTATCAAGTCGGGGAAGATACAAAAGGGTGACTCCTCGAACACTGAGAAGAAACCATTCAAGAAAGAATCTAGTGTTGTCTATGGTTCAAGAGGGCAGAATAGGTCCGAACACCGCCAAGATGTCAACGCGGTAGTTATTTCAAAACCGGCCAGTGCTCCTCAACATCGCAACCAACAAAGGGAAGAGAGACCTAGAAGGAAATTCACTCCCCTCAGCATGACTCTGTCTCAGATATTGCCACAGTTGCTGAAGACCAATTTGGTAACTCTAAGGGACCCTCCTAAGAATCCGAACACTACACCTTCAAGGTATAACCCCAACGCCCGCTGCGCTTATCACTCTGACAGTCTGGGGCATGCTACAAATGATTGCTGGACTTTGAGGAACAAGGTTCAGGACCTAATCGATGCAAAGGAGGTCGAGTTCGAAGCGCCCGAGACTCCCAATGTGATCACTGCTCCCTTGCCAAAACATGGCTAGGATTGAGAGACTTTTGTTCATTCGAATTCTGATATTGTATTTTGCTTTGCTTATTCAAACAATTATCATGTCAAACTCTCTTATTTCATTAATGCATTACACGTGTCTGTTTGGAAGTAATTGTGTTCACTATGCTTAAAACTGCTTTCATTTTTTAATGTTCAACTCTCGATTAGAAAATTCTAAGCCTTTTGAAGGAGGATGACGAAAACGATACCACGATCTTTACAGTATGCTTTCGAATAGACCCCGCTGATGAAGTACAGGCGTTGTTTCAAATCCTAAACAGTGGAGTTATAAGGAAGATAATCCCTAGTCAACCCCTTTGAGCCAAAGAAGTTGGAGTTTTTCTTTTCACAAATTAAAACCCTTAATTAAAACCTGGGGCAGGGTAGTTCTCTCAATTGATCCAGGTGCACAATGAATGGCATCAAAGAAGTCTTTCCGAAATAAAAGACAGTGATGGTTCCCTATAATCATCAAGAAAGGCAGTTGTTATCTCTCAGAAACAAAAGCCCATTAAGTCAAAACCTATGAAGGAGACTTACAAAAACTGGGGCATCCCGCTGACTGTAATTACAAAAGAAGCAGTTCAGGAAAAAAAAAGGGATAATAAAATCAAAAAGAAAGAGGTCCTACAAACCCTCAAAAAAAAAAAGAAATGACTGCCTATTCAAAATAAACTCTCAGTATCCGAACCATCACCGGAATGTCAGAGCAAAGACTCGAACAAAATCTAATGCACGATTAGCTGAGTTTAGGTTTGAAGAACATCACGAAGAGCGGGTGGGTACAAATAAATTTTGAGCCTTTATCCTTTGTTTCTTAAACCGTGAACCAGGCCACATTATAACCCTTAAAAGTCCTAGCTGAAGCATGGGTTAGTTCGAAAGCATACTGTTACCAAAGGTATCCTGACTCCTGTAGGGCTTGCCGTAAAATCTTGAGTTGACGTCACATTTTATAAAATTTTCCTATCTTACTGAAAAAAAATGCATTTTCAAAAACTTCAAGACAGACATAAGCTTTGCATTCTTAAAATAATATTGTTTGCATATGACTATTTGTTCAAACAACAGAGAAATTCGCACGATGAATATCTTGTGAACAAAAATCTTCTCAACAAAAAAGGTCACCTCAAGTGGAAAAACACTTCCAACCAGGGGCACAGCATGAGCATTGTCCATCATCTGGGGTAGTTAAGTTAAGATTCAGAGAATCTCTCAAGATGCCAAATAGCCAGGGGCAAATCTCCGCCTGGGTCACTTGGGGCATTGGACATGAATTCCAGCGACGAATCTTGCACGATCAAACATCTTCTGGTAGTATGGTAACACAATGCTACCGACAGTGACAACTCCCTACATCCTGAGAACGTGGACATAGTCGAAAAAATATTACGCATAATCAAAGACCCGCTAGGTTGACTGGCCTAGGCAAAAATAAGGGCTTCCCGGTGAACCAAAAGGGTTCGGGCAAAATAAGGGATGAAAATGAAAAATCTGTACACCCGGCAAGTCGAAAACCTGAAAAGGCGGCTTGGGCAAAAATGGGTATCCCGATGGACTGAAAAACCGAAAGGGCGGTCCAGGAAAAAATTAGGGATCAAAGAGTACGACTATGTCCCGTTATCTCATCACTTGCCTACCAGAAGAAGATTTGTCAATCGGCAGTTATCAAACACCGCATAGACCTTCTTCTCCCACAGAAACTGGGGCAATAAGAATTGTCCGAACTGTACAAGCTGCACTGTCCTCCAAGTACAAGGTAGATTCAGCTGAAGAATATGACCAAGATACCTTCACTCCCTGCAGAGTAAGACAAGATTCAGCAATGCTCTCCCCAAGCAGAGTTGGCCTCCCATCAAGGACACAATATCTCCAGCAAGTCAGCAATACTCTCTCCAAGAAGAGTTAGTCTACTGTCAGCCCTAGAAAGAAGTCGGGTATCCCCGGAAGATCTTAATATTCTCTAGAAGAGTATACAGATATTCCTCAACAAGCATCCCCGGCAGTCTTAATATTCCTCGACAGAAACATAAGATTGTTCCCCGGCGGAATACAGGATACCCCCAGTGGAACCCTGTCCTCAAACGTTTCCCCAGGAGAGTTGAACCATCTCCCCAGTAGATTCTGGAAGCTTATCCCCTGCCGAGTATAAATGCATCTCCTCAGCCATATCCAAAGGTTATTCCCCACCAGAGTCTAACTGGGTTATCCTCGGCAAATTGCAACGGAAAGATCGTCTCCAGCGAAGTTCTTCCTATTCCCAGCGGAGTTCATCAAGATCTCCAACAAAGCTTATCAACGAAATCCCCAACAGAGCTTGTCAACGGAATCCCCAGCGGAGTTATCGTTAAAATCTTAGCGAAGTATCTCTTCCCCACAGAGTAGTTCCCCGCAGAATAATCTCTTCGCCAAGTTTATTCCCCAACGGAGTCATCTTCTCCTACCGGTTTATTCTTGCAATCATCTTTGTTCATCATCCCCAGCGGAGACGAAGAACTCTACTCTTCAACATCAGCCTAGGATTTAATGAACTTCCCGGCATTCGTCAAGGGTTGATTTTCCTAGACGAAGATACATTCATAAACATCACATTGTCATACATCATGATACATGCATATACGCATCATATCATACAACCTCATTTATGTTGAGAACATCATTGCTTGATCCATATCATGCATTGCATATGACTGACCTTTATCTTTCAGGAAAGATGCAGTCAAATTCTCAAATCCAGTCAAAAGAGACAAGTCCAGTCAAAAGAGACAAGTCTAGTCAAAAGAGATAAAACCTGTCAATAAAGACAACCTATCAATGAAGACAGCCCGTCAATGAAGACAACCTGTCAATGAAGATAACCCGTCAATAAATACAACACGTCAATGAAGACAACCCGTCAATAAAGACAACCCGTCAATAAAGATAACCTGTCAATAAAGACAACCCGTCAGTGAAGACAACCCGTCGGTGAAGACAACCTGTCAATAAAGACAACCCGTCAGTGAAGACAACCTGTCAATAAAGACAACCCGTCAGTGAAGACAACCCGTCGGTGAAGACAACCTGTCAATAAAGACAACCCGTCAGTGAAGACAACCCGTCAGTGAAGACAACCTGTCAATAAAGACAACCTGTCGGTGAAGACAACCTGTCAATAAAGACAACCCGTCCATGAAAACAACCCGTTAAAAGAGACAACTCGTCAAAGAAGACAAAACCTCCTCTGGTTCAGTTAAATCGGTTCCTAATGATTTTTCTGAGATAACCTGTCAGTAGAGACAACCCATCAACCTTTTGAAGTTCCAGATTTGATACCTGTATCTAGCCAGGGCATATCTGTGAGCGACTGATTAGAGGTCTACGCCTATATCCAACCAGGAAAGCTATCTCGATCAACCTTTTGAAGTTCCAAATTCGATACCTATATCTAGCCAGGGCATATTTGTGAGCGACTGATTAGAGGTCTACGCCTGTATCCAGCCAGGAAAGCTATCTCGATCAACCTATTGAAGTTCCAGATTCGATACTTGTATCTAGCCAGGGCATATCTGTGAGCGATTGATTGTAGATCTATACCTGTATCTAGCCAGGAAAGTATCTGCATGAGGAGTTTGAAGATCAACACCTGTAACAGGCCAGGAGATTATCTTTCATTCTCAGGTCAGAGGTCTACACCTGTATCCAACCAGGAAAGCTATCTTGATCAACCTTTTGAAGTTCCAGATTCGATACCTGTATCTAGCCAGGGCATATCTGTGAGTAACTGATTAGAGGTCTACGCCTGTATCCATCCAGGAAAGCTATCTCGATCAACCTTTTGAAGTTCCAGATTCGATACCTGTATCTAGCCAGGGCATATCTGTGAGCGACTGATTAGAGGTCTACGCCTGTATCCAGCCAGGAAAGCTATCACGATCAACCTTTTGAAGTTCCAGATTCGATACCTGTATCTAGCCAGGGCATATCTGTGAGCGACTGATTAGAGGTCTACGCCTGTATCCAGCCAGGAAAGCTATCTCGATCAACCTTTTGAAGTTCCAGATTCGATACATGTATCTAGCCAGGGTATATCTGTGAGCGACTGATTAGAGGTCTACACCTGTATCCAGCCAAGAAAGCTATCTCGACCAACCTTTTGAAGTTCCAGATTCGATACCTGTATCTAGCCAGGGCATATCTGTGAGCGATTGATTGTAGATCTATACCTGTAACTAGCCAGGAAAGTATCTGCATGAAGAGTTTGAAGATCAACACCTGAAACCAGACAGGAAATTATCTTTCTTTCTCAGGTACGCAAGTTCTCGCTAAGGAATCTCTTACGCGATCAACATCTCCAGATGGCATCTTTAAGCCCATCTCCACAACTATACATTACATTTCCAGATGGCATCTATAAGTCCATCCTTCCATCCATCATTTCTCCAAATGGCATCTGTAAGCCCATTCCCGACATCACATTGCTGATACTACACCATGCGAGTGCAAATTTCTAGGCACTTTAGTGTTCAATCATCTTCCACCTTCGGATCACGAAAGGCACGCAAGCCAATCTACATCCTCAGGTCTAAGAAGATTGAACAGGGGCAACTGTTGTACCCCAAAATTTTCCCTCCCATATTCTTCAAAGTTTATCAAGAATCATCTTTAAATGGTTCAAGATTGCTCAAAGATTGCACAGTCCAAATGCCTCATAAGCCAGTCAAAATTAGGGTTTTGGTTCTTTCAAGGAATTTGGGGTTCTCAATGCTTCAATCAAGTCTCATAGGCCCATATACATTCTCAAGCACCTACATGTCAAGTCTCAAGACTCACAATGCCAAATTGCACAATCAAAAGCTCCATTTGCTCTACAGTCAACTGCAGGGGTAAAATGGTCATTTTGCAGTCAAAAGTCATAATTTTTGGTCAACATCTTATTTTGAGTCCACAATCAACATTTGATCAAGTCTTGATCATGATTCCACAAGGATGGCTCAAAAATCATCAAGATACAAAAAGTTACTATTTTTGGACAGCAGAAAAGTCAACTGTATCTTGACCAAGGCATAACCTTTTCATGGTTCATCAGAAAAATCCCCTCAAATGCTCATTTTGAAGGGGATGACATTTCCTACAACTCATATTCACATTCCAAGTCCAAGAAATGCTCTCACAAAAAGTTATCAATTTCTACATTATAGGTCAATTTCAAAAGTCAACAAAAGTGCACTTTTAGTCAAAGACCATAACTTGAGATTGGTAAACCCAAATGACATGGGACCAAAGGCATTGGTTAGAGGACTTCAAGACCTTTCTAAAATGTCCAAGAACATGTTCATATGATCAAAATTGAGCAAAATATGCATTGGAGAAGTTGGGAAATTT
This sequence comes from Vicia faba, assembly GCA_948472305.1. Taxonomy (NCBI): domain Eukaryota; kingdom Viridiplantae; phylum Streptophyta; class Magnoliopsida; order Fabales; family Fabaceae; genus Vicia; species Vicia faba. Next base: position 64,327,279 of record OX451735.1, read on the forward strand.
TTGTGAATTTGCAAAAGTCAACTTTGCTCAAAACACTTTGTTTTTGCTAATGGGCCTCAAATTTATTCTTGAAACTTTATCCAAGGCCTATGCACGACCCATAAAGCTTAAATTGAATTATTTTCTTATTTTTATTAATTAATTGGATTTTTAATTGATTTTAATTCATTTAATTAATTTAAATTGTAGGAAATTCAAAGATATGGTTTTTCAATCTTTTGGTGAAGCAAATGAGGTCAAGATATGCTGAGAATTTCGTGTGCCAATCAAAGGGACAAAAATCTCCAAGTTTGGTAAGTTTATCCAATCAAAAAGATTCAAAAATATTTGATTTTCAATCAAATATTGAATCATCATTCCATGGATCTTTTGGGCAAGATTGTAACCTAATTCAGCTCCTCTATAAGTACACAAGTCAACCCTAATGCATTGGACGTGAATTCATTGCAAACAAAGCCATAGCAATATTGGAAAAAACTCAAGAAACTTGAAAACTGTTTTCTAATTTCCAGACCAATTCAAAGCTTTCAATTGCTTCTAACACATTGCAGGGGTCCCCAGGAATGTGTAGGAATCAAAACCACACGCTAAAGCTCAAAGAATCCAAGGATAACAGTTTCACGGTTTGGAGTTTTTTTCATAATCGCATACTTTGATTCATGCATCATTAACATGATTTTGTGTTTGTGTTGTGTTGTTAGAGACCACAGGAAGCTATTGGCATAGATTAATTGCATTAAAACGCACCGAATCGAGAATTGCCATGGATGAATTTTAGGGTTCATGAACTTTGGATTTGGGGCTTTCTAAACCCAGAAAAATTAAGCCTGGTGAGATACATGGTTAGACTCGTGAGGACAAGACGAACGCATTGGATGTGTCGCGGAATATTTATGTAAATCCTAGAGCTAATCGCTATTTTTGGTCGTTGTTGTTTGTGGGGGTTAAAACTCCCCCGCTATCTGTCTTGTTTTTTGCAGGAACAATTGAGGAAGATGATGACGCGTTGACATGCCATTGGCCAGTTTAAAAAATAGCGCGCGTTTTATTTACTTTCCAGCATAATTGTTGTTTTTATATATTAATTTCATTGTTCATTATAATTACAAAAGCAGGCAAGTGGCTGGGTGGATAGTGCGCTGGCTGGTAACCATTGGGACCTGAGTTCGACTCCCAGGTCCCCCAAATAATTGTTTGTTATTTTTCTTAACATGTTCACGTGCAGGCATCCTAAAAGCATTCCACCATGCTCTTCACTCATCCAAACGCCATGTGTCTACATGCACCAATCCAGTGGTCAGAGGTGAATGATCACCATGTTCCCAGTCAACCAGCGCCCTAGGCAATTACCAAAGTCAAACAGGCTTGATAGCTTAATGGGCCATGAACTACTTCCAAACCTCCTAATGGGCCAACACCCCCCCTGGGTTCTTCTTTTCTTTTCTTTTTCTTTTATATTCTCTTTTAATTATTTTAATAACTATTAATTATTATTATTATTATTATTTAATTAACCCAAATTATTATTTTCATAATAAAATCAGAAACCTAAATATTATTTATTTTTATCATTTATTAATTTCACTATTAATTATTTTTTGTAAATAAATTCTAAATATAATTGATTTAGTTAATTAGGTTAACTTTGACTTTTTTCACAAATAATAAAATCAATCTAGAATTAGGGTTTTTTTCTTTTGACAATTTTAATCCTTTTTATTTTTATTTTCATTAAAGACCTAAACAACTAAAAAATACTTTTTTCTTGTAATTTTTTAATTAATTAGTAAATTAGGTTTAATATTAATTAATTGCAAAAAGGACTAAAATTCCATTCTTTTCTCAAAAAGGGTCAAAACCCTAAGACTTTTCCCGATTCAATCTTTCTCGCGCATGTTTATTCTTGATTCCTATTTTGATCATATTTATGTATCTGCTCCGAGAATGTAATAGATAATTAGGACCCTCTTTTATCGCTTTCTTTATTTTCTCGCATTTATTTTCAAAGGGTTATGTTTTTGGCGATGTAAATACCCGACGCATTGTAATAGCGTAGATTTACTTTCCGCAATTTACTTTCCGCAAACTAATAACTGTTAACTATGCATGACAAGACTTGCTTGAAAATTAAAATCAACTCGTAGCTCACAATAACATGTGCAAAGATAATCTTAATTGAATCCTGACACACTCGCACATGCCACTCTTAGGGTACGCCTCACTTGGTTGCCTCGAGGTGGTCATTGAGTATAGGGTGTTTTAGAGGTCGTCCTCTTGTCTAAAGATCCAGTTGCCTCGAAACGGTTGCCTCGGATAAAAAAGGATCTAGGACATTAGGGTTACCGCTAAGGCGTCCTACTATTGCTTTGGTGACCACACATGTCCCTATAATCGAATTGACCCGAATAACTCCAAACGACGGTGCTACCTACTTCTCAATAGTGGGATAGTACTGTCTAAAGGACATTTACACAGCTTAATTTCTTTTAAGTAGGTAGATTTCTCCTGGGTACTTGCTCTTTCAAAAAAAAAACAACTTTTCGCACTTACACTTTCAAACAAAAGTTTTCAAACAAACACTTCATACACTCTTGAGGACTGATACAAGAGTTACCTAGAAGTTTTCAAAACGAAACTTTTTCAAAACCCACAAACACAAGAAAAGCAAACAATTTTTTGAAAACATAGTGAGCAAGTACCTAAGAGCCCGTGGATAACCACAGATAGAAAGGGTGCTAACACCTTCCCTTTCTATAATCTACCTCCCGAACCGAGAAACATCTCGAAAAGGAATTTTGTTGTGCTTTTGTACTTTCCTTGTTGGAGAACATAAAAGACGGTGGCGACTCTTGCTTACCGCGACATTTCGCGAACCAGCATTTCAAAAACAGTCAGTTCTATTTCCACCGATCACACTATGGTATCTCCAAACCATAGTTAAGAATCCATGTGTTTGAGATTGATGTCAGATCCAATGTTGGAACACCATCTCAAGGTGTAAAACTTCCTCATCCATAAAAGTTTATCCAGATAAGGGCATAACGTCAATCCACTGACCTATTATGGATTGTGTTATGAATTAGCTGGTACCATACATATGCAGAAGAAGGTTGTCAGATAATCTGTTCTACCTTGTGTGAGAAGGTAATCTTTATCTGATAAATGGTGAATACTTTGACAAGAGATGAGTATTTATCTATCCACTAGAGAGGTAATGCATGGGACTGGTGGTGAATATCCTGACGGGAGACTGGGTGTTTGTCTGAAGAAGCTATGCAATTCTTCATTTTGAACTTTGTGGTTCACATGGTATGTGAGAGTTTATTTCTCCCCATAATGTTCAAGTGTCTGGAAGAACTTGGATGAGGTACATTAGTTGTGTTCGGTTGGAAGCTTCTTAAAGGATTTCTTGCATAATGAGTCCTTTGGTTTATATTTATAAAACCTTAAATTACGAGTTTTATATTCTAAAGAAGATGTCCCACATGATGTCGTAACATCATGATTGTTGTTGGTTGCGTTCTTGCTTGGGATTATGCAGATGGATGCTTAAGCATTATTGTCAGGAGTGGCATTTCTGACTACTTGGATTAGGATATGGAGATTCTGGTCCTATCTACATTAGCATGATTCATGAATGCATGACTACTTGGTGGAAGACCCTGCTAGTGTTAGCAACTACTAGTGGATGCAAGTATAGAAGAAGTTTTCATGTACTGAGGTCTGCTCAGTTCTTTTGTGATCTCATTCTACAAAAACTCAAGGAGAGAGTTTTGTTTGGAGATGTGTTTTCCTTGTACTGCAAGTCACTCCAGAAAAACTATTGATTGGATCTTAGTAAAGCTTTTAAGCAAGCTAAGAAATTTTTGGAGTTTTTGAGTGACTTTACACCTAGAATGCATGACACCTTGCCTATTCAAAAGGTCATGATATTGTGTGTGGAACTTCAACGAGTCAGATGGTCTGGATATATATTCTTAAGGAGTGAGAATATCTGACTCAGAATCAACTCTACTGAGGGAGTTAGTGTTCAGCAGGTAGAAGTGTTGGTCTTTGTCATGAAAGCATGAAGTCTTTCATGAGTATTCATCAGGTGCTCAAGTTTTCATCTTCAACTAGAGCATTGCTTAACCATGACATGGGGAGTCATGAGTCTATTTTTACGGATTGTTGCTGCAATGATACAAGTATTAAAGAGTCGTCTAAGCTTGTGAAGATATTATTCCTCTTATGAGGTTATGATGTCAAACAACATTTTGTGACATTTTAGATTATTGTGATCTTGACAAGGCATGGTTGATCTTAGCCATGTGAAGTTGGTGGATCAGAAGTTCACATATCTCTCAGGTGTTTAATGATATGTCTATGAAAATTTATTTTTCTCTTCAGATATTCAAAAGGACTCTTCATGTCTATATTATTGAGAGATGTCACAAATGTGATATTCTGGTATCTTGGTATGTATTACTAAGTCTAAGTGAAAGGAGAACACTTAGTACCCAGTGGAAGACAATATTGGAAGAAGATGTGTTGGTCAAGATTTTAAATTAAGACAATGTCAGACTAAGTGTCAGGACATTATTCAGGACATGTTTCCTGTGAAACCAACAAGAAAGGGCCACGACAAGGCTAATCAAACATGTGTCAGAAGGTGTAGTGCATGTGCATGAATTAGGACTTGTTCTCCCTCAGAAGAAATAGTCTAGAGTTATTAAAGGCATTCAACAAAAAATTCGATGGTGCACATTGATTCGGTAATAGTTTTTTTCTCCTCAATTAACGTTACTTTTGACCAAGAACACTTATTTCAATCAAGGATCATTAATATCAATGTAACTCCTTAGCTATTTATGGAGGGTTCTTCTATCCTCTTTCACCATAAGAGTGTTCATTATCACAATGGGTTTTGTTCGGGTATGGGTAGGCTGTTCCTAGGACTGGTGTGTGAAGGCTTCCTTTGCCAAGTTTTGGCTAAAAAGGGGGAGAAATATGGTGATCAAGGTGATTGGCTGGTGGTTACTTTTCAGGATCTGTCATAAAGTTGTTGGATAAAATGCCCTATCTCATGTCTGCTGAAGATAAGCTTTGTGACTTATGATCTGAGTTATGAACATAATTGTGACTTGTGTTCTGAGTTATCTGGGGTGGTATTTATATACCACAGGTTGACTGGTGGTTACTGCTCAAGAGGTCTGTTATTCTCCATGGTCCTCTTTTTCCACCACCTGTGACAAAAAGTGATTTATGGGTTGAGGGGGAGTGCAGACTATCATCTTCCTCGCATGGATTGATTGCATCAAATAACTTCAGGACTTTCCTTCCTTTTAGCCTGAGATTTATGTTCATTTATGTTGAAGTTATCGTTACTACAATGGATCTCATTCAAAATGCTGAAGAGAAGATGTCGAACAAGATGTCTTGACATCTCATATGAAGACTGACTCCATGGTGCTATGCTGCAATGTTCAACAACTATTGAATGCTACTGTTGAAGAATTGTAATTCCATATTGCTATAATCTGAGTTTTATTTATAATTATTTGTTTTAGCCAAAATTTTCCAAAGGGGGAGATTGATAATTCTCTATTTTTAGGATATGCATTAATTTTTATAAAACAAATAAGACAACAATATGATAGGTAGGATGCATATAAATTTATAACAGGAACATGTTGAGCAAGAAGTCCTATCATATGATGGGACATGTTGAGTTGAAGAAGTTTCAACATCTGGAACAACATGTCGAATAAGATGTCATATGAGGCAGCATACGATATCGCGCCTGAGCTAAAGTGATTTTGTTAAATCTGTTATGATTTAACAAGTGTAAAATATTTAGGGAATATTATGCAATCCTATATGATGCTGAAATCAAGGTAAAGAGAATCAAGTCAGAATATTTGAAGATTATACAGTTTCTAAATATGGAGATTATTTAGGAAACTAATGATTGAAGACCTTGTTTGTAGAAGAAGTTTCTGCTGGTTCGTAACAGCTGGTTTGCTGTTATTAAAAATCCGAAGTCTAGTTGGGAATAAGTTATAAATAGAAGGGCTTGTAACCTTGTTTGGAACGAGTTCAAGATGTAAAATTCTAGGTCTTTGTCAAGGTGAACCACCCGGGTTGTAGGATGGTCACCATGCTCTTCTCGAAGCTGTGAAGCAAGAGTTGAGTATTATTCTTGGAGGAAGCTTTGAAGCAACTCCAAGTTGTGATCTTAGTTAAGATTCTTGGCTAGTGATTGTCATGGAAGTGTGTCTTCCTGTTTGTTCAGGATTATGTTGATCCAATCACTGTTTGTGATTGAAGAGGGATTGAGGAGGGCCTCATATCAAGGTGAGTCTTAGATAGAAATCTTGTGAGGATAGTGATTAAGTGATAAGTTGTAAATGGGGGATTTTAGATTTAAATTGATATTAATATTAATTGATTTGTCCCTAGCTTGTTATGCCCCATATTAGGTAGTTAGACTGAACTGGGTGTAATACGGTGGGAGAACTGACTTTTAGGTTTTAAGTTTTATCGCAAATGTTGCGGATATTAAGAGTCTCCACCGACTTTTCTTTTATCCAATAAAGGAAAGGGTGAAAATAACAGGAAAGACCTTTTGAAAATTTTTCTTGAGTTAGGGGGGTAGGTTATGAAAAGGGAAGGTGTTAGCACCCTTTTCATCCGTAGTTATCTACGGGCTCTTAATTGCTAGCTCACTTTGAAATGCTTTATGTTTATGTATGTTTGAAAATATTTTGAAAATGCCTTAGTACAACAATTTTGTAATGATTCTCGTATCATTGTGAATGTATACAAAATTTTGGTTTTGAAAATATTTGTTTGGTGGAAATATGTTTTGAAAAATGCCAATGTAAGGCAGTTTTGCTTTATAATAACCCCTGTATCAGTCCTCAAGAGTGTTTATAAAGCATCTTAAAAGTAGTTGTTTTTGAAAGTGTGAAGTGTGGAAATTGTTTTAGTTTGTGAGCAAGCGATTACGAGCGATCTACCTACTCAAAAAGTCTTTGTTCTTTTCCTCCTCCTTTAGATAGTGTTATCCTACCATTGGTTAATAAGAAACCCTATCATTGGATGTATGGGACAAACATGGGTCATCGTACAGTCATAGAAGGAAACTTATAGGACACTTTAACAATTATCGTAAGAGACTAAGATTGTTTACCGAAGGAAACATCAAAGGGTAATCGAGGGACTACGATCTTTTAACTCAGGGTCTTTGCTAAAGCATTCCACGTTCGAGAGACATGACTGTTTATATCCGAGGCAACAAGTGAGGGTAACCCTAGAGGTGCGCGTGTGCGAAGTGTTTTGATTTCAGTTAATTTATCTTGGATTTATGGTTTTCTAATATTTTGTTTTAAATCTCGCCATACAATCCTATTAAACTAACATTAATAAAGAAAGCAGTAAATTGCAGAAATTAAATGTCCTACACTATTACAACGCTTCGGGAATGGGGATACAAATTTATGAATGAGGAGAAAAGTAAAGTGAACCCTATTTTATCTATTACATCAATAGTTGCAGCCTATACAATTGATCTAAGAATGTAAATAATAAATAAGCAAGAAAAGGAAATTTTAATGTTCTTGTGTTCTTTGTGAAAAATGTTTTGAGTTAGTATGTTTGAAACAAGTTTATGCATCACAATCAAGATGAAAGTCATGGAGCATAGCTTTTGATTTTTGTACATGTTTCATGCTTAATGTGAATTTGGTTGAGAAAAATCCTAAGAAGGCTCAAGCTATCATGAAATCTTTACTCAAGTTTCAAGATATCTCATTAGAATCAAGACTTATCATGGTAAAATCAAGCTTTGTGAGCAAGGTTGAAAATTTGATCAAAAGATCAACAAAATCTCTTTAAAAACCCTAAAAAGGTAATATCTTGATTTAATTGAAAAATAATGAAATACAAATATTTTTTTGTGATATTTTTTATATTCATAAAATAGAGTAGATAAATAAGGATTGTGCAACAAATAATCTAAAAAAGAGAAGTTTTAATTGGTTAAAAAATTGTTTGAAGTTTGATATAAAACCAAAGAAAAAAACAAGTGATAAAAAATTAAGTTTGCTTCCACCAAGGCTTGAACTCAGGACCTTAGGGTCACAATTTCAAAATCTTACCACCAGGCCATGCACGTCTATTTTTTAATGGAGTGCCTTACTATAAATATATATGAAAAACACTTCAGAAAGTCACAAAACAGAAAAAATATGAAAAAAAATGCAAAAGGGGGGGGGGGGGGTCATTTTAGTTCAAACCCGCGCCCTTAAGGTGAAAGTGACATGAAACGCGCACGGCTTGCCTATAGGATGGGTGTTACATCCGTTTATGAAACAACAATCATTAAATATAAAATAAACAAGTTTTCAAAAATTTGAAGATGAACTTCATCTTCTTCCTTGTTTCACGATTCTTACAGTAACTATAACCAAAATAATCAAAAAATCATAACTTTCTTCTTTCTCATCCAAATTCGAAAATGTAAAGATGAAACTTGCTTAAGATTTCGAAAGGATTTAAAATATGTAATTAATTTAATCTATAAATCAAAAATTAAAACGAATTTTTCTCAATAACAAATTGAAACCCTAACAGTTCAAAAACTTCAGTTCCAAAATTCTCTTCACATGCTTAATTAAAATACAATTTAAGGATATGGTTAGCTTCATAGACATGATATCTAAATTTTTTCTTTAGAAAATAAATGCAAATGATACTTGTATAAAGATTTCAATGTTTGTAAAACTTACCTCTTGATGCAAAAATTCAATGACCTCTACACGACTTCCAGAAGCAATGTGATGCTTCCTTTAGTTTCCTCGGACCTTAGTGAGTATGTTGCAACTCTTACTTTGCCTTGACAGTGTCTGGATCGGTCTACTCAAGTCAAGTTGCAAAGTTGGATTTTGAAAATGGTGGATGTTGATAATGGAGTTACAGTGGCAAAACAAGTATTTAGGTCATTTATGCATGATGTATATGAAGTGTTTGGATAATTTGTTTGGACAAAATTGACAAGGTTTGAGAGTTTCAAAGAAATGGATTTTGAAAACACAAGAAATGAGTTTTATGGCCAATTATGGTTTGAGAGTGTATGAGAGGTTTATAGGGCTTGCAATGGGTCATTTCTATTACAAATGACATCTCTATTTATAGGGAAAAGGTTGAGGGCAAGGGCTGATCAGGTTGTCAAGTTGAAGAGTTATGGTTTGGTTAAAATGTAACAACCAAGTTTTTGGTGAAATTGTTGTTCCAATACATAGTACAAAAGGATTTAAAGTTGTTAGAGGATCTAGACATGTTCTTCTGAGCATTCATGTTAAGTGTGATCAGAGTAAACAAGTTAGAGGTTCAAGGAGTGGACTTTGTGATTAAAGTGATCTTTATACAAATGGATATGGAGATTTTTGCAATTTCATCCAAAAATGGTATGATCAAGTGGATAAATATTCAAATCTTTGTGTAATTCACCATAATTTTGTGTACATCTCTGATTATGTGGAGGTTTAGAAGCAACATGGCCTGAAAAGTGAGATTGAATGATAAGGTTATGAGATTTGCTCTTGAGTTCTTCACACAATGACTTGAAATTCAAGAATGAATGCCCAACTTCATATCTTCAAATCTCCTAGCTCAAGTATGATAAAAATGTGTTCTTAGACATTTTGGAAAGCTTGGATCAAGATCTACAATTTCATGTTGTGAGTTTTTGCTAAATCAAATTGGATCTTAGTGAAAAATGGCCATAACGTAATGACTTTCTTAAGAACAAAACACTTAGAAATTTTGTCTAAGTTTTGGGTAAAAATAATCAAAACTTCGTGGTTGTAGAATTCATCAATCCCTACAACTTTCATTTTGAAAGTTTTCCTTGAATCAACTTGTATCTTGAGGAAACTTGCTTGTGAAGTTAGGGATTTTTTGGTACAAAACACTTGAATTTTTTCTAAGTGTTTGAAAATCTTAACTTTTGAATTTTTTTGACTTTCTTGATTTTTGATGATCAAGTTTGATAGCTTTTAATATCTTGATTTTTGAATTCCAATGTTGATCAAAAAGTCAAAGTTTGACTTTTGTAACTATTGACTTTTATCAATTAATTCAATTTTTCAACTGTCAATCACTTGCATATTTGGAAATGTCTTGAGCCATGTAATTAGGTCAAGATGTTGTATTTGAGTCCTTGAGATCATACTTCAAGCCATTAAGTCACGCACTAGGTCAAAAGTCAATTATTAGTCATCTTCAATCAAAACCCTAATTTGGCAATTTTCTGACCTTTGATGATTTGAGGGCTTTCCTTGAGGAATCATGGTCAACCCTTGATCAAATGATGAATATCACCTCAAAATTTTATTGTTCACAAAAAATCTTGAAGTTTGACTGTATGTTGACCACAATTGACTTTTTACCCAATATAGTTGATTTTCAATCATCTGAGCCATTGACTGAGCAAACTTGTGATATAAGGCATGAAACTTGGTATGAGCATTCTTAAAGCCATATTATGAACCATGAAAGTCATTTGAGACCCTTACAGACCAATGTTCTTTGAGAAACTCCAAACCCTAGTTGAAGACCATTGCTTAGGAGGTGAGTTTGTTTGATAAACTCTTGAGAATCCTTGAGCAAATGGAGACCTCATGAGAATGTCTTGAAGAAAATGGGAGGGAATATTTTGGGGTACAACAGCTTCCCCTATTTAATCTTATTAAATCTGAAGAGTTAGATTGGCATGTCCTTCATTCTTGACTTGAAGGCGGAAGATGATTGAACATCTAAGTGCCTAGAAATTTGCACTCACTTGTGCACAAAGTGACATTATTGGTTGATTATACTAGGAATGGGCTTAAAGATTCCATTTGGAGAGGTGATGGAGAGTCGTCAGAGATGGGCTTATAAATGCCATCCAAAGTAACCTGTTGACTTCAACTAGAAGAAGTATCAGAATAAATTTATACTCGATTTAATCTGAGCCAGAAGAGGTATATACCTGTCTTTAACTGGAAGAAGTATCAAAATTAATCTATGGTTGATTTAATCTGAGCCAGAAAATGTCTACTGGAAGAAGTATCAGAATAAATCTACATTTGATTTAATCTGAGCCATAAGATGTTTACGCTTGTCTTTAACTAGAAGAAGTATCGGAATAAACCCACGCTCGATTTAATTTAAGCCAAAAGAGGTCTTTTTGTCCTTAACTGGAAGAAGTATCAGAATAAATCTATGGTTGATTTAATCTGAGCCAGAAAATGTCTACTGGGAAGAAGTATCAGAATAAATCTACGCTTGATTTAATCTGAGCCAGAAGATGCTTGAAGGAAGTGTTTGTCATGTAGATAGTCGCCCCGTCCTTTTTCGGGAATTGATCTATAATCTGTTTTTGTTGGTAAACCCGTCCTGTTTCGGGAGTTCATACCACTTGGTGATAAAGATAGTCTCCCCGTCTTGTTTCGGGAATTTATCTTCGTCTGACCATAAAGAAAGAAAGATAGTTTCCCCGTCCTGTTTCAGGAGTTAATCTTTGCTCGGTTGTATAGATAGTTTCCCCGTCTTATTTTGGGAATTAATTTAGAACTTACTTTTTTTTGGCCGTAGAGATAGTTGCTGCGTCTTGTTTCGAGAATTAATCTCTAACCTGATAACGTAGATAGTTTCCCCGTCTTGTTTCAGGAATTAATCTTGGACCCATTTGAGAATTGTTGATGATATTTGTCCGTTGATTGATCTTTCCTAAAAAAGTAAATAGTTAGTTGTATGAAATACCATGATGTATGAAATTCACTGCGTAATGATGTTCTCAAAATAAATGAGATTGTGCTATATGCATTTCATGTGCATATGCTATGATGTTTGTAAATGGTGTATGAATGTGAAATGTTGTTGGAAATGTATCAACAGTTTCATATGACATCTTGCTAGGGAAAATGAATTCCTGACTGGTGCTAGGGACAAAGAACATGTGTATATTCTATCTTGTCTAGAATGTTTTCGTTAGGGATTCCTGTTTACTGTTTGAGGAAAACTCTGCTGGGGAATGTTGATTTCTGTTTAGGGAGGAGAGTTCAAGAACGTTAGTCGTTTGTTTCTTTACTGGGGAATTTAATTCTTATATACTCCAATTGGGGATAAAAGAGGTGGATAACCTTCCGACTCGTCCCGGGAGGATAAAGTTGACTGATATCTGGTCCGGTTCCGAGTTTCATAGCAACTATCTGGGGATAGTGGCAACTTCACTATGGAGAGGAATTTTGCTGATGATTCGTAGCAGTCAGAGGAATTGACTCAACCTGGGGAGATTGTAATCTATTAGGGAAATAAAACCTGTTGGGGAAATAAACCCTGTTGACAGAGAAATACTCTACTGGGGAAACAAGCTCTGCTGGAGAGAGAAGAAATTTGCAGGGGTTTTTACAGTTTTGGAGGAATAAACTCAGTCGGGGAAGAGAACTTCCATGAATTATACTGATTGGAACTCCATAGGTGGGTGATATTATCAGGAAAATATCATATTCTTTTATCCGTTGGGGGTTCGATTGGTGAAATTGCGGGGGACGTATCATCATTGAAGATGAACTTGTGAAGATGAATCTGTGGGGATAATCCCGTGGAGATTGCTCTATGGGGATTTATGGATGACTTGAACCTTATCTCAATTTCTAGAGTCCTCGGTAAATGTTGACCAGGGTGATAAATCTTCTACAGATAGACAAGTGATGAGATAACGAGACATAGTCATACGCTTTAATCCCTAACTTTTGCCTGGACCGCCCTTTCAGATTTTCAGTCCACTGGGATACCCTTTTTTGCCCAAGCCGCATTTTCAGGTTTTCGAATTACCGGGTGTATAATCTTTATGTATATATGTCCCTAATTTTTGCCTGAACTCTTTTGGTTCGCCGGGATGCCCTTAGTTTTGCCTAGGCCAGTCAACCTAGCAGGTCTTTTTTTCATGTGTAGTATTTTCTGACTATGTCCGCGTTCACAGGGTGCAGAGAATTGTCACTGTTCATAGTAGTAAGTGTTGCAGCACTTCCAGAAAATGTTTGCTTGATCGTATGTGAACCTTTGTTGGAATTCATGTTCAATGCCCCAAGTGATTCAGATGGAGATCTGCCTCTGGCTACTCGACGCTTTTGAGAGATTCTTTGAATCTCGACTTGACTGCCACAAATAACATGTCATGCCCCTTGATTATGGAAAGTTTGTTATTAGAAGTGTCTTTCCATCTAAGGTGATTCTGTTCATTGAGAGGATTTCCGTTCATTGAATATTCATCGTGCAAATTTCTCCACTGTCAAACAATTAGGTATATGCAAATAGTGGTATTTAAAAATGCAAAGCTTATGTCTGTCTTGAAGTTCTTTGAAAATGAATTTTGAGTAAACAACATAATTTTGTAAGAATATGAATTCAACTCAGAATTTATAGTAAGCCTTACAAGAGTCAGGATACCTTTTGGTAACAATATGCTTTCGAACTAACCAATGCTTCAGTTATGACTTTTAAGGGTTGTAACGTGGCCTGGTTCACGGTTTAAGAAACAAAGGATACAAGCTCAAACTTTATTTGTACCTAACCCATTCTCCATGATGTTCTTTAGTCGTATACTCAGTTAACTGGGCGTTTAGATTCCAATTGAGTCTAAAATGGCATTTTGGTGATTGTTCGGATACTTGAAGTTTATTTGAGAAGGCAATTATTTTTGTAACATTTTCTTTTTTTTTTGAGGATTTGTAGCGACCTCTTTTCTTGACTTTATTATCCCTAATTTTTCCTGACTGTTTTGCTTTTAGATTACAGTCAGCGGGATGCCCCAGTTTTTTTCTTAAGTCTCCTTCATAGGTTTTTGACTTAGTGGGATTTTCTTTTGAGAGATAATGACTTCCTGTTTTACGGGGAACCATCATCGTCTTTTGATTCGGAAGGCCATTTTTTGATATCACTTGTTGTGTATGAAGTGAAAGCTTGCGACTGAACTCGTACTTGAATTAACTGAAAAACTACCCTGCCCTAAGTTATGATTAAAGGTTTCAATTTGTGTGAAAAAGAAAACTCCTACTTCTTAGGCTCAAAGGGGTTAACTAGGGATTATCTTCCTTATAACTCCACTATTTTGGATTTGAAAGAACGCATGTACATCGTCAGCAAGGTCTGTTCAAAAGCATACTGTAGAGATTATGGTATCTTTGCGTCATCCTCCCCCTAAGGGCTTATAACTTTTAATCGAGAGTTGAATATCGAAAAAGGAAGTAAAAGCATAGTTTAAGTATAGTGAAAATGAATGGATTAATTCAAGACAAACATATGCAATGCATTAATAAGGACAACCAAAAGTCTGACATAAAGATAAGTGTTTGAATCAACTAGAGAAATTAGAAACGAAAATTCTAATGAAAAAAAAGCTTCTCCGCTTGAACTTGTCACTTTAGATGGTGTGCCTTGCAGCCTCAACATTTGGGGCATAACAGAAGAACTTGATCTGACCATCTTGCATGAACTCGACAATTCCTTTGTTAATCAGGTCCTGAATCTTATGTTTCAATACCCAACAAATGTCTGTGTCATGCCCAGGACTGTTAGAGTGGTATGTGCTCCTTACATTAGGATTATAATGGGGAGAGGAAGTATTGGGGTTCTGAGGAGGGTCCTTCAATGTAACCAACTCCACCTTCAACATGTGTTGCAATGCTTGAGCCAAAGACGTGTTGATTTTGGTAAATCATCTTTTGGGCGTGTCCTGCTTATGCTGATTACCCTGTTGTTGTTGGAAAGGTCGTTGTTGGGCTTGCGATGTAGTAGAAATCCAGAAAGGCCTACTTATAACCAAGCCAACTTCTTGTCTCATCGGAGGTTGATTAATGATTTGATCCCCAATTCTAGTTGTCTGTCCCATACGATTGTATTCCTCTTGATGAAGCTTGCTGATGAGGATTCTCAACTCTTCTTATCCCTGAGCTAAGTTTTGGATAAGAGCCATCTGACCCATCATCTAGATTCTCATTGTTGCCATCTCAGCTTGCAATTGTTCCAACTGGTCATCCCCGTTGTCTTCAAGGTTCTTCTTGGTCATTCTCTCAGTGAGGAGTGCTTTCAATTCTTCTTTCCCCCTGGATAAGTTCAGGAACATTTCTTGGAACTGAGCACTTTGGATCTGAAGATCTTTGTCAGTCCGTTCGAGAGCCATTTTTCTTCTCTTGAAATAAATAGCGAGAAAATGAGAAACTTGTCTTGAGAACTACCTGTTATGTAATGATATGTAAATTCAATGTTTTCAAGGATCTCACAGGGTAAACATAAGAAAATGTTAGAAACTGAATCTGACTACAACTTTGATTGAAGAACTTCGTATCGTTGAATGTCCTTCTACGTGAATCAAGCTCACCATGTCGAGTGGGTCCTTGCCATTTACTCAAGATATCATGCTTTATTTTTCGACAATATCTGGTTAGAGGAAAATAAATCCCCTTGCCCCTTGATAGACGTATGGTTCAATATAACCCTGCATCACAGGCCCTTGAGATCGTTGAAATGGTTAGTGAAAATGACATGTGTAATTATGTCATGATGTTATAATGCCATGTTCGAACAATTTAATCATACACAAACAAAACACAAAAGGCTTTAGGTTTAGGCTTGCATGGAGTTTATAGGTAAGTATCCTCTTGAAGTTTAGTTGGCTCAACCTGTCCTAAGAGAAGTAACCGAGTTCTAGGAGCCTCAATATCATTGATCTTTCTCTCAGGCATTGTTTGAGCACAAGCATCTAAATTGCGACTGAAATATCTCGAAAGTCCAATCTCAATGAGTGTAGTATCGAGTATTAACCAACTTTAGTCTACACCAAAACCGGCTATCTCACTATTTTCTAATGGCTAAGTTGTGTCAACTAAGGTTCTACGGTCAGTTAGTGCTTATGACACCATGCGACAACCCAACATTCTCCTTAACTTACTCAAGGGGCACCAACACAAACCAATGTGTTGCACTAACATATCCATTGTTTAAACCATATCGGTCTACACTGTACAATTTTCATAATCTATTGCTACTTACCTATAATTCCCCCAGATCCGGGTATAAGATATATACAAGAAATAAACCCAAGCATAACCCAGAAATGTAAAGCATATAAATAAAGCAAGTAAAGCATTTTAAACGTGATCTAGCTCTAAGGTAACCCCACTTTTAGTAATTTCCACCAACAAAGTCGCCAGTTCTATAATACGGTGGGAGAACTGACTTTTGGGTTTTGTGTTTTATCGTAAATGTTGCAAATAGCAAGAGTCGCCACCGACTTTTCTTTTATCCAATAAAGGAAAAGGTGAAAAGAACAGGAAAGACCTTTTGAGAGTTTTTCTTGATTTCGGGGGGTAGGTTATGAAAATGGAAAGTGTTAGCACCCTTTTCATCCGTAGTTATCTACGGGCTCTTAATTGCTAGCTCCCTTTGAAATGCTTTGTGTTTGTGTATGTTTGAAAATATTTTGAAAACGCCTTAGTACGACAATTTTGTAATGATTCTCGTATCGTTGAGAATATATACAAATGTTGGTTTTGAAAGTATTTGTTTGGTGGAAAGATGTTTTGAAAAAATGCCAATGTAAGGCATTTTTGCTTTATAATAACCCTTGTATCAGTCCTCAAGAGTGTTTATAAAGCATCTTGAAAGTAGTTGTTTTTGAAAGTGTGAATTATGGAAATTGTTTTAGTTTGTGAGCAAGCGATTACGAGCAATCTACCTACTCAAAAAGTCTTTGTTCTTTTCCTCCTCCTTTAGATAGTGTTATCCTACCATTGGTTAATAGGAAACCCTATCATTGGATGTGAGGGACAGGCGTGGCTCATCGTACAGTTATAAAAGGCAACTTGTAGGACGCTTTAGCAATTGTCGTAAGGGACTAAGATCGTTTACTGAAGGCAACATCAAAGGGTCATCAAGGGATTACGATCTTTTAACCGAGGGTCTTTTCTAAAGCATTCCATGTTCAAGGGACATGACTGTTTATATTCGAGGCCACAAGTGAGGGTAACCCTAGAGGTGCACATGTGCAAAGTGTTTTGATTTAAGTTAATTTATCTTGGATTTATGGTTTTCTAATATTTTGTTTTAAATCTTGCCATAAAATCCTATTAAACTAATAGTAATAAGGAAAGCAGTAAATTTCAGAAATTAAATGTCCTACACTATTACAACGCTTCGGGAATGGAGGTACAAATTTATGAATGGGGAGAAAAGTAAAGTGAACCCTATTTTATCTATTACATCAACAGTTGTAGCCTATACAATTGATCTAAGAATGTAAATAATAAATAAGGAAGAAAAGGAAATTTGAATGTTCTTGTGTTCTTTGTGAAAAATGGTTTGAGTTAGTATGTTTGAAACAAGTGTATGCATCACAATCAAGATGAAAGTCATGGAGCATAGCTTTTGATTTTTGTACATGTTTCATGTTTTAATGTGAATTTGGTTGAGAAAAATCCTAAGAAGGCCCAAGATATCATGAAATGTTTACTCAAGTGTCAAGATATCTCATGAGAATCAAGACTTATCATGGTAAAATCAAGCTTTGTGAGCAAGGTTTAAAATTTGATCAAAAGATCAACAAAATCTCTTTAAAAACCCTAAAAAGGTAATATGTTGATTTAATTGAAAAATAATGAAATAAAAATATTTTTTTGTGATATTTTTTATACTCATAAAATAGAGTAGATAAATAAGGAGTGTGCAAAAAATAATATAAAAAAGATAAGTTTTAATTGGTTAAAACACCGTTTAAAGTTTGATATAAAACCAAAGAAAAAACAAGTGATAAAAAATTAAGTTTGCTTCCACCAGGGCTTGAACTCAGGATCTTAGGGTCATAGTTTCGAAATCCTACCACCAGGCCACGCGTGTCTATTTTTTAATGGAGTGCCTTAATATAAATATATGTGAAAAACACTTCAGAAAGTCACAAAACAGAAAAAATATGAAAAAAAATGCAAAAGGGGGGTCCATTTTGGTTCAAACCCGCGCCCTTAAGGTGAAAGTGACATGAAAAGCGCGATGCTTGCTACTGGGGTGGCTGTTACATCCGTTTATAAAACAACAATCATTAAATATAAAATAAACAAGTTTTCCAAAATTTGAAGATGAACTTTATCTTCTTCCTTGTTTCACGATTCTTGCAGTAACTATAACCAAAATAATCAAAAAATCATAACTTTCTTGTTTCTCATCCAAATTCGAAAATGTAAAGATGAAACTTGCTTAAAATTTTGAAAGGATTTAAAATATGTAATTCATTTAATCTATAAATAAAAAATTAAACGAATTTTGCTCAGTACCAAATTGAAACCCTAACAGTTTAAAAATTTCAGTTCCAAAATTCTCATCACATACTTAATTAAAATGAAATTTAAGGATATGGTTAGCTTCATAGGCACGATATTTATATTTTGTCTTTAGAAAATAAATGCAAATTATGCTTGTATAGAGATTTCAAAGTTTGAAAAACTTACCTCTTGATGCAAAAATGCGATGACCTCTACACGACTTCCAGAAGCAATGTGATGCTTGCTTTAGTTTCCTGGGACCTTAGTGAGTATGTTGCAACTCTTACTTTGCCTTGAGAGTGTCTGGATTGGTCTACTCAAGTCAAGTTGCAAAGTTGGATTTTTAAAATGGTGGATGTTGATAATGGAGTTACAGTGGAAAAACAAGTGTTTGGATCATTTATACATGATGTATATGAAGTGTTTGGATGATTTATTTAGACAAAAGGGGCACGGTTTGAGAGTTTCAAAGAAATGGATTTTGAAAACTCAAGAAATGAGTTTTATGGCCAATTCGGGAATGAGAGTGTATGAGAGGTTTTGAGGGCTTGTCAATGGGTCTTTTGGATTGCAAATGACATCTCTATTTATAGCAAAAAGGTTGAGGTAAAGGGCTGATCAGGTTGTCAAGTTGAAGAGTTATGGTTTGGTTGAAATGGAACAACCAAGTTTTTGGTGAAAATTGTTGTTCCAATACATAATACAAAAGGATTTAAAGTTGTTAGAGGCTCTAGACATGTTGCTTCTGAGCATTCATGTTGAGTGTGATCAGAATAAACAAGTTTGAGGCTCAAGGAGTGGACTTTGTGATTTAAGTGGTCTTTATGCAAATGGATATGGAGCTTTTTGAAATTTCATCCAAAAATGGTATGATTATGTGGATAAAGCTTTAAATCTTTGTGTAATGCACCATAATTTTGTGTAAATCTCTGATTATGTGGAGATTTAGAAGCAACATGGCCTGAAAAGTGATATTGAATGATAAGGTTATGAGATTTGCTCTCGAGTTCTTCACAAAATGACTTGAAATTCAAGAATGGTTGCCCAACTTCATATCTTCAAATCTCCTAGCTCAAGTATGATAAAAATGTGTTCTTGGACATTTTGGAAAGCTTGAATCAAGATTTACAACTTTCATATTGTGAGTTTTTGCTAAATCAATTTGGATCTTAGTGAAAAATGGCCATAAAGTAGTGACTTTGTTAAGAACAAAACACTTAGAATTTTTTTCTAAGTGTTGGGTAAAAATAATCAGAACTTCATGGGCTCATATCTCTTAAATTAAGAACATTTTGAGGATCACCCCACAATATCAAAGTTGTAGAATTAATCAATCCCTACAACTTTCATGTTGAAAGTTTTCCTTGAATCAACTTGTATCTTGAGGAAACTTGCTTGTGAAGTTAGGGTTTTTTAGGTACAAAACACTTGAATTTTTTCTAAGTGTTTGAAAATCTTGACTTTTGACTTTTGTCGAATTTCTTGATTTTTGATGATCAAGTTTAATAGATTTTAATATCTTGATGATTCTTGATTTTTGAATTCCAATGTTGATCAAAAAGTCAAAGTTTGACTTTTGTAACTGTTGACTTTTATCAATTAATTCAATTTTTCAACTGTCAATCACTTGCATCTTTGAAAATGTCTTGATCCATGTAATTAGGTCAAGATGTTGTATTCGAGTCCTTGAGATCATACTTCAAGCCATTAAGTCATGCACTAGATCAAAAGTCAATGATCAACCATCTTCAATCAAAACCCTAATTTGACAATTTTCTGACCTTTGATGATTTGAGGGATTTCCTTAAGGAATCATGGTAAACCCTTTATCAAATGATGAATATCACCTCAAAATATTAATGTTGACAAAAAAATCTTGAAGTTTGACAATATGTTGACCATAATTGACTTTTTACCCAATACAGTTGATTTTCAGTCATCTGAGCCATTGACTGAGCAAACTTGTGATGCAAGGCATGAAACTTTATATGAGCATTCTTAAAGCCATGTGATGAATCACTAAAGTCATTTGAGACCCTCGTAGACCAATATTCTTTGAGAAACTCCAAACCCTAGTTGAAGACCCTTGCTTAGGAGGTGAGTTTGTTTGATCAACTTTTGAGAATCCTTGAGCAAATGGAGACCTCATGAGAATGTCTTGAAGAAAATGGGAAGGATAATTTTGTGGTACAACAATGGGTAAACAATTATCTATTTTTTTATGCTTTTCAGTACTGTTCTTAATGTTCATACCTTGCCTGTGTTTATTCTGTCAGGCCAGATGTCTCGACATCCTCTTTGGACATCTTGGTTCTGTAGTACCAAAATTTTAATATAAATCCTCACACTTGTGAGGCCCATGTATCAAATATTCACACCTAAAACCCTAATATCTTTCTTGTATCTGTTTTCACCTGTAATACGGTGGGAGATATGACTTTTTGGTTTTGCATTTTATCGCAAATGTTGCGGATAGCAAGAGTCACCACTGACTTTTCTTTTATCCAATAAAGGAAAGGGTGAAAAGAACAAGAAATACCTTCAAGAATTTCTGAGTTCGGGGGGTAGGTTATGAAAAGGGAAGGTGTTAGTACCCTTTTCATCTGTAGTTATCTATGGGCTCTTAATCGCTAGCTCACTTTTGAAAATGCTTTGTGAATGTTTAAGTTTGAAAATATTTTGAAATTGCCTAAGTTCGACAACTTTGTAATGATTCTCGTATCAGTTGAGAATGCATACGAAGTGTTTATTTTAAAAATACTTTAGAAAAGTGTTTGTGTGAAAAATGTTTTTGAAATTTTCGCGAGAAAAGCGATTAAGAACTATCTACCTACTCAAAAGTCTTTCGTGTTATTTTCCTTTTCCTTTAGATATTGCTATCCTACCATTAGTTAATAAGAAGCCCTATCATTGGATGTTTGAGGGACATGCGCGGGTCATCATATAGTCATAAAGGCAACATATAGGGATACCTTTAGCAATTCTAAGGGACTATCATCATGTACTCGTAGGAAACATCGAGGGACAAGATCATTTACCGAAGGCAACATCGATGGGTCATCGAGGGACTATGATCTTTATGATGATATTTAACCGAGGGTCTTTGCTAATGGTATCCCTATGTTTGAGGGACATGACTGTTTTTCATCTGAATGCAACAAGGGAGGTTACCCTAGAGGTGTACGTGTGCATATTGTGTTCAGTTCAGTTAAATTATCTTGATTAGTTAGGAGTTATCCACTGATTGATTTTAAATCTTTCCATACAAGCTGTAGCGATAAAAAAAATGTAGCGGGGTAAATCAGAGATCAAACTATTAATTAATTCGTCTCACAAAAGCAAGAGTCTCCACCGCGCTTTATTATTTTCAAGGGAAAAGGGAAAAGAGCGAAATAAAACCCTAAAATATGCAATGTAAAATAATACTTTAAAAGTAATGAAAATACAAGGCGTTTTTGAAAAGAGGTCTAGAGTTCGGGGGTTGGTTATACAATGGGAAGGTATTAGCACCCAATGTATCTATAGTATTCTATAGGAACCTTTTGAAATATCTGTTTTTGGTTAAAATTGTTTGTTTGATTAAAATGGTTCATTTGGCTAAAAATAGGTGCGGGCGAGAGTTTGAAGATACGACGACCTAACGTCGAAGTTTTGACTTAAAAGGTGAGTTTTGAAAAATTGAATATTTGGGAAAATTATCTTAAGTTTTTAACGAAATAATAAACGGAGGATGAATGAGGGTATTCGCATAATGTTTTTTTTGATGACATGAAGTCGACAAAAATTAAACAATTCCCTTGGATTTAAATCACAAATAATTAAACATAATAATCGAATAAAAGTCAAAGCATAGGCACTTGTAGATCCACAAGAAAGATAGACAAGCAATTAATAACAAAATAAACATTAAGAATTTATGTTAAAAGATACAAATAAAATCAAGTAACAAAATGTAACTAAGCAACTAAGACAATATTAGAATTCACTAAAGATATCAAATTGAAATTAAAATTAAGCTAATTAAATATGTTAAATAAAATTGTCTAAAAAAAAATAATTAAATTTTAACTAATTTAAATAATAAAATGTATCTAAATCGAAATCACAACACCTCAAATTTTCTTATCGTGCTCCCTCTTTCGAACTCTTTCTCCCTCTCTTCTAAATCGAAATCGAACAACACCAACAACGAATCCTACTCCCTCTTTCGAACTCTTTCTCTTCTAAATCGAAATCGAACAACGCCAACAACGAATCCTGCTCCCTCTTTCGAACTCTCTCTCCCTCTCTTCTAAATCAAAATCGAACTACACCAACAACGAATCCTGCTCCCTCTTTCGAACTCTCTCTCTCCCTCTCTTCTAAATCGAAATCGAACAACACCGACAACGAATCCTGCTCCCTCTTTCAAACTCTCTCTCCCTCTCTTCTAAATCGAAATAGAACTACACCAACAACGAATCCTGCTCCCTCTTTCGAACTCTCTCTCCCTCTCTTCTAAATCGAAATCGAACAACACCAACAACGAATCCTGCTCCCTCTTTCGAACTCTCTCTCCCTCTCTTCTAAATCGAAATCGAACAACACCAACAACGAATCCTGCTCCCTCTTTCGAACCCTTTCTCCCCTAAATCGAAATCGAACAACAACACTGCTTCTGGTTTCGTCATGGCTCTCGTTAACTCTAAAACAAAACAACAACAACGGTAACTCGTTCTATACTCTATTTCCAACTGTCTCAATCTTTCTTATGCGATAAACAATGATAACAACTCAACTCAAAACAAATCGATTCAGGCATGGCTATAAAAGCTAAATAATCAAAACAAGAAATTTCAACATTCAACAACAAATCATGATGAATCACGATGGTATACAAAATGCAAAGGGAGAAAAAAAAGATGAACTCACAAGGTCGGAGCTAGTCCGACGAGCTTACGATTCCTGCGGAGGCTTTAACAGGTAAGGCTATGAATTCCACTTTCTTTTGCTCTCTGATTCTTTCTACTTTCAGAATCTGACTCGAAAATGTTGATGTTGTTGAGGCGATGAGTTCTTGTGGATGGTTGTGCTTGGTTCAAAATGGTGCAGGTTAGAAGGTTTGCTTCTGTTTACAGTTTGTGGTTTTGGTAAGGAGGGCAGGCTTGAGTTTTGCTTGCCTTTACAGGTTTTGCAAGTGTGAGAACTTGCAGTTATGCAGGTTATCCTGCTTGCAGTTTGAAATAGGTTTTGAGTTATGCAGGCTATCCTGCTTCTGCAAGTTTGTGTTTTTTCTCTTTGTGAACTGCCTTTTTTGATTGTATATCTTCCTGTTTTATAGTGAATAAGAATGAGGTTTTAGGAGGGAAAATTTGGTGAGTTTGAACAAATATGATGATTTGATTTATGGCTTTTTGATACAGGTTTTGGTGTGTGTTATTTGATACAATTTCTGGACTGATATGCTGGTCTTATAACAGGGCAGCAGAGATTATGTGACTGTTTTTCTTGGCATTACTTGTGCAGGGGCCATGCAGTTTTGGACAGATTTTTGCAGCATATGGACAAACTTATATGGACATAGCATAATAATTATAATACTAATAATAATAGTAATGACACAAATAATACAATAAAATGTTAGTAAAACTAAACTGAAAATATAAAAGTGAAAGAAAAGAGATATTAAAATTGGTTTTAATTCTATTAATAATTCAACCTAAAAACATTTCAAATGGAATTATAATCAAAATTAATAATAGAGGGAATAAAAATAAAATTAAACCAAATATTTTCATATTTTCGAATTAAATAAATAAAACTACAACTAAGAACAAAATAGACTTACATACTCTAAAAATGCAAAAAGTAAAAGAACTTATATGTATTTTGAGATTTTCCAAATTATCAATAAAAATATAAAATTAAATGAAACTAACAAAACTATAATAATTTTTATATAAAATACAACTGATATGAGCTAAATATATCTTGTGGATTTTCTTTTTATGAAAATAAGAATAAAAGAAAGATGATAAAAAATGAAAAAAATCATGATTTAGTAAAGTCAGACAAAAACCAGTTAAATTTCACTAAATTCACAACAATTTCTAACGTTTCTATTTTTTGGTGGATTTTCAAAGCATAATCATCTCTTGTCTTATAAAGAAAAGTTGTAGTTGTTGCAAAAGAGAATCATATGTAAAAGAACCACTAAAAAATTGTCGAAATTTGAAGAAGTTATGAAATTTTGAAATCTGACTCGAGAATTGGCAAAAAATAGGTCGAATCGCTTGTGAACGCTTGCTATGTAATAATGCAGATGGGAGGTGGTATCTTAGGTCAAAATTTGGGGTATGACAGCTGCCCCTATTTAAGTTTCTTCTATCCGGAGATATGAAGATTAAAATCTTCGTCTCGACGAGATTGAAGGTACTTAAATACATAATACGCAATTTTTGCCCTAAGATACCGCCATTATATTTGTGATATGAATGTAGTATTTAAATTCACAGAGAATGATATTGTATAAGACAAGATAATGCTGGAGAAACCAAACACCAACAAACCACATGAACATAGATTATACACTACTGGGGAAATGAGCCATCGACCTCAAATGATAGACTCTTGACGGTGAATAAAAATTTAAGAGAATACGACCTCTGACCCTAACAAAGAAGGCATCTTGCATAGGCCACAAAAACAGATTATTGACCCAAAATAACAGTGAGTTCACAACTCAAGGTCAAAGATAGACAAAAGATGTACCAAATTTGCTGATAATGGATTACCGACTTCTGAAGGTAAAGATTCATAACAAACTTCTCTGCGAGATTTCTGGAGAGATGCCAATTAATGCTGAAATAATAATATGGTTGTAGATACACAAGTTGCTCAAATAAAGAAGCTGCCATTTGCTGTCGTTCAAAGATGTCAATAACATACAAGCTGCTCAAATAAAGAAGCCGCCACTTGCTGTCTTCCAAAAAATACTATGACATACCAGTTGCTCAAATAAAGAAGCCGCCACTTGCTGTCTTCCAAAAATACTATGACATACAAGTTGCTCAAATAAAGAAGCTGCCACTTGCTGTCTTCCAAAAAAAAATAATAACGTACAAGTTGCTCATGAAGAGACTGCCGCTTGTCGTTTTCCAAAAAATAATAACGTACAAGTTTCTCATGAAGAGACTGCCGCTTGCCGTTTTCCAAACAATAATAACGTACGAGTTGCTCATGAAGAGACTGCCGCTTGTCGTTTTCCAAACAATAATAATGTACAAGTTGCTCATGAAGAGACCGCCGCTTGCCGTTTTCCAAACAATAATAACGTACAAGTTTCTCATGAAGAGACCGCCGCTTGCCGTTTTCCAAAAGATAATTCAGAAGAAAATTGCAATAACACTGTCAGAGAATAAAATCTTCGTCAAAGGGAACCATGAATAGATCCTTCCCGAGGAGATCAAATACTTAAATGCGCAAAATAAATGCACCATTCGTCTAGGTTGCCTAGCTTGGAGAAAACCACGAGATAGCTTATGCAAGAGACAACAACTCTCTCCAGGAATAAACCAGAGAGAAAACAATCAAACAAGACTCCACCCAATGAGAAAATAACTTGATTGGGGATTCATCCTATCCAGAAATGGACAAGGAAGGCTAAATCAAAAAATCATCCACGAGGATTAGCTCAGTTGGGGAATTTAGAAAGGAAGCACATTTTCTGCCTAAGCTAACATTCTACTTGGAAAGAACATGTACATTGTCTTAATAAACATAAACAAGGTATACGACCCAAAATCAACGACAAATGTGAATATGCATGCGTGATATAAGTGTAAATGAATGAATGAATGTTATGCTGACAAAACAGGCAGACGGAATATCTTGAAGATGATAAGATATCACAAAATAAAAGATACTCGGCCAATCTTAAAGAGACGGAAAATAACTGGAACTGGAACTACAAAGCAACGTCAGAGCGTATCACGCTACAAGGCTCAAATCTTCTGGGAGAAAAGTATTCAAAACCAATCTTCTAATCTCCAATAGACCACTGGCATGAGACAAAGCGTACCACACTACAGAAATCTGCTCAAATAAAGATAACCAAAACAACGCTTAACTGGAAAAGCTGGGGAGTCACCAAACTTAGTACCACTAGAAACAAAAGTTTACACAACCAACACCTCGTGATGATTTTGAAAGAAAACATGTTCATCATGCAAGGATAAATTACTGTATTATTTTGCATTTCATGGCTTGACCATCCTCGGAACAACTGTTAATATTTCTTTCATTGTTCATGACACATTTTTAAAATAAGAATACTTTAAATAACTTTGTTTCAAATATTGCCGTAAAATTAAAATTTTGCCCACAAAAGGTAAATGCTCAAATTTCATTAATAAGATGGTAGTTCGCTAACAACGCGAATCCAACGGTTTACAAAAGTTTAGGAAATAGTACATGAAAGAAAGGGTTACACAAAAACAATGATCATTATTCTCCCTAACAACTTCGAATTCTGAAATGTGCTCAAATGCCACAGCCGGTCTGACCAAAAGCCTGTCTAAGCCGCCCCTTCGGGTTTTCAACTTAGCAAACTGTCAACTCAAAACTAGGCGTAATACTTCTTGATTGCGTCGGCGTTCACGGAGCGCGGGAGCTCTTCACCTTCCATATTTGTGAGAATCATGGCACCTCCAGAGAAAACTTTCTTAACGACATACGGTCCTTCATAATTCGGAGCCCACTTGCCCCTAGAATCAGGTTGGAAAGATAATATCTTTTTGAGCACAAGGTCACCTTCTCTGAACTTGCGTGGTCGAACCTTCTTATCAAAAGCCTTCTTCATTCTCTGCTGATATAATTGACCGTGACACAACACTGTCAATCTCTTTTCTTCAATTAAATTCAACTGATCATATCTACTTTGACACCATTCAGCCTCAGAAAGTTTAGCTTCCATCAACACTCTCATAGACGGAATCTCAACCTCCACGGGGAGTACTGCTTCCATACCATAAACTAGGGAAAATGGGGTTGCACCTGTTGAAGTTCGAACTGAAGTACGGTATCCATGTAAAGCAAATGGAAGCGTTTCATGCCAATCTCTATAAGTTACCACCATCTTCTGGACAATCTTTTTAATGTTCTTGTTAGCAGCTTCAACTGCCCCATTCATCTTCGTCCTGTAAGGAGAAGAATTATGATGTTCAATCTTGAACTCTTCACAAAGCTCTTTCATCATCTTGTTATTCAAATTCGAGCCATTATCAATGATGATCTTGCTCGGGATGCCGTATCGACAAATGATCTGATTCTTGATAAATTTGACTACCACCTGTCTGGTTACATTAGCATAAGATGCTGCTTCCACCCATTTAGTAAAATAATCGATCGCTACCAAGATGAAATGATGACCATTTGAAGCTTTGGGTTCAATCATTCCAATCATATCAATGCCCCACATAGAGAAAGGCCAAGGTGAAGAGATAACATTGAGGAGGGTCGGTGGCACATGTATCTTGTCCGCATAAATCTGGCATTTATGACATTTCTTCACATATTTGCAGCAATCAGATTCCATTGTCATCAAATAGTAACCAACTCTTAACATCTTTTTAGTCATTGCATGTCCGTTGACATGAGTGCCAAAGGATCCTTCATGTACTTCCTGCATTAGCATGTCTGCTTAATGTCTGTCTACACATCTGAGCAAGACCATGTCGTAATTCCTCTTATACAATACTTCTTCATTGAGGAAGAAACTGCTTGCCAATCTCCTCAATGTCTTCCTATCTTTATTGGATGCCCCAGGCGGGTACTCTTGAGTTTGAAGAACACGTTTAATGTCATAGAACTACGGTTTGTCGTCGGTGACCTCTTCTATTGAGAACACATGAGCAGGTCTATCGAGGCGCATAACTCTGATTGTAGGCACATTGTTCCAACCATTCACTTGAAACATTGAAGACAAAGTAGCTAAAGCATCAGCCATTTGGTTTTCATCTCTAGGGATATGATGTAATTCCACTTTGTTGAAAAAGGTTAACAATCTTCTAGCATAATCTCTGTAAGGGATCAAACCAGGATGACGAGTCTCCCATTCTCCTTTGATTTGATTAATTACCAATGCCGAGTCTCCGTAAATATCAAGAATCTTAATCCTTAGATCCACTGCTTCTTCGAGACCCATAATACATGCCTCATATTCAGCCATGTTGTTCGTATAATCAAACTTCAATCTCGCCATGAACGGGATATGAGTACCTCGGGGAGTGACGACGATTGCCCCAATTCCAATTCCATAAGAATTCACAGCTCCGTCAAATATCAAACCCCAATGGGATTCGAGATCAGGTCCTTCTTCAGGTAACGTCTCTTCACAATCTTTAGCTTTCAAGTACGTAACATCTTCATCTGGGAAGTCAAACTTGATGGATTGATAATATTCAATTGGTTGGTGAGCCAAATGATCGGGTAAAATACTCCCTTTGATTGCTTTCTAAGTGTGATACTCAATGTCATATTCAGATAACAACATCTGCCAACGGGCTATTCTTCCAGATAAGGCGGGCTTCTCAAAGATATACTTGATCGGATCCATTTTGGAGATCAACCAAGTGGTGTGGTTAATCATATACTGGCGCAAATGGCGAGCAGCCCAAGCTAAAGCACAACAGGTTTTCTCTAGCATTGAGTATCGGGACTCACAGTCTGTGAATTTCTTACTCAGGTAATATATGGCATGTTCCTTTCTTCCAGTCTCATCTTGTTGACCAAGCACACATCCCATGGAATCTTCCAATATAGTCAGGTACATAATCAAAGGTCTTCCTTCCACTGGAGGAATCAATATGGGAGGTTCAAGTAAATATTATTTGATGCTATCAAAAGCTCTCTGACAATCTTCTGTCCACACGCATCCTTGGTTCTTTCGGAGAAGCTTGAAAATCGGCCCACAGGTAGCAGTTATATGAGATATAAATCTAGAAATATAGTTCAGTCTCCCAAGGAATCCTCTTACTTGTTTTTCCGTCTTGGGTGCAGGAATTTCCCGAATAGCTTTGACTTTATCAGGATCTACCTCAATACCTTTCTGACTGACAATGAAACCCAGAAGTCTTCCAGAACGAACACCAAAAGTGCACTTGTTGGGATTCAGACGAAGTTTATACTTTCTCAAACGCTGGAATAACTTCAATAAATGTTCCAAATGATCTTCTTCAGTTTGCGATTTGGCAATCATGTCATCTACATACACTTCTATCTCCTTATGCATCATATGATAGAACAAAGCAGTCATGGCCCTTTGGTATGTTGCACCAGCATTCTTCAAACCAAACGGCATTACCCGATAACAAAATGTTCCGCAAGGTGTAATGAAAGTCGTCTTCTCCATATCTTTTGGCGCCATCTTGATTTGATTGTAACCAGAGAAACCATCCATGAAAGAAAAGACTTTGAACTTTGCGGCACTGTCGACCAATATGTTAATGTATGGTAAAGGAAAATCATCCTTTGAGCTAGCTCTATTCAGATCTCTATAGTCTACACACATCTGAACTTTGCCATCCTTCTTAGCAACAGGAACTATATTGGCTAACCATTGAGGATAGACCGATGTAACAAGGAAACCTGCATTAATTTGCTTTTGAACTTCTTCTTTGATATTGTCAGCCATATCGGGACGAGTCCTTCTCAATTTCTGCTTAATCGGAGGAAATTCAGGTCTCAACGGCAAACGATGCTCTACAATATTGTTATCCAAACCTGGCATGTCTTGGTAGGACCAAGCAAACACGTCAACATACTCTCTGAGAAGCTCCAACATTTTCTCTTTGACCTCTGGGATAAGCAATGCTCCGACCTTAACTTCCTTTTTATCTTCTTCATCACCCAAATTGATCATCTCTATAGGCTCTTCAAACGGCTGAATAGTCTTTTCATCGTGCTCAAGCAAACGGGAAATTTCATCAAGAGCTTCTTCACTATCTTCTTCCTCGGCTCTGAACACAGGGAATTCAAAGTTGGGAGAGGGCATAGGATCATTATTTTCAATGGTTAAGTCATGGATTAATCTGCACATATGATTATGCTTTATTTTAGAAATCTATTAATATGAATGTTGTACAAATGAAACAAAAGATTATTATATTTTCCTATTACTACCAATTAATTTTCATTACTATTTCCCAGAAAAAGTGAAAAATAAAACAGTAGTGGACAAAATAACGTTTTTATTCTTGAGGGGCAATACTTGAAACAAAGAGCCCAGACATTTTCTCTTTTGCCTTGGGCAGAGCAAAAGGATTTATTTTCAACATAGCCCGACACAAATACTCTTCGCCTTGGGCAGAGCGAATTTTTTTTTCAAAAATAAAACAAAACATTACTCAGAAATGTGCATTACAACAGGAACATCAACAACAATCCAGTTCTGGAAAACTACTCCATGCGTTACAAAATCGGGTAAATCCTCTTCAGAATCTTCTCCTATTATAGCATCAACTTCCAGAGGAGTCGGATAGATAAAACCTGCGATTCGGAAAACCTCTTGTATCGGACGGGTAACTGTTTCCTGCTTAACTCTTGTAGACACGGGATGAAAACCAAGACCTTCTTCAGACTTTTTCTCGGGCAAAGTCAACACCTGGCCCCAACCTTCATCCGAACCACTTTCAACCACTCGTTGCGCATCCTCAAAAGAAGAAATAGATGTCCCTTGCTTCTTCACTTCATTATTAGCAACATATAGAGCTTGGAATTGGGTTCCAACATCCTCACCAGCATCAATAAAAGAGAAAGATGACAAATGGCTTACCACCATAGCCTGCTCTCCACCAATCATTACCAGCTTTCCATGCCTTACAAACTTCAATCTTTGATGGAGCGTGGAAGTGACTTCCCCTGCATCATGGATCCATGGACGACCCAATAGGAAACTGTAGGCGGCACGAATATCCATTTTTGCAGCATATGGACAAACTTATATGGACATAGCATAATAATTATAATACTAATAATAATAGTAATGACACAAATAATACAATAAAATGTTAGTAAAACTAAACTGAAAATATAAAAGTGAAAGAAAAGAGATATTAAAATTGGTTTTAATTCTATTAATAATTCAACCTAAAAACATTTCAAATGGAATTATAATCAAAATTAATAATAGAGGGAATAAAAATAAAATTAAACCAAATATTTTCATATTTTCGAATTAAATAAATAAAACTACAACTAAGAACAAAATAGACTTACATACTCTAAAAATGCAAAAAAGTAAAAGAACTTATATGTATTTTGAGATTTTCCAAATTATCAATAAAAATATAAAATTAAATGAAACTAACAAAACTATAATAATTTTTATATAAAATACAACTGATATGAGCTAAATATATCTTGTGGATTTTCTTTTTATGAAAATAAGAATAAAAGAAAGATGATAAAAAATGAAAAAAATCATGATTTAGTAAAGTCGGACAAAAACCAGTTAAATTTCACTAAATTCACAACAATTTCTAACGTTTCTATTTTTTGGTGGATTTTCAAAGCATAATCATCTCTTGTCTTATAAAGAAAAGTTGTAGTTGTTGCAAAGGAGAATCATATGTAAAAGAACCACTAAAAAATTGTCGAAATTTGAAGAAGTTATGAATTTTTGAAATCTGACTCGAGAATTGGCAAAAAATAGGTCGAATCGCTTGTGAACGCTTGCTATGTAATAATGCAGATGGGAGGTGGTATCTTAGGTCAAAATTTGGGGTATGACACAAGCCTATTTACTAACAATTATATATACATGCATATATTTATAAGTGCAGAAAAATAAAGGTGCGGAAAGTAAAGCGCGAGAAAGTAAAGGCCTACAACTATTACAGGGCTTTGGTACAGTTACATAATTAGGAAAAAGTGCGAGAGTGTAAATCTAAGTTATTACATTTAAACTGCACGACCTATACAATTTCTCTAGGAATTTTAAATAGCAAAAAATAAATAAGAGAGAATGTTAGAAAAGAAATTTTTTTTTTGTATTTTAATGGAAAATAGTTTGGTGTTAATTAAATAATTAAAGCCTACTTGTTTCTAATTAATTTTAATAAATAAAAATGTTAATCAAATTTAATTAAAAAGATGTCAAAATTGATTATTGATAAAAATATTCAAACAACAAAATCAAACCACTCAGATCCACTAATTTGGACCTTGCGAATCTGGTGGTAAGGTTAGTTTGGTCTAAAAGTGACTGCAACTATATATCCGAAGCTTCATCGAAACGTTGCCCTAATAATGATGGATTATTGTTCCTGCATCAAATATCAAACAAACGATGGTTCCAAACGGTTCCAGACATCATTAGAAATACATATATATGCTTAGAATTAATTTATATAGCATGGATGAAAATTTTGAGATTGAAGAATAGTACCAAGCTAGAGCCACTTGGTTGGCACGTCCTGGGATCGCTTGAGTGTGAGTAAGGATTGGAATAGGCTCCTGGGACCTTCATGAGTTTGATGGAATGCTTGGAACCACTTGAGAGTGGCCGAAAATAGGGGTTTGTGTTTGCCCTAGTTTTGACAAAATTTGAGAAATTTGGAGTGTGTTCTTGAGAGGAAAATTGTGTGCCCTTTGCAACTGAGTATTGCATGTATTTATAGAGGAATGAAATGGAATAAGAACAAGACAAGAATCTTGTACCATCATATCACAATTCATTGCCAAACAACACATTGAAATCCTTCCAAAATTGTTAAAAAATATTCCAAACTTGAAGATTCTTGTTCCCAAGATGTTTTGACGGTTTTGGCATGTTTGTCATGTGTTCTTGGGCCTCCATGTGATTGAAATCAAAAGCCCATGCGCCTTGGCCCAATGATTTTACATTTTATTTGATTTATTTACATTTAAATGAATAAAAATTCAAATAAAAGAAATAAAAATCATAAAAATATGTGAATGGATCTAGAG
This sequence comes from Vicia faba, assembly GCA_948472305.1. Lineage (NCBI taxonomy): Eukaryota > Viridiplantae > Streptophyta > Magnoliopsida > Fabales > Fabaceae > Vicia > Vicia faba. The sequence goes on from OX451735.1 coordinate 64,360,584, forward strand.
GTTCTTTAACACATTTGTAACATGGTTGAACATCAAAAGTTAGGCCCACTAGTTCAAAATTTCAATTTTGCTTACTTCGCATTTCATGCATTTTACCAAATTTCCCAACTTGAAATGGTCATAACTCTCTCAATTTTTATCTTTTGAATATGATATTGGACTTTTTGAAAAGCACTAGATGTCTTCTTAAATTTCTCTTTTGATCATTTTTGCATTTGGAGACTTTATCTTGATGTAAGTTGCCTTGATAAAAAGTGTCTTTTTGTTGACTTTTGAAATAACCTATAATGTATGGGCTCATATCTCTCATATGAAGCACTTTTTGGATTTGAGCATAGAGATTCAAAGTTTTAGAAAATTGAATTTCCTTCAAAATGGGCTTTGTTTGGTGAAAATTTGATGAAGCATGTGTAAGTTATGCTTGGTCAATGTTCAGTTGACTTCTCCTAAGAAGACCCTAATTTGACAACTTTTGACTTTTGAAGAATTGAGGGATTTCCTGGAGGAATCATGATCAACCCTTGATAAAATGATGAATATCACTTAAAAATATTGATGTTGTCCAAAAATCTTGAAGTTTGACTGTATGTTGACCATAATTTACTTTTTATCTAATACAGTTGATTTTCAATCATCTGAGCCACTGACTGAGCAAACTTGTGATGCAAGGCTTGAAACTTGACATGAGCATTGTTGAATACCTATGGAGAACCATGGAAACCACTTGAGACCCTTGAAACCCATTCTTCCTTGTGCAAGATGAAACCCTAGTTATGGACCCATTTCCTAGGAGGAGAATTTGTCTGATCAACTCTTGAGCATCCTTGAGCAAATGAGGACCTTATGAGAAAGTCTTGAAGAAAAATGGGAGGGAAAATTTTGGGGTACAACAGCTGCCCCTTTTCAATTTTCTTAAACCTAAAGATTTAGATTGGCATGTTTTCCATTCGTGACTTGAAGGTAGAAGATGATTGAACACTTAAGTGCCCAGAAATTTGCACTCGCCTGTGCACGAAGTAATACTGTTGGTTAATTATGCTTGGAATGGGATTAAAGATGCCATTTAGAGAGGTGACGGAGAGTCATCGGAGATGGGTTTATAGATGCCATCCAGGATAACTGTTGATAAGAAAATCAAACTAAGTCTACGCCCGACTTTGTCTTAGAAGATGTATTTGGAATGAGTCTACGCCTGACTTTGTCCAAAAGAATATCAAAAAAATCCACGCTCGATTTTATCTGAACCAGAAGATTTCTACGACCGACTTCAACTAGAAAATGTATTGGAATGAGTCTTCGAAGGAACTATTTTTTAGAATTCAGTCTTTGAAGGAAATGCTTGTCATATTAAATCTTTGAGGGAAATGCTTTTCAGAATAAATTTATGAGGTAAGTGCTTTTCAGAATTCAGTCTTTGAGGAAGTACTTTTCAGTCTCTGAGGAAGATGCTTGTAGGAATTCACTCAGAGGAAATTCTTGTTGGAATTCAGTCTCCGAGGAAATGCTTGTTGGAATTCAGTCTCTGAGGAAATGCTTGTCGGAATTCAGTCACCGAGGAAATGCTTGTCGAAATTCAGCCTATAAGGAAATGCTTGTCGAAATTCAGTCTCCGAGGAAATGCTTGTTGGAATTCAGTCTCCGAGGAAATTCTTGTCGGAATTCAGTCTCTGAGTAAATTCTTATCGGAATTCAGTCTCTGAGGAAATGCTTGTTGGAATTCAGTCTCCGAGGAAATGCTTGTCGGAATTCAGCCTCTGAGGAAATGCTTGTTGGAATTCAGTCTCCGAGGAAATGTTTTTTAATAGATGTTTTTTAGATTAAATATTTGGTCATGCAGATGGTCGCCCCATCTTGTTTCGAGAATTGATCTATAATTCTCTTTCATTGGTAAACCCGTCCTGTTTCAGGAATTCATACCACTTGGTCTTTGATAGTTGCCCCGACTTGTTTCGGGAATTAATCTTTGACCTGTTTGAAAATTACTAATGATATTTTTCTTGTTTGTAGACTTTACCTAAAAAGACAAAGTTAGTCTTTATGCAATATGATGACGTATGTAATGCATTGCGTAATGATGTTCTCAAAATAAATGAGAGTGTGTTATATGTGTTTCGTATGCATATGCTATGATATTTCGTAAATGATGTATGAGATGTAAGATGTCGCTGACGGAGACGGTAGCATCGCGTAACATCTTTGGCCAGGGAAACTAAATCCCTGACGGTCGCTAGGGATAAAGAGTATGAATCTTCAATCTTGTTTAGAATGTCTTTGCTGGAGATTCCCATTTTCTATTTTGGAGGATACTCCGCTGGGGGATTCCTGCATAATGTTTTGGAGGATACTCCGCTGGAAATGTTTGACTTCTGCTTGGGAATAGAAGAGTTTAAGAACATTGGTCGTTCCTCGCTCTACTGGGGAATTTAATTCTTATATACCATGACTTGGGATAAAAGAGATGGATAACCTTTTGAGGTGTTGTTCGGCCGGGTTTTTGATATGGATGTCGACTCATCTAGAAAGAATAAGGTTGAACGGTACCTGGTCCAGTTTCCGACTCAGTAGCAACTCTCCTGGGATAACAACCCTAACTGTCCTTTGCTAATAATTTGTGGTAGTTAGAGAAATAGACTCAAACCGGGGAGACTATAATCTGTTGGGGAAATAAACCTTGTTGGGGAAATAAACCCTAAACCTGCTAGAGAAACACTTTGCCGAGGAAAACTCTTGCTGAGGAAATGAGCGCTGCTGGAGGAAAGAAATCTACATGGGTTTTTACAGTTTTGGAGGAATAAGCTCAACTGTGGAAGAGAATTTCCATAAACTGTATTGATGTCGTAATCTCCGATGGAGATTGGGACTCCATAGGTTGGCGATATTGTCGGGCAAAAGATCATATTCCTTTATCCACTAGGGATATCTGCTGATGAGTATGATCATGTTAACAGCTGGAAGATGCCCCGATTTCTATCTTTAAGGCATATTAGACTTGCGGGGAATGTATCTCTGTTGAAGATGAGCTTGTGCTGATAGCTCTGTAGAGATGATTTTGTGGAAACTGCTCTGTGGGGATTTATGGATGACTTGAACATCCTCTCGACTCCTAGATTTCTTGGTAAACGCTAATCAGAGTGATAAGCCTTTCACTGATAGTCGTACACTTTAATCCCTGACTTTTGCCTGGACTATCTTTTCATATTTTCAGCTCACTGGGATACCCTTTTTTGCCCAAGCCGCATTTTCAGGTCTTTGACTTGTCAGGTGTACAATTATATATATATATATATATATATATATATATATATATATATATATATATATATATATATATATATATATATATATATATATATATATATATATATATATATATATATATATATATATATATATATATATATATATATATATATATATATATATATATATATATATATATATATATATATATATATCCCTAATTTTTACCGAACCATTTTAATTTGCTGGGATGCCCTTATTTTTGCTTAGGCCTATTAACCTAGCGGGTCTCTTTCATGCGTAGTATTTTTCGACTATGTCCATTTCACAGGGTGCAGAGAATTTTCACTGTAAGTGTTGTAGCATGCCAGAGAATGTTTTCTTTATTGCACATGGCCCTTTGCTGGAACTCATGTTCAATGCCCCAAGTGATTTAGATGGAGGTCTGCCCCTGGCTATTTGGAACTTTTGAGAGATTCCTTGAATCTTGACTCGACTGCCCCCATATCAGTTAGACACTATGTCACACCCCTTTATTATGAAAGGTTTGTTACTGTAAATGTCTTTCCATCTGAGGTGATTCTGATCATTGAGAGGATTTTCGTTCATTGAATATTCGTCGTATGAATTTCTCTGTTATCGAACAATTAGTGAATTTTTTTTATTAATAACCATGTATTAAAAAAATATTTCGTAAATAACCGGGTTTCAGAAAAAATTACGCAAATAACCATGTTTGAGATGGCTCCACAAAGGAGGAGCCATCTCAATTGGCGCATGCACCTCCTTTTTTAAGGGAGGCGCCATCTCACTTGGCGCCTAAGTGCTTAGGGCATGCCCTAAGCCAAGTGAGATGGCGCCTATGTACAAAATTAGGGCAAAAATTTTTTTTTTTATTTTCTTTCCTGTGCGTTGCCTATTAGACAGAGATCGACAAAATGGATTTTTTATTTAAAAAAAAATAATTACATTCAACTGTTTTACATTAAAAGAACAGTAAAAAAAATGGATACAAAAAATACTGGGAAAAAAAAAGATACATCAGTGATCCCCCGGAACCCGGTAATGACCCCCGGTTCCGCATCCCCGTCCTAGCCTTTCTCTTGCTGGATGCTGTCGCATTTCCTGCTGCGGCAAGGTTGATGGCCCAGCGAAGTCAATGCGATCCGAATCCATAAAATCAGTAAGATCTCCATATCTCGAAGATCCGCTCTGGTACAGTCGGTTACCCATACCCTCAAAGTTTGGTCGTGTTGGCGGTGGGTGGGGTTCCATGGTTGGTCGGTAGCATTGGTCGTCTGAGTATGGGGGTAGAAAGGAAATGGATCTTGGGGTGTTTGGTATTGTGGATGTTGGGTTGTTTGGTGATATGGTGGTTGATGGTAGGTTTGGTCGGCTTGGTCATAATCTTCTGACATTCCCATATCAGGGCTAAGGCTGGATGTTGAGGGCGCCATATTGGGATATGTGGAAGACTGAAATTGTGTTTGGTGTATGTGGGTGTGCTGGTATTGGGGTTGGTATTGTGGTTGGGTTTGAGGCATATCTGGGTATTGGTAGTTTGGTGGTGATTGTGGTTGGTAGTACGACATTTGATTGTAGTTGTGTTGTGGTGGGGAATGTGGTTGTGTGTTTGTTGGTCTGTTTCTTCTTGGTGGTTGGTTTGAGGTTGATGGATTTTGGGTTTGTTGATGGGGAATCGAGGGTTGTGCCCATTGTGTGCGTGGGTCAACCAAGTACCTCGGATGAGACACGTGCATTTCTGGGTTACTAATCGACCTGTACCACGACATATATTGATCAGTGTGTCGCATGTTACCTTGAGTAAGGAAAACTGGGGATTGCAAGATGTAGCGGTGACGCCTTTTCCACATTTTACACCATTCCGAAGCGAAGTCTTTCCAGTTGGTAAGACCCCACTGGGCGTCGACCCTTTTTAGATGCCAGGGGGACAACTCTGTTGGATCACTTGGTATCTCTTGATGCATTCCGAACTGCATCTTCACACGGTCGCTGTGGTGCATCTCCACAATGTTGAACCGAATGAGTGCAGTCTTTGCAGTCCAAGTTGCTGCATCCTCTGGGTTTGGAGAATGGCCCAAACCCAAATATGGTCTCCAGACGAACTGCGATAAAATTTAAATCAGGTTAGCGCAAAAGTAATGTATATATATTTAAAATGAACAAAAGTGAAAAGCTACGACGTACGTCATCTTGGCCTAAGTGATCCAACAGATTCCGGTAGAGTGCGACATTGAATCTTGGATTCTTGCCGTAATCCATACCCCTCACGCAGTACCTAAAGGAAATGAGAAACATGTTATTTTTAGCATATATTTTGGAAAGAGCAGAATATTTATAAATGCTATAACTTAATGACTTACTTTGTTGCGTACGGGAAACCAAAAGTGTTGTTGTTGATGGGGTTTAAGGACTCCATCCTCCACCAACCCCAGGCTTGTAGTAAAAATGCGCACCCATAAAATGTACATTTTTCCTTGACTGCGTTTTTGCACAAGGAACTGTACAGGTGGGCTAATACTGCAGAACCCCAACTATATTTTCTAGTTTTTTCAAAATTTGTTAGTAAATGTAAGTACATGAAATTTACACTATTTCCCGTACTTTCGGGAAATAAAAATGTACCAAAAAGTATCATAAGATACATTCTGGCTTTTACTACTCGGTCATTCTCTGAGGAATTTTCATTTAATTCCATACTTGCATAATGCCGTTTCAGGTCAGTGAGTAGTATTCCCTGCCCTCTTGCTCCACCACTTTCTACCATATCCCTACCCAACAGTTCTTCACACTGTGAGTTGGGTTGTTGAATCGACCCGTTCACCGCTTTACCGTCGATAGGGAGGCCCAGTAGCATGTACACATCCTCAAGAGTGATGGTACATTCACCTATTGGTAGGTGAAATGTATGGGTCTCCGGTCTCCACCTCTCCAACATTGCAAGAATGAATTTTGAGTCAATGGTACAGTTGGAGATCTTTATTACATGTCCAAAACCTGCATATTCCAGATAAGGGACGATAAATGGGTCCGGAGCCAGGTAGTTGTGCGAACGGATTCTGAATCTTTTTGTATCCTGAGATCATAATTAAACAAGTGTAAGATTAATTAAGATGAACAACACGTTATTTGAAGTATGAAAAATGTATAACCAAAGAAGAGACTTACAAATGCAGCAATGTTTTCCCCTGTGCCTCTGTGAGTATCGCCCATTGTTAGAAGAGCCATTGTTCAGAATGCTTGTGAGTATGAAAGACTTAGGAAGAAATAGAGAGTATGATAGACTTAAGAAATATTTCGTAGAAAAGAGTGAGAGTTGTGTGGGTGTGAGAGATGTTTCATAAGGTATGTATTTATAGGCAAATAAGTTTGATGTAGTGGTTGCTTGTGCTTGCATGCCTGCGATGTGTCACATTTGCATGCTTAGGGTGTTACACATATGCATGCATGCATTTACAAAAAATGTAAGGTGTCACTCTTGCAGGCTAGGTGGCAGCCCATGCATGTATCACGATTGGACAGTAAGGGAGGCGCCATCTGACTTGGCGAAAGAGTACAAAAATGAATGGTGTCGCCACCCCATTTGGCGAATAAGAGGTGTCACTTCTTACAGCATTGGCTCAGGCTACGTGACAGCCTTTGGGATTCCTTTCTTTGTTGCATGCAAGGCCATTGGAGTTGATGGGTGGAGTCTTACACAAAACATTTATGTGTGCAGAATAGGGCCAAGATAGGTGGCAGGCTAGGTGGCTTCATAAGCCCATGCATGTATCACGATTGGACAGTAAGGGAGGCGCCATCTGACTTGGCGAAAGAGTACAAAAATGAATGGTGTCACCACCCCATTTGGCGAATAAGAGGTGTCACTTCTTACAGCATTGGCTCAGGCTACGTGACAGCCTTTGGGATTCCTTTCTTTGTTGCATGCAAGGCCATTGGAGTTGATGGGTGGAGTCTTACACAAAACATTTATGTGTGCAGAATAGGGCCAGGATAGGTGGCAGGCTAGGTGGCTTCATAAGCCCGTGCATGTATCACGATTGGACAGTAAGGGAGGCGCCATCTCACTTGGCAAAAGAGTACAAAAATGAATGGTGTCGCCACCCCATTTGGCGAATAAGAGGTGTCACTTCTTACAACATTGGCTCAGGCTACATGACAGCCTTTGGGATTCCTTTCATTATTGCATGTAATATTATTGGCAGCCTTGGGGGGTTGCATCCCTTACTTAATTGAAATTTTTTGCCTTACGTTGAACATAACATTCATTCACATAATCTGTAAAATTTTCCAACCTTCGAATCAGTCATCTAACCTTCAAACATTCCAGCATTCATACCTTCATACAATCAATAAACCTAAAACATTCCAACCTTCAAACCTTAAAACAATTCTACACAATGGCCTCTTCACCACAATTTGTTGTCAAAGCACATTTCAACGGTGAGACATACATGTGTCCCACAGTTGGGTTTTTGTTTAGAAACACCGACAACGTTCGATTTCTCTTAAACGGGAAAGCAAATTTCTCGTACTTTAAGAAAAGATTGGAGGCCAAACTTGAACGAGGCCCGGTATCCCAGATATTTTATCAGAGTCCAGTCTTTTTTGGAAACAACCAAGTTATTTTTTATAAGGTTGGAGTTCAAGATGACGAGGATTTCCAGAACATGATTTCCAGCCATGTCTATTCTGGAAACGACTCTATTGAGTTATACGTTTTGCTTCAAGAGCCTCCGGTGACACAGGAGGTAGAGCCTCCGGTGACACAGGAGGTTGATCCTTTGGAGAATGAGCAAGATGAGGTGGATGCAGTTGATGATGAAGAAGAAGATAACGAGTTAGAGTTTGATGAAATGGTGAACGACGATTCTGACGATGATGGCATCCCAAGTATTCCTACTGACAAAATCTACACACCACCTACGCACATGATAAACTTCAACATGGGCGGAGATGAACCTTCTACGGACTTGTTTTTCCAACCGTATATGCAGTCGGATGAAAATTTAAAAGAGAAGGACAAGTTTCGTAACAGAGAGGAATGCATAAGGGCCATCAAAAAATTTCACATGCTCAACTCGGTTGATTATAAGGTGGATCGTGTAAACCCAGAAAGGTACAAGATCAAGTGTGTCCACCCTGACTGTATGTTCAAGCTGACCGCATCATACAGACTAAGGGGTGACTGCTGGGTCATAGGTTCCATGACTACCCATACTTGTGTAAGTTCCACTCAATCACAAGACCACCGAAAACTCAACCATGATCTAATCTGTCAAGAAATCCTACCCCTGGTCAGCAACGACCCTTCTTTGAAGGTGAAAACAATCATCTCCCACATCACCACGGTTTTTAACTACACTCCGTCTTACCGTAAGGCGTGGTTAGAAAAGACTAAGGCGATTGAAAGGGTGTACGGAAACTGGGAGGAGTCATACCGAGAACTTCCCCGCTACCTAAATGCACTCAAGACATATTCTCCAGGTAGTGTTTATGTTCTGGAAACATTGCCAGCGTACGCCCAAGATGGTAGTCTACTGCATGGCAACGGAATATTCAGTCGCGTGTTTTGGGCATTTCAACCATGCATCACAGGGTTTGCATCATGCAAACCAATTCTGCAAATTGACGGGACTTGGTTGTATGGGAAGTACAAAGGCACGCTTTTGATGGCAGTTGCACAAGATGGCAACAATAACATTTTCCCCGTTGCGTTTTCCCTTGTCGAGGGGGAGACCGGTGGTGCTTGGAGTTTTTTCCTGAAAAATCTTCGTACACACGTGGCTCCTCAACCAGATCTCTGTTTGATCTCGGACAGACATGCCTCCATTGAAAGTGCCTATAATAATCCAGCAAATGGTTGGCATGACCCTCCTTCTACGCATGTCTATTGCGTCAGGCATATCGTCCAGAATTTCTCGAGGGAGGTCAAGGACAAAACATTGAGGAAAGCGGTGATGAATGCGGGATACGCACTGACACAGCCCACATTCAAATATTACCGCAACGAGATCCGTTTGTCTAACCCAGAAGCCGATACGTGGATCGACAATATACCGGTCGAAAAGTGGACTAGGTCATACGACAATGGCCAAAGATGGGGGCATATGACAACAAATCTTATTGAATCAATGAATGGGGTATTCAAGGGCATACGAAACCTCCCAATCACTGCCTTGGTGAAATCCACGTATTTTAGGATGGCTGCGTTATTTTCCAAAAGAGGTGAAATGTGGTATGCGGTCTTGCAATCAGGACAACTATGGAGTGAAAGCTGTATGAAATACATTAAGGCTGAAAGTGCTAAAGCCAACACTCACATGGTTACACGGTTTGACCGCCATAGCCACAACTTCATTGTGAAAGAGACAATCGACCACAATGAAGGCCTGGCAAGACAAGAATACAGGGTCATTTTACCTTCTCAATGGTGCGATTGTGGCAGATTTCAAGCTTTTCGTATGCCTTGCTCTCATGTCATTGCCGCTTGTGCTCATACCCATCAAGACGCGCTTCAACTGCTCTCAAACGTTTATAAATCTGAAACGTTGCTCACTGTTTACAACAACAACTTTCCTTTGGTGGCAAAACCGGACTATTGGCCTGAATACAACGGCGATATAGTTTGGCACAATGACCAAATGCGAAGGAACAAGAAGGGTCGTCCCAAAAGCAGGCGCATCACAACAGAAATGGACGATCTTGACAGGTTGGAAAGAAAGTGTGGTTTATGCCGTCAGGTCGGACACAATCGCAAAAACTATCCGAATCGGGCGTTTGGCTCGACCACATAAATTTTGTAATACAATAAATCTTTTCAATATTTGTGTTGTAAACATTATGGGTTTTCCGTTAATAAAACTGTTAACACAATTTAAGAAATTCAATATAGGAAATTACATTAGGGTTTTCGCGTACAACAATGATTAACGATATTCAATCTAGGAAATTACAACTGTTAACACAATTTCATCTGACCCATGCATCATCAGCATTACATCACTGTCTGTTTTGACTTCCTCCAACCACACATTTGGTCTTCCTGTCGCATGCGAGGTTGTTGTTTGTTTTCGCTGGATCCTTCGAATTTTTCCCCCATCCGCGATGTCTCCATCTAGCCACCGCATCAACTCCCGCTTCAGACGCTCCATGGAGTGAATATGCCAGAATTTCATTTTCATCGCAGGTTTCATGGCGGAGAATATAACGTAACCATCTCTGCTAAAAATCATAGGCGACGTCATTACGTAAATAAGGGAGTACAAAATAAAAATACAGTGCGAGAAAGTGTGAGAAATTTCAAAGAAACGGACGAATTATTTATAAAACAGCAAAAAACCCTAGTTTTTCCCTAGGCGCCAAGTGAGATGGCGCCTCCTCTCATTTTTAAGGAGCATGCGCCATCTCACTTGGCTAAAAGACAAGGGAGGCGCCAAGTGAGATGGCGCCTAGGGCAAAACCCTAGGTGCATGCGCCAATTGAGATGGCTCCTCCTTTGTGGAGCCATCTGAAACATGGTTATTTGCGTAATTTTTTCCGAAACCCGGTTATTTGCGAATTTTTTTTTAATACATGGTTATTAATAAAAAAAATTCACAATTAGTCATATGCAAACAATGGCATTTAAAAATGCAAAGCTTATGTCTGTCTTGAAGTTTTGAAAATGCGTTTTTAGTAAACAACAAAATTTTGTAAGAATATGAATTCAACTTAGGATTTATAGTGAGCCTTACATGAGTCAGGATACCTTTTGTAACAATATTCGGTTCGACCCCCACGCTCTAGTAGTACCGGCTCAAACCTTAGTTAATTTCCCACTCTCGTGGAAAAATCGTGCTAAGTAACCTCTCACTCTTGTGACAAGGATATTTAAATTAAGTTTAAAAACAAAGACCAAAACATGATTTTTGAAACAAATAATTACGCCAACTTCGTTATTGAGTCCCGTTGGAAACGACGATCCTCACATACCGGACTCAAAACTATTTAGCTAGACATATTGTTAAATGAAAGTGAATTAAACATAATAGTTGAAATTAATAACGACATGGTAATTTAATTAACAATGATAAACGACAATAATAATAATGATAATAATAATAATAATAAAGCAATAAAAAGAAACCTGTAAAAGTTGAGAATAAATTGCGAGACTTGAAATAGAGATGAAACTAAAATAACTTCAATAATAACGACAAGATTGTTGATCCAAGTAAGTTACACAAAAGTTACACAAATTGTAGGCCTAATACTAATGGTGTGGCAGTTCCTCGATGTGAGAAGCTACCACTTTTACATGGTAAACTTTTCTTCCTAAAAACTAAGAATAATAATCTGCGCACAAAACATGGATACTTCAAAAAGGAATGCTCGACCCTTTTTATAGTCAGAACTCATGGAAGTTACTTTGTGATTCATGTGGCAAGTAGTAGAGATCATGGATAAAGTGGAGAAAGAAGTGGAAAAATGGGAAGTTGAAAAGATCATGGGGGTGATAATGGGAAGTTGGGCTTCATGAGTGTTACATGAAGAAACATGGAGAAGACTCCACGCGTCAAACATAAAATAGTTGTGTCGAGTGGCATGCATTGTGTGCCGGGGGGAACACATATTTTCAACTTGTGCCGATTGCCATACTATGTGTGCCGAGGGGCACACATATTTGACTTGTGCCGAGTGACATGTGTTATGTGTCGAGGGGCACACTAATTGAGCCTGTGGCGAGCGGCATGGGGTTATGATGATCGTCATAGTCTTCTATCATGAGAATTTTCTGCACTTTCTTCTACTTTGAAAATTTGACTCTTTTCTTCTTCATTTCTTTTTCATTTCTTCCTCTTTCATAATGTAAGCCTTGTGGGATGAAAATACCTAAAACATACTTAAAATGCAAGCATAATGCAACATAATTAATAAAAAATGTAAACTTTATTTATGTTAATTGACTCGAATATACGATATAATTTTGTGTTATCACTATATTCATAATAGGTTCACCTTGAGAGGAGGTACTTCAGCTACTCTATATCAGTTATGGAAAGGAATGAAGCCTATAGTAAAAAAATTTCATACATTTGGAAGTAAATGATATGTCTTGATTGACAAAGATCAAAAGGGTAAGAAGGATCTCATAACGGATGAAGGGGTATTTTTGGGTTACTCTTCAAGCAGGAGAGCTTATTGAGTTTTTAACTCCAGAACTGGAAAGACAATGGAATCTATCAATGTGTAAATCGATGATTCAATTACTTGACAAAGGATGGATGTTGAAGACAATGTTGGAACACTCTATGTGTCGACTGATAAGACAATAAGGGAGGTAATTTGTGAATTCACAAGCACTGAATCAGTGAGTTCTCAAGGAAACAAAGGTCTTTCTACTACAGGTCAGATAGAACAATCCAAGGAACTCATTTTAAGCCTCCTTAATGAAGAAGATATCACTGAATCCAATAAGAAAATATCAAATTCATGTCTTGTTTCTAAGCTTGAACAAAGAATGAGTCCTACTATTCAAGAAAAGAAGATCTTGAATTGCATCATTGGAATTAGTTTTTATGGTGTGCCTTACTCTTTAGCATGAAAGAATTGAGCAAGGCAAAGTGGGTCAGTAGTACTAATAAATGTTTATCTCTAAGAAAAACTCGAATTCTCTGTTTCAATAAAAAGAAAAAACGTGCTTCTGGAAATACTACTGAAGTTGAATATGGTGGAACAAGGAGAGGTTTCTCTCAACTGGTATGGATGAAACAAATGTTGAAGTATTATAATGTCAAATATGATGTCTTGACATTATGTTGTGAAGATCTGAGTAATATCAAACATCTCATTCAACAATGCTGGAATAAGAACCTTGATAGTCAAAATCAACTAATCAATAATCTTTTTGAAGGAAAGGTTATTATTATGGAGCATATGGACAAAAAGGAACAACTTATTATTATGTTTAATTAGATTGAGAACATAAGTAGTGGGGTTGGAACTTGCACTATTGAGGAGTTATAGCAATTACAGATATGGAGGAATGCAACATTTACTGCATCTTTCCACTATTTTCTGGGGCATGATAAGCTTATACACATTGCTATTAATAAAAGATGGAACAAAATATCTCTACAAGATAAAAAGACTAATTTGAAGGAGACATATTCTAAGGTGGTAGTAATGAAGTTCAATGTCAACACTTCTAAAACGTGTGACAGCAGAAAAGAGTGCAAAAGGATATTTGATAACTGTTATACCCCAATTTCCCCCCCCCCCTAAGATTTCTCATAATCACATATCATCAATAAATCAAGATCACACATTAGGGTTTGGGTATTTCTTCTACTTCATCCTATCTTTAAGTTTGCTCTTTAGGGGTTACTGTAGCGGTAGAAATGTTGATACTAAGTCATTGGATTGACTTAACTCACACAGATCAAAATAAAAATCGCCATTGCGCTTTATTGTTTCCAAAGGAATGAGAAAAGAACGAATAACCCAAAAAAGAGGGGGAGAGAATCTAAGTTCGAGGGTTGGTTATGAAAAGGGAAGGTATTAGCACCCTAAACATCTACGGTACTCCACAAGAACCTCTTTGTGAATCTGTATATTTTGGCTATAAAATGTTGTATATATAAAATAGATTATAGAGATGAGAAAGAGAAGTATTTTTTATCCTTTTTTCACCCGCCGCGGTTGCGAACCTTTAGTGCCTACATACCACCTTCCGTGCAATAGGGGATCAGGGCACACGTAGTTCACCTTTAAAAGTTTTAAAACACAAGTGTGTTGGTTAATTTTTAAGAGACGAGACATCATCGTCTTATCCGAGTGGAAAACATACTTACTACCCACAATGATGAGAAAGGAGAATTTGCATCATCTCAAAGTGGAGGATATGGCTTGGATTTTAAAATCAACAAAGCCTCACTCAACACCCAAGTGGAAAAATGTCTCACTTCACTACATATTATAGAAGTATAGTTGTTTGAATCACTTCAAGGATTTGACAAGAGTCTAATCTTTTGAGAAAATTTTAAAGATAAAAGCCAAAATGGAAAAATAGTTTGAATGAGATTGATTGACTTTTAGTATTCTCACAAAAATGTCCAAGTATTATTAAATTGATTAAAGTTTGATTAATAAAAGGTTTTGAAAATGCATGGACATAAGTCCAAGTTTATTATGTAAGGGGTTCAAGTTTAGAAACAAGAAGAGTTTTCCAAAGGAGGGAGAAGATTTTTGAAATTAAAGAAGATGGGAGGGGATGAAGGAACTATCCTAACGCATAAGGTAAAAGCTAGGGAAAAGAACCATCTAACCATCAAGAATCCAACATTTGACACAATGAGTCAATGGAGAATCTCATCCTTTGGATTTAAAACCAAACAAACAATTACAAAAAAGACCTCTTAAGAAACCCAAGATCCATTTGCATTAAGTCTTCACAAAAATTGGGCAGAGTAACGACTGTATACAAATGAATTCCAGATCACAGACAAAGCATGTAATCACACCAACATGTACACAAAACAAACAAACAACTAAATATCTTGGGGTAAACCCCAAGAGCCCCATACAAAATAACAGTTGAGGTCACAAGGTCTCTAATCCTAAGTCCAAGAAGTCCATGTCTCCAAAATACAAAGGATAGTAACCAAGTAGTCCAAGTAACATTAAAGTTTTTTATGGTTCAAGTTGATTATTAAGTATATTCAAAAAGGAAATGAAAAGCTCAAATGAGAAAAATAAAAAAAAAAGACATAAAAGTAAATGCTCAAGGGAGCAAGGATGAAAATAACATGAATTGTAAATGCTAAAATAAATGTGCTTAAAGTAAAGGCATAAATTAAAAGCATAAAATAAAGTCAATTGTTAGAAATTAGTGGTTAGTTGAATGACCATCTTGAAACTTGCATTTGGAACTCATTAGAGGATTGGTAGAACCAAAGCCTCTCAACAACAAGTTTCATTTGCTTTTTGTCAAGTATATCATCCATTTAAGAATTCTCAACGTATCACTAAATGATCAATGATGTTTAAGTGATCCACTTTGACCAAAATTGATGAAAACTCATTAGAGGATTGGTAGGACCAAAGCCTTCTGACAATGAATCTCAATATTATTGGATCAAAGGATTCAAATTAAAATACTTGGGCTTGCAAACATGGGTTTGGGCCACGAATGATCATTTTCTAATATCGGGACAAAATTTAGCGCTATGTTAAGCAATCGTAAGTGGGCTTATATAGAAGTCTCACCTATTTTGAGGCCGGTCAATAATAATCTATGTACCATATGTTTTGAGACATGCTATAGGAATCATGCTCCAATAACATTTAGTACAATAAGAATGGGGTAAGATGAAGAGGAATGGGGTGAGAAATAAACCATATTTGAACTAAAAATTTAATCAAACTATTATTAAAATCATCCATCCATTTTTATGGAGTTAGACTCAATACCATGGATTCAATGATGTTAATAAAGTTCATGATCCAAATTTCATAGTCCAAGATCATCCAGAATATATAAAAAAAATAAAATTGTATTTAAAAATAAGAAAATGAGATTTTAAAAATGATTTATAAATGAAATCAAGAGGAAAAATAACAATTATCTTCAAAATAATCAAGAAAAATTAAACAAGACCATAGAAAAATCAGAAATGAACTCAACTATTTATATAAATTTTTTTGTAATTTTTTAAAGTCAGAAACTATTTTTTTAAATTAAAAGAAATATAAAAAATAAACCAAAAATGAAGAAAAATAGTAAAGTTAGAAATAAAAAATAAATGAGGTCACCAATATTTGTCAAAAGATCATTAGATCCTTCCCTAATTTTTCCAGAATTTAAAAATGAAGAAAAGTACTTTTTAACAATTAAAACAATTCAAATAAAGTGAAAATTTATAAAAAAAATATCAAAGCATAAAATAAAACTGTGAAAAAATAAAAATCAGAATGAGAAAAATCAAAAATATTTTTCATAATTTTTTCTGATTTTCTGAAGTTGAAATGGATTTTTTTATGATTTTTTGAAGTTTAAAACAATTTAAATATAAAAATCAAAAAATAAAATAAAGTCAAAAAATGTGGACCAATGGATGAGAGTCAAAACGAGTTAGTAAGATAATTCAATGGATCATACGAGCTGTGTATATCATGGTCATTATTGAATAAAGCACTGAATTAAATATTAAATCAGATTTTTGAAAATTCCAAATGGCACGCTTTCATTGGTTGAAGGATGACACGTTGGTCATCTTCAACCTCCATCCAGTCTCGAAACTAGGTTCGTCAAACTGTAAAATAAGACCTCGAGACCGGTACCATTCGCTTCGTCTCATAAAGATGAACACAACCACACTGTCGCGAAAAATTTATATAAAGTGTAGCTCACCCGTTTTGGAAGAGAATTTTTGAAAAGGGATTTAAAATTTCATGGTTAAAACGTACTTCCAGTTGAAAACAAATGCTGCAACTAGAATCATGATGATGAGAGCTTCACAATAGTATCAAAGTTTGAGAGAATTAGTGAAGGAATCTACTTATTGAAGTTAAGTTGCAGAGCTCTGAAAATGGACTTGGCTAGCACGATTCAGGGAGTTTTAGAGCTTAATTCTACTTCTATTAGCTTCAGTAAAGATCAAGGAAGGTGAATTGACAAATAAAAATGATTGAGAAAGGCTGTAAGAGCAAATTTGAAGTTGCAGAAAATTGTGTTCAAGAGAGAGTTTGGCAGGGTGATTCTGGCTTTCCAAACTTGAGAAAATGAATGAGGGATGATCCTCTATTTATAGGGAAACTGATTGAATTCCCAAGCATGTGAAATGATGAAGTTTGGAGGGAAATCGTGTGAAGTTGCAAACAAGAAAAGTGTGACTTGCAATTTTATCAAAACTCATCAAAACTTTGCGTTTTATCATGCTAATCACTTCTGGAGGTTCACTAAACATGATTAGAAGCAAAAACACGCAACAATTTTGTTTTTAGAAGCCAAAACAAGGATTTAAAATTCTGACTTTTGGAGAAACTTCAGTTTCAAGTTACCAAATTTAAATCAATGGCATTCTCAACTCAAGAGGTCTTAGGACATGATTCTTGAAGCTTTAGAAAGATGAGATTACAAGCTTTACAATGTGCAAAGAATGGGATAAAATGGATGCTTGATCTGAAATTTGTGATGAGTCAAAGTTGAGGAAAAGAGGTTGACTTTCTATACTTAGAAAATTTCTAAGCTTTTTCTTCAAAAATGACTTATAATCTCTTACACCCAAACATGGCCTTCCACTTAAAATTTGATCTTGACCAAAAAAGATGGTATGAAGTAGATCTCTTGAATGGAAATTTGAGACTTAAACCATTCAAAATATTCAAAAATTAAGGAAGTTGTGACTTGTTGAAATTGGCAAAATTTCATAAAATGACCAATAATCTTTTGCATCCTTAGGGAATCTTCCATCCATTTTCACATTTTGCACTTAAAAGAATGGTTAAATTTAATATCTCTAAGATAAAGGTGGAAAAAGAATGGGATAAAGGTGACAAAAATTGACCCATTTATGATCTTTTAAAATCACCTAATGGAATTTGAAGGTTCATCTGGAGGACTTGTAATCTTTCTTCATCATTAAGTTTGTTCCACACAAAATTTCTTTGAAACTTTTGAAGTGATTTGTTAATAACCCTTTTAAGACAATCATGTTTTTGGAATCACCCAAAAATACCAAAAGATGAGCATGATACCCCTTTGAAGTTCAAAACCCTAGCTCCTAGAACAACAAAATGCTTTGGGAAAGTAAAACGCGGATCTCTATCTGAAACAATACATGTAGGAATACCATGTAAACAAACAATTCGTTCCACATACAACTGAGCAAGCTTCTCCATAGTGTAATCCATCCTAATCGGAATAAAGTGTGCAGATTTAGTCAATCTATCCACTATGACCCAAATAGCCTCATGGTTACTCGGAGTCCTCGGCAAACCAGAAACAAAATCCATCGAGATACTATCCCACTTCCACTCGGGAATAGACAACGGTTGCAACAAACCTGAAGGCTTCTGATGTTCAATCTTAGACTTTTGGCAAACCAAACAAGCATACACAAACTCAGCAATTTCTTTCTTCATACAAGGCCACCAAAACAGCTTCTTTAAATCTTGATACATCTTCTTAGCACCAGGGTGAATACTTAACCCACTTCTATGACCTTCCTCAAGAATCCTCTTTTTCACATCCCCCACATCGGGAACGCAAACTCTATCATGACATCTCAAAATTCCATTCTCATTAATTCTGAACTCTCCACCTTGACCTTGATTCACCAAAGTAAACTTGTCAACCAAAACCAAATCTGACTTTTGCCCATCTCTAATCTCTTCCAAGACACCACTAGTAAGCTTCATCATACCAAGCTTCACGCCAAAATAAGTCTCTTCACACACCAAACTCAAATCTCGAAATTGCTCCAACAATTCCCATTCTTTAACCATCAACATAGACATGTGTAAAGACTTCCTGCTCAAAGCATCTGCAACCACGTTTGCCTTACCAGGATGGTAATTCAAACTGAAGTCATAATCTTTAAGAAACTCTAGCCACCTTCTTTGCCTCATATTCAACTCTTTTTGATCAAACAAATATTTCAAACTCTTATGATCGCTAAAGACGTCAAATCTCGACCCAAATAAATAATGCCTCCAAATCTTTAACACAAAAACCACCGCTGCCAACTCCAAGTCATGAGTTGGATAATTCCTCTCATGCACCTTGAGTTGCCTCGAAGCATACGCCACAACCTGCCCATTTTGCATTAACACACCTCCTAAACCCATCAAAGAAGCATCGCAATAGACCGTAAACGGTTCAAATGGTTTAGGCAAAATCAAAACTGGCATAGTTGTCAACCTTCTCTTCAACTCTTGGAAACTATCTTCACACTACGGAGTCCACACGAACGCTTGACTCTTCCTAGTCAATTGTGTCAACGGTAAAGCTAGCTTGGAAAAGCCTTCAATGAACTTACGGTAATAACCCGCTAAACCAAGAAAGCTTCGAATCTCAAAAACTGACTTTGGAGATTCCCATTCTGACACAGCTTCTATCTTCGAAGGATCCACAGCAATACCTCCACGAGATATCACGTGACCAAGGAAACTCACTTGTTCTAACCAGAATTCACACTTCGAAAGTTTAGCAAACAAATGATTTTCCTTCAGAATTGACAAAACAATTCTCAAGTGTTCGGCATGCTCTGCTTCACTCTTGGAATAAATCAAAATGTCATCGATGAACACCACCACAAACTTATCCAGAAACTCATGAAAGATTCTGTTCATATACTCCATGAACACACCAGGTGCATTCGTAACACCAAAAGGCATCACTGAATACTCATAGTGTCCATAACGAGTTCTGAACGCAGTTTTCTGAATATCACCCGCTTTCACGCGAATCTGATGATAGCCTGACCTCAAGTCAATCTTGCTAAACACACATGCACCCACCAGCTGATCCATTAAATCATCAATCCTTGGAAAAGGATACTTGTTCTTAATGGTCACTTTGTTTAGCTGCCTATAATCCACACAAAGTCTCATTGTTCCTTCTTTCTTCTTCACAAGTAAAACTGGAGCACCCCACGGACTCACACTAGGACGAATAAACCTTTTGTCAAGCAACTCTTCCAGCTGACTCTTCAGTTCCACTAGTTCCGACGGTGACATCCTATAAGGAGCCATCAAAACAGGACTAGTACC
Organism: Vicia faba; assembly: GCA_948472305.1. Lineage (NCBI taxonomy): Eukaryota > Viridiplantae > Streptophyta > Magnoliopsida > Fabales > Fabaceae > Vicia > Vicia faba. Next base: position 64,380,600 of record OX451735.1, read on the forward strand.
AGGAATTAAGTCGATGGAAAACTCTACCTCGCGCTCAGGAGGTAAATCCGTAATCTCTTCAGGAAACACTTCAGGAAATTCGCATACCACAGGATAATCCTTTCTTACTCTACCATCTTCCAAAACCATACTCTCCATAAGCATAAACAACCCATCTCCATTCTTCACACTCTTCTCAACTTGCTGTGTAGACAAGAAAACCACACCATCTTTCTCGGACTCGAGAAAAAGAACAGCCTTAGCAAAACAGTTGATATAGACATGGTTGGCTTTCAACCAGTCCATACCCAGAATCACATCTATCTGATGCAAAGGAAGACACACGAGATCAACTTCGAAATCTCTTCCGCACATGCGCAAAGGACACTTCAAACAAACAACTGAAGTAGAAACTGAACCCATCGCAGGTGTATCTACCTCCATACTTCGATCCAAAGTAGACAAGACAAGGCCCAATCTCTTGGCACAATCTAAAGCAACAAACGAATGCGTCGCACCCGTATCAATAATAGCAACCAAAGACACATTAGAGATAAAGCATGTACCTCTGATTAGACGTTCCTCAGCAGAAGTCTCTGCTCCAGATAAAGCGAATACTTTTCCAACTTCTTTCTTTGGCTTTGGACATTTGGTACTTATGTGGCCTCGCTCACCACAATTAAAGCAAGTTACACTCACACCAACTCTACAATCCACCGCTTTGTGACCCACCCTGTCACACTTGAAACACTTAACTATCCCCTGGCGACATTCCATAGCACGATGTCCCTCTTTACCACATTTAAAACATTTGATTGGAGTAGTCATTCCCCCACTCGGACTCTTTCCACTGCTTATTGGTCTCTTTCCTCTTCCATCATAAGGCTTAGGACGCATCTGTCCCTTACCTCTTTTCTCACTCAAGCTCTTGTAATAAGCAGTGCTATCCCGACTGTCTTCGTCATAGATACGACTCTTATTAACCAACTCAGAGAATCTTGTAATCTGCTGATACCCAATCGCCTTCTTTATGTCCGGCCTCAAACCATTAACAAACTTAAGGCACTTCGACCTCTCAGCATTAACAGTGTTGTAGTGAGGACAGTATTTGATCAAATCTTGAAATTTAGCCGCATAGTCAGCTACCGAACCACTACCTTGTTTCAATTCCAGGAATTCAACTTCCTTTTTACCACGAACATCCTCCGGAAAATAATTCTCCAAGAATGCATCTCTGAAAATTTCCCAAGTCACCACAACCTGCTCCTCCTCATACCTCTGACTAGCGTTGATCCACCAGTCTTCGGCCTCTTTAATCAGCATGTGTGTTCCGAATTGCACTTTCTGAGCGTCGGTGCAATTCATCACACGAAAGATTTTCTCAATTGCTTTTAACCATTCTTGGGCTTCCACCGGAGCATGCTCTCCCTTGAAAGTAGGCGGGTTGTTCTTTTGGAACTTCCCAAGAGCACGAAAAGCATCTTCAGTACCATCATGTGGCGCTTGAGTCGTTTGCGGCATCTGATTTATTGACCCCGCAAGCAACCTCAATGCCTCAGCTAAAGCATCATCATTCCTTCTACCAGCCATCTTCTCTCTCTACAACACAAAGTATTGATCGCGTTAGCCACACAATCAAATAAAAGGGATTAACAAAATAAGACCTGACAACTGACCGACTATGCTCTGATACCACTATTGTAACACCCCTTCTAATTTCCCCAAATAATAGGCAAGAATTAAAATCAGAGAAAATAAATTGCACGGAAGGGATGTCACAACACACTTCACATTCCAAAATTTTAAAGAAAAACGGACAGGGTACGTTTGTAAATTTAAGCATATCAACACAAAACAAACATACATAAATGTTTAACTTCTTTCTCTCGTGCAAACGCAACGGAGTTTCAATATTTAACTTCATCTCCATTCATGGAGGAATCAAAACATAATTCAAGGCATCAAGCCATGATAATTCACATAAAGCATATGTTATCAAGTCTCACATACACAAAATAATATACACAAAGTAAGGATTATATACATCATAATCCGAATACAAAATAGACGAGTTCGACACTAAATATACCCCCCTCCAGGTGTTACTACCAGAGCATCGACTCGACTCTAATCAAAATAAAACAGATTGCAATCCAATGCATCCGCTAACTAGCGCCTCGCGCTACCATCCTCGGTACCTGAACAATGCCATCAAAAGCATTTTCAAACAGAAGGGTAAGAATTCCAATAATCATATAACATGTAATTAAGGTAAAGCAATGGCAATAAATAAAGCAATACATAATGATCATGTTCATTTTATCACCTATAGTATCCTTACTCAAGGAATCCATTTCCAACGCATTAACCATGTAAACCGATTATCCGAATACTCACATCCTTGGCGCATAACCATAATTCAAACAACAACAACATTGGCACATAATCAAACACATCAACACACATACATAACATGCACAATTATGCATGTGACTCACAACACGACTCAACGTATGCGAATGCGGTACCGACTCGTGGACCCAAGGTTCCACCACCTATGTTTCCCTTCCGGATCAAGGTCACTACGTCTTTTCCCACAATAGGGTCACCGTCTAGATATTGTGGACCCAATGTTCCACCACCTATGTTTCCCTTCCGGATCAAGGTCACTACGTCTATTCCCACACTAGGGTCACCGTCTATAAAATCATGTGAACCCACAGTTTCACCGTCTCTGTTTCAAGACCAACCATGCCATGCAATATACAATATAACCAATGCATGCAATTAAGATTCACAATAATCTTAACATACACATACCATCAAATCCAACCAATGGAACATCAACTATTGTACATGCATGCATACATATAATTTAACAATCACAACGTCAAGTAAAATGTATACAAACAAGTTACTTACTCAACCAAAACATAAACCATCAACTATCAAACAATTCCAAATCGGAAAGTATATTTCAACATAAAGTCATCATCAATGAACCGGCATTACTCTCAATGTTACTCATCGCGATCGAGTCACCGGAATGTAACTCGAACGCTTAAATTCGGGATTAAACTCAATTTATTTCATTTCGTACTAAAATCGGGTCGATTCTTAAAAAGTCGAAATTTCGCAAAACGAACTTCACTACGTTAATCTACACGTCGGATTATGCTAGCACGTCAATTTTCGTTAAATTTGGAGCAACTTGCTCCGTCGCCGAAATTGCCGAAATTGGAAAATCGGAACATAATCGGGTTCCAAATTAAATCGGCTAACTTATGTCATAATTTTATTTAATTAATATAATTATTTAATATATTAAATTAAGAAAATAAAAACAAAATATAAATTAATTAATTTCTAAATTTACTTTTCCATTTCTTATACTGCTATACATTTAGTTTCTAAACTACTGGTGCTTCAGTTTTTTTTTTGTTTTTTATACTGCTACATTTAGTTTAGGAAACGTAAATCTACTTTTAGTCTTCAGGATGTTATACATGCTTTAGCTTATAGATTTAACTTCTATGCATACTGCATAAGGTAGTTTTTATTTCTTCTAAATTCAACTGCTACACTTATATGCATACTGCATAAGGTAGTTTTTATTTCTTCTAAATTCAACTGCTACACTTATATGCATACTGCATAAGGTAGTTTTTATTTCTTCTAAATTCAACTGCTACATTTAGTTTAGGTAGTTTATAAGCTGGATTAAAAAGAACATGCTGCTAGTTTTATTATAAACTTCAATATAATTAATATAATCTCTATTTTCTTTTTAATTTTAATTTAACTAACCTAATACTAATTCAACAACAACAACAACACCTAATTAACTCTTCTAATTTCTATCACAAATCCTCAACAAAACTCAAAAAACCTAACATCAATTTTTTTTCCCCAAATCCAAAATATATCAAATCAAACTATAACTATAAGCATTGGAAAATCAAACCCCTTACCTCTAGTGTTGATTTTCTTGGAACAAGATAATGATTTTGTAGAACAAACCCTAGCCTTCTTCTTCTCTTCTCTTCTTCTTCTCTCTTTTTTTTTATCCTCTTTCTCTTCTTACCAACTACTCTTACTAACTCTACTTTTCTATTTTATAAAACTATCCTTCTACTACTAACTTTCCTCCCTCTATCTTTCTAAAATTATAATTTGGCCCCAACAATTATTTAATTCAAATTATAATATATAACTCTATTAAAACAATATTACACTAAATAATATTTATTCTATATAAACCTAATCATGCCAATTAATCAAACAAAGTCAAATATTACTACACACCAAATTAATATTATTCAAAATAATATTTTGACATAATAAATATTTTTATTTCATATTACCCAATTAATATTTTAATCGATATCAATTGAATATATTTCTCAAAATAGATATAATTTAATAGTTTTGGAAAATAATTAATGAAATAACATTTAAATATAAACGGCGTGTTACAAAGCCCGCTTGTGAAGGTCTTATCTAAAACGATCGACCATTGTCCTACATAGCTTGAGAAAATTGTTAACATCCTTTGAGAGAGGGACCATTACACTTTCTGCGTCCTTTAAGCTTCTGGGAATGTCTTCGATAAGGTTGTTGGCCAAGAACACGAGCTTCTCATGCTTATCCTTGTAGTATCGATACTCCTGGTAGAGGTTGGGAATTATCTTGTATTTATCCCTTCCTGCTTGGGAAATCTTTGTATATTGCTCTTCCCAATACATCTTTTCAGCTCTCAGCTCCGTATAGAGTCTTCACTGTATTAGGAAGTCCTTCCGGAGGCCCTCCAGCTCGAGGTATACTTGCTCATACTCATCATTTTTCTAGGCCATATGTCTTTCTGCCCTCATTTTCACAAGGCGCTCTCTGCCTTCTGCCTCTTGGCTATCCTGAAGCCTAGTAGTGAGGTACTTCAACTATTATTCTTTGTCTAAAGATACCTGGGTCAAGCTTTGGATCTGGGCCTTTAACTCTTCCTCTAGCACTTTATTTTCCTACATAGCTTTTTCATACCATCTATTTAACTTTCTGATTTCATTGGCAGGATCTTCCAGCCTCTGATCATGGGAATCCAGATTAAAAGTATCACTTAACAACTCTTCGGTTGAATGTTTCCTTTTCAAATGCTTCGTGCTCTTTTTGAATATGTTGATCTTTTGATTCGAGTATGTGCTGAATTTGTCTTTTCTCCTTGGTCAAATTAAGGAGATTGAGCTCTAGTTCTTCCTTCTCCCTCTGAGCCTGCTTCAGCGCTTTATTCAGATCATCTACCTCTTCTAAAGACATAGGAGAAGTGATTGGGACCTCTTGCTTATACTCAGGATCTATATCAAAAAGAAGTTTGATAATTTGCACCCTATTTAGAACCCGTTGTGTGTACGGTTCCTTTGCCACTGCATTTTTCTTACCCTCTTTTCTTTTGTTAACCCTACTCTAAGCCCGAATGATTTTGTTGAGTAGCTCTCTATCATTTCTGCCCATGTCGTGAACAATCAATTGCTGAAGTTGCTCATCTGAAGGTTTGTCTTCCAGAGGATACCCTAGTTATCATAGGGCCAAGGTGGGATTGTAATTGATACATCCTTGTGACCCGATTTGTGGGACATTAGGAAAATCCCCACAACCATAGACAATATCACCAATATCCAACTTCCTGGCATACCACAACACAAAGCTAGCAGTGAGAGATATTAGCTTCTTAGGCCATTCATACCTTGACAAATTTGGGACCAAGTAACTTTCTTTGTAAAGATGATTCATGAACCAATAGTATAGCAACAGAATACAGTAGTTTAAAGTACCTCTTTTCTTTTCGTACCATGTATGAATAGCATAGTAGATATTAGCAAGAAGAGCTGGAGTAGGGTCTGTATTAAAGGACTTTATACCCCAAAACACGCTGATGGTTTTAGGGTCAATATAGTCTATAGTGCACGGAAACCAGACAACACCAAATATAAGCAACCCAAGACAGTCGACACAAGATTCCTATTCCTTGTTATTTGCCACATCAAGAGTTTTACTCTCCAAATAACACCTTTTAATTCCTCGCACTTTTCCTTCTTTCTTATAATTAAGAGCAAACTCAAGATAAGGGATTCCCAAACCTTCGTCTAGTATCTTGATATCAATGGTTTGTCCAATACCTGTATAAGCCTTCTCTTTGGAGAAGTTTAGAATTATATCCAGTTCCTCTACGGTCAGAGCTAACTGGAAATCTTGAAATGTGAAGCATCTCAGCGGAGGATCATAGAATTGTACTAGAGCAGAAATAGCGTCCAACTTCACTTCAACTTTAATTAAATCTAAGATATCCCCATAGAGACGGGTAAATGTTTTCATGGCCCTTTCAGATAATCTTTCCTTTACAACTTCGATTTGAGTCATATCTGGCTTGGCAGCATTGATACGAACAAGTTGTTTTCCTTTAGTATTCATTTCTAGATACTCACACAAAAAACCTTTACTCTTTTTTTTTGTATTTCTTTGTACCCTGTGAATAAGACAAACAAAAGCAAACAATGTATGATGAACATGTGAAATGTAGAGATGCATGAATATATGAATAAAATGTTAAATGACAAGATTTAGGGAATAATAACCCGTAGAAGGTAGGCTCTTAGCTTGGGTTTATGGATATTATACCCTCCCCATAAGGTGGTTTCCTTAAGGGTATCATGAATAACACTAAAGGGAACGGCACAAGGGCCTCCCTTAAGCGGAGTCTCTTTGGAGACCGAAACTTCCTTCTCTAGGTCGTGAAAGGTATCATCATGAGATTTTAGTTTGGGTTTATACAAACAGCCATTGGTGTCATTCCAAAGTCCTACTTCCCAAGAGGATGTCTCTTGAGACGTATTTCTTTTGCGAAATTCCACCGACTCTAGGCGAAGTCGTCACATAAACTCATAGGGATGATGTATCCCCTTTTCTAATAGATGAACCTTCTTTTTAAGGTTTATTAAAAAATATTTTTCAAATTTTAAAATCCCGCCATAGACATATAAATATAATGAATAACAAGAAAAAGCAAGAAAATAAATAAAGAAACAATTAAATAAGAAAACATAAATTAAACAAATATAAAAAACCTAAAAATAAGAAACCCTTAAAAACCCTAAAACTAAAGGACAAGGCTTCTAAACCTAGTGTTGAGTCCCCAGTGGAGTCGCCAGTTGTTGCGACTGGTTTTTTAATCAGAGTCGCCACCCTTAATTTTTATCCTAAAGGAAGGGAGTATAAAGGAATAACCCTAAAAAGTTTCAGAGATTCTAGGTTTGAATCGGTTCTAGACGAGGGGAAGGTGTTAAGCACCCCTTATCTACGTTGTCCGCAAGGATACTAAGTTTAAAGCACTTTTAAGAAAATAGGGTTTTAAATATTTTTTAGGGGGAAAGGGTTTGATTTTTTTTAGTTAGGGGGACTCGCCATGATTTTTGATCGTATGCCTATGTATCCTCTTAGGAGGAATCAGAGTCCCATTTTGTAGTTCGCGGTTTATTTGTGTTTTTTATGGATTGCGAAATATATTTTGAATTCCCCGCGTATGCGGTCTAAGAGTATGAATAAGTGGAGTTTATTAGACCCAATACGCAATTAACTTAAGTATATTCGCATTCCTTTTCGAAAATTAATGTTGAATTAATTTATTGCGAAAAATAGTTTTGTGATGGTTTAGATATTTTTAGACGTACAGCTGAGGAGTCTGATATAGCCCTCTTATCATGTGGTCAGATATTGGCCACATGTCGCTTGCGAATATTGTAATTTTAATGAATCGCAGGTTTTAATATTTTGATATAAAATATTAAATTAAAATATGTTGCGAAAGTTATTTTTAAGCGTGTGATTTTATTATAAATAAGCAATATTATATTTTGACTAAGTCTAAAATAATCCATTATTTATAATAATAAATAACATGTAATATTATAATTATTAAAATATAAATATATATAATATTACAATTATTAAAATATAAATATAAATAGATAAAAATCAGAAGAAAAAAAATATATATATAAAATGGAATTAAATTTAAAAAAATATAAATAAATAAAATGAACTTGCTGGGGGTGCGATTTTATGATGTGTAGTAAAGCTAGGGAGTGCTATTAAGAAGGGCCTGAATTCAGATTTTAAATTCAGGCCCAAAAGGCCAGGGGGTACACATTACATTGGATTAACAGATAAAGGGGGGTGTGAGTAGCCAGGCCCAAGTACATATTATGGACTTGGCATGTTAGACGTGGGGGGTATACTGGTAGCGTGGCTAATGAAAAGGGGGGGGGGGGGGGGGGGGGGGAGGGTCTGATAGAAATCGGCCTAGGGGAAACTAAAGCCCAATATGCTTATAATAGTAAAAAAATGCAGAAAGAAATGAATGATGGGCCAGTTTGTTTCTTTTCTTTGGGCCCGATACATCTTATTCTTTAACAAAACAATTTTTTTTATTTGTTTATCCCATTTTCTTCTTGTCACCTTCTTTCTCTCACGCTTTCTCTAACGCAAAAAACATGGATTTTGTTTTCTATACCTTCTCTATCCTCTTTGCCTCCATTTTGGTCACCAATTCTCCTTGTTTTTTCAGGTCCAGTGGTAAAGGTGATGATGTTTTCAGTGGTGGATAAAGATAATGGCTTTGTTTCGATCGTTGATGGCAAAGAGGTGATGGCACAAGGCGACAATGGATGATTGCGTTGGAGAAGCGTAGCGCGGTCTAGGTTAGAGGAAAGAACTTCCTATGTTTCCTTTGATGTAAAAAATACTCTCTCTGTATCTCTTTACTGTTTTCTTTTCGTTACTGCCTCCTTCTCTCTTACTATTTCTCCTCTTTTTATAGAAATTAGGATTATCGAATTAGGAAATTTAGTTAAGTTATTGTTTTTTTGATTTAGGAATTTTTTTCAAATGTAAATTATTAGGGTTCTTGATTTAGAAAATATATTGAATTTGTTGTTTGTAAAATTATTGGACGCTTATTGAATTGTATTCTGCAGTTTGAATGTATTTCTAAGTTTGTTAAGATATGTTTTCTGTAATCAAGCCATTTCCAGATTCATTTAGGAACATGTTTCTCTCTTCCACAGGCGTACGTGATTTCTACAGTAAGTGTTCATGAAAAAAAAATTGGGCCACGCTTTGTTCTGACTATTGAGGGCTTGCAATGATCCTTTTGGGCAAAAATTGGGCCGACTATGCATTTTGAAACAGCGAAAAGAACTACCTGTTGGGTTTAAAAAAACATTTTTTTAAGACATTTAAACAAATCTGAATGAAAAAAAACTTTCCAAAATAAATTAAAAAAACTTGTAATGCGCCCTCTGCGTTTGGGCTTGTTATTTGAAAAAAACAACCCTTTTGATAAATCAGTAATATAAAAAAAAGAAATTTTTTCTTTTCAAAAAGGAATGGGCCCAATGCTTTGGGCCAAACATTTTGACAAGTCAGAAAAAAAATAGTGTTTTTTCCAAAAGAAATGGGCCTTTAAATAAATAATTAAAAAATGTCTAAATGGGCTTTTGTATTATATGAGTTTGTTCACCTTCTAAAAGAATACACCTCCCCTCATTAGAAAATGGCTCTTGTTAGAGATCCAAATGGGCTGTCAGATGTTGATGGCCCATTTTAAATCAACACACTCCTATTTTATGTTTTAACCTCCCCGTAAAAATATAAAAATTAAATAATATGATTTAATTAAAGGGAACCTAAACATAAATAAGGGTAGAGTAAATTTGGGGTATGACAACTTCCCAAGCTAATGGTTGTGTATGGCTGAAGAAGGGTATTCAACGCTTGATTGATAGCCATGAAATTCTATTCGAGAAAACTCCGTCCATGAAGAGTTTGCATGAAATTATATCTCAATAACTGAGACTTGAAGATGTTTCTATAATCACAATTTCCAATACTCCTATAAGGATCACCTCTAGAGGTCCTATAAGAATTTCTGCTGAGCCAAGAGTGGCCCCCCTGATCATTACCGCATTGGGGACAGTCCCCTATTCCTCTGACAAGGTTGTTCCCTGAAACTATGGGGCAGAAGTTTATTATCATGGTGTCAAGAAAGAGCCGTGGATTATCGAAGATGAAGATTCTGAAGTTACCAATCTCAATAATATTGTCGGAACCAGTAAAGTTACCCGAACGGGAAGGATCTTCTCCCTAGAGATCTCTCCTCCAATCACAACACTTGTTCATATTTATGCTACTAGGTCAACTGCTGAAGCTCGGGGAAAATAGAAAGTGACTGTGCCTGTTGTTGTACCCAAAATTTACCCTCTCTTTTCTCAAGACCTTTCCTCACAAGGATTTTCAAAAGTTCAAGTTTTCACAAGTACAATTGGATTTTTAATTGGGCTTTCAAACATCAAATCAAAGAAAAGCAAATTTTCCTTGATTCTTAAGCTTCAATTAGACATCTAGCTTCCTTCAAGCAGGCTTAGTTCAGAGGTTTCGATTGAGCATCTAGCCTCCTTCGATCAAGCTTTGGTCCACAAGCTTTGATTGGGCATTTGGTTCCCCTTCTAGAAATCTTTTATCCACAAGCTTCGATTGAGCATTGGCCTCTTACATGCTTGCTTTGATTCACAAAGCAGTGGCCTCCTGCATGCAAGATTTGATTGGACAAGGGCAACTCTCATACAAAGCTTCATTTGAGCATTGACCTCTTGCATGTTTGCTTTGATCCATAAGGCAAGTGCCTCCTTTGTGCTTGCTTTCGACTCAGAAGGAAATGGCTTCCTCTGTGCTTGCCTTCAATGCACATGGCAATGGCTTCCCTTCATGCTAGCACCCACAAAGCAGTGGCTTCTTTCATGCGTGCTTCGAGTCACTGGGCAGTGGATTCCTTTGAACAGATTTCTTTGATTCCACATTTAAAAACCTTTAACACACATAGTCTCTACACTATGTCACATAATTGGTGGCCCATTCGAAGGACATGTGTGATAAAGTGGCAGAACCGACTGTTATTTACTGGTTTTACATTTTTTATTTGTAAATGTGCGGTAAGCAAGAGTCTCCGCCGTCTTTTCTTTTATCCAACAAAAGAAAGGGTGAAAAGAATAGAAAAAGACCTTTTCGAGATGTTTTCTGAGTAAGGGGGGTAGATTATGGAAAGGGAAGGTGTTAGCATCCTTTCCATCTGTGGTTTTCCACGGGCTCTTAGAAGTTTTCTCATTTATAAAATGCTTTTGTGCTTTGTGTTTGAAAATGTTTTGAAAACGCCTTAGTATGGCGAACATTGTAATGTTTCTCAGGATAATAGAGAACGTATACAAAGTGTTTGGAAAATGTCTTTTGAAAAGTAGTTTTTGTGTGTAAGTGAAAAAAGGTGTTTTTTGAGCAAACTTTTAACAGCTATCTACTTTGTTACTGGAAAAGGATCGTTCTTTTCCTCTTTTCCTTTAGACAGTGATATCCTACTATTAGTGAGTAGGTAGCCTTGGCGTTGAATGTTGAGGGAGAATCGAAGGGACGTTACAGTCACGAAGGCAATTTATGGAGATGCTTTAGAAATTCTGTTTTAGGGACTAGATAATTTACTGAGAAGGCAATTGTAAGGTCATCGAGGGACTATGATCTTTTGATTTTATGAGTCTTTGCTAAAGCATTCCTTCCTCATGACTGTTTTTTAAAGGCAACCAAAGTGGGCGTACCTTAGAGGTGCTTGTGTGCAATTGTGTTATCTTTGTCATACATATCTAGTTATTAGCAGTTAATATGAAAAGCAGTAAAAAATGCAGAGAATAGAGGTCCTACGCTATTACAATGCTTCGGGGAGGGGATTTACATTATACAAGGATAACGAGGGATAAAGCAATAAATATCCTAATTTTAATCTATTACATCTGGTAGGCAGATACAATAAAAGTAAAAATATGGAATTAAATAAAAACGCGTAAAGTAAAAGAAAATCTTTTTGTTGTTTTTTGGTATAAAAGAAAAATAAGGCCTAAGTCTATTTAATTTTAATTTTAAGAAGAAAAAAAAGATGTTAAAATAATTAATTAATTTGTTTACAAAATTAACTTAATTAGAAAAAATAATAGCCTAATATTTTTGTGATTTTGATTTTAATGTTAATTTAAATTAAAAAAATCAATAAAAGAAAATGAAAAAAAAATACAAATGGTCCTTCGATCCAGGGGAGGGGATTGCCCTTCGATCCTGGGAAAGGGAACGTCTTTCGATCCAAGGAGGAGGTGTCTCTTTCGATCCATGAGGGAGGTGCCTTCTTTCGATTGGGCTAGGGAGTGGGCGTGAATACTCTTTGATCCAGGGAAGGGGATTGCCCTTAGATCCCGGGGAAAGGGATTGCCCTTCGATCCAGGAAGGAGATGTTTTCTTCGATCCAGGAGACTATGGGAAGCTTCGATCCAGAGAAGGTGTCTCCTTCGATCTGGGATGCTATACCTGCAAAAGTACGTTAGTGAATTGAAATGCAAGATGTAAAGCCCGTAATTTAATTAATTATTTAATTAAATTATTTTTGGAATACTTATGAGGAAGTGTTATTATAATTGGATTTATTTTATTAAATGGAGAAATAATAATATATTTGAGGTATTATATTATTATGTGAAATAATGTTAAAAGCTAATATTATTTAAGGTGGGCTTAATTTGAGATAGTGGAAGTATTAAGGGGGTGTAAGTTGGATCCCAATAAGGAATAATCTAATAATATTAGGTTATTTTATTATTTGTTGTTAGAATAGAAGGAAGAAACAGTAAGAAGAGAAATAAGGATTGTGGAAACGTGAAGCTGCCGGTTTTTGAAGGAAACGGCAAGAATAAAGATTCAACCCGGAAAATTGTAGAGAAACCTTCGATCCAAGGTAAGGGTGGGGTTTTGGCTTTATAATTGGGTTCATGATGTTTGATATATGGGGTTAGATGAAATTGTTGTTTTTGTTATTGAATTGAATGATGTTTGATGAATTCTTGATGAATAATGATGTTATGATGCTGTGTAATCGATGTTTTATTATAAGTTAATGTTAAGTGATGAGATATCATGGTTATGATGAGGTTTATAGGGCTGTAATTAGATTCTAGTAGTGGTAATACAGTAGAAAACGCAGAAAATTATGCAGAAAATTGCAGGATGCGTCGACCTCAAACTGGATGAGTCGATGCAAGGAGGCTGTTGGACTCAGGATGAGTCGATGCATGCAGGGCTTGCGTTGATGCATGTTAAGTATAAGACTCAGGATGAATCGACGCAAAGGGAGGATGTGTCGATGCATGATGAGTACAGGACTCAGGATGAGTCGACCGGTACGATGCATGTGTCGATACATGCTGAGATTTGAAGCAGAATGAGTCGATCCATGGGGGGGTGAGTCGACTCATAGCGTGAAGAAGAAGCAGGATGTGTTGATCCATAGAGTTTCGTGTCGATACATAATGTCTGGTGTGATCGGTGGATCTGGAACTGACTGTTTTAACGCTGGTTCGCGAAATGTCGCGGAAGCAAGAGTCGCCACCGTCTTTTATTTTCTCCAAATGGAAAGGACAAAAGCACAGAAAAATTCCTTTAAAGAGATCGCTCTCGGTTCGGGAGGTAGGTTATAGAAAGGGAAGGTGTTAGCACCCTTTCTATCCATGGTTATCCATGGGCTCTTAGATACTTGCTCAATGTGTTTTCAAGAATTGTTTGTTTGCTTTTCAATGTGGGTTTAAAAAAGTTTCTTTGAAAAAATTTCAGATCGACTCATACGTCAGAGTGTTTGAAAAGTTTGTTTTGAAAGCTTTTGAAAAGTGTTGGTGAAAAGATGTTTTGATTTGTTTGAAGTTAGAGCAAGTATCCTTGAGAACCTACCTACCCTAAGGAATTCGTCTGTGTAAAAGTCCTTTAAAGTAGTGCCATCCCACCATTGAGAGGTAGGTAGCACCACCGTTGGAGGTGTTCGGGTCAATTCGAGTTTAGGGACATGGTGATCACCAGAGCAATGGGAAGACACCTTAGAAGCTACCCTCATGCCAGGTTCCCGGATCATGAGGACTTACTAAGACGTCCTCTACTCGATGATTACCTTTCGAAAGGCAACAGTGAGGCGTACCCTAGGGGTGGTGTGTGCGATTCGTGTGTCGTGTTTCAGTTATTTGTCTTGTCATGTTTGTTGTGATCTACGCTTGATTTTAATTAAGACATTCATTCTTGCATGCTTTTTAACAGTTGAAATATTTGCGAGGAAAAATAAATCTACGACTATTACAAAGGCGCGGGTCCACATCGCCAAAATTAAACCGGACCCGATTTAGCGGAAAATAAATAAAGCAATAAAATAAAAGTGCGAGAAATTTAAATTACAATGCTTTGGGAGAGATACAAAATTATAATAAGCAATAAAGTAAATACGCGAAAGAAAATAATTAAAACAATGGGCGTTGGACCCTTTTGCAAAATATTTAAAGTTAATGAGAATTAATTAATTAGAATTAAATGTTTTTGGTATTTTATGTTTTTTAAGATTTAAAAGAAAAAGAATTTAGTGAAATTAAAAATAAAATGCTAAACCCTAGTTCTAATGTTTTTTAAGTTATTAAGAAAAAGATTGCATTTTTAACCTAATTTAAATCTAAGTTATTTATATACATTTAATTATAAAAAATAAAATAAATAAATAAATAATATTGTGACAAAAAAAGAAAAATTTAGAAGGAATAGAAATTGCTAATTAACCTAATTCTATATTTTTATTTAATATGAAAAGAATTAAAATTTGCAAACATCCCAATTAAAACTAAATTCATTATATATTAATTTATTTACAAGAAAATAATTATAATAACAATATTTGTTCTTTTTTGGTCTTTTTCTGATTTTTTATGATGTTTTTATATTTTTGTGGAAATAAATTAATTATGTTAAAACAAATAAAATAAATAAAATAGCAAAAATAAAATAAGAAAAAAAAATAGAAGAAATGCAAACCAGGGTGGGGGTGTAGTCCCAAATGTGAGGTTCAGGCCTAGCAATTCAGGCCCAGTAAGCTGGAAATTTGTTGACCTTTCTGGATCCTATGTGATGCGCTTGACCAGGTGCAGCGTGTCCCTTGAATCTATGCCTTTGGTTTGATCGTTTAGGACGCGTGTAGGTTTGATCATTGAGGATGCGTGGTATGCCTACGTTACTGAAACGCATAGGAATTGCTTTTGAAAAATGATATGGAAATTTGTAAGACCTGGGGCTCGAACCCAGGTCATGTATCATTCCAAACAACGCCTCTTGCCACTGAACCATCGCTTAATCATTTGACATATAATAACATATAAATAACAAAAGGAAAAATTGGTTAGTGGCCACTAAAAACAAAAAAAACGCGCGCTGATTTGTATGAACCAACCAGCGTTTGACACGGTATCGTCTTCTCCACTATCCTGAAACTTCAAACGCATAGGCAACGGTTTCTGAGCGTGGCTTAAAGCTGGTTTTAGGAAAATAGCGATTAGGTCCCTAACGCTCATAAATTGAGCGCGAGGGTTCCATTGCTTTCGTCCTCAAGCATTGAGTCCATTGATGGTCATCTGGAGCTCTAATTTTTCCTTATTATGAAAGCCCTAAATTGAAAGACCTGCAAACCCTAGAAACTGGCCATGGCAGAATCTTATACATAGCACGATAATCAAATTAAATGTGATGGTTAGCTTTAAAACATTGCAAAGAACAAGAATCCATGATTAGAATGTCATGATAATGCCTGGAATTGAAAATACGATTATGCTTTTTTATGGAAAAAGATGGACTTATGTATACCGATTCCACGCGTATTGATGGTTGTTCTTGATTGGTACACGTTCAGAATTAGTCAAGGAAGCTATTGGAATAAGACTTAGGGCTTCAATCCTCCCTCAAGGTTGATTTCAGATTTGAGTTCTTATGGAAAAAATTTCAATGTTCCAATGGCTCTTGAGGCGCAGCTTAGAGTCCAATGTCATTAGGTCTTTTATTCTGAATATGTAGTGAGCATGCTAGGTCAACAAAACTTGACAAAATCCAAGGCATTCATTGTTTGGATATTTGATTTTGTTAAGAATCTTTTCACATCTTTTTTCATGTTGTTTTTGCACAAATCATATCCCAATGCTCCAAATCTTTCCAAATTGGCTTAGGCACGAATTATTGAGCCTAAAATGTGTACAAAAAGATTCATTAGGTCAAGTTAGATATTTTCTATATATTTAAATAATTTAAATGAATTAATATTAATATAAATTCAAATAAATAATTAAAAAATGAGAAAATACTTCCCTTTGGGCCTAATGGTCGTGCATAGGCTTGGCATGAAGAAACTTGGAAGAAAAATGGGCCCATTAGCATTTTTGGATCATTTGCATCAATGTTGACTTTTCAAAATTCCCAAAAATTTCCCAACTTCCACAAGGCATAACTTGCTCAATTTTTAAGCTTTTCACATGTTCTTGGACATTTTGGAAAGGTCTTTGGGTCCTTTAACCAATGCCTTTGGTCCTATGTCATTTTGATTTACCAAACTCAAGTTATGGCCTTTGACTTAAAGTCCCTTTTTGTTGACTTTTGAAAATGACCTATAATGTTGAAATTGATAACTTTTTGTGAGAGCATTTCTTGGACTTGGAATATGAAGATGAGTTGTAGGAAATGTCTTTCTCTTCAAAATGAGCTTTGGATGGAAATTTTCTGATAATCCATGTGAAAGTTATGCCCTGGTCAATTTCAGTTGACTTTTTCAGCTGTCCAAATATAGCAACTTTTGCATCTTTGATGATTTCTGAGCCAAATTTTGAGAATCATGATCAAGCATTGATCAAATGATGTTTGTGGCTTCAAAATGATGTATTGACCAAAAATTTGAACTTTTGACTGTCAAATGACCATTTTGCCCCTACAGTTGACTGTAGTGCAATCTAGGGTTTTGACTGTGCAATTTTGAGCTGAATGCCTTGAAACTTGATATGAGGATACTTGACCATCTTTGTAGGCATATGAGACTTGATTGGGCCCTTGAAAACTTCCTTTTCTTGATCAGAACACAAACCCTAGTTTTGACTGTATGGGAGACAGTTGACTGCATAACCCTTGGGGAATTTTGTGACTTGTCTTGGCAATTTCTTGAAGAATATGGGAGGGCAAATTTTGGGGTACAACAGTTGCCCCTGTTCAATCTTCTTAGACCTGAGGATGCAGATTGGCTGACGTGCCTTTCGTAATCCGAGGGTAGAAGATGATTGAACACTAGAGTGCCCAGTAATTTGCGCTCACATAGTAGCAGTGATGATGGGGGAATGGGCTTATAGATGCCATTTGGAGATTGCTGGATAGGGTGATGGGCTTATAGACGCCATCTGGATGTTGATCGCGTAGGAGACTTCTTAGCGAGAACCTGTATACCTGCAGAACAGAAAAATGAGTACCTGACACGTTGCAGGAGCTGATTTTAGATGCTTGATACTGATGTGTCCTGACTGGTTACAGGAGTTGAGTCTGGAGCTTCAAACGCTGATGAATGAACCAGGTATGGTTACTGCCTTAGCATGAATGATAAGAGAACCTTGGGTGACTTTAATCTCAACAACGCTCGTTGAGAAAAATCTTGATGGGAATTATTATCTTCGCAGTATTGGGCAGAGAACCATAGGCAATTATAATCTGAAAGGAATGATCACCTCACACTCATCGTCGGAGAGGGAAACATTTGAAAAAGGGATTACTACCTCACACACTGTTGGAGAGGGAACCATAGGAGACTATCACCTCACACTCATCGTCGGAGAGGGAAACATCTGAAAAAGGGATTACTACCTCACACACCGTTGGAGAGGGAACCATAGGAGACTATCACCTCACACTCATCGTCGGAGAGGGAAACATCTAAAAAAGGAATTACTACCTCACACACCGCTGGAGAGGGAACCATAGGGAGAATATCACCTCACACTCATCGTCGGAGAGGGAAACATCTAAAAAAGACTTCTGGAAGCAGTATCAGAACGTCACCATATCTGGTTTACATCTGAAACTATATCTGGAAGGAAATCTGGAAGCAGTATCAGAACGTCACCATCGCTGGGTTTACATCTGAAACTATATCTAGAAGGGATTCTGGAAGCAGTATCAGAACGTCACCATCGCTGGGTTTACATCTGAAACTATATCTAGAAGGAATTCTGGAAGCAGCATCAGAACGTCACCATCGCTGGGTTTACATCTGAAACTATATCTAGAAGGGAATCTGGAAGCAGCATCAGAACGTCACCATCGCTGGGTTTACATCTGAAACTATATCTAGAAGGAATTCTGGAAGCAGCATCAGAACGTCACCATCGCTGGGTTTACATCTGAAACTATATCTAGAAGGAATTCTGGAAGCAGCATCAGAACGTCACCATCGCTGGGTTTACATCTGAAACTATATCTAGAAGGAATTGCGATAGTTGATAGTAGTCATTTTTGTATTGACCTTTTTCCTGAAAAGGCGAGACATAATTGGATGCAAAATCATGATGCATGAACTGTATGTCTTCAAAATCAATGAGATTCGTGTAGTATGATGCATATGCATGCTATCATGATGTATGTGACGTTTTATGAATGTATGTTTGTCTAAGAAAATAAATCCTTGACGGGTGCCGGGAAGTCGTATCCTGGGCTGATGTTGAAGAATAGTTGCAAGAATTCCAATAGACGAAGATAACTCCGTTGGGGAATAAACTTGGCGAATGTAGGATTCTGCGGGGAGACAAAGATATTCTAGCGACCAAGCTGGGAAGAAATACTCTATGGGGGATGTTTTTGCTGAATTGTTGAGGATGACTCGCTGAGGATACCTTGCTGTATTGGAAGTATGAATGGACTTCGCTGGGGATAAGAAGATTCTGTCGACGACGCTCTTTCCGTGGCTTTTGGCTGAGGATAACCCAGTTATATCCTGTTAAGGAAATAACTCTTTAGATCAAGCCGGACGACGCGCTCGTGCTCTGCGAGGGTAAGCTTCCAGAATCTACTGGGGGTAGGCTTACTGCTTGGGGATATGAGTTCCATCTTTGCTGGTGAAGCTGGATTGGATTCTCCTGGGGAAGCTTTGAACTGCGTTGGCTATGTTCTTCAACGGAGCTTATCCTGATGCTTTGGAGGATAGAACAAATCAGACTGCTCAGACCAACCTTTATTGCCCCTGTTTCTTGTGGGGTGCTGATAGTTGTTGGCGGACAAACCTTCTTCTGGTAGACAGATGACAAGAAAACGGGACATAGTCGTACGCTTTAATCCCTAACTTTTGCCTGGACCGCCCTTTCGGGTTTTCAGTCCACCGGGATACCCATTTTTGCCCAAGCCGCCTTTTCAGGTTTTCGACTTGCCGGGTGTACAGATTTTTTTCATTTCATCCCTTCATTTTGCCCGAACCCTTTTGGTTCGCCGGGAAGCCCTTATTTTTGCCTAGGTATGTCAACCTAGCGGGTCTTTGATTATGCGTAGTATTTTCCCGACTATGTCCGTTCTCAGAAAGTAGGGAGTTGCCACTGTTCAGAAGTGTTTTGTCATGCCACCAGAAGGTATTTGATTAGGCAAGATTCGTTGTTGGACTGCCCCAAATGACTCAGGCGGAGATTTGCCCCAGGCTATTTGGCCTTTGAGAGATTCTCCGAATCTTGATTGGATTGCCCCAGATAATGAACAATAGCCATACCTGCCCCTTGATTGGAGATACTCTGTTCATTAGGCATTCATCGTGCAAATTTCCCTGCTGTTCGAACAAAAAGTCATATGCAAACAAAGTTATGTTAAAAATGCAAAGCTTATGTCTGTCTCGAAGATTTTGAAAATGCATTTTTTCATAAAACATGTGAATGTTTGTAAGACATGATGTCAACTCTGTATTTACCGTAGCCTTAAGGAGTCAGGATACCTTCGTAACAGTATGCTTTCGAACTAACCCATGCTTCAGCTAGGACTTTTGAGGGTTATAACGTGGCCTGGTTCACGGTTTAAGAAACAAAGGATAAAGGCTCAAATTATTTGTACCCACCCGCTCTTCGTGATGTTCTCCAAACCTAAACTCAGTTGATCGTGCGTTAGACCTTGCTTGAGTCTTTGCTTTGATGTCCCAATAATGGTTCAGATGTTGATGATTTCTTTTGAATAGGCAGTCATTTTTTGCTTTGGTTGAGGGTTTGTGAGACCTCTTTCTTGATTTTTGTTATCCCTTTCTTTTTTGCCTGAACTGTTTCCTTTTTTGGAATTACAGTCAGCGGGATGCCCCAGTTTCATAAGTCTCTTTTCATAGGTTTAGACTTTTTTTCTTTGGGCTTTTCATTTATGAATTTTGATGATGACTGCCTGTCCTTTTGATTGTTCTGAACCATCACTGTCTTTGTTCATTTTGTAAAGATCTCTTCGGTGCCATTCGTTATGCACTTGGATCAACTGAGAGAACTACCCTGCCCCAGGTTATGATAAAGGGTTTCAATTTTCGAAAATAAAACTCCTACTTCTTTGGCTCAGAGGGGTTGACGAGGGATTATCTTCCTTATAACTCCAGTGTTTAGGATTTGAAACAATGCCTGTACCTCATCAGCGGGGTCTGTTCAAAAGCATACTGTAAAGATCGTGGTATCGTTTTCGTCATCCTCCCTCAAGAGGCTCAGAGTTATTAACCGAGAGTTGACATCAGAAAAAATATGAAAAGAATATAACAAAAATAATTGTATTAATTCCCCAAAACAGACATATGCGATGCATTGATAGAATAAAAGAGTTTGCTATGACATTAATCGTTTGTATAAGCAATGAAAAATACAACTCAAAATTTAAATAAACAAAAGGCTTCAATGATTGGGCAACGGAGCAGTGATTATGTTCGGAGTCTCAGGCACTTCAAACTGAATCTCCCCAGCGTCGATCATGTCTTGAATTTTGTTCTTGAGAGGCCAGCAGTTGTCCGTAGTATGCCCCGGGCTATCTGAATGATATGCGCACCTATCATTGGGATGATAGTTGGGTGCAGAAGTGTTCGGATTCCGGAGAGGAGCCCTTAAGGTGATCAGCCCCGCCTTCAACATTTGTTGCAGTGCTTGATCCAGCGACATGTTGAGTTTGGTGTACTGCCGTTTCTCCTTGCGCTGCTGCCCCTGTCCTTGTTGAGCAAGTCCGGGATTGGAAATCTGGATTGCCCCTGCCTCATGACGGCCCTTTTTACCGTGCACAGCATTGGATTCTTTCTTTCCATGATGAGGCTTCTTATCAGAAGGTGCAGCCTCTTGAATTTTCCCAGACCGGATGCCAGCTTCGATTCTCTCCCCGGTCAAGATAAGATCTGTGAATCCAGCAGAAGAATTCCCGATGAGATGGTTGAAAAATGGCCCAGATAGGGTCCCCAAGAACATATCGACAAGTTCCCGATCAGTCAGAGGTGGTTGTACCCTTCCGGCAAGATCCCTCCATTTCTGCGCATATTCTTTAAAACCTTCGCTTGATCCTAACGACATACCCTGGAGTTGGGTACGCGTAGGGGCAAGGTCGGCATTATATTGATACTGCTTATAGAAAGCAGTAGCCAACTCCTCCCAGTTACGAATTTTGGTCCCATCCAGCTGATAGAACCATTCGAGATGAGTCCCTGAAAGACTCTCCTGGAAGAAATGGATCCATAAATTCTTGTCCACCGTATATGGCTGAATCTTCCGAACATAGGACCTTAGATGCAGCTTGGGGCAAGATGCCCCGTCATACTTAGTAAAGGATGGTGCTTTGAACTTCCGAGGAATAACCACACCAGTTGACAAACCCAAATCTCCAAGATCCAGCCCATGTACTTGTTGGGTCTCCATAGCATTCATCCTATCCTCCAACTGTTTGTACTTGTCCTCAGCCGGAGGGTACTGTTCGTCGTCGAAATCTGTTTCATTGTCAGAGACCTCTGGACTGGGCACCCTTTCCTCTTGATGACTGCTTTTTCCCACAGATGGGGTTGTCCTCTCAGTTTCAATTTGCGGTGTGTTCCCAGATCTGCGTCTAGGGCTGAACAGAACAGTCCTCTTCTTCTTCTTGTCCTTCTTCAAGAGCAGGGCTTTCAGATCTTGTTGCCCCTGAGTCAAATTCATGATCAGCTCTTGGAACTGGGCGTTCTGAGCCTGGAGGTCCTTGATAGTCTGCTCGGCTGATGATTCAGGATTCATGACGATCGGCTGAAATAAACAGCGGAGAAGGGTAAGCAACCTGTCAAAGGGATACCTGCAATGCAATGAGATGTATGATATGCATGTAATGTTTTCAAGGACCTCGCGGGGTAAACAGAGAGACTTTGTTAGCATTTGGAACCGGTGGCTTGATTGTAAGAACTTCATTTTGTTGAGAGTCCTTCGTCAAGGGTCAAAGGCTCACCATATCCAGTGGGTCATAGCCCCTGACGACCTTAGCTAGAGGAAAATAAATTCTCTTTGCCCCTTGCTGGGCAGTTGGTTCATCATGACCTGCATCACAAGCCCTTGAGATCCTTGAAATGGGTTAGGGTGTATGCAATGGTATGCAATGGTATGATGTCATGCTATGCATGGGGTGATGTAGGTAAACCCTGCTATGAGTCCCAATTAAGGACTATAAACAGACCCTGCAAGAAATTCAGTATACTTTGTTATGAGTCCCAATTAAGGACTATAAACAAAACCTGCAAGAGATCTAGTAAACCCTGTTGTGAGTCCCAGTTAAGGACTATAAACAACACCTGCAAGAAATTTGGTAAACCCTGTCATGAGTCCTAGTTAAGGACTATAAAAAAGACCTGCAAGAAACTTAGTACCCTGTTATGAGTCCCAATTAAGGACTATAAACAAGACCTGCAAGAAATTTGGTAAACCCTGTCATGAGTCCTAGTTAAGGACTATAAACAAGACCTGCAAGAAACTTAGTACCCTGTTATGAGTCCCAATTAAGGACTATAAACAAGACCTGCAAGAAACAAATGTCAGGTAACAAGTACGCGAGTAGGCAAGTACAAAGGCACACAAGTCACACAAGAGAAACCCTTAGGGTTTAGGCCAGCATGGGGTCTGGGTAGTACCCTCTTGAAGTTGGTGGGTTCAACCTGTCCTAATCAAAGTAACCGGGTTCTAAGGGTCCCAATATCACAGGATTGCTTTCATTGTTCATCGTTTCGATTTAGCCACTGAACTGGCGACCGAAATATTCCAGGAAGGCAACCCTCAATTGGGTGTAGTATCGAGTATCAACCAACCTCGAACTGCACCAAAGTCAGTTATCTCACTACCCTAAAGAGGCCAAGATAGTTCAATTAAGGTTCCTAAGGTCTGTTGATGCTTCACGACACCACGCGGAGGCCCCGTACTCTCCTTGACTGAACTCAAGGGTTACCGGTACACACCAAAGTGCCACATCAACGTAGCAGACTGTTTCAACCATGTCGGTATACCCCGCACAGTTCCCTCACAGCCTTGTTGCTACTTTCTAAGAAAGGTATCCCCAGATCCGGGTTTAGGATCTATAGAACTCCCAAGCAACCCACAATTTAAAGCATACAAAGAAGACAATTGAAAACATAGTTATGACCTAGCCCTAAGGTACACCTCACTTTAAGTTTATTCCCCAGCAGAGTCGCCAGTTCTGTGATCGGTGGATCTGGAACTGACTGTTTTAACGCTGGTTCGCGAAATGTCGCGGAAGCAAGAGTCGCCACCGTCTTTTATTTTCTCCAAATGGAAAGGACAAAAGCACAGAAAAATTCCTTTAAAGAGATCGCTCTCGGTTCGGGAGGTAGGTTATAGAAAGGGAAGGTGTTAGCACCCTTTCTATCCATGGTTATCCATGGGCTCTTAGATACTTGCTCAATGTGTTTTCAAGAATTGTTTGTTTGCTTTTCAATGTGGGTTTAAAAAAGTTTCTTTGAAAAAATTTCAGATCGACTCATACGTCAGAGTGTTTGAAAAGTTTGTTTTGAAAGCTTTTGAAAAGTGTTGGTGAAAAGATGTTTTGATTTGTTTGAAGTTAGAGCAAGTATCCTTGAGAACCTACCTACCCTAAGGAATTCGTCTGTGTAAAAGTCCTTTAAAGTAGTGCCATCCCACCATTGAGAGGTAGGTAGCACCACCGTTGGAGGTGTTCGGGTCAATTCGAGTTTAGGGACATGGTGATCACCAGAGCAATGGGAAGACACCTTAGAAGCTACCCTCATGCCAGGTTCCCGGATCATGAGGACTTACTAAGACGTCCTCTACTCGACGATCACCTTTCGAAAGGCAACAGTGAGGCGTACCCTAGGGGTGGTGTGTGCGATTCGTGTGTCGTGTTTCAGTTATTTGTCTTGTCATGTTTGTTGTGATCTACGCTTGATTTTAATTAAGACATTCATTCTTGCATGCTTTTTAACAGTTGAAATATTTGCGAGGAAAAATAAATCTACGACTATTACAAAGGCGCGGGTCCACATCGCCAAAATTAAACCGGACCCGATTTAGCGGAAAATAAATAAAGCAATAAAATAAAAGTGCGAGAAATTTAAATTACAATGCTTTGGGAGAGATACAAAATTATAATAAGCAATAAAGTAAATACGCGAAAGAAAATAATTAAAACAATGGGCGTTGGACCCTTTTGCAAAATATTTAAAGTTAATGAGAATTAATTAATTAGAATTAAATGTTTTTGGTATTTTATGTTTTTTAAGATTTAAAAGAAAAAGAATTTAGTGAAATTAAAAATAAAATGCTAAACCCTAGTTCTAATGTTTTTTAAGTTATTAAGAAAAAGATTGCATTTTTAACCTAATTTAAATCTAAGTTATTTATATACATTTAATTATAAAAAATAAAATAAATAAATAAATAATATTGTGACAAAAAAAGAAAAATTTAGAAGGAATAGAAATTGCTAATTAACCTAATTCTATATTTTTATTTAATATGAAAAGAATTAAAATTTGCAAACATCCCAATTAAAACTAAATTCATTATATATTAATTTATTTATAAGAAAATAATTATAATAACAATATTTGTTCTTTTTTGGTCTTTTTCTGATTTTTTATGATGTTTTTATATTTTTGTGGAAATAAATTAATTATGTTAAAACAAATAAAATAAATAAAATAGCAAAAATAAAATAAGAAAAAAAAATAGAAGAAATGCAAACCAGGGTGGGGGTGTAGTCCCAAATGTGAGGTTCAGGCCTAGCAATTCAGGCCCAGTAAGCTGGAAATTTGTTGACCTTTCTGGATCCTATGTGATGCGCTTGACCAGGTGCAGCGTGTCCCTTGAATCTATGCCTTTGGTTTGATCGTTTAGGACGCGTGTAGGTTTGATCATTGAGGATGCGTGGTATGCCTACGTTACTGAAACGCATAGGAATTGCTTTTGAAAAATGATATGGAAATTTGTAAGACCTGGGGCTCGAACCCAGGTCATGTATCATTCCAAACAACGCCTCTTGCCACTGAACCATCGCTTAATCATTTGACATATAATAACATATAAATAACAAAAGGAAAAATTGGTTAGTGGCCACTAAAAACAAAAAAAAACGCGCGCTGATTTGTATGAACCAACCAGCGTTTGACACGGTATCGTCTTCTCCACTATCCTGAAACTTCAAACGCATAGGCAACGGTTTCTGAGCGTGGCTTAAAGCTGGTTTTAGGAAAATAGCGATTAGGTCCCTAACGCTCATAAATTGAGCGCGAGGGTTCCATTGCTTTCGTCCTCAAGCATTGAGTCCATTGATGGTCATCTGGAGCTCTAATTTTTCCTTATTATGAAAGCCCTAAATTGAAAGACCTGCAAACCCTAGAAACTGGCCATGGCAGAATCTTATACATAGCACGATAATCAAATTAAATGTGATGGTTAGCTTTAAAACATTGCAAAGAACAAGAATCCATGATTAGAATGTCATGATAATGCCTGGAATTGAAAATACGATTATGCTTTTTTATGGAAAAAGATGGACTTCTGTATACCGATTCCACGCGTATTGATGGTTGTTCTTGATTGGTACACGTTCAGAATTAGTCAAGGAAGCTATTGGAATAAGACTTAGGGCTTCAATCCTCCCTCAAGGTTGATTTCAGATTTGAGTTCTTATGGAAAAAATTTCAATGTTCCAATGGCTCTTGAGGCGCAGCTTAGAGTCCAATGCCATTAGGTCTTTTATTCTGAATATGTAGTGAGCATGCTAGGTCAACAAAACTTGACAAAATCCAAGGCATTCATTGTTTGGATATTTGATTTTGTTAAGAATCTTTTCACATCTTTTTTCATGTTGTTTTTGCACAAATCATATCCCAATGCTCCAAATCTTTCCAAATTGGCTTAGGCACGAATTATTGAGCCTAAAATGTGTACAAAAAGATTCATTAGGTCAAGTTAGATATTTTCTATATATTTAAATAATTTAAATGAATTAATATTAATATAAATTCAAATAAATAATTAAAAAATGAGAAAATACTTCCCTTTGGGCCTAATGGTCGTGCATAGGCTTGGCATGAAGAAAATTGGAAGAAAAATGGGCCCATTAGCATTTTTGGATCATTTGCATCAATGTTGACTTTTCAAAATTCCCAAAAATTTCCCAACTTCCACAAGGCATAACTTGCTCAATTTTTAAGCTTTTCACATGTTCTTGGACATTTTGGAAAGGTCTTTGGGTCCTTTAACCAATGCCTTTGGTCCTATGTCATTTTGATTTACCAATCTCAAGTTATGGCCTTTGACTTAAAGTCCCTTTTTGTTGACTTTTGAAAATGACCTATAATGTTGAAATTGATAACTTTTTGTGAGAGCATTTCTTGGACTTTGAATATGAAGATGAGTTGTAGGAAATGTCTTTCTATTCAAAATGAGCTTTGGATGGAAATTTTCTGATAATCCATGTGAAAGTTATGCCCTGGTCAATTTCAGTTGACTTTTTCAGCTGTCCAAATATAGCAACTTTTGCATCTTTGATGATTTCTGAGCCAAATTTTGAGAATCATGATCAAGCATTGATCAAATGATGTTTGTGGCTTAAAAATGATGTATTGACCAAAAATTTGAACTTTTGACTGTCAAATGACCATTTTGCCCCTACAGTTGACTGTAGTGCAATCTAGGGTTTTGACTGTGCAATTTTGAGCTGAATGCCTTGAAACTTGATATGAGGATACTTGACCATCTTTGTAGGCATATGAGACTTGATTGGGCCCTTGAAAACTTCCTTTTCTTGATCAGAACACAAACCCTAGTTTTGACTGTATGGGAGACAGTTGACTGCATAACCCTTGGGGAATTTTGTGACTTGTCTTGGCAATTTCTTGAAGAATATGGGAGGGCAAATTTTGGGGTACAACATCTGGTTTTTGACAGAATTGACTTTTAATTGTTGTAACTTGAGTTTTAGGATGCGGTTTGAGATGTCGTTCGAAGCGTTGATTAGCTAACGCGACGAACTTTATTTTAGATGATTAAAATGATGATTAAGAGGTGTAATTCTAGTAACCAATTTAGGATTTAGAATTAATTCCCGTAGATGACTGTTGTGCTGTTTTTAGGACAGATTGATGAATATGAAATGTTAGAGGCTGCTGTTAGAATTATGACAGTAGGATTAATGACAGAAGTGAAGTAGAACTGCAGAATAACAGTATGGATTATTGTATTATTAATATACAGCTGAGTTATTAGTGAGATGTGATTATTAGAGTTGTGTTTGATAATGATGATGGACCAATGACATTTAATAAATTATTTTGATGCTATGAGATGTTGTTAATTGAGATGTTTTGAGATGTTTATGAGATACTGTGATTGAGATGTTGTGGTTTGAGATGACAGAAATGTTGTCGTTTTGATGATTGAGATGTTGTTGTTTGAGATAACTAAAATGTTGTCGTTTCGATGATTGAGATGTTGTTGTTTTGAGATATGTTTTGAGATGTTGTTAACTGAGTGTGTTATTACATTCATGTTGAGTCGCATACATTGCTTTTTTTGAGATGGAGCTTATGCTCGTTGAGATGGCCTGGATTGGCAAATTTTGAGATGAAGGTTATGCATTATTGATGCCTCTATTAATCGGCAGATTAGATTTTTGAGATGGGTGTTCTGCTCCAATGGTACCACATGCATTTGCATAGTTTTGAGTCGCATTTTATGATTGAATATCGAAGTGTACTTGATGTTGATGAATGAGTATATATATTGTAATTATTGTTGATTATGAGATGAGAAGTGGTGATATGATTGATCTAATTTAATATATTAATTATCATGCGCTTTATTATATTGTTAGATATCTCACCCCTTCTGTTTGAATGTTGTCCCTATGTTGTTAACGTGCAGGTAATCGAGAGTGAAGGCCGTATACCTTCAATAGATCGAGTCGGTGTCATTGCTCTTAAATGTAACACTCGAGGGGATGAACGCTTGCTGATTTTAGATTGCTGATTTTTAGTTGTTGAACTTTAAATTGTTTATTTACTAAATATGAGATGTTTCAAAGTTGCTGTTTTATTTAAAGATGTTATTGAAGAATTCCGCTGCGTAGTTGCTGAATATTTTATGATGTTATGTTGTTGGTTCATCCGACGTTTTGAAAAAGTGTTATATATCCATGATGAATGCAATGAATTTGTTAGAAGAATTTGTGACGTCCCGATTCATTTGTATGATTGAAATTTTATAACTCTGATTATTTTGCATAAATTGCTTGGGGTAGAATTGGGGTGTTACACAAGAACTGGATATCGAAACCCAGGTCCTTCGATCCTATGCTTGCTGGGTATTTTCAGGCTAAATCTGCAGCAAGTGTTAGAAAACGAAGAACATGACCTGGGTGCCAAACCCAGACCCTTTGATCTTGTCTAGGATGATAAATCGAATGTAACAATAGGTATGGATGTGTTATGCAAATACGAGGCGGGACAATTTAACCTCTCTTACCCAGTAGATTGAACTTTCTATTTGGGCACTTCCTGGATATGGGCGCCTTCGATCTGTAACTTCTGGGATTTGATAATTTTGTTGTATGGTGGCTTTGGCTTGGAAAATTTTGACAACCTTTGATGGATTTTGTGGGCAGCGTCTCTCCAATGTTTTTCTCTCCTCCTTTTTTTGCAACACTTATGATCTCTTTATATAGAGGGGGTAGAGGGGACAAGAAGGCAAAGGTTTAAACAACCTTAATTGTGTTTAAAATCCATGAATGAGAATTTGTAACATTGGCCAAACACATGGGATCTTGTCCTTTTTTTAATTTTGAATGATATGTAACTGGTCTTCGAATGGTCCCTTTCGAAGGGGTTGGCGGCTTCCTTCGAATGGATCTTCTGAAGCTTCTTCGAATGACTCTTTACATGCTCTTCGAATGGACCCTTTGAAAGCTTCTTCGAATGGACCCTTGCATGTTCTTCGAATGGACCCTTTGAAAGCTTCTTCGAATGGACCTTTTGAAAGCTTCTTCGAATGAACCCTTTGAAATCTTCTTCGAATGAACCTTTGCATGTTCTTCGAATGGACCCTTTGAAAGCTTCTTAGAATGGACCTTTTAGAATGCCAATCGAAGGGCCTTTGTCCATACCAATTAAAGGCCTTGTTGAAATGCCAATTGAAGGCCTTGTTGGAATGCCAATCGAAGGACCCTGTTACCATGCCAATCAAAAGATACTTATTAAAATTTCAATCGAAAGAGCTTGTTAACAGGCCAGTCAAAGGACCTTTGTCCATGCCAATCGAAGGGCTTGTTAAAATGCAAATTGAAGGATAGTGTTAACAAGCCAGTCGAAGGACCTTTGTCCATGCTAATCGAAGGGCGCTATGTAGATGCCAATTGAAAGGTATTTTGGAAATGTCAATCGAAAGGCATTTTGGAGATGCTAATCGAAGGAAACTCCAAAACATCACTCACAAATTTTCCTTTTCTTTAGGAAAAGGTTTGTGACCAACCATGTAGGGGAAGACCTTGGAAAATATGAGAGGGCAAATTTTGGGGTACAACAGTTACCCCTGTTCAATCTTCTTAAACCTGAGGATGTAGATTGGCTTGTTCGCCTTTCGTGATCTGAAGGTGGAAGATGATTGAACACTAGAGTGCCCAGAAATTTTCACTCGTCTGAAGTGATACTGTTGGTGAATAATATCGGAAATGGGATTACAGATGCCATTTGGAAAAGGTGACAGGAGACTGTCGGAGATGGGCTTAAAGATGCCATCCACGGAACATGACGGAGAGTCTTCAGAGATGGGCTTAAATATGCCATCCAGATGAACGTTGGTTTCATGGAATATTCCTTTGTGGGAATTCATGCTCTTGTTGTTAGAGAGGACTCCGCTGAGAAATGTTGGTCTCTGTCTTGGATCATAGAGTTTTAGGAGCTTTAGTTGCTCGTTGCTCTATTGGGGAGTCATCATTTGATTGAAGATATGGAAGTGAACTACTATCTGGTCAGGATCCAGGCTTCGTAATGACTTACTGAGGATGATAAGGTTGACTGCTATCTGGCCGTATTCCATGTTTCACAGCGACTTACTGAGGAAATAAGATTAAACTGTTATCTGGTCGCACCCAGGCTTTGCAGTTTGAAGAAATTAAGTTGTTATCTGGTCGGGTCCAGGCTTCAACTTGAATATGAGGTGTACCATTATTTGGTCGTATCAAGGCTTCAGTAATTTGAATAAATTAAGCTTTTATCTGATCGGGTCCAGACTTCAACTTGAATCTGAGGTATACTACTATCCGGTTGAATCCAGGCTTCATAGCAACTGACGGAGTAAACTGTTATCTGGTCGGATTCCAGGCTTCACAGTATATGAAGAATTTAACTGTTATCTGGTCAAAACCCATGCTTCACAGTGTCTTTGAAGAAGTGAACTACTATCTGGTCGGATTCCAGGCTCACCTTATACTATTATCTGGTCGAAATCCAGGCTTCACAGTGTCTTAAAAGAAGTGAACTACTATCTGGTTGAATTCCAGGCTTCGCAACACCTTATACTATTATCTGGTCAAAATCCAAGCTTTACAGTGTCTTTGATAAAGTGAACTACTATCTGGTCGAATTCCAGGCTTTGCAGCACCTTATACTGTTATCTGGTTGAAATCCAGGCTTCACAGTGTCTTCGAAGAAGTGAACTACTATTTGGTCGGATTCCAGGCTTCGCATCACCTTATACTGTTATTTGGTCGAAATCCAGGCTTCATATTGTCTTAAATTGTTGGTTGACTATTATTCGGTCGGGTTTCGGGCTTCATAATAACTGACAGGGTAAACTGCTATCTGGTCAGATTCCAGGCTTCACAAAACCTTATACTGTTATCCGGTCGAAATCCAGGCTTCACAGTTTCTTCAACTAGCATGGACATCAGAGAGATCTTAGTGTCGATCTGACTGAACCAGAGAAAATCTTGGGAGGACATATTTTTGAGGAAATTGCTGAAATAGCCCTTCATCAGATGTAGCTTTTGATAAGACTACCAGGTCACATAAGTAGCGGTGTTTGTAGATTTGATCTTTTCTTGAAAAAGTTAAAGAGTTAGTCATATGCAATGTCATGATGTATGAAATGCATTGTGACGATGTTCTCAAAATAAATGAGATTATACTGTATGCAATATGTATGCACATGCCATGATGTATGAATATGGGATGTTATTGAGATGTTTCCCAATCTAGTCAAATAAATCCCGTATTACTGTTGTAGAGTATTGGGAAGCTGAATCCTTCATTTCCGCTGGGGATGATGAATGGAGATGATTTGCTGGGGATTTCCTCTTTCTGTTTGAGGATATCCTGCTGGGGATTAACTCTGCTTGAGAATTGATTCTGATCGAGGATGACTCTGTGGAGAGAGATGCTTGTTGGAAGATTATGCCGATGTATAGAAATAAACTCTGTTGGGGAATGAGCTTCCGCAGTTTGAGAAATAAACTCTACCCGGGAGGAGGTTTTATAACTGTTTGAACTGGGCTGGGGAAAACAGACTTCAGTTGGAGAAGGTAATCCCTGCTTGTGGAACAAGAGGGTAAAACTCTGGTTGTTTCTGCTTTGTGGGGAACATAGATGTCACGGACGTATGCTGAGGATACGGTGATGACTTTGCATCAGGACACTTTTGCCCCTGTACCTGCTGGAGAAAGTACTTGTGGAGATTTTTTGGATGGATCTATGTCGTGATTGTACTTAGACATGTATTGAATGAGTGTCAGAATGACACTCGTCTCTAGATCGTATCTGCATTGTACTTGAAGCATGTGTTGAATGAGTGTCAAAATGACATCCGTCTCTGAATCGTATCTGCACTGTACTTGAAGCATGTGTTGAATGAGTGTCAGAATGACATCATTCTCTAGATCGTATCTGCATTATACTTGAAGCATGCGTTAAATGAGTGTCACAATAACATCTGTCTTTGGATCGTATGTGCATTGTACTTAGAAGATGGTATGAATAAGTATCAGGATGACATCCGTCTCTGGATCGTACCTGAACTGTTGCTAGAAGATAATCTGGAATAAGTATCAGGATGACATCCGTCTTTGGATCATACCTGAACCATTTCTAAAAGATGATTTAAATAAGTACCAGGATGATATCCGTCTATTGATCGTACCTGAACTGTTTCTAGATGAGAGTCTGGAGTAAGTATCAGGATGATATTCGTTTCTGGATTGTACCTGGACCGTTTCTAGATGAGAATCTTGAGTAAGTGTCAGCATGACATCCGTTCTTGGATCGTACCTGAACCGTTTCTAGATGATGGCCTGGAGTAAGTGTCAGGATGACATCCGTTCTTGGATTGTACCTGAATTGTTTCTAGATGAGAATCTGGAGTAAGTTTCAGGCTGACATCCGTTCTTGGATCGTACCTGAACCGTTTCTAGATGAGAATCCGGAGTAAGTGTCATGATGAAATATGTTCTTGGATCGTACCTGAACCGTTTCTAGATGTTATGTTGAAATAAGTGTCAGAATGACATTTGTCTTTGGATTGTATCTGCATTGTACTAGGAGATAATCTGGAGTAGGTGTCAGGATGACATCCATTCTTGGATCGTACCTGAACCGTTTCTAGATGATAATCTGCTTTATTCAGAATTTTTCCGTTGGGGAAGGAAAACTATGTAATCCACTTGGGGAATCCCGAGAAGTTTGGCGACTTTATTGGGGAATTTTTGTTGGAGCCGTAATTGGGAGATTTTGCTCTGCCGAGGGTATGAGAACACCTGACATCAATAGGTTGTAAACTGAGAATATGGCGGTGACCTTGTAGTAGGGTGCCCCTGTTTCGATACCTGTTGTAAAAAATATCAACCGGGGACTTTGTAGATGGTTTGATTGTTACCCCAACTCTTGGAGTCGCAGATCGGGGTAATGAACCTTCTACTGATTAAACAAGTGACAAGATGATGGGACATAGTCGTACGCTTTAATCCCTAACTTTTTCCTGGACAGTCCTTTCGGGTTTTCAGTCCACCGAGATATCCTTTTTTTGCTCAAGCTGCCTTTTCAGGTTTTCGACTTGCCGGGTGTATATATATTTTTGTTTTATCCCCAATTTTGCCCGAACCCTTTTTGTTTGCTGAGATGCCCTTATTTCTGTCTAGGCTAGTCAACCTAGTAGGTCTTTGTTCATGCGTAGTATTTTCCGACTATGTCCATGTTCACCGGGTACAGAGAATTATCACTTTCCATAGTAGTAATTGTTGCCACACTTCCAGATTGTTTGATCGTACATGATTTGTTGCTGGAATTCATACCCAATTCCCCAAGTGATTCAGATGGAGATCTGCCCCTGGCATCTTTGAGAGATTCCTTGAATCTTGACTTGACTGCCCCAGATGATGGACAATGATCGTGTTGTGCCCCTTGGTTGGAAGTGTCTTTCCACTTGAGGTGACCCTCTTCATTGAGAAGGTTTTTGTTCACTAGATATTCGTCATGCGAATTTCTCTGCTGTTGAACAAATAGTCATATGCAAACAATGGCATTTTAAGAATGCAAAGCTTATGTCTGTATTGAAATTTGAAAATTCATTTTTTAGTAAAACAAGTTTGGCAAGAGAGTGATATCAACTTGGGATTTATAGCAAGTCCTATAGGAGTCAGGATACCTTTTGTAGCAGTATGCTTCCGAACTAACCTATGCTTCAGTTTGGACTTTTAAGGGTTGTAGCGTGGCCTGGTTCATGGTTCAAGAAACAAAGGATAAAGACTCAAAGTTTATTTGTACCCACCCGCTCTTCGTGATGTTCTTCAGTCCTATGCTCAGTTAATTATGCGTTCAGATCCCGATTGAGTCTGGCATCTTGTCCTTGATGTTCCGGTGATGGTTCGGATACTGAAAGTTTATTTTGAATAGGCAGTCATTTTTGTAATCTCTTTTTTTTGTCGAGGATTTGTAGTAACCTCTTTATTTAGTTTTCGTTATCCCTTCTTTTGCCTGAACTGTTTCTTTTGTGATTACAGTCAGCGGGATGCCCCAGTTTTTTCTTAAGTCTCCTTCATAGGTTTTGACTTAATGGGCTTTTATTTTGAGAGATGATGACTACCTGTTCCTAATGATTATGCGGAACCATCATCGTCTTTTTGATTTGGGAGGACGTCTTCGATGCCATTCATTGTGTACGAAGTGGAAGATTGCGACTGAATGTGCATCTGAATTGACTGAGAAACTACCCTGCCCTAGGTTAAGATTAAGGTTTTTAATTTGTGTGAAAATAAAAACTCCTACTTCTTTGGCTCAAAGGGGTTGAATAGGGATTATCTTCCTTATAACTCCACTATTTGGGATTTGAAACAACGCGTGTACATCGTCAGCAAGGTCTGTTCAAAAGCACACTATAAATTGTGGTATCATTTTCGTCATCCTCCCTCTAAAGGCTTAAAGCTTTTTATCAAGATTTGGATATCACAAAAAGGAAGTAAGAAAGCAGTTTAAGCATGATGAAAACAAATTAATTCAAGACAAACATGTGCAATGCATTGATGAAATAACAAGGTTTGATATGAATAAATGTTCAAACAATCAAAAGAAAATTACAAATTGAAAGTTCTAATGAACGAAAAGCCTTCTTGTCAGAACTTGTCACTTCAGATGGTGTCCCTTGGAGGGATGACAGAAAAATTCCAGCTGACCATCTTGAGTGAATTCCAATGCTCTTTCATCAATCAGGTCTTGAATTTTGTATTTCAACGTCCAACAACAATCAGTGTCATGCCCCAGACTGTTGGAGTGATATACACATATTGCATCAGGATTGTAAGTAGGAGCAGAAGTATTAGGATTCCGAAGAGGATCCTTCAGTGTGACCAAATTCAACTTCAACATGTGTTGTAAGACTTGCGACAGCGGTATGTTGAGTTTGGAAAACTGTCTCTTGGGTGTATCCGGCTTATTCTGATTAACCCATTAATTTTGGCGAGGTTGTTGTTGTTGGACCCGTGAGGTAGTAGCAATTTGGAAAGGTCCACTCTTCACCAAACCAACCTCTTGTCTTCTTGGATGTTGATTAATGACTTGGTCCCTAGCCTCGACTGCTTGCTTCATACGGTTGTATCTGTCTTGATGAAGTTTGTTGATAATGGCTCTCAGCTCTTCTTGTCCCCGGGCTAGGCCTTGGATAAGAGCCATCTGCCCTGGAATCTGGGCTCTCATTTCTTCTATCTCAGCTTGTAGTTTTTCCAACCGTTCGGCCTTATTATCTTCAGGACTTTTCTTGGCCAGGTCCCCAGCAAAGAGTGCTTTCAACTCTTCCTGCCCATGGGTCAGAGTCAGGAACATTTATGGGAATTGAGGGTTTTGAGCTTGAAGGTCTTTGATTGTTTGTTCAAGATCCATTTCTTCTTGTTGAAATAAACAGTGAAGGGATAAGAAGCTTGTATCTGGGGTACCTGTTATGCAATGACATGTATGATATATGTATGCAATGTTTTCAAGGATCTCGTGGGGTAAACAAGAAGATGTCAGCAGTTGAAGTTTGTAGCTTTGATTGAAGAGATTTGTATTGTTGAGTGTCCTTCTACGAGAATCAAGCTCACCATATCAAGTGGGTCATAGCCCCTGACTCAAGTTGTTGAGTTTTGATCTTCTGACGGCATTGGCTAGAGGAAAATAAATCTCCTTTCCCCTTGATAGACGTCTGATTTATCATAACCTGCATCACAAACCCTTGAGATCCTTGAAATGGTTAAGGAAATGTTGTGGCATGAAGTTATGATGTGTATGTTATGCGTTAAGAAAAAGTTTAAGCTTATGTAAGCAAGTAAACCCTGCAAGAAATCCAAGTTGTTGGATCATGACTGTAAACAAACCCTGCAAGGAAATCACGTTGTCAGATGATAAAACCCTGCAAATAGTTCAAGTTGAAGGCAAACAAGTCACACAAGCAGCCTTAGGTTTAGGTTTGCATCAGGTTTGTAGGTAAGTACCCTCTTGAATGTTTAGTTGGCTCAACCTGTCCTATTAATAGTAATCGGGTTCTAAGGAGCCTCAATATTACTGACCTTCCCTTCAGAAATTGTTTCAGCTCCGCACCGAAGTATTGCGGGCAAAAAATCCTAAAAGTCCAGCCTCAATGAGTGTAGTATCGAGTATCAACCAATCTTCGATCGGAACCAAAGCCGGTTATCTTACTACTTCCTAATGGCTAGGATGAGTCAATTAAAGGTTCTAAAGGTTAGTTAGTGCTTAGTGACACTATAAGGAAGCCTAAAGTTATCCTTAACTTACTCAAGGAACATTAGTACAATCCAAAGTATCGCGCTAACGTAGCCACCACTTTGTCCGTATCGGTCTACACCGTACAGCCTCCATGGTTTATTGCTACTTACCTAGTAAGGTGCCCCAGATCCAGGTGTAGGATCTTTTAGTAACCCCAAACAGAGCCCTTAAAAGTAAAGCAATCAAAACATACAAAGCAGTTAAATAATGAACTAACTCTAAGGTAACCCCACTTTTTATTTTTCCCCAGCTGAGTCGCCAGTTCTGTGATACCGTGGCAGAACTGACTATTATATACTGGTTTTGCATTTTTTGTTCGCAAATGTGAGGTAAGCAAGAGTCTCCACCATATTTTCTTTTATCCAACAAAGGAAAGGGTGAAAAGAGCAGAAAAATACCTTTTCGAGATGTTTTTTGAGTAAGGGGGTAAATTATGGAAAGGGAAGGTGTTAGCACCCTTTTCATCCGTGGTTTTCCACGGGCTCTTAGAAGTTTGCTCATTTTGAAAATGCTTTTGTGCTTTGTGTTTGAAAATGCCTTAGTACGGCGAACTTTGTAATGTTTCTCGGGATAGTAGAGAACATATACAAAGTGTTTGGAAAATGTCTTTTGAAAAGTAGTTTTTGTGTGTAAGTGCAAAAAGGTATTTTTTGAGCAAACTTCTAACAGCTATCTACTTTGTTACTGGAAAAGGATCATTCTTTTCCTCTTTTCCTTTAGAAAGTGTTATCCTACTATTAGTGAATAGGTAGCCTTGTCGTTGAATGTTGAGGGAGAATCGAAGGGACGTTACAGTCACGAAGGTAATTTATGGAGATGCTTTAGCAATTCGGTTTTAGGGACTAGATCATTTATCGAGAAGGCAATTGTAGGGTCATCGAGGGACTATGATCTTTTGATTTTACGGGTCTTTGCTAAAGCAATCCTGCCTCATGACTATTTTTTAAAGGAAACCAAAGTGGGCGTACCTTAGAGGTGCTTGTGTGCAATTATGTTATGTTTAATTATTTTTGCCTTTTTGGTTAGGTTTGCTAACGTTTGATTTTAGTCTTTGTCATACATGTCTAGTTATTAGCAGTTAATATGAAAAGCAGTAAAAAAAATGCAGAGAATAGAGGTCCTACACTATTACAATGCTTCGGGGAGGGGATTTACATTATACAAGGATAACGGGGGATAAAGCAATAAATATCCTAATTTTAATCTATTACATCCGGTAGGCAGATACAATAAAAGTAAAAATTGGAAATAAATAAACGCGCGTAAAGTAAAAGAAAATATTTTTGTTGTTTTTTGGTATAAAAGAAAATAAAGCCTAAGTCTATTTAATTTTAATTTTAAGAAAAAAAGATGTTAAAATAATTAATTAATTTGTTTACAAAATTAACTTAATTAGAAAAAATACTAGCCTAATATTTTTGTGATTTTGATTTTAATGTTAATTTAAATTAAAAAAATAAATAAAAGAAAATGAAAAAAATACAAAGGGTCCTTCGATCCAGGGGAGGGGATTTCCCTTCGATCCTGGGAAAGGGAACGTCTTTCGATCCAAGGAGGAGGTGTCTCTTTCGATCCAGGAGGGAGGTGCCTTCTTTCGATTGGGCTAGGGAGTGGGCGTGAGTAGCCTTCGATCCAGGGAAGGGGATTTCCCTTTGATCCTGGGGAAAGGGAATTCCCTTCGATCTAGGAAGGAGATGTTTTCTTCGATCTAGGAGACTATGTGCAGCTTCAATCCAGAGAAGGTGTATCCTTTGATCTAGGATGTTATACCTGCAAAAGCACATTAGCAAAATAAAATGCATGACCTGGGTATCGAAACCCATGTCCTTCGATCCTACGCTTGCTTGGTCTTTTCAGGCTAAATCTGCAGCAAGTGTTAGCAAATGAAGAACATGACTTGGGTGCCAAACCCAGGCCCTTTGATCATGTCTAGGATGATAAATCGAATATAACAACAGGTATGAATGTGTTATGCAAATACAAGGTGGGACAATTAACCTCTCTTACCCAGTAGATTGAACTTTCGATTTGGGAACTTCTTGGATATGGGCGCCTTCGATCTGGAACTTCTGGGCTTGGATACTTTTGTTGTGGGGTGGCTTTGGCTTGGAAAATTCTGAGAACCTTTGATGGATTTTGTGGGCTAGCATCTCTCCAATGTTTTTCTCTCCTCATTTTTTTGCAACACTTGTGATCTCTTTAAATAGAGGGGGTAGAGGGGACAAGAAGGCAATGGTTTAAACAGCCTTGATTGTGTTTGAAAGCCATGAATGAGAATTTGTAAATTGGCCAAACACATGGGATCTTGTCCTTTTTTGAATTTTGAATGATATGTAACTGGTATTCGAATGCTCCCTTTCGAAGGGGCTGATGGCTTCCTTCGAATGGCTCTTCTGAAGCTCCTTCGAATGGCTCTTTACATGCTCTTCGAATGTACCCTTTGAAAGCTTCTTCGAATGGACCCTTTCATGTTCTTCGAATAGACCCTTTGAAAGCTTCTTCGAATGGACCTTTTGAAAGTTTCTTCGAATGGACCCTTTGAAAGCTTCTTCGAATGAACCTTTGCATGTTCTTCGAATGGACCCTTTGAAAGCTTCTTCGAATGGACCTTCTGGAATGCCAATTGAATGGCCTTTGTCCATACCAATCAAAGGCCTTGTTGAAATGCCAGTCGAAGGCCTTGTTGGAATGCCAATCGAAGGTCCCTGTTACCATGCCAATCGAAAGATACTTATTAAAATGTCAATTGAAAGACCTTGTTAACAGGCTAGTTGAAGGACCTTTGTCCATGCCAATCGAAGGGCTTGTTAAAATGCCAATCGAAGGACATTATTACCAGGACATTCGAAGTACCTTTGTCCATGCTAATCGAAGGGTGCTATGTAGATGCCAATTGAAAGGTATTTTGGAGATGCCAATCGAAAGGAATTTTGGAGATTCTAATTGAAGGAAACTCCAAAACATCACTCGCAAATTTTCCTTTTCTTTAGGCAAAGGCTTGTGACCAACCATGTACTGGAAGACCTTGGAAAATATGAGAGGTAAAATTTTGGGGTACAACAACATGCATTGGTGGATTTGAAGGACATACATGGGTGTCTCATTCGAAGGACAAACATTGGTTGCCCATTCAAAGAATTGCAAGTAGTGCATTAGAAGAACACAAAAGTGGTGCATGTGGTCCATTCGAAGAACACACATGTGGTCCATTCGAAGGACACAATTGTTGGAAACAAGTTTTGTTTTGTCTTTTGATATATTCAAGATGCTTGCTGACCAAAGACCCAGGCCTACTGTACTGACCACAACACTCCAAAACTGCTGCAAAGCAGTCCTGCTATGCTGCTCTCATATTTGCACTAAATTGGCATACAAAAACTGCACCTCGAAGGCTACAAAAATAGCATACCTAATTTGTTCAAATCGCATTTGTCTTCCCTTTCAAATCTCAGCCAAACTCTTCTATAAATAAGATGTTCCACAACACATCTAAGGGGGGGATTTTGAGTGGCTGGAGAGAGATTTGTTAGCAAGGCAAAGAAAGGAGAAAACACTTAACACACTCTCAAACCCAGAATCAAAAGACCACACCTTGTTTCTATTCTTTCGAATCTAGAAACAAAGAAACACAACACTTGTTTCTCTTACTTCAAATCCAAGAGCATCCAGGACAATCACTCAAGGTCCAGAAGCACCAACTTCAGATTCAAGGTAAGTTTTCCTGACTTTAACCCTTTCGTTTCAAGCATGTAAATAACCTTTTGCTTATTTTTCATTTCTACCGTTTCTTTTGTTTGCTTTTCTTGTCCAAATATATGTTAGAGACTAATCTGTACATGCCATATTAGCATGGCTTCGACTTATATTTCTATCATGTACCAAACGAAAGAAAACAGAAAAAGGTGTGAATTAAAGGGCGTGCTTCAATACACACTGATGCGCAGGCCCAAACGAAAGCAGAGGGAGTTTGAATCGAAGGATGCAAGACTGATTGCATGCCCAATCGAAAGAAGGAAAAAGTGTGGGAATCGAGAGACATATCCTTCGATCCAAGATGTCTTTTCTTTCTCTCTTTCATACTATTTTAGTCTTTATATTTTCTATATATTTACATTTTCTTGCTATTAATTATGGTTTTAATAATTAGGAATTTTATTTCTTTTCAACCCCCATTTGTAAACTTGTATACCCCATTCCCCAAAACATGTAATAGCGTATGACATTTCTTTTTTCCGCAATTCACCGCTTTTATATAAATACTAATAATTAGGTTGTGTATGGCAAGAGTTAAAATCAATAAGTATACAACCTTAATTCAAAGACAAAATGCATGCAATCAAACACACTATTCACACACATGCACCTCTAGGGTAATCTCACTTGTTACCTCGGAAAATAGTCATGTCCCTCGAATATGGGCGTTTTAGCAAAGACCCTCGATAAAAAGATCGTAGTCCCTCGATGTTGCCTTCGGTAAACGATCTAGTCCCTAACGAAAATTTCTAAAAAATCTCAAAGGTTACCTTCTATGACTATACATTGACCCACGTCCGTCCCTTCACATCCAACGATGGGGCTTCTTACCAAATCAATGGTAACATAGCAACATCAAAATGAGGAGGAAAAGAACATAGACCTTTTGAGTATGTAGGACGATCGTAGTTGCTTGCTCGTAAACTAAAACCATTTTTCCACACTTATACTCACAAAACATCTTCAAAACAAACGTTTCTTTAAACTATTTTAAAAACCACTTTGTACGCATTCTTATAGAGACAAGAATCATTACAAAGTTTTCCGTAACAAAGGCATTTTACAAAATATTTTCAAACTTGCACCACAAAGCACATTTTCAAACAAAAGCAAGTGATCTAGCTAGAAACTAAGAGCCCGTAGATAACTACAGATGAAAAGGGTGCTAATACCTTCCTTTTTCATAACCTACCTATGATACGGTGGCAGAACCGACTGTTAATACTGGTTTTGCATTTTTTGTTCACAAATGTTGCGGTAAGCAAGAGTCGCCACCGACTTTTATTTCACCCAACAAAGGAAAAGGAAAAAGAACAGAAAAAACCTTTTTCAAGATTTTCTGAGTACGGGTGGTAGATTATAGAAAGTGAAGGTTTTAACACCCTTTCTATCCATGGTTTTCCATGGGCTCTTAGGTACTTGCTCATTTTGAAATTGCTTGTGTGTGTTTTGAAAAGTTTTTGTTTAACTTCGTGATAACCCTTGTATTTATCCTCAAGAGTGTGACGAAGTTGTTTTTGAAAACTGTTTTAAAAGTGTTTGTGTAAAAGTTTTTGTTGTTTTGAGCAAGTACTTAAGATTTTCTACCTACTCGAAAAAGACTATTCGTTCTCGTTTCCTTTAGATAGCGCTATCCTACTATTAAGGAGTAGGTAGCCCCATCGTTGGAGTTTCAAGGGACATTCGAAGGGACAAGTACGGTCACAAAAGCAATGGTTAGGAAACCTTAGTAGTTACCCTAAAGTCCTAAAGATCTTTCCGAGGCAACATTCGATTAGGTCATTTTGATCTTTCGGGACTAGAGGACGACCACTAAAATTCCCTATACTTCACGACTGTTTACCGAAGGCAACCGAAGTGGGGCAAACCCTAGGAGTGAGCATGTGCATGTGTTATTTTTCAGTTTATTTATCTTTGCGCAATTAGGGTTATCTACCGTTTTAATTCCGTCTGTCTTTTGCATACAAGCCTATTATCCATACATCTAGTAGTTTATAATAGCAGAAAGTAAACTATGAGAAATTAAAGTCCTAACTATTACAAGGCCTCGGGAAAGGGGTTACATAACTAAACTTGGGGAATGAAAACAGTAAATAGGGAATGACATTAAATGGCCTAATTAAACTATTACAATCTCGAAGCAATTACAATAATTTAAAAATGAATAAATAAAACGCGCGCGAGGAGGAACACGAGAATTAAATATCCTAATGAATCTAATTAATTAAAGGAAACATTTTTGTATTTTTTTTATTGAGAAAAATAATTGAAATTTGCAAGTTAAACCTAATTTTCTAATTAATATTTATTTAAAAAAATAATCCATGTTGAAATAATTAAAATAATTAATTTTCAAAAAATTAATTTTAATTATAAAAGCCTAAATCTATTTTTGTGATTTTTTTATTTGATAAAAAATGATTTTGTTTTTGTAATAAAATGATTAAGCAAATAATTAAACAAGAGAAATTAAAAAGGAAATAAATTGGGCATGTTGTGAAAGCAATTCTGGGGGTGCATTGCTGATTTTTCCAGGCCCAAGATTGCTGGCCCAAGGACTGCGTGTGATTCAGTGCAACTGGTCTTCAGGAGGTCCACCACGCGCCTGCGTACTTGACGCATTAGATCTAGCCAGGATATGATCTGATGGCGTGGATCTTGGGTGCATAGCATGGACCAAGGCGTGCAACACATGGAATCTGTAGAGAAATAATGAGAAAAATATAAAAGCTCACGCCTGGGATCGAACCCAAGACATTAGCTTCACACACTCCTTCCTTAACCATATGTGTTGGGTTGTTCGTTCATACATATGATTAAACAAATAAAATATAAAGGAAATAAGTGGTTTTTCCCAAACGTGCGCGTGATTCAGATCCTCCAATGGTTATCAGCCACATCATCGTATTCTTCCCAGACTGTTGTCTTTGACGCCAAACCTTTTACCTACGGACAAAACAGTCACTAAAGGCTATAGTGACAATTCTTTCCATAACTGTAACCCTGCAATAATCAAAAATGTAATACAAGCCAAATAAATCCTAACTAAGGGCATAGATCAACTAGAAATTATGACCTGAGTTCATTGGTACCCTTGATCTGTCCTAATTTCGCTTCTATAGAGAATCCCCAATTTGAAGCTTTCAAACCCTAACAATGGCGTAAGCCCGTTCCTGCGCTAAAACTCAAATCCATACATTCAAACAGATTCCAAGCATGACTATAAACACATTTATGCAAACAAATTCGATTTAAAACGTGTAAAACCAAGAAAACGAATTTCAGTTATAAGGGTGCAAACCGTGATCTGTATCTGGAGATTCCTAAGGCTGCAAGCTTAGATAGCGACTGGAAAAG
Source organism: Vicia faba (assembly GCA_948472305.1). NCBI lineage: Eukaryota > Viridiplantae > Streptophyta > Magnoliopsida > Fabales > Fabaceae > Vicia > Vicia faba. Next base: position 64,424,401 of record OX451735.1, read on the forward strand.
CTTCAAGGACCTTCGTGGGTGATCACTGATGCTCCAAAATTCCTTGAATTGGCATGTAGAATGAAATCCGATATGCACTTTTCTTTGTAAATTTGAAACTTTGTTTGACTCTTTGGAGCAAGCTGCGCCTCTATAATCTCGTCCCTAGGGTTGACAATCTCTGTTATATGTATGTCAATTAAATAGGTTAACAAATTTGGATTAAATCTTGGAGAATGATGAGCAAGAGATTTGATTTTCAAGTGATATTATTTGTTTCCAAAATTGGCTAAATCATGCCATATTCATTCCAATCAGCCCTTGCACGATTTGATCTCTGTTTGACAGCCTATATAATCTTCATTCAATGCCAAAATCATCCCAAAAGCAACTTGTATGATTTATTTTGATTTTATTTGAATTTTAAATGAATAAAATCACAATAAGTTAAATAAATAATTGAATGAGGCATGGAGTGGTTCATGGGTCGTGGACCATGTTAGGAACAAGCTCGAAACAAGAAAAGATCAGCCCATGTGGAGAAAATGCCATTTTGGGCATTGTTGACTTTGTGCAAATTTCCAAAAATGGCCAACTTTGACAATGCATATCTTCCTCAATTTTGACCCTAGGAGGGTGTTATTGGACTTTTTATAAATCTTAGGATGTCCTCTAAATAAGCGTTTTGGTTTCATCATAATTGGATCTTCCATGTTCATGTAAGAAGCTTTGACCCAAAAGGTGTTTTTGTTGACTTTTGAAAAGGACCTATAATGTCTGAATTTATATCTTTTCATGAGTTCATTTTTTGAACTTGAGGGATGAAGTTGAGTTTTAGGGAATTTAGTCGTCTTCAAAATGAGGCTTGGATGAGAAATTTCTAATAAAGTATGAGAATGTTATGCCTGGTCAAAGTTTGGTTGACTTTTCCTATAGAAACCCTAATTTAGCAACTTTTGAGTTTTGATGAATTTGGGGAATTACTAGAAGAATCATGATCAACCCTTGATCAAATGATGGATTTTACTCCAAAATGTTGATGTTGACCAAAAATCTTGAAGTTTGACTGCATGAGGGCCACAGTTGACTTTTGACCTAGTACAGTTGACTTTTAGGCATTTGAGCAATTGACTGAGCAAACTTCTTGTGCAAGGCATGAAACTTGACATGGATGATCTTGAGGACATATTAGGACAATGGAAACCATTTAGGACCCTTGGGACTCAAACATCTTGATGAGGAGTGAAACCCTAATTTGGGGCTCATTGTCTTAGGAGGAGGATTTGTCTGGTCAATCCTTAGACATCCTTGGGCATGTTGAGGACCTCTAGGAGTATGTTTTGAGTAAAATGAGAGGGAATATTTTGGGGGACAACATCTTCCCCTGTTCACTTAAATTTGAGGATGTAGATTGGCTGGTCTGCCTTTCGTGATCTGAAGGTGGAAGATGATTGAACACTAGAGTGTCCAGAAATTTGCACTCGCATGATGTGATACCGATCGGTGATATCGGGAATGAACTTAAAGATGCCATTTGGAAGTTGACAGAGAATCGTCGGAGATGGGCTTAAAAGATGCCATCCAGAAAAGATATCGGGTGCATAAGAGATTCCTTTGTGAGAATTCCCGTACCTGCCGTTGAGGAGGACTTCACCGGGCAATATTGATTTATGTCCTGGGAAATAGAGTATAGGAGCTACGGTTGTCCACTACTCTACTATGGAATTAAATCTTAACTAAGGAGGTGGAAGTAGACTGCATATCTGATCAGGGTCCAGGATGCACAACGACTTACTGGGGACATGTGAAATCGACTGTGTCTGGTCGGGTTTAGGTCTTACAGTGTTGTAAACCGTTGTCTGGAGATAAGAGAGAAGGAACCTAGATAGTAGGGTTGCTTCGAAATGAAAGCCTGGATAGTATGGATATGAGAAGGAACCTGGGTCGTAGGGTTACTTCGAGATGAAATCCTGGATAGTAGGGCTATGAGAAGGAACCTGGATCGTAGGGTTACTTTGAGATGAAAGCCTTGATAGTAGGGCTATGAGAAGTAACCTGGGTTGTAGGGTTACTTCGAGATAAAAGCATGGATAGTAGGGATTATGGGAAGGAACCAGGATAGTAGAGTTACTTCAAGATAAAAGCCTGGATAGTAGAGCTTATGGGAAGGAACATGGACAGTAGGGTTACTTCAAGATGAAATCCTAGATAGTAGGGCTTATGGGAACGAACTTGGATAGTAAGGTTACTTCAAGATGAAATCCTGGATAGTAGGGCTTATGGGAAGGAACCTGGATAGTAGGGTTGCTTCGTGAGGAGTTTGGGTAAAACTGCATCTGAACCGAGAAGGAACCTGGGTAAGGTGGCTTCATGAGGAGTTTGGGTAAAACTACGCCAGGACCGAGAAGGAACCTGGGTAAGGTGGCTTCGTGAGGAGTTTGGGTAAAACTACATCGGAATCGAGAAGGAACTTGGGTAAGGTTGCTTCAGGATGAGTCCGGGTGAAACTACATCGGGAAATTGTAAAAAGGAACCTGGGTAGGGTTGCTTCAGGATGAGTCCGGATGAAACTACATCGGGACCGAGAAGGAACCTGGGTAAGGTTTCTTTGGGATAAGTCTGAGTAAAACTTCAGAAGGAACATGGGTAAGGTTACTTCGGGATAAGTCTGTGTAGGTCTTTAGGAGGAACCTGAGTAAGGTTACTTTGGGATAAGTCTGTGTGGGCTTTAGGAGGAACCTGGGTAGGGTTACTTTCGGATAAGTCTGTTTAAAACTTTAGAAGGAACCTGGGTAGGGTTACTTCAGGATAAGTCTGTGTAAAACTTCATAAGGAACCTTGGTAGGGGTTACTTCGTGATGAGTTCGTGTGAAACTTTATTTGGAAATGTATGAGAAGGGGCCCGTATAAGATTTTTTCCAGGATAAACCCGTGTGAAGCTGCATTTGGTAGCGTAGATAATTACTCTATTCAGTTTTAGGAGCTAATCCTGGACCAGTTGGAAATTGTTGATAATAACCATCTTTCCTAAAAAGGTACATGGTTAATTATATGCGATGAATGAAATGCCTTGTGTGGTGATGTTCTCAAAATAAATTAGATTATGATGTATGTGATATGTATGCGTATGTCATGATGTATGAACATGAAATGTTGTTGTGACATATCCAAGTTTGGGAAAATAAATCCCTGACCTCTGCTGGAGAGTACTGGAAATTGAATTCCTGACCGTCGTAGAAAAAGTGGTTCTTCCACTTCTGTTGGGGATGGCGAACGGAGATGATTATACCATGGATTTTCTCCCATTTGTGAATATTCTTCCGGGGAGAGACTCTGCTTGAGAATAACTCTGCGGGGGAATAACTCTGTTGGAAGCTGAACTTCCGTAGCTGAAGTAATAAGCTCTGTTGGGGATTGAGCTTCTGTATTTAGAGAAATAAACTCTGCTAGGGAGAAAATTATATGAACCGATTGCGATTACAAAATTGGTTGGGGAACATAGATATCGGTTCTCTGAAGGAACTTGGCTGGGGATGGTAACTCCTATTTGGGGAGCCAATGTCAAAGCTTTAGTTGCCTCTACTATGTGGGGAGTTGTCACTGTCCATAGTGTTGTGTTGTATTACTGTCAAAAATGTTTTCTTGATGGCACATGATTCGTTGCTGGAATGCGTGCGTAATGCCCCAAGTGATTCATATGGAGATCTGCCCCTGGTTATTTGGCACCTTTGGAGAGACTTCCTCAGGTGTGTTAGACATCATGTCATTCCCCTTGCTTATGGAAGACCTGTTATTGGAAGTGTCTTTCACGCGAGGTGATTCTATCCATTGAGAGAATGTTTGTTCATTGAATATCCATTGTGCGGATTTATCTGCTGTCAAACAATTAGTCATATGCAAACAATGTCATTTAAAGAATGCAAAACTCATGTTTGTCTTGAAAATGTGTTTTGTGTAGTAAAACAAAATTTGCAAGAATGTGATATCAACTCAGGATTTGTAAAAGTCCTACAGGAGTCAGGATACCTTTGTAATAGTATGCTCTCAAAATAACCCATGCTTCAGCTAGGAATTTTAAGGGTTATGACATGGCCTGGTTCACGGTTTAAGAAACAAATGATAAAGGCTCAAAATTTATTTGTACCCACCCGTTCTTCGTGATGTCCTTCAGTCACATGCTCAGTTAATTGCGTGTTTAGAATCCCAGTTGAGTCCTGGAGTACTGTCCTTGATATTCTGGTGATGGTTCGGATACTGAACATTTATTTTGAATAGGCAGTCATTTTTGTAATCTTCTTTCTGTTAAGGATTTGTAGGACATCTTTCTTTTTTGGTTTTGTTATCCCTTCTTTTGCTTGAACTGTTTCTTTTTGAGATTACAGTCAGCGGGATGCCCCAGTTTTTTTCTTAAATCTCCTTCATAGGTTTTGACTTAGAGGGCTTTTATTTTGAGAGATAATGACTGATGTCTTGACGATTATGCAGAACCATCACCGTCTTTTGATTCTAAAGGACGTCTTCGAGGCCATTCATTGTGTGCGAAGCGGAAGATTACGACTGAATGCGCACCCAAATTAGTTGAGAAAACTACCCTGCCCCAGTTTATGATTAAGGGTTTTAATTTGTGTGAAAGAAAAAACTCCTACTTCTTTGGCTCAAGGGGGTTGACTAGGGATTATCTTCCTTATAACTCCACTGTTTGGGATTTGGAACAATGCTTGTACCTCGTCAATGGGATCTATTCAAAAGCATATTGTAGGGATTATGGTATCATTTTCGTCATCCTCCCTCTAAGGCTTAGAGATTTTAATCGAGAGTTGAATATCACGAAAAGGAAGTATAAAGCAATTTAAGCATAGTGAAAACAAATTAATTCAAGACAAACATGTGTAATGCATTAATGAAATCACAATGTTTTGACATGACAATAATTGTTTGTATAAGCAAAGAAAATACAACTTGAGAATTAAATGAACAAAAATGCTTTCAATCCTAGCCATGTTTCAGCAGGGGAGCAGTGATCACATTGGGAGTCTCATGAGGGTCGAATTCGATCTCCTTGGCGTCAATCATGTTCTGAATCTTGTATTTTAGCGCCCAACAATCGTTAGTATCGTGCCCCAGGCTGCCAGAATAATAAGCACACCTTGTATCCGAATTGTAGTTAGGAGAGGAAGTCTTAGGGTTCGAATGAGGGTTTATCACCATAGTCAGATTCATCTTCAACATGTGTTGCAATGCTTGTGACAATGGCATGTTGATTTGGGTGAACTGCCTTTGTGGTCTTTCTACCCTTTGCTGATTGTTTCGTTCTTGGGTAGCCGCAGGCCTAGGTATCATCACAGCACCTATCGTTGGACGACGTTCAGCTTTGTTCTGACCTCTTGAGTTATAAATGGAATTGACCTTCTTCTTACCCGTGAATGGCTTCTTCACCATACTCTAAGAGGTGTCTTTCTGGATTTTGCCGCTCCGAATCCCAGCTTCTACCCTTTCTCCAGTCAATATCAAATCAGTGAAACCAGTTGAGGAGATACCAATCAAATTATTGAAGAATGGACCAGATAGCGTACCAAGAAACATGTCAACCAACTCCCTATCAGACAAAGGGGGTTGGACTCTCCCTTCCAGATCTTTCCACTTTTGTGCATAGTCCTTGAAACCTTCGCTGACACCCATGTACATACTCTAAAGTTGAGTACGGGTAGGGGCAAGGTCAATGTTATATTGATACTTCTTGTAAAAAGCAGCAGCCAGATCTTCCCAGTTGCGGACATTGGTTCCCTCCAGCTGATAAAACCACTTAAGTTGAGTCTCAGACAGACTATCCTGAAAGAAATGGACCCACAAGTTCCTATCAGCAGTGTGAGGCTCAATCTTCCTCACATAGGAATGGAGATGAAGCTTAGGACAAGACACCCCATCATACTTCAAAAATACTGGAGCCCTGAACTTCTGTGGGATGACTACCCCAGATATCAAACCCAGCTCTTTGAAATCCAGCCCTGGTATTCTTTGGATCTCTATCACACTCAGATGATCCTCTAACTGTTCGTACCTATCCTCAGCCGGGGGATACTGTTCATCATTGTAGTCAGATTCATCCTCTGAAACTCTCAGACTAGGGTCTTCCTCCCTTGTTTCTCTCTCTTGGTTCTCCCCTTCTTTGGATGAAGAGGTCAGATCTACCGTTTGCTTCAACGGTCCCCTAAATCTTCTGCCCAGATTCAGGATATCGACGGTCTTCTTATTCTTCTTCTTCTTCTTTTTCTCTTTCAGAATAAGAGCCTTCAGATCTTCCTGCCCTTTAGCCAAGGCTACGAACATTTGCTGAAATTGGGCATTTTGTGCTTGGAGATCCTTGATGCTTTGTTCAAAAGACATTATTGCTGAAATAAACAGCGAAGAAGATGAGAAACCTGTTATGGTACCTGTTTATGCAATGTCATGGATGATATGCGTATGCAATGATTTCAATGATTCTTAAAGACTCAAATTTGTTTAACCAAAAGAAACACACGTTAATTGTATTAATAAGTTCGAATTGTTATGAAGAGTGCCTTTTAGGCTTACAATTAAACAAAATAAAACTTAAAGCAAAAATAAAATTAGGTCTCCCATGAGCGCATCCTCTTTGGTGCAATGTAGGCGTTTATATTCCTTTCTTCATGAAGTAGCCTAGTGAGTTCCAGGACCTTCTTCTTGCTGGCATAGAATTGAGTTTTGAACGTATCCCGCTCCTCTTTAAGTTGAACCCAAGATTTTTGTAACTCCTCATGATCAGTTGGCATTTCAGGATGGAGAACAAGATAAGAAGTGTCTCATTTAGCAACTGGTTCCACAATCGTAGGTAGGATGGCGGGGTAAGGCATCCTAAGACTTTGGGCACGGGCTCGTACCCATCTGAGATAAGGTTCAAGAGGGATGGAATTCTTGTGCCCCAGTGTCTTGCCATCAACTCTATGTTCCATTCCCCAAGCTCGCATGAACCTTTTACAGTAACCTTGAGCATCATTCTCATAGTCAAAGGCGATTCCTTGGATAAGTGTATCATGAGGACCATCCCTTCTCACATAACCAAACTATCGCGGTGCCAAATAAGGGTTATAAGTGATTCTTCCCTTAATGCCTAAGAGAGGGATATTAGGGAATTCACCACAGTGATCGATGATGGTAACATCTTTCGAGGACCGTGGACACCAATGAATGTCTAAATGTGTAAGGGACATCAGCCTATGAGACCATTTCATACCCTGCTCATTCTTCAAAATGGACATGGGTAGGTACGAAATAAACCACCTAGCCAATAGAGGGGTGCAACACAGGAGGGTCCCCCTTCTCTTTAGAGTGCGAGCATGCAGAGAGTATAGAATATCCCCAAGTAATGTAGGCACCAGATTATGAGACAGAAAAACCTTAATTGTATTCACATCTACGAGTTGGTCCGCGTTAGGGAATAGGACCATCCCGTAGATGAGGAGTTCCAATACCTCTTCAAAAGCTTGTAAATCCAGGGTATCCCAAAAATAGTGAGCTTTCTTGAATAGAAATTTAACCGGGATTCCTTGGACACTTCCCCTAGTTTCCCAATTTGTCACTACATCGGACCGTTGTAAGGACAGAGCTCGAGCAATCTCTTCAGGCTTTGGATGTCTTTCTGTACCGTTGAAAGGTAATTGATCAAGAATAGGTACCCCTAATAATCGAGAAAATTCCTCCATAGTAGGCACTAGCTGGTAATCCGGGAAGGTGAAGCAGTGGTGCAAAGGATCAAAGAACTGAAATAACACTTTTAACAATTCTTCATCAAGTTTTGAGGTGACCAAGTTGAGCAGCCGACCATGTTTTTCAATGAAGGGAGAGCTTTTAGGAATCCTTAATGCTAAGTCCTTTAGTTAAGGAGGTACTTTCACAAGGTTAATCTGGATAGTGTTCCTGCGGGCGGATCCATGTCCTACAAAACAAAGCAAAGATGAGCCCTAGAAAATCCTTGAAATGGTTAGTATGATATTCCATGTTTATGATGTCATGATTATGCTAAGAAATTTATAGCAAGCAACAAACAAGTCACACCAAGTCCTTAGGTTTAAAGCCTGCATGAGTTTTAAAGTCATACCCTCTTGAAGCTGGATTGCTTCAACCTGTCCTATAAAGAGTAACCGGTTTCTAAGGGATCTCAATATCACCGATATTTCCCCCAAGCTTCGTTCAATAGGCGATTGACTCGCAACCAAACAAAACTCAGGAGTCAAACCTCAATAAGTGTAGCATCGAGTATCTGTTGACCTTGGGAATACACCAAAGTCGGCCATCTCGCTACGTCCTACTGGCCAAGTTGTGCAATTAAAGGTTCTAAGGTCATTCAACGCTTTATGACACCACGCAGCGGCCCTGTACTCTCCTTGATTGACTTAAGGGCTACCGGTACCAACCAAAGTGTCGCGTCAACATAGCTACTGCTTCAACCGTATCGGTATACCCCGCACAGTTCCCTCACAGTTTATTTCTACTTACCTAAAAGGTGTTCCCAGATCCGGGTGTAGGATCTTCAATAATACCTAAACAAAACGCTCAAAGATAAAGCAGGAAAAGCAAACAAGAAAGCAATTTAAAAATGACCTAGATCCTAAGGTATACCCCACTTATAGTAGTCCCCAACAAAGTTGCCAGTTCTGTGATACGGTGGCAGAACTGACTGTTAATACTAGTTTTGCATTTTTTGTTCGCAAATGTCACGTTAAGAAAGAGTCACCACCGACTTTTATTTCATCCAACAAAGGAAAAGGAAAAAGAACAGAAAAAACCTTTTTCGAGATTTTCTGAGTACGGTGGGTAGATTATAGAAAGGGGAGGTGTTAGCACCCTTTCTATCCATGGTTTTCCATGGGCTCTTAGGTACTTGCTCATTTTGAAATTTCTTGTGTGTTTTTTGAAAAGTTTTTGTTTAACTTCGTGATAACCCTTGTATCTATCCTCAAGAGTGTGACGAAGTTGTTTTTGAAAATTGTTTTAAAAGTGTTTGTGAAAAGGTTTTTGTTGTTTTGAGCAAGAACTTAAGATTTTCTACCTACTCGAAAAAGACTATTCGTTCTCGTTTCCTTTAGATAGCGCTATCCTACTATTAAGGAGTAGGTAGCCCCGTCGTTGGAGTTTTAAGGGACATTCGAAGGGACAAGTAAGGTCACAAAAGCAATGGTTAGGAAATCTTAGTAGTTACCCTAAAGTCCTAAAGATATTTCCGAGGCAACATTCGAATGGGTCATTTTGATATTTCAGGACTGGAGGACGACCACTAAAATTCCCTATACATCACGACTGGTTACCAAAGGCAACCGAAGTGGGGAAAACCCTAGGAGTGAGCATGTGCATATGTTATTTTTCAGTTTATTTATCTTTGCACAATTAGGGTTATCTACCGTTTTAATTTCATCTGTCTTTCGCATACAAGCCTATTATCCATACATCTAGCAGTTTATAATAGCAGAAAGTAAAGTGCGAGAAATTAAAGTTCTAACTATTACAAGGCCTCGAGGAAAGGGTTACATAACCAAAACTTAGGGAATGAAAACAATAAATAGGGAATAACAGTAAATGACCTAATTAAACTATTACAATCTCGAAGCAATTACAATAATTTAAAAATGAATAAATAAAACGCGTGCGAGGAGGAATACGGGATTTAAATATCCTAATGAATCTAATTAATTAAAGGAAATATTTTTGTATTTTTTTTATTGAGAAAAATAATTGAAATTCGCAAGTTAAACCTAATTTTCTAATTATTTTTTATTTAATAAAATAATCAATGTTGAAATAATTAAAATAATTAATTTTCAAAAAAATAATTTTAATTATAAAAGCCTAAATCTATTTTTGTGATTTTTTTATTTGATAAAAAAAATGATTTTTTTTTGTAAAAAAATGATTAAGCAAATAATTAAACAAGAGAAATTAAAAAGGAAATAAATTGGGTCTGTTGTGAAAGCAATTATGGGGGTGCATTACTGATTTTTCCAGGCCCAAAATTTCTGGCCCAAGGACTGCGTGTGATTCAGTGCAACTAGTCTTCAGGAGGTCTACCACGTGCCTGCATGCTTGAGGCGTTAGATCTGGTCAGGACATGATCTGATGGCATGGATCTTGGGTGCATAGCATGGACCAAGGTGTGAAACACATGGAATCTGTAGAGAAATAATGAGAAAAATACAAAAGCTCATGCCTGGGATCGAACCCAGGACATTAGCTTCACATACCCCTTCCATAACCATCTGTGTTGGGTTGTTCATTCATACATATGATTAAACAAATAAAATATAAAGAAAATAAAGTGTTCTTTCCCAAATGCGCGCGTGATTTAAATCCTCCAATGGTTTCAGCCACATCATCGTCTTCTCCCCAGACTGTTGTCTTTGACGCCAAACCTTTTACCTACGGACAAAACTGTCACTAAAGGCTATAGTGTCAGTTTTTGTCCATAGTTGTAACCCTACATTAATCAAAAACATAATACAAGCCAAATAAATCCTAACTAAGGGCATAGATCAACTAGAAATTATGCCCTGAGTTCATTGGTACCCTTGATCTGTCCTAATTTCGCATCTATAGAGAATCCCCAATTTGAAGCTTTCAAACCCTAACAATGGCGTAAGCCCATTCCTGCGCTAAAACTCAAATCCAGCCATTTAAACAGATTCCAAGCATGATTATAAACACATTTATGCAAACAAATTTGATTTAAAACATGTAAAACCAAGAAAATGAATTTAAGTTATAAGAGTGCAAACCGTGATTTGTATCTGGAGATTCCTAAGGCTGCAAGCTTGGATAGCGACTGGAAAAGCTTCAAGGACCTTCGTGGATGATCATTGGTGCTCCAAAATTCCTTGAATTGGCCTGTAGAATGAAATATGATTTGCACTTTTCTTTGCAAATTTGAAACTTTGTTTGACTCTTTGGAGCAAGATGCGCCTCTGTAGTCTCGTCCCTAGGGTTGACAATGTTCTGTTATATGTATGTCAATCAAATAGGTTAACAAATTTGGATTAAATCTTGGAGATTGATGAGCAAGAGATTTAATTTTCAAGTGATATTTTTTGTTTCCAAAATTGGCTAAATCATGCCATATTCATTCCAATCATCCCTTGCACGATTTGATCTCTGTTTGACAGCCTATATCATCTTCATTCAATGCCAAAATCATCCCAAAAGCAACTTGTATGATTTATTTTGATTTTATTTGAATTTTAAATGAATAAAATCACAATAAACTAAATAAATAAGTGAATGAGGCATGTAGTGGTTCATGGGTCGTGGACCATGTTAGGAACAAGTTCCAAACTTAAAAAGATAGGCCCATATGGAGAAAATGCCATTTTGGGCACTGTTGACTTTGTGCAAACTTCCAAAAATGGCCAACTTTGACAATGCATATCTTCCTCAATTTTGACCCTAGGAGGGTGTTCTTGGACTTTTTAGAAATATTAGGATGTCATCTAAATAACCCTTTTGGTTTTATCTTAATTGGATCTTCCATGTTCATGTAAGAAGCTTTGACCCAAAAGGTGTTTTTGTTGACTTTTGAAAAGGACCTATAATGTCTGAATTTATATCTTTTCATGAGTTCATTTTTTTGAACTTGAGGGCTGAAGATGAGTTGTAGGGAATTGAATTCTATTCAAAATGAGCCTTGGATGAGAAATTTCTGATATATTATGAAAACGTTATGCCTGGTCAAACTTTGGTTGACTTTTCCTATAGAAACCTTAATTTAGCAACTTTTGAGTTTTGATGAATTTGGGGCATTCCTTGAGGAATCATGATCAACCCTTGATCAAATGATGGATGTTACTCCAAAATGTTGATGTTGACCAAAAATCTTGAAGCTTGACTGCATGAGGGCCACAATTGACTTTTGACCTAGTACAATTAACTTTTAGGCATTTGAGCAATTGACTGGGCAAACTTCTTGTGCAAGGCATGAAACTTGACATGGATGATCTTGAGGACATATTAGGACAACGGAAACCATTTAGGACCCATAAGACTCAAACATATTGATAAGGAGTGAAACCCTAATTTGGGGCTCATTGTCTTAGGAGGAGGATTTGTCTGGTCAATCCTTAGGTATCCTTGGGCAAGTTGAGGACCTCTAGGAGTATGTTTTGAGTAAAATGAGAGGGAAAATTTTGGGGTACAACACTACCCCCCAAACTCAGGTAAAATTCTCAAAGGTCTTTCCTGTTCTTTTCACCCTTTCCTATTTGGATAAAATAAAAGTCGGTGGCTACTCTTGCTCTCCGCAACAATTTCTATCAAACGCAAAATACCCAAGTCAGTTCTCCCACTGTATTACAGAACTGGCGACTTTGCTAGGGATGAAAATACTTAAAAGTGGGGTTACCTTTGAGCTAGATCACATTTACTTTCTTTCCTTGTTTGACTTGTTTTCTTTACATTATGGTTCCTTATTTGGGTTATTGTCAAAGATCCTACACCTAGATCTGGGGCACCTTTTTAGGTAAGTAGAAATAGATTGTGGAAATTGTACGGCGTAGACCGATATGGTTGAAGCAATGGCTACGTTAATGCAACACATTTGTTGGTATCGATATCCCTTGTGTTGAATCAAGGAGAATACAGAGCCGTTGAGCGGAGTCATAAACTACAACTGGCCATAAAACCTTAATTGAACAACTTATCCATTAGGAAGTAGTGATATAGCCGACTTTGGTGTAAAGCTGAAGATTGGTTGATACTCGATGCTACACTCATTAAGATCAGACTTTTAGGATATCTCGGTGGCAAGAAAATATTGATTGTGCTGAGACAATGCCTAAAAGAAAGGTTAGTGATATTGAGATCCTCTAGAACCTGATTACTTTCTAGGACAAGTTGAGCCAACTAAACTTCAAGAAGGTACTTACCTATAAACCCCATACAAGCCTAAACCTAAGGACTTGTTTGTTTTGTGTGTATGTGATTAAAGACTTGTTTGCTTTGTTCATTTGTACATAAACATCATGACATCATACCAGGGCATTGTCAATAACCATTTTAAGGATCTCAAGGGCCTATGATGCAGGGTCATGTTAAACTAGACGTCTATCAAGGGGCAAAAGGATTTATTCTCCTCTAATCAAACACCGTCAAAGACCAAAGTACGATAACTTGAGTCAAAGGCTATGAACCAGTTGACATGGTGAGCTTGATTCTCGTAGAAGGACGTCCACCGATATGAAGTTCTCCAATCAAAGTTGTGATCAAAGTTCAACTTCTAACATCTTATTGTGTATACCCTGCGAGATCCTTGAAAGCATTGCATCCACATATCATGCATGTTATCATAACAGGTATTCCCCACACGGGTTTCTCATCTTCCTACTGTTTATTTCAGTAGAGATGGCTCTAGAACAGACTATCAAGGACATTCAGACTCAAAATGCTCAACTTTAAGAAATATTCTCGAACCTATCCAAGGGCCAAGAAGAAGTGAGAGTACTCCTCACTAGGGGCATGACCATGAAGAATCCTAAGGACAACAAAGATAACCAGTTGGAACGGCTACAAACTGAGATAGCCATAATGAAGATCCAGATGATGGGACAAATGGTGGGCCTGATGGCTCTTATCCAAAACTTGGCTCAGGGACAAGAAGAGCTGAGAGCCCTCATCAGCAAACTTCATCAAGACGGATGCAACCGCATGAAAAAAATAGTCGAGGTTGGGGATCAAGTCGTTAATCAGCCCTTGATGAGACAAGAAGTTGGCTTGGTGGAGAGTAGACCTTTCCAAATTGTTGCTACGTCACAAGCCCGATAACAACCTCGCCAACAACGACAGGGTAATCAGCGTAAGCGGGATACATCCAAAAGGCAATATACCAAACTCAACATGCCGATGTCGCAAGCCTTGTAACACATGTTGAAGTTGAATTTGGTCACATTGAAGGATCCTTCTCAGAATCCTAACACTTTCGCTCCTAGTTACCATCCCAATGAAAGGTGTGCATATCACTCCAACAGTCAGGGGCATGATACTGATAGTTGTTGGACATTGAAATATAAGATTCAAGACCTGATCGATAAAGGAGCGTTGGAATTCACACAAGATGGTCAACTAGAATTTTTCTGTCATCCCTCCAGGGAACATCATCTGAAGTGATGAAGTTTAGATAGAGAAATTTTTGTTCATTCGAATTTTCAGTTGTAATTTCTTTGTTTTGTTTAAACACTTATCTTGATGTCAGACTTTGGTTACTTTCATTAATGCATTGCATATGCTTGTCTTGAATTAAATCCATTCGTTTTCATTATATTTAAATTGTGTTTTTTACTCCCTTTTGTGATATTCAACTCTTGTTTAAAAGTTGTAAGCTTTTAGAGGGAGGATGATGAAAACAATGCCATAATCTCATACAGTATGCTTTTGTACAGACCTTGCTGATGATGTACAGGCGTTTCTTCCAATCCCTAAACATCTTCAAAACAAACATCTCTTTAAACTATTTTCAAACATGTACCACAAAGCACATTTTCAAACAAAAGCAAGTGATCTAGCAAGCAACTAAGAGCCCGTAGATAACTACGGATGAAAAGGGTGCCAATACCTTCCCTTTTCATAACCTACCCCTCGAACTCAGAAAAAATTCTCAAAGGTCTTTCCTATTCTTTTCACCCTTTCCTATTTGGATAAAAGAAAAGTCGGTGGCGAATCTTGCTATCCACAATAATTGCGATCAAACACAAAACACCCAAGTCAGTTCTCCCACTGTATTACACCTGCCCAGATGAAGGCACCCTCAAAATATGTTACAATAGAAGACCCCTCTAAACAAGAGATGGAAGAGATATTGAAGATCATTCGTAAAAGTGACTACAAAATAGTTGAACAACTGGGGCAGATACCCTCCAAGATATCCATGTTGTCCTTGTTATTATGCTCCAAAGTCCATTCTTGGGCTTTGTTAAAAATTTTGAAGAAAGCTCATGTACCACAAGAAACCTTTGCTGATCAGTTTGAGAATTTTTTTGCAAGCCTAATAGCTGACAATGGTTTAGGCTTTTCTGATGCTAACTTAAGTACGGCCAGAAAGAATCATAACAAGGCTCTGCACGTCTCTATTGAATGTAAGGGTACTACTTTGGCGCATGTGTTAGTTGATATTGTTTTCTCCCTGAATGTATTACCAAATGATGCTCTGGATAGATTAGACTGTGAAGAGCTAGTGCTGAAACCCAACAATATTGTGGTAAGAGCCTTTGATGGGTCAAAAAGAATGGTGCATAGAGACGTTGATCTTCCGATCAAGTTGGGATCTCAGGTTTTCAACTCCACTTTTTATGTAATGGATATTCGCCTGGCTTATTCTTGTTTTCTAGGACGGCCCTGGATTCATGGGGCATGCGCTGTTACCTCTACCCTACATAAAAAATTGAAGTATCTGGTGAAAGGGAAGATCATTACAGTTTGTGGAGAAGCAAAATATATGGTCATTCATTTGAATTCTTTCAAATATGTTGAAATGGATGGTGAATTCATTGAAACTCCCTGCTAAACATTTGAAGTAATCCCTCCAATGATTTTTGTTGCTAAAGCTACTCTTGCTACTCTAAAGATTACCAAGTACGCACCGAGAATGGCTTCTCTGAAGGATGCAAGGGCTGTCATAGAAGAAGGAGGTTGTATTGTTTGGGGGCAGATTCTTGATATGCCCTACAAATCTGACAAATTTGGTTTGGGTTTCTCCTCAAAGGCTCAGAAGGAGATTCGATGTGTTCATGCTAGAGGACCACCTTTTCGTATTAGCAATAATAAAGTCAATGCTCTGGAAGACGCTCATATTGATGGTGACTTGACAACTGGATATTCCCTACCATTTACGGTGGACTCGACAACTGGCAGGCTAAAGACTTTATACCAATCTCCTTAAGCCAGGAGTAATAGCTATTTCTGTTTTTATCGCTTTAAGAAATTTGGTTATGTAATTTCTCTTTAAACAATGACTTTAAACCTTGTGTCTTGCCCGGGGCACAATGGTCCATTTGTTAAGGGTTGTCATTTCATATGTCATATTTTCATTTAATGAAAATATTGGACATTTTGCATTCAAATTTTGTGTTTTCTGTCTTTCTTTTACTTTATTTGAACTTTCAAATAGATGTTCATTCTTACACACACCCACACACTACATTGCAGATCCCCATCCACTCTAGATCTCGTTGATAACAATTTTGCTATTGCCATTTATGACTTTGAAAATACAATCTACCAAATTGAAGACGAAGGGGGGGAAGATTGTGAGATACCTGGAGAACTTGCTAGACTCTTAATTCAAGAATAAAAGGCTATCCAACCAAATGAAGAGACGGTCGAAGTAGTAAACTTGGGTTCTGAGACAGATAGGAAAGAAGTCAAGATTGGCGCCAACCTAGAAGGAAGTGTCAAGAGCAGATTGATTCAGATGTTGCACGAATATGTTGAAGTCTTTGTTTGGTCATACGAAGACATGACAGGGCTCGATATAGATATTATGGTTCACTGTCTGCCGATGAATGAGGTTTATGCTCCAATTAAACAGAAAGTTTGTCGCATGCATCTCGAAATATCTGAGAAGATCAAAGCCGAGGTCATGAAACAGTTCTATGTAGGGTTCTTAGCAGTGACGTTGTATCCTTAATAGGTTGCTAATGTTGTTCCGGTACCAAAGAAAGATGGAAAGGTACGTATGTGTGTAGATTAAAGGGATCTGAATAGGGCAAGCCTCAAAGATGATTTCCCACTTCCACATATTGTCGCCTTGGTCGTCCACACTGCTCAGAACAAGGTTTTCTCCTTCATGGATGGTTTCTCGGGCTACAATAATATCAAGATGGCGTCTGAAGACATGGAGAAAACTACCTTCGTCACACAGTGGGGCACATTCTATTACAAGGTCATGCCTTTTAGGTTGAAGAACGCAGGGGCAACTTGTAGGTGTTTAGGTATTGGCTTGCATTTTTGGTAAATCCCAAGTGTATGTGTGAATGTCATGACTGATGTCATAACATTCTAGTTCAGTTTGTACTGACTCATTAGGTACCCTTGCAGAAAAATATTGTAATTCAAATACTGATGTTTATAAGTGTGTATCTGAGCATTTTGCAAAATGATCACATTTTGCTAAATCAGTAGACAGGTTTTCTCAGATGTCATAACAGATGTTATGACATCCTGTTCTGAACTAACAGGATTGCAGGATTGGATAAGTCTGAGTTTTTTCAGGAAATAACTCAGTCTTTCCTGAACATAATCCTGCGTTTTCTGAGGGGTAACCTAGCTCAACCCTAACCTGGTTAATAAAGTCCTGTGACCTGGTCTTTAGGTCAAACGGAATTAACCCTAGGTTTTTGGAAACCCTAACTGAAGTTGCAGCTGCTATATATTCAACAGAGCTGCTGTTTTTCAAAGAGAGCTTTTATTGATTAGAAGATCATTTGTAATCTGTATAGATTTGATTATTGTACTCCAAGCAATTATCATTGTGATAAGTGCCTTGGAATAGGTTTCTAATTGTAAGGGTTGTGTAGCACTCAAAGCTTTGAAGTAAGAGTGTTTGAATGTTCCTTGACTAAAGCTGTGAAGCAGAGTCAAGTTAGTTGTGTGCATCACTCAAAGCTGTGAAGCACGAGTGATTGTGTTGCTTGATTAAAAAGCTGTGAAGCCTAATCAAGTGTTTGTTTTTGAAGAGTGTCTTCATCAATTCTTAAGTCAAATTGGTTTATGTATCACTGCTGTGATTGAGGGGGAGTGAGTAGGAACTCAGGTTTAAGTTGTACTTAGATTGGAATTGCATTGGGTAGGTCTTAAGTGAAGGAGATAAACTGGTTGGTTTATTCCTGAATTAAAATCTCTTATAGTGGATTTCCTCCCTGGCTTGGTAGCCCCCAGAGTAGGTGTTGTTGCACACTGAACTGGGTAAACAATTGACTGTGTTCTTTATTGCTTTTGTATTTACTGTCATATAGTAAGTCAGATACGGTGTCATAACATTGAACGTGACATTGAGTATCTGCAGCCAGAATTTCAATTGGCATCAGAGCAGGCACCCTGCCTGTATTACTGGGTGAGATCTAGGGATATCACTTTCTGGCACTATGGACAAAGAAGGAGTTTTTGGAAATAGACCACCCATTCTGGACAGAACCAATTATGACTACTGGAAACCTCGTATGATTGCCTTTCTAAAATCTCTGGACAAAAAGGCTTGGAGAGCTGCTGACAAAGGATGGATTCATCCCACCATAACTGAGATAGATGGGACAATCAGTCTGAAGCCTGAGGAAGATTGGAGTAAAGAAGAAGATGAGTTAGCTCTGGGAAATTCAAAAGCTCTAAATGCCTTGTTCAATGGAATTGATAGAAACATTTTCAGACTAGTACATCAATATGAACTGGCCAAGGAAGTTTGGGACACTCTCAGAACTACTCATGAGGGCACTTCCAAAGTAAAAATGTCAAGGCTTCAGATGTTGACCACTCAGTTTGAGAATCTAAAAATGATGGAAGATGAAACCATTCATGAGTTTCACATGAACATCTTGGAGATTGCCAACACCTCAGGAGCACTGGGAGAAAAAATGTCAGAACAAAAACTGGTGAGGAAGATTCTCAGATCCTTGCCTAAAAGATTTGCAATGAAGGTAACTGCCATAGAGGAAGCCCAGGACATTAGCAAGTTGAAAGTGGATGAACTTATTGGGTCTCTTCAGACTTTTGAGATGGGAATCACTGATAATGGTGTCAAAAAGAACAAGAGCATAGCTCTTATGTCCAACACTGATGTTGAAGAAAACATTTCAGAAGCTGTAGCCATGCTTGGAAGACAGTTCAACAAACTCATCAAAAGAATAGATCCAAAGTCAAGGTCTAATGTTCATAACATTCCCTCTAACATTGACAGTTCCAGCAGAAGACCAAGGTCAGAAGAGAAGGGAGTTCAAGGCAGAGGAATTCAATGCCATGGTTGTGAAGGATATGGGCATATTCGAGCTGAATGTCCTACCTTTCTTAAGAAACAAAAAGGAATGACAGTTACTTGGTCTGACTGTGATTCAGAAAGTAATTCTGAAGAAGAGACTGCCAAACGAGTTACTGCTTTAACTGGTGTTTGTACCTCTGAAAGTGACATCAGTGATGAAGAGGTGACTTTTAAAGAACTGGCTGATACTTACAAAGAATTGTGTATCAGAACTACTGAAGTCTGTGTGCAGAATGAGAAACAATCAAAACTCATCATAAAGATGGAGGCTGAAAAAAGGGAAAACCTTGAAACTATAAGTCATCTAGAAGGAAAAGTTCAATTGCTGAACTCACAACTAAATCAAATGACCAAATCTGTCAAGATGTTGACAAATGGGACAGACAAATTGGAAGAGATCCTACAGGTTGGACAAAATGTGGGAAATAAATCTGGTCTAGGATTTATGGAAGCAACGAAATCTGGTTCTGGTAAGCAAATGTCAAAACAGATGTCTCAACACAACTCTCGACATCAGGAACAGAAACATATGAGGAAAAGGTACCAAAGATGGAAATGTCATCATTGTGGTAGATATGGCCACATAAAGCCCTTCTGCTTCAGATTACATGGATACCCTAATCAGAACTCAGGTGTCAAACCTAAGTCTAAAAAGGTACCACATGCTCCTCAATGGAAGAAAAAGGCTACTGCCCTGATAGCTCACACTTCCCTGAGGGTCTCTGCAAAGGAAGACTGGTACTTTGACAGTGGATGTTCCAGACATATGACTGGAATCAAGAACCTCCTCAATAATGTTAAGCCTCACACCACCAGTTTTGTGACCTTTGGAGATGGGGCTAAAGGTGAAATCAAAGGAGTTGGTGAGTTGGACTGCCCTGGAGTTCCAAGTCTGAATGAAGTACTGCTGGTGAAAGGACTGACCGCTAATCTCATTAGTATCAGTCAACTGTGTGATCTAGGATTCAAGGTCAATTTCTCAAAATCTGAATGCCTTGTAATCAATGACAAACAAGAGATAGTAATGAAAGGAGTCAGATCCAAAGACAACTGTTACTTGTGGGAGGCTGAGAACACTAATTTCTCATCTGTGTGTTCCATTGCAAAGGAAGAAAAAGAGGTGAAACTGTGGCACCAAAAACTTGGCCATCTTCATCTAAGGGGTGTGAAGAGGATTATCTCCTTGGAGGCAGTCAGAGGGATTCCAAAACTGCAAATTGATGAAGGAAGAGTTTGTGGTGAATGTCAAGTTGGTAAGCAGACGAGGATGTCACACCCAAAGTCAAGACATCTGACCACCTCTAAGGTTATAGAACTCCTCCATATGGATCTGATGGGAACAATGCAAGTAGAGAGTCTTGGTGGTAAAAGATATGCCTATGTGGTTGTGGATGATTTTTCCAGATTCACCTGGATTAATTTCATTAGGGAAAAATCAGATGCATTTGAAGTTTTTAGAGAACTGTGCAAGAGAATTCAAAGAGAGAAGGAAGGATGTATTGTCAGAATCAGAAGTGATCATGGCAAGGAATTTGAAAACAGCAAGTTTGATGACTTCTGTGCTTCAGAAGGAATCAGTCATGAGTTTTCTTCTCCCATAACACCTCAGCAAAATGGAGTTGTGGAAAGAAAAAACAGGACCATACAAGAATCTGCCAGAGCAATGTTACATGCCAAAAGACTTCCTATGTATTTTTGGGCTGAAGCTATGAATACAACTTGCTATGTTCATAACAGGGTCACCTTGAGAAAGGGAACCTCATCCACCATATATGAACTCTAGAAAGGAAGAAAACCAACTGTGAAGTACTTCCATGTGTTTGGTAGCAAATGCTATATTCTGTCTGATCGTGAACAAAGAAGAAAACTGGACCCCAAAAGTGATGAAGGCATATTTCTAGGATACTCTTCAAACAGCAGAGCTTATAGAGTATTCAACTCCAGAACCAAAACCATGATGGAATCAATAAATGTTGTAATTGATGACTATCATGAAGAAATAGATTTTCCTTGTACTGTTGAGACATTCTTTGAGACTTCAACCCAACAGGATGACCTACCCAACCCCACCACAACAGAATCTGAATCAAAGGAAGCTAGCAAGATTCCTTCCATCAGAATTCAGAAGGATCATCCAAAAGAGCTCATCATAGGAGATCCCAATAGTGGAGTCATCACAAGATCTAGAGAAATCATCTCAAACTCTTGTTTTGTGTCCAAAATGGAACCAAGAAATGTCAAGGAAGCCTTAACTGATGAATATTGGATTGGTGCAATGCAAGATGAACTGAACCAATTCAAGAAACATGAAGTTTGGGAACTGGTTCCTAGACCTGAAGGAACTAACATCATTGGGACAAAATGGATATTCAAGAACAAGTCAGATGCTGAAGGAGTTGTCACCAGAAATAAGGCAAGACTTGTTGCTCAAGGATACACCCAGGTTGAAGGGGTTGATTTTGATGAAACCTTTGCACCTGTAGCCAGGTTGGAATCAATCAGACTCTTGTTGTCAATTGCTTGTCTTCTGAAGTTCAAGTTATTTCAGATGGATGTGAAAAGTGCCTTTCTAAATGGGTACTTAAATGAGGAAGCTTATGTGGAACAACCTAAAGGTTTTGTGGATCCAACCCATCCTGATCATGTCTACAAACTGAGAAAAGCTCTATATGGCCTGAAACAAGCTCCTAGAGCATGGTATGACAGGTTAACAAAGTTTCTCTCAGACAAAGGCTACAGAAAAGGAGGCTTGGACAAAACTCTCTTTGTCAAAACTGAAGGAGGGAAGTTGATGGTTGCCCAAATATATGTTGATGACATAGTGTTTGGAGGAATGTCAGAACATATGGTTAAACACTTTGCTGACCAGATGCAGGCTGAATTTGAAATGAGTCTCATGGGAGAACTAACTTATTTTCTTGGACTACAAGTCTCACAGATGGAGGACTCAATCTTCTTATCTCAAAGCAAGTATGCTAAGAATATTGTAAAGAAGTTTGGTATGGAGAATGCAAGTCACAAAAGGACTCCTGCTCCTACTCATCTAAAGCTTTCCAAAGATTCAAGTGGGGTTAAGGTGGATCAAAGTCTATACAGAAGCATGATAGGAAGCTTGTTGTACTTAACTGCCAGCAGACCTGATATTGCCTTTGCAGTTGGAGTTTGTGCTAGATACCAAGCTGATCCCAAAGTCAGTCATATCAATCAAGTGAAGAGAATTTTGAAGTATGTAAGTGGTACTTACAACTATGGATTGATGTATACTCATGGCTGTGAACCAGCTCTGACTGGCTATTGTGATGCTGATTGGGCTGGTAGTGCTGATGATAGAAAAAGCACCTCTGGAGGATGTTTCTTTTTGGGAAGTAATCTGGTTTCCTGGTTCAGCAAGAAACAGAATTGTGTGTCTCTTTCAACTGCTGAAGCTGAATACATTGCAGCTGGTAGTAGCTGCTCTCAAATGATATGGATGAAACAGATGCTCACTGAGTATAATGTCACACAAGATGTTATGACATTGTACTGTGACAATCTGAGTACGATTAACATATCCAAGAATCCCATTCAGCATAGCAGGACCAAACATATTGACATACGACATCACTTTATCAGAGACCTTGTAGAAGAGAAGACAATCAAATTGGAACATGTTGCCACTGAGCTACAGTTGGCTGACATTTTTACCAAGGCTTTGGATGCAAACCAATTTGAAAACTTAAGGGGTAAGCTGGGTATTTGCCAACATGAGGAATTGTAGCAATTAATTTTGCTTAAAATAAGGATCAAAGGACTTATGCCTGTTCTGATTGGTTTAAAATTGTATTTTCTCATTTCCTACAATTCTTTTAAGAAGTTGAATAGACACTCCCTTGCTTCCTTCCTCTCTCGTCTCCTCATCAAAACCCAGTCTCTCAATCAGAAATTTCTCCTCAGTTGCTGTTGGTCCTTTAAAACTGTCAACATGTCTCAAACACCATCATCATCCAATACGACCATTTCAACCTCTTCCTCTGATCAAGATTCTGGGACAATCTCTTCTTGTCTGGACTCTGACGTTCTGGAGATCTCCTCTCATAGAAAAGTGGGAACGAACCCCACCAAGGTCAAAGAGTTGAGAACAAGACATGCAGGAAAACCCCAAGCTTCTGCCTCTGGTAATCCATCTCATCCTTCTTCTTCAGTTCCCCCTGAAATTGCAAATAAGGAAGGGACAGCCTATGTTAATCAAGCAATAGCAAAAATTGTTTCAAGAATTCTGAACGAGAACCACTCAGTTCCTGGCATTTCTGTTCCTCTGAACCAAGAAAGCTCAAATGCTGAAACAAATCCAGATGTCTCTAAGAATGTTGAGACATCAAACAAAGAGAAGAATGTTGACATTGCTCACAAGAAAAGAAAGAAGGCTGAATACTCTGGATCTGATGACAGTGCTTGAAGGTTGGTTGCTGATATCTGGTGGAGTTTGGAAGTGTATTCTGTTGTTTTCTGCTGCTGCTCTTATTATTTTGCTTTGGATAACTGTATAATTTTATGAACATGTATCTTTTGCCCATTTGTGGCTAAAGAGGGGGAGAATATTTTGGTACTTACTTAATTAGTACTTGACATTTTATTTTTCTGTTGTCACTTATTTCTGCTGCTATCTATCTCTGATTGTTTAGGGTCTTTAGCCAAAAATCTGCCAAAGGGGGAGTTTGTAGGTGTTTAGGTATTGGCTTGCATTTTTGGTAAATCCCAAGTGTATGTGTGAATGTCATGACTGATGTCATAACATTCTAGTTCAGTTTGTACTGACTCATTAGGTACCCTTGCAGAAAAATATTGTAATTCAAATACTGATGTTTATAAGTGTGTATCTGAGCATTTTGCAAAATGATCACATTTTGCTAAATCAGTAGACAGGTTTTCTCAGATGTCATAACAGATGTTATGACATCCTGTTTTGAACTAACAAGATTGCAGGATTGGATAAGTCTGAGTTTTTTCAGGAAATAACTCAGTCTTTCCTGAACATAATCCTGCGTTTTCTGAGGGGTAACCTAGCTCAACCCTAACCTGGTTAATAAAGTCCTGTGACCTGGTCTTTAGGTCAAACGGAATTAACCCTAGGTTTTTGGAAACCCTAACTGAAGTTGCAGCTGCTATATATTCAACAGAGCTGCTGTTTTTCAAAGAGAGCTTTTATTGATTAGAAGATCATTTGTAATCTGTATAGATTTGATTATTGTACTCCAAGCAATTATCATTGTGATAAGTGCCTTGGAATAGGTTTCTAATTGTAAGGGTTGTGTAGCACTCAAAGCTTTGAAGTAAGAGTGTTTGAATGTTCCTTGACTAAAGCTGTGAAGCAGAGTCAAGTTAGTTGTGTGCATCACTCAAAGCTGTGAAGCACGAGTGATTGTGTTGCTTGATTAAAAAGCTGTGAAGCCTAATCAAGTGTTTGTTTTTGAAGAGTGTCTTCATCAATTCTTAAGTCAAATTGGTTTATGTATCAC
Organism: Vicia faba; assembly: GCA_948472305.1. Classification (NCBI taxonomy): domain Eukaryota; kingdom Viridiplantae; phylum Streptophyta; class Magnoliopsida; order Fabales; family Fabaceae; genus Vicia; species Vicia faba. The sequence goes on from OX451735.1 coordinate 64,448,890, forward strand.
TGCTGTGATTGAGGGGGAGTGAGTAGGAACTCAGGTTTAAGTTGTACTTAGATTGGAATTGCATTGGGTAGGTCTTAAGTGAAGGAGATAAACTGGTTGGTTTATTCCTGAATTAAAATCTCTTATAGTGGATTTCCTCCCTGGCTTGGTAGCCCCCAGAGTAGGTGTTGTTGCACACTGAACTGGGTAAACAATTGACTGTGTTCTTTATTGCTTTTGTATTTACTGTCATATAGTAAGTCAGATACGGTGTCATAACATTGAACGTGACATTGAGTATCTGCAGCCAGAATTTCACAACTTATTAGTGAGCCATGGTAGCTTTACTCCATGACATGATTCATCATGAGATAGAAGTCTATGTCGATGATATGATATCCAGGTAACAAACTAAGGAAGAACATATTGACCATCTACACAAGCTGTTTGAGAGGCTGAAGAAGTACAAACTAAGGCGGAATCCAAACAAATGCACCTTTGGGGTGAGGACTGGAAAACTCCTAGGTTTCGTCGTCAGTGGTAAAGGTATTGAAGTCGATCCTGAAAAAGTTAAATTTATTCAAGAAATGTCGGCTCTCCGTACTGATAAGGAAGTCATGGGTTTCTTAATATGACTAAACTACATTTCCCATTTCATCTCTCATTTGACTGCTACTTATGAGCCAATTTTCAAGTTGCTGAAGAAAGATCAAGTAGTCAGATGGAACGACGATTGTCAAATGGCTTTTGATAAAATCAAGGAGTAATTATAAGAACCTCTTATTCTGATGCCACCAGTTGAAGGGAGACCTCTAATCATGTACCTAATTGTGTTAGAAAATTCAATGGGTGTGTGTGTTGGGGAAACATGACGAGTCTGGTCGAAAAATGCATGCAATATACTACCTTAATAAAAAGTTTACCGACTGTGAAACAAGAAATTCACTGCTCGAGAAAACTTGTTATGCTTTGGCATGGGCTACTCGCCTACTAAGACAGTATATGTTGAACCATACCACTCTTTTGATTTCTAAGATGGATCCCATCAAGTACATATTCGAGAATTCGGCTCTCTCCGAAAGAATACCTCGATGGAAAATGATCTTAACAGAATACGACATTCAGTACACCACTCAAAAAGAAATCAAAGGAAGTATACGGGAAGATAATTTGGCGCATCAAGTTGTAGATTACTATCAGTCTATGCACTTCGAATTCCCGGATGAGAATATCATGCTAATAACAGACTGTGAAGAACCTGGACCGTATGAAAGACCTGAGCTTGGATCCTGATGGACTATGGTATTTTATGGAGCTTCTAATATGCTTGGTAATGGAATTGGTGCTATAATTATCTCCCCCCCAAGGTTGACATAAGCCCTTCACTTCCAGACTTTGCTTTGAATGTACCAACAACATGGCTGAGTACAAAGCGTGCATCTTGGGTCTTAAAGCTACTATTGACTTAAGAATCAAATTCTTGAGCGTATATGGGGATTCAACCTTGGTGATCAGTCAAGTCAAGGAAAATGGGATATAAAGCATATGAATCTTATCCCTTACCGAGAACATGTACTAACCTTGATTTTGTACTTCAAAGAGATTACCTTTGAGTACATCCCAAGGGAAGAAAATCAGCTGGCGAATGCCTTGGCTACCATGTCATCCATGTTCAAGATTAGATGGGACAACGAAGCTCCCATAATTACCATTGAAAGATTTGATGAGCCGCCACACTGCTACAAAATTGATGCTAATGGAGTAGAAGAGAAGCCTTGGTTTCATGAAGTAAAAAGGCATCTTGAGGCTCAAGAATACCCTGAAGGAGCATCTATCAATGACAAGAAATTCCTATAGAGATTCTCAGTTAGGTTCTTCATGAGCAATGGAATTTTGTACAGGCGCAACCATGATTCAACTCTGCTTCATTGTGTCGACAAGAAGGAAGCATAGAAAATTATGGAGGATATGCACGAAGGCATCTTTGGTACTCACTCCAGCGGCATAATATGGCTAAAAAAATCTTGAGAGCAGGTTACTATTCGTCGACCATGGAAACTAACTGTCACCACCACTCAAGAACTTGTCATAAGTTCCAGATCTATGCTGTTAAAGTTCATGTGCCTCCAGTACCTTTGAACGTCATGACTGCTCCTTGGCCATTTGCAATGTAGGGCATTGACGTGATTGGAGAAATCAAACCCACTACATCTAATGGGTTGAAGTAGCTTCATTCTCCTCTGTTACCAAGAGTGTTGTGGCTCATTTCATCAAGCATAACCTTATATGTCGGTATGACATCCCTGAGAGAATCATCACAGATAATGGTACCAACCTTAACAATACTATAATCACTAAACTCTGCATGCAGTTCAAGATCAAGCACCTTAACTCTTCTCCATACACACCAAAGATGAATGGCACAGTGGAAGCCGCTAACAAGAACATAAAGAAGATTGTGAAAAAGATGGTTGTGGCTTACAAAGACTAGCACGAGATGTTACCATTTTCTCTTCATGGCTATTGCACTTCAGTGTGAACATCAACTGGGGCAGCCCCATTCTCTTTGGTTTATGGCATGGAAGTTGTCATGCCTGTCAAAGTTCAGATTCCTTCTCTGATGATTATGAAAGATGTTGACTTAGACGAAGACAAGTGGATTCAGACTAGGTTGGATCAGTTGAACTTGATTGACGAGAAAAGGCTTGCGGCTGTCTGTCATGGTCAGATGTATCAGAAATGTATGATCAAGGAATTCAATAAAAAGATCAAGCATCAGGTATATCAGGCTGGTGATTTGGTAATAAAATGCATAATTCTACCATAAGGTGATCCCATGGGCAAACGGACTCCCACTTATGAAGGGCCATTTATTGTGAAAAAATTATTTTTAGACGGTGCTATGATACTAACCACCATGGACGATGAAGATTTCCCACACCCTGTAAGCGCGGACATATTTAAAAGATACAAAGCATGAAAACGACCCGCTAGGTTGATTGGCCTAGGAAAAATAAGGGCATCCCGACGAACCAAAAGAGTTCAGGTAAAAATAAGGGATATATATAAAAGATTATACACCCGGCAAGTCAAAAACCTGAAAAGGCGGCTTTGGCAAAAAAGGGTATCCCGGTGGACTGAAAACTTGAAAGGGAGGTCCGGGAAAAATTTTGGGATTAAAAGCGTACGATCATGTCCCGTTGGATCACTTACAACAAGCGTTATCACCAATGTCAAGTTTAAACGGTGCAAATCGATTCAATCAACTTCTTCTGACAGTAATAGATGAGATGTTCGAAGACATAGAGGCAATAGCAGAGTTGGAACCCAACGAGATCATTTCCACATAGCTATATATTTTGCTTTCACTTTCTACTCTTTCATTTCACGACGACTTCCTCTTACTAGGATTTCCGTCTCTTTGTAAAAAATTGCCTGTTTATGGGCAAATTATCAATACAAGTACACCTTAAGGTTCAAACTTTTTTTTATGTTTTGCTTGTAAAAACGTCCAATGACTAAAATTGAAAGAGCATATGCATATGAACATTATTAACTGTTAACAAATATATCCATAAGAACAGGAATAAGCATTTACTCAAGATTCTAGGGAGTTGGGATGACGTTCAAGTTATCCATGAATCCCCACAGAGCCACTTCTATGAGATTATACCCACAAAGTAATCTTCACAAATTCATCCCCAATAAGGACACATTCTCTGTATTTTCCCCAACCTATGGAGTTCCAATCAGTACAGTTCACGCAAATTCTCTTCCCCAACTGAGTTTGAAAACTGTAAAGCCAACTTCCCCAGGAGAGAGTTTGTTTCCTCAGTAGAATACTTCTTCGTCAACAGGGTTTATTTCCCCAACACATTACAGTCTCCTCAGCTTGAGCCTATTCCTCAGATTGCTATGAATCACCAACAAAATTCCTCTCCTCAATGAAGTTACCGCTATCCCCGGAGAGTCGCTACGAAACCTGGAACCGGACTAGATACCAGTTAACTTTATTCTCCCCAGACAAGTCGGAAGGTTATCCATCTCTTTTATCCCCAGTCAGGGTATATAAGAATTAAATTCCCCAGTAGAGCAATGAACAACCAATGTTCCCAAAACTCTTCTCTCCAAAGCAGGAGTCAACATTCCCCATCAGAGTTTCCTCAAATAAAAGACAAGAATCCTCAGTTGAAGCATTCTAGACAAGATTAAAGATACACATACTCTTCATCCCCAATAATAGTCAGGGATTTATTTTCCCAGACAAAATACAACATGGGCTTACAAATACACTTCATAATATTTCACATTCATACGTCATAGCATATGCATATGAAATGCATGTAGCACAGTCTCATTTATTTTGAGAACACCATTACGCAATGCATTTCATACATCATGACATTGCATACAGCTAACTCTTTACCTTTCAGGAAGGATCAATCAACAGATAAATATCATCAACAAATATCAAAACAGATTATAGATTAATTCCCAAAACAAGACGGGGCAACTATCTACATGATGAATACTTCCTTAAGACATCCTCTGGCTCAGAGTAAATCGACCAAAGATTTATTTTGATACTTCTACCAGTAGACATTTTCTGGCTCAAATTAAATCGACCAAAGATTTATTATGATACTTCTTCCAGTTAAAGAAGGACGTAGATATCTTCTGTCTCAGATTGAACCAATCAAATATTTATTCTGATACTTCTTCCAGTAGACATTTTCTGGCTCAGATTAAATTGACCAATGATTTATTCTGATACTTCTTCCAGTTAGAGATAGACGCAGACATATTCTGGCTCAGATTAAATCGACCAAAGATTTATTCTGATACTTCTTCCAGTAGACATTTTCCTAGCTCAGTTTAAATCGACCAAAGATTTATTCTGATGCTTCTTCCAGTAGACATTTTCTAGCTCAGATTAAATCGTCCAAAGATTTATTCTGATACTTCTTCCAGTTAAAGACGAACATAGACATCTTCTGGCTCAGATTAAATCGACCAAAGATTTATTTTGATACTTATTCCAGTAGACATTTTCCTAGCTCAGATTAAATCGACCAAAGATTAAATCTGATACTTCTCCCAGTAGACCTTTTTCTGGCTCAGATTAAATCAACCAAAGATTTATTCAGATACTTCTCCCAGTTAAAGTCGAGTGCAGACTTAGTATAATTTCTCTATCAACAGTTACTTTGGATGGCATATGTAGTCCCATCTACAACAACTCTTCATTACCTCTCCAAATGGCATCTTTAAGCCCATTCTCGGCATAGTTAACCAACAGCATTACTTCATGCACAAACGAGTGCAAATTTCTGGGCATTAAAGTGTTCAATCATCTTCCACCTTCAAGTCACGAATGGCGGACATGCCAATCTAACTCTTCAGGTTTAAGAAGATTGAACAGGGGAAGCTATTGTACCCCAAAATTTTCCCTCCCTTTTCTTCAAGACATTCCTCATAAAAATTCTCAAATGCTCAAGGATTCTCAAGAGTTAATCAGACAAGCTCACCTCCTAAGCACTGGGCCCACAACTAGGGTTTTGGTTTTCTCAAGGAAAATTGGACTTCTAAAGCCTCAAGTGACTTTCATGGTTCATCATAGGTCTCTAAGAATTCTCATACCAAGTTTCAAATCTTGCATCACAAATTGGCTCAGTCAATTGCTCAAATGACTAAAAATCAACTATATTGGGTAAAAAGTCAATTATGGTCAACATATAGTCAAACTTCAATATTTTTTACCAACATCAACATTTTGATGTGATACTCATCATTTGATCAAGGATTATCATGATTCCTCAAGGAAAACACTCAAATTATCAAAGGGGCAAAGTTGTCAAAATTAGGGTTTTGATTGAGAATGACTGATCATTGACTTTTGACCTAGAATATGACTTGAGACATGATCTTAAGGACTCAAACACAACATCTTGACCTAATTACATGGTTCAATACATTTCCAAAGGTGCAAGAAAAATTGATAGTTAAATAATTGAGATCAACTGATGAAAAGTCAACTATCACACAAAAGTCAAACTTTGACTTTTTGGTCAATTTTGAACTTTAAAGGTCAAGAGTCATCAAAACATTAAAATTTGTAAAGTTTGGTCAACAAGAATAAAAAATTCAACAAAAAGTCAAAATTTCTAATACTTGGAAAAATTCTAAGTGTTTTGTCCTTAATAAATTCACTACTTCATGACCATTTTTCACTAAGATATAAGATGATTCAAGGAAAACTTTCAACATGAAAATTTTAGAGAATGATGAATTCTACAACTTGGTCCTTGAGGAATGATGTCCAAAAAATGCTTGGATTAGGAGATATAAGCCCATGAAGTCATGACATTTTTATCTAGCACTTAGAGAAATTTTCAACAAGTTTGGTCAGATTTGTGTCCCAACTTCTTGCCAATTTTTCACCAAGTTCCAAGTTGATTTAGCCAAAGTGGTCAACATGAAAGTTGTAGACAATATTTCAAGCTTTGCAAAATGTCCAAGAACACATTTGTATCATGATTGAGCTAAGATATTCGAAGAGATGAAGTTGGACATCCATTCTTGAATTATAGGTCATATTTGTGAAGAGCTCAAGAACAAATCCTCATGCCATGCTGCATAATCTTACTTCGCATGCCTCTTAACTTTTAAATCACTCCATAATTAAATGTTTACACAAATTTTTGAGATATGGTCCATTTGATTTAAGCATTGTCCAAACCATTTTGCCATTTTTGGCACAAAGTTAACATTGCCATTCTTGCAAAGTTGCTTTAATCACAAAGTCAACTTCTTGAGCCTCTAACTTGCTCCCTCTGCACACACTCAACACAAAATCCAGAAGAAACATGTTTAAAGTGCCTAACCAATTTAGATTTCCCTATACTTTACATTAAAACCATGTATTTCAAAGATTGCTTCATTTACAATCCAACCAAACCACGACATGTGATCTTGCAAATCTGATCAGCTTCTTCCCTCCAACCTTTCTCTATAAATAGAGAGGTCCATTTTAAAGCTAGACACAAGTTCATAAGCCCTCTAACCCTCTCAAACTCTCCCAAGTCATAATTATACACAAAACCTCCATTGTTTGCAAATTCTGACCTTGAACTTCAAACACCTAATCCACTAGTGCGTTTCCATTCTAAATCATCCACAAAGCTTCTATAACTCATATAGAAGCTATTCAAACACCTGTTATACCACTGTAACATCATATTCATCATCCTCCATTTTCAATAACAGAACTCTACAACTTGACTTGTCCAGAAGAATCTAGGCACTCTCAATCCAAAGTAAGCATTGCAATAACTTCCTGAGAGTTCAGTGAAGTTATCCAGATCATTACAACACCTCCAGGAGTGCTTCAACTTCAAACACGATTCTCACTTTTGAGGTAAGTTTTCTAAACTTTGAACTTTTTGTACAAGCATCATTAATGTTTACTTTCTGAATAAAAAATGTAGACATCATTGCCCTGAAGCTAACCATGTGCTTACATTTCATTTATCTTGCCTGAGTGATGAGAATTTTGGATTTGAAATTTCTGAAATATTAAGGTTCAGTTTAGTAACAACAAAAATTCACTTTAATCGTTGAGTATTAGCTTATGTTAATGGTGTGATACGGTGGCAGAACTGACTATTTAGTTACTACTGGTTTTTTCATTTTTTGTTTGCAAATATGCAGTAAGCAAGAGTCGTCACCGTCTTTTATTTTATCCAACAAAGGAAAAGGGAAAAGGAACAGAAAAAACCTTTTTCGAGATGTTTCTGCGTACAGGGGGTAGATTATAGAAAGGGAAGGTGTTAGCACCCTTTCTATCCATGGTTTTCCACGGGCTCTTAGGTACTTGCTCATTTTTAAATTTCTTTTGTGCTTGTGTTTTGAAAAGTTTTTGTTTACGTCGCAGTAACTCTTGTATCTGTCCTCAAGAGTGTGACGAAGTTGTTTTTGAAAATTGTTTTGAAAGTGTTTGTGAAAAAACATTGGTTTTTGAGCAAGTACCTAACAGTGTCTACCTACTCGAAAAAGGATATTCATTTTCTCGTTTCCTTTAGACAACACTATCCTACTATTAAGGAGTAGGTAGCCATATTATTGAATGTTAAGGGACTATCGAAAGGGACGTTTTTACGGTCACAAAAGTAATGGTTAGGAAACTTTAGTAATTATCCTAAAGTCCTAAAGATCTTTTCGAGGCAACATTCGAATGGGTCATTTTGATCTTTTTGGACTGGAGGGTGACCACTAAAACTCCTTATGCTTCATGATCGTTTAACGAAGGCAACCGAAGTGGTGATACCCTAGGGGTGCGTATGTGCAAGTGTATTTGATTTCAGATATATTAGTCTTTGTGTTTAGTTTTCTAGCGATTGGTTTTATCTTGTTCATGCAATCCTATTAGCCATACATCTAACAGTTAATATATGTACAAAAATTTAAAGTGCGAAAACGTAAATTTCTACGCTATTACATGGCTTCAGGGAGAGGGATTTAATTACAAGTCCAAAACCAGGAGAAATATAAAGGAAAACAATAAAAATGCCTTATAGTTTGGCTACATTGATATGTACAAGAATATAAAAGTACAAAAGAAGAAAATGCGTGCGAAAAATTAAATATGGGAATTAAAGTTTAAATTCTAAGAAAACTTAATTAATGAAAGAAAATATTTTTTGTTATTTTTTTATTTTTTAGGAAAAAACATTAAGTTAATAATGAAAGGAAGTTAACTCTAAATAACCTAATATTTTTGTATTTTTATTTGAGAAAAAATAATTAAATTGTAGTTTAAACCTAATTTCTAGCTAATTTTAATTATGAAAATAAACCAAATTATCCTAATTAAACTAATCTATTTTCATAATTAATTTTAATAAATAAGGAAGAAAAAACTAATTCTACATTTTTTTGTGATTTCTTGATTTTATGATGTTTACGATTTTTTTAATAAAAGGAAAATAATTGAAATAAAAGAAAATAAATAAAGCAAAAAAGAAAAATGGGCCGCGCTGCAAAAATGAAAATGAGGGGTGAGAAAGAAGCAGAATTAAAACCACAAACTGGACAAAGCCCAGTTCTACGCTGGACCCAGTGTGGATACGTCTTGGAGTGCACCACGGGGACGCAGCTTTAAGACTTTAGATCTGGAATTTTTAGATTTCTGCATCAAAACTTGAAAGCAATGGTTCTAAAACATTCTAAGCATTAGTATGAACATGCATGAATGCTTATAAACCATTTACAATGTAAGAATTGAGAGTTTGTAATTAAGAATTTTTACCCAACCGGAGCTACTTGGTGCGACTGTTTTGGGCGTGGGCTGGCTTGGCAAGAGGCCTGAGTAGACTCATGGAAGTCTCAGAAATGTGATTTGCCCACTTGTTTGGACTAATAGCACCTGGGAATATAGCTGCGAACTCTTGTAACTTTTAGCAATTTTTTTGAGAATTTTGTAGAGCTTTCTTGAAGAGGAATTTTGTGTCTTTCAAGCTTGTATGGATCTATATTTATAGAGGAGAATAAGGAGATAAGAAAGCATGGAAAGAATCTCCCTCATAATGTTGTGTTTTAAGACCATGACCAAAATTTAAAAAAATGCCATATTTGATGATTTCATGCCATTTTCACATGTGGATGAACCTGGACATATTTAAAGGGTTATTGCACGAAATTAATTGACATAAACCAGCATAAAACTTTCCCAAAATGGATTCACATCAAAATTTACATTATTTCTATTATTTATTTATTTATTTCTGAATTTTAATGAATAAAATATCAAAATAATTAGCATAAATAGTAGAAAGATGTATGGGTGGGCTTAGAGCTTGTGGACCATGTTAGGAATGAGTTTCAAACTTGAAAATATAGGCCCATTTGGAGAAAAAATCCAAGTTTGGTCAATATTTGCTTCATGCATTTTTCCAAAAATTGGCCAACTTTGACAATGCATATCTCTCTCAATTTTAACCCCTATGAGGGTGTTCTTGGACATTTTAGAAAGCTTAGGTTGTCCCCTAAACAACCCTTTTGGTTTCATCTCTATTGGATCTTCCATGTTAAATTAACGACATTTGACCCAAAAGGTGTTTTTGTTGACTTTTTAGAAGGACATATAATGTCTGAATTTATATCTTTAAATGAGTGCTTTTCTGGAACTTGAGGGCTGAAGAGAAGTTGTAGTGAATTGGATTCTCTTCAAAATGAGACTTGGTGTAAAAGTTTCTGATAAAGTATGAGAAGGTTATGTCTGGTCAAAGTTTGGTTGACTTTTCTTGTAGAAACCCTAATTTAGTAACTTTTGAGTTTTGATGAATTAGGAGCATTCCTTGAGGAATCATGATCAACCCTTGATCAAATAATGGATATCACTTTAAAATGTTGATGTTGACCAAAAATCTTGAAGTTTGATTGTAAATAAGCCACAGTTGACTTTTGACCTAACACAGTTGATTTTCAGGCATTTGAGCAATTGACTGAGAAACTTGTTATGCAAGGCATGAAACTTGACATGGATGATATTTAGGACATATTAGGACCATGGAAAAGATTTGAGACCTTTGGAGTTAACATATCTTAATGAAATTGGAAACCCTAGTTGAAGGTTCATTGCCTTAGGAGAGAATTTGTCTGGTTAATTCTTGGGCATCCTTGAGCAAGTTGAGGACTTCAATGAGCATGTGTTGAGTAAAATGAGAGAGAAAATTTTGGGGTGCAACAGCTGCCCCTGTTCAATTTTCTTAGACCTAAGGATGTAGATTGGCTTGTCTGCCTTTCGTGATCTGAAGGTGGAAGATGATTGAACACTAGAGTGCCTATAAATTTGCACTCGCATGAAGTGAATGTTGATCGATAATATCAAGAATGGGCTTATAGATTCCATTTGGAAGGAGATGGAGAATCATCGAAGATGGGCTTAAAGATGTCATCCAAAAAAGATATCGATTGCATAAGAGATTCCACTGCGAGAATCCATGTACCTGTCGTTGCGGAGGACTTCGCTGGGGAATGTTGATTTATGTCTTGGGAAATAGAGTCTAGGAGCTTCAGTTGTCCATTACTCTACTGGGGAATTAAATCTTAATTGATGAGACAAAAATAAGTTGTTATCTGTTCGTATCCCAGGCTTCACGGTGACTTACTGGGGAATACGAAATCGACTGTATCTGTTGTCCGGATATAAAAGAGAAGGAACCTGGATAGTAGGGTTACTTCGAAATGAAAGCCTGGATAGCAGGGCAATGAGAGGGAACCTGGGTGGTAGGGTTACTTTGAAATGAAAGTCTAGATAGTAGGGTTACTTCGAAATGAAATCATGTATAGTAGAGCTATGAGAAGGAACCTGGATAGTAGGGTTACTTCGAAATGAAAGCCTGGACAGTATGGCTATGAGAAGGAACCTGGATAGTAGGGTTACTTCGAAATGAAAACCTGGATAGTAGGGCTATGAGAAGGAACCTGGATAGTAGGGTTACTTCGAAATGAAAGCCTGGACAGTAGGGCTATGAGAAGGAACCTGGATAGTAGGTTTACTTCGAAATGAAAGCCTGGATAGTAGGGATGTGAGAAGGAACTTGGATAGTAGAGTTACTTAGAAATGAAAGTCGGGATAGTAAGGATATGAAACGGAACCTGGATAGTAGGGTTACTTTGAAATGAAATCCTGGATAGTAGGGCTATGAGAAGGAACCTGGATAGTAGGGTTACTTCGAAATGAAAGCCTGGATAGTAGGGCTATGAGAAGGAACTTGGATAGTAGGGTTACATCGAAATGAAAACCTGGATAGTAGGGCTATGAGAAGGAACCTGGATAGTAGGGTTACTTCGAAATGAAAGCCTGGATAGTAAGGCTATGAGAAGAAACCTGGATAGTAGGGTTACTTCGAAATGAAAGCCTGGATAGTAGGGCTATGAGAAGGAACCTGGATAGTAGGGTTACTTTGAAATGAAAGCCTGGATAGTAGGGTTATGAGAAGGAACCTGGATAGTATGGTTGCTTCAAAATGAAAGCCTGGATAGTAGGGCTGTGAGAAGGAACCTGGGTAGTAGTGTTACTTCGAAATAAAGCCTGTGTAGTAGGGCTATGAGAAGGAACCTGGGTAGTAGGGTTACTTTGGAATAAAGCCTGGGTAGTAGGGCTGCTTCAGAATAAATCCTAGATAGTAGGGCTATGAGAAGGAACCTGGATAGTAGGGTTACTTCGAAATGAAATCCTGGTTAGTAGGGCTATGAGAAGGAACCTGGATAGTAGGGTTACTTCGAAATGAAAGCCTGGATAGTAAGGCTATGAAAAGAAACCTGGATAGTAGGTGTGATATGGTGGCCAGAATCGAGACTATTTTTTTTTAGGAATTGTTGGTTTGCGTTTTGATGTTGTGTTTGCAAAATGTCGCGGTAAGCAAGAGTCGCCACCGTCTTTTATTTTATCCAACAAGGAAAGGAAAAAAGCACAGAAAAATTCCTTTTTCGAGATATTTCTGAGTACGGGGGGTAGATTATAGAAAGGGAAGGTATTAGCACCCTTTCTATCCGTAGTTATCTACGGGCTCTTAGGTACTTGCTCATCATTTTCAAAATTGCTTCTTTGTGTGTTTGTGTGATTTGAAAAGTTTTTTATTTTGACTTCGATTTAACTCTTGCTTCTGTCTTCAAGAGTGTAATGAAGTGTTTTTGAAAACTTTGTTTGAAAAGGAGTGTAAGTGTGAAAAAAGTTTGTTTTGATTGAGCAAGTACTTAAGAACTAATATACCTACTCGAAAAAAGAATTGTTTTGTATTCGTTTCCTTTAGACAATGCTATCCCACTATTAGTGAGTAGGTAGCACCGTCGTTGGAGTTTTGAGGGTAAATTTGAAAGGGACGTGCGGTCACTAAAGCAATGTTAGGACGTCTTAGTAATAAACCTAATGTCTTAGATCAATTATCCGAGGCAACAATATCCGAGGCGACCTTTCCGAGGCAACTTTGATCTTTGGACAAAAGGACGACCACTAAAGCATCCTATAATCAATGACCATTTACCGAAGGCAACCAAGTGGGAGTGTACCCTAGGAGTGCGCATGTGCGAGTCATTCAATTTCAGATTTTTTATCTTTGCACATTTTAGGGTTATCTAACTCTTTTAAAATTAATCATACATTCTTGTCATGCATCCCTATATCATACATCTAACAGTTAAATATTCGCAGAATTTAAAGTGCGGAAATTAAACTAAGCTATTACAAGGCTTCGGGTATTTACATAGCCAAAAACAACCCTTAAATAATAAAGCGATAAATAAAAATAAAGTCCTAATTAACTATTACAACTTGTAGGCAGTTACATCAATATGGTAAAAATAAATAATAAAAACGTGCGCGAAGGAATTAAGATCGGGAAGAAATTAGGGTTTTGACCCTTTTAACCTAATTAAAAGAAAAAATGTTTTTGTTGTTTTTAATATTTTTTTAAAGAAAAGAATTTAGGTTTTAAAATTAAATATACAATTAATTAGTTAATTAAATTAATTAATAAAAATAATTACATGGCATATTTTTGTGTTTTGAGTATTTTTAGGAAAAGAAAAGAAATTTAAGTTAGAGATAAAACCTAATTGTTCTAATTGCTTTTAAATTTATTTACCAAATAATTAAAGTTTTACCTAGAATTAAAATCTGATTAAATTAATAAATTTATTGATAAAAAATAAACCTAAGTCTAATTTGTGAAAAGTATTATTTTTGTATGATTTTTTGATAAAAGAAAATAATTGATTGGTTAGTAAATAAAATAAATAAATTAAATTGAATAACATAAATGTAAAAAAAAATAGAGAAAGAAGTTTGGGCCTGAGCAATTATGGGGGGTGCAAGAATCAGAATTCTGGGCCCAAAGATGGAAGTCCATGTTGACTTCTGAGATCCAGCACATTGCTTTGACTGAGGCACACCATGGTCATCACATCATAGCCATCAGATCTGGCTTCTTGGATTCCTGAATGGTTGGATCTTGAGGGAGCATGATGCTCCTTGGCTTTGTATGCGCGCTGAATCATGAAAAAACAAATATTATGCAAATAAAGGGGGACCTGGGATTCGAACCCAGGTCCTGAAGCATTATCCAACACTACACTTACGAACTGCGCCGCTTGTTCTTTTTGTATATACAATAAACAATAATTATTATATAAAAAACAAGCGAAATAATAAAATATTAGCACGAAATTTCAAACAGTCGAATAGAGAGGTGCCACGCAGTCATCTTGTTCCCCTCTCCGTCGGTAAAAGATACAGGGACTTTTACCTACGGACGTATGTCCGTAGCTACAACCCTGGTTCATCTCAAAATCCTCCATGGGCACGATAAATGACTTCTAATGCCATGGTTAGATTCGTCTTGCCATTCTGAACATGATGGTACCCTTCATGAAGGCTAATTTTACCTGCACACAAAAACCCTAAAACGGAACCTAAAAACCTAACAATGGCAGTTCTTGATTCAGTCTATGAAAACGCAATTGAGTATTATAGAAAGCTTGCAAATTTAATGGTGAACAAGAATATATGATTATAATTTTAGGAATGTGCAAGAATTATGCAAAAAGAATTCAAAAAAAAGGTGGGTGTCCTGAATGCCTTATAGTGCGTTATAGGGCCTGGAAATGCTTGGTTTTGAGGGATTTTGCTTGCCTACAATCCCAGGAAGCAAATGGAATGGTCAAAGAGTCTTGAATTGGCCTGGAACAATGAAATCATGTTGGCACTTTTTTGGTGTTTTTTCAAGTTTTGTTCTTGATCATACGCCTCTCTCTCTAGCCTCTTTTGGTCTGCACATGTTCTATATGTATCAAGGAATGGATTAGGGTTGAAAGCCTGGCCTCAATCTTCCTTCATCAATGTCCTTGATCTTGATTTGATTCACCTTAAAAATATTTCCAAAAATGGCCTAATTCAATCTTTTTGTGCACCTCATGCCTTTACACGAATTTGATTTGATGCTAGTTGTGTATTAAGACCTGAAACAAGCACAAGATCTTTGAATTTCAATGTTTTGGATTTTATATGATTTGTTTTGATTTAAAATGATTTAATTCAAATAAAAATCAAAATAAATAATATAAATAAGATAATGACAAGTGGAAAAGGCTAGGGTTCGTGGACCATGTTGCCAACTTAAAACAAGTGAAAAAGATTGGGCCCATTTGGCAAAATTTGAAGTTTTGGGCATAGTTGACTTTTGGCAATTTTGCAAAAAAGGTCAACTTCACCAATGCATAACTTCCTCAATTTTGACTCTTTGAAGGTATTTCTCGACTTTTTAGAAAGCTTGTGATGGCCTCTAAGCAACCCTTTTGGTCTCATCTCAATTTGATATTCCATGCTCATGTATGAAGCTTTGACAAAAAAGATGTTTTTGTTGACTTTTCAAAATGACCTATAATGTCCAAATTCATAACTTCTTGTGAGTGCATATTTTGAACTTGGGAGATGAAGATGGATTGTAGATAATTGCATCCTCTTCAAAATGAGCTTTGGATGGGTCATTTCTCATAAAGTATGAGAAAGTTATGCTTGGTCAAAGTTTAGTTGACTTTTCCTACAAAACCCTAATTTAGCAACTTTTGGTTCTTGATGAATTGTGAGCAATCATTGATGAATCATGATCAAACCTTGATAAAATGATGAAATATACTTCAAAATGATGATGTTGACCAAAAATCTTGAAGTTTGACTGTATGTGGGCCACAGTTGACTTTTACCCTAGCACAGTCGATTTTCAGACCTTTGAGCAATTGACTGAGCAAATTTTCTCTGCAAGGCTTGAAACTTGACATGGATGACCTTGAGAACATATTAGGCTAATGGTGACCATTTGGGACCCCTTGGAATCAAGTATCTTGATGCAGCATGAAACCCTAATTTGAGGTAGACTGCTTTAGGAGAGAGCTTGTCTGGCCAACCCTTGGACTACCTTGAGCAACTTGAGGATCTTTCTTGAAATGTTTGGAGAAATATGGGAGGGCAAATTTTGGGGTACAATAGCTGCCCCTGTTCAATCTTCTTAAACCTGAAGATTTAGATTGGCTTGTATGCCTTTCGTGATCTGAAGGTGGAAGATGATTGAACACTAGAGTGCCCAGAAATTTGCACTCGCATGAAGTGGTATTTGTCTTGTGATGTCGGGAATGGGCTTATAGATTCCATTTGGAGATTGATGATGGAATATGGGCTTAAATATGCAATCAGAAGAAGGGTCGATCGCATAAGGGATTCCTTAGCGAGAGCTTGTATACTTATTGTTGAGGAAGATTTCGCTGGGGAATGTTGTTCTCTGTCTTGGGAGAAATAGAACTTTAGGAGCCTAGGTCGTCCGTTATTCTACTGGGGAATCATCTCTGTTGAATTTTAGGAACTTCAGTCGTCCGTTATTCTACCTAGGAATCATCTCTTTTGAAGAGGAAAGTTGAATTTTAGGAACATCGATCGTCCGTTATTCTACTGAGGAATCATCTCTGTTGAATTTTAGGAACTTCAGTCGTCCGTTATTCTACCGAGGAATCATCTCTATTGAAGAGGAAATTTGAATTTTAGGAACTTCGGTCGTCCGTTATTCTACTGAGGAATCATCTCTGTTGAATTTTAGGAACTTCGGTCGTCCGTTATTCTACCGAGGAATCATCTCTATTAAAGAGGAAAGTTGAATTTTAGGAACTTCGGCCGTCCGTTATTCTACTGAGGAATCATATCTGTTGAATTTTAGGAACTTCGGTCGTCCGTTATTATACCAAGGAATCATCTCTATTGAAGAGGAAAGTGAATTTTAGGAACTGTGGCCGTTCGTTATTCTACTGAGGAATCATCTCTGTTGAATTTTAGGAACTTCGGTCGTCCGTTATTCTACCGAGGAATCATCTCTATTGAAATTTAGGAACCTCAGTCGTCCGTTATTCTACCGAGGAATTGTCTCTGTTGAAGAGGTGGGAATGAACTACTATCTGGTCATAATCCAGGCTTCATAGTGATAAGATCAACTGCTATCTGGTCGTAATCCAGGCTTCACAATGACTTACTGGGGATTAAACTATTATTCGGTCGAATTCGGGCTTCATAGCTTTCTTTTAAGAGATACCACTGTCTGGTCGTAATCCAGGCTTCGCAGTAGTCTGATATTGTTATCCGGTCGTTCTCCGGGCTTCACAATATGAGGGGAATATCAAGATACTATTCGGTCGTACCCGGGCTTCATAGCTTGAGTTTGTGAGAATTTGATTGTATCTTTCCTGAAAGGTAAAGGTTAGCTGTATGTAATGCATGATATGTATCAGGCAATGATGTTCTCAAAATAAATGAGATTTTGTTGTATGATGTGTATGCATGTTATGATGTATGGACGTGCAATGTTTTTATGATGTTCTCTAGCTGAGGAAAAATAAATTTCGGGCTGCTGCTGGAGAATATGAAGAGTTTCACTTGCTGGGGATAACGACCGAAGATGATTGGGAGAATAAACTTGCAGGAGAGGATAACTCGTTGGGGAATAGACTGACGAGGAAATGACTCTGTGGGGAAAAGTGATACTCTAGTGAGGATTTGACGATCTTGGAGAAATACCCTCGGTTGTGGACAAATTACCGTTGCTGGTGATGGTAAACCCTGTTGGGGATGAAGTTTTCTGTTTGTGGAAGAAATGAACTCCGCTGGGGATAATCTTTTAGTGGTGACTTCACTGGGGATAATCCTTCAGACTCTACTGGGGATGGTCTTCTAGACTCCACTGGGGATGGCCTTCTAGACTCCGCTGGGGATAACCTTCTAGACTCCACTGGGGACAATCTTCCAGTGCTGGTGATAGATAAACTCTGCTTGGGAAGAATCTCACCGACTCATTCGCGGTTGTGAGCCTCAGTTGGGGAGAATTAACACGAATGATCTTTTCTTTCTCTGCGGGGAGTGAATATACCTTAGTCATATTCTTCAGCTAGGTCTATCCATATACCTGGTGGATAGAGCAATTGTAAGACTCGGACATTTCTTGTTTGCCCCTGTTTCTGATATTGCAAGTAATCGTCTTTTGTTCCGCATGTAAATATTTATGAGCAGCAATTATTGTCAAATGCAAATATCAAAAATGAACATTGGATGTTCTTGCAAAACAAAACAGAAAAAATAAAAACAATTTGAAATTTCTTTGCAAAAATGAATTATATTGACTTTGAATTTGGCCTGTAAATAGGCATTTTTTATACAAGAGGCTGACGTCCTAGTAAGAGAGCACCGTCGAATGATAGAATTTATACAATTTGTGTAAGAGAAAGAAACAGCTATGTGAACAATCCCACTGGGTTCCAACTCTGCTATTGCCTTTATGCCCTCGAGCATCTCATCACTTTCCTACTTGGTGGAAGGTTGATCAGATTGATTAGTGTCGTCCGAGCTTGATAGTCGATACTGAAGTCTGGTTGCAAGGATGATCCAATGAGACATAGTGTTACGCTTTGATCCTAAATTTTTGCCTGGACCGCCCTTTCGGGTTATCAGTCCACCGGGATACCCTTTTTTGCCCAAGCTGCCTTTTCAGGTTTTCAACTTCCCGGGTGTACAGATTTTTTCATTTTCATCCCTTATTTTTGCCCGAACCCTTTTGGTTCGCCGGGAAGCCCTTATTTTTGCCTAGGCCAGTCGACCTAGCGGGTCTTTGATTATGCGTAGTATTTTTTCACTATGTCTGTATTGACGAGGTGAGGAAGGTCGTCACCGTCCATGGTGGTTAGAATCATAGCTCCTCCCGAGAAGATGTTCTTAACCACAAATGGCCCTTCATAAGTAGGGGTCCATTTTCCCCTGGGATCACCTTGAGGTAGTATGATACGTTTGATCACCAGATCCCCAACTTGATACTCTTGTCATCTAAATTTCTTATTAAATGCCTTGATCATTCGCTTTTGATACGTCTGACCATGACAGATAGCAGTAAGTCTCTTTTCTTCGATTAAGTTTAGCTGATCAAGCCGGGTCTGGATCCAGTCGTCTTTGCTCAAACCTGCATCCTTCATAATCTGAAGAGAGGGTATCTGAACTTCAATGGGTAAGACTGCCTCCATACCATACACCAAGGAATAGGGTGTTGCCCCTGTTGACGTCCGCGCTGAGGTACGGTACCCATGAAGAGCGAATGGTAACATCTCATGCCAATCTTTGTATGTCACTGTCATCTTCTGCACAATCTTCTTGATGTTCTTATTAGCCGCTTCAACAGCGCCATTCATCTTCGGCCGGTAAGGAGAAGAGTTGTGATGTTGTATCTTGAACTGCTTGCAGAGTTCGATGATCATTGTATTGTTGAGATTTGTACCATTGTCCGTAATGATCCTCTCTGGTACACCATATTGACAGATCAAATTGTGTCGAATAAACCGTGCTACGACGTTCTTGGTTACTGTAGCAAAGGAAGCTTCCTCAACCCAAGTTGTAAAGTAATCAATAGCTACCAGGATGAAACAATGCTCGTTGGATGTCGTAGGACTGATCTCGCCAATCATATCAATGCCCCACATTGCAAAAGTCCAAGGTGCCGTCAAGAAGTTCAGGGGAACTGGAGGTATGTGCACCTTATCAGCATAGACTTGGCACTTATGACAGGTCCGAGAATGCTGATAACAGTCGGCTTCCATAGTAGACCAATAATATCATTCCCGAAGGATTTTCCTTGCCATGGTGTGTCCACTGGAATGAGTTCCAAAAGTACCTTCATGTAACTCTGCCATGATCCTTTCTGCCTTGCTCTTATCCACACATCGCAGTAAGGTTGAATCATGATTATGCTTGTAGAGGATACCATTACTGATGAAGAACTTCGCAGCAAATTTCCTCATAAACTTTTTATCATTAATAGATGCACCCTTGGGGTATTCCTGAGCCTCAAGATACCTCTTTATCTCATGAAACCAGGGTTTATCTATTACCTCTTCAGTCTCGATATCACAGCAATGTGCGGGTTCGTCCAACCTTTCAATAGTAATCCGGGGAGCCTCATTGTCCCACCTGACCTTGAACATAGAAGACATCGCAGCTAGCGCGTCCGCCAACTGATTCTCCTCTATGGGGAAGTGTTCAAAGGTTATCTCCTCGAAGTGTGGGAGCAACGTTAATACATACTCTTTGTAAGGAATAAGATTTGGGTGTTTCGTATCCCACTCGCCTTTGATCTGACTGATCACGAGAGCGAAATCTACGAATACACTTAAGAACTTAATCCTTAGGTCAATAGCTGCTCGAAGACCCATGATGCACGCTTCATACTCCGCCATATTGTTGGTGTAGTTAAAACATAATCGGGTGGTGAATAGAGTATGACAGCCTTCAGGAGATATGATCACGGTGCCAATGCCATTACCCAACGCGTTTGAAGCTCCATCAAAGTACATAGACCATCGGGATTCTTCCTCAGGTCCTTCATCCGGTCCAGGTTTCTCACAATCAGTCACCAACATGATGTTCTCATCCAGAAACTCGAAATTCATAGACTGGTAATCATCCACGGCCTGATGCGCCAAATGATCTGCCAACACACTTCCCTTGATTGCTTTTTGGGTTGTGTACTGGATGTCATACTCAGTCAAGATCATCTTCCATCTTGCTATTCTTCCGGACAAGGCAGGCTTTTCGAAGATATACTTGATTGGATCCATCTTTGATATCAATAGAGTAGTGTGAGTCAGCATATACTGTCTCAGCCGGCGAGCAGCCCATGCCAAAGCGCAGCAAGTTTTCTCAAGCAACGAGTATCGAGTCTCGCAATCAGTAAACTTTTTGCTAAGGTAATAAATAGCATGCTCTTTTCGGCCAGACTCGTCATGCTGCCCCAGCACGCACCCCATTGAATTGTCGAGTACTGTCAAGTATAAGATCAAAGGTCTCCCTTCAACGGGAGGCATCAGAATAGGTGGCTCTTGGAGATATTCTTTGATCCGTTCGAAAGCGGCTTAACATTCATCATTCCACTTTACCACTTGATCTTTCTTCAGTAGCTTGAAGATTGGCTCACAAGTAGCAGTTAGGTGTGAAATGAATCGGGCAATGTAATTCAACTGTCCCAAAAAGCCTCTGACTTCTTTATCTGTTCGGGGAGCTGGCATTTCCTGTATAGCTTTCACCTTTGCGGGATCCACTTGGATACCTTTGTCACTAACGACGAAACCCAGCAACTTACCAGACCTCACTCCGAAGGTGCACTTGTTCGGGTTTAACCTCAGCTTATACATCTTCAACCTGTCAAATAGCTTCTGAAGATGGTCAAGATGTTCTCCTTCAGTTTGAGACCTTGCAATCATGTCGTCAACGTATACCTCAATCTCATGGTGAATCATGTCGTGGAACAAGGCGACCATGGCGCGCTGATACGTTGCCCCAGCATTCTTCAATCCAAAAGGCATGACTTTGTAGCAAAAGGTACCTCACTGCATAACGAAAGTTGTCTTCTCCATGTCCTCGGGAGCCATCTTAATCTGATTGTACCCAGAAAAACCATCCATAAAAAGAGAAGACCTTATGATGTGCGGTGTTGTCAACCAGAACGTCGATATGAGGCAGAGGGAAATCATCTTTGGGGCTCGCCCTGTTCATATCTCTATAGTCTACACACATACGGACTTTACCATCTTTCTTCGGCACCGGAACCACGTTGGCAACCCAATGCGGGTAAGAAATAACTGCTAGAAAACCGGCATCAAACTGTATCATAACCTCAGCCTTGATTTTCTCATACATCTCTGGGCGCATTCGGCGAACCTTCTGTTTCACTGGAGGAAAGTCTTCTTTGGTTGGCAAGCGGTGAACCACAATATCGGTATCCAACCCAGGCATATCTTCATAAGACTAGGCGAAGATCTCAACATAGTCATGCAGCATCTGTATCAACCGTTGCTTAACACTAGGCTCCAGATTTACACCTATCTTGACCTCTTTCTTGTCTTCCTCGGTACCCAAATTTATTGTTTCCACTGGCTCTTCATGCGGCTGTATGGCCCTCTCTTCCTGAAGTAATAGTCTAGCAAGTTCCCCAGGCACTTCACAATCATCCTCACCTTCGTCCTCGGCTTGGTTGATCAGACTGTCGAAGTCATAACTGGTGGTAGCAGAGTCGTTATCAGTGGGATCCATAGTGGATGTGGACCTGTATTATGTGAGTGTGTGTAAGACAAATAGTTGTTTTGATAAAGTGCGAAAATAGAAAAGAAAAACAAGGAGTGCAAAATTTGTAATGCAAGAAGAACGTCCAATGCTTTATTGATTATATATGGAAATGAAAAACATAAAGCCCTCACAAACAAAGCCACGGTGTCTCGGTCAAGGCACCGGGCCGTAAAAGTTTCAAATTGTCTGTTACAAATCTCAAAACAAAAGTTTATTACTGTGTAATAAAAGAAACTGGCACGAAGTCCTTCGCCGTCCAATTGTTCAAGCCACCGTTGGTAGTCGGGTATATCCAGCTGTCGAAATATGACTCTTCATCATCATCTTCAATTGCATTCACTCCTAGATTACTGATACGCAGGGGAGGTCTTCCAATCCATGCACGCCGAATAGCCCTTTGAGCTTCTGCAATAAAACCCAAACCAAACTTGTCAGTATTGTGTGCAAAGTCAAGGAGTTGGCCCCAATTCGCACACCCACCTTTTTCAATAACAGCCCGGGCATCCTTGAGGGAAGCCATCTTCATTAGAGGATCTTCAGCAACAATTTCAGTTGACGCTAGAGTCTATGGGACTTCTTCAAAGTTCTGACACGGGGTTTCAATAAACTCCCCATCCATCTCCACATATCGGAAGGAGTTAAGGTGACTCACCATGTATTCCTCCTCACCCTACATCGTAATAATCTTACCTTTCACTGGATACTTTAACATCTGATGGAGCGTAGAAGTTACTGCCCCAGCTTTATGAATCCATGGGCGACCCAACAAGCAAGAATAAGATGGTCGAATGTCCATCACATAGAACATAGACGCAAAAGTCTGGGAACCAACCTTAACAGGGACATCCACCTCTCCATGTACCATCCTTTTGGACCCGTCAAAGGCCCTAACCACAATATTACTTGGCTTCAGAACCAACCCCTCACAATCCAGTCGATCTAATGCTTTCTTGGGTAAAACATTCAAGGAAGACCCAGTATCCATCAGCACGTGGGCCAAAGTAGTGCCCCTGCACTCAATCGAGACATACAGAGCATCGTTGTGATTCCTTCCTTTGGAAGTCAGATTTGCGTCGGAGAAATCCAACCCGTTTTCAGCGGTCAAACTAGCCACACAGTCTTTGAATTGATCAGCATATATTTCTTACGGCACATGTGCAGTTTTAAGGAAAGAGATTAAAGCCTTAGCATGGGCTTCTGAGCACAACAATAAAGACAACATAGAGATCTTTGACGGGGTTTTCCCCAGCTGCTCGACTACGTTGTATTCACTTTTCTTGATAATTTTCAAAATTTCCTCTATCTCCTGCCTAGAGGTTTCAACAATGACTTTTTTAGGTGTCTCCATCTGGGAAGGCCCACCTGTAACTTCTTTGCCCCGAGTGTCAGATGACTCGGCAACGGGGGTGATAACTTGAATGAGAATTGGAATAGTAGCTGACGTACTAGCGGCTGGAACGACAATAGGCTTTTGAACAGTCGGGGAGAAATTTCAGGAGAGAAAAGTCTTCCGCTTCGGGTGACCTTGCTAGACCCGACAATATTCCTGACATCAATATCGGCCTCTTCAACCTTCAAGTCTTGCTTAATCCCATGATAATACACATCGGCTCCATAGTGCCACGGGACATCCTTATCCAAAGTGTAAGGGATAGGTCCAGGAATAGTAATGATCAATGGAGCAACTCTCAGAATAGATGTAATCCTAACAGGCTTTCTCGAGGAAGCCTTGGAAGGATTGGCGGAAATGGTGATTATGGAAACATCTTCGAAAGGAATCAACGGAACCAAAGTTTTCTCGAACAAGGTTTCTTTGTTATCCATCAGGCGTTGGACACCTGACTTTAATAGATGGCAACCGAAAGGTAGGATGGAACACAGGTGGCAACCTTTGCCACAGCCCGGAAATAAACCGGCCAATAATAAGTTCTTCTTTACTGTCATCAACGGAGTAGAAATGTCTTCTACAGAGGTTACAAATGAATCATCATCCACAGCATTCACTCCATGCTTGGGCATAGGAGCAGTCATGACATTAGGCTTTTCTGGTGCGTCAAACTCGATTTCTTTAGCTTCAATCAAATCCTGCACCTTATTCCTCAAGGCCTAGCAGTTATCGATATCATGCCCTGGGCTATCAGAGTGATAGGCGCAGCGGGCGTTCGGTTTATACAGCGGAGATGTGGTACTGGGATTCTTTGGAGCTTCCCTCAGAGTTACCAGGTTAGTCTTCAACAATTGTGGCAGAATTTGAGACAAGGTCATACTAAGCCGAGTATATTGTCTTTGCGGTCTCTCTACTCTTTGCTGATTGTTGCATTGTGGGGCAACAGTAGGTCTTGATATAACCACCGCATTCACTGCTTGGCGGCGCTCAGGTCGATTTTGGCTCCTCGAGCTGTAAACTTCACTAGATTCCTTCTTGAAAGGCTTCTTTTATGTACTTGGCGAAGCACCTTTCTGTATCTTGCCACTTCTAATACCAGCTTTGACTCTCTCCCCAGTCATTATCAATTCAGTGAACCCGGACGATGAACTACCGATCAAATGGTTGAAATACGGACCAGATAACGTCTTAAGAAACATATCCACCAACTCCCTATCAGACAGAGGGGGTTGGACTCTTCCCGCTAGATCTCTCCACTTCTGAGCGTAGTCCTTAAAACCTTCGCTCGCACCCATAGACATACCCTGAAGTTGAGTATGTGTGGGAGCAAGGTCGGCATTATACTGGAATTGCTTGTAAAAAGCAGCAGCAAGGTCCTCCCAGTTGCGGGCATTAGCTCCTTCCAGTTGATAGAACCATTCAAGTTGAGTCCCTGACAGACTATCTTGAAAGAAATGAACCCAGAGGTTCCTATCAGCAGTATATGGTTGAATCTTTCTGACGTATGAGCGGAGGTGTAGCTTCGGGAAGGATACCCCGTCATACTTAGCAAAGACAAGAGCTTTAAACTTGTGCGGGATCACCACCCCTGATGCCAGCCCCAAATCTCCAAAGTCCAAACCAAGAACCTTCTGAACCTCCATGGCACTCAGACGGTCTCCAAGTTGTTTATACCTATCCTCAGCAGGAGGATACTGGTCTTCATCAAAATCAGTGTCATTGTCAGAAACCACAGGTCTAGGACCCTTCCTTTCTTCTTGATTCTCTCCACCTCCAGATGAATGAGACAGATCAACTTCCTCTCACAACCTATTCCCAAATCTGTGACCCATATTCAGCATAACCACCTTCTTCTTCTTCTTCTTTTTGTCCTTCAAGATGAGAGTCTTCAAATCTTGTTGATTTTTGGCCAAGTTCAAGAACATCTTCTGGAACTAAGCATTCTGAGCTTGAAGAGCCTTAATTGCTTGATCAGTAGGTGTTTCAGAAGACATGTTGTGCTGAAATAAACAGCGAAGAAGATAAGAATCATGTAAGGGTACCTGTAATGAGGTGCATGATAATGGAATGCGTATGAAATGATTTCAAAGACTTTGGGAGATTTAAATTTGTAAACCAAAATAAAACACACTTTATTAGATTAAAACTTGTAACAATGTTTAACAAGTTCCTTTAAGGCGTTACAAAAGAAATACTGAAAAGCAAATCTAAACTAGAAACAATAAAAGTCATCAGAACTCCCATGGTCATTTTCCTTTCGTGCTGACATAATCGTTGATTGTCCTTTCATTCTCAAGCTGCCTTGTAAGCTTCAAGATCTTCCGTTCCTGCTCATGATACTTCTCTCTGTAGGTATCCCTTTCTTCCTTTAACTGGATCCATGATCTCTTCAATTCCCCTAGATCAGTAGGTATATAGGGATGGAGGATCGTATAAGGAACACCTTCTTCATCAGTATGCTCTACAATCACCGGCAAAACAGCTTCATATGGCATTCCCAGCTTTTGAGCAAGAGCTCGAACCCACTGGAGATATGGTTGCATCGGGAGAGAAGTCTTCATTCCTAGATCATGTAGGTCAGACCTGTTCACCCTGTCCCAAGCTCGTATAAATCTGCGGCGATGTCCCTCAACATCCCCCTTGAAGTCAAAGACAATTCCTGTAAGCAGCAACTCATGAGGACTATCGATTCGAGCTCGTCCAAACTTTCGTAAAGCCAAACAAGGATTATAGGTTATTCCTCCTCTAATTCCAAGCAATGGAACATTGGGGTATTCCCTACATCAATCAATGACAGCTACCCTTTCCATATCTTTAGAACTCCAAAGGATGTCCGTATGAGCAAGGGACATGATTCTGTAAGCCCAACCTACACCTTCCTCGTTCTTCAATATAGATTTGGGGAGGTGGGAAATAAACCACCTCACCAGCAGTGGTGTACAACACATGAGAGTTCCCCTTCTCCGAACAGTACGGGTATAGAGAGCATGTAGAATATCACCCAAGAGAGTAAGCACTGGGTTACGAGACATGAAGATCTTGACTGTGTTCACATCGACAAAAGAATCTGGATTCGGGAACAGAACCAAGCCATAGATGAGGAGTGCCAGGATGTCTTCAAATGCTTGAAAGTCCAAACTATCCTAGAACTGTTGAGCTTGATCAATCAAAAACTTAGCCAAGAAACCTTTAACCCCACTCTGAATCTCCTAGTTAGATACTACATCAGCCATTTTTAGATGTAGGGCTGAAGCAATATCCTCTGGCCTAGGAGCTATCTCCAAACCTGTAAAGGGTGTCTGCTCTAAAATAGATATGCCCAGTAAATCAGAAAACTCCTCCAAAGTAGGGACTAGCTGATAGTCCGGGAAGGTGAAACAGTGATGCAATGGATCAAAGAACTGGAACAACACGCTCATCATTTACTCATCCAACTTGGAAGTGACCAGGCTAAAGAGATGACCATGTCTTCTAACAAAGGAGGAAGTATCGGGAACTTTTGAAACCAACTCTCTAAGCTGAGCAGGGATTTGCACGAAGTTGACTCGAATGGTATTTTTGTGCATAGAAGCCATGATCTACAAAACAGAACAAAGATGAATCCCCTTGGTCTTTGAAATGGTTAGTCTAATGAAATATGCATGCGATGTCATGATGCATGATGTCATGATAAAAACACACCACGGGTATCACAGATAGAAAACATGGTAAAGGCAAACAAGTCACAACAATAGCTCTTAAATTTCAGGCTGGCATGGAGTTTAAGTACTACCCTCTTGCAGTTTAGTTGGTTCAACCTGTCCTAATAATAGTAATCGGGTTCTAGAGGTTCTCAATATCACTGACCATCCTCCACCGATCATAGTTTCAGCTCATGCAATCTTTTCTTGCAGCCGGAACCATCGCGAGAGTATGGTCTCAATGAGTGTAGCATTATGCTACTTTCTATGGCCAAGTTGGTCAATTATAGGTTCTAAGGTCAGTTGATGCTTAATGACCCATATAGCAGCCCCATACTCTCCTTGTTCCTCCACAAGGGATATCGGTATTAACTAATGTGCCACATCAATGTAGCTACTGCTTCAACCGTATCGGTCTACACCGTACAGTTCCCTCACAGTCTATTGCTACTTACCTAAAAGGTATCCCCAGATCCGGGTTAGGATCTATAGTAACTCCGATACAAAGCCCACAAAAATAAAGCAATCAAATCAAACACTAGAAAACAATATGATGAACTAATCCTAAGGCACACCTCACTTATTAAGTCCCCAGCAGAGTCGCCAGTTCTGTGATACGGTGGCAAGAACCGAGACTGTTTTTTTTTATAGGAATTGTTGGTTTGCGTTTTGCGTTTGTGTTTGCAAAATGCCGTGGTAAGCAAGAGTTGCCACCGTCTTTTATTTTATCCAACAAGTAAAGGAAAAAAGAAAAGAAAAATTCCTTTTTCGAGATATTTCTGAGTACGGGGGGTAGATTATAGAAAGGGAGGGTATTAGCACCCTTTCTATCCGTAGTTATCTACGGGCTCTTAGGTACTTGCTCATCATTTTCAAAATTGCTTCTTTGTGTGTTTGTGTGATTTAAAAAGTTTTTTGTTTTGACTTCAATTTAACTCTTGCTTCTGTCTTCAAGAGTGTAATGAAGTGTTTTTGAAAACTTTGTTTGAAAAGGAGTGTAAGTGTGAAAAAAGTTTGTTTTAATTGAGCAAGTACTTAAGAACTAATCTACCTACTCGAAAAAAGAATCGTTATGTATTCATTTCCTTTAGACAATGCTATCCCACTATTAGTGAGTAGGTAGCACCGTCGTTGGAGTTTTTAGGGTCAATTCGAAAGGGACGTACGGTCACTAAAGCAATGTTAGGACGTCTTAGTAATAACCCTAATGTCTTAGATCAATTATGTAAGTTCAGATGCGCCTAAGAGGGGGGTGAATTAGATTCTTTAAAACTTTTTCTGAATTGTATGAATATTTTTGCACGAGTTTCTTTTCTTTCCTTTTCTGATAAGTGATGAAAGCAGTAAATGCGGAAAGTAAAGAACACAGAGATGTATCCTGGTTCCCCTCACAGTCCGAGAGTAATCCAGTCCCCTTTCAACATGAAAGAGATTTCCTTATAGTTGGTAATTTGTACAAAGACTACCTAACAACCAAGAACAATCCTCTTGGACCAAGAACAATCCTCTTGGATTTTCACTAAGACCACAAAGAGAACAATCCTCCCTAAGTGTCTTTCTTGTTTCCAACAATCCTGAAAACAAGTATACAATAGTTTGTTTGATTTGTATAAGAGTTTGAAAGATGAAAGAGCAATGTCAATCACTTGATTGATCTTTTCTTATTCAATATGAAATTTTAGAAGGAATACTCTTCTAAGTGCTCAAGACCAATTTTCAGTATGCATATGAAAATGATGAACAAAAAATCTTGAGTATAAAGAGTATGATCAAAAGAATAGAAAGTTGTTAGTGATTTTTGTTGATTTTTGTTTTTGATGATTTTCAAAATTCTAAATGAAAATAATTTATTGCGTAGTAATACCTCTTCAATGAAACATAGCAATGTTTAAACCATTTTTACTAAAACAATGTATATAAAAAGATACAAAGATTGCCATGAAAAGGTGTTACAAAAGGTTGCTGGAAAAATAATTTTTTTCAAAATTTAAGGCACAACAACCTGTTACACTAAAGCAACAACCGATTGTTGTAAAAGAAACGTTTAAAAAATTTGACAAATATAACTATGACAATCGATTGTCATTGAGGAGCAATCGGTTGCTCATAAGCCAGCGTTCAAAAAATTTGAAAACAGAACACATGACAATCAATTGCTGCTAGATGACAATCGATTGTTTTCAAACAGAAGCTTTTGTTTTTTGGATGCAACCGATTGTCCTAGCATGACAATCGATTGCTTGTGTATAAAAATTGAAAAATCATTATTTTCAAATATTTTAAGCAATTTAAAACATCCTTCTTCAATCATACATAGTATATACTTAAAATATTATTTTAAGAAAGTAAATGCATGATTAAAAATAGTTTTGAGCACTAAGAGCATAAGATCAAAAATTTCATATACCTTAAGCCATAATTCTTGAAAAGTTGATCTTGATCAATGAATCTTTGCTTGAGATAAATCTTCTATCTTGATCCATTCATTTTTGCATGCTAGCTTGTCTTCATCAAAACATTTGGAAAGCTTGATTTCACAGTCTCCCCCTTTTTGATGATGACAACCATTGCTTGAAGTTTAGAGTGCATCTTGGTTTTCTCTAATCAAATTGTTTAAAAACTCCCCCTAAATCAAAGACTCCCCCTTGATCTATTGCATGAGAGTTTTGAAGATTGCTTGCTTGCTGCAATTAGGGTTAGAGAAACACAAAAGAAACTACAAAGTCTTCTCCCCCTTTGTCATTAGC
The DNA here is from genome assembly GCA_948472305.1 of Vicia faba. Classification (NCBI taxonomy): domain Eukaryota; kingdom Viridiplantae; phylum Streptophyta; class Magnoliopsida; order Fabales; family Fabaceae; genus Vicia; species Vicia faba. The sequence goes on from OX451735.1 coordinate 64,478,878, forward strand.
AAAAAGGGATGGGAAAGAAGATCATAAAAAATTTTCACATAGAAACAACATAACATAAATAAAGTTTGCATACATAGACATAACAGAAACAAAGTGCACAAAACGAAAAGGATCACAATACATGAAGTGTCTTAAATGAAACTAGAAAAACAACATAAAACATAAGAACATAGAGTACTAAAAACATAAGAACTTAAAGACTAATCATCCATGCCTTCAACAACGTCTTCATCATCTTGATCTTCACAATCATTGCCTTCATTGGTTTGAGGTTGAATGAAAGGGTAATGATAAGGTTGAGCTTCATAAGGAGGGACATTGGTATGGGCATAGAGATGATCAAATTGATTGTTCATGTTATTGTTCATGTATTGAAGATAGTCAAAAACTTGATTGTAAGAGTTTTCCATTGGTTGTGGAGGTTGGTTTTGAAGTGGTTGTTCTTGTGGAGGAGTATGAATGTGTGTGATGGTTCTATTAATCGGATCAAATTTGACGTCGGTTTTGGTATTACATACTTTCTTCGGAGTGATTTCATGTTTGGGGTTAGTCATAGGCACCATGTGTTCACCAGACAAGGGAACATTGAACTTCTCAAAAACAAGGGTAAGCCAGGAGACATAGGGAAAATCAGAAGCATTTTCATTATGTAGTGCCATATGATGTAGAATCACATAAGACCAATTGATTTGAATCCCATTCTTCATCGCATACAAAATCTGCATCTCACAATCATTGACATTGGAAATGTTTGAGAACTTTGGCATAACCACATACGCTAAAAAGTAGTGGATCAAACGATCATCAATAGTGAGAATTCCTGCAGACCAAGAGTTCCTCTTAGGAGTTCCACCAATAATTCTTTGCCTTTTCTGAATAAAATCACGCTCGGGAATTCTTGCAATTCCATAGTAAAAGTCTCTTTTGTTGTATCCAGGCAAATTTGCATTTGAGAGAAGTTTAATGCAAGCACCATCACATGGAATACCCAAAGCTTCACCAAAATTCTGCACTGTGAGTTCTATAGGAACCCCTTTGACATTTGAAATCATACATCCTCTACTAATGGTTAGATTGCTGTAGAAAATCCTTACCAAAGTGGGGTAAATGGGTCCATTAACACCAATTAACTTGTATATCCCTTGAGATCTAAATAAAGTTGGAAAACTAAAGCATTCGAAATAGAAGTTGTCAAGATTACCGAACCTTGGTAGAAGAACCGTCATCCTCTGAAAGTGAGACACAAATCTTTCCGTTTGGCTTCTTGATGGAATGAGTCTTGAGATATCATCACCTTGAGATGAGGAAGAAGCTTTTCCCTTGCCTTTCTTTGATGTTGACATGGTGGGGGATGAGAGAATTGGAAGGGGAAAGGGTATTTGGTGTTTGTAGGGTTTCTTGAGACAAAAGAGGATATATGAAGTTTATGTTTTGGTTGGGCTTTTATAGATAGATAGGCATTCAATGGATAGGTAAGGCATTCAATGGTTTAGACAAAACAATAAAGACTTGTAGCATAGAGATTCTTGAGTGTGTAAGTATCCAAAAAATTGTGTCATAGGAAAGGACTAGCATTTAAAAGTTGTTGACCAAACACTTAGTTAGAAAATGTCATTTTCGTCCAAGAAACCTAGCTCTCTTCGGATCTTGAAAAATGGTTCTCTTGCCAACGGTTTAGTGAAAATATCTGCTAGTTGATTATGCGTATCCACGAAGGTGACTTCGACATCTCCTTGAAGTACATGATCACGAAGAAAGTGATGTCGAATGTCGATATGCTTTGTTATAGAATGCATCACAAGATTTTTTGTAATGTTGATTGCACTTGTGTTGTCGCATTGGAGTGGAATGCATCCAAGGTCGAGTCCGTAGTCACAGAGTTGTTGCTTGAGCCATAGAATTTGCGCACAGCAACTACCCACTGTAATATATTCCTCCTCGGCCGTACTAAGAGCCACACAAGCTTGTTTCTTGCATGCCCAAGAGACTAATGCATTTCCCAAAATGTGACAAGTGCCACTTGTGCTTTTTCTATCTGTTTTACATCCTGCATAATCAGCGTCGGAATAACCAATTAAATTGCATATATTACCTTTTGGGTACCATAGGCTGACATTGGTTGTTCCTTTGAGATATTTCATGATTCTTTTTACCGCCATGAGGTGAGATTCCTTCGGGTTTGCTTGAAATCGTGCATACAGACATACACTGAACATGATGCCAGGACGACTTGCCATCAAGTATAGCAGTGATCCAATCATGCCTCGATATTTAGTAATATCAATGGAAATACCGGATTCATCTTGATCAACATAAGTACCGGAGCCCATTGGCGTGTGCATTGATTTGCAATTATCCATATCAAACTTTTTCAAAAGTTCCTTGCAATATTTTGATTGATTGATGAAGATACCATCTTTCAGTTGCTTAATTTGCAATCCAAGGAAATAGTTCATCTTGCCCATCATAGACATCTCAAATTCTCCTTGCATCATCAACGAGAATTCTAAACACAAATATTTGTTAGTTGAACCAAATATAATGTCATCGACATAGACTTGTACTAATAAGGTGTTACCTTTGATCTTATTTATGAACAAAGTCTTATCCACTTTACCTTTCTCGAAACCTTTTTCGCATAAGAAAGTACTGAGTCTGTCATACCATGCTCTCGGTGCTTGTTTTAAGCCATAAAGAGTTTTTCTCAACTTAAAGACATGTGAAGGATTCTTGAAGTCTTCAAAGCCCGGGGGTTGTTTGACATAGACTTCTTCATTGATGTAGCCATTTAAGAATGCACTTTTGACGTCCATTTGTTAAAGCTGAAAATTCAATGAACAAGCGTAAGCAAGTAAAACACAGATAGCTTCTAACCTTGCAACCGGAGAGAAAGATTCTTCAAAGTCAATTCCCTCTTCTTGGTTGTATCCTTGGGCTACCAATCTTGCTTTGTTTCGGACAATTATACCGTTCTCATCAAGCTTGTTTTTGAACACCCATCTTGTACCTATGATGTGTTTGTCACTTGGCCTATGAACAAGTTCCCAAACTTGATTTCTCTCGAACTGATTTAATTCTTCTTGCATAGAAATCATCCATTGGTCGTCTCCTAATGCGTCGTCGACTTTGGAAGGTTCGATTTGAGAAACGAACGCCATGTTCAAGAAAGCATCTTTGAGGTTCCATCTTGTTGAAATGCCTTGACTGATGTCACCGATGATTTTATCAATAGGGTGATCTCTATGGGTTCTCCATTCCTTAGGTAGATCATTGACATTTGATTCATCCGGAATTTTTTCTTCTTGTTGTTCCAATTGATTCTCATTGTTGGTCTTGGAGCCATCTTCTTGAGGAATATCTAAAATCTCATCATCATTATTTAAACAATAGTATCCTCCTCGGAGGGGTTAGATTCATCAAATGATACATGCATAGATTCCTCAATAGTTAAAGTTCTTTTATTGTATATACGATACGCTTTACTAGATAAGGAGTATCTAAGAAAAATACCTTCATCTGATTTTTCATCAAACTTACCAAGGTTGTCTTTGTCGTTGTTAAGGACAAAACATTTGCAGCCAAAGACATGAAAGAATGAAATATTTGGTTTCCTTCCTTGAAAGAGTTCATACGGAGTCTTCTTCAAGATAGGTCGAATATTAACTCTATTGCTTACAAAGTATGTCGTGCTTACAGCATCCGCCCAAAAGTATTTTGGAAGGTTTGAATCACTAAGCATTGTCCTTGCAAGTTCAATAAGAGACCTATTCTTACTTTCTACAACTCCATTCTGTTGAGGAGTCCTTGGTACTGAGAAATTATGTGATATTCCATGTTCTTCACAGAAATCTTCAAAGGAGGAATTCTGGAATTCTCCACCATGGTCGCTTCTTATGGAGGCAATAGATAGTGACTTCTCATTTTGAATTTGCTTTGCATATTTCTTAAACTCCTTGAATGCATCATTTTTAAGCATTAAAAAGAGTGTCCAAGTATATCTAGAAAAGTCATCAACAATAACTAGAGCGTATACATTACCTCCGAAGCTCCTCGTTCTATAAGGGCCAAACAAGTCCATATGAAGCAATTGTAGTGGCCTAGTAGTGGACACCGCATTCTTGGATTTGAAAGTTGATTTTGTTTGCTTTCCCTTTTGACATGAATCGCAAAGTCTATCTTTGATGAACTTTATCTTAGGCAGTCCAACAACAAGGTCATGCTTAATCAATTTGTTTAAATGCTCCATATGAATATGAGCGATTCTTTTGTTCCATAGCCATGAGTCTTTGTTGTTTGCCATGAGACATTTAACCTTCAAAGACAAATCGTTAAGGGAAATCATAGAAATATTATTTACTCTTTTACCTTTAAGTTTAGCCTCATGTGTGACTTCATCTTCTATCAAACATTCATCTTTAGTGAACTTGATCTTGAAACCTTTGTCACATAGTTGGCTAATACTTAGAAGATTGTGCTTTAGTCCTTCGACATAAAGAACATCTGCAATTGATGTGAAAGGTGGACCACCAACTTTGCCTATGCCAAGAATCATTCATGTGTTGTTATCTCCATACGTCACATAACCCTTTGCCTTAAGCGTTAGATGTGAAAATTTGTCGATATCTCCCGTCATATGCTTGGAACAACCACTATCGAGATACCATAGATTTGAAGTGGTCGTCAAGCTTACCTACAAAACAAGATTAGGTTTTTTTAGGTACCCAAGTTGCTTTGGGTCCTTCATAATTAGTTCCTTTCTTAACCCACACATAATTCCCATTTGCCATGCCAAAGTTTCTAACATAACAAGCATTAGGTGTGTGTCCTCGAATACCACAATAAAAACAAGTAGGTTCAAATTTACTTCTATATCTAGAAGGATAAGATTTCTTCTTAGACGGTATTTTATTTTTAGGATAGTGATGAACTATTTTGGGAGTGATTTCTTTCTCTTTGGTTGGTTGATCGCTAGCCTTGACAAAGATGGTTTTGTTGGTACTTGGTTTTGAAAATTTTGAATATCCAAGACCACTTTTGTAATTTGAGTATCTTTGTTGGCTAAGAACACCTTCCAATCCAATTTGTCCTTTTTCATACCTTTCAATAACCCTTTTCAATTGGACAATTTGGAAAGAGAGAGATTCACACTTTGTGCATACAAAATTCTGTTTTTCATCACTAACTTTTTGCTTTTCATCTTTGAGATCTTTTTCAATAGATCCACATTTTTCTTCCAACGATGAAATTTGTTTCTTTTGTGATGAGATAGTTTTGTACAGAATTTTTCATTCATTTAACAGTTCATTTATAGCACCTTGTGCATCACTATCAAAAAGAGAGAATACGTTACTAACCTCATCATCTTCGCTTCCAGAGTGGTGTGATGCCATTAACGCAAGATTTTCACTTTCGTCGCTATCGGAGTCGGATGACGAACTTAGTTCAACATCTTCCCATGCAACATATGCTTTCTTATCTTTTGATTCCTTCTTGCCTTTGTAGCCACTTTTCTTTGAAAGTTTTGGACAGTCCGGTTTGATGTGACCTTGTTTACCACATTCATAACAAGTAACTTCTTGTGTTGATGAGGATCCTTCCTTCTTCTTGAAGTGTTTCTTCTTCTTTGAGTGCGAGAAGGCTTTGTCATTTTTACCAAAGAATTTTCCAAGTCTTCTAACGAGAAGCATGAAGTTTTCATCTTCATCATGATTATCTTTCTTTTCGTCTTCCTTGGAGTCAATCTTCAAGGCAATGTTCTTAGACTTCTTTTCTTGATTTTCACGCTTTTCCAATCTACCAAGTTCTGTCTCGTATTCTTGAAGTTTTCCGAACAAGGTTGCGGATGTCATAGTAGCGAGACTCTTCTTTTCTGAGATTGCCATTACTTTTGGTTGCCATTCTCTAGTCAAGGATCTGAGCACTTTTAGGTTCAACTCATCATTAGTCAATGTTTTGCCAAGTGCCCTTAGATTATTTGTTAGATGCACAAATCTCTTTTGTAAATCAAGAATGGAGTCTCCGGGTTGCATACAGAACAATTCATATTCTTGACTTAACGTATTAAGTCTCGATCTCTTTACTTCAGTTGTTCCTTCATGTGTTTCAACCAGTGTATCCCAAATTTCTTTTATCGTTGTACATGCTGAGATACGGAAGAATTCATCCATACTAAGTGCGCTTTGAAGGAGGTTTATTGCCTTTTTGTCATACATGACCTTTTTCTTATCATCAGCATCCCATGTAGTTTTAGGCTTTGATGAACCAACGCCGTTTACTACAGTTACCGGAACAAAAGGGCCATTTTGGACAGCATCCCATATTTCTTCTCCTTGTGCTTCTAGATGAGCCATCATACGGATCTTCCAGAAATAAAAATATTCACCACAGAATAGAGGAGGCTTGTTGCTACTGCCACCGTCTCTGAACATAGAATTGTTGTTTGCGGAAGCCATTCTGGATCTAGTAGGAACAGGTTACCTATAACCTGCTCTGATACCAATTGTAAGTTCAGATGCGCCTAAGAGGGGGGTGAATTAGGTTCTTTAAAACATTTTCTGAATTGTATGAATATTTTTGCACGAGTTTCTTTTCTTTCCTTTTCTGATAAGTGATGAAAGCAGTAAATACGGAAAGTAAAGAACACAGAGATGTATCCTGGTTCCCCTCACAGTCCGAGAGTAATCCAGTCCCCTTTCAACATGAAAGAGATTTCCTTATAGTTGGTAATTTGTACAAAGACTACCTAACAACCAAGAACAATCCTCTTGGACCAAGAACAATCCTCTTGGATTTTCACTAAGACCACAAAGAGAACAATCCTCCCTAAGTGTCTTTCTTGTTTCCAACAATCCTGAAAACAAGTATACAATAGTTTGTTTGATTTGTATAAGAGTTTGAAAGATGAAAGAGCAATGTCAATCACTTGATTGATCTTTTCTTATTCAATATGAAATTTTAGATGGAATACTCTTCTAAGTGCTCAAGACCAATTTTCAGTATGCATATGAAAATGATGAACAAAAAATCTTGAGTATAAAGAGTATGATCAAAAGAATAGAAAGTTGTTAGTGATTTTTGTTGATTTTTGTTTTTGATGATTTTCAAAATTCTAAATGAAAATAATTTATTGCGTAGTAATACCTCTTCAATGAAACATAGCAATGTTTAAACCATTTTTACTAAAACAATGTATATAAAAAGATACAAAGATTGCCATGAAAAGGTGTTACAAAAGGTTGCTGGAAAAATAAATTTTTTCAAAATTTAAGGCACAACAACCTGTTACACTAAAGCAACAACCGATTGTTGTAAAAGCAACGTTTAAAAAATTTGACAAATATAACTATGACAATCGATTGTCATTGAGGAGCAATCGGTTGCTCATAAGCCAGCGTTCAAAAAATTTGAAAACAGAACACGTGACAATCAATTGCTGCTAGATGACAATCGATTGTTTTCAAACAGAAGCTTTTGTTTTTTGGATGCAACCGATTGTCCTAGCATGACAATCGATTGCTTGTGTATAAAAATTGAAAAATCATTATTTTCAAAGATTTTAAGCAATTTAAAACATCCTTCTTCAATCATACATAGTATATACTTAAAATATTATTTTAAGAAAGTAAATGCATGATTAAAAATAGTTTTGAGCACTAAGAGCATAAGATCAAAAATTTCATATACCTTAAGCCATAATTCTTGAAAAGTTGATCTTGATCAATGAATCTTTGCTTGAGATAAATCTTCTATCTTGATCCATTCATTTTTGCATGCTAGCTTGTCTTCATCAAAACATTTGGAAAGCTTGATTTCACAAATTATCAGAGGCAACAATATCCGAGGCGACCTTTCCGAGGCAACTTTGATCTTTGGATAAAAGGACGGCCACTAAAGCATCCTATACTCAATGACCATTTACCGAAGGCAACCATGTGGGAGTGTACCCTAGGAGTGCGCATGTGCGAGTGATTCAATTTCAGATTTTTTATCTTTGCACATTTTAGGGTTATCTAACTGTTTTAAAATTAATCATACATTCTTGTCATGCATCCCTATATCATACATCTACAGTTAAATATTCGCGGAATTTAAAGTGCGGAAATTAAACTAAGCTATTACAAGGCTTCGGGTATTTACATAGCCAAAAACAACCCTTAAATAATAAAGCGATAAATAAAAATAAAATCCTAATTAACTATTACAATTTGTAGGCAGTTACACCGATATGGTAAAAATAAATAATAAAAACACGCGCGAAGGAATTAAGATCGGGAAGAAATTAGGGTTTTGACCCTTTTAACCTAATTAAAAGAGAAAAAAATTGTTGTTTTTAATTTTTTTTTAAAGAAAAGAATTTAGGTTTTAAAATTAAATATACAATTAATTAGTTAATTAAATTAATTAATAAAAATAATTACATGGCCTATTTTTGTGTTTTGAGTATTTTTAGGAAAAGAAAATAAAATTAAGTTAGAGATAAAACCTAATTGTTCTAATTGCTTTTAAATTTATTTACAAAATAATTAAAGTTTTATCTAGAATTAAAATCTGATTAAATTAATAAATTCATTGATAAAAAATAAACCTAAGTCTAATTTGTGAAAAGTATTATTTTTGTATGATTTTTTGATAAAAGAAAATAATTGATTGGTTAGTAAATAAAATAAATAAATTAAATTGAATAACATAAATGTAAAAAAAAAAAGAATAGAGAAAGAAGTTTGGGCCTGAGCAATTATGGGGGGTGCAAGAATCAGAATTCTAGGCCCAAAGATGGAAGTCCACGTTGACTTCTAAGATCCAGCGTATTGCTTTGACTGAGGCACACCATGGTCATCACATCATAGCCATCAGATTTGGCTTCTTGGATTCCTGAATGGTTGGATCTTGAGGGAGCATGATGCTCCTTGGCTTTGTATGCGTGCTGAATCATGAAAAAACAAATATTATGCAAATAAAGGGGGACCTAGGATTCGAACCTAGGTCCTGAAGCATTATCCAACACTACACTTACCAACTGCGCCGCTTGTTCTTTTTGTATATACAATAAACAACAATTATTATATAAAAAACAAGCAAAATAATAAAATATTAGCGCGAAATTTCAAACAAGCCAATGGAGAGGCGTCACGCAGTCATCTTCTTCCCCTCTCTGTGCGGTGTTTTCAACTAGAACATCAATGTGGGGAAGCGGGAAGTCATCCTTGGGTCTTTCCCTGTTCTGGTCTCTGTAGTCCACACACATCCATACCTTTCCGTCCTTCTTAGGTACCGGAACGACGTTAGCAACCCACTGCGGATAGGAGGTGACAACGAAGAACCCAGCATTGAATTGTTTCAAAACCTCTGCTTTAATATTCTGTGACATTTCAGGGCGCATACGATGGACTTTTTGCTTAACCGGAGGACAATCTTCTTTAGTCGGAAGGCGATGTACCACAATATTAGTGTCTAAACCAGGCATGTCTTCATATGACCAGGCGAAGATCTCAGCATAGTCGTGCAACATCTGTATCAATCGTTGTTTGACATTATTCTCCAGATTTGCGCCGATCTTGACTTCTTTTCTGTCTACCTCCGTGCCCAAGTTTATCATCTCAAATGGCTCTTCATGAGGTTGTATAGCCATATCTTCCTACTGTAACAGTCTAGCAAGTTCTCTAGGCACCTCACAATCTTCCTCACCTTCTTCCTCGGCTTGGTTGATCGGACTTTTGAAGTTATAACTGACAATAGAAGAACTGTTATCAATGGGATCCAGAATGGATATGGATCTGCAGTTTGATATGTGAGTGTGTGTAAGAGCATAGCTATATTGATAAAGTAAAAGGCATAAAATAAAAATAGAGAGCGCAAAATTTGTATGCAAGAAACATCCAATGTTTTATTGATGATATATGAAAATGACATATAATAATCCTCACAAATAAACCATTGTGCCTCGGGTAAGATACAAGGCCATAGAGTTTATATTGTTTATTACAAATTCGAAAAACAAGTAAGACAATTACTGCTGAACAAAAGAAATTGGCACAAAATCTCTGGCTATCAAGTTACTAGGTCCACCGTTGGTAGTAGGGTAGATCCATATGTCAATATCAGAATCCTCATCATTGTCTTCTATAGCATTAACCCCACGATTGCTGATGCGTAGGGGAGGTCCTCCAGCCCGAGCACGTCGAACCGCCCTTTGAGCTCCTGAAGTAAAGCCCAAACCAAATTTGTCAGTTTTATGAGGAAAATCAGGGAGCTGTCCCCAAATGGTACACCCACCTTCCTCAACTACCGTTATGGAATCCTTGAGAGAAGCCGTCTTTAAAGGAGATTTGGTGATCTTCGGCGCACTAATGATGGTCTCGGTTGATACCATAATTTGGGGAACCTCTTCAAAGTTTTGACAAGAGGTCTCTATGAATTCCTCGTCCATCTCCACATACCTGAAAGAATTCAGGTGGCTTACCATATACTCCTCTTCACCATGCACAGTGACAATCTTCCCCTTCACTGGATACTTTAACATTTGATGCAGCGTAGAAGTAACGGCCCCAGCTTCATGGATCCAAGGGCGACCCAACAAACAAGAGTATGATGGCCTAATATTTATCACGTAGAAGGTGGATTCAAAGGTCTGGGAACCCATTTTGACAGGGATGTCCACCTCCCCATGCACCATTCTTTTTGACCCGTCAAAATCCCTCACCACAATGTTACTAGGCTTTAAGGTCAAGCCTTCACAATCTAGCCAATCAAGAACCTTCTTAGGCAGAACATTCAATGACGATCCAGTGTCCACCAGCACATGAGACATGGTAGTTCCCTGCACTCGATCGAGACATGCAGAGCATCATTATGCTTTCTCCCCTTTGGTGTCAAATCGGCATCTGAAAAACCCAACCCATTGTCAGCAGTCAAATTGACCACACAGTCCTTGAATTGGTCAGCGGAGGTTTCTTGTGGCACATGCGTAGTCTTGAGAAATGCAATCAAAGCCTTTGCATGGGCTTCAGAACACAACAGTAGAGACAACATTGATATCTTCAAAGGGGTCTGCCCCAGCTGCTCGACCATGTTGTAGTCTCTCTTCTTGATTATTTTTAAAATTTCCTCTATTTCTTGCTTAGAGGATTCCAAAACAACTTTTCTAGGTGCCTCTGTCCGGGAAGGCTCACTTATAGCTTATTTTCCCTGAGTCCCAGATGACTCATTGGCAGGGGTAACAACTGGAGTAAGAATGGGAGTAGTAGCTGAAGTACTAGCAGGAACAACAGATGGAATAACAATAGGATTAGTGATAGTCTTCGGGGAGATCTCGGGAGAGAAAACCCTTCCACTTCGAATAACTTTGTTGGTCCCGACAATGTTACTGACATCGGGATCAACCTCTTCAGTCTTCAAATCCTGTTTGACACCATGATAGTAAACGTCGGCACCATAATTTCAAGGGACGGCTTTATCCGAGGAGTACGGTACAGGACCAGGAAAAGTGATTATCAATGGAGCAATTCTTGGAGTAGGTGTAATCCTAACAGGTCTTTTAGAGGAGACCTTGGAAGGATTGGCGGAAATGGTTATGATAGAAACATCTCCATGCGGAACAGTCGGAATCGGAGTCTTTTCAAACAAAATTTCTCTGCTATCCATCAGGCTTTGGACACCTGCTTTCAGCAAATAACAACCAGAATGTAGAGATAAACACATGTGGCAACCTTCACCATAGCCCGGAAATAAACCGACTATTAAAAATTCTTCTGGACAGTCATGAGAGGAGTGGAAACTTCATCAGCAGAGGTGACAAATAGATTAGTATCAACAGCATTAACACCACGGTTGCGCTTGGGCATGGGAGCATTTATGACATTAGGCTTCTCTGGAGCATCAAACTCAATCTCCTTGGCTTCGATCAGATCCTGTATCTTATTCCTTAGAGCCCAACAGTCATTTGTATCGTGGCCTGGACTCTCAGAACGGTAATCACACAAAGTGTTTGGATTGTACCGAGGAGATATGGTGTTAGGATTCTTGGGAGCCTCCTTTAAGGTTGCCAAGTTAGATCTTAACAGATGGGGTAAAACTTTAGTCAACGTCATATTAATCCGAGTGAACTGCCTTTGTGGTCTTTCTACCCTTTGTTGATTATTTCGTTGTTGAGTAGTCGCAAACCTAGGTATCATCACAGCCCCTACCGTTGGACGACGCTCAGCTCTGACATCTTGGGTTATAAATGGCATTGACCTCCTTCTTACCCGTGAATGGCTTCTTCATTGTACTTGACGAAGTATGTTTCTGGATCTTGCTACTCCGGATCCCAGCTTCTACCCTTTCTCCAGTCAATATCAGCTCGGTGAGACCAGCTGAGGAGCAACCAATCATGTGATTGAAGAACGGACCTGACAGCGTACCAAGAAACATGTCAACCAACTCCCTATCAGACAAAGGGGGTTGGACTCTCCCTGCTAGATCTCTCCACTTCTGTGCGTAGTCCTTGAAACCTTTGCTTGCACCCATGGACATACTCTGGAGTTCAGTACGGGTAGGAGCAAGCTCAGTGTTATATTGATACTGCTTATAAAAAGCAGCAGCCAAATCCTCCCAGTTGCGGATATTGGTTCCCCCCCAGCTGATAGAACCACTCAAGCTGAGTCCCGGACAGGCTATCCTGAAAGAAATGGACCCACAAGTTCCTATAAGCAGTGTGAGGCTGGATCTTCCTCACATAGGAATGGAGATGAAGCTTGGGACAAGACACCCCATCATACTTCACAAACATCGGAGCCTTAAACTTCTATGGGATGACTACCCCATATACCAAACCCAGTTCTTTGAAATCCAGCCTTGGTATTCTTTGGATCTCCATTGCGCTCAGACGGTCCTCTAATTGTTTGTATCTATCCTCAGTAGGAGGATATTGTTCATCATTGAAATCTGTGTCATTATCAGAAACCTCAAGGCTAGGGTCCTCCTCCCTTATCTCTCTCTCTCTCTCTCTCTCTCTCTCTCTCTCTCTCTCTCTCTCTCTCTCTCTCTCTCTCTCTCTCTCTCTCTCTCTCTCTCTCTCTCTCTCTCTCTCTCTCTCTCTCTCTCTCTCTCTCTCTCTCTCTCTCTCTCTCTCTCTCTCTCTCTCTCTCTCTCTCTCTCTCTCTCTCTCTTAATTCTCTCCTTCTTTGGATGAGGAGGTCAAATTAACCGGTTGCTTCAACAGTCCCTTAAATCTTCTGCCCAGATTCAGGACACCAGCGGCCTTCTTCTTCTTCTTCTCTTTCAGAATAAGGGACTTCAGATCTTCCTGCCCTTTAGCCAAAGCTACGAACATTTGCTGAAATTGGGCATTTTGTGCCTGGAGATCCTTGATACTTTGTTAAGAAGACATTTTTGCTGAAATAAACAGCACAGAAGATGAGAAACCTGTTATGAAACCTGTTTATGCAATGTCATGGATGATATGTGTATGCAATGATTTCAAGGACTCTTAAAGGCTCAAATTTGCTTAACCAAAAGAAACACACGTTAATTGTATTAATAAGTTTGAATTGTTACAAAGGGTGCCTTTTTAGGCTTACAACAAAACAAAACTTAAAGCAAAAAAGAAAATTAGGTCTCCCATGAGTGTATCCTCTTTGGTGCAATGTAGGCGTTTATATTCCTCTCCTCATGAACAAGCCTAGTGAGTTCCAGGACTTTCTTCTTGCTGGCGTAGAATTGAGTTTCAAACGTATCTCGCTTCTATTTAAGTTGAACCTAGGATTTTTGTAATTCCTCATGGTCAGTTGACATGTCAGGATGGAGAACAAGATAAGAAGTGTCTCCTTCAGCAACCGGTTCCACAATCATTGGTAGGACAGAGATGTAAGGAATTATAAGGCTTTGATCACTGGCTCTCACCCATTTGAGATAAGGCTCAAGAGGGATTGAGTTCTTGTGCCCCAGTGTCTTTCTATCAACTCTATGTACCATGCCCCAAGCTCACATGAACTTTTAACGGTAACCCTGAGCATCATTCCCGTAGTCGAAGATGATTCCTTGGATAAGTGTGTCATGAGGACCATCCCTTCTCGCATATCCAAACTGTCGTAGCGCCAAACAAGGGTTGTAAGTGATTCCTCCCCTAATGCCTAAGAGAGGGACATTAGGGAATTCTCCGCATTGATCAATGATGGTAACATTCTCCGGGGATCGAGGACATCAATGAATACTTGAATGTGTAAGAGTCATTAGCCTATTAGACCATCTCAAACCATGTTCATTCTTCAAGACGGACCGGGATAGGTGCGAAATAAACCACCTAGACAAAAGAGGAGTGCAACACAAAAGGGTCCCTCTTCTCTTTATAGTGCGAGTACGTAGAGAATGTAGGATATCTCCAAGCAAAGTAGGTACCGGATTGCACGATAATAAAACCTTAACCGCATTCACATCTATGAGTTGGTCCGGATTAGGAAACAGTACTAACCCATAGATGAGAAGGGATAAGACTTATTCAAAAGCTTGTAGGTCCATAGTATACCAAAAATGATGAGCTTTATCATACAAGAACTTAGCCAAAAAACCCTTGACACCTCTCCTGGTTTCCCAATTTGCCACTATGTCAGCTCGTTGTAAGGACAGAGCTTTAGCAATATCTTCAGGTTTAGGGTCTCTTTACATGCCATTGAAAGGTACCTTGTTAAGGATAAGCACCCCTAGTAACTGAGAAAACTCCTTCATAGTAGGCACTAACTGGTAATCCGGAAAAGTGAAGCAGCGATGTAGAGGGTCAAAGAACTGGAATAGCACTTTTAGAATTTCTTCATCATGGTTTGAGGTGACCAAGCTGACAAGTCGACCATGCCTTTCAGTGAAGGGAGAGCTTTCAGGAACCCTTGATACCAATTATTTAAGTTGAAGAGGTATCTTTACCAGACTGACTTGGATAGTGAATATGCGGGCGAGGGCCATGTCCTATAAAACAAGACAAAAGTAAACCCTAAGAATCCTTGAAATGGTTAGCATGATATGCTATGTTATGATGTCATGATTATGCTCATATATAGCAGATATAGCAAACACAAACAAATCACAGAGACCTTAGGTTTAAGGCTTGCATGGATTTTAAGGTAATACCCTCTTGAAGTTGGATTGGTTCAACCTGTCCTAAATATAGTAACCGGGTTCTAAGGGATCTCAATATCACCGATCTTTCCCCCAAATTTCGTTCTGATAGACAATTAACTTTCCACCAAAAAAACTCAAGAGTCAAACCTCAATGAGTGTAGCATCGAGTATCAACCGACTTTGGGTTTACACCAAAGACGGCTATCTCACTACGTCCTAAAAGCCAAGTTGGTCAATTAAGGTTCTAAGGTCAGTTGATGCTTTATGATACCATGCAGCGGCGCTGTATTCTCCTTGATTACTCAAGGGCTACTAGTACACACCAAAGTATCTCATCAATGTAGCTACTATTTCAACCGTGTCGGTATACCCCACACAGCTCCCTCACAGTTTATTGCTACTTACCTAAAAGGAAATCCCCGATCCGTGTTTAGGATCCAAACAACCCAAACAGATACCCTTAAAGATAAATCAAAACAAGACAAGCCAAAAAAGCAATTAAGAATGACCTAGGTCCTAAGGTAAACCCCACTTTTTTCTATTCCCCAGCAGAGTCGCCAGTTCTGTGATACGGTGGCAGAACCGACTATTTAGTTACTACTGGTTTTTGCGTTTTTTGTTCGCAAATATGCGGTAAGCAAGAGTCATCACCGTCTTTTATTTTATCCAATAAAGGAAAAGGGAAAAGGAACAGAAAAAACCTTTTTCGAGATGTTTCTGAGTACGGGGGGTAGATTATAGAAAAGGAAGGTGTTAGCACCCTTTCTATCTGTGGTTTTCCACGGGCTCTTAGGTACTTGGTCATTTTTAAATTGCCTTTGTGCTTGTGTTTTGAAAAGTTTTTGTTTACATCATGGTAACTCTTGTATCTGTCCTCAAGAGTGTGACGGAGTAGTTTTTGAAAATTGTTTTGAAAGTGTTTGTGAAAAAACATTGGTTTTTGAGCAAGTACCTAACAGTGTCTACCTACTCGAAAAAGGATATTCATTTTCTCGTTTCCTTTAGACAGCATTGTCCTACTATTAAGGAGTAGGTAGCCCTATCATTAGATGTTAAGGGACTATCGAAAGGGACGTTTTTACGGTCACAAAAGTAATGGTTAGGAAACTTTAGTAATTATCCTAAAGTCCTAAAGATCTTTTCGAGGCAACATTCGAATGGGTCATTTTGATCTTTTTGGACTGGAGGGTGACCACTAAAACTCCCTATGCTTCATGACCGTTTATCGAAGGTGTGATCGGTGGATCTGGAACTGACTGTTTAACGCTGGTTCGCGAAATGTCGCGGAAGCAAGAGTCGCCACCGTCTTTTATTTTCTCCAAATGGAAAGGACAAAAGCACAGAAAAATTCCTTAAAGAGATTGCTCTCGGTTCGGGAGGTAGATTATAGAAAGGGAAGGTGTTAGCACCCTTTCTATCCATGGTTATCCATGGGCTCTTAGATACTTGCTCATTGTGTTTTCAAAATTGGTTTGTTTGCTTTTCAACTGTGGGTTTTAAAAAAGTTTCTTTGAAGATTTCAGTTCGACTCTTGTATCAGAGTGTTTGAAAAATTGCTTTCGAAAGCTTTTTGAAAAGGTGTCGGTGTGAAAAGTATTTTTGATTTGTTTTGAAATTTAGAGCGAGTATCTACGAGAACCTACCTACCCTAAGGAATTCGTCTGTGTAAATGTCCTTAAAGTAGTGCCATCCCACCATTGAGAGGTAGGTAGCACCACCATTGGAGGTGTTCGGGTCAATTCGAGGTTCGGGACATGGTGATCACCAGAGCAATGGGAAGACACCTTAGAAGCTACCCTCATGCCAGGTTCTCGGATCATGAGGACTTACTAAGACATCCTCTACTCGACGATCACCTTTCGAGGCAAGGCAACAGTGAGGCGTACCCTAGGGGTGGTGTGTGTGAATTGTGTGTCGTTTTCATTTGCATTTATCTTGTCATGTTATTGGTGTTCTACGCTTGATTTTATTTAAGACCATTCATTCTTGCATGCTTTGTTTAACAGTTAAAAGTTGCGAGGAAAAGTAAATCTAAAGCTATTACAAATGGCGCGGGTCCACATCGCCAAAATTAACCAGGACCCGATTTGACGGAAAGCAAATAAAATAAAGTGCGAGAAGTAATTACAAGGCTTCGGGAGAGGTACATAATTATTTAAATGACATAAAATAAATATGCGAAATTACAAGAAATTAAGAACGTGGGCGTTGGACCCTTTTGCAAAATTAAAATTACATGAATTAATTAATTAAGAAAAGAAATTGTCTTTGTTTTTGGTATGTTTTTTAGGGTTTAATGAAAAGAGGAATTAATTAAAATTAAAATAAAATGCTAAACCTAATTCTAATTATTTTTTAAGTTATTAAGAAAAATATTAAAGTTTTTTAACCTAAATTAAACCTAATTTTTACATGCAAATTTAAATATGAAAATAAATAAAATAAATAATATTATGGTGAACAAGAAAATTAAAAAAAAGAATAAAACATTAATTAAACCTATTTTTACATTTTTTAGATTTTTGTTAAAAGAATTAAAATTGCAAACCTAGTTTAAAACTAATTTCATTTACATGCCGATTTATTTATGAAAATATTAGAAATAAAAATTATTTATGATATTTTACTCTTTTCTGACTTTTTAGGCATTTTTTATATTTATGAAATAATTAATTAATTTAAACAAATAAAGAAAATAAAAAAATAATTGAAAACAAAACATAAGAAAATATAGAGAATTTGCAAACCAGGGGGGGTAGTCCCCAAAGTGGAGGTTTTGGCCTTAGCAATCTGGCCCATTAAGGATCTGGCCTTTATTGACTTTTCAGATGGCATGCTGCAGCATTGACCTATGCTCATGGTGTGCTTCAGATCTAGGCCTTTGGTTTGATTCTGATGGACGCGTGGATGGATAGATGATGAAGAAATATGATGCGCCTGCAGCCTTGGAGCGTATGGGAATTGCTATGGAAAAATAATATGGAAATATGTAAGACCTGGGGCTCGAACCCAGGTCATGTACCTTTATCACCAATTCTGCTTGCCAGCTGAGCCAAGTGCGTATTCAGACTAATATACAAACAACAAATATTATAAAAGAAAATAATCATTGTTAGTGGGTCTGCGCGCGAAATTTAAACAAGCCAATCAGCGCGTGCCACGGCTTCGTCTTCTTCGCGTGCCTGAAACACAAAAACAAAAGCAACGGTTTTTCATGCGTTGTTTTAGGTGGCTTATGGGAAAATAGCGAATAGGGCTCAGGCATTCATAAATTGGGCGCGATGGGTGTTTCTTCTTCGTCTCCATGCGCTGAATTGAATGGTCTTGGTTAGAGGTTTCAATTTTGCCTCGTTTCAAAAGCCCTAATTTGAAGCTTTGTAAACCCTAGAAAACAGTCATGGCGAAATCTCGTACACAGCATAAAAAGACAATTAATCATATTGGTTAGCTTCAGAATCAAATGAGGAATAAGAATCCATGAACAAAATGTTATAAAAATGCCTAAAACATGAAACACGATAATGAATTTTTCTCTGTACAGTTCATGTTCGTTTTACCAATTCTTGGCGTGGTGATGGATGATTCTGATTGGAATACGTTCAGGGAACCTTGAGGAAGCTATTGGAATGAAAATTAGGTCTTGAATTCACCTGCAAATCAGTTTTCAGTATTGACTTTTTTTTGACAAATTTCAAGCTTTGTTATGGCCTTTTCTGAGTTGCTGCGCCTCTCTCATTAGGTTTATGATCAGGCATTTGTATGGAGTGAATTAGGTTAACAAAAGTAGAACAAATCCAATGCAATGATGGTTTTTGGAAATTTGATTTTAAGGATCTTTTTCATATCTTTTCCATGTGTTCTTTGTTCTCAATCATGATCAATCAACCCAAATCTTTCCATAATTGTACAAGCACGAAATCTTGAGGCTAAAACATGTATAAAAAGATTGGTTAGGGTGAGTTAAATATTTTTCATATATTTAAATGATTTAAATGAATTAATATAAATAAAAATTCAAATAAATAAATAAAAAATGAGAAAATACTTCCCTTTGGGCCAAATGGTCGTGCATATGTCATGGATGATGAATCATGGAAGAAAAATGGGCCCATTAGCAATTTTAGGTCATTTGAACCAATGTTGACTTTTCAAAATATCCAAAAATTTCCCAACTTCCACAAGGCATAACTTGCTCAATTTTTAAGATTTTCTCATGTTCTTGGACATTTTGGAAAGGTCTTTGAGTCCTCTAACCAATGTCTTTGGTCCCATATCATTTTGATTTACCAATCTCAAGTTATGGCCTTTGACTTAAAGTCCCTTTTTGTTGACTTTTGAAAATGACCTATAATGTTGAAATTGATAACTTTTTGTGAGAGCATTTCTTGGACTTGAAGTATGAAGATGAGTTGTAGGAAATGTCTTTCTCTTCAAAATGAGCTTTGGATGGGATTTTTCTGATAATCCATGTGGAAGTTATGCCCTGGTCAATTTCAGTTGACTTTTTCAGCTGTCCAAATAAGGAAACTTTTGCATCTTGATGATTTCTGAGCCAAATTTTGAGAATCATGATCAAGCATTGATCAAATGATATTTGTGGCTTCAAAATGATATGTTGACCAAAAATTTGAACTTTTGACTGTCAAATGACCGTTTTGCCCCTACAGTTGACTGTAGTGCAATTAGGGTTTTTGACTGTGCAATTTTGAGCTGAATGACTTGAAACTTGGTATGAGGATGCTTGACCATATTTGTAGGCATGTGAGACTTGATTGGGCCTTTGGAAACTTCATTTTCTTGATCAGAACATAAACCCTAGTTTTGACTGTATAGGGGACCTTTGCACTGTGCAACCCTTGGGGAATTTTGAAGCATGACTTGGCAATTTCTTGGAGAATATGGGAGGGCAAATTTTGGGGTACAACAGTTGCCCCTGTTCAATCTTCTTAGACCTGAGGATGCGGATTGGCTGACGCGCCTTTCGTAATCCGAGGGTAGAAGATGATTGAACACTAGAGTGCCCAGAAATTTGCGCTCACATGTTAGCAGTGTGATGGGGGAATGGGCTTATAGATGCCATTTGGAGATTGTTGGATAGGATGATGGGCTTATAGATGCCATCTGGATGTTGATCGCGTAAGAGATTCCTTGGCGAGAACCTGCATACCTGCAAAACAGAAAATGAGTACCTGACACGTTGCAGGAGCTGATTTTTAGATGCCTGGTATAGATGTGTCCTGACTGGTTACAGGAGCTGAGTCTGGAGCTTCAAACGGCGATGAATGAACCAGGGATGGTTACTGCCTTAGCATGAATGGTAAGAGAACCTTGGACGATTACTACCCCAACAGGAACGCTGAGAGAATCTTGGGTGTCTTCTACTGGGATAAGAATCAGGGAGATCTTAGGGTCGATCTGACTGAACCAGAGAAGGTCTTTGACTGGATAAGAATCAGGAAAATCTTAGGGTCGATTTAACTGAACCGGACAAGGTCTTGAAATATCTTTAACTGGATAAGCATCAGGGAGATCTTAGGGTCGATCTGACTGAACCAGAGAAGGCCTTTGACTGGATAAGCATCAGGAAAATCTTAGGGTCGATTTAATTGAACCGGACAAGGTCTTGGAATATCTTCAACTGGATAAGCATCAGGGAGATCTTAGGGTCGATCTGACTGAACCAGAGAAGGCCTTTGACTGGATAAGCATCAGGAAAATCTTAGGGTCGATTTAACTGAACCAGGCTAGGTCTTGGAATATCTTCAACTGGATAAGCATCAGGGAGATCTTAGGGTCGATCTGACTGAACCAGAGAAGGCCTTTGACTGGATAAGCATCAGGAAAATCTTAGGGTCGATTTAACTGAACCAGGCTAGGTCTTGGAATATCTTCAACTGGATAAGCATCAGGGAGATCTTAGGGTCGATCTGACTGAACCAGAGAAGGCCTTTGACTGGATAAGCATCAGGAAAATCTTAGGGTCGATTTAACTGAACCGGACAAGGTCTTGAAATATCTTCAACTGGATAAGCATCAGGGAGATCTTAGGGTCGATCTGACTGAACCAGAGAAGGCCTTTGACTGGATAAGCATCAGGAAAATCTTAGGGTCGATTTAACTGAACCGGACAAGGTCTTGGAATATCTTCAACTGGATAAGCATCAGGGAGATCTTAGGGTCGATCTGACTGAACCAGAGAAGGCCTTTGACTGGATAAGCATCAGGAAAATCTTAGGGTCGATTTAACTGAACCGGTCTAGGTCTTGAAATATGATTGAGAATTTAATTGAATCTTTCCTGAAAGGTAAAAGTCAGTCATATGCAATGCATGATATGGATCAAGCAATGATGTTCTCAACATAAATGAGATTTGTATGATATAACGCGTCTATGCATGCTATAATGATGTATGTGATGTTTTATGAATGTTTTTGTCTAGGAAAGTAAATCCTTGACGGGTGCCGGGAAGTCGTATCCTGGGCTGATATTGAAGAATAGATTTTGCTTCCGCTGGGGATGATAACTGCAAGAATACCGGTAGGAGAAGATGACTCCGTTGCGGAATAAACTTGGCAAATGGAGGATTCTGCGGGGAGAAAAGATACTCTAGCGACCATGCTGGGAAGCAATACTCTGTGGGAAGAGGGATTCCTTGCTGAGTGTTGATAATAGTTTGCTGGGGATCGGAAGACTTTGTCGACGACACTCTTTCCATGGCTTTTGGCTGAGGATAACCCAGTTATATCCTGTTAAGGAAATAACTCTTTGAATAGAGCCGGGAGACGCGTTCGTGTTCTGCGGGGGAATAAGCTTCCAGAATTTGCTGGGGATAAGCTTACTGTTTGGGGATATGAATTCCCACTTTCCTGGGGAAACTGGATTGGACTCTCCTGGGGAAGTTTTGATATGCGGGGGAAGGGATTCCTTTGAATGTTGATATACCGCCGGGGAACAATCTTTAGACCAAGACTGCCGGGGATGCTTGTTAAGAATATATGCTGCCGGGGAACGTTGAGATCTATTGAAGGATACTCAATTTCCTTGAGACTTGATAACTCTGCTTGGAGAAGGGTGCACTGACTGCTGACTCTCTGGGGATTTAATATGTACTTGGTCGTGTTCTTTAGCTGAACCTACCTTGGTACCTTGGAGGATAGAACAATTAGACTGCTCAGACAACTCTTTTATTGCCCCTGTTTCTAGTGTCACCTGTAATTAATCCTTTGTTTCGTATGCAAATATTTATGAGTTAGCAAATTATTGTCAATGCATATATCACAAATTGAACCTTGGACGTTCTTCGCAAAACAAAACAGAAAAAGAAAACACTTGGCACGTTTAACTGAAAGATATATTTGTATTGATTTTTGAATGGCCTGTGAATAGGCGTTTTGTATACAAGAGGCTGACGTCCTAGTAAGAGGAACGCCGCCGAACAAGAGAATTTATACAGATTTTGTACAAAAGAAAATAAAACAGCTGTGTGAAATGTGAATGATCCACTGGATTTCAACTCTGCTATTGCCTTTATGTCTCTGAGCGTCTCATCACTTGATGACCTTGGTTGAAGGTGAAGCTGACTGATCGATGTCGTCTGAACTTGATGTAGATACCGGATTCTGGATGTAAAGTGATCCAATGAGACATAGTATTACGCTTTTATCCCTAATTTTTGCCTGGACTGCCCTTTCGGGTTTTCAGTCCACCAGGATACCCATTTTTGCCCAAGCCGCCTTTTCAGGTTTTTGACTTGCCGGGTGTACAGATTTTTTCATTTTCATCCCTTCATTTTGCCTGAACCCTTTTGGTTCGACGGGAAGCCCTAATTTTTGCCTAGGCATGTCAGCCTAGCGGGTCTTTTTCCATGCGTAGTATTTTTTTACTATGTCTGCATTGGCGGGGTGAGGAAGGTCGTCACCATCCATGTTGGTCAATATCATTGCTCCTCCTGAGAACACATGTTTAACCACAAATGGCCCTTCGTACGTAGGGGTCCATTTGCCCCTTGGATCACTCTGAGGAAGGATGATTCTCTTGATTACCAGATCCCCAACTTGATATTCCTGTGGGCTGACCTTTTTGTTAAATGCCCTGATCATCCGTTTCTGATACGTCTGACCATGACAGATAGCAGCAAGTCTCTTTTCATCAATGAGGTTGAGTTGATCAAGTCGTGTCTGGATCCAATCATCTTCGTTCAGATTTGCATCCTTCATTATCCGGAGAGAGGGAATTTGTACTTCGATTGGTAAGACTGCCTCCATGCCATAAACCAGAGAGAAAGGAGTTGCCCCGGTTGACGTCCTGGCTGAGGTACGGTACCCATGTAGAGCGAACGGTAACATCTCGTGCCAATCTTTATAAGTCACTGTCATCTTCTGCACGATTTTCTTGATGTTTTTGTTGGCTGCTTCTACAGCCCCATTCATCCTCGGTCTGTAAGGAGAAGAATTGTGGTGCTGTATCTTGAACTGTTCGCAGAGCTCAGCGATCATCTTATTATTCAGATTGGTACCGTTGTCTGTAATAATCCACTCAGGGACGCCGTACCGACAGATCAGGTTGTGCCGAATGAACCGTGCTACGACAGTCTTGGTTACCGTAGCGTAGGAAGCTGCTTCAACCCACTTTGTAAAATAATCAATCGCCACTAGGATGAAGCGATGTCCATTAGATGCTGTAGGTTTGCTCTCACCAATCATGTCTATGCCCCACATTGCAAACGGCCAAGGCGCAGTCAGAACATTCAGGGGAACCGGAGGAACATGCACCTTGTCTGCATAAATCTGGCATTTATGGCACGTCCTGGAATGTTGGTAACAGTCAGCTTCCATTGTGGACCAGTAATATCCTGCCCGTAGGATTTTCTTAGCCATAGTGTGTCCACTGGAATGTGTACCAAAGGTCCCTTCATGTAGCTCTTCCATGATTCTTTCTGCTTCAGTCTTATCCACACAACGCAGTAAGGTTGAATCATGGTTTCGCTTGTACAAGATGCCGTTGCTAAGGAAGAACTTGGCTGCGAACCTTCTCAGGAACTTCTTATCATTGATGGATGCACCTTTCGGGTATTCCTGAGTTTCCAAGTATCTCTTCACCTCATGGTACCAAGGCTTCTCAGTCACCAATTCAGTCTCGAGATCACAACAGTATGTCGGTTCGTCCAGTTTCCAGATGATGATCCGGGGAGCCTCATTATCCCATTTAACTTTGAACATAGAAGACATTGTAGCTAACGCGTCCGCTAACTGATTCTCTTCTCTTGGAAAGTGCTCAAAGGTTATCTCTGTAAAGTGGGGGATCAGGGCCAACACACATTCTCTGTAAGGAATCAAGTTTGGATGTTTCGTATCCCACTCTCCTTTGATTTGATTGATCACAAGAGCGGAATCTCCGAAGACACTCAGAAATTTGATCCTTAGGTCGATCGCAGCTTGAAGACCCATGATACACGCCTCATACTCCGCCATGTTGTTGGTACAGTTGAAACATAGCCGGGCAGTGAGTGGAGTATGAGTACCTTGAGGTGATATGATAATGGCGCCGATACCATTTCCCAAAGCATTGGAGGCTCCGTCAAAGTGCATAGACCATCGGGATCCTGGTTCAGGTCCTTCATCCGGTCCAGGTACTTCACAATCAGTTACTATCATGATGCTTTCATCTGGAAACTCGAAGTTCATTGATTGATAATCATCTACAGCTTGATGTGCCAGGTGGTCTGCCAATACACTTCCCTTGATGGCTTTCTGGGTTGTGTACTGAATGTCGTATTCCGTCAAGATCATTTGCCATCTCGCAATTCTCCCAGACAGAGCAGGCTTTTCGAATATGTACTTTATAGGATCCATTTTTGAGATCAACAAGGTAGTGTGAGTCAGCATATACTGTCTCAGCCGGCGAGCAGCCCATACCAAAGCGCAGCAAGTTTTCTCAAGCAGTGAGTATCGGGTCTCACAGTCGGTAAACTTTTTGCTAAGGTAATAAATGGCATGCTCTTTTCGGCCAGACTCGTCATGCTGCCCCAGCACACACCCCATTGAATTGTCAAGCACTGTCAGGTATAGTATCAGAGGTCTCCCTTCAACCGGCGGCATAAGGATAGGTGGTTCTTGGAGATACTCTTTGATTCTGTCAAAAGCAGCCTGACATTCATCGTTCCAACGTACTACCTGATCTTTCTTCAGCAGCTTGAAGATTGGCTCACAGGTAGCAGTCAGATGTGAGATGAAGCGAGCAATGTAATTCAGGCGTCCTAAAAAGCCTCTGACTTCCTTCTCTGTCCTGGGAACTGGCATCTCTTGAATAGCTTTGACCTTAGCAGGGTCCACTTGAATACCTTTATCACTGACCACGAAGCCTAGCAACTTCCCAGATCTTACCCCGAAGGTGCACTTGTTTGGGTTCAATCTCAGTTTGTATAGTTTCAACCGGTCAAACAACTTCTGCAGATGATCTAAGTGCTCTTCCTCAGTTTGGGACCTTGCGATCATGTCATCAACATACACTTCTATCTCATGATGGATCATGTCATGGAATAAAGCGACCATGGCACGTTGGTAGGTTGCCCCAGCGTTCTTTAACCCGAATGGCATGACCTTGTAACAGAAGGTGCCCCACTGAGTAACAAATGTAGTCTTTTCCATGTCTTCAGGTGCCATCTTGATCTGATTATAACCTGAAAAGCCATCCATGAAAGAGAATACCTTGTGCTGAGCTGTATTATCAACAAGGACATCAATGTGAGGTAAGGGGAAGTCATCTTTGGGGCTGGCCCTGTTCAGATCCATGTAGTCGACACACATTCTGACCTTACCGTCCTTCTTAGGTACCGGCACCACGTTAGCAACCCACTGAGGGTAAGAAGTCACTGCAAGGAACCCAGCATCAAACTGTTTCATAACCTCGGACTTAATCTTCTCAGACATCTCTGGACGCATCCGACGGACCTTTTGCTTAACTGGAGGACAGTCTTCCTTAGTTGGCAAGTGATGGACCACAATATCGGTATCCAACCCGGGCATGTCTTCGTAGGACCAGGCAAAGATCTCCATATAATCATGCAGCATCTTGGTTAACCGTTGCTTCACGCTGAGCTCTAGGTTAGCACCAATCTTTACCTCTTTCCTGTCTGTCTCTGTACCCAAGTTTATTATTTCCACTGGCTCTTCATGGGGTTGAATTGCCCTCTCTTCCTGAAGTAACAGTCTTGCAAGCTCACCAGGCACTTCGCAATCATCTTCACCTTCGTCTTCGGCTAAGTTGATCGGATTTTCGAAGTCATAACTGGCAGTAGCAGAGTTGTTATCAGTGAGATCCATAGTGGATTGGAACCTGTATGAGTGAGTGTGTGTGTAAATACAGCTGTTTTGAAAATTATGTAAAGGAAAAGAAAGACAGAAAAGGAGCACAATATTTGCAATGCGGGAAAACGTCCAAGATTTTCATTCATGATATATGAAATGACAGTTTGTATGCCCTCACAAATAGAACCACGGTGCCTCGGGTAAGACACCGGGCCATAGAGTTTATCATTGTTTATTACAAAATAATGAAACAAAGAAATTTATTACTGCGGCACAAAGGTAACAGGGGTATGGTCCTTAGCAATCCAGTTGTTCAATCCGCCTTCAGCCGTTGGATAGATCCAGCTATTAAATTCTGCTTCATCCACTTCGTTGTCTTCCCCAACCGCATTCACTCCTGAACTTGTAATGAATACAGGAGGTCTTCCGATCTTCGCTTTCCTCATAGCTTTCTGACCTTCTGTGGTAAATCCCAGCCCAAATTTATCAGTCTTCTGAGTAAAGTCTGGAAGTCTGCCCCAGTTGGCATTTTCACTCTTCTGAACCACAGCCCGGGCATCCTTTAGGGAGGCCATCTTCAAAGGACCAATTTCTTCTGTTGTTTCTGACGCTGCTGTAATTGGAAGCACCTCCTCGAAATGCTGAAAGGGGGTTTCAATAAACTCCCCATCCATCTCAATGTATCTGAAGGAGTTCAGGTGGCTCACCATATACTCCTCCTCTCCCTGCACAGTGACGATCTTCCCTCTAACGGGGTACTTCAGCTTCTGATGCAAGGTAGAGGTCACTGCCCCAGCCTTATGTATCCAAGGTCGACCCAATAGACAAGAGTAAGATGGACGAATATCCATCACATAAAAAGTGGAGTCGAACACCTGAGATCCCACACGAATCGGAATGTCAACCTCTCCATGAACCATCCTCTTTGAACCATCAAAGGCCCTGACGATGATATTGCTGGGTTTTAATTCCAGGCCTTCACAATCTAGACGGTCCAAAGCCTTCTTGGGTAGCACATTCAAAGACGAACCAGTATCCACTAGCACATGTGCCAAGGTAGTGCCCCTGCATTCAATAGAGACATGCAGAGCATCATTATGGTCTCCTCCCTTTGCGGTCAAGTCAGCATCTGAGAAACCCAAGCCATTGTCTGCCGTCAGATTTGCTACGCAATCAGTGAACTGGACTGCAGACGTCTCATGTGGCACATGGGCCGTCTTGAGGAATGAGATTAAGGCCTTGGCATGGGCCTCGGAGCACAGCAATAAAGAGAGCATGGAGATTTTAGAGGGCGTATGCCCCAGCTGTTCCACAACATTGAAGTCACTCTTCTTTATAATTTTTAGAATCTCCTCCATCTCTTGTTGGGAGGCCTCAGCGGTTATGGGTACAGGTGCCTCCATCTGGGCAGGCTCAACCTCCACTCCTTTGCCCCGGGCATTGGATGACTCGGCAGCAGGAGAAACAATTGGATCAGCAGCAGGAACAGGTATATTTGTAGGTGTTATCAGGAGCGGTCTTCGGGCAGCAGGCGGTGCAATGTCAGGCGAGAAGAGCCTGCCACTGCGGGTAACTTTGGCTGGGCCAGTGATGTCACAAATGCTGGCGCCAGCGTTGAACTCTTGTTTAATCCCATTTACATATACGTCTGCCCCATAGTGCCAGGGGACAGCTTTATCAGATACATAGGGCAGGGGCCCCGGAACGGTGATAATAACAGGTGCAACGGTCATGATTTGAACGGGCTTCTTCGGGAGAGCCGGGATTGGATTATTGAAAATAGTCACCACAGAAACTTCTTCCATCGGAACCAACTGAACCGCAGACTTCTTAAACAGAATCTCCTTGCTATCCATTAGGCTTTGGATGCCTAATTTTAGCAAGGGACAACCAGATAGGGACACAGCACAGAACAGGCAACCCTCACTGCAACCCGGAAATAAACCGGCCAGCAGCAGGTTCTTTTTGACAGTCTTCAGAGGAGTGGCTAGATCATCCACAGAAATGGCATAAACATCTTCATCCACAGCATTTACCCCATGCTGAGGCATAGGAGCAGTAACTACATTCGGCTTCGCAGGCGCTTCAAACTGTATCTCCTTTGCGTCGATAAGGTCTTGCACCTTATTCTTTAACGCCCAACAGTCATCAGTAGAATGCCCCGGGCTATCTGAATGGTAGGCACAACGAGCATTCGGGTTGTACTTGGGGGATGCAGTATTCGGAAACTTCGGCGCCTCCCTGACAGTCACTAAATTGGTTGAGAGCAACTGTGGCAGGATCTGTGACAAAGTCATGCTTAAGCGGGTGAATTCTCTCCGGGGTCTTTCAACCTTTTGAGGATTAGTTGGCCGAGGAGCGGCAGCAGGCTTAGCAATCATTACTGCACCGACAGATTGGTGGCGCTCAGGTCTCTCTGATTTCCGGGAACCATATACGGCACTAGACTCCTTCTTGAAGGGTTTCTTCTCAGAACTGGATGATGCACCCTTCGGAATTTTTCCAGACTTTAACCCAGCTTCAATCCTCTCTCCAGTCAAGATTAGATCAGTGAACCCTGCAGACGAATTCCCAATGAGATGGTTGAAAAATGGCCCAGATAGGGTCCCCAAGAACATGTCTACCAACTCCCGATCAGTCAAAGGTGGCTGCACCCTGCCAGCCAAGTCTCTCCACTACTGAGCGTACTCCTTAAAACCTTCGCTTGCACCTAACGACATACCCTGGAGTTGGGTACGTGTGGGGGCAAGGTCGGCATTATATTGATACTGCTTATAGAAAGCAGTAGCCAACTCCTCCCAGTTACGAACCTTGGTCCCATCCAGCTGATAGAACCATTCGAGATGAGTCCCTGAAAGACTCTCCTGGAAGAAGTGGATCCATAAATTCTTATCCGCAGAGTACGGCTGAATTTTCCGAACATAGGACCTTAGATGCAGCTTGGGGCAAGATGCCCCGTCATACTTAGAGAAGGATGGTGCCTTGAACTTGTGAGGGATGATCACACCAGTCGACAAACCCAGATCTCCGAAATCCAGCCCAGGTACCTGTTGAACCTCCATAGCTTTCAATCTATCCTCCAATTGCTTATATATGTCGTCTGCAGGAGGGTACTGTTCTTCATCAAAATCTGTCTCGTTGTCGGAGACTACCGGACTAGGAACCCTTGCTTCTGCTTGAGGAGAACTCTTGTCAACAGAAGAACCAGCCTCTTCCTGCTGCAGAGTATTACCAAACCTTCGGCCTGAGTTGAACATAACAGTTCTTCTCTTCTTTTTCTTCTCCTTCTTCAGGAGCATAGCCTTCAGTTCTTCTTGGCCTTGAGCCAGACCCTTGATTAATTCTTGAAACTGCGCATTCTGCGCCTGAAGAGCCTTGATTGATGTCTCAGTTGATGCAGAGTCGGTATTCATGATGCTGAAATAAACAGCGAAGAACTGTAAGCAACCTGAAAAAGGGGAAAAACCTGCTATGCACATGATGTATGAAATGCGTATGAATTATGTTTTCAAAGACAATCGGGAGTCAACTTTGTAAACAAAAATGAACACATTTCATTAGATTCAACTTTGCAACTGAAATTATTCAACAAGTTGCCCTTATGCGTTACATGAAAGGAAATACTGGAAAGGAAATAAAACTGTAAAAGCACATCTGGGGCTCCTTATTGATCCCATGGTCTCCTCTTCTCAGTACGGATGTAGGCATTCAGAGCTCTCTCATTCTCCAACTGCTTGGTCAGCTTCTGGATCTTTGATTCCTGCTCGTTGAACTTTTCCCGGTAAGAATCCCGCTCTTCTCGCAGTTGCGACCAAGATCTCTTCAATGTCTCATAATCAGTAGGTATCTGAGGAGGAAGGACAGTTGGAGGAACACCATCTTTATCAGGACACTCAAGAATGACGGGTCTGACAGCTTCATACGGCATACCTAACTTCTGAGCACGGATGCGAACCCATTTGTAGTAGGCTTCCATAGGTAAAGAAGTCTTTGGCCCTAACTCTTGTGGGTCAGCTTTATGAACCTTGTCCCAAGCCTTGATGAACCTACGACGTAGCTCGTCACTATCCACCTGAAATTTAAAACTGATGTGAGGCACTAACATCTCATGGGGACCTGCTCTTCTTGCTCTTCCAAACTGACGGAGTGCTAGACATGGATTGTAAGAGATCCCTCCTTGAGTACCAATCAGAGGAACATTAGGGTATTCCCCGAATTGATCAATAATAGCTATCTCATCCAAACCTCTGCAAGTCCAAATGATGTCTTTATCAGTGAGAGACATTAACCTATGAGCCCAACCTCTTCCTTCTTGGTTCTTTAGTATGAACTTAGGGAGGTGCAAAATAAACCACCTCACCAACAAAGGAATGCAACACCATAGGGTTCCTCGTCTTCGGGTAGTACGAGCATGAAGTTGTTGCAAGATGTCACCCAAGAGAGTGGGCACAGGATTCTGAGACATAAAGATCCTTATGGCAGTGACATTGATGAAGTTATCAGGATTAGGAAACAGGACTAACCCATAGATTAGGAGAGCCAAGATGTCTTCATATGCCCTAAAGTCCAAGTCATTCCAGAAATTATTAGCTTTACCAATCAGAAACTTGGCCAAGAAACCCTTAACTCCGCTTCTAGTTACCCAGTTGTCTGTTACCTCTTGATGGGTCAAAGGAAGAGCTGCAGCAATATCCTCAAGCCTGAGGGTCTTTTCCCAACCAGTGAAGGGAGTCTGATCCAAGATAGGGATACCAAGCAAATCAGAGAACTCTTCCAGGGTAGGGACCAGCTGGAAGTCTTGAAAGGTGAAGCACTGGTACAGAGGGTCATAGAACTGGGTCAGAACACTCATCAACTGTTGATCCCGCTTTGCAGTGACTAAACTGAGAAGAGAACCATGCCTCTGGATGAAGGTATTTGGAATTCTGCTAACCAACTCATCAAGCAACTCAGGTGAACGAACAAAGTTGAACCGGATAGTATTCCTTCGCACAGGCATCATAATGTCCTACAAAACAGAGCAAAGGTGAAACCCTCTTGTCTTTGAAATGGTCAGTCCTTATGCAGGATGCATGCAATGCTCATGATGCTATGATGTTATGATAAAGCACACCACATACAGATACAAAGGCAAACATGGTAAGGCACACAAGTCACACAAGGCGAGCCCCTAAAGTTTAGGCCAGCATGAGGTCTAGGTACTACCCTCTTTCAGTTTGTTGGTTCATACCTGTCCTAATCAAAAGTAACCGGGTTCTTAGAGGATCCCAATATCATTGACTACCCTCAATCGGTCATAACTCCAGCATCGCAATCTTTTCTTGCGGCCAGAACCATCACGAGAGTTTAGCCTCAATGGGCGTAGCATACTGCTACTGTTCTAATGGCCAAGTTGTGTCATTTAAGGTTCTAAGGTTGTTGGTGCTTAATGACTCCTCAGAAGACCCATATTCTCCCCGTTGCAACACAAGGGATATCGGTACAGACCAAGGTGCCACACCAATGTAGCCACTGTTTCACCCGTGTCGGTCTACGCCGGACAGGTCCCTCACAGCTTATGCTACCTAAACAGGGTATCCCCAGATCCGGGTTAGGATCTATGTAACTCCCATGCAACCCACAATAGTAAAGCAAGCAAATCAATACAATTGAAAACACAGTTATGAACTAAGCCCTAAGGTACACCTCACTTTAAGTTTAATTCCCCAGCAGAGTCGCCAGTTCTGTGATCGGTGGATCTGGAACTGACTGTTTAACGCTGGTTCGCGAAATGTCGCAGAAGCAAGAGTCGCCACCGTCTTTTATTTTCTCCAAATGGAAAGGACAAAAGCACAGAAAAATTCCTTAAAGAGATTGCTCTCGGTTCGGGAGGTAGATTATAGAAAGGGAAGGTGTTAGCACCCTTTCTATCCATGGTTATCCATGGGCTCTTAGATACTTGCTCATTGTGTTTTCAAAATTGGTTTGTTTGCTTTTCAACTGTGGGTTTTAAAAAAGTTTCTTTGAAGATTTCAGTTCGACTCTTGTATCAGAGTGTTTGAAAAATTGCTTTCGAAAGCTTTTTGAAAAGGTGTCGGTGTGAAAAGTATTTTTGATTTGTTTTGAAATTTAGAGCGAGTATCTACGAGAACCTACCTACCCTAAGGAATTCGTCTGTGTAAATGTCCTTAAAGTAGTGCCATCCCACCATTGAGAGGTAGGTAGCACCACCATTGGAGGTGTTCGGGTCAATTCGAGGTTCGGGACATGGTGATCACCAGAGCAATGGGAAGACACCTTAGAAGCTACCCTCATGCCAGGTTCCCGGATCATGAGGACTTACTAAGACATCCTCTACTCGACGATCACCTTTCGAGGCAAGGCAACAGTGAGGCGTACCCTAGGGGTGGTGTGTGCGAATTGTGTGTCGTTTTCATTTGCATTTATCTTGTCATGTTATTGGTGTTCTACGCTTGATTTTATTTAAGACCATTCATTCTTGCATGCTTTGTTTAACAGTTAAAAGTTGCGAGGAAAAGTAAATCTAAAGTTATTACAAATGGCGCGGGTCCACATCGCCAAAATTAACCAGGACCCGATTTGACGGAAAGCAAATAAAATAAAGTGCGAGAAGTAATTACAAGGCTTCGGGAGAGGTACATAATTATTTAAATGACATAAAATAAATATGCGAAATTACAAGAAATTAAGAACGTGGGCGTTGGACCCTTTTGCAAAATTAAAATTACATGAATTAATTAATTAAGAAAAGAAATTGTCTTTGTTTTTGGTATGTTTTTTAGGGTTTAATGAAAAGAGGAATTAATTAAAATTAAAATAAAGTGCTAAACCTAATTCTAATTATTTTTTAAGTTATTAAGAAAAATATTAAAGTTTTTTAACCTAAATTAAACCTAATTTTTACATGCAAATTTAAATATGAAAATAAATAAAATAAATAATATTATGGTGAACAAGAAAATTAAAAAAAAGAATAAAACATTAATTAAACCTATTTTTACATTTTTTAGATTTTTGTTAAAAGAATTAAAATTGCAAACCTAGTTTAAAACTAATTTCATTTACATGCCGATTTATTTATGAAAATATTAGAAATAAAAATTATTTATGATATTTTACTCTTTTCTGACTTTTTAGGCATTTTTTATATTTATGAAATAATTAATTAATTTAAACAAATAAAGAAAATAAAAAAATAATTGAAAACAAAACATAAGAAAATATAGAGAATTTGCAAACCAGGGGGGGTAGTCCCCAAAGTGGAGGTTTTGGCCTTAGCAATCTGGCCCATTAAGGATCTAGCCTTTATTGACTTTCCAGATGGCATGCTGCAGCATTGACCTATGCTCATGGTGTGCTTCAGATCTAGGCCTTTGGTTTGATTCTGATGGACGCGTGGATGGATAGATGATGAAGAAATATGATGCGCCTGCAGCCTTGGAGCGCATGGGAATTGCTATGGAAAAATAATATGGAAATATGTAAGACCTGGGGCTCGAACCCAGGTCATGTACCCTTATCACCAATTCTGCTTGCCAGCTGAGCCAAGTGCGTATTCAGACTAATATACAAACAACAAATATTATAAAAGAAAATAATCATTGTTAGTGGGTCTGCGCGCGAAATTTAAACAAGCCAATCAGCGCGTGCCACGGCTTCGTCTTCTTCGCGTGCCTGAAACACAAAAACAAAAGCAACGGTTTTTCATGCGTTGTTTTAGGTGGCTTATGGGAAAATAGCGAATAGGGCTCAGGCATTCATAAATTGGGCGCGATGGGTGTTTCTTCTTCGTCTCCATGCGCTGAATTGAATGGTCTTGGTTAGAGGTTTCAATTTTGCCTCGTTTCAAAAGCCCTAATTTGAAGCTTTGTAAACCCTAGAAAACAGTCATGGCGAAATCTCGTACACAGCATAAAAAGACAATTAATCATATTGGTTAGCTTCAGAATCAAATGAGGAATAAGAATCCATGAACAAAATGTTATAAAAATGCCTAAAACATGAAACACGATAATGAATTTTTCTCTGTACAGTTCATGTTCGTTTTACCAATTCTTGGCGTGGTGATGGATGATTCTGATTGGAATACGTTCAGGGAACCTTGAGGAAGCTATTGGAATGAAAATTAGGTCTTGAATTCACCTGCAAATCAGTTTTCAGTATTGACTTTTTTTTGACAAATTTCAAGCTTTGTTATGGCCTTTTCTGAGTTGCTGCGCCTCTCTCATTAGGTTTATGATCAGGCATTTGTATGGAGTGAATTAGGTTAACAAAAGTAGAACAAATCCAATGCAATGATGGTTTTTGGAAATTTGATTTTAAGGATCTTTTTCATATCTTTTCCATGTGTTCTTTGTTCTCAATCATGATCAATCAACCCAAATCTTTCCATAATTGTACAAGCACGAAATCTTGAGGCTAAAACATGTATAAAAAGATTGGTTAGGGTGAGTTAAATATTTTTCATATATTTAAATGATTTAAATGAATTAATATAAATAAAAATTCAAATAAATAAATAAAAAATGAGAAAATACTTCCCTTTGGGCCAAATGGTCGTGCATATGTCATGGATGATGAATCATGGAAGAAAAATGGGCCCATTAGCAATTTTAGGTCATTTGAACCAATGTTGACTTTTCAAAATATCCAAAAATTTCCCAACTTCCACAAGGCATAACTTGCTCAATTTTTTAGCTTTTCTCATGTTCTTGGACATTTTGGAAAGGTCTTTGAGTCCTCTAACCAATGTCTTTGGTCCCATGTCATTTTGATTTACCAATCTCAAGTTATGGCCTTTGACTTAAAGTCCCTTTTTGTTGACTTTTGAAAATGACCTATAATGTTGAAATTGATAACTTTTTGTGAGAGCATTTCTTGGACTTGAAGTATGAAGATGAGTTGTAGGAAATGTCTTTCTCTTCAAAATGAGCTTTGGATGGGATTTTTCTGATAATCCATGTGGAAGTTATGCCCTGGTCAATTTCAGTTGACTTTTTCAGCTGTCCAAATAAGGAAACTTTTGCATCTTGATGATTTCTGAGCCAAATTTTGAGAATCATGATCAAGCATTGATCAAATGATATTTGTGGCTTCAAAATGATATGTTGACCAAAAATTTGAACTTTTGACTGTCAAATGACCGTTTTGCCCCTACAGTTGACTGTAGTGCAATTAGGGTTTTTGACTGTGCAATTTTGAGTTGAATGACTTGAAACTTGGTATGAGGATGCTTGACCATATTTGTAGGCATGTGAGACTTGATTGGGCCTTTGGAAACTTCATTTTCTTGATCAGAACATAAACCCTAGTTTTGACTGTATAGGGGACCTTTGCACTGTGCAACCCTTGGGGAATTTTGAAGCATGACTTGGCAATTTCTTGGAGAATATGGGAGGGAAAATTTTGGGGTACAACAGAAGGCAACCGAAGTGGTGATACCCTAGGGGTGCGTTTGTGCGAGTGTATTTGATTTCAGATATATTAGTCTTTGTGTTTAGTTTTCTAGCGATTGGTTTTATCTTGTTCATGCAATCCTATTAGCCATACATCTAACAGTTAATATATGTACAAAAATATAAAGTGCGAAAACATAAATTTCTATGCTATTACATGGCTTCGGGGAGAGGGGTTTAATTACAAGTCCAAAACCGGGAGAAATATAAAGAAAAACAATAAAAATGCCTTATAGTTTGGCTACATTGATATGTACAGGAATATAAAAGTGCGAAATAAGAAAATGCGCGCGAAAAATTAAATACGGGAGTTAAAGTTTAAATTCTAAGAAAACTTAATTAATGAAAGAAAATATGTTTTGTTATTTTTTTTATTTTTTAGGAAAAACATTAAGTTAAAAATGAAAGGAAATTAACTCTAAATAACCTAATATTTTTGTATTTTTATTTGAGAAAAAATAATTAACTTGCAGTTTAAACCTAATTTCTAGCTAATTTTAATTATGAAAATAAACCAAATTATCCTAATTAAACTAATCTATTTTCAAAATTAATTTTAATAAATAAGGAAGAAAAAACTAATTCTACATTTTTTTGTGATTTCTTGATTTTATGATGTTTATGATTTTTTAATAAAAGGAAAATAATTCAAATAAATGAAAATAAATAAAGCAAAAAATAAAAATGGGTCGCGCTGCAAAAATGTGATTTGCCCACTTGTTTGGACTAATAGCACCTGGGAATATAGCTACGAACTCTTGCAACTTTTAGCAATTTTTTTGAGAATTTTATAGAGCTTTCTTGAAGAGGAATTTTGTGTCTTTCAAGCTTGTATGGCTCTATATTTATAGAAGAGAATGAGGAGACAAGAAAGCATGGAAAGAATCTCCCTCATAATGTTGTGTTTTAAGACCATGATTAAAATTTGAAAAAAATGCCATATTTGATGATTTCATGCCATTTTCACATGTGGATGAACCTGGACATATTTGAAGGGTTATTGCGTGAAATCAATTGACATAAACCAGCATAAAACTTGCCCAAAATGGATTCACATCAAACTTTACATTATTTCTATTATTTATTTATTTAATTCTGAATTTTAATGAATAAAATATTAAAATAAATAGCATAAATAGTAGAAAAATGTATGGGTGACCTTAGAGGTCGTGGACCATGTTAGGAATGAGTTTCAAACTTGAAAAGATAGGCCCATTTGGAAAAAAAATCCAAGTTTGGTCAATATTTGCTTCATGCATTTTCTAAAATTGGCCAACTTTGACAATGCATATCTCTCTCAATTTTAACCCTATGAGGGTGTTCTTGGACTTTTTAGAAAGCTTAGGATGTCCCCAAAATAACCCTTTTGGTTTCATCTTAATTGGATCTTCCATGTTAATGTAAGGAGCTTTGATCCAAAAGGTGTTTTTATTGACTTTTTAGAAGGACCTATAATGTCTGAATTTATATCTTTAAATGAGTGCTTTTATGGAACTTGAGGGTTGAAGAGAAGTTGTAGAGAATTGGTGGAAAAATTTCTGATAAAGTATGAGAAAGTTATGTCTGGTCAAAGTTTGGTTGACTTTTCCTGTAGAAACCCTAGTTTAGCAACTTTTGAGTTTTGATGAATTAGGAGCATTCCTTGAGGAATCATGATCAACCCTTGATCAAATGATGGATATCACTTTAAAATGTTGATCTTGACCAAAAATCTTGAAGTTTGACTGTAAATAAGCCATAATTGACTTTTGACCTAACATAGTTGATTTTCAGGCATTTGAGCAATTGACTGAGCAAACTTGTTGTGCAAAGCATGAAACTTGACATGAATGATCTGGAGGACATATTAGGACCATGGAAAAGATTTGAGACCTTTGGAGTTCACATATCTTGATGAAAGTGGAAACCCTAGTTGAAGGTTCATTGCCTTAGGAGAGAATTTGTCTGGTTAATTCTTGGGCATCCTTGAGCAAGTTGAGGACTTCAATGAGCATGTGTTGAGTAAAATGAGAGGGAAAATTTTGGGGTGCAAAAAATGGCATGGTTGGATTTATGGTGAAAAAACAAGCAACTTTCATGTTTACATTTTTAAAAATTATTGAGAAATGGAAGAGTTTGAAAATTTAAAAATATTCTTGAAGTCACTGGCGCAAGAAAGAAGATGAAGTCCATTCAAAAACAAGTTTGTAATATATTTAATAGTTTTTTTTTAACTAGAGGATGTATCACCACCCCAGTGGTTAAAGCGCGCGCCTGTTACCTTTGGGACCTGGGTTCAAGCCTCAGCGGTACCCTTTTATTTTTACATATTTGCTTCTTTGAGATCATGTGCATGTTGTTCCAACACGTGCACCATGCGCCCCTCACCATCACCCTATGAGCTCCCTATATCCAAAATGGATGTTTCAGATGCAAGCATCCACCATGAACCATCAAACACTAGCCATACTGGATTGCAAATAGGCGCTGGAATCTCTATGTTGGGCCTGAGATTTTTGCTACTTTTCAACCCCCATTCTACTTGTTTATACTCAGGCACATTCTAAACTTTTCTTTTATTATTATTGTTTTGTTTTGTTTCAAACAAAAAACCTTCTTGGTCCTAGTACTCCTTTTCACACCCTCCATTTTCCTTTTACTAACGCCAGGCCCAATTATTTTTATATTCTCTTTTCTTTACTTTTATTTATTTATTTCATTTAATTAAAATACAAAAATATAATTTTTATTTATATTAAAATTAGATTTAGGTTATTTTAATTGATTAATTTAATTGTTGACAAAAATTGATTTATTTTAATCACCTTAATTTTGTTAGAATTAGGCTATATTTCAAAATATCTTTTTCTAAGTAAAACTCAAAAAAATATTTTCTAAATACTTAGGATTATTTAGACTTTAATTAATTTAATTTTTGATAATAAAATATCACTTAATCACATCTTATTTTCTTGTAAATAATTAATTTGTAAATAGAATTAGGTCTAATTCTTTATCTCACATCTAAAAAACTTTCTAAACCAAGAAACAACAAAACATTTTTTTAATACTTAGAAATTTATTAGGGTTTTGAACATTTTCCCTTTTTATCATCTCCACGCGTTTGTTTATTTTTAACATCATTATTTTCATAGTTATGTAATTGCTTATGGTCTATAATAGATAATTAGAGTTTATTTGCTTTCCTCCCCATTCACAAGTTTGTACCCTCCATTCCCGAAGTGTTGTAATAGCGTAGGATATTTAATTTCCGTAATTTATCGCTTTACATATTTTTGTTAGTAATTAGGGTTTGTATGACAATATTAATACCAATCATAGCCAAACCCTAATTCAAGATAAAATACTTGAAATCAAAACACTTCATACACATACACTTCTAGGGTAACCTCACTTGTTTCCTTCGGATAAAAATAATCATGTCCCTCGAACGTGGGATGCTTTAGCAAAGACCCTCGATTAAAAGATCGTAGTCCCTCGATGACCCTTCGATGTTGCCTTCGGTAAACGATCTTAGTCTCTTACAACGATTGCTAAAGCATCATACAAGTTGCCTTCTATGACTGTACGATGACCCACGCTTGTCCCTCGCATCCAATGATAGGGCTTCCTACTAACTAATGGTAGGAAAGCACTACATAAATGAGGAGGAAGAGAACAATGACTTTTTGAGTAGGTAGATAGCTCGTAATCGCTTTATCACAAACTAAAACAATTTCCACACTTCACACTTTCAAAACAACTATCTTCAAAACACTTTTCCAAACAAACATTTTGTATACATTCTCAACGATACGAGAATCATTGCAAAATTGCCTTACATTGGCATTTTCAAAACATCTTTCCAAAAAAACACTTCCTTTCACAAGTATTTTCAAAACAAACATTTTGTATACATACTCAACGATACGAGAATCATTACAAAATTGACATACTTAGGCATTTTCAAAATATTTTAAAATATACACAAACACAAAGCATTTATAAAACAGTGACCAAGAGATTAAGAGCCCGTAGATAACTACGGATGAAAAGGGTTCTAACACCTTCCCTTTTCATAACCTACCCCCCGAACTCAATAAATCTCAAAAGGTATTTCCTGTTCTTTTCACCCTTTCCTTTATTGGATAAAAGAAAAGTCGGTGGTGACTCTTGCTATCTACAACATTTGCGATAAAACGCAAAACCTCAAGTCAGTTCTCCCACCATATTACATGCCCCTACCAGTTGCCTTTAATGATTATATGATGACCCACGTTTGTCCCTTCACATCCAACGACAGGGCTCCCTACTAACTAATGGTAGGATAGAATTATCTAAAGGAGAAGGAAAGCACAAGAAAGACCTTGAATAGGTAGACCGTTGTTAATCGCTTGCTCACAATCATTTCAAAACAAAAACATCTTTTCATAAACACTCTTCAAAAATATTTTCAAACAAACACTTTGTACGCATTCTCAAGGACAGATACGAGAGTCATTACAAAGTTCGCCTTATAACTGGAATTTTTAAAGTATTTCTAAAACACACATTCACAAAGCAATTTTCAAAACAAAGTGAGATAAGGAAGTAAGAGCCCATAGATAACTACGGATGAAAAGGGTTCTAACACCTTCCCTTTTCATAACCTACCCCCCAAACTCAAAATCTATCAAGGTCTTTCCTATTCTTTTCACCCTTTCCTTATTGTACAAAAGAAAAGTTAGTGGCAACTCTTGTTATCCACATATTTGCGATAAAATGCAAAACCAAGTCAGTTCTCTCACCGTATTACAGAACTGGTGACTCTGCTGGGGATATGAGATAAAAAAAAGAGGGGTTACCTTAGAGTTAGATCATTTTATCTGCTTTGTCTGAATTGTTTGCTTTACATTTGGGGTTTTCTTAGGTTTATTTCTTGCAAATATCCTACACCCAAATCTGGGGGATACCCTAGGTAAGTAGCTATAGATCATGGGAATTGTATGGCATAGACCGATATGGTTGAAGTGATGGCTACCTTAGTGCGACACTTTGGTTTGTACCAGTGTCCCTCGAGTTAGTAGGGGAGAATACTAGGTTGTTGCATGGTGTCATGAGCGCTATCTGACTTTTAAAACCATAATTGACCCAATTTAGCCATTAGAAGGTAGTGAGATAGCCGTCTTTGGTGCAGTCTGAAGTTGGTTGATACTCGATGTTACACTCATAGAGATTCGACTCTCGGGATATTTTGGTGGCAACTCAGTTGCACTGCTGAAATAATGCCTGTGAGAAATATCGGTGGTATGAGACTCCTAGAACCCGGTTATTATTCTTAGGACAGGCTGAGCCAACTAAACTTCAAGAGGGTACTTACCTACAAACCCCATGCAAGCCTTAAACCTAAGGCTCTTGTGTTATTTGTTTGTGTTTGTTATCTGTTCAAACATGACATCATACCATATCATTTTCACTAATCATTTCAAGGATCTCAAGGGCCTGTGATGCAGGTTTATCATAAACTAGACGTCTAATAAGGGGAAAGAGGATTTATTTTCCCCTAACCAAATGTCGTAAAAGACCAAAGTACTTTCACTTGAGTCAAAGGCTAGGACCCACTTGACATGGTGAGCTTGATTCTCATAGAAGGACGTTCAAAGACACAAACTTCTTCAGTCAAAGTTGCAGCCAGACTCAACTTCTAACATTTCCTTTTGTTTATCCCTTGAGATCCTTGAAAAACATTGCATCCACATACCATACATATCATCACATAGCAGGTTTCCCAAGACAAGTTTTCTCATCTTCTTGATGTTTATTTCAGTAAAAGATGGCCCTCGAACAAACTATAAAGGAACTTCAAGCTCAAAATGCCCAATTCCAAGAGACGCTCATGAACTTAGCCAAGGGGAAGAAAGAGCTGATGGCGCTCATCCCCGAGAAGAAGAAGACTAGGAAACTGGCTGGTACCCTTAATATGGGGAGAAGATTCAAAGGTCCCGCCAAACAGGTTCAAGCTTCTGATATCCCATCAGATGAAGATGACAATCAAGAAGAAGATGGTAGAAGTATCAAAGCTGAGGGGGGGAAGCAACCTCGGTTCTAGTAGAATTCCTGATGAAGAAGACTACTCCGATGAACAGTATCCCCTCGCTGATGATAGATACAAACAGCTGGAAGATCGTTTGAATGCCATGGAAATCCAGAGAGTGCCTGGATTGGATTTTAAAGAGTTAGGTCTTATCTCAGGGGTTGTTATGCCTCACAAATTCAAGATCCCTACTTTTGCTAAATATGACAGTGTTTCCTGTCCTAAGCTCCATCTAAGGTCTTATGTCCGGAAGATCCAACCCCATACTGCTGATAGAAAGTTATGGGTTCACTTTTTTCAAGAGAGATCATCTGGGACACAACTGGAATGGTTCTATCATCTAGAAATAACCAATATACGTACTTAT
Source organism: Vicia faba (assembly GCA_948472305.1). Lineage (NCBI taxonomy): Eukaryota > Viridiplantae > Streptophyta > Magnoliopsida > Fabales > Fabaceae > Vicia > Vicia faba. The sequence continues at coordinate 64,521,145 of OX451735.1, forward strand.
GAAGACATGGCCGCTTCTTTTTATAAGCGGTATCAATATAATGCTGACCTTGCACCAACCCGTGTGCAATTACAAAGCATGAGTATGGATCAAATGAAGGGTTTAAAGAATATGCCCAGAAATGGAGAGATCTTGCTAGAAGAGTTCAACCTCCTCTGTCTGATAGGGAGCTGGTTGACATGTTCATGGGCACTTTGACATGGCCTTTCTTTAATCATCTGATCGAAAGTTTTTCATCTGGTTTTACTGAATTGGTATTAACAGGCGAGTGTGTCGAAAGTGGTATTCGAAGCGGAAAGATTCAAGTATTTGCATCTTCAAGTGCTTAAAGAATGCGTTCAACAATAAAAAAGAAATCAATGTTGTTTATGGCCAGAAGGGTCGTTCTAGAAGTGACCATAATCAGTCTGTAGGAGTTATGCAAATTTCTAATCCAGCGCCTGCGCAACAACATCGGTAGAACAATCAGCGTAGGTCAGACGCACCAAGAAGACAATTTACAAAGATTAATATGCCATTGTCTCAGGAATTGCAACATATATTGAGAGTGAAACTAATAACTTTAAGGGATCCTCCCCAGAATCCCAACACCTCCTCTCCTCGTTATAATCCTAATGTGAAGTGTGCTTACCATTCCAATAGCCTCGGGCATGACACCAATAGCTGTTGGGCCTTGAAGAACAAAATTCAAGATCTGATTGACTCCAAAGAAATTGAATTTGATCCTCCCGATACCCCCAATATGATTATTGCACCCATGCCTAAGAACGACAAGGGTTTGAATGGTATTAATGTTATTTCCGCTGAAGAAGATGCTGACAATGACTACAGTCTTGACAGCTGGATTTTTCATATCATCGGCAATTGGCTCAGAAACTGGAATACCGAAGACCTTATCTCAATCTCCTTTAGTCAGGAGTAATTGCCATTTCCTATTTATTATTTTCAAAAGTTTTGTTCATGTAATTTTAAACAATGACTTTAAGCCTTGTGTCTTACCCGGGGATAATGGTCCATTTGTTAAGGGTTGTCATTTCATTCGCATATTTTCATTTAATAAAGAATTGGACATTTTGCATTCAAATTTTATGTTCTTTGTCTTTCTTTTTACTTTATTACACTTTCAAAATAACTATGTGTTCTTACACACACCCGCACAATAAATTGCAGATCCACATCCATCTGAATCCCGTTGATAATGATTCTGCTATTGCCACTTATGACTTTGAAAATCTGATCTACCAAGCCGAGGACAAGGTAATGAAGATTGTGAAATACCTGGAGAGCATTCCAGACTGTTAGTGCAAGAGGAAAATCTATACAACCGCATGGATAGCCGATCGAGGTTGTGAACTTGGATACTGAAACAAACAAGAAAGAAGTTAAGATAGGTGTCAATCTAGAGAATAGTGTCAAGAACATGTTAATCTAGATGTTGCATGACTATGTTGAGATCTTTGCTTGGTCATACAAAGACATGCCAGGGCTGGATATTGATATTGTGGTTCACCGTCTGCCGATGAAATAGGGTTGTTCCCCAATAAAGCAGAAAGTTCTTCATATGCGTCCTGAGATGTCCGAGAAGATCAAGGCTAAGGTTATGAAGCAATTTAATGCAAGTTTCTCAGTTGTTACATCGTATCCGTAATGGGTTGCAAATGTGGTTCTGGTACCAAAGAAAGACAGAAAATTCCGTATGTGTGTAGACTACAGAAATCTGAACAAGGAGAGCCCCAAAGATGACTTCCCGCTTCCATATATTGATGTTCTGATCAACAACACCGCTCAACACAAAGTATTCTCTTTTATGGATGACTTCTCAGGGTATAATCAAATCAAGATGGCGCCCGAAGACATCGAGAAGACTACTTTTGTCACAAAGTGGGGCACTTTCTGCTACAAGGTTATGCCTTTTGGGATGAAGAACGTTGGTGCAACATATCAGCGTGCCATGGTAGCTTTGTTCCATGACATGATCCATAACGAGATAGAGGTATACGTCAACGACATGATAGCCAGATCCCATACCAAAGAGGAACATCTTGACCATCTACACAAGTTGTTTGAGATACTGAAGAAGGACAAGTTGAGGTTGAATCCGAACAAGTGCACCTTTGGGGTGAGATCCGATAAACTCCTGAGTTTCGTCATCAGTGGTAAAGGTATTTAAGTTGATCCCGCCAAGGTCAAAGCTATTCAAGAAATTCCCGCTCCCCATAATGAGAAGGAAGTCAAAGGTTTCTTGGGATGACTAAACTATATTGCCAGGTTTATTTCCTATTTGACCTCTATTTGTGAGCCGATCTTCAAGTTTCTGAAGAAAGATCAGGTAGTGAAGTGGAACAACGACTTCCAAACAACCTTTGACAAAATCAAGGAGTAACTACAAGAACCTCCAGTTCTAATGCCACCAGTTGAAAGGAGACCTCTGATCATGTACTTAACAGTATTAGAGAACTCAATGGGGTGTGTATTGGGCCAACATGACGAGTCTGGTCGAAAAGATCATGCAATATACTACCTCAGCAAAAAGTTAACAGATTGTGAAATAAGATACCCATTGCTCGGAGAAAACTTGATGCGCCTTGGCATGGGCTTCTCGCCACTAAGACAGTATATGTTGACCCATACCACTTTGTTGATCTCTAAAATGGATCTCATAAAGTATATATTCGAGAAGCCCGCTCTCTCCGGAAGAATAGCCCAATGGCAAATGGTCTTGACAGAATACAACATTCAGTATACCACTCAGAAAGCAATCAAAGGGAGTGTACTGGCAGATCATTTGGCTCATCAAGCCGTAGACGACTATCAATCTATGAATTTTGATTTCCCGGATGAGAACATTATGCTAGTCACAGATTGTGAAGAACCTGGACCGTATGAGGGACCTGGGCCAGGATCCCGATGGACTATGATTTTCGACAGAGCTTCCAACGCACTTGGTAATGAAATTAGTGTTATGATTATCTCTCCTAAGGATTTCCGTACACCCTTTCCTGCTATACTTTGCTTTGATTGTACCAACAACGTGGCAGAATACGAAGCATGCATCATGGGAATCAAAGCTTCTATTGACATGAGAAACAAGTTCCTGGATGTATACAGGGACTCAACCCTGGTAATCAGTTAGATTAAGGGAGAATGAGATACGAAGCATTTGAATCTCATTCCTTATTGGGAGCATGTATTGACCTTAATCCCGTACTTCGAGGAAATAACTTTTGAGCATATCCCACGAGAAGATAATCATTTGGCAGACACATTGGATACAATATCATCTATGTTCAAAGTCAGGTGGAATAATGAAGCTCCTCGAATTACCATTGAGAGACTGGACGAACCAGCACACTGTTATGAAGTTGATACTGACGAAGTAGAAGAGAAGCCTTGGTTTCATGAAGTGAAGAGATACCTTGAGGCTCAAGAGTACCCTGAGGGAGAATCTATCAATGACAAGAAATTCCTACAGAGGTTCTCTGCTAAGTTCTTCCTGAGCAGCATAATTTTGTATAAGCGCAACCATGACTCGACTCTGCTTTGTTGTATGGACAAGAAGGAAGCTGAGACAATTATGGAAGATATGCATGAGGGAACCTTCGGTACTTATTCCAGTGTACATACTATGGCTAAGAAGATTCTGAGAGTGGGATATTATTGGTCGACCATGGAAACTGATTGCCATCATCACTCAAGAACTTATCACAAATGCCAAATTTATGCTGACAAGGTACACATGCCTCCAGTTCCTCTGAACGTCTTGACTGCTCCTTGGTTGTTTGCAATGTGGGGCATTGATATGATTGGAGAGATCAAGCCTACTGCGTCTAAAGAACATCATTTCATCCTCGTCGCCATTGATTATTTCACCAAATGGGTTAAAGCCACCTCGTTTTCCTCTGTTACTAAGAATGTTGTGGCCTGATTCATTAAGCATAATCTCATCTGTTGATATGGAATCCCCGAAAGGATTATCACTGACAATGGTACAAATCTCAACAACACTATGATCACAGAACTCTACACGCTGTTCAAGATCAAGCACCACAATTTTCTCTGTATCTACCAAAGATGAATGGCGCAGTGGAAGCCGCCAATAAGAATATCAAGAAGATTATACAAAAAATGAAGGTGACGTATAAATACTGGCATGAGATGTTACCATTTTCTCTTCATGGATATCGCACTTCAGTATAAACATCAATTGGGGAAACCCCATTCTCTTTAGTCTATGACATGGAAGTTTTCCTACCCGTCGAAGTCCAGATTCCTTCTCTAAGGATTATGAAAGGCGCATGTTTAGACAAAGACGAGTGCATTCAGACTAGACTAGACCAATTAATCTTGATTGATAAGAAGAGGCTTGTGGCAGTCTGCCACAATCAAATTTATCAGAAGCATATGATCAAAGCCTTCAACAAGAAAATTAAGCATCGAGTATATTAGACTGGTGACTTGGCAATAAAGCGCATCATCCTACTACAACGTGATCCTAGGGGAAAATGGACTCCCACCTACGAAGGGCCATTTATAATGAAGAAGATATTTTCTGGTGGCGCTATGATACTTATCACCATGGACGGTGAAGATTTTCCGCACCTTATGAACGCGAACATAGTCAAAAGATACTACGTATGAAAGAGACCTGCTAGGTTGACTGACCTAGGAAAAAATAAGGGCATCCCAGCGAACTAAAAGGGTTCGGGAAAAAATTAAGGATATATATAAAGATTGTACACCCGGAAGTCGAAAACCTGAAAAGGCGGCTTGGGAAAAAAAGGGTATCCCAGTGGACTGAAAACCCGAAAGGGCGGTCCAGGCAAAAGTTAGAGATTAAAGCGTACGACTATGTCCCGTTGGATTATCTGTTTACAACAAGTTTTATTATCAATGTCAAGTTCAAACGGTACATATCAATTTAATCAGCTTCTCCCGACAGTGAGGGATGGGATGATTGAAGACATAAAGGCAATAGCAGAGTTGAAACTCGACGGGATTGTTTCCACATAGTTTTCTTTCTTTTGTTCTTCTTTGTACTCTTTTCATTTTATGATGATTTCTTCTTACTAGTATTTTTGTCTCCTTTGTACAAAACCTCCTGTTTATAGGCAAATTATCAATACAAGTCGACTTCAAAATTTAACTTTGTTTTGCTTTCTCTGTTTTGCTTGCAAAAATGTCTAATGACTAAATTGAATGAACATATGCATATGAATATTATTACTGTTAACAAATATATGCATAAAAACATGAATAAGCATTTACTAAAGACTCTAGGAGTTGGGACAACGTTTAAGTCATCTACAAATCCCACAGGAAAATCCCCACATAACAACCTCCATGAGGTTATCCCCACAGAGTTACTTTCATAAGCTCATCCTCAACAGAAATACATACCCCACGAATCTAATATGCCTTCAGACAGAAATTAGGGCATCTTCCAGCTATTAATATAACCATGCTCCCCAGCAGATCTCCCTAGCGGATAAAGGAGTTTGGTCATTTCCCCAGCATACGGCGGAAACTTCCCTAGCATGGTCACAGGAATCTAATTCCCCATCTGAGTTTATTTCTACAACAATGTACAATACTCTATAGAGTTCTCTTCTCCAGCATGGCTCATTTCTTCAGCAGAGTATATTTCTCCAGCAAGGTTTATTTCCCCAACAGAATTTAATTTCCCAAGCAGAATTCATTTCTATGATTACTGCAAATCCCCGGCAAGACTCTCTTTTCCACCAAAGTGTAGTCCGGGTTGATATCCCCGGAAGAGTTATTGCCATACCTAAATCTTGGTCATACAACTTCTCGAAAGATTATCCATCTCTTTCATCCCCAGCCAGGATATAAGAACTAGATTCCCCAGTAGAGCGATGAACGACCAATGTTCATGAACCCTTCTATCCCCCAAGTAGAAGTCAAACATTCCCGATGGAGTATCCTCAAACGGAAAGCAGGAATCCCCAGCTGAAACATTCTAAACAAGATTTAAGATTCATATCTTTCATCCCCAGTGGTAGTCAGAGATTTATTTTCCCCAGCAAAGATGTTATACGAAGCCACTGATACACTTCAATGACATCTTATATCTATACATCATTTACAAATATCATAGCATATACATACGAAATGAATATAACACACTCTCATTTACTTTGAGAACATCATTACGCAATGCATTACATACATCATGACATTGCATAAATACTAACTTTATCTTTTTAGGTAAAGTTCACAAACAAACAAATATCATCAAATAGGTCAGAGATTAATTCCCTAAACAGGATGGGACAACTATCTGTATGACCAGGTCTAAGATTAACTCCAGAAATAAGACAGGGCTATACGACTAGGCGGTATGAATTCCCAAAACAAGACGGGATCGCCAACAGAAAGCAGGTCAAAGATTAATTCCCAAAACAAGACGGAGTAACTATCTGTATGACCGAGCAAAGATTAACTCCCGAAATAGGACATGGAAACTATCTTTATAACCAAACAAAGATTAACTCCTGAAACAAGACAGGGAAACTATTAACATGGCCAGGTGGTATGAATTCCCAAAACATGACGGGTTTACCAACAAAAACATATTGAAGATCAATTCCCGAAATAAGACGAGGTGACTATCTACATGACAAGCATTTCCCTCAGAGACTAAATCTGACAAGCAGCTATTTAAGCACCTTCCCCAAAGATTCATTCTGGAAAGCATTCTTCAGATATAGTCAAGCGTAGACTCCTTATAATACTCCTATCAATAACTATTTTGGTGGCATCTATAAGCCCATCTCTAACGATATTTTGCCACCTCTCTGAATGGCATATTTAAGCCCATTCAAGCAATATTATCAACCAACAGAGTTACTTCATGCACCGGCGAGTGCAAATTTTTGGGCACTTAAGTGTTCAATCCTCTTCCATCTTCAGGTCATGAATGGCGTACATGCCAATCTAACTCCTAGGGTTTAAGAAGATTGAACAGGGGAAGATATTGTACCCCAAAATTTTCCCTTCCACTATTCAAGAACATTCTCCTAGGGTTCTCAAATGCTCAAGGTTTCTCAAGAATTGATCAGATAAATTCTCCTCATAAGCAATGGACTTACAACTAGGGTTCCACTTGTCTCAAGGAATTTTTGGTTTCTAAGGCCTCAAGTGTATTTCATGGTTTCTTATATGCCTTCAAGAGTTCTCATACTAAATTTTATGCCTTGGATCACAAGTTTTCTCAATCAATCACTCAGATGACTAAAAATCAACTAGATTAGATAAAAAGTCAATTATGGTTAACATATAGTCAAACTTCAAGATTTTTGGTCAACATTAATATTTTAAAGTCATATTCATCATTTTATCAAGGGTTGATCATGATTCATCAAGGAAAACTCTTAAACCATCAGAAGTCAAAAGTTACCAAATTAGGGTTTTCTTTAAGAGAAGTCAACTGAACTTTGACCAAATATAACTTCCACATGCTTCATCAGATTTTCCTCAACCAAAGCTCATTGTGAAAGAAATTCAATTCTCTACAACTTTGTATCTCTAAGCTCAAGTCCAAAGAATGCTTCATTTGAGATATATGGGCCAATACATTATAGGTCATTTCAAAAGTCAACAAAAAAGACACTTTTTGTCAAGTCAACTTACATCAAGATAAAGTTTTCAAATGCAAAAATAATCAAAAGATGGATTGTAAAAGACATCTTGAGCTTTCCAAAAAGTCAAAGATAACCTTCAAAAGATGAAAATTTAAAGAGTTATGACTAGTGCAAATTGGGAAATTTTGAGCAAATGCATGAAGTTTGAATTGAGCAAACTTGATTTTTTGGGCTAATGGGCTTTTGTTTCAAAGACCAAACGGGTTCTACACTTCAAATATTACTCATACACCTCCTTGGGTTTTTATTTATTTATTTATTTATTTTATTTATTTAAAATTTAAAATAAAACAAAATAAAAAACAAAGCTTATTACAAGAGTTCAAGCCCATGTTATTCTGACCTAATTCAGCTATATATACTGCATGCATTCAGACAAGAAGAAAAAACACAAAAAATCTTGCAGCCAAAGTCATCCCAAAAACCAAATTTTTTCCTAAACTAGGGTAATTTATAAACCCTAATTACAACTCATTTCCATGCAATCCATCCATCCAATTCACTTTCAGCCACACTGCATGGTAAGAATGGAACATCTTTGAAAGTCCAAAGGGCCTGAAACCCTCACGCACGCCTTGCCGTTTTGGTTCATGCATGATTCTTCATATTTTACTTTTATTGTGTTTTAACATGTGCTAACTCCACTAATATGTTTCTAAGATGTCCCAGTGTAGATAAATCAATCGTATGAATCTCATGCTATCGGAATCATGAACTACCATGTTCACACAGATTTGATATATTTTAGTCATACCTCTCAAAATAGCGTATTTTAGCTCAAACTAATGATTCCATTGAATTCACAGGGTTGGATTTAGGGTGGTAGGGTACCCTTGGATCTCTAACTTTCATTATTTTTGCAGGACCAAGAAAAGGGTTCGCCGAAGAAGATGACTAGAGCTAGGTATCCAGCGCCTCTCCGGTCCATGCAATGTTTTTTATTTTATATTTTTTTTCTGCTGATAACAATGGATGTATCACCACCCCAATGGTTAAGGTGCGCGCGTTAAGGATTTCTTCTATCAAGGCGTGAGTTTGATCCTAGCCTTTTGTGATTTTTCTTCATAATTTCTTATTTTAGCAGGTTAACATACAAATCTTGATGATCCCCTCCCTTGTACACAAGCACGCGCTTGGCGCATTGGTGAAGGTGTTGGCTGAAAGAGCTAAGGGCATGGATTCAACACCCACCCCTGGCAGCATTTTTTTAACCTTGTCTTTTTTTCATATTTTCATCAAATTCACTTAAAAACCCTAAAATTCATAAACCATAAATCTTTTCAAAACAAACCCTAATTATTTTTTCAAAACCTTTTTCTAAAATCCTAATCAAATTAGTTTTTTTAGGTTTTAATTTAATTAATTAATTTAGATTTTTTAGGTTTTTAATTTAATTAATTAACTTTTTTTAATCAAAATTAATTAACTTTTTTTAATCAAAATTAATTAGGTTTTTAGGGTTAATTATCATTAAAACCTTTTTATCAAAAAAGTCATCAAAAACCCTTTCGCTTTTCTTTTTCCTATTTTACATTTTGCGTGGTTTATTATTCTCACACTTTTCCGATTATTGTAATTGCTTCCCGACTTGTAATAGTAATTAGGGTTTATTTTTCATATTTTTATTATTTATGTACCTCTCCCAAAGCATTGTAATAGTCTTAGGTTTACTTTTCGTCTTTTTATTTTCTGCACATTTACTGCTTTATTATTTTTACTATATTGCTATTAGTAATTAGGTTTTGTATGGAAAGATTAAAAGCAAACGATAGCTAACCCTAATTTCAAAGATAAACATAACTGAAAACAAATCACCTTGCACACTCTCACCTCTAGGGCAGCCTCCCTTGTTTCCTTTCGGAAAATAAACAGTCATGTCCCTCGAACGTGGGGATGCTTTAGCACAGTCCTTCGAAAACAAAGATCATAGTCCCCCGATGACCCTTTCGACATTGCCTTTGCTAAATGACCTAGTCCCTTAACTATAATTGCTAAAGTGTCCCTACCAGATGCCTTTAATGACTGTACGATGACCCACGTCTGTCCTTTCGCATCCAACGATAGGGCTCCCTACTAACTAATGGTAGGATATAACTATCTAAAGGAGAAGGAAAGTACAAGAAAGACCTTGAGTAGGTAGACCGCTGTTAATCACTTGCTCACAAATATTTCAAAACAAAAACATCTTTTCATAAACACTCTTCAAAAATATTTTCAAACAAACACTTTGTACGCATTCTTGAGGACAAATACGAGAGTCATTACAAAGTTCGCCTTACAATTGGCATTTTCAAAACACACATTCACAAAGCAATTTTCAAAACAAAGTGAGCTAAGCGATTAATAGCCCGTAGATAACTACAAATGAAAAAGGTGATAACACCTTTCCTTTTCATAACCTACCCCCCGAACTCAAAATCTATCAAGGTATTTCCTGTTCTTTTCACCATTTTCTTATTGATAAAAGAAAAGTCGGTGGAGACTCTTGTTATCCGCACATTTATGATAAAATGCAAAACCAAGTTAGTTCTCCCACTATATTACACTAGCGTATACTACTTCTCTTGAGTTGTAAAAACTTTTAAAACCCTTATATTAAACATTTAATGTGCATAAATATCGACAATATCTTGACCACTTCTCCCCCCTTTGGCAAATATAAAAAAGGAGAGAAATAGATAAACGCATATACTTGAATCCAAGATAGCATAAAGATAAATTAGAAAATATAAAATTAAGTGAATCACAAACACGCACCATGATCACATATGAGAATTAACACAAATATGCAATTTAAAAGAGATGTCAAGACAAAGATAACAATAAAGTGAATAATAGAGATGAAAATCATACATGAATTAAAAATAAGAATATTCACACGGTACATCAATCAAAATAAGATCAAAGATCACAAAAATAGTGAGTCAATCGAAAATGACATAATCAATACTAAAACATGATAAATGACATGAAATGCATGGTATGAAACATCATGGTAGATCAATAGAAAAAACATCATAAAATCAGTGGTATGAGGAGGTGCAACAACAACAGTATCTTCTGATACTGGAATAGTGACGTTTGCTGCAACATCAGTGGTGTTGTGATGAGATATAAAGTTATTACTACCCAGATAATTAACTGAGGCATTCAAGGCTTCAATATGAGCAATTACACGACCTCAGAGGCTTGAATATCCTCTTTATCCTCACCCTCAACTTTGTCCTCAATTTTTACACACGAACTTAGAGATGGACAACACAAGCTGAATACGATCATACTCCGGCGAATTCTCACCATACAAATAAACAATACCCCCACTAACAGTTAAATTAATATACTTCTTAAAATCACTATACGAAAACTAAATCAATTTGTCCTTGAACCTGCTTTCTATTCCAATATTCGTTTTCTTTAAGTTATAATAGAATTCCTTCACATGATGATCAGGATTAGATTTATTTTTCAATCCAATAAACTTCAACAAATTGACATAGGACTCTTTTTGATAGCTCTGAGGCTAGGAATGTTGTAGATTCCATTATGGCAAAGGCACGGGAGGTACTACATTACAGGAGGCAGCATAGGAACAGGGGGTCCCAAGTTCGTCTACACATTAGTTTATAGTATTTGTACTATGTATTCATTATCTATTGTATTTTATTTTGAATTATTTTGACTTTATTATGTACTCGAGATTTATTATTTTATATATGTCATTTTCTTCATATCAGTTGTAAAGTGTAATTCATCATAGTATGACTATAACATATCGTCTAATTCATCAAAATTTCTCTAAATCAAAGTCAAAAACTACTGTCTGGTGTGGTTAGGAAGATGTATCTTTAGATTCTCTCTGGTGTGCATACAGAGATGCATCTCTAGAAAAATTTATGGCAAAAAGGGCATTTCAATGAAGGATGCATGGCGTGTATATTGAATTATCACGGAGATACATCTCTAGAATAAGTTTTGAAAAATATATTGAGTGTGCGTCAATCTTAACGTTTAAATTAAGGTGAAATGTGCGTCCGAGATGCATCTCCATAATCTGATGGGACATTAGGATTTTCATAAAGTATTTTTCCTCCACTTAGAGTTTTAAGGCCCAGGAACTTATCTAGGATAGTTGTCCTCTTGAGCGAATGTAAAGAGACCCCGTTATACCTGACACCCCCACATATTGCACGTTTTTATCGTTATACACTTGCCTAAAATTACCGATTTCATAAAGCATGAGTAAATACTTGAAATTTCAAAACTACGTCGGAAATTTAGAATTTTTCGGTAAAAACTCTTGTATTTTTACCAGAAATATCAAAATTTTCGTAAAAACTCTTGTATTTTTTATCAAAAATTTCGAAATGTATGAGTTTTTAACAGAAATTTTGAAATTTCCGGTAAAATTCAATACCGACAATTTAAAAATGAAGTATCGGAAAATTGATCTGTTACCCGAAATTTGGAATGAACTATCAGAAATTTCATTTGTACTTTTTTACTCAAATTTGTCCATGAACAGTTTAGGAATTATGAAAATATGTGAGAGTGTCCGGTTTAATTGAGAAGATGGCAGGTTAAATAGTTCGATAAAACGTATCGGGTGACCCGGTCATATTAGATCGGGCTTTGTCCTAGTCTAGAACATCTATAAATTAGAGTGAAATGGTAAATTGATCCTTAAATTTGTAAGTATGAATCAAATAGTTTTTTATTTTTACAATTCAATAAATACAACTCTAAATTTATAGTCTTTGTTTCATGTATCAGTAATGTCTTCATCATCATCATCTTCATAGTTGAAAGGAAGAGGCACTGACTTGAATGCTCTATACTTTCCAACATTGTTCAAATGCTCATTCTCCAACCTATTCATTTCAAAATTTTAATACCAACCAACTATAGTAGATATCATTGCCAATAACTTCAATAAAGTACCTGAAAAAATTCGAAATGCCGCGGCGAAGAATCTCCAAACAAGCTACAATAGCAGTCAAAGCTGTTCTATGAAGGAAAGGAGCATCCTTAATGCCTAAAACAGATTGCATCCATGCAAGCCTAAGTATAACATTCAACACCTATAATTCCATCATAAGAACCGATATTGAAATCGTCGTGCAGATAAAAAAATAGAAGAATGAAAAGCACACAAAATTGTAACTAAATGTTAACTTACCATAGCAACAAAATATACACTTTTGTATTGTAGAGCAAGTTTATCTCTCAACCATGGATTTCTTGATTTTCTTTCAAGCAAGCCCCAATCCATGACAATATCCCAATAAGTATTAACAATTGTTGCAATGCCTGATGAACTTGCAGCAAGAATTTTCCAAACAGGCCCATGATCAAACTCACTAGAAATAGTCCTCATTGCAACTGCAACTATTGTCGAGACGTATTTTAGTCCATTGAGTCCATGCATTGTATTTCCTTCTTCAAGTAATCGGCGAAGACACTTATAATAATACGCTTCGTGTTAGATTCAATTATTTAACGAAGAAACCGTAGTTCAAAAGTGAAAAGTGTGTACCTGAAGAAAACGGATCCAAAATGGAATAATAGCTACAACTAAATAAAATGTTTTATAGATTTCACTACCAGAACACTTGTTTGATCTGGTCTTGAAATCGCCCCAAAAATAGTAGCAAACGTAGAATTCCAAACTTCTATATGCTTGCACCTGAACACATAAGCAAACGGATCAAACAAAATGACACACTATCTGATTCTCGGTTCAACTGGTTGAATTGGTTTCGGTCAAATATTAAGATTTAGTATAATGTGAATTGCTAAACCTGGCTGGTAAGCTGATCTGCCAAGAAATTATCAGAAAAAGTGACCTGAAAAAAAATCAAGATTAGTATATCTCCGATGAAGTTTAGAGCATAGGTTTGAAATTTTTCATTCGATCTTTACCTTGTAGAGAGGAGCACAAATGGAATGAAACGCGCATCGAATAAGGAAGAAGCGGCTCGATTTATATATGATATTGAAGGGACAAAATGTTATGGCAAGCACAACCTGTAAAAAAATTTGTTATTTCCTCGAGTATACATCATTCGACAAAATACATATGAAGACGATTAAATTTGAAAGTAGATATAATTTTATAACTTACTATGACAAGGCCTAAAGGCACTAATTCGGTAAATGTTGAGAATGTTTTTGTTCTTTGATCCATTTCCATATCCAAGTTTGAGAGAACAGCAGCCAGAGAAAGTATGGCAAGGCCGGAGCTAAGAAGAAATACTTGTCTATAACCTAACTCATTTCCTTCTTTGAATCCAAATATAAATGAATAGTTGATTTTAAAACGCCTCCATAAGTATACATTCGCGGAGTACATGATCATATGCAAGACGATGTATCCGAAGAGACTGCAATAAGCTAAAGTTCATTAATCATGAATAGTCCTAGAGTCTGGTGTCTGATACCAACACATGTGGTTACATTGAATTCGTCAATTTTCTAAAATTATTATTAGTGTTCGTGTCATGTCTAGTATTCGTGCTCATAGTCTCTATCAGATAGGCATGCATGAAAACATGCAAAAACACAATAATGGAATTGCACAAAAAAAAGTTCAAATGACTTACCTATAAAGTGGAAATATGTTATCCATATATTTGATTCTGCCTTCACTATATAGAATATTTCTTGCTTGTATGAGTATACTTAGTGCTACAATGAGAGCAATTGCGCAGCCAGTAAATAGTCCTGTTATATCAAATAATCAAATGTAAGTTTGAGACATAGTTTAAAATTGCGGAATTTGAAGTCTCTGCAACCGCAATTTAAAACCATGGGTGACATTATTCAAAAACAAATCAATTCTTCATGTTTTCACTCACCTAATAAGAATGTTGTTCTATGCCGCTCCCTTTTCGTGGTCGGTCTCAACGTGTTCATTCCTTTTCTATGATTTCCATTCGCAAAGTGCTTAATGAAAGCGCGTTCCACCCGATCCATAAGCCTATTAACCTCATCTGAGCTGCCAACACAAGAACTATCCACCATCTTTAGGTAATCTTTTGATGCATTCCTCAAACTGACCTGTAGTAGTATTAATCAGATAAGGCCAAACTCAAAAAAATTCGAACCAAAAAGATTATCATTGAAATCAAAAATGATACCTTATCGTACTTCTTCATGATTTTTGAGAATGCCAACAAGTTTAAGAAGCTGCATACAGATCAAACATAAAGACGTTATTTTATCTTTTGTTACAGAAATAGCTTATACATGAGCACTTATATTAGTTCATAAGTGCTTATGTCACCTGTATTTTTTTAGAAGCCTAAGCTTATGATAGAATTCCTTTAAGGCTTGGCTAAGTAGCAAATCTGCTTTCTTAAGCTCTTTCTTGTTAAAAGCTTGATCAGTTTTTGAACTTAACAAAAGCCCTTTTATGGTTGACACAGGAGTTTCTGGTGTGTTCACATTGATCTTCACATGATCAAGAACCTCTAGAGGAGCTGGTCTAAAACCCTGAATGGAATTCTTAGGAATGGTTTGTGCCACATAGTTTCTATCTTCATCATTTAATTGACTTTCATTGCTCATCTCAATTTCTTGAATCACATCCATGTGTACATGTGAGTCACCTTCAAAAATCATATAATAAACATCTTAGATTACAATACTTCTCAAAAAGCATCAAATTTTATGATTCGAGTTTTTGAACACTAATATAGCCAAACACTTCAGATTAATAGCATATGTCTAATGTCTGACATGTCACATGATGTCTATTTGACTTCATCACAATACCAACACATATAATGTGTATCTGATGTCTAACACGTGTTTGTGTCTGACTTCAACACGATACTAATAGTGTGTGTCTGATGTCTGACATGTGTCTGTGTCTGACTTCAACATGACACTAATAGTGTGTTTGATGTCTGACATGTGTTTGTCTCAAACTTCAACATGACACTAACACATAAGATTATATTTTATACTTTTATTTTCTTAAACTAATATCAGACACGCCTTCAATTTGAATTGTCGATGCTGCCTAGATCTGCAAAGTAATATATACGAAACAAAAAACAAAAGGAACGTGACAATGACTTACCATGTTGAGCATCATTTAGATGATGCATAATGGAACTTGAAGAAGAAGAAGAAGAAGTTTCATTGCTATGAAGATTTTCAAATCCAATCTTATCAACCTTTACTCTAAAAGCAATAAGAACATTCATTTGCTTACTCAACTCCTCAGCTTCACCAACAACTTCCTTAACCATCTTGTTATAAAACACATTAACCTTATTAAACTCAATATCAAGTTTCTTGAAAAACTCAAGATCTCTTTCTGTTCCATCTTCAGAACTCTTCAAAAACATGGTTTGATACAAACTTTTTGAATCTTCATCTTCTTCTGAACGAACAAGTATAACTTCATCTTCACTCTTATTTGGAGAAAATCTTTGATTAACATTAAGGCCACTAAAAGCTCTATAGAGAGTTAACCTTCTTCTCAATGATCCTTTTGGTGTTGATGCGATTGGTGACTTTGATTTGCTTTGCTTTTTGAAGTTTGAAATGTCTTTTAGAATGGTTTTCAGAGAGTTGTAATTCATGTATGCTTCTTGCCATTCAGGTACCATTTGTGACACAAATTCTTTTCCAAACTTCATTTTGTTTTTCAAATGAGAAACTTGTGCTTGAAAATTTTTTGTAGTTTATTTTTGGATATAAACTTTTGTAGTTTATGTATATTTATTGCTTCTTGAAAGTGTGACCTACTTATTTGATAAGTTGGTGTGGCTAGCACATCCTCCATAATTTATACAGTTATTATGCAAAAACTTTTCAAAAGCAATCTATACTATGAAAAGAATGTACATGTTACTATAGGTTTAATAAAATGTGATATGTTATATACTTTTTTTTATTCATGTTTGATTCATCTCTAATTGATTTTTATTGTAGGAAAACATATATAATGCTACTTGTCGTAAGGTTGTTACTAGTCACAACAAAAAGGACAAGGTTGTAATGAATCATCTACCAAACCATATTGAAGTAGAGATAAAGACAAGGGTGTAGGTTTTATGAAAACCAAACATTTGAATTTCAGTAGTAAAGGAGCTCTTGTAAAAAACCACATTTGAAGAAATTACAAGGTATAATGAATCATCTAAATTTTAATAAATAATATTTTTTATTAAAAAATTAAAAATTTATGAAAAACTTTACCAATTTTGTTTTAGTAAGAACCGAAAAACTATTCAAAATAATTCATCAAAATTTGCCTACTATATACAAAATTAATTAAAGGATTTCTATTAAAATATAAAAGTTGTTGTTAAATTCTCACATTAATTATGAATTAAAAAAAAATGTTGAGTTTATTAAACACATGACTCATATTTCTATTATCAGGACTGGTCTAAAGTATCTAGAGGCCCTGTACTAAATTTTAATCTAAAAAGTTTGGTCCTAATAAAATAAATATAATTTTTTTATAACTAAAATAAATAATATAATTTTTTTTTAAATCGTAACTAACATAAAAAATTTGTACGTGACATCAATAACATAATGTTTTTTTATTTATAAGATAATTTTTCTATATAAAAAGTTATTATTCAGTTTAATAATTTTAAATAAATTTTTAATTTTAACATATAGGTAAAGTAGGACCATCAACATCATCTTGCTTTCCACTTGGTACAAAAAAGATAAAAAGTAATACATTTGAATAGATATTTGTTATATTAAGTGTGAAAGTTGTGCTAAAATTTAACATCGATAAAGAATAAAAAAATGTTATATTTATAAAAAAAAGTAATTTATATTTTTATTGTCTTAAAATTTTAAATAAATATGTGACATCAAAGTCTCTTATAACTATAAATGTTTGATTTATTGATATTTTCTGATCTTGTTCTCTGACTTCTTCAATAAATGGTGTTAAAATTGTTCAAATGTTGAATAATTTTAATATTTAGAAAATATAATAGATTAAATATTATTAAAGAATTTTTAGTTGATGGTTTAGATTCTTTCAAATTCTTCAAATACTTGCATTTAATTTATCTACCCTAATTCAAACTGACTTACTTGTAGTTGGTTGGTAACATGTGTGGTTCAAATGAAGATAGGGTACGTAAGACTATAATGAAGCATTTTAGGGTGGGTGGATGATTGAATGATATATTGTGTGTGGCTGAGAATTGGCAATGAGGGAGATTTTGGTAAAAGATGATTTATTTATATTTTGATACTGGAAAGGCTGAATATCTCACACATAAGTGAAAAAAAATAGATTTAAATTTAGGTGAGTATATATATCCAATTTAATAATATCGATAATATTTATTAGTTTAGTAAGGTGTTAAAAATAATTTTTATCATTTTCTTTGTCAAAAAACAAAAGTTTATAATAATTTAACCTTTATTTCCTCTCTTACCTTCAAAATATTTCACAAATGCATGTGCCTAAAATAGATTCCATAACATATCATATAACAATTGATCTAATCTTATTAGAGTTGGACCGTCATAGTTGGCTTCGGGTTGAGCTTAAATGAGATGGAGGTACCTGTAAGACACTCTGATGGTAAAATGAGAAGCGGAATGAGCAAGCAAGTATGAGTTTTAGGTGTGAATGAATGAATACTTGCCCCTCTCGAAAGAGAGGGTATTTATAGCCCCCAACGCTGGGCCAAGGTCTCTTTATTGGGCTAATCAAACAGGCTCAACAAAGAGACTGTCAGGTTCTACGTGTGTAGTGGGGACCCGCACGTGGCCCCCTACCTAGATAACGTCCTCCGCAAGACAGGAAGGATATAGACGCGGTCTTTTCGGGACCATGAAGACTCTGCGAAATCCGGAGAGGTTGGAAGTAATCCCTACGAGGAAGGTGCTCGGGGGGGGGGGGGGGGGGGGGGAGGGGGCGTGCTCGTCGGGGACGGTCTCCGCGAGCACCGACGGGAAGCAGTCATAGTCGACCAAACATCTGTGATCGGGGTGTGCTCGATGGAAATACTGCTCAGTGCAGCAGGTTGCCAAGCTTGGATTGGGCCTCACTGGTAGTTGGGCCAAGGGCAGGCCCAGTCCATAACAGGAGCCCCCAGGTCGTTGCTCATGATAAGGGAGTTATGACTTGATTCAAGTTTTCCCCTTTGCGAGACTCTCTGCGCGACATAGGGTTTTTCTACCGTGGACGCGAGACGTCGCCCGGTTCGTGATTTGCTTCGTGCAGCGGTCGAAGAGTGTTCGAGGAGTACTCGCAGGGAGAGGATGATACACTAGTCAGACACGTGGCGTGTCTCTTGGAAACCACAATGGCGGCCTAGGGAGTAGGGGTCATCATTGTCTACGCGAATAAGTGTCGAGGATGAAGGCGGTTTGTGATTCCCCGACGCGATGTTTCGCATTCCACGTCATCTCTATAAATAAGGCTTCAGGGCCCATAACTTGTTTTCACATTTTCACGCTCTCATATTTTCTCTACCGTCAACACCGCGCGTTTTCCTAGTGTCACTGAGACCGCCGCTCCTCACTCTTCTTCCAAGTAAGTGTTCTTTTTCTTTGCTATCTTGTGTTATAGATAGATTTTGATGGTGTTTAGTGGTAGAATTTCGTGTCTGGGGATTATGCCCGGGAAATTCAAGCACTTTAGGCGTCTGATTCATGATCATGCCCACGGTGTTCATAGGTTTAGGCATACGGTTTATGATCGTGCCCGTGATATTAACGCGTTTGGCTAATAGATTTATGAACTTGGTCAGGGGATTCATCCTTTCGTTAGTATGTAGGCTAGTTTTCCCCGTGGTATTCTTGTATCTGGCTAGCAATGTTATGAACTTGGTCGTGAAATTCATCATTTGCTCGCAATATTCTTGATGTGCCCGTGACATTTATGATTGATATACGTCCTTCGTTAAGGTCGATATTTGATCGAGGTCCACGTGTTCCCCGTCTTTCGTGCGAATGGTCGTTGACTCGGTCTGAGTGTTGCTTACTTCTCCTCGTCTGTGTGGCGGGAAAGCGGATTTGCTGTCGAATTCACCAGTTTCCTATACTTTGCAGGTAAATGGTTGATATTCCCGAGTCCTCGGAGCATATTGATACTGAGGAAACAAGCACTGCCGAGGAAAGCATGAATCTGGTCGACACCGTCGATGACCCTATTCTGGACTGGGTTGGTGCGGAACCACGGGGGATAGCTTCGATCTATAGCTATACCGGTAGGAAAGCTTACACTATCGTCGAGTACGGCGGCGGTCAGGAGGGTTTTCAGAGAAATTTTAAGATCATGAGACCGACAAGGGATGTCCGCATTTGTTCGGAGTTTACACAGGACGCCTTCCCTATGTACGAGATCGTATTTAAAGATCTCAGGCTCTGGCTAACTTTCAACGACTTCCAGATGGGAGTGTTCAATCACTTGAACTTGGCCCCCTTCCAGATTCATCCTAACGTGATTGCCTTTATTCAGGCATTCGAACTCACATGCCGCTTCCTGAGGATCGGGGCAACGATTCTCCTGTTCTTTAGGGTTTTTCACCTACAACGACTGTCTCGAGGAGGGAAGAACAGTTGGGTGTCCCTTAAGCAGTCGAAGAGGCTGTTTAGGATGTATATGGATTATGTGCGAGATTTCAAGGATAAGTGGTATATTTTGCAACCATCTACTCAGACAGTCGTGGATTCGCTGTTCGAACCGGCTGCTGTGGTGGACGAGGATGGGGAGTCGTGTTTGGATTCTGAGGGTAATCCTGAGATTGGGAAAGTCTCAAAGTTTCCCATCCACTGGTGTTCGGGCAATTACGACCATGGACTGGATACTACCACACTCCCGTTGGCGATATGAGCACTGAGGACGAGGAGGCTTATGGCGTCCTGAACAAATTTGTCGATGGTTTCTTCCCTGTCAGTGGGTTAGGAGGGAAGGGAGTGACGTTCTTGATGAGGATGGCGATCCGATGTTCGAGGCATGTCCGATCAATACCAAGGCGCTCGTCGAATGCCAGTCTTACGGGCAGGCCATAGAGCTCTTAGGTTTCTTGCTTTACTCTATTGATAGCCCTTTTTATTTGTTTTCTTCGATGTGGCTAACCCAAGTACATTTCCTTTACAGGTCACATGGCAGAACGTCGCGAGAGGTTGCTGAAGCTGACCCAAGACAAGAAGATCAACAAGAGGTTGTGAAGCCGCAACAAGCCACACAAATGGGTCTGACCCCCGAGTCGGGCAGGGAAGGATCTAGTGGGTCCTCGGGTTCCCATGACACCGAGCGTCAATCTGCTTTGATTAACAAGAAACAGAGTCGACCAAAAGGTGGAGTCGAAGTGATCGATGGAGGGGTGGGTGCCCCGGCCTTCAGCCTTCCACCCTGTTTTATGGAAAAGGATTTCTTTGAGGGGTTTCCCTTGACCGTATCTAACAACGAGGCCGATATCATCATACGGCTCGACAAGGAAGGTCGAAGGAAACACCTTGTCGCCAGCATGATCAGGGTGGTGAAAATGGCCGAGATGGCAGTTGTCCTTGCGGGCGAAGGGTCGGACTCCTTGGATCGGGTCAAGGAGCTGGAGTTGGAGAAGGCGACTCTCGTGGCCAAATCCCACAAACTGAAGGCTGCTCTTGAACGCTCCGAGGAAATGTTTCGGGAGAAGTCTGACGTGTTGTCGGGGGAGAAGGAGAGGGACGACAGAGCCCTTGAGGAAAAAGACTGCCTCCAGCTTGATAAGGAGCGGTTAGAGAGTGACAACCAACGACTGTTGAGAGAGGTCGAAGATCTGAAGGCTGTTATGCTGCCCGCAGAGGACGAGCCTAAAGGGGTGGCCGACTTACGCACGCGTGCTGACTTCATCGCTCGAATTTAACTTTTGGAGTCGGACTGTGTTGACGCTTTGGCCGATGGCTTTGAGTCCGCAGTGAATCAACTGTTCATGCTAAATCCGGGGTTGAATACCGAAGGGACAGGGGTTCTATCCCAGGTTGTCGATGGCCGGGTTGTGCCTCCTCCTGACTCTCCTGATGTCAACGTTGGTACTCCGGGGAGTGATTAATGTTTTTATTGGTGTTTGGGCCTGCATGCCCGCTTTTTTCATTCTTTTAGTTTTTTGGCCGTTGTGCCTGGATTGTAATTTTGGACAACACCGGCCCTTGTGGTCGATATATTATTGATCTTTGCTTATGATTGTCTACTCGATGAATGCTTTGTTTATAGTAGTTATCTGATAATAATATTTGACGTATATGCTCGACCGTTATCTTGGTTATGAATTTTTGACGAAGTTTGTGTTCGTATGGGGATATCTGTTCGACCCTAATGTCGGTTCGACGCACTTCAAAATGTGTCGAATACGCGGAGTGGGAATCCGCGTGTCGGGCGTATGATCGTGATCGGGATCCTGCGCTCATGGCGTGAACTGCCCATTGCAAGCTGGGTGTTCTGCCATGTGGGGTACTTCGACAGTGGAGCTCAATCGAGGTGTCCCTGTCGGGCATGTATGTTTGGTTCATCGAAGTGAACAACAATATGCCTTTGTTGGTTGGTAGGTCGGGCCCGTACCTCGACTCGCCTACGTGGTCGAGCTTTTCCCTTCGTCGACTGAAGGTGACTATTCGACGGAAAAAGTCCTCCAGCAGGTGAGGGGCTTTAGCTATAATATTGTTTTAGCTTCGCAACATTCCAGGGTTGTGGTAACGATTCTCCGTTTAATTGCTCGAGATAATACGCTCCGGTGACCGTAGCTCCCTGGACGCGATAAGGTCCCTCCTAATTTGCGGCCAATTTCCCTTCGCGGGAATCTTTCTGGTTTCTCCGCAAGACTAGGCTGCCAATCTGAAATTCGCGTCTTATGACTTTGTTGTCGTGGCGTAGGGCTACCTGCTGTTTCAGAGTGGCCTCGCACAGGGCTGCTCTTGATCGGATTTCTTCGACAGGGTCGAGCTAGTCTCTCAGAGCCTCGCCGTTCATCTCCTCGTCGAGGGGTATCTCAGTTTGCCTAGATGTGTCCATGTTTTCTACCGGGATGGCTGCCTCGGTTCCGTAGGTCAGTCGGAATGGGGTCTCACCAGTCGTCGAATGGGTGTCGTGTGGTAAGCCCATAGAACGCTATGTAGCTCTTCGACCCATCCCCTTTTTGCTTCGCCTAACCTGCGGTTGAGTCCTCACAAGATGACCCTGTTTGCTGGCTCGGCTTGCCCGTTAGTTTGGAGGTGCTCGACTGAGGTAAAATGTTGTTTAGTGTCGAGTTTGGCAATGAAGCTTTGAAAGCCTTGGTCGGTGAATTGGATACCGTTATCTGTGACGAGCGCCTGCGGGATTCCAAACTGGGCGAGCATGTTTCGTTTGTAGAAATGGAGGATGTTATGCGAGCTGATTTTTGCGAGGGCTTCGGCCTCTATCCACTTTGTAAAATAATCTACAGCCACTATGAGGAATTTGTTTTGGTACGTCCCTTGCACGAATGGTCCGAGGATGTCCATTCCCCACCAGGAAAATGGCCACGGGGATGATAATATGTTCAGCTCGTGTGGTGGGGCGAGGTGCATGTCGGTATGCCTTTGGCATTTGTCACATCTCTTGACATGGTCTTTGGCATCTTGCTGCATTATCGACCAGTAATACCCCGCTCCTAGCGCCTTCCTCGCTAGGGACTTGTCGCCCATGTGTTGGGCATTAATCCCTTTGTGTATTTCCCGTATTATCTCGGGGACCTTAGATTCTTCGATGCATTTCAAGAGTGGGATGGAAAATCCCCTACGATATAGTTTGTGCTCGAGCACCACGTAGGAGCATGCTCGTCATTTGGTCGCGGCTGCTTCTCTTCGGTCCAGGGGGAGTTCCCCCTTCGTTAGGAAGTTGAATATCGGGGTCATCCAGCACGAGCTGTCTCCAATGGGTTTTACCTCGGGTAGAGTCGTGGATTTTTCGATGCTCGGGCGAGATAGAGACTCTTGTATGACGGATTTGTTTCCGCCTTTCTTTTTTGTGCTTGCGAGCTTCGAAAGTATGTCGGCCCTTGTGTTTTACTTGCGTGGTACGTGTGAAATTTATGCCCGGTTGAACTTTTTCATATGCTCCCTGACCAATTTCAAATATTCGATGAGGCTGTTATTCTTAGCCTGGTATTCCCGTTGAACTTGGGACATGACGAGTTGAGAGTCGGTGAAAATTTGTATCTCACGGGCGCCTAAATCCTTGGCCAATCTTAGACCTACAAGTAAGGCCTCGTATTCCGCCTGGTTATTCAAAGTTAGAAAGGAGGGGTGAGCGAATGCTCGATCACCACGCCTTCCTCGTTCTCGAGGAGGATCCCCTCACCGCTCCTGGTCGAGCTGGAGGCTCCATCGACAAAGATGATCCACTTGTGCTCTTTCCCTACGGGGGGTTATGAGCGGTCATCTCTGTGACGAAATCGGCCAGAGCCTGTGCCTTTAGGGCTTTCCTGATCTCGTATTGGATGTCGAATTCTGAAAGTTCCAAGGACCACTTCAACATTCGACCCGCCATGTCTGGTCGACCTAGGAGCTGTTTCAAGGGCTGGTCTGTTCGCACCACGATTGTGTGCGCGAGGAAATAGTGTCTGAGCCTTCTCGCTGTATTGACGAGGGCCAGATCCACCTTTTCTATCTGTTGGTATCTAACCTCGGGCCCTTGAAGTGCCTTTCTCGTGAAATAAATGGGTTTTTGTCCGTCGTGCGTCTCACGAATGAGGGTTACGCTGACGGCTTCGACCGAGACAGCCAGGTATAGAAATAAGGTTTCCCCGTCAACTGGTCACAATAACACCGGCGGCTGTAAGAGGCTTTGTTTGAGATAGAGCAGCGCCTGCTCGCATTCCTCGGTCCATTCGAAGGCCTCTTCCTTGCGAAGGAGCTTGAAGAAAGGGACGACGTGTTGAGCGGATTTTGCAACGAAACGGGATAGTGAGGTGAGCATGTCATTCAAGACTTGTATGGATTTTTTCGACGTAGGTGCGGGGAGGTCATAGAAAGCTCAGAACTTGTCGGGGTTGGCTTTGATTCCTCGTTCTGTTAAGTAGAAGCCGAGGAACTTGCTCGCCTTGACCCCGAACATGCTCTTCTCCTAGTTAAACCTCATTTTGCATTGCCTTGCTTGGGCGAAGACTTCCCTGAGATGGGAGGCACGGTCGGTGTCTGCTCGGGACTTGACGATCATGTCGTCCATGTATACCTCGAGCATATCCCCGATTTGGTTGGGGAAGACTTTGTTCATCATCTGCTGGTATGTTGCTCCTGCATTTTTCAGACCGAAAGGCATTACGTTGTAGTAATAGTTGCCCGAGCTAGTCATGAGAGCAGTGCAGTGTTTATCGGCTATTGCTATCGGGATTTGGTTGTAGCTCGAATAGGCATCCATAAACGATAGAATTTTATAGTCGGCCGAGTTGTTGACCAGCATATCAATATTAGGTAAAAGGAATGCATCTTTGGGGAATTCCCGGTTAAGATCGGTGTAATCAATGCATATTTGCCATTTTCCATTATTTTTCTTAACAAGTACAACATTTGACAGCCAGGTTAAATACCGGGCTTCAGAAATAAAATTTGCCTCTAGGAGGTCTTTTACAGCTTTTTCAGCAGCCTCCGCTTTCTCCGGGGACTGCCTACGTCTATGTTGTACTATTTCCCTAGCGGCTGGATCAATGATGAGTTGATGATAGGCGACCTCAGGGTCGAGACCAGGCATCTCTACAGCACTCCATGCGAACAAATCCGCATTTTCTCTCAAGCAAGCCTTGATCTGCTTTCTCTCTAATTCGGGGAGTTCGGTGCCAATCTTCACTCCTCTGCTTGGGTCTCCGTCGAGGAGGACGACCTCAAAGTCCCCGTCCGGAATTGGTCAGAGGGGAACTTGCTTGCCGCTGGGGGGATCGTCCTGGTCGGAGCGAGTGTCCAAGGAGATCGAGTCGACCTTTGAAGGGGCCCTATGTTCTTCTACTCTGACGGGCTCTGACTGCTGAGGCTCTGATCGCGCAGTTGCAGCTTTCTTGGTGGGTCGTATGTGTTAGCTGGAAATTTCGAATAAAGAATAATTGGATATCAAAACAATATTTCGAATAAGCATATAAGGAGGTTGATATCAATGATGAATATTGGTGGGAAATATAGAACCATTGTTCTAAAGGACTCTTCGATTTCCAGTGAAAGATGATGGATTTTGATTTGGGATTTTTAGTGTTTAAAATATAAAGAGTTCCTTTGTGCAAATGTGCCAGAATTGGAAGCGGTCCAGGCAAATGGTTTAATTCGAATCAAAGAAAATTAGCAAAATACTTCGCTGGCACAGGGTTCGAATTTCAAATAAGAGCGCCATTCTTAGAAGACGCGTGGAAGTCAGTAAACGTAAGGAGCCTGCATGCTTCGAACGTGGCATGATTTTAGAGTAGGACCGTTAGGGTCAGGATACTATAAATAGGTGTTTTTATGTTAGAATGGGGTGTTCATTTCGTGTACTAAAAAATCTCAAACACTCAAATTACCGTGACTTAAGGGAAACGAGTTAGAAGACAAAATGTACGTATTGAACATCATGATTCTTTATAATTTCAATACAAGTCTTTTTATATTTCTTTCACTTTTACAGTACTTTTGCTCTTAAATCTTTCGATTTCCTTTTATTTCCTTGTTTTACTTGCTTTCAAACACATTTATCTCTTTAGAAACTTCACTTTTACTTTATCCTTTTGTTCAAACACTTCATACTTCCAGAAACTGTTATAATCTCAGAAACTCCTTATCTTTACATTTAAGTATTAAATCTTAAGTCTAATTCGAAGTCTTTCCTTTCTACATTCAGTCAGTTTATTTCTATAGACAATCTTAGAGGTATTTCTTAAGAATCTCACATTCGACATTAACATACAATATAAATTCATCAAGATAATGGGTATGAACATATAAATGAGTTATGACACATGTGTCCTAGGATCAATCTAGTCGATCCTGCAAGTAACCAATAATAATCAGTAAATTGGAAGACTAGCGGTTGTTTACTAGAAATCACTGTAAACAAATTGGCACACCTGGTGGGACAGTGTCATAACAAAAAGTTTTATCAAACCTGTTAGAGAATTTTAGGATCTTCTGAGTTTGGAGCGCGTTTCGGTACATGAACCTTCGAAGCGTAAAAATAAAGAATAATAATCCACATATTCCCAGAAGACAACGTACCAAAACAATGGTTAACACAACCAACCAAGATGGGGGACAAAATCCCCCAGAGGGGGCTGCAATAATCGTTTCAAGTTCGATTGATGCCTCCAATACCATCCTTGTTGGCAGTTTGAATACGGTCCCAGTAAGTACATTAGAAATTCCATCAAACGTGTCCTCAATGCAAACTGTGCCACACGTAGGGAATCAACAGTATTCGACCCCCACTAGGCCTCCAGGTTTCGAACCTTTGAGACCCAGAAACCCTCCGTATGGAATGCCAACTTCGTTTATGGCAGGGTTACATAATGCATCAACTTCGTCCCCACTCCAAGGGTCTGGTTCAGGGATGAACCATTTGGGTACAAATTTCCAGAATATAGGAAACTTCGCCCAGTTGCCTACCCTTACAACTAATAGTCAAGCAGCGCTTAGGCAACAGATGGATGATAGCAATCATGATATGGTAGGAATCCTAGCCCGCGAAATGAATGCTATTTTCAATCCCCTAATCCAGAATATAAATAGAACAAACCAAGAAAATGAAGCCCAGATGGCCAGAATAGCAGATTTTTTTGGTGCCCCTAATGCGCCTGCAAGGCGTAGGCAAAACCTAGTGGTGATTCGAAATGAAGAACCCACAATTGAACAAATTCGACCCCTTGTACAAGTGGTCAAAGAGAGAAATATAGGGGTAAGATTAAGGAACCAGGAAGTCCAGGAAGTTCATGACGAACAACCTAGACCAATAATGATGGTGAATAGGGACCAAAATGCAGACGAAATTGTTCATAGAATTAGAAATGACAATTTAGTGGCAGAAAATAACCTCACCACCATGATCGAAAGAATAATGGCCCAGAATGGTTTAAATTCAGGATTTAGGAGGCCAAATTACACATCTCCTATTGTAGACTATGTTCTGCAAACAGAATTACCCAGGGGCTTTAAAGTCCCTAAATTCACGAAATTTGCTGGAGACACTATTGAATCAACAGTGGAACATATAGCGAGATATTTAACCGAAGCAGGAGATATAGCAAATAATGAAAATCTTAGGATAAAATACTTCCCAAGTTCTCTAACGAAGAACGCTTTCACTTGGTTCACCACCTTGCCCCCTGGATCTGTGGACACATGGCCTTATTTAGAAATACTTTTCCATGAACAATTTTACATGGGTCAGTCTAAAATTAATCTCAAAGAATTAGCAAGCATTAAGAGAAAATTCACGGAACCAATAGATGATTATTTGAATAGGTTCCGTTTATTAAAATCTAGATGCTTCACAGTGGTCCCTGAACATGAATTGGTCGAAATGGCTGCTGGGGGCCTAGATTATTCCATTCGAAAGAAATTGGATACACAGTATCTTAGAGATATGGCCCAACTAGCAGACAGAGTTCGTCAGGTCGAAAGGTTAAAAGCTGAAAAGGCTAGGGCTAGTAAAAATCATAAGAAAGAGAGAATAGCCTACATAGAGGCTGAAGAGGAGAACATAGATGATTCTCAAGACCCTTATGATTTCGATCAGTTCGAAATAGATCTTGCAGAACTGAAGGAAGCACCCCCTTATGCTTGCAAAGTTCTGCTTCCTTCCAATGGAAAGGATTCTGTTGAAAGTGAAAAGAATGATAAATTCCCTAAGAAAATCTATACTTTCGATATAACTAAATGTGATGAAATATTTGATCTGCTTGTTAAAGATGGCCAGTTAATAGTTCCTCCTAACCTTAAGATTCCTCTGTTGGAACAAAGGAAGAAGAGGGGCTTTTGTAAATATCACAACTTTTTAGGCCATAAAACCTCACAATGTTTTCTTTTCAGGGATCTGATACAAAACGCAATCAAAGATGGCAGGCTGAAGTTCTCAGAAAAAGGGAAGAATCCAATGAAAGTTGATACGAATCTGTTGCTGATGGCAGAGACTAACTATGTTGAACCTCTGGACATCAATGTAGCAGAAATTACGGAGAGGAAAGTTGAATCGAAAGTGGAATTCGAAGAGGATGGGGACTTCATCTTGATCAAGAACGAAAGAGAGGCTACTGATGGCCTCCCAAAGGTGCTCAAAGCAAAGATA
Source organism: Vicia faba (assembly GCA_948472305.1). Lineage (NCBI taxonomy): Eukaryota > Viridiplantae > Streptophyta > Magnoliopsida > Fabales > Fabaceae > Vicia > Vicia faba. The sequence continues at coordinate 64,550,044 of OX451735.1, forward strand.
CTAAGTGACGAAAAATTAACTGAGGCCACTGAGGGTCTCAGGATGAAATTTGAAGAAGTCAAAATTTCTGATGGTCAAATGCTGGGAGTAAATATGGTGGACTTCGAACAGCCCAACGCTGAAATGGAAGAAGTGGAACGCTGTTTGGAGAGGGAGAGAGAGAAAAGAAGAGAGAACTTACCTAGAAAAGACGCGAGTTTGCGCGAATACCTCTTCCACTGTCATAAGAAAAACCAGGATAAGTTATTGTGCCCAAGGTGCAGCATCATCTGCAACCCTAGAATTGCTGCTGAGTTCGAAAGGGCCCAGCACGAATGAACAGGGGTCAACTGGAGGCAAGACAACCAATTGTACAGAGTCTATCCAAAAGCTGATGAAAGTCTGCTCGAATTCTTGGTTCGTTGCCACAAGATTGGAACAGAGTGTTTAATATGTCCCAGATGTGCAGCGGTGTATGATAAAGAAATGGCTGAAGCGTTCGAGAGAATTCCGTTTGCATCAGGCTGGGGGCACCAAGGCAGAATGCCTTCGAATCCTGTTAACACTGGAAGAAATATGCCAAGGAGGCCAGATAGCCCTTACCCCAGGGGAGCAAAGAAAGTTTCCTTTAAACTACCTGCAGAAATCCCCACTGACAGATGGCTGTAGGTGAAGGCTGATAAGGGAAAAGGAAAGTGGCGCAGCTATGACTAATGAGGCAGGACTGTGATGGCTTACAGGAGGCAATTCAATTCAAATAGGAGGGAAGAAATAAGACTGGAGAATTACAAAGGCAAAAATCCAATGTCTCGCTCTCAATGGCGTAGACACCAGAGAAACAAAAAAGCTGAAAAGGATTCGAAGCCTATGGGGATAGGAGAATCTAGTACCAATAACCCAACATCAGTGAACCAGACTGGGGGCAAACCCCCAGTGTCCAGGAAACTTTTTTCACCAAAGAAAGACATTGAAGAAAATAAGACTCAGAAGGAGGCTGCAAACGAAGAGGACTTGATGACTGATGACTTCGAATCGGAGGGGGAATCCTTCTTTAATGCAATCTGCAATGTAGTTTCAGTGCTGCCTTGTGAGTACAATCAGGATACAGAGGTTTATGCTGGTGAGGAGATTGACGAGGACGAAATGGCCAAACATAGGCCAGTGTGTTATTATGTGATGAACAATGGAGCGGTCGAAGAGCAAAACGCTTTCTTCAAAAAGCCAGACGAAGGAATGAAGAACCATCTAAAACCCTTATTCATCAGGGCAAAGGTGGAGCAATATGGTGTGAACAAGGTTCTGGTGGATGGTGGAGCTGCTGTTAATTTGATGCCTCAATTCATGCTAAAAAGGATAGGAATGCAGGATTCATATGTTAGACCTCACAACATGGTGCTTTCAAATTATGAAGGAAAGGTTGGCAAGACTTTGGGAGTAATACAAGTTAACTTGACAGTTGGTTCCCTCACAAGACCAACAATGTTTATGGTCATTGTTGCGAAGGCAAACTATAATCTGTTGCTTGGCAGGGAATGGATCCATGGAATTGGCGCAGTGCCTTCTTCAATGCATCAAAGGTTGGTGTTGTGGAGAGACGATGGAGTTGTCGAAAACATAGAAGTAGACCAAAGTTACTATATGACAGAAATCAACAACGTGGACAAAAGAAACTTCGATCGAAATATGGCCAACATAGGGCCATGTCACCTGCCTGAGGAATATTTCGAGCCCAATGAGAACGCTTACTATTCTTTAACCCTTCGTCCCAATGGATTCCAATGGGATAGGGAAATCATGTGGGACGGGCAGGAGATTGAGGAAGATGGAGAGACTTCGACGATACGACTAACTAGCTGGAAAAACGAAGATCATTATGACTGAGTCAAGTTACTACCAAAAGATTTCGGCCTATCTGGCTGAGAACAAACGAAAAACGGCTCTCGAAGCCGAAATACAAAACATGGTTGTCGAAGCCATAGATAAAAAAGAAAAAACAAAAAAAGAAATAGCAAATCCTGAGGGAAACCACTCACCTCCACCCTGTGATGGATAAACTTCCGAGCTAGTGGATCAACGGCTAGATGCCATTTATGATCAAGAGCCTTTGGGGTTCGAGAAGGATCTAGAGTCAACAAGAGCTAAGATGCTGGCGCAAGATCCTTTGGAGGAAGTTGATATTGGGATTGGCGTTGAAAAAAGAGTTACGTACTTCAGTGCGAAACTCAGTCCCAGTCTAAAAGGCAAGGTGGTCGAAGTGCTCAAACAAAACAGAGATTGCTTAGCCCGGGACTACGACGAAATGCCTGGTTTAAAGAGGGAACTGGTGGAACATAGGCTTCCGATCAAGGATGGCAAGAAGCCCATCAAGCAGATGCCTAGACGATTCGCCCCAGCAATTCTCTCAAAAATAAAGGCAGAGGTGGAACGGCTCCTTCGATGCAAGTTTATCAGGACCACAAGGTACGTAGAATGGCTTGCTAATATTGTACCTGTTGTTAAAAAAATGGCTCTTTACGAATTTGCATAGATTTTAGGGATTTAAATACCGCCACCCCAAAAGATGAATATTCCATGCCTATAGCAGAAATGCTGATTGATTCTGCCGCGGGTTTCGAATACCTGAGTATGTTAGATGGATACTCTGGGTATAATCAAATTTTTATTGCTGAGGATGATGTTCCCAAAACTGCGTTCAGATGTCCAGGCGCCTTAGGCACTTATGAATGGGTAGTTATGCCCTTTGGACTAAAAAATGCTGGGGCAACATATCAGAGGGCAATGAACACCATTTCCCATGATTTCATTGAATCATTTATGCATATTTATATAGATGACATATGTGATCGGTGGAAATAGAACTGATTGTTTTGGAATGCTGGTTCGCGTTTGCGTTTGTATTCGCAAAATGCCGCGGTAAGCAAGAGTCGCCACTATCTTTTATTTTATCCAACAAGGAAAGGACAAAAGCACAGAAAAATTCCTTTTCGAGATTTTTCTCGGGTTCGAGAGGTAGATTATAGAAAGAGAAGATGTTAGCACCCTTTCTATCTGTGGTTATCCACGGGCTCTTAGGTACTTGCTCACTATGTTTTCAAATGTTTGTTTTTCTTTGTGTTTATGGGTTTTGAAAAGAGTTTTGTTTGAAAACTTCGATTTAACTCTTGTTTCTGTCCTCAAGAGTGTATGAAGTGTTTTTGAAAGCTTTGTTTGAAAAGTGTAAGTGTGAAAAATTTGTTTTGTTTTGAAAGAGCAAGTACCTGAGAACCTCTACCTACTCAAAAGGGAATTAAACTGTGCAAATGTCCTTTAGACAGTGCTATCCCACTATTGAGGAGTAGGTAGCACCGTCGTTGGAGTTTTCGGGTCAATTCAATTAAGGGACGTGTGGTCACTAAAGCAATGTTAGGACGCCTTAGCGGTAACCCTAATGTCTTAGATCATTTTTCCGAGGCAACCGTTTCGAGGCAACTTTGATCTTTAGACAGGAGGACGACCTCTAAAACACCCTATACTCAATGACCACGTCGAGGCAACCAAGTGAGGCATACCCTAAGAGTGGCATGTGCACGTGTGTCAGGTTTCAATTATGTTATATTTGTACATGTCATGGTGAGATACGATTGATTTTAATTTAAGATAAGTCTTGACATGCATAGCCAAGTTAACATCTAGCAGTTTAATAATTGCGGAAAATAAACTAAGCTATTACAAGGCGTCGGGTATTTACATCGCCAAAAACAAACCCTTGAAAAAGTAAATTGCGGGAAATAAATAAAAGCGATAAAAAGGTCTTAATTAAAGCTATTACATCCTCGGAACAATTACATAATAATGGATAAAAAATAATAGGAATCAAAAATCACACGCGCGAGAAAAAATTGAATCGGAATGTTTTAGGGTTTTGACCCTTTTTTGAGAAAGAAGGAAGTTTTTATTATTTATGAATTAAATTAAATTAAACCTAAAACTAATTAATTAATAAAAAGAAATATTTTTGGTTTTTTAATGTCTCAAGGAAATAAATAAATAAAAAAAATAAAATGATTAAAAGTTGTCAAGAACCCTAATTCTAATTTATTTTATTTATTGTAAAAAAAGTTAGAACTATCCTAATTAAACTAAATTAGTTAATTATATTTATTTACAAAAATAATAAATTAAGGGTGAATTTAATAAATAATAATAAAAAATATCATATTTTAGTTTTCTGATTTTATCATGAAAAATTAATTTGGTTAATTAAATAATAATTATTATTATTAATAATAAAACAATTAAATGGAAAATATAAAAAGAGGAAAAAGGAATAAACCCAGGGGGGTGTTGGCCCAAGTTAGGAGGTATATCAGCAATTCTGAAGCCCAATAATGCTCAAGCCTGTTTGACTTTTGTGATCATCCACATGCTTGTTGACTGGGGAATATGGTGATCCTTCCATCTAGGCCATTGGATTCCAGTCTGAAGACAACTGGCGTGTTGAGATTTGAGATGTATGGTATACCACCTTTTGAAAGCTGCATGTGAACACATAAAGAAAAAATGGAATAAGTGTTTTGGGGGACCTGGGATTCGAACCCAGGTCCCAACGCTCATTGGACGTTCACTCAACCACTCCACCAACCTGCCTCAATTGATATTGGAATAATAAGTATTCATTATATATGCAAACCAATCAATATGCTGAAATTATAAAGACAAACACGCACTTTTTCAAATTAACCAATGGGACGCCAACACCTCATCATCTTCTTCGTTTGTACCTGCATATTCAGAATTAGATAGCGGGGGTTTTAACCTCCACCATCTAGCTGCACGAAAAATAGCGATTAGAAATCTAGCAAGCATAAATATTTCGCGAGGGGTGGTTCTTGTTCGTCTGGGTCTAACGATTTCAACCATGTGTCTTATGAGTCCTAATTTTGCCTGGTTCAGAAAGCCCTAATTTAAAGCTCAAGAACCCTAAAAAATCAGTCATGGCACCTTTTGATTCAGGGCGTTATAGCTCAATTAAATTATACCATTAGCTTCGTATGGTTCCTAGCAACACAAATCAAACACAAAAGCATGTTAAATATGCATGAATTAAGAAATACGATTCTAAATAAAAAAGGCAAACCATGAAACTGTGTGCAACGATTCTTTGAGCTTTGGTGCGTGAATTCAATTGCAAAATGTTCCTGACACTTCCTGCAATGTGTTTGAATGAATAGAATGCTTTGAATTGGCCTAGGTTGCAAGAATATGTTTTCACTTTTCTTGGAAATTCTTGAATATGACAGGGTTGTTTCTGCAGCTTTTTACACGTTTTTTAGGTCATGGTTTGCTTGCATACATATAAGGCAATTGAATTAGGTCAAAATCTGGGCAAAAATCCATGTGCATTGATGATTGAATCCTTGATTGAAAAATCAAATATTCTTGATTTTCATGATTGAACAAACTTGCCAAAATTGGATTTTTTGATATCTTTGACTTGTGCACGAATTTGCCAGCATGTTTAGGTCATATTTGCTTCACAAAAAGATTTAAAAAACAAATCTTCTATTTTCTTATGATTTAAATTGATTAAATGAATTAATATTAATTAAAAATCCAATTAATCAATAAAAATAAGAAAATAAATCCAAATAATCTTGATGGGTCGTGCATAGGTCATGGGTGAAGTTTCAAGAAGAGATTTGAGGCCCATTAGCAAAAATAAGGTGTTTTGAGCAAAGTTGACTTTTGCAAATTCATGAAAATTTCCCAACTTCTCCAATGCACAACTTGCTCAATTTTGATCATATGACCATGTTCCTGGACATTTTGGAAAGCTATTGAAGTCCTCTAACCAATTCCTTTGGTACCATGTCATTTGGATTTACCAATCTCAAGTTATGGCCTTTGACCCAAAGTGCACTTTTGTTGACCTTTGAAATTGACCTATAATGTAAAAATTGGTAACTTCTTGTGAGAGCATTTCTTGAACTTGGAGTATGAAGATGGATTGTAGGAAATTGCATCCTCTTCAAAATGAGCATTGGATGGAATTTTTCTGACAAACCATTAAAAAGTTATGCCCTGGTCAAGATACAGTTGACTTTTCTACTGTCCAAAAATAGTAACTTTTTGCATCTTGATGATTTTTGAGCCATCCTTGTGGAATCATGATCAAGACTTGATCAAATGATGATTGTGACCTCAAAATAAGATGTTGACCAAAAATTCTGACTTTTGACTGCAAAATGACCATTTTGCCCTTGCAGTTGACTGTGGATCAAATGAGGCTTTTGACTATGCAAATTGGCACTGTGAGTCTTAAAACTTGGCATGTAGGTGCTTGAGGATGTATATAGGCCTATGAGACTTGATTAAACCATTGAAAACCCCAAATTCCTTGAAAGAACCAAAACCCTAATTTCAGCTGTCTTATGAGGTGTTTGGACTGTACAACCCTTGAGCCATTTTGAATAATTTGAAGATTATTCTTGACAAATCTTGAGGAATATGAGAGTGAAAATTTTGGGGTACAACAGTTGCCCCTGTTCAATCTTCTTAAACCTGAGGATGTAGATTGGCTTGCGTGCCTTTTGTGATCCGAGGGTGGAAGATGATTGAACACTAAAGTGCCCAGAAATTTGCACTCGCATGGTGTGGTATCAGCAATGTGATGTCAGGAATGGGCTTACAGATGCCATTTGGAGGGATGATGGATAGGAGGATGGGCTTATAGATGCCATCTGGAGATTGTTGGTAGGTAATTTTGTCTTCGTTGACAGGTTGTCTTCATTGACGGGTTGTCTTCATTGACGGGTTGTCTTCATTGACGGGTTGTCTTCATTGACGAGTTGTCTTCATTGACGGGTTGTCTCTATTGACGGGTTGTCTTTATTGATGGGTTGTCTTCATTGACGGGTTGTCTTCATTGACGAGTTGTCTTCATTGACGGGTTGTCTCTATTGACGGGTTGTCTTCATTGACGAGTTGTCTCTATTGACGGGTTGTCTTCATTGACAGGTTGTCTCTATTGACAGGTTTGCATCAGAGAAATCTTTAGGAATCGATTTAACTGGTTTTGTCTCCATTGACTGGCTTCGCCTCAGAAAAATCTTTAGGAATCGATTTAACTGATTTTGTCTCCATTGACTGGCTTGGCTTCAGAAAAATCTTTAGGAATCGATTTAACTGGTTTTGTCTCCTTTGACGGCGTTCGTATCAGAAAAATCTTTAGGAATCGATTAATCTGGTTTTGTCTCCATTGACTGGCTCTGCCTCAGAAAAATCTTTTGGAATCGATTTAACTGATTTTGTCTCTATTGACTGGCTTTGTCTCCTTTGACTGGATTTGTCTCCTTTGACTGGATTTGTCTCCTTTGACTGGATTAGCATAAGAAAAATCTTTAGGAATCGATTAATCTGGTTTTGTCTCCTTTGACATAGCTGAGAATTTAACTGCATCTTTCCTGAAAGGTCAGTCATATGCAATGCATGATATGGATCAAGCAATGATGTTCTCAACATAAATGAGATTGTATGATATGATGCGTATATGCATGTATCATGATGTATGAAAATGTGATGTTTTAGCTGGGGAAAATAAATCTCGGAGCTGCTGGAGAATAGAGTTGAATTCTTCGTTTTCGCTGGGGATGATGAACAAAGATGATTGCGTGAATAAACCTGCAGGAGGAAAGAACTCCATTGGGGAATAAACCGATGGAGAGATTACTCCGAGGGGAATTACTCTGTGGGGAAGAGATGCTCTGCTGAGATTTTAACGATAACTCCGCTGGGGATTCCGTTGATAAGCTCTATTGGAGATTTTGATGATGAACTCCGCTGGGGATAGAAAGAACTTCGTTGGGGATGATCTTTCCGTTGCAACTTACTGAGGATAACCCAGTTAGACTCCTGTGGGGATAACCTCTGAATTTGGCTGGGGAGAGATATTTGCACTCTGCAGGGGACAAGCTTCCAGAATCTACTGGGGAGATGATTCAACTCTGGAGGGGAAGCTTTTTCATACCGTGCTGAGAAATATTGACTCCACTGGGGTATCTTGTATTCCGCCGGGGAACATTCTTATATTCCGTCGAGGAATATTAAGACTGTCGGGGATGCTTGCTGAGGAATATCTTTATACTCCGCTAGGGAATATTAAGATCTACTGGGGGTACCCAACCTTTTCAAGACTGATGGTAGACCAACTCTGCTTGGGGAGAGTATTGCTGATTTGTTCATGGTTGCAAGTCTCAGTGGGGAGAGCTTCCATTACTGTCTTACTCTTGGGGAGTGAAGGAATCTTGGTCACATTCTTCAGCCGAACTTACCTTGGTACCTTGGTGGACCGAGCAACTAGATCGCTTAGACAATTCTTATTGCCCCTACTTCTGATATCACCCGTAATTAGTCCTTTATTTCACATGCAAATATGTATGAGTAGTAATTAATGTCAAATGTATATATCAAAAATGAACATTGGACGTTCTTTGCAAAACAAAACAGATAAAGGAAAAAACAATTTGCAATTTGTCTGAAAAATGAGCTTGTATTGATTTTGAAGTTTGCCTGTAAATAGGCGTTTTTGTACAAGAGGCTGACGTCCTAGTAAGAGAACGCCGTCGAACAAATAGGGTTTATACAGTTTGTAAAAAGAAACAAAACAACTATGTGAAAAATCCCAATGGGTTCCAACTCTGCTATCGCCTTTATGTCTTCAAGCATCTCATCACTTTGCTGCTTAGTTGGAGATGAAGCTGATTGACCGGTGTCGTCTGAGCCTGATAGTCGATACCGAAGTCTGGATGCAGGGTGATCCAATGAGACATAGTATTACGCTTATCCCTAATTTTTGCCTGGACCTCCCTTTCGGGTTTTCAGTCCACCGGGATACCCATTTTTGCCCAAGCCGCCTTTTCAGGTTTTCGACTTGCCGGGTGTACAGATTTTTTTATTTTCATCCCTTATTTTTGCCCGAACCCTTTTGGTTCGCCGGGAAGCCCTTATTTTTGCCTAGGCCAGTCAACCTAGCGGGTCTTTAATTATGCATAGTATCTTTTTACTATGTCTGCATTGGCAGGGTGAGGAAGGTCGTCACCATCCATGGTGGTTAGAATCATCGCTCCTCCTGAGAAGATATTCTTAACCACAAATGGCCCTTCGTACGTAGGGGTCCATTTGCCCCTGGGATCACCTTGAGGTAGAATGATGCGCTTGATTACCAGGTCCCCGACTTGATACTCTTGTCGTCTGACTTTCTTGTTGAATGCCTTGATCATCCGTTTTTGGTACGTCTGACCATGACAAATAGCAGTGAGTCTCTTTTCGTCGATTAGATTCAGTTGATCAAGCCGAGTCTGGATCCAGTCATCTTCGCTCAAACCTGCATCCTTCATGATCCGGAGAGAGGGTATCTGAACTTCAATGGGTAGGACTGCCTCCATGCCATAGACCAAGGAAAAGGGTGTTGCCCCTGTTGATGTCCGTGTTGAGGTACGGTATCCATGAAGAGAAAATGGTGACATCTCGTGCCAATCTTTGTAGGTCACTGTCATCTTCTACACAATCTTCTTAATGTTCTTATTAGCTGCTTCTACAGCCTCATTCATCTTCGGCCGGTAGGGAGAAGAGTTGTGGTGTTGTATCTTGAATTGCTCGCAAAGCTCAGTGATCATCTTGTTGTAAAGATTGGTACCATTATCCATAATGATCCTCTCTGGTACACCGTATCGACAGATCAGGTTGTGCCGAATGAACCGTGCCACGACATTCTTGGTTATAGTGGCAAAGGAAGCTGCTTCAACCCACTTTGTAAAGTAATCGATTGCTACCAGGATGAAGTGATGCCCGTTGGATGTCGTAGGTATGATCTCACCGATCATATCAATGCCCCACATTGCAAAAGGCCAAGGCGTTGTCAAGATGTTCAAAGGAACTGGAGGAATGTGCACCTTATCAGTATAGACCTGGCATTTGTGACATGTCCGAGAATGCTGATAACAGTCGGCTTCCATTGTGGACCAGTAATATCCTGCCCGAAGGATTTTCTTTGCCATGGTATATCCACTGGAGTGAGTCCCGAAAGTACCTTCATGCAACTCTGCCATGATCCTTTCTGCTTTAGTCTTATCCACACAACGCAGTAAGGTTGAATCATGGTTTAGCTTGTAAAGAATGTCATTGCTGAGGAAGAACTTTGCCGTGAACCTTCTCAGAAACTTCTTGTCATTAACGGATGCACTCTCGGGGTATTCTTGAGCTTCAAGGTACCTCTTCACTTCATGATACCAAGGTTTTTCTGTTACCTCTTCAGTCTCAAGATCGCAGCAGTGTGCAGGTTCATCCAATTTCCAAATAATGATTCGGGGAGCCTCGTTGTCCCATTTGACTTTGAACATAGAAGACATCGTAGCTAACGCGTCCGCCAACTGATTCTCCTCTCTTGGGAAATGTTCAAAGGTTATCTCCTCAAAATGGGGAAGCAACGTTAATACATACTCCTTGTAAGGAATAAGATTTGGGTGTTTCGTATCCCACTCGCCTTTGATCTGACTGATCACGAGAGCGGAATCTCCGAAGACACTCAGAAACTTGATCCTTAGGTCAATTGCAGCTCGAAGACCCATGATGCATGCTTCATACTCCGCCATGTTGTTGGTGAAGTTGAAACATAGCCGGGCGGTGAGTGGAGTATGTGAGCCTTTAGGAGATATGATCACAGCACCAATACCGTTACCCAAAGCGTTTGAGGCTCCATCAAAGTGCATAGACCATCTGGATCCTTCCTCAGGTCCTTCATCCGGTCCAGGTATCTCACAATCAGTTACTACCATGATATTCTCGTCTGGAAATTCAAAGTTCATAGACTGGTACTCATCCACTGCCTGATGTGCCAAATGGTCTGCCAACACACTTCCCTTGATTGCTTTTTGAGTCGTGTACTGGATGTCATATTCAGTCAAGATCATCTGCCATCTTGCTATTCTTCCGGACAAGGCAGGCTTTTCGAAGATATACTTGATTGGATCCATCTTTGAAATTAATAGAGTAGTGTGAGTCAGCATATACTGTCTCAGCCGGCGAGCAGCCCATACCAAAGCGCAGCAAGTTTTCTCGAGCAGTGAGTATCGAGTCTCACAGTCGGTAAACTTTTTGCTAAGGTAATAAATAGCGTGCTCTTTTTGGCCAGACTCGTCATGCTGCCCCAACACACATCCCATCGAGTTGTCGAGTACTGTCAAGTATAAGATTAGAGGTCTCCCTTCAACCGGTGGCATAAGAATAGGTGGTTCTTGGAGATACTCTTTGATTCTTTCGAAAGCGGTCTGACATTCATCGTTCCAACGTACTACTTGATCTTTCTTTAGTAGCTTGAAGATTGGTTCACAAGTAGTAGTTAGGTGCGAGATGAATCAGGCAATGTAGTTCAACCGTCCTAGAAAGCCTCTGACTTCTTTTTCTGTCTTGGGAACTGGCATCTCTTGTATGGCTTTTACCTTGGCAGGGTCCACTTGAATACCTTTGTCGCTTACGACGAAACCCATCAGTTTTCTAGATCTCACCCCGAAGGTGCACTTGTTCGGGTTCAACCTTAATTTGTACAGCTTCAACCGGTCAAACAACTTCTGTAGATGGTCAAGGTGTTCCTCCTCAGTTTGGGACCTTGCAATCATATCATCGACGTATACTTCAATCTCATGATGGATCATATCATGAAACAGAGCAACCATGGCACGCTGGTACGTTGCCCCAACATTTTTCAACCCAAAAGGCATGACCTTGTAGTAAAAGGTGCCCCACTGAGTAACAAAAGTGGTCTTCTCCATGACTTCAGGAGCCATCTTTATTTGATTATAACCAGAGAAACCGTCCATAAAGGAGAATACCTTATGTTGAGCAGTGTTGTCAACCAGAACGTCGATGTGAGGCAGAGGGAAGTCATCCTTAGGGCTCGCCCTGTTCAAATCCCTGTAGTCAACACACATTCGGACCTTACCATCTTTCTTCGGTACCGGAACCACATTGGTAACCCACTGAGGGTAAGAAGTGACTGCTAGAAAACCGGCGTCAAATTGTTTCATAATCTCAGCCTTGATTTTTTCGGACATCTCTGGACGCATGCGGCGAACCTTTTGTTTTACCAGAGGGCATTATTCCTTAGTAGGCAGGTGATGAACCACGATGTCGGTATCCAACCCAGGCATATCTTCGTAAGACCAGGCAAAGATTTCCACGTAGTCATGCAGCATCTGAATCAACCGTTGTTTCACACCAGACTCTAGATTGGCACCAATCTTGACTTCCTTCTTGTCTGTCTCAATACCCAGATTTATCGTTTCCACTGGCTCTTCATGTGGCTGAATGGCCCTCTCTTCCTGGAGTAGCAGTCTTGCAAGCTCACCAGTCACTTCGCAATCATCTTCACCTTCGTCTTCGGCCAAGTTGATCAGATTTTCGAAGTCATAACTGGCAGTAGCAGAGTCGTTACCAGTGAGATCCAGAGTGGATTGGGACCTGTATATGTGAGTGTGTGTAAATAGCTGTTTTGCAATATATAATAAAGAAAGACAAGGAGCGCAAGATTTGAAATGCAAAAAACGTCCAATGCTTTTATTAATGATATATGAAAATGACACACAAAAGCCCTCACAAATGAAGCCACGGTGCCCCGGGTAAGACATCGGGCCATAAAGTTTCACAATATTGTCTGTTACAAATTCAAAATAAAGGAGTTCATTACTGAGTAACAAAAGTAATAGGGATGAAGTCTTTCGTTGTCCAGTTGTTTGGTCCACCGTTAGTCGTAGGGTAGATCCAGCTGTCGAATTCAGATTCCTCCACGTCATCTTCAATGGTATTTACTCCCGAGTTGCTGATGAACACAGGAGGTCTTCCAATCCTTGCACTACGAACAACCCTTTGAGCTTCTGCAGTGAAACCCAAACCAAACTTGTCAGTCTTCTGAGTGAAATCAGGAAGTCGGCCCCAGTTTGCGTACTCACCCTTCTCAACAACAACCCGGGCATCCTTTAAGGAAGCCATCTTCAAAGGAGAATCTTTAATCACAGTCTCAGCTGATGCCAGTGTCTGAGGAACCTCTTCAAAATGTTGGAATGGAGTCTCAATGAATTCCCCATCCATCTCTATGTACCGGAACGAGTTGAGGTGGCTGACCATATACTCTTCCTCCCCCTGAACTGTCACAACCTTCCCTTTGACCGGGTATTTCAGCTTCTGATGTAGTGTGGAGGTCACAGCTCCCGCTTTATGGATCCATGGACGACCCAGCAAACAAGAATAGGACGGCTGAATGTCCATCACATAGAATGTAGAATCAAAAACCTGAGAACCAACTCTGATTGGAATATCGACTTCACCATGCACCATCCTTTTAGACCCATCAAAGGCCCAGACAACAATGTTACTTGGCTTTAGCTCCAGCCCTTCGCAATCCAACTTGTCTAGAGCTTTCTTGGGCAAGACGTTCAATGAGGAACCAGTGTCAACCAGCACATGTGCAAGAGTAGTGCCCCCGCATTCAATGGAGACATGCAGGGCATTATTATGGTTCTTCCCTTTAGCAGTCAGATCAGCGTCGGAGAAACCCAAACCATTATCAACAGTTAAATTGGCCACACAATCGGTAAACTGATCAGCTGACGTCTCTTGTGGCACGTGGGCCGTCTTCAGGAAGGTAATCAGGGCCTTGGCATGGGCCTCTGAACATAACAACAGTGATAACATAGAAATCTTGGAGGGGGTTTGCCCCAGCTGCTCAACTACATTATAATCACTCTTCTTGATGAACTTAAGAATCTCTTCCATCTCCTATTTGGAAGCTTCAACATTGATGGTCTTTGGTGCCTCCGTCTGGGCAGGCATATCAGTGGCGATCCCTTTGCCCCGAGCGTCAGATGACTCGGTAACAGGGGTAGAAATAGGAACTTGATCAGGAAGGGAAGTGGGTACACTTGCAGGTGTGATGACAATAGGTCTCTGGATAGTTGGTGGCGCAATATCTGGTGAGAAAAGTCTACCGCTGCGGGTGACTTTGGCAGGCCTGGTGATGTTGCTGACGCCGGTACTTGTATCAAACTCTTGCTTAACTCCGAGCACATAAACATCTGCCCCATAGTGCCAAGGGACCGCTTTGTCGGATGTATAGGGGATGGGCCCCGGAACAGTGATGATTATAGGTGCAATCTTCTGAGCAAGCATAATTTTGGCAGGCTTCCTCGAGGGAGCCTTGGGAGAATTATTGAAAATGGTAACAATGGACACTTCTTCAGTAGGGGTAGCAGGAACAACAATCTTTTCAAACAGGATTTCTTTATTATCCATCAGGTTTTGGATACCTGACTTCAAAGATGGGCAACCAGTAGGTGAAACAGAACATAGATGGCAACCTTTACTACATCCCGGAAATAAACCGGCTAGCAACAGGTTCCTCTTGACGGTCAGCAGCGGAGTAACAATATCATCCACAGAGGCTACAAACAGGTCTTCCTCTACAGCATTCACTCCATGCTTGGGCATGGGAGCAGTCACAACATTGGGCCTTTCGGGCGCTTCGAACTCTATCTCTTTAGCATCAATCAGGTCTTGGACCTTATTCTTCAGAGTCCAACAGTCATCCGTATTATGTCCCGGGATGTCAGAGTGATAAGCGCAGCGGGCGTTAGGATTGTACTTTGGAGAAGTAGTATTCGGATTCTTAGGAGCTTCCCTTAGAGTCACCAAATTGGTTGTCAGCAACTGCGGAAATATCTGGGACAAGGTCATGCTGAGTCGAGTGAACTGCCTTCTAGGTATCTCACCCCTTTGTTGGTTGTGATGCTGAGGAGCACCAGCAGGTTTTGAAATGACCATCGCGTTGACAGCTTGGCGGTGTTCAGATCTATTTGGTCTCCTTGAACCATAGACATCACTATATTCCTTCTTGAATGGTTTCTTCTCAGTGCTCGAGGAGGCACCCTTCTGTATTTTCCCAGACTTGATACCAGCTTCAATTCTCTCACCAGTCAGGATAAGGTCTGTAAACCCGACTGAAGAATTTCCAATCAAATGGTTGAAGAACGGACCAGATAGGGTCCCCAAGAACATATCCACAAGTTCACGGTCAGTTAAAGGTGGCTGCACCCTTCCGGCAAGGTCTCTCCACTTTTGAGCATACTCCTTAAATCCTTCACCCGTCCCTAGTGACATACCCTGGAGTTGGGTACGCGTAGGAGCGAGGTCGGAATTATACTGATACTGCTTATAGAATGCAGTAGCCAAATCTTCCCAGTTGCGGATACTGGCTCCATTCAGCTGATAGAACCATTCGAGTTGAGTCCCTGAAAGACTATCCTGAAAGAAATGGATCCACAAATTCTTGTCAGTAGTGTAAGGTTGGATCTTCCTTACATACGACCGGAGGTGCAACTTTGGGCAGGAAGCTCCATCATATTTGGCAAAAGCAGGTGCCTTGAACTTATGGGGAATCACCACCCTAGAGGATAAGCCTAGGTCTCCAAAGTCCAACCCGAGCACATTCTGTATCTCCATAGCACTTAAACGATCCTCCAGTTGTTTGTACCTATCCTCAGCAGGAGGGTACTGCTCTTCATCATAATCCGTCTCGTTGTCGGAGACCACGGGACTAGGAACCCTTCTCTCTTGTGGGCTGTCTTTCCCCACAGATGAAGTTGTCATATCAACCTCATTCTGCAGTCCATTCCCAAATCTGCGTCCAGCGTTGAACAAGACGGTCCTCTTCTTCTTCTTCTTTTTCAGAATCAGAGTCTTCAACTCCTTTTGACCCTGGGCTAGGCTCATAACAAACTCTTGGAACTGGACATTCTGGGCCTGGAGGGCCTTGATAGCTTGTTCAGTGGAAGGTTCAGAAGTCATGATGATTGCTGAAATAAACAGCGAATAAGATAAGTGACCTGTAAAAAGGGTACCTGTTATGCATATGATGAAATGAGATGCGTATGATTTATGTTTTCAAAGACAATCGGGATTCAACTTTGTATACGAAAAAGGAAACACACTTTATTAGATTTAACGTCAGAATTTAAATTGTTCAACAAACCGCCCTTAGGCGTTACAAGAATGAAAATACTGAAAAGTAAACAAAAGCTGTAAAAGAAACATTAAGGGTCCATCACTGCTCCCATGGCCTCTTCTTCTCAGTGCGGATATAATCGTTCAGGATCCGCTCGTTCTCTAATTGCTTTGTCAGCTTCTGGATCTTCTGTTCCTGTTCATTGAACCTTTCCCGATAAGAATCCCGTTCTTCCTGCAGTTGCGCCCAAGACCTCTTTAGTGTGCCAACATCAGTGGGTGCATGAGGACGGAGAGTAGTTGGAGGAACCCTGTCTTTATCAGCAATTTCAAGAATAACAGGCCTGACAGCTTTGTATGGCATACCTAACTTCTGAGCACGGATGCAGACCCATCTGAAATAGGACTCCATTGGCAGAGAAGTTTTTGGTCCCAACTCATGTGGGTCAGCTTTGTGAACTCTATCCCAAGCCTTGATGAATCTACGACGCAGCTCGTTGCTATCTACCTGAAAATCAAAGACGATATGAGGTATCAACATCTCATGAGGCCCTTCTCTTCTAGCTCTTCCATACTGACGGAGAGCTAAACATGAGTTATAAGAGATTCCACCACGGGTTCCGATCAATGGAACATTAGGATACTCTCCACAACGATCAATGACAGCCACCTCATCTAAGCCTCTGAGAGTCCAAGTAATGTCTTTATCAGTGAGAGACATTATCCTATGAGCCCAGCCCCTTCCTTCTTTGTTCTTCAGTACGAACTTAGGGAGGTGCGAAATAAACCACCTCTCCAATAAAGGAGCACAACACCACAAAGTTCCCCGTCTTCGAGCAGTACGAGCATAGAGCTGATAAAGGACATCACCCAAGATAGTGGGTACAGGGTTCCGAGAGATGAAGATCCTTATGGCGTTAACATCAACAAAGGTGTCGGGATTTGGAAACAATACTAGACCATAGATCAAGAGAGCCAGAATGTCCTCGTACGCTTGAAAGTTTAAGTCATTCCAGAAACCATTAGCTTTGCCAACCAGAAATTTAGCCAAAAAGCCCTTAACTCCACTTCTAGTTTCCCAGTTAGCCATTACTTCTTCTTTGGTCAAGTGAAGGGCTGCAGCAATCTCTTCAGGCCTAAGAGTCTTTTCCTAACCAGTGAATGGAGTCTGTTCCAAAATAGGGGTACCAAGCAAATCAGAGAATTCTTCCAGGGTAGGGACCAGCTGGAAGTCTTGAAAGGTGAAGCAATGGTATAGCGGATCATAAAACTGGACCAGGACACTTATCAGTTGTAAGTCCCACTTTGCAGTGACTAAACCGAGAAGAGAACCATGTTTCCTGATGAAGGAAGTAGTGTCTGGAATCATGTCAACCAATTCCTTAAGCAAAGTAGGTGGTTGAACAAAGTTGAGCCGGATAGTATTCCTACGCATGGGCATCATGATGTCCTACAAAACAGAGCAAAGATGAAACCCTCTTGTCTTTGAAATGGGTTAGTCCTTATGCAGGATGCATGCAATGTTATGATGTTATGATGTTATGATAAAGGCACACCACAAGTATTCACAAAAGGAAAACATGGCAAAGGCACACAAGTCACACCAAAGAGCCCTTAGATTTCAGGCCAGCATGAAGTTTAGGTACTACCCTCTTTCAGTTTCAGTTGGTTAAGACCTGTCCTAAAAATAGTAACTGGGTTCTAGAGGATCTCAATATCACTGACTACCCTCAATCGGTCATAATTCCAGTTTGGCAACCTTTTCTTGCAGCCGGAACCATCGCGAGAGTTTAGTCTCAATGAGTGTAGCATACTGCTACTGTTCTATGGCCAAGTTGGTCAATTTAAGGTTCTAAGGTCAGTTGGTGCTTAATGACTCCTCAGAAGACCCATATTCTCCTCGTTCCAACACAAGGGATATCGGTACAGACCAAGGTGTCACACCAACGTAGCTACTGCTTCACCCGTGTCGGTCTACGCCGGACAGGTCCCTCACAGTTTATTGCTACTTACCTAAAAAAATGGTACCCCAGATCCGGGTTAGGATCTATAAAACTCCGATACAAGCCCACAAAGTTTAAAGCATACAAAGTAATACAATTGAAAACACAAGTGATCTAATCCTAAGGTACACCTCACTTATAAATCCCCAGCAGAGTCGCCAGTTCTGTGATCGGTGGAAATAGAACTTACTGTTTTGGAATGCTGGTTCGCGTTTGCGTTTGTATTCGCAAAATGTCGCGGTAAGCAAGAGTCGCCACCGTCTTTTATTTTATCCAACAAGGAAAGGACAAAAGCACAGAAAAATTCCTTTTCGAGATGTTTCTCGGGTTCGGGAGGTAGATTATAGAAAGGGAAGGTGTTAGCACCCTTTCTATCCGTGGTTATCCACGGGCTCTTAAGTACTTGCTCACTATGTTTTCAAATGTTTGTTTTTCTTTGTGTTTATGGGTTTTGAAAAGAGTTTTGTTTGAAAACTTCGATTTAACTCTTGTTTCTGTCCTCAAGAGTGTATGAAGTGTTTTTGAAAGCTTTGTTTGAAAAGTGTAAGTGTGAAAAATTTGTTTTGTTTTGAAAGAGCAAGTACCTGAGAACCTCTACCTACTCAAAAGGGAATTAAACTGTGCAAATGTCCTTTAGACAGTGCTATCCCACTATTGAGGAGTAGGTAGCACCGTCGTTGGAGTTTTCGGGTCAATTCGATTAAGGGACGTGTGGTCACTAAAGCAATGTTAGGACGCCTTAGCGGTAACCCTAATGTCTTAGATCATTTTTCCGAGGCAACCGTTTCGAGGCAACTTTGATCTTTAGACAGGAGGGCGACCTCTAAAACACCCCCTATACTCAATGACCACGTCGAGGCAACCAAGTGAGGCGTACCCTAAGAGTGGCATGTGCACGTGTGTCAGGTTTCAATTATGTTATCTTTGTACATGTCATGGTGAGCTACGATTGATTTTAATTTAAGATAAGTCTTGACATGCATAGCCTAGTTAACATACATCTAGCAGTTTAATAATTGCGGAAAATAAACTAAGCTATTACAAGGCGTCGGGTATTTACATCGCCAAAAACAAACCCTTGAAAAAGTAAATTGCTTGAAATAAATAAAAGCGATAAAAAGGTCCTAATTAAAGCTATTACATCCTCGGAACAATTACATAATAATGGATCAAAAATAATAGGAATCAAAAATCACACACGCGAGAAAAAATTGAATCGGAATGTTTTAGGGTTTTGACCCTTTTTTGAGAAAGAAGGAAGTTTTTATTATTTATGAATTAAATTAAATTAAACCTAAAACTAATTAATTAATAAAAAGAAATATTTTTGGTTTTTTAATGTCTCAAGGAAATAAATAAATAAAAAAATAAAATGATTAAAAGTTGTCAAGAACCCTAATTCTAATTTATTTTATTTATTGTAAAAAAAAGTTAGAACTATCCTAATTAAACTAAATTAGTTAATTATATTTATTTACAAAAATAATAAATTAAGGGTGAATTTAATAAATAATAATAAAAAATATCATATTTTAGTTTTCTGATTTTATCATGAAAAATTAATTTGGTTAATTAAATAATAATAATTATTAATAATAAAACAATTAAATGGAAAATATAAAAAGAGGAAAAAGGAATAAACCCAGGGGGGTGTTGGCCCAAGTTAGGAGGTGTATCAGCAATTCTGAAGCCCAATAATGCTCAAGCCTGTTTGACTTTTGTGATCATCCACATGGTTGTTGACTGGGGAATATGGTGATCCTTCCATCTAGGCCATTGGATTTCAGTCTGAAGACAACTGGCGTGTTGAGATTTGAGATGTATGGTATACCACCTTTTGAAAGCTGCATGTGAACACATAAAGAAAAAATGGAATAAGTGTTTTGGGGGACCTGGGATTCAAACCCAGATCCCAGCGCTCATTGGACGTTCACTCAACCACTCCACCAACCTGCCTCAATTGATATTGGAATAATAAGTATTCATTATATATGCAAACCAATCAATATGCTGAAATGATAAAGACAAACGCGCGCTTTTTCAAATTAACCAATGGGACGCCAACACCTCATCATCTTCTTCGTTTGTACCTGCATATTCAGAATTAGATAGCGGGGGTTTTTAACCTCCACTATCTAGCTGCACGAAAAAAAGCGATTAGAAATCTAGCAAGCATAAATATTTCGCGAGGGGTGGTTCTTGTTCGTCTGGGTCTAACGATTTCAACCATGTGTCTTATGAGTCCTAATTTTGCCTGGTTCAGAAAGCCCTAATTTAAAGCTCAAGAACCCTAAAAAATCAGTCATGGCATCTTTTGATTCAGGGCGTTATAGCTCCATTAAATTATACCATTAGCTTCGTATGGTTCCTAGCAACACAAATCAAACACAAAAGCATGTTAAATATGCATGAATTAAGAAATACGATTCTGAATAAAAAAGGCAAACCGTGAAACTGTGTGCAACGATTCTTTGAGCTTTGGTGCGTGAATTCAATTGCAAAACGTTCCTGACACTTCCTGCAATGTGTTTGAATGAATAGAATGCTTTGAATTGGCCTAGGTTGCAAGAATAGGTTTTCACTTTTCTTGGAAATTCTTGAATATGACAGGGTTGTTTCTGCAGCTTTTTACACGTTTTTTAGGTCAGGGTTTGCTTGCATACATATAAGGCAATTGAAATAGGTCAAAAGCTGGACAAAAATCCATGTGCATTGATGATTGAATCCTTGATTGAAAAATCAAATATTCTTGATTTTCATGATTGAACAAACTTGCCAAAATTGGATTTTTTGATATCTTTGACTTGTGCACGAATTTGCCAGCATGTTTAGGTCATATTTGCTTCACAAAAAGATTTAAAAAACAAATCTTCTATTTTCTTATGATTTAAATTGATTAAATAAATTAATATTAATTAAAAAATCCAATTAATCAATAAAAATAAGAAAATAAATCCAATTAAGCTTGACGGGTCGTGCATAGGTCATGGGTGAAGTTTCAAGAAGAGATTTGAGGCCCATTAGCAAAAATAAGGTGTTTTGAGCAAAGTTGACTTTTGCAAATTCATGAAAATTTCCCAACTTCTCCAATGCACAACTTGCTCAATTTTGATCATATGACCATGTTCTTGGACATTTTGGAAAGCTCTTGAAGTCCTCTAACCAATGCATTTGGTCCCATGTCATTTGGATTTACCAATATCAAGTTATGGCCTTTTACCCAAAGTGCACTTTTGTTGACCTTTGAAATTGACCTATAATGTAAAAATTGGTAACTTATTTTGAGAGCATTTCTTGAACTTGGAGTATGAAGATGGATTGTAGGAAATTGCATCCCCTTCAAAATGAGCATTGGATGGAATTTTTCTGACAAACCATGAAAAAGTTATGCCCTGGTCAAGATACAGTTGACTTTTCTGCTGTCCAAAAATAGTAACTTTTTGCATCTTGATGATTTTTGAGCCATCCTTGTGGAATCATGATCAATACTTGATCAAATGATGATTGTGACCTCAAAATAAGATGTTGACCAAAAATTCTGACTTTTGACTGCAAAATGAACATTTTGCCCTTGCAGTTGACTGTGGATCAAATGAGGCTTTTGACTATG
Organism: Vicia faba; assembly: GCA_948472305.1. Taxonomy (NCBI): domain Eukaryota; kingdom Viridiplantae; phylum Streptophyta; class Magnoliopsida; order Fabales; family Fabaceae; genus Vicia; species Vicia faba. Next base: position 64,571,662 of record OX451735.1, read on the forward strand.
CAAATTGGCACTGTGAGTCTTGAAACTTGGCATGTAGGTGCTTGAGGATGTATATAGGCCTATGAGACTTGATTGAACCATTGAAAACCCCAAATTCCTTGAAAGAACCAAAACCCTAATTTGAGCTGTCTTAGGAGGTGTTTGGACTGTACAACCCTTTAGCCATTTTGAATAATTTGAAGATTATTCTTGACAAATCTTGAGGAATATGGGAGGGAAAATTTTGGGGTACGACAACATAGTAGTCAAATCTGTTTCTGATGAGGATCATTTGACTCACCTTTTCCAGTCATTCGAAAGAATGAGAAAACATGGCTTAAAAATGAATCCTCTTAAATGTGCTTTCTTTGTTCAGGCTGGGGATTTCCTAGGCTTTGTGGTCCACAAGAAGGGGATCGAAATTAACTTGAACAAGACAAAGGCTATTATGGAGACGAAACCTCCATCAACAAAGAAAGAGTTGCAATCTCTATTAGGTAAAATCAACTTTTTAAGGAGATTCATATCTAATTTGAGTGTGCGAACTCTGGCTTTCTCTCCACTCCTCCGTCTCAACCAAGGGAATTTCGAATGGACGGTGCAACATCAGGAGGCATTCGAGAAAATCAAGGCCTATTTGATGCATCCTCTTATACTTGCACCCCCTTCTAAAGATAAGCCAATGAGACTGTATATCTCCGCCTCCAATGTAACTATAGGTAATATGTTGGCCCAAGAAAATGATGATGGCGTCGAAAGAGCCATCTACTATATTAGTAGGGTCCTAAATAAAGCAGAGACAAGGTATAGTAGCATTGAAAAACTATGTCTCTGTCTGTATTTATCTTGTACAAAACTTAAATATTATATTAAACCAGTTGATGTTTATGTTTCATCTCACTTTGATGTTATTAAACATATGCTTTCAAAACCAATCATGCACAACAGAATTGGCAAATGGGCTTTAGCGCTCACTGAGTATAATTTGGCCTTCAAGCCTTTAAAGGCTATGAAAGGACAAGTAGTTTCAGATTTCATAGTGGATCACTCTGTGAGTGAGGACTTCGTGTTAGATTATGTTGAGATCCACCCATGGAAATTATCCTTCGATGGGTCAACACATAAAAACGGAAGTGGGGTTGGAGTCCTTATAATTTCTCCTGAAGGAATTCCAACAAAATTCAAGTACAAGTTAGAAGGCCCTCCCTGTTCGAACAATGAAGCTGAGTATGAAGCATTGATTGCTGGACTTGAAGCTTTGTTGGAATTGGAGGCAACCAGAGTCGAAATTAGTGGAGACTCAGAGCTGGTCATCAAACAGATAACCAAAGAATACAAATGTATCAAAGAAAATTTGATCATGTACTTTATTATTGCTAACAGATTACTCAAGAAATTTGAATATGTGGATATAAAACATATTCCCAGAATTGATAATCAGGAGGCAAATAACTTGGCTCAAATAGCCTTAGGATATAAGACATCTAAAGAAAAACTCCAATACCTCATAGAAACAAGAGACAGAATAATGGCTACCAAATTATCACCATTAGACTTAGAAAATTTGAAACTTGGTTATGCAAATCAGAAAGAATTCGAAGTGCTAAATATTGATACTTTGGCAGATACAGATTGGAGAAGTCCTATAATAAATTACTTGAAAGAACCTTCAGTAAGTACAGAGAAAAAGATCAAATATAGGGCATTGTCTTATGTGCTAATAGGGAATGAACTTTTTAAGAAAACCCCAGAAGGAATCTTACTCAAATGTTTAGGAGAAAACGAAGCATATTTAGCATTGTCCAGTGTGCACAGTGGGGCATGTGGGGCACATCAAGCAGGTCAAAAAATGAAATGGTTGTTGTTTCGATATGGAATGTATTGGCCCACTATGCTCAAAGACTGCATAGAATTTGCTAAAGGATGCGAGGAATGCCAAATTCATGCAGGCATTCAACATACTCCTGCAAGTGAGTTACATTCAATTATTAAGCCTTGGCCTTTTAGAGGTTGGGCATTAGATCTAATTGGTGAAATACGACCAACATCATCCAAGGGACGGAAATATATCCTTGTGGGTATAGATTATTTTACAAAATGGGTCGAAGCAATTCCTCTAGTGAATGTTGATCAAGAGGCTATTATGGAATTTGTCCAGAAGCAAATAATTTACAGGTTCGGAATACCAGAAAGTATCACAATAGATCAAGGTTCAGTTTTCACAGGGCGAAAAATGTAAGAGTTTGCAAAAGAAATGGGATTTAAGTTACTCACGTCAACCCCTTATTATGCTCAAGCTAATGGACAAGTGGAAGCAGCCAATAAAGTCATAATAGGGTTGATAAAGAAACATGTAGGACGAAAGCCAAAGAATTGGCACAAAACTTTGGACCAAGCTTTATGGGCATGTCGAACATCTCCTAAAGAAGCAACGGATACTACTCCGTTTCGACTTACATTTGGGCATGACGCAGTGCTGCCAGTCGAAATACATTTACAGTCAGTGAGAATCCAAAGACAAAATGAGATATCATCTGATCAATATTGGGAAATGATGATGAATGAATTAGTGGACGTGGATGAAGATAGGCTACGTGCTTTAGAAGTTATGAGAAGACAGAAAGAAAGAGTAGCCAGAGCATACAACAACAACCAATGACCTGGTATGGAAAGTTATATTACCTATGGATAAAAAGAATAGATTATTAGGTAAATGGTCACCCCATTGGGAGGGACCCTTTCGTGTTTTGAAAACATTTTCGAATAATGCTTATGAAATAGAGGAATTAGCAGAAGATAGAAGAATCTTGAAGGTAAATGGGAAATACATAAAAAGGTATAAGCCATGCTTGCAAGAGATTCGAATCACTACAGGATAATTAAAAATAAAACAAATAATAAAGCCAAAATGGTATTTTATAAATGCCAAAATGGTTGCGTTCAATCCTTAACAATAAAAAGCATTAACAAAATACATTCGAAAATCAGAAAGGGGCGTTTCGTTTCAGCTTAGCAAACTTGCTCTTGCATAAGTTGATCTTGCATTGGGTGGCATTTCTGACGCTTTCGAGCCCCTTGATCTCTTCGCTTATTCCTTCAGCTACCTCTATCTATTGAAGACTTTGTGTGACAAGATTTGCAAGTTCTTTGTCATCAACGGGCTTCAAGGCTGCCTGCTCATTTCGAGCACCCTCAATTCTCTTTTTGAGTTCTTCAATCTGGGATTCCCAAAACAAGATTGATCGAGCCAAAACATCATGCTTGTCTTTGGCCTGGATTTTAGCACGCTCCAACACCTCTGCTTCTTCAAAAAGTCTCGAAGTTTGGTCATAAGCTTTAGACAAAGCCTCTTGTTTGGTTCGAATCTTAGCCTCAGCATCATTAACCCTAATATATTCATTGCTAACCTCATTGAGCAAGATTTGTAGATCATATATGGTCTCACCTACTTCAGGTGGACAAATGCTGAGATCTATCTGAGAAAGCAACTTCTTCATCGAAAAATAGGCTGCAGTGTCTTCTTTTAGAATAGTAAAAATGTCAGCCTCAAGAATAGTTTTGTTGACTTGTTGAAGAAGTTGGTCGAGAGAAGTAAGAGGGGCATTATCCTTCGTTTGGCTCGAATCTTCAGATTTATTTTTGCTAGAAGAAGGATCCCGTTGAGCTAGCATTAACTTGATATATTTCAGGGGATTACTCCGTTTTAGCTCTTCTTTCTGTTCCCCAGTCAAAATTGGAGGATCTGGGTTTTTAGTGAAAATAGTTCCAGCAGGAACGAGAACTTCCACCTCCTCTTGCATCACCTAATCTTCTTCACCATCTGCGAAGTGACGACTCACAGTATGTGTTTCGCTTTCCTCTTCAGATTGGTCAGCAAAATGCACCCTTCTGGGAGAAGAGTCACTAGGATTGTCGATGATGGGAGTTTCGAACACTGTGTCTTGTTCGCCAGCTACAGGGCCCTCTGTCGAATGAGGCGAAGTTGCTTGTCGGTATAAAGCTTCGACCAATGGAGGCGAGGTTGCTTGTTGATCCAAGGCTTCGACGGTCCGCACAGGAGTATTTGCAGTGGACGAACCTTTGTTTAAAACGGCTTTGTTGAAATCTTCTGGTTGAGGAGAGGCTGCAGGTTTTGAAGCTTGGCCTTGAATGGTAGGAGGATCAGAAGAAGCAAAAGGAACGCTCTGCACAGAAACAAAAGGTTAGCATAAAGAAGGTTACATAGTCAATCTAAAAAAGCATTAAGTGAGATTTACCTTTTGTTCATCACAAGTTGCATTTCTACCAATGCGTTCTAAAATTACGTTCTTCAAAGACTGAGACTTCGAAGGTCCTTTGGATTTGGGCTTGGGAGCAGTCACATTCACTTCGCTTTTTGAAGGATTGGCGAATTGAGAACCTTCGCCAGATTTGTTGGTTTTATTTTTCTTTTTTTGTTTAAAAGGAGAAACGTCTTCATCCTTTTCTGATTCATTTTCAGAATGGGCACCATAGCGTCTTCGTTTCTTAAGAGACTTGGGAGGTAGTCCGCTCGCCTGGAGAAATGAAAAGAATAATTAGTCAATTTAAAAAGTAATTTCGACAATAAGAAAGGAGTGAGTGAAGTATTACCTTTTTCTTTTTTGGGGAGTCATCTTCTTGTTCAGGAAGAGGATTTTCAGTAGTGGTCATTGGCGCTTTCGAAGTGGAAGTTGAGCCTGCCTTGGGTGCAACTTTATCCTTTTTCAAAGATTTTAGATCAACAGTTGAAAATAATATGAAACGGTCAAGTTTGAAACAAAGTTTAGAAAGAATAAGGGAACTTCGAATTTCTTCAGTTCCGCACCTTCGCTGTTTTGAGACGTGATAGACATGGCTGACAAGTCATAGCGAAGGTGCCCCCTGAAATTGTCTAAATCATGTTTAGCCCACGTTACCCTTTGGGCAGGTTTTTTGACATCATTTTCATATATATGAAAAATGTTCCTGCAAACGAACCACCAGGGATACGGGGGAAAAAAGGCTAAAGCCAACTCTGAAGTAGGTAGGTTTGGAAATTTTGGTGGTTGATGTTTAAAAGCCCACCAATACCTATCTTCAGGTTTTACATAAGGAGGAAATCAAATTTTTGAAAGTTGTTTTTCAAATTTTTCTTTCAAAGTTCTTGCTGCTTCGCAGACAGTTCGATGTATTTCCATAGGATTGTAGACAATTTCAAAATATTTTTGGAAGGCTCGAATTTCCTTGACATGAGTAAATCTACCTTTTTTGACATGCTCCTGCGCAAGGGAAAAAGCTGTCGTCAGTTGTTGTTGAATTTGGGTGGTGCTGAACATATTATTCGAATAATAAGTCGTCCACCAAGTATAAAAATCTTTTGTCATATAAAAGGAAGGAGTAAAGAAGACTAGTGAAAAGTCAGCAAAGCCAGCATATTGCTTCTGTCGAGTTTCGATTTCTTTGAAGGAGTAAGGTACCCCTGCTAAACATATCTCCCTTTTCTTGTTGAAGAGAGGCTCGGGTAGAATTTGGCATAGTCCGAATTGACGGGCTACGAAGTTGGGTTGATAAGCAAGGATACACACTTGGCTCTTCACAGGCGTGATCCTAGAAATGATAAGCCTAGGGTTTAAAAAGGCACACCAAATGTCCCTGATTATTTCTTCTTCGATGGCTTGTTCAAGGGGCATGGTGAACCAAGTTGGACCACAGTTTCGATTGGCAAAAGGGGCCATTGAAGGGTCAAACCTATGTCTTTTAGAGAAAATCATTGTGTAGTTAACGAAGCATGTCTTAAAATTTTCTCTTTCATCGTTTGGGGTTAGTTTTAACAACCTAGTGCCTTCAATGCTACGATTTACAACGTCAGGATGTTCTTCATTAATAACCCCAAAGGTTGATAGAGATGATTTGAAAGTGGCATTTAACCAAAGCTGCAATAGCCAAAAAGGGCCAGCGAGAAGCAGATTAGTGCCAGCTTCGTAAGTTTTCAGTTTCAAAACTGCAGCACCTATGGTTTCATATAAGCTTGTTAACAATAACTCACTGATGCACACCCTTCGACCATGATGAAGTTGATTTGCGAGGGTGATGAACCTGCTAGCAACTTGTAGAGACTTGCTGCAGAAGACGTATTTTGATAACCACAGTGCCAGAAAAGCTATATGCTCGACATCAGAAACCTCCTCCTCAGCAGAGTGATAGAAATTGATGTATTTTGAGAAGCTAGCATTCTTGACATCAAAGTCAATAAGGTTATCCGCATCTTCATTTGGATCAAAAGTTTCCCCAATAGGGGAGAGTCTAGTGATAGCAGCAATATCGAAGAACGTGGGTGTCAGCATTCCATAAGGGAGATGGAAGGTATTATAGGTGCTATCCCAAAAGTATAAGGAGGCTAGCAAGAAGGGTTGGCTATAACTAAAACCTAATTTTGACATTCGAATCAGATTTAGGATGCCTATACTTTCCCATTCCTGGGATTTCTTACTTTCAACTTTTGAAAGCCAATCTTGGTATAGTTGATCTGATGAGGGACATGAGCGAAAGGGTTTGAAATTCCCAGTAACATTGTCCATACTAAAAACGTCCCTCATAGGTTTTGACGTTTCTGTTTCACATGTTTTCTCTTTTAGGGTTTTTGACGGTCTAACAACCGATTCATCTTCCTTAAGTTTTAGAGGGGCGGATTTATTAACAATGGGTTTGGTTTCGGAATACGCGGGAAAAAATCCCTTTGTTTTTTCTAAACGATCCGTAGAGATTAGGGGACCCATAACTCCTAGGGTTTTATCAAGAACAGTAGTGGGAATGATTACCTGAGAAGCATAGATGACCTTTTGTTCTTGAGTGAGTTTAGGGGTTGAGATGAACTCCTGATTATCAAGATTGATAATCTTGCTTGCTGATCTGAGAATGGAGGAAAAAGCTTGCTTGGATTTTCCAGACTTCTTGGATGAAGGAGATGGCACTGAAGGGGAAGACATTGTGAAAATCAAAGGTTTTTTCTGAAAATAAGAAATCTGGGTTGTTTGAAGGTTGAGCAAGTTTGGGAAAGTTTGGAATGAAGAAGATGAAGTGCTTTTATAGCCTTCCTAAACAGTTTAAAGGTTTTTGACCTTTGAAAAAAGGTGGGATATGTGTAACTCCCTCATTGGAAAGAGAAAAGGTGGATTTTTTGAACTTCCTAGGAAAGTGACGTTTTGCTGCTAATTATTAGCTATAACTGTTGTGATTTCACGTTTAGGTATGATGATTGGACGTTTTGCAGAAAGTTGGACACTTACTCTGCCATCGTGTGCAGTATTGTCATCATGAGTTTTGATACTCTCGAAATTGCATGGATAATTCAAAAACAAGTATTTCTTTATATCTATCGAAATACATGTTCTTGAGGGGCAATTTGTTAGCTGGCAATTTCGAATAAAGAATAATTGGATATCAAAACAATATTTCGAATAAGCATATAAGGAGGTTGATATCAATGATGAATATTGGTGGGAAATATAGAACCATTGTTCTAAAGGACTCTTCGATTTCCAGTCATAGATGATGGATTTCGATTTGGGATTTTTAGTGTTTAAAATATAAAGAGTTCCTTTGTGCAAATGTGTCAGAATTGGAAGCGGTCCAGGCAAATGGTTTAATTTGAATCAAAGAAAATTAGCAAAATACTTCGCTGGCACATGGTTCGAATTTCAAATAAGAGCGCCATTCTTAGAAGACGCGTGGAAGTCAGTAAACGTAAGGAGCCTGCATGCTTCGAATGTGGCATGATTTTAGAGTAGGACCGTTAGGGTCAGGATACTATAAATAGGTGTTTTTATGTTAGAATGGGGTGTTCATTTCGTGTACTAAAAAATCTCAAACACTCAAATTACCATGACTTAAGGGAAACGAGTTAGAAGACAAAATGTACGTATTGAACATCATGATTCTTTATAATTTCAATACAAGTCTTTTTATATTTCTTTCACTTTTACAGTACTTTTGCTCTTAAATCTTTCGATTTCCTTTTATTTCCTTGTTTTACTTGCTTTCAAACACATTTATCTCTTTAGAAACTTCACTTTTACTTTATCCTTTTGTTCAAACACTTCATACTTCTAGAAACTGTTATAATCTCAGAAACTCCTTATCTTTACATTCAAGTATTAAATCTTAAGTCTAATTCGAAGCCTTTCCTTTCTACATTCAGTCAGTTTATTTCTATAGACAATCTTAGAGATATTTCTTAAGAATCTCACATTCGAAATTAACATACAATATAAATTCATCAAGATAATGGGTATGAACATAGAAATGAGTTATGACACATGTGTCCTATGATCAATCTAGTCGATCCTGCAAGTAACCAATAATAATCAATAAATTGGAAGACTAGCGGTTGTTTACTAGAAATCACTGTAAACAGTATGCTGGTGTTGATCGTGTTATGTCCCTTGGATGCTGCGTTGAAGCACCTTTGGGTAGCTGCCAGGTCGCCTTGAATAATGGCGACCCGTGCCCTCTTGGTGTAGAACTTCATCTTTAAGTGGACAGTGGAGGGCACCGCGGTCAGCTCTGCCAGTGTCGGCCTTCCGAGAATACAGTTGTAGAGGGACGGGAAGTCAATGACGAAGAAGTGCACCTTGACCTTCCTGGTAGCGGTATCTTCGCCGAACGTGACCATAAGCTTGACGTATCCCCAAGGCTTGGAATTCGACCCGTTAAATCCCTGCAGGTCTGACCCCATGTATGATGAAAGGTGAGAGTCATCGAGCTACAGGGTTCTGAACAACTGGTTGTATATCACGTCGAAGGAACTTCCCTCGTCAACGAGGATGCGATGTACGTCGAAGTTGGCCATTCTCTCCCTTATCAGCAGAGGGATGGCCGAATTAGGGGGCCCTCCAGGGAGCTCCTCGAGGTAAAATGTGATCGACTCTGATCTTCCTTTCACCCTCTCGAAGGTCACCGTTTGAGGGGGAGCCGTGTCGACCAGCTCATCCAGCTTCCTCTTAGTTGAATTTATGGTCAAATCATTAAACCCTCCACCATTGATGACCATGGAGGAGGGGAAGTTTTCCCACCTGCTGTGCATAGATAAAGGTTCTTGCAGATGTTCGGGGATGTAGAAGTCCTCGGGTCTTGTGACGGAGAACATGGTTTGGATGGGAACCGACTCGTCAGATGGTCGGGCATCCTCTTCTGCTTCCCTCGTCTCACAGGTATCCCAACAAGGAGCGTCGTTTCACCGATATTGTGCAAGTCTTCCCCCTCTTATGAGGGTCTCGATGGCGTCCTTGAGGTGGACGCAGTCTTCGGTCAGGTGCCTGTGGCTTCGGTGGTACTGGCAGTATTTGCTTTGGTCTACCTCGGGTTTGGTAGGAGCGGGCGGGGTCGTTTGACGCCGCCGTCCTTGAAGTCTGTACTGGCTCACTCCGCTAAGATGCACTCATGGGAAGCCGTTAGCGGAGTGTATTCGGTGAACTTCCACGAGGGCCCCCTTTGTTCTCGGGCGACTCGGGGTTTATCGTCCCTTCTCTTCTCTCCAGTTCGTCGACGAGGGACGATGTCTTGTCGCAGATTATTGCTGGATCCACGATTTCTAGGGTCTCGAGCTCTGTTGGCCGCTTCTCTCTCCTCGTAATCCATATAGGCCCTGGCCTTTTCAAGGAGGGCATCAAACGTCCGGGGTGGTTCGATGCCTACGGCTTTTTTGAATTCGGTGCCGGGGAGGAGCCCCCTCTCCAGCAGGTACCTCTTCATATGGTCCGTGCAGGGGACCTGGATGGCTTCCCGGTTGAAACGGTCAATTAACTCTCTCAAGGTCTCATCGTGTTTCTGGACGATGGCCTCGAGCGCTGCTTCGGTCTTCGGGTGTCGTCGCGAAGCAGTGAACGAGCTGATGAACTTGTTCTTCAGGTTTCGCCAAGAGGTAATTGACCCCGGGGTGAGACCTTTGTACCAGTCCATAGCCGCTTTCCTAAGAGTCGTGGGGAACAACCGGTACTTGATTGGTCCTCTAACGTTGTGGTAGTGCAGTATGGCTTCGAACCCGTCTATATGGTCGACCGGGTCGGTGATGCTATCGTACTCCTTTAAGTGGGGAGGCTTCTCCATGCTCGGGGGAATGGGCGCCTCCATGATAGCTTGTGACAAGGGACCGCGGGGGTCGTCCTCATCACTCCGTTCGGGAGAGCGGGATGGAGATCCGATATAGTGGCGGTCACGGTGGCCCTGGTCGCGCGGAGCGTTCCTTGGGCGGTATGATCGTTGATGGTTTCCCCCGTGTCTGTCTCTGGGGGGTCTTCGTTCTTGCCGCGAGGGGCCATAGTCTCATCTTCCTGCGTCGAGGATCGGTTCCCTCTCCAAAGGGGGTCATCGCCCGAGTGGTCGAGGCGATGGACTTCTAGAGATGTCCCAATTCTGTCTCTGTGGGGGAGATTGGGGACGTTCGTTCGCTTGTCGAGGGGGAGGAGATTGAGGTATCCTGTGTCTTCTCGGGGGCCTTCGATCGTCCTCGAGCGCTCTTAGTCTTTCCTCCTGGGCAAAGATTAGATAGTTGGTTTGATTGATCGCCACGAACAGTGCCGTGGTCGTGGCGTCTGCCCCGGCGGGAACGGGGACCTCGTGAAATTGGACGGGCGGATAATTCAGGGGAGGTGGTCGATCTTCTTCAAGTCAAGGAGGCATTGATGAAGAAGAAGCAGTGGCTCCGTCCCTATAATTAGAAGGTCCGGGCATGTTGACGCCAGGGACTGTGTTATGGCCGGCGGTATCGGCGTTGTCGAGGCCGACATTGTTGTCGGCGGTGTTGTTGTTAGCATTGATGACACGAACGTTCTGGTTGTCCGGAGTCTGGTCAGCCATGATAGTCGAGGATTGCTTAGCTTTGGTCTTAAGTGAATAGAAGACGGGAAAGCTTAGATTCCCACAGACGGCGCCACTGATCTAACCTGGTCAGAGTTGGACCGTCACAGCTGGCTTCAGGCTGAGCTTGAATGAGATGGGGGTACCTGCAAGACACTCCGATGGCAAAGTGAGAAGCAGAATGAGCAAGCAAGTATGAGTTTTATGTGTGAATAAATGAATACCTGACCCTCTCGAAAGAGAGGATATTTATAGCCCCCAGCGTTGGGCCAAGGTCTTTTTTTTTGGGCTGATCAAATATGCCCAACAAAGAGACTGCCAGGTTCTACGTGTGTAGTGGGGACCCGTACGTGGCCCCTACCTGGATAATGTCCTCCGCAAGACAGGGAGGATAGAGACGCGGTCTTTCCGGGACCATGAAGACTCCGCGAAATCTGGAGAGGTTGGAAGTTAGCCCTACGAGGAAGGTGCTCGTCGGGGATGGTCTCCGCAAACATCGACAGGAAGCAGTCATAGTCGACCAGACATCTGTGATCGGGATATGCTCGGTGAAAATACTGCTCAACACAGCAGATTGGTAAACTTAGATTGGGTCTCACTGATAATTGGGGTAAAGGCAGACCCAGTCCAAAACAACAATCATTTGCGTTTAACTTTATTATTTTCATAATTTCTTCAAAGTCCTTATATGGTGGACAAAGTAAGGAGGGTTAGGCTAGTCTAAACTCACGTGCCTAACGTGGTAACACGTGATTTTTTTAGACAAAGGATTATGTGTGACCTTTTGGCTCTAAGAAAGGGATGTAATTCTCTTTTTCTTTACACGCTTGAGCTACATGCTGGATGGAAGACCCGATTCATATTTGAGATGTGGCACGCAAGTATTTCGAGGACATGTTCCATGCTACATAGTAGATAGTGTGTGTTGGAACATATATTAAACACACTATAATGCCGTCTTTCTTAAGAGGACAACATGAATTTGGTTAGGCCTTTTTCCAGGGACGAATAGTTGTGATTCGAAAGTCTTACATAGCTTAGAAATATAGAGGTTTAATATTTTATAAATGAGAGAATTTATATATTTAATATTTTAAAGTTTTTTATGAATATTTGGTGTCTCTTATTTATGTGTTATTCTTGATACAATGTAAATGCTTTTTATTAGGGGTGTTTAAAATGGAATCGACCCAATAGAATCTCACTTGTGTGTGATTCGATTCAGTTTACAGTTTATATTTTACAAACTTGTAAGTTTGATATGCATCTAAGAGGTACTTTGAAATTTTTTTCTAGTATTTAGAGATAACTGTTAATATTTTTGGTTTAAGGTTAAGTGATGAAAATGGTAAATGCAGAAAGTAAAGAACGTCAGAAATTTATACTAGTTTCCCTCACAATCTGAGAGTACGACTAATCTCCTTACCACATGTAAGAGCTTTTATTATTGTTAGATATTATGGACAAGACTCTCTAGTCTTCCTATACAAGACTCTAACCAAATCACCAAGAACAATCCTCTTGTGATTTGTTCCACAAGAAAAGAAAAAAAAATCTTCTATTTTCTTGTAACTTCCAACAATCCTGGATGAGAAATAAGCACACTTAATACCAAACAATCCTAAATTGCTTAAGAATTTTCTGGTTTAAAGGAAGCACGCAGAAAATTTCTTAAATAAAATTTGAATATTTGAAATGTGAATTTTTAAAGTCTAGGTGTTTGATTGACAGAGGTAATTTATAATTTAAAAATTCTGATTTTTATAAGTTGCAAGACACCATTTTCAATTATGGTGAAGTTTAAAAAAAAAAACCATGAACAATTGCAAGTTCAAATGAAAAGGTTTCTTGAAGAGTAACCATGAAAATATGTTGAATTTTTTTTTTCTAAAACGTTTAGGTGCAAATCGATTGGTTAGTTGGAAAAACTGAAATTTTGCCTAAGTGTTTATGCCATGATAAAATGAAGGAGGTATGCAAAGAGTGTTTAATCATTAATTATCTATAACTTTAGTGAGAGTAAGTATTGTCATTATACCTTCTTGAAACTTGATTTCATTGATTCCAAAGCCTTGAACATAATGCTTTATCTTGAGATTCATCTTTTCCTTCTTGAAATTAAGAGCTCTGTCTTTATTAAAATATATTCAACATAGGGAAGCTTGACTTTACATTCTCTTCCTTTTTAATGATGACAAACATTTCTTTTGATGCTTTGTAATTTCCAGAACACTTCTTCCCCTAAGATGTATATCTCCCGTTTTGTATAAAACTTAGAAATATTTGGAGTTGATCATCTTGGTGGAGTAATTATACCTTTAAAAATTCAAGCCAAGAAAATACAAAAGCATAGCATCTTTCTCCCCCTTTGAAATTATCAAAAAAAAGGGGAAAGATAGGTGGAGGATAATAAATTGGCAAATATATCACAAGATAAATCGAACCAAATATGCATTAGCCATTCAACATCGAACATAAACAAATATTGTCATGGTACAAAGTACCTTACATACTAAAATTAAACAATTCAAAACTTAAAGCATAATTAAAGTTACATGTCAAAAGACAACATAAAAACTCAAGTTTGAAAAATAACAAGAAATAAAAAATAACTAGGATTTATCCATATCATGATTGTTGTTGTTGTTGTTGTTGTTGCCTTGGTATGAATTGAAATGTTGAAGAGGTGTAAATATTGGAAAAGTATTGGATGGATTATTAGGATCATATGGTGGAATGTGAAGTTGTGTGTAGAGATATGACAATTGATTATCCATGTTAGTGTGAAGTTGGTTGATATCAATTGTAAGTACAGAGTGCGCCTTCATGCGTATTTTTCAGAAATTGAAAATATTCACCATAGAACAATGGAGGCTTGTAATTGCTACCATAGTCTTTGAAAATTGGATTTGTACTTGCGAAAGCCATACTAGATCTCTTATGAACAGATTACCAACAACCTGCTCTAATACCAATTGTAAGTTTGGAATGCACCTAAGATGGAGTGAATTAGGTAATTTAAAAAAATATTCTAGCTTTTAGAGATAATTGTTTATATTTCTAGTTTAAGATTAAGTGATGAAAGCGGTAAATGCGGAAAGTAAAGAACACCTGAAATTTATACTAGTTTTCCTCACAAACTGAGAGTACGTCTAGTCAATTTACCACATGTAAGATATTTTATTATTGTTAGATCTTATAGACAAGACTCTCTAGTCTTTCTATACAAGACTCTAACCAAATCACCAAGAACAATCCTCTTGTGATTTGTTCCACAAGAAAAGAAAATAATCCTCTCTTTCTTGTAACCTTATCTCCAACAATTCTGGATGATAAGCAAGCACACCTAATATCAAACAATATTTGATACTTAGAATTTTTTTACAATATTTGATAAATAATTATATTGAGTAGTGATCACTTTTATAATCTTAAGTGGTATATCAATATAAATGATCTTCTCTTCCAACAACAATAATTTATAAACACTAAAGTGTTAGATTCCTCAAGAATTTTATGGTTTAAAGGATATGAAAGTATGCAGAATTTTTTTTGAATAAAATTTAAATATTTGAAATGTGAATTTTTAAAGTCTAAGTGTTTGATTGGAAGGGGTAATTTGTAATTTAAAAATTTTGGTTTTTATAAGTTGAAAGACACCATTTTGAATCATGGTGAAGTTTAGAAAAATACCATGAACAATTGCAAGTTTAAATGGAAAGGTCTCTTGAAGAGTAACCATGAAAATATGTTGAAAAAGTTTTTGTTTTTTTAAAATGTCCAGGTGCAAATCAATTGCTGCAAGGTGCAAATCGATTGTTTCAGTGCAACGTTACAAAATTTTTAGGCAATGTTACAGAGACTAATCAATTGCTACAAGGTACAAATCAATTGGTCAGTTGGAAAAATTGAAATTTTGCCTAAGTGTTTATGCTATGATAAAATGAAGGAGGTATGAAAAGAGTGTTTGATCATGGAGCATCTAAAACTTTAGTGAAGGTAAGTATTATCATTATACATTCTTAAAATTTAATTCCACCGATTCCAAAGTCTTGAACATAATGTTTTATCTTGAGATTCATCTTTTCCTTCTTGATATTAAGAGCTTTGTCTTTATCAAAATATATTCAACATAGGGAAGCTTGACTTCACAAAACCAAATTAAACTAAACCAAACCGCATTATATTACAACTCAAACTTCACTTAACCCACATCTAACTCGAAGAATGATTTTCTATTCCTCACACTTAAAGTTTCAGTTTAAGTCTTCTCAAATCATTCATAGCGGTATCTTGCCTTCTTCTCGTGTTCTTTTTCATGTACATCTCACATCTTCTTCTCTAGTCTTTCATCTCTTATATTCTTTCTTTTTCATCTTCTTATTTTTATTTTACTGTTCTATCTTCCAATTACGTTTTTAATGCACATCTTCTTCTCTAATATCTCCTCTCTTCTATTCTTTCTTTTTCATCTTCTATAATCCTCCATCTTCTCTATTTTATCTATTTCATAATAATGTTTTCGATATTGTTTTATTCTACTATTTTATTTTTTTATTCCTCTTTTCTTTAATCTTATTTTTGTATATTAAATTGAAAGTTATTGTCCAAATATGATGAACTTTGTTATTATTTGATAACGGATAAATGACTAAACACAAAATTATGTTGTCATCGATATGTGTATGTATGATTCAATAAAGTTTTTGTAAAAAAAAACGAACCAACTCAAACCGTATTGGTTTGATTTTGTTTAGTTTGATTTTTTTTAAATCAATCAATTCAAACTAAACCGCATATTTTTTTCTTACAATTTGAATAACTTTTTACATCAAAATCGTTTAAATCGCACCGTAAATACCCTTACTCCTCGTGATGTCCCAAATGAGCTTATGCTAGCCTTTAAAGGCATATATGCATATAAGGCTTTGGATTTAGACAAGTTCAATCCCGATTTCAACAAACATTTATGGGGGGTTATGGTGAGATGTTCTTTAAGAGAATTTCTTTCTACACCTAGTGCACTTCTTCAGCACCTATGGCGAAATTTCTAAAACACCCCCAAAAATCAGAAGTGCATCTCCGAACGGATCACCAACGTGAATTATTAAATTTACTTAGGATATGCATATCCAAAGTTACCTGTTAGACAGTTTTGAAAATGCATATCCGAAAGTATCCCTGAGCCTAACAAAATTTCAACATAATTCATAACATTCATTTAACATAATTCAAAGAAGTTACATAAATAGTTTTGCAAAAAATTAAAGTGACATATTGTTATAAGCAGATAGTTGAGGATGGCGCAACATCTTGATAACATCTTCTGCCGATATTTGAAGCTCCACATCCATCTTCATCGAACCCTTAGAAGAGTATTGTTGAAAGGTACCTCACATAACCTCTAAATCATCGTTGTTCTTGAGCTCAAACAGGGTGAACTTTATGTTTCCTTCAATGTCAAGGTGAACGATACTCAAGCTTGACCACCTTTCGATTCTTTGGATATTGCAAGAGAGAATGCAGTATGGTAATGAGCTCGATGAACGTCGTATCTTGCGAGAACCTGAATTAAAGTGGTGACTGCGCACCACTGAAGTAGACAAAAGCAAGGTGTGGATATGTTTGTGTCATTTCTGGTTGTGGTATGTGAATGGTAAATAAATGGTATGGAAGATCTAATTTATAGCCTTTTTGGAGAAATATGAACCAAAGAAATCTTATCAGGACATATTTCAGAAGTGCATGTCCGAACTCCTCTTATTTGTATCAAAAATAGGGATTTTCAGAGATACACATCCGAAGACACCACGAGTTTTAATAAAAAGAAGAGGTTAATTCGGAAGTTCATATCCGAAATAAGCCCTGTATTGTTTTTTTTTAAATTGAAGGTTAATTCAGAAGTGCACTTTCGAATTATGCAGAAACAAAACTCAGAATCATTATTGTGTATAAAAGTACATGAAAAAAATAAACAAATGTAACACTAAATATAGATAATATGTTATATATGTAATGAAACGTATAGATTTTATAATGTGTACGACAATACATTTAAAAAATAGTTCGATTAAACATTCAAAAAATGTTTTGATTACATTCTAAAATGCACCGGATGAATTTTCACCACTTAAATCTAAAAACGGTTCTTTCTTCAACTTATTCCCATTTGATTCTCTCTCAAGCTCCATCAAATTGGGGAACTCAACCATCCTATCCAAAAACTCATCTGGCCAAGTTTCCACCTCCTTTTTATGATGTGTCGTCCATTCGACGGAGGTAGTCGATATAAGACAACCCGATTTCAAATAAACCCGAATAAAATGGCGTAATCTAAGGTACCCAATACACATGATGCAGCTGGATGGATCTTCAGGCCGGGGAGTCCGAAGTGGAAAAAATGTCTCAGAAAAACCATACCTCGTCAAGTCAATATACACCCTCTCGTATGCACTTTCTATAAGACGACCCATTTTAGAAAAGCTCATCCACTTAGAAATTGGTGCACGAACAGTAAGACATGGAGCAAGAGCATGATGAGCCATGTGTTTTTTTTTTTAAATTGAAGGTTAATTCGGAAGTGTACTTCTAAATTATGCAGAAACAGAACTCGAAATCATAATTGTGTACAGAAGTGCATGAAAAAATAAACAAATGTAACACTAAATATAGATAATATGTTATATATGTATTAAAACATATAGATTTTATATTGTGTACGATAATACATTCAAAAAATGGTTTGATTAAACATTCAAAAAATGGTTCGATTATATTCTAAAATGCACCGAATAAATTGTCATCGCTTAAATATAAAAACGGTTCTTTCTTCGATTTCTCCCTATTTGATTCTCTCTCAAGCTTCATCAAATTGGTGAATTCGACCATCCTATCCAAAAACTCATTTGGCCAAGTTTCTGCCTCTTTTTCATGATGTGTCGTCCATTCCACGAAGGTAGCCGGTATAAGACAACCCAGTTTCAAATAAACCTGAACAAAATGGCGTGATCTAAGGTAACCAATACACACGATGCAGCTGAATGGATCTTCAGGAGAGGGAGTCCGAAGTGGAAAAAATGTCTTCGTAAAACCATACCACGTCAAGTCGATACACACTCTCTCGTATGCACTTTCTATAAGATGACCCATTTCAGGGAAGCTCGTCCACTTAGAAACGGGTTCGTGAACGGTAAGACTTGGAGAAAGAGCATGATGAATTTTATTAAATTTATCGATAGTCACATATAGGAGAGTTTAGAGTTCACTATGCACATTCAACTCCAAAGTAAGTGTTTGGAGCACAAGAGTGTGATTTTCCTCTCTTTTACCAAGTAACCTAAACACGACATGATACCTTCAATTACCATCACTCCCCACTCCATGATTCATTCAATGTGTTTGTGCATAAAAAGCATCATCTCAACAATGTAGATAATCAATGGTGGTTGTGGTTGTTTAATAATAGGCGGTGTATGATGTGGTTTGGAAACGCGAGCTCCTTTGTTAGCACTTGCTTTGGATTTTGGGGTTGGTGAATTCGAGAATATTAAATCAACAACTTCATGGTAATAAAGATTCTTCTTTGTTAAATAGTCACTCTGAGAACTTTTCACTTTTTAGGTGAACTTTTTGTTTTTACCGGTTACGGTGGAGGTTTCAAATCGGGGGTTTCCGGAAAGGTGATTTTTCTCAAAAGTCCTTTGATGTGCAATTTCATAGAGTCTTTACCTTTAGAAAAGCTATCCATTATCACTTCCAACTCGGATATGATGGTTATGTTGGATGTAGCTTCCTTTGCCGACTCGTAGTCATCAAAGTAGAGTCTTTTCCAATGAGTGCAAACCTCATCCATACGTATGAGAGAATTGAGCTTCATTTTTTTTTAGAAATAACACATGCGCATGGAAGCCCGTAAGTCTTCCTAATTATACACCCACACTTCAAACAATCTGTCCCCGTCGTTTTTGATTGTTTCTCTTCATGATAGATGAAATTCAATTCCACCCGGGATATATTGTGAACCAACTGTGCGTATAGAGGGTTGCCTTTAAAACGGTGTTCTAATACAGTTTTGCTCCTACAAAAAGTTGTTTGAATTTTATTATATTGGTTTTGGAGCATTTGGTTCACCATGTCTCATTCTCTACAAAGGTCCCCCTTGCTATCACCTAACCACTTCTTCAACGCGGCATGTGTCGATTCCACTCTATTAGTTGTTGTGTTACCCAAATGTCTAACCCGGTCCGTCCAAGCACGTACAACTTTCTCTTTCACTTGATCAAGTATAATAAACTCAATGCATTTCAAGAAATCAGGATATTCGACACAAAAGTTTCGGAATTGTACCATATTCCCAATGTATAACTCTTCGATAGTAGAATTGAGAATATCAATCAATGCACCCATTATCTTCTCAACCACAAAACTGGATTCGATCATGTTTCCATCTTCCCCCTTTTTTGGTGCCAATTGCGAGTTTTAGCCGTGCTCTCACATTTTTTGTTATATGATACCAACAAAGTAATGCAGTTGACGAAGAAAACCCAGTGTCAAACGCATTCATAAGGGCGTTATCTCGGCCGGTAACAATGACCTTAGGCATATTTTGTGGATCCTTAAACAAAGTCCTGCATATACCCAACGCCCAAGTGACGTTGTCTTCTTTCTAACATTCCAAAAAACCAAATCCAACCGAAAATGTCTTGTCCATAGATGTAACACCGATAATTTCTAGAAGCGGAAGCCTATACTTGTTGGTCATATACGTCGAATCAATCATAAAGACGGTTGGAAATATGTTAAATAACTTGATACTTTCTGGATGAATCCAAAAAATGTCACGAATACTAACGTTGTCCTAAAAAACTTTGTACCTGGAAACATAACGGTTATCGTCCAAGCATTTCAATAAATGTTGCATTTTGAACCTCGGACCTCTTTGTGCGATGTGTTTTTTGTAACGACGATTGTAAACCGACTTGATATTTGAGACACATTCTGATTTATTCCATTTCAAACCGGAAAGTATGTTTTTTGGTGCAACTTTGACCGACGATAATTGAGAAATAAATTCCTTCTCTACCGTCTTAAGCCGACATACAATTGGATGCATGTGTAGCTTGTTATCCAACGCATGATTATGCATACCGGACATCACACTATACCATCATAAATCATCTACCTTGTAATAACCGTGCAATTTAAATGGACACTCACATTTCCTCGATCACGTGTCATCATATTTTATCTTCTGAATTTTTGGAACATATTTCCCACTTCTCTCGCATGTCATCACAATAAATGGTTGACTTTTACTAGCCCCATTGTCGGACCATTCAATCACAACGTCAAACCCAAGTTTGCTAGCTTCCATTCGAATTCGTTCAACCATATGTTGACGAGTAGTGAAACTTTTATCGGTTTAAAGTTGTTGTGCATAATTGATCGCAACATCCTTCATTTTATCAACGACCTTCACCTCAATCGGCTTATCATCTTCATTGATCTTGTTCGGAACCTTTACGAGAGCTTTGACAATATTATTGGGTTGCATCATACTTAACATGTTAAAAAAACATTAATTCTGTTAAAACAGAATTCTGGCTTTGAAACAGGCATTTTTTCAGAAGTGCACATCCGAATTTATGTTGGTGGAATTCGGAAGTGCATATCCGAAGCGGCCCTGTTTTCTTCTTCAACAAAACAACTTCAATGCAGTAAATATGTAATGAAAAAAGAGAAGTTTACCTCAAATTGTAGTTTTTTTGCTCTCTTTGCTATACTCAAACACTTGATACTTGATTTGGAGACGAAAAATCCATTGAAAATGATTGAAGGTTTATGAGAGTTTTGGTTATGGAGGAATAGAAAATAATGAAATAGTTGTGATAGGTGACCATAGAGTAATCTAATATGGAAATGGTAGTTTCGGAGATGCACATTTGAAATCACCTATTAACATATTTTGCATGTGCATCTCCAAAACTACCTAAAAAAAGTTCAAATCCAATGTTCATGTTATAAAACGTGAAAAAAGGGTGTCTTCGAAAATGTACTTTCAAAACATGCTAATAGATACGTTCGGAAATATATTTCTGAAAAGTATTTTTGAATTTTCAGAAGAGGTGGAAAGAGAAATTCTCTTCTTTAAAGCATGGTGTAGATAGACATGTAGTTAGTCATATAAAGGCTAATTCTATCTAACATTAAAGCAACTGTAGTTAGTTTAGTTCTATCTACATTAAAGCAACTGTAGTTACTAGTTAGTTACATAAAGGCTAGTAGTTCCTATCTACATTGAACGAGATAAATATTGCATTGATCCTTAATATAGAAGGCCATGTATCAATGATTATGAGAATTGGTCACCTATCTAGTTAAATAATGTGTAGTATGAGGTTATATCAAAATTCATTGCTAATAGATTTAAAATGCTTGCATGAATGTATCTCTGACGTTTTGTAGGCATTAATGTCAAGATGGTCCATTCTTAATAATGTTATAAACATCCATCGAGATTATTTATTATCTAAAACATCAATGATATATTGATATCCAAAAGATAAAAAATAAAAGAGTGGTAAACGGGAATGTCCGTTTGTTTAGATCCGTCTCACAAAAGTCTCAAGAAAATAGGGTTGAATAGAGCCGAAATAGTTGAGGATGTGACCCTTAAATTTAGACATGTTCCATAAAAAAAGTGAAAATCCAATGGAGAAAGCCCGTGGATATCGTATCTTTTAAGCCTTAAAAACTCAAAAGTTTATGTAAATGTTCTCGTCCGTAAAAATCCTCAAAGAAAATAGGATGGAGTAGAGCAAACACATTAGAATGTGAGGACTTAAATGCTTGGCACATTCCACACTAAAGTAAGAACAAAATGAATATGTCTATCAGATTGAACCCATTTTACCACCCACACCAAATGTGACACTAATACTTACATCAAATATTTTTCACCGTATTTATAGATGAACAATATTTTTTTTAAAAAAATATTATTATAAAAAATATTTTTTTAAATTATTTTATAACACAAAAATATAGGTTGTTAATCACTAGTTTTTCTTATAATTTATTAACTACTTTCTCTATCTCATTAACTAATAAAAAATATAATATTATTCATTTTTAAATATTAAATTATAAAATATCTTAACCAATATTTACACTGATTAATCAAAATTATTTTATTACTAAGACATTTTTATATTTGAAAGTATATATTAATCAATCTTTTATATACTTTAATCATAGTTAATTTACTTAGTAAGATTTTAATTTTTAATGTATGTGCATTCAATAACCAAGCAATAATCTATACTAACTAATTTATTCAATTAATCAATTTTATTTCCCTAGTTTTTAATGTCAAGACACATTATCAAATTATATATTGCATTAATCAAATTTTACACACTATTAACCAAAGAGAAAATAGATGATACACTAATAGTGTAAAATTTGTATACACCGTTATCCAATGAACGACGTGCATTCCGTCATATCATACTAAGAATTTAAAATGACTTTGATGATTTAAAAGACTGGTGATTTCTAATTAGACGACCGTGTAAAATTTCATTACATCGACAATGCATGTCCGTTAAACCCTTGACCAAGTCATTTTGAAGAGAGGGAGAAAAAAAATAAAGAAAAGCTAAAATTGTGAATATTATCATTCATCTTATTCTTGAACAGTAAAATATAGTGTAGGTTTAAAAATTTGATGTCAAAATAAAGTTCTTATCTAAAAAGCAAAACTATTGGAAGAGTGAAGATTGTGGCTCTAACCATAGATATAAGTAAGTCAAGTGAGGTGATCTTTTAGGAGTGTTAGGGAGGTTGGGTTTTATGTGAAATGGATATGGTGGATTATGATGTGCGTGGAGTTACTTTAATGCAAAGTTTTGGTTAATAAGGGCCCGAGCGATACATAAAGTTGGGGCCTTAGGCGAAGAGAAATGGTATCATTATGTTTGTGTACAATGATTTATAAAGATAAAGGAAAATGAGATTTACATGGTGTTTGTATATGTAGGGGCATCTAACTTCACTCACGTTTTATTTTTGAATAAATGTTTTTTATTTTGTGGGAATATACGAAGAATCTTCATGTGAAGTTTCAAAAATCATCGGTCTTCGTTAATACGAATGTGGCATGGATGTCAAAGTCAACATAACGGCCATACTTAAGCCAATATTGCTCTAGGTACGTGCAAGTATTTAAAGATTTTATCAATGATAGAGATGGGGGAAAAGGATTTGTTCATGTTTTTTAAGGATAAGGCGTTCAAAAATATCAATTTATGAGTTGTCAATAATTGTTTAAAGCGAGCAAAAAGGTGATGATAAAGCTGATTCTTCAAGTTATATCGACTTACTTTATGATTAATTTTTTTAACAATGTCCTTGATAGAGGACAAAATTGAAAAATGACGAATTCTTTTAAGGGTACAACGACGAAGCTTGCAACAAAGAAGTTTAATGGTTTTCATTAGATAAATTAACTACCAAGAAAATATAATAGAGGTATGAGATTCAGTAACTTATACATGAATAATAGATATATGGGATTGCTAAGAAAACAATGCTAGAGGATGAGGACGAGGCAAAGAAAGGGAGCAACTTCTCTAGGTCTGGTATTACCTAAGATATGATATACTCGAGACAAAGAAAAGGAACAACTCTAGTTTTATTTGGAAAATCATTCATAAGGTCATTACAATTGTCAAGCAAGATACACAATATTAAGTTGGAAGCGGAGAAAATACCCAAGTGTTTTACGCAAAAATATATAACTAAAGGATGTATGGCTCAATCGTCAAGTCATATAACTCCAAACTTAAATATAATTGTTAGAGACTTGTTGTCATCCGAGCAAAAGATTTAGAGAACACAATGTACTTCAAACACTTCTAAGCACTCAAATAATGTTTGATGTCCTTCATACACTTGTATTTCATTATTTTATTCATGAAGAATGAGTCTTTAAGCTAGATAGTTACGGTGTGTATAATGTTTGTTTGGTTTATTGACATTTTAAAACAAAATCAACACCCATACGAACATACCTAAAACGACTTTCTCACATTTTCACCGAAAGTAATCTTCTTATTGTGATTATTATATAATGTCAAATTTAATCTTTAATTTGACATATATTTATTTGTAAGAATTTATATATATATATATATATATATATATATATATATATATATATATATATATATATATATATAAGTCTTTTTTATGGTAACGTGTATAGTGAGAATTTAATTAAGTCTTTCACCGGTAAAATTTATAAAACATTCATAATTTGCTACATTTGCTAACCTCAAAAATAGTTTAAGAAATATCTTATTCATGGCGGTTAACCGTTAACACTGCATTTCTTTCTGTTTCTTCTTTCTTTCTATGTTCTCATGCAAATCCTAAAAATATCTCCTTCTTTTTACCCTTCTTTCAAATCCACCCAAATTGAGAAATTCACTATCACAATGTTCAATTCAATTCTTCTTCTCGTTCCTATCATCCATGCATTGATGTTTACCTCTGACAATTCAATGCGGTTTACCCTTAAATCAGTTGAACCAAAATGTATTAGTGAGGATATCAAAGGCAACACAATGACTGTCAGTAATTACTCCATCGTTAACCTCGATGAAGGCTTTCCAATTATTGATTCTCATAAGATAATTATCAGGGTATGCTTATGAAACATGATCATTCAACATTTTGATATCAAAATTTTGAAACTTTCATTGTTTTTGTGTTGATTTGAGAGTCTGATCAAAGCTTTGTATGAAGAGGATGCTCCTGAGAACTCAAATGGGGATGAGAAGGAAGGACATAGGGAGGATGAAGAAGATGTTGATGTAGGTGATGATAGAGATATGAAAACAAATGGCAGGGATGACAACTGAAGATGTTGTTGTGCTATTTTCTTTTGATTGATCTTGTACTTTTTATTTTATGGGCTATGTCCTGGATATTTTTGCACCTTGTGTGCCTTTGGTTTGTAACCTATGACTCCATACTATGTGCTTTTGTTGTGTGTATGCTTCAATATTATGCCGGTTATTGTGGCTAAAAGGGGGGAATAGTGCTGAGTATTGATAGATCCACCATTATGTTGTCTCCTTGAAGGGGAGTAGTATTTATTTCTAGCCTGATGTAAATCTTCCATTCATGGGGAGTTCTTTACTAGACTGATGATGAAATTCTTTTTGATTTATGTGTGGATGCTTGAGAAGTCATTCATGATGTCTTGACATCCTGACTGGAGAATTGATTTTTTCCTGTGAGAGTTTATTTCTCTCTGATGTTGTATTCTATGAGGCTGGGTGTTTATCCCTTTCTGGTGTGTATGCCTCTAATATGTCTTGGAGTATTTCTAAGTTGGTTGTTTACTATGTTATTCTTTTTAAAGTATGTCTTGCTGGAGTTTTATTTATATATGCAAGTTATGTTCTGCACAAGTTATTTTAGCCAAATTTTTCCAAAGGGGGGAGATTGTTAGGTTGGCTGAAGTGTGATTGGATACATTTGTTAAAACAAGTAGTTGAACAAGATGTTGAATAGGATGTCTTGACATTAGGTATGACATCGTAGCATAAATTTTTTTTTACTTTTGTGAAGATTTGTTTTTAACACAAGATCATTGCAAATTTGATGGAGATATGATATGTGCATTCTATGGTTCAATAAGGGTGTATTTATAATGCATATAAGATTTGATCTGTTTTTCCTTGTTTCACGAGAATAGATATCAAAACATTTAAGGAAACATTATATTATTTTCCTGATTGTGTGTAGAAGATTGTATCATTTCTTCTGATTGTTTTAGCCTGATTTTTTCATCAAGCCCAAGTGAATTCATGCTATTTAAAGAAGAATCTAAACCTAAGAAATAAAAATATGCATGTGTGAGACTGTCAATTAGGGTTTAGTTTGTTCATTTTTCATTGTTCGTTGTTCACTGTGAGCCACTCTTGTATCATTTTTATGCTTAAGTTGGAATGAGTTTCCAGTTATAATTGTGAATCACCCATAAGCTTGTAAGCAGTAGTTTAGTCTATTTATTGGAGTGTGTCTCCTTGATTGTTTCGTGGTTTATCATTATTGTGTGATTTAAGGGTAGTGAGAATGATCTCATATCTAGGAATGTCTTGGATAGAAATAACATGGGTAGTGATTAGGTGAGAATTTTGTAAAACTAGAGGTTTTTTAGAACTTTAAACTAATACCACTATAGTGTATTTTCTTCCTAGCTTGGATGCTCTCAGATGTAGGTGACATTGCACCAAATTGGGTTAAAAATTAACATGTTTTATTTACTTCCAGCTAGTTGTTTTAATTGTTCATTGTTTTACTGTGTTGTGACAATGTCCTGATCCTGGTTTCGTGACATCCTATACGACATTCATCCTGTCAGTTCCAAATTTTCACATAGCTTCTAACCAAGAATGCTTCTATTCATTCTTCAAAAAAGAAACTTGTAAAGCCTGTCCGTCCTCTCTTTTAGAGGTTCTCTTAGTCAGACGCAACTCTTGTGCCTCTAGACTACTTTGCAGCTCTTCAATTTTCATGGTGCTTAGATTTTTAGAATGTTCAATTACTACAACAATTTAATCAAATTGAGGAGTAAGAGATATCAATACCTTCTCAATGATTACTTGTTCAGAAATAGTTTCTCCACAAGATTTCATCTTATTTGTGATTAAAATCACTTTAGATGTCTAATCAGGTACCTTCTCGTTGTTCTTCATGTTGAGATTCTTATATTGCTTACGTAGAGACTAAAGCTTCACCTTTTTTCACTAACACATCATCGTCGTATCACCGTGTTAGTATATCCCACACAACCTTTATCATCGTCAAATAAACGGTTTTTTAAATATGTTCGCATCCACACACTAATGGGCGTAGAACAACATTTTCTAATATTTCTTCCTTGTATCTCTCTATGTGTTTCTCTGTTCTTTCGTAGCATCCGCTGCAACCAGAACATAACTTTCAATGACGAGATCAAGAACGTCTTGAGCATCGAACAACACACGCATTTAAATTATCCACTGATTCTAATTCTTTCTATCAAACATCGGAAACTTTGTATTCAAATTTTTTATGCAATTCATCTTTGTTCTGATGCACTAAAACTCAAACGTAACTCACCAAAACACTTGTGTTTCCCGATCCCTCAAAATCAAGAAATGCAATTTTGTTACAATATCGATCGTAAATTCAATGCAGATTCAAGAAAAAAGAAATCAATTACACACGCGTCACATGCACACGTGTTTCCATGTGAATTGAGCCGGAACTCAGATACCAATTCTTGGAGCACAAGGTTGAAGATGAAGATGGAAGAAGAAAGAGGAAGAAAAGAGAGAGAAAATGGTTGTAACAAGCTTTTTAGATAGAGAAACTTTAATGTGAAAATCTCTTATAAATTCATGTTATGAAAAATTGGTTACTAACTTATTTAAATACACAAACTAAAATTTTTATGTAGGCACAACTAACAAAGCTAAAATAAAACAGACCCCAAAAGTTAAACACAATTTTTAGAACAACAGCCTCAGAAGCTTATGCTTCTGAGTCAAAATACTACTTTTGAATATTCAACTTATGAACACGAATTACTTCTAACATCATCGAGATTAATGTCGAGATGGTTCATTCTTTATAATGATATAACATCCATCGATACTATTCATTATCTAAAACAACAACGATATGTTGAAACTCAAAAGTGACACTAATAATTACACCAAATATTGTTTATTGTATTTATCGTATTTATACAATGCACAGTGTTTTATTGAAAAATATTTTTATAATAAAAATTATTTTTAAAAAATATTTTATCACAAATATTATATTATGCTATTAATCAATTTTATCATTGCATTAATCATAAAAATGTACATTGTTAATTACTTTTTTTTTATAGTTTATTAATCACTTTCTCTATCTCATTAACCAATAAAAAAATATAATATTTCCAGATATTAAATTATAAGGGTTTAATGGAGATGTACTCGATAGAAAACTAACAGTTTGTCATGTCATTAATTTTTTTAAAATATATGCATGATGTGGCGGCATACATGGTTTTTATTGGTTGACAGTGTAAAATTAATTTACATTGTCATTGTATAACCCTTTTTTTCTCTAAATTATAAAGGATTAAATTTGTTTTTAGTCCCTATAAATAAGTCAACATTTAATTTTAATCCCTCTAAAATTTTTCTTCAAACAATGATTCTTCTAAAGTATTTTGTCCATACTTTTAGTCACTTCTATTAACTTCTTTTAACGGAACCTGACATGACTGGACTGTGGAAGAGTTTCTTATGACAGAAAAATAATTTTATCTACGGACAACAAAAACTGTCATTAAAGTTAGCATTCAACGTAACCATGATTCTTAGTAACAATGAATCTTAAAATGACAACTCTTAATATGATTAATTTATAACCATGGTTTTAAATTAGTATTCTAATATGAATGATAATTGATTTGAAGATTCATGATAATAGTGGAAATCTTTAATTAAAGAAATATTTTTAATAGTGAAAATCTTTAATTAAAGGAAGATAGTTTTAGTGATGTATTCTAGATTCTTGACATGAATCTTCATCCTCTAAGATATTTTTAGAGAATGTTTCTAGGATTTAGTGACAAATTATGGGTTTTGGACATGAATCTTCATCTTCTAAAATATTTTTAACGATGATTGTTGGGCTTTAGTGACATATTCTAGGTTTTGGACATGAATCTTCATCTTATAAGATACTATTAGTGACCGTTTTTAGACTTTAGTGACAGATTCTGGATTTATGGACATGCATCTTCGTCTTTTAAGATACTTTTAGTGAAGGTTTCTGAGATTTAGTGACGAGCTCTGAGTTTTTGACATGAAAATCCATCCTCTATGATATTTCTAATGACGGTTTATGGGCTTTAGTGATGGATTTTGAGTTTTGGAAATGAATCTACATCTTCTCAAATACTTTTATTGACAGATTCTTGGTTTTGTCATGAATCAAAATCTTCATAAATAATTTTTGTGATGGTTTATGAGTTTTAGTGAAAAAATATGGGGTTTGTCATGAATCTTCATCTTTTAAGATAGTTTTAGTGACAGTTTATGAGTTCTAGTGACAATGTCTGGATTTTGTCATGAAAATCTTCTAACATAGTTTTAGTGACTGTTTCTGGGTTCTAGTGACAGTTTTGAATTTTTTCATGAATCTTCATCTTTTAAGATAGTTTTAGTGACAATTTTTTACTTTTATTGACAGTCAGTCTTCTACGTGGCATGCCACGTCAGCTTGCGTTAATGAAAGTTAATGGGAGAGACTAAAATTATGGACGGAAAACATTAAAAAGACCATTGTTTAAAGGAATTTTTTGAGAGATTAAAATTGAATTATGATACATATAGAGACCTCTACATATTTAACCCAATTATAAAATGTCTTAACCAATCTTTACACTCATTAACCAATATTATTTTATTACTTAAATACACTTTTATATTTGAAAACTCATTAACTAAATTATTATATGTATTAATGAATCTTATAGATACCATTAACTATAAGTGATTTACTATGTAAGGTTTTATTTTTTAATGTCTAGGAACACAATAACCAAGTTATGATCTATATTAACCAAATTATGATCCATATTAATTAATTTACTACACTCAATTAATCAATTTTATTTTTTCAATTTTTAATGTCAAAACAAATTAACCGGATTATATGTTTTATTAACTAAATATTTATATTCCATTAACCAAAATTATTTTAAAGAAAAAGGAAAAAGATGAAAAAAATCAAAAATTTAAACATTATTGTTCACCGTATTTGTAAATAGTACAATATTGTGTAGATATTATATGATCAATTATTTAACCATATCCTTGATTGAGAATAAAATTGAAAAAAATGACGAATTTCCTTTAGTGGACGACAAAGCTCGCAACAAAAGAGTTTAAAGGCTTTCTAACTCCCTAGAAAAAAAGTTGAGAAATGCATACCAAACAAATGGGAGAGATGTTCATCGAGTATCTGAGGAGACTAAGCTTAGACAAAATCAACACTCGCATGAATATATTAGAGAGATATCCTTCTGTTTATTTGGTTTAATTATATCTTCTTTAAAGATAGTTTTTTCTCGACAGCTCCGAAGTCGTATTCCGATTAGATATAATTTATTTAAGAGAGGAATTTCTTTGTCCTCTGAAATTATTTCATGTCCTCTTTATTCGATTTCTACTGAGTCATCCTCTTATCTCTTTGTGATTTGTGAAGTTATATTCTCTATCTGGTATAAAATTTTTAGGTGGTTGGAGTGGTGTGTTATTTTGCTTAGAGATATGTTGACTCTTTTTGAGATGTTTATTCTTTCGAGTGGAGGTTTCAGGTCTAGAGGAGATTGAGGATGATTTGACATGTCGTGGTTTGATCGATTTGAAAATCTCGAAATGATATACTTTTTTCTAGTTTATCAATGACACTAAAAGACGTGGAAGACATGAATATCATCTTGACTTGAAAATAATATCTTAATAGGTTTATCAAAAAAAGTTAGGTCTTTTTTGACGTGACTTGAAAAATTTATCCCGTTTCAGAACTAATCATAAATATATTTTTGTGGTGTCTTTTATAGTTTCGTTATTGTTGTTGTATGCGTTCTGAATCTGAAAGTTTTAACTTTGTCTAGATTTGGTTTATGTGCCTTTTCTTTTATAGTTTTGTGGAACATGTTTCTATTGTTTGGTGGTTAGGTTTATTATAATTTTGTTTGTTTTTTCAGTGGACTTTGCTCTCTGATTTGATATTCCTTATACCTGTCTCTCCAATTCCTGTACTTTGATCAATAATACTATTTCTTTAATATATTTTATTTGTCTTTGAAAAAAAATACTTGGAACGACTTTCTCACATTTTCATTTCATGTAATTTTTTTATTGTAATTATTATTATATAATGTCAAATTTAATCATTAATTTCAGGTATACCTATTTGTATAAAATTTAAATAAAAAAAAAACATCATTTTTATTAAAAAAATCATCTTGAAAAAAAAAATCTTTTTATTGTAACGTGGAGATTTAATTAACTCTCACACCGATGAAATCTATAAAATATTCATAATTTGCTACATTTGCTAACCTAAAAATAGTTAAAGAAATATCCTATTCATGGCGGTTAACCGTTAACACTACATTCCTTTCTCTTTCTTCTTCCTTTCTATATTCCATGCAAACCCTAAAAATATCTCCCTCTCTTTACCCTTCCAATTCCAAATCCACCCAAATTGACAACAATTCACTATCACAATGTTCAATTCAATTCTTCTTCTCGTTCCTATCATCCATGCATTGATGTTTACCTCTGTCAATTCAATGCGGTTTACCCTCAAATCAGGTGAACCCAAATGTATCAGTGATGATATCAAAGGAAATGCCATGACCGTCGGTAATTACTCCGTCGTTAATCCCGGTGAAGAAGGGTCTCCAATTCCTGATTCTCACAAGATAACTGTCAGGGTATGTTTGTGAGACATGATCATTCAAGGTTTTGATATCAAAATTTTGAAACTTTCGTTGTTTTTGTGTTGATTAATGTTGTTATGTTATGAATTAACCTCGAAAAATGTGATTTTTATGATGGGTTTGTGTAATGTGGTTGGTTGTCTTTCAGGTTCGATCACCTTATGGAAATAATTTCCATTTTGGGAATCATGTGGGTTCTGGTAATTTTGCATTTACAACAGCTGAAGCGGGTGACTACACAACTTGTTTTTCAGTGCTGGAACGCAAACCGGCGATAACTGTCACGATTGATTTTGAGTGGAGAACTGGTATGGCGGAGAAGGACCGGTATAAGATTGCGAAAAAAAATCAGGTTGAGGTAAATTTTTGACTTCGCATTTACACGCGCACGGTTGGTATTATAGAAAAGGATTTCGGTGGCTTAGGAATTCACCACGATTTTATCTCTGTGATATCGTGATCGAAATTGGATAAGATGGCAAACGAGTATGTGTGCTCTGTTTAGGCCCATCCCGTAAAAGTATGCGGCATAGTTGAGGGTGCGGCCCTAAAACTTTGGTCCCTTTTGAAAAGAAAAAAAAAAGAGAGGTGGGTAGGCATGCAGGTCTTTTTGATTTGATCTATGTGTTTTCTAAAGTAGTGTTTTTTCCTTCTTAGGTAATGGAATACGAGTTACAGAGGTTGTATGACAGTGTCTCATTCATCCACGACGAGATGTTTTATCTTCGTGGAAGGTATAAGTGTATAGTACGGATATTACTCATTGGAGAAAACTTATTACTCATTCAAATAAGAGTTTTTTTTGCTGAATTTTGATGTTCTTTTCTCCATGACATTGATATAGGGAGGAAGAGATGCAAGATTTTAACAGAACGACTGATAATAAGATGTTTACATTCATTTTTCTTTCTATCACGGTTTGCTTGTCTGTTGCTGGTTTGCAACTATGGCATTTGAAGACATTCTTTGAAAGGAAGAAGCTTCTCTAAGATCCTTCACACGAATTTCGTCGGTTTGATTAGTTTGGATCTCAAATTCAGATGACAGACTAATCATATTGTATCAAAAGCATTTAGATTGTATTCTAAAATGTATCAAAGTTATTTAGATTGTATTTCTCTTCCATGATGTATAGTGATAATTAGAAATGAGAGATGATTATACCAATAAAGTGATTCTTGGAATCAAAATTTTGATGTAACGTACAATATTCTATAACGACTCACTACTTGTTGGTATAACTCCAAGCACCAACAGTCAAAACCGACTCACTACTTTTGAAATTGCACCTTTCTAGCTTTTATAACTTGCCGTTTTAACTTGGACATGATAGGCAAGGGAGGCATCATTCCCTTGGAAGACATTTCATTATACAAGATAACAGCTTTCTCCGTGTGCCCGCGGTTTAACAAGCCAGAAAGTAGAGCAGTGTAAGTTACGTTATCCGGTTCTAGTCTCAGATCAATAATTTCATTAAAGAATCTAATCGCTTCTTGAAAGTTATCGACCTTTACGTATCCATCGATCAAAACAGTGTAAATAACAACATCTGGACTTATTTTCATTTGCTCCATATCTTTCAAGATAGTCGAAACACCATACGTTGCATCACTTCCTCTTTTGTCTTGAGAAGAGAAATGCCTTTTTAAATTCACTTGTTTGAACTTCCCGTCGAGTAGAACCGTGTAGGTAATTACATCGGGTTTTATCCCTCGGCTCTTCATATCCCGGAAGAGATCATGAGCCTCTTGCAAGCAATTCAATCTACAATAACTTTTTATCATAATTGTGTAAGTTACAACATCGGGCGTAAATCCTCTCTCGAGGAAAAAATCAAACAATGAGCGAGCGTGTTCTATATTCCCTTCCCGGCACAACGCAGCTAATACTTTAGAATACATTACTTTGCTAAGTTTCTTAAAACCAGAAGTTTCTTCTGAAATATCTCCTTCGTTTGAAATCTCGCAGAAAACTTCGCATGATTTTTCAATAAGACCGGCT
The DNA here is from genome assembly GCA_948472305.1 of Vicia faba. NCBI lineage: Eukaryota > Viridiplantae > Streptophyta > Magnoliopsida > Fabales > Fabaceae > Vicia > Vicia faba. Next base: position 64,605,050 of record OX451735.1, read on the forward strand.
TCACAATAGCCATTAACCATGGCAGAATAGATTTCGACGCTTTTAACTTTCAGAACGTTAAAATATGCCTCGGCTTCTTCAATCTTGCCTGCCGAACACAAACCTTCGATGATAATCTTATGCGTAGTAGCGTTCGGCTCCACACCTTGACTATCCATACAATTCAAAAGCTCAATCGCCTCACAAGCATGATGATTTCTAAACAAACCGGCGGCTAGTACATTATAAGCAACAATGTCAGGTTTAAATCCTTTCTCTTCCATTTCTTTGAATATACTACAAGCTACATCGGGTTTACCTTGAAGACAGAAACCGTTAATAAAGGTTGTGTAGTGTTTGATATCTAAATCGATACGCATAGATTTCAACTCCTCCAACATATCTACCGCATCATCCACCTTACCCAATTTACACAAAGAACCAAATACGATATTGTAAGCAACCCCGTCAAGAAACACACCTGAACGTTTTAATTCTTTAAACCTATCTACAACTCTCGAATCCATCCCCATCCCACTCATGCAATGAAGAATACAACTAGCAATCACACAATTTGTCTTTATACCCTTCGAAATCATGTCGTCGTATAACACTTCAGCTTTACGCAAATCACCGATCTTACAATATCCACAAATCAACAAAGAATAAACATGAAAATCAGGAACAATCCCCTGCCATTCCATATCGAAAAACACACTCTCGGCTTTATCTAACTTCATTTCATTACAAAACCCATGAATAACTGCAGCATACGCATAAGCCTCTATCGGAGCATTACTCTTTCTCCGTTCTTGAAGCACCTCATACCCCAAATCAGACATATTATTCTTACACAACCCCTCGATAAAAGCCGCGTAACAATACGAATTCGGAGTCACCCCGGCCTCCACCATCTCGTCAAAAACCCGAGACGCGTGAATCAAATCATCACCTTTCTTACACAACCCCTTGATCACAATAGCATAAGTATGATTGTTAGGACAAACACCAAGCCTCTTGATTTCATTATAAACCCCCAAAGCCATATAAACTTCATCACGCATAACCAAACGGTTGATAAGAAAGTTACAACATAATATACTTGGAAGAACCCAAAACCTCTTAACTTGAAACTCAAACAAGAAATCAATAGCTTCATCAAACATGTTAAGAGAAACACAAGTTTTAACAAACACGTGAAATGCTCTAAACAAGTAATGATTTTTATTATCTAAATCAACATTCTCAACATCTTGAAAGAGTGATTCAAACAAATCATGAATTTGAAATGATGGGTTTTGTTTGGAATGAGCAATGATGTCAATGAACAAAGAATCTAAGCTTCTATTCAAATTCCAGTAACATAGGATTGTAATGAAGGAAGAATAGGTTTGAACGTTGTGAGAGAAACCTTGTTGGGTGAGGTGAGTGAAGTAAGAGAGTGCAAGAGAAGGGTTGTTTTGATAAAGGTGGAATTTTTGGAGGACTTGGGAGGTGTTGGGGTGAAAAGATGAGATTTTTGAGGGTTTTGTGAAATGGGTATGTGAGGAAGAGAGTGAAAGTGCTGTGGAGAATGGTTTTTTGAAGAGAGGGAAACGAAAATTGAAAAGACGATGCAACATACCAGTGGTGTGAGGGATGAGGGGGTGGTTTGGTGGTGTGACGGTGAAGTGGCGGCGGTGGATGACGGAGTGGAGGAGGGCGGTAGGTGACGGCGGCGGATGCGGTTGGATTTTGTGTGTCACTGTTATTTTGTTTTCAAATATGTTTGTATAATAGGATGTTCTATAACTTTTATGTAATTTGGAAAGTGTTTGTTGCCCTTTTCAAGCTCTGGTTAAATTATTATTAAATAAAGTAACAAACAATTGTATTGAACATCTACATACCAAGAAAATTAAAGTAAATACTTTTGTAACAATAATAATGACAAGTGATAAGTGATAACTAGGAAATATGCAGTTTGAACATTTTAATTTAATAATGATTCTCACAAACATATTTTCCTCTTACTTACTCTCTTTATTATATTGATATCATATCTCTTTATTATATTGATATCATATGCACTTCTTATTTATGTTGAAGTTGATACCACATTGTCTGAAAGCCTCACATACTATGAAATCAGTCTTAACTGTATTGTCATTGAACAGTCAATTATAGGCATAATATAGATTAACAATTAAAACTAACATTCCATAATAGCGAGGACCGTAGTATAAATCGATGGTCGAATATTTTCTGATACACAAGATCCTCGTGTTGAGGCAAGTGTAGAGCATACTTGCATCTGTGTGAGGAATTTTGACATGAATACAATAACTAAAACTTTTAGGGAGAAAGAAAAGAGAGTTAGAACATTTTGTTCTTAAGCACACAAGATGGTTTTTTGTCTTATTGCTTATGACTTGAAATGTTACAAGAGATATCCTTTTATAGTCAAGGAGATTCACAAAAGACAAAACCAGATTATTTACAAACATGGCTTCATTAATGTCTTTTTTCAAAAGTCTGACACACTTATCCCTTATGGATATATTATTGTAGTATTATTACACAAAAAGATGAAATTTAACTATTTATAAACATGCTTGTGATATATAAGAGACACTTGTCCAATTAGTCTTTAAAGATAGGTTCATGACTTGAAGACATATTCTGATCGGATAAGTATTCTTCTGAAAAGTAGTATCTGTATCGAGATGTCTCTTTTTCTCACACATCATCCATCATGTAAGCATGGTCTGATATTTTTCTATGAGCTTCTTCCACGTGTCCTTCTGAGAATTCAGCTTCCATTGGGAAATCTGCTTTTTATTGTGTGGCTTGAACTGAGCTTTCTCCAACCTCTCGATTTTTATATTGAGCTTAATGACTTATACAAGTGGAATTATCATTCATCTTGTCTGGTTCATAGAGGTTGATGAAGTTAACATATTCCATTAATTCTCTTGTAACTTTTAGATTTGGAGGATAATCATCAATGGTTTCCCATATATGAACATAACTCTTACAACCAAGTAACTTAGTGGATGGATCTGTTTGATAGGGTCTGTGCATAAAGAAAACAATCTTGAATTTGCTAATAGCCTCTGAGGCTAACCCTCTTTCTTTGACCTCGTCTAGAACTAGTTTTAATTGATTTCTCCACCATGTTAGTGGAGAGTACCATTCAAGACTAGTCCAAATCAAGGACTCGTGGTTCTTAGGATCCATTATGTGTTCATACATAGCTTTGATGGATATGAGGACATGCATAAAATACAAAGTGGTGGCACACCAGACATACCACAAATGTTTTTTTTTTTGTTGTGAATTTAGCATTAGGGTTTATTAAAATTTGTAGGGAAATGGCGTGTCTGAGAAATAAGGAGTATGGTCAGAGAGTTTATTCCTTATTAATTTTGTCATATAATAAAAAGATTATTCCTGGCATACTGCTTGAGCTGTGAGGGTGAAGAGGATATAGTTATTCCCAGAGGAAAGTCTTTGATCCTGGAGGCACGACTTGGCAAGGGTTTAACCATTAGAATCAAAGGAAAAATGTGCTTGATAGTAATGATCTAGATGGATTTCATAGGCCTAGAAAGTAAAGCATGAATCACATTTTGAGTTCCTTTAATATGTTTCACAATAAAATCATATCTAGAAAACCAATCTTTGAGCCTAAGAGTTTGAGGACCAGGAGGCATCTTATTTTTGAATTAGAGGATCTTAGGGAAAGAGGAATTATCCACCTGGACTTCAAACTGATGACCTCTCAAGTGAAAGTCAAACTTTTGGATACCCATCTTAACTGCAAGAGATTTCTTATAAGTGATATGGTAATGTTTTTCAGCTTCTTTGAATTGACCACTAGCATGACCATAATAATGCTTTATTCCATCAATTTCTTCTATCAAGACAGCTCCCCAATAACGATTAATGGCATCCGTATGTAATATTTTTTTACCTTCTCCCAGGATCTTTAAGGCGGGTGAGGTATATGTGTTTTTCAAGGCTCTTACTGCTTCAGTTTGCTTTGTTCCCCATGGTGGGGGGGGGGGGGGGGGGGTTCTTCAGCATTTGAGATAGAGGACTCATGTATCTTTCCAGTTTTGGCAAGAAATCTCTGATATAATTAATTATACCAAGAAATTGTTGAATTTGCTTAACTATGAGATTTTCGTCGAGAAAGTTTAACAATTCTTGAGCAATATAAGGTTGAGGTTGATATTTCCCTTGGGAAAAATGCATTCCTAGAAAATCAATTTTTGTTTGGCCCAATTGACTTTTCTTTTCAGAGAGCATCATTCTATGTCGTTGGGCTATTTGAAGGAATTGTCCCAATGATTGTTTATGGGATTTTTCATCTTTTGAGAATAAGAGTACATCATCAATATAGATGAGGATACTATTGAGAATGGGCTCAAAAATTCTAGTCATGGCCTTTTGAAAAAGTGATAGAGCTACCTTAAGCCCAAATGATAACACAGTTCATTGGTATTGGGCGTTAGGAATGCACAACTCCGTTTTCTAAAGATCCTCGGGGTCGATACCCAATTGCCAAAATCCTGACTTAAGATCAAAGTTGGAATAGATTTGGGCATCTTTGATGAAAATATTTAAGGATGAGGCCTTTGGAATAGGAAATTTATCATCCTTGAGGAAATGATTTAGAGGTTTATAATCAAATACTAGCCTCTTTTTTCCTCTTAACTTTTCATATTTCTTTTCCACATAAAATGTTTGGTAAGCCCATTCTGATTTGGTGGGTTCTATCAGACCTTGTTTGAGCAATTGGTCGCATTCTTCTATGGATAATGTATAATCTGATGGACTCGTTCTTGGATGAGTGACCTTGGTTAGATTAACATCTTCATTGAGCTTAAAAGGAAATTGAACAAAAAATTCTTTATTCTACCATAGAGATTTTGGATGGCAGAATGTTTCATGGTTGTCTCCATAGAGTTTGAGTAGGTTGGACTTGATTTATTCATACCCAGCAGGGATTTTAGTTAGTGAATATAACTTAAATATACCAGAATAAGGTTTGAATTCTCTTTTGAATTTTATTCCTGTGGAAAGAATTTGAAGTCTATTGGCTGTTGAATATACATCCATCCCTACTACAATATCTTTATTTGGAAGATTGCTTCCAATGACCTTGGTCCAAACTATGCAGTCGGGGAAGAATTTGATTCCTATATTTTCCCTGGTCATTAAATTTTTCCTGAAGACTTTCCCATCTGCTGCTACAAAGTATGCAACATGTGTTACCCATGATTCTGCTGGGAGAATGCTAGGATTCATCATTGTAATCAGGGCCCCAGTTTCCATATAAGCTATAACTTTCTTTGGATGGGAAAACTTTGTCGCGAGGACATGAGCTTCAACACATGGGAGTGGTGGAGTAGAAAGAGAACTTCCTATCTCTTTGAAGGAGTAAACCTGGAAATATTTGTCATCTTCTGATTCAGAAAATGATGCTTCGTCAGACGCAGAGTCTTGAATGGAAAAATTGTTTCTTCATCATCATAGCTTTGTTCAGAATACAAAGATTTTAGGTCTCCATCTAGAGGTTGAAGAGAGTTGATCAATTTTGCGGCTTTGTGGGTATTATTAGGACATTCCTTAGAAAAGTGTCCCTTTTTCCCATAAACAAAGCATCTCTGATTTTTCCCCTTTCCTCTGAAATATTTTCTTTTAAAGAACTTCATAGCCTTCTTTTTCTTTCCCTTAAAGGTCCTATGAGATTTGGAGTATTTTTGATGATGATGTTTATTTTTTGTTGCACAACTAAACCTTTTGTATTTACACTTAATCTCGAGATAAGGTTGTTTTGCATGCCTTGGTGAATTTTGAATTTTGTTGTATAACTTTTTGAAATTGATGATGAAAGCTGCAAAGCTTTTCAAGTGCTTCCAATGTTGCCTGATGAATCTGGCCAAGACTCGTAGTTGCAATGTCCTTTTTAGCTGTTGTTACCATCCTATTGATTTCTTGCAGGAGTTTGTGTGGTAGAGATGATACATAGCTATTCCTGAGACTAGGATCGTTGTACCCATTAAGGAGATAAAACCTTTGTGTTATCTTATGATAGTGTTTGTCAAGATCTTTTGTTTTGAGGGAACAACACTTTATCTCAAAGAATTCTTGTTTATTTTTTTATCAAACATATCCATATTTATGATAAATTCTTGGTGGAGTATGCCAAGGATATTAGTCGTGCTTTCTAAATGATGTAAGTTATCTTGTTTGAAAGATCCAAGATTGTGATACCATTCCTTCATCGTGCATGTCATTCTACAGCAAAATTCTTCAATTACCTTATAACTATCTGCATTTGTTTTCATTATCTGGGTGTCAAGCTATGCTCCAAATTCGAGTAGTCTCTTTCTTAACGACTAGGCGGTATATCATCAAATATGAATCAAGGACTGCCATTTGGTTTAGTCCTTTCAGAGACTAGAGTTTCTTTAGGAGATTCTTCAAAAAATGAATCTTCCTCTTTTATATTTTCCATAAAGAGTCTTGGGATGTAGTTTGCTTCAGATTGTGATTTTGATGAAAAGGATCTTGGTGTTTCATCACTAGACGTTTCTTGATAAGAGTCTTTGTCATCATCCGAGGAGGACTCGTCTTCTTTTGTGTTGATGATTCAATAAGAGAGTAACTTTTCTGGGGAAATTCATAATTTCTAGTGATTTCCATGACTTGGAAACCTTTGTCAGAAATTTCTTCTTCCTATTGGAATTTTGGAGGAGGTGTTTTAGGGAAATCCTGAGATTCTGAGGATGAAGTGCTTAAACGGGTAACCTTTCCTTTTGTCTTGGAGGTTGAGGTAATGGTAGTTCTAGTAGATTTTGGTCTGTAAGCTGTAGGTATGTATTTAACCTGATCTGGTGGTGAAGAAACATAGGTAGGGAAGAAAGGATAAGGTCTTTCTGGTCGTTTAAAATATATAGGCAAAGTATGAGGTTCAAAGAAAGGGTTTTCAATAGGCTTAGGCTTTCTTTCAATGTGAAGCTCTTAAGAAATCATTTATTTCTTTTACTTGGCCTTGTAGATTTCTGATTTCTCTTTCCTTTTGGTCAAAATTTTTGCCAAAAGTTCTTTCTTCTAACATTTGTCGCAAATCACGATCCAACTGAGACACTTGAGCCTTTAAGCTTCTGTAATGCTTCTGCATTTTCTGTGATAGAACCTTGAGATAATCATTTGTCTCGTGTATTTTGTCAGCAATCTTATCCACCTTTTTGTCGAGATTTTGGAGGATATCATTTTGGGAAATCATGTTTTCTGATTGCCAATTTAGAAATTCTTCAGCTTGAGTTAAAGGTTTGAGTTTTCCATCGGGTTTTACTTTATTAGGATGAATGAAAGGTTTGGATGTTCTGCCAGTGATTGGATCCATCTTCTTTTCTAGAGCAGTAAATTATTAGCTATAATCTGGTGCGATAGTTGAGTACATAAAGCAAGAGATTAACTTAACATGTTTTGGAGGGTCCAAAGGTTTGCAGTAGTCTGACGGTGACCATGTAACTAGAGTAGGATCATCTGGTGGAAACCGTTTTTCTTTCCTGAGGATTTTGAGAGCTTCCTCAAAAATAGGAAGAGTTTTCTTTTTCTCATGGATACCTACCCATGGACTGTTATCAGGATCATATCTTCTTTGTGGAGGAAGAGATGGTTTGCACGCCCCGTTGTTTTTTCTTTTCGGAAGGATAATATCTCTGTCATAATCATTATTGTGCATCCAACATTCACATCCTGGGTCACATTTATTAGGATCTATGTCCCAACAACATGAACTGGGCACTAATCTTCTTTGAGAATCGTTCGGATCATCATGGTCTGGAAAATAAGAGAAATTGAACTGGGTCCTTCATCTGGTTTTTTGAAAATTGTTTTGACTGTTTTTTCAATGGATCTTCTGAATGTGGCCTCTTGAGATTGTGTTTGTCTTCTATCTTGATGGATTTTTCATAGTTTGTTATCCACTCAAGGGGATTTAACTGAGTTAGTTCTTCCCTTGTGATCTTTCTTGGAATTTGAATGATAGAGGGTATATCTTCTTCTCTATTAGTAACTACTAACAGAGAATCATAAGAACATCCCATGAGAGGAAAATCTATCAAATGATTTTGTATGCGATAGATTATTTGGTGATGGAAAGTAGAAGACATGGCCTCTGGAACTTGGTCAGATTCAGTGATTTGAACTTGGACTTTTAGCCTTGTGGATAGAGTGATGTCGTTGAGGCTTACATTATAATTTGGAAAAACAGTAAGGACAACACTTCCTACATGAAGTGAGGTTAGAACAATCCATATGAAAACATTTTCATAATGGAGATAGCTCGAATCTAGGAGAGCTATTTTCAAGAAGACAGAATGATTTTTTCTTCCATGGAGAGAGAGGATGAGTCTAACTGCTCCAAAATGTAAAGTTGTGTATCCTCAAGATTTTCAATGATTTATGAGACTCTGAGGAATCTCTAAATCTACATACTGCTCTTGGTTTGTAGCTCTCAAACTACATTAGTCTAGTTGGGATGACTGGATGTACTCTTTCATATAAGGGCGATTGGTAGAGATTAAGTTTATGATGGATCTGATAATTGTTCTTTTTCTTTTGAAGATATTATAAGGGCTTAAAAGGGGAGGTACTGTTTCAGAAATTTGAGCATCTTCTGGAACATAAGAATACTTACCAAGCTTTTCTATTTTATGTGTATCAGTCTTTTTACAGAGTTTAGGAAGAGATAAGGAAGATGTGGTGGTTGACGTACCCCAAATTTGTCCTACCTCGATGATTTTATTTTTCGAAATTAAGAAAGAAAAAATATTTAATTAAAGATGGTACAACAGTATCTGATGGCCCATCTGTATCCCAGACGATTAGGGGGTGTATTTTAATTTAGGAAGGTGGGGCTTTTTGAATCAGAAAGACCCATAAACTTATTTACGAAGCATGTTGGCTCATGGCCCATGAGATTCGAAAATAGAAATTCGTTTCAAAATTAATAATTACTAAGTTATTAAACTATTAAGTCCTTAATTCTTAAAGACAACTTAAGTTTAAGTTGTTTGAAGTTAAATTAAATTAAAGTCATTTAGAAATTACTACTGTTAGTAAAAAAAAGGAGGTTAAAATTGCAATTTAAAGCCCATTAGGATATGCTCATTTCGTTTTGGGTAAGTAAATAGCAAAAGGGAAGGTATAATTCTGAACTACAGGCCCATTGTGTTTCTTCAACAACCCATTTGCTTTTTGCTTTGTCAGAAAAAAAGAGAGAAACATTAAGTATTAAAACTTTTAAGAATAAGTAAATAATATATATTTTTCTTTACTAAAAGAAAACGTAATATTTTCTTCATATTTTTGCTGATAAATTGTTTAGATTTAATATTATTTACTGTATTTAGATTGAATATTATTTACTGCATTTATTAAGGGGGGCTTATTTAGGAAAAGTTGTTGCTTGGACTAAGATTCGTGGGCCCAATTATAAAAAAAACACGTTGTTGTAAATAAGAGAAGTAATGTTGTTGGATATAAGAGTTACAAAACAGACCCAATTTGGAATAATTAGCGCAAGCCCAGTTTGAAAACCCATACTGTAGAAATCAAATATTCTGTACAACAACTAAATTAAATCTTCAATAGAAAGCCCAGAAATCAAATATCAATTAAACTGAAACTAATAAAATCTTACAGTAAACAAAATCCAGGAAAAAATCAATTACATTCATTCAATGTTACAAAATCTGTAAATTACAATATACCGTATCAATCAAATCTCTAATTGATTCTAATTCCCTAAAATTTGTGCTAAGCAATTCTAACAGCAATTTACAAAACCTAAGAACAAACTCTATAAATAACAGAAAATTAAAAGAGATGGAGGGGGGATTTTGATACAGAAACAGGGAGGCGGAAGAACAAGAACGAAGGACGAATACAGAAGAAAGGGAGAAAGATACATGCAGAGGGTTTTACAGAGAGAGGAGGAAAAGCTGGAATCGTGAAGCTTGTAGAGAGACGGAGAAGAGCTTGACCATTGAGCCACGAAGGTTGATACGATTAGGGTTTCGACATCTGAAACCCTAATCGCTAGCCGCATCCTCCAGTCGATACACCATCAACTTCAATCAACGTTGTAACCCGCAAAACAAAGACGAAGAAGAGATTATCCTTAACCAGAAATTCAGAAGTTAGAACATCACACGAAGGTAAGGGAACTCAGCTACTTGTTATTCGGTTGTTCTTGTTTCGGATGGTTGGTAGGATTCGCTCTTCCAGCACCGCCGTGGTGAAGGTGTTGTAGATTAGGGTTTGGGGATTTAGGGTGGAGAAGATGAAAGGTTGGGTCTGCGAGAGAGAGAGAGAGAGAGAGAGAGAGAGAGAGAGAGAGAGAGAGAGAGAGAGAGAGAGAGAGGAGAGAGAGAGAGAGAGAGAGAGAGAGAGAGAGAGAGAGAGAGAGAGAGAGAGAGAGAGAGAGAGAGAGAGAGAGAGAGAGAGAGAAACATGTTATGATGAAAATGAAAATTAAAAAAAATGAAAAAACAATTTTGTATTCCATTGTGATCCAACGCACACACTCTCACCGTAACAGATGTGCACCCTTGATCTCCTCCCTTTGATCATTAGTGGATGGTCATAAGGCTAAGTCCACCATAATCTCCCTACGCCCTCACACACACACACAATCCAGCAGACCTCTTTACAAACACACGATGGGCCCAGCCCAACTGATATTCACACACCCCATTCGCCTGAATAACTAAACTCAAAACACTTAGCACCCCCCCTGTCCAACAAATGTAATGGGCTTAGCCCAGCCTCCTAAAGGCACCCCCCTGATTCTTTCTAGTTCAAGAATCGCACCCCCTGGTCTGAATAACAATTGGGCTTAGCCAGATTCCTAATAACGACACCCCCTGTTTTACTTGCCCTTTAGAAACTGCACCCCCCTTTGAGTTAACTAATTTATTAATTTATTTTCTTTTATAATTCAATTATTTTATTTTATTTCTATGTTTTTTATAATTATACATACATATTATTTATTTATAATAATAATTATTGTTATCAAATAATGTTTTTTTAATTATTATTATATTTTTATGTTATTATTATATATATTGTTGTAGTTACTTAATTAATTTCTTTTTTTACAATTATAATTTGTTATTTATAATCCCTTTTTATGTAAATATTATTATTAATATATTTACTATTTAAATATTATTATATGACCAAATAAATTATTTTCATATCAAAATTGTATATATTATTTTATATATTATTTGCATTAAATCTTTTTTAATCATACATTAATTAAGATATTTTCGCAATTGATACGATCAAAAAACACAAATCAATCATCAAATTATTTTCGCAATAAACTAAGCTAATAAACTTTTTTTGCAAAAGAGCTTCAAACTAGTTTTGACTTATTACGCACTCAGTCAAAATCTCCGCAATCACTACTCCCGACCGAGTGCGAAGTGATTCAAAATATGTTTGCAAACCCCTAAAAAGCACCAACCCATACGAACTATGAATTGGGACTCTGATTCCTCATAAGAGGATACGTACGCATACGATCAAAAATCGTAGCGAGTTCTCCTATAAAAAATTAAAACCCTTTTTCTTTCTAATTAAAACTTAAAATCTAGTTTACCCCAAACCTAAACCTAGAGTCTAATATCCTTGTGAACAAGGTGGATGAAAAGTGCCTGACACCTTCCTTTCGTCTAATTGAGTCTGAAACCTAAAATCTCTGTCTGCGAATTAGGGTTTTCTGTTAGATTCTCTTCCCTATATTAAAAACTAATAGTGGCGACTCTGATTTAAAAACCAGTCGCAACAGCTGGCGACTCTGTTGGGGACTCTCCTTAACCCTAGGTTTTAGGTCTCTTTTGGGTTTTTATTTTTATTTATTTATTTGCATTAATTTATCTATTGCATTTTTTATTTCTTGTCTATTTTTCTTTATTATTATATATTTACTATGTGGCGGGCTTTTATTTCAAAAAAATATTTTCGATAACCCTTAGAAAGAAGGTTCATTTATTAGCTTAGGGGGTACATCATCCCTGCGAGTTTATGTGACGACTTCGCCTAGAGTCGGTGAACTTTCGAAAAAGGAATACTTATCGAGAGATATCCTCTTGACGAGTAAGACTTTGGAAGCTCACCCATGACTCTTTGTAACGACCTTAACCCAAAATTTCATGACGAGACCTTTCACGACTTTAAGACGAAAGTTTCAGTCCATAAAGAGACTCCACCTAAGGGAGACCCTTGTGCCTTTTCCCTCCGGTGTTATTCATGATACCCTTAAGGAAACCACCTCCTGGGAGGGTAGATTTACCATAGATCAAAATTAAGGAACCTACCTTATAGGGGTACTGTTGTACCCCAAAATTTGCCCTCCCATATTCTTCAAGGTTTGTCAAGAATCATCTTCAAATAGTTCAAGATTCCTCAAGGGTTGCACAGTCCAAATGCCACATAAGCCAGTCAAAATTAGGGTTTTGGTTCCCTCAAGGAATTTGAGATTTTCAATGGCTCAATCAAGTCTCACAGGCTCATATACATCCTCAATCATCTACATGCCAAGTTTCAAGACTCACAGTGTCAAGTTGCACAGTCAAAAGCCCCATTTGCTTCACAAACAACTGCAGGGGCAAAATGGTCATTTTGCAGTCAAAATTCAAAATTTTTGGTAAACATCTTATTTTGAGTACAAAATCATCATTTGATCAAGTCTTGATCATGATTCCACAAGCATGGCTCAAAAATCATCAAGATGCAAGAAGTTACTATTTTTGGACAGCAGAAAAGTCAACTGTATCTTGACCAAGGCATAACGTTTTCATGGTTCATCAGAAAAATTCCATCCAATGCTCATTTTTAAGGGGATGACATTTCCTACAATTCATCTTCACATTCCAAGTCCAATAAATGCTCTCACAAAAAGTTATCAATTTCTACATTATAGGTCAATTTCAAAAGTCAACAAAAATGCACTTTAAGTCAAAGACCATAACTTGAGATTGGTAAATCAAAATAACATGGGAACAAAGGCATTGGTTAGAGGACTTCAATTCGTTTCCAAAATGTCCAAGAACATGTTCATATGATCAAAATTTAGCAAGATATGCATTGGAGAAGTTGGGAAATTTTCATGAATTTGCAAAAGTCAACTTTGCTCAAAACACTTTGTTTTTGCTAATGGGCCTCAAATTCCATCTTGAAACTTTATCCATGACTTATGCACGACCCATCAAGCCTATTTGAATTTATTTTCTTATTTTAATTAATTATTTGGATTTTTAATTGATTTTAATTCATTTAATTAATTTAAATTGTAGGAAATTCAAAGATATGATTTTTCAATCTTTTTTTGAAGCAAGAATGACCTAATCAAGCTGGAAAATTCGTGTGCAAATCAAGGATATCAAAATCTCCAAATTTGGCAACTTTCTTCAATCAAAAAGATTCAAAATTATTTGATTTTAAATCAAATATTGAATCATCATTCCATGGATCTTTTGTGCAAGATTGTAACCTAATTCAGCTCTTCTATAAATACACAAACTAACCCTAATGCCATGGACGTGAAATTGCTGCATACAAAGCCATACCAACATTGAAAAAATTCAAGAAAAAGTCAAAACTGTTTTCCAGGTTCCAGGCCAATTCAAAGAAATATGAGGATTCAAACACGTTGCTGGAGGTGTGAGGAACGTTTTGCAATCAAAACCACGCGCTAAGGCTCAAGGAATCATCGTTCACAGTCACACGGTTTGCACATTTTTTTCTTCAGAATTACAACTCATTATTCATGCATCATTAACGTGATTTTTTGTGTGTTTTGCATTGCTAGAACTCACAGGAAACTAATGGCATAAGCTAATTGGATTATAATGCTCAGAATTGAAAATTGCCATTGACAAATTTTAGGGTTCATAAACCTTGAATTTGGGGATTCAGTAACCAGGCAAAATCGAGACCCCTAATGCATATGGTTGAGACCGTCAGAACAAGACGAACCTAGTGGAACCCTCGCGAAATATTTATGTAGCCTAGGGAGCTAATCGCTATTTTTCCTTATCACAGTTTGTGGGGGTTAAAAAACCCCGCTATCTATTTGTTCTTTTGCAAGTTCAGTGAAGACGATGATGAGGTGTAAGCACATGGTTGGTCTATTCAAAAAGCACGCGTTTTTGTTTGTTTACAGCATAAGTGTTAATTATCCCATATAATATTTGTTCATTATTATGCTAACAAATGCAAGCGAATGGCCTAGTGGATAGTGCGTTGTCCAAGCATCATTAGGACCTGGGTTCGATTCCCAGGTCCACCCAAATATTTGATATTTCTTTTCTTAATATAATCCCATGCAAGCTTTCAAAGGTGTTCTATCATGCACCTCTCACATCCAAGCGCCAAGTGGCCACAGTCACGAATTCAATGGTCAGGATGGGTAGACCACCATGTTCCCAGTCAATGCGTATCTGGACAATAAAGAAAGTCAACAAGGCTTGTATGCAAATGGGCCAGAATTTCCAGATTAACCTCCTAAATGGGCCAGTACACCCCCTGGGTTCTTCTTTTCTTTTCTTTTTCTTTTATATTTTCTTTTAATTATTTTATTAACTATTATTATTATTATTTAATTAACTCACATAATTATTTTTCATAATAAATTCAGAAACCTAAAATTTTTATTATTATTATTATTTATTAATTTCACTCTATTTTTTGTAAATAAATACTAATAAACTAATTTAGTTTAATTAGGTTTAATTTTGACTTTTTCATAATAAATAAAATAAATTAGAATTAGGTTTTACTAACTTTTGACTTTATTTTATTTTATTTTCATTTTCATTAAAACCATAAAAAACTAAAAAATATTCTTTTTCTTTTAATCAATTAATTAATTAGTTTTAGGTTTAATATTTAATTAAACGCAAAAGGACCAAAATTCCATTCTTTTCTCAAAAAGGGTCAAAACCCTAAGACTTTTCCCGATTCAATTTTTCTCGCGCATGTTTATTCTGATTTTTTTTATTAATAACCATGTATTAAAAAAATATTTCGCAAATAACCGGGTTTCGGAAAAAATTACGCAAATAACCATGTTTGAGATGGCTCCACAAAGGAGGAGCCATCTCATTTGGCGCATGCACCTAGGGTTTTGCCCTAGGCGCCATCTCACTTGGCGCCTCCCTTGGCATTTAGCCAAGTGAGATGGCGCATGCTCCTAAATGCACTCAAGACATATTCTCCAGGTAGTGTTTATGTTCTGGAAACATTGCCAGCGTACGCCCAAGATGGTAGTCTACTACATGGCAACGGAATATTCAGTCGCGTCTTTTGGGCATTTCAACCATGCATCACAGGGTTTGCTTCATGCAAACCAATTCTACAAATAGACGGGACTTGGTTGTATGGGAAGTACAAAGGCACGCTTTTGATGGCAGTTGCACAAGATGGCAACAATAACATTTTCCCCGTTGCGTTTGCCCTTGTCGAGGGAGAGACCGGTGGTGCTTGGAGCTTTTTCCTGAAAAATCTTCGTACACACGTGGCTCCTCAACCAGACCTCTATTTGATCTTGGACAGACATGCCTCCATTGAAAGTGCCTATAATAATCCGGCAAATGGTTGGCATGACCCTCCTTCTACGCATGTCTATTGCGTCAGGCATATCGTCCAGAATTTCTCGAGGGAGGTCAAAGACAAAACATTGAAGAAAGCGGTGATGAATGCGGGATACGCACTGACACAACCCACATTCAAATATTACCGCAACGAGATCCGTTTGTCTAACCCAGAAGCCGGTACGTGGATCGACAATATACCGGTCGAAAAGTGGACTAGGTCATACGACAATGGCCAAAGATGGGGGCATATGACAACAAATCTTATTGAATCAATGAATGGGGTATTCAAGGGCATACGAAACCTCCCCATCACTGCCTTAGTGAAATCCACGTATTTTAGGATGGCTGCGTTATTTGCCAAAAGAGGTGAAATGTGGTATGCGGTCTTGCAATCAGGACAACTATGGAGTGAAAGCTGTATGAAATACATTAAGGCTGAAAGTGCTAAAGCCAACACTCACATGGTTACACGGTTTGACCTCCATAGCCACAACTTCATTGTGAAAGAGACAATTGACCACAATGAAGGCCTGGCAAGACAAGAATACAGGGTCATTTTACCTTCTCAATGGTGCGATTGTGGCAGGTTTCAAGCTTTTCGTATGCCTTGCTCTCATGTCATTGCCGCTTGTGCGCATACCCATCAAGACGCGCTTCAACTGCTCTCAAACGTTTATAAATCTGAAACGTTGCTCACTGTTTACAACAACAACTTTCCTTTGGTGGCAAAACCGGACTATTGGCCTGAATACAACGGTGATATAGTTTGGCACAATGGCCAAATGCGAAGGAACAAGAAGGGTCGTCCCAAAAGCAGGCGCATAACAACAGAAATGGACGATCTTGACAGGTTGGAAAGAAAGTGTGGTTTATGCCGTCAGGTCGGACACAATCGCAAAAACTGTCCGAATCGGGCGTCTGGCTCGACCACATAAATTTTGTAATACATTAAATCTTTTCAATATTTGTGTTGTAAACATTATGGGTTTCCCGTTAATAAAACTGTTCACACAATTTAAGAAATTCAATATAGGAAATTACATTAGGGTTTTCGCGTACAATAATGATTAACGATATTCAATCTAGGAAATTACAACTGTTAACACAATTTCATCTGACCCATGCATCATCAGCATTACATCACTGTCTGTTTTGACTTCCTCCAACCACACATTAGGTCTTCCTGTCGCATGCGAGGTTGTTGTTCATTTTCGCTGGATCCTTCGAATTTTTCCCCCTCGGCGATGTCTCCATCTAGCCACCGCATCAACTCCCGCTTCAGACGCTCCATGGAGTGAATGTGCCAGAATTTCATTTTCATCGCAGGTTTCGTGGCGGAGAATATAACGTAACCATCTCTGCTAAAAATCATAGGCGACATCATTACGTAAATAAGGGAGTACAAAATAA
This sequence comes from Vicia faba, assembly GCA_948472305.1. Taxonomy (NCBI): domain Eukaryota; kingdom Viridiplantae; phylum Streptophyta; class Magnoliopsida; order Fabales; family Fabaceae; genus Vicia; species Vicia faba. The sequence continues at coordinate 64,622,110 of OX451735.1, forward strand.
AAATACAGTGCGAGAAAGTGTGAGAAATTTCAAAGAAACGGACGAATTATTAATAAAACAGCAAAAAACCCTAGTTTTGCCCTAGGCGCCAAGTGAGATGGCGCCTCCTCTTCTTTTTAAGGAGCATGCGCCATCTCACTTGGCTAAATGCCAAGGGAGGCGCCAAGTGAGATGGCGCCTAGGGCAAAACCCTAGGTGCATGCGCCAAATGAGATGGCTCCTCCTTTGTGGAGCCATCTCAAACATGGTTATTTGCGTAATTTTTTCCGAAACCCGGTTATTTGCGAAATATTTTTTTAATACATGGTTATTAATAAAAAAAATTCGTTTATTCTTGATTCCTATTTTGATCATATTTATGTAATTGCTCCGAGAATGTAATAGTTAATGAGGACTTTTATCGCTTTCTTTTAATTTCCCGCATTTATTTTTCAAGGGTTATGTTTTTGGCGATGTAAATACCCGACGCCTTGTAATAGCATAGATTTACTTTCTGCAATTTACTTTCCGCACAATTATTAACTGTTAACTATGCATGACAAGATTTGCCTGAAAATAAAATCAACTCGTAGCTCACCATAAACATGTTCAAAGATAATATAAACTGAAACCTGACACACGTGCACATGCCACTCCTAGGGTACGCCTCACTTGGTTGCCTCGAGGTGGTCATTGAGTATAGGGTGTTTTAGAGGTCGCCCTCCTGTCTAAAGATCCAGTTGCCTCGAAACGGTTGCCTCGGATGAAAAAGGATTTAGGACATTAGGGTTACCGCTAAGGCGTCCTACTATTGCTTTAGTGACCACACATGTCCCTATAATCGAATTGACCCGAATAACTATAACGACGGTGCTACCTACTTCTCAATAGTGGGATAGTACTGTCTAAAGGACATTTGAACAACTTAATTCCTTAGAGTAGGTAGATTTCTCCTGGGTACTTGCTCTTTCAAAAACAAAACAAACTTTTCGCACTTACACTTTCAAACAAAAAGTTTTCAAACAACACTTCATACACTCTTGAGGACTGATACAAGAGTTACCTAGAAGTTTTCAAAACCCACAAACACAAGAAAAGCAAACAATTTTTGAAAACATAATGAGCAAGTACCTAAGAGCCCGTGGATAACCACGGATAGAAAGGGTGCTAACACCTTCCCTTTCTATAATCTACCTCCCGAACCGAGAAACATCTCGAAAAGGAATTTTGCTGTGCTTTTGTCCTTTCCTTGTTGGAGAACATAAAATACGGTGGCGACTCTTGCTTACCGCGACATTTCGTGAACCAGCATTCCAAAATAGTCAGTTCTATTTCCACCGATCACAGAACTGACGACTCTGCTGGGGATACTTTATAAGTGAGGTGTACCTTAGGATTAGATCATTCTATGTTTTCAATTGCATGCTTTGGTTGCTTTAATATTGTGGGCTTGTATTGGAGTTTCATAGATCCTAACCCAGATCTGGGGAATACCCTTTAGGTAGAAATAAACTGTGAGGGACCTGTCCGGCGTAGACCGACACAGGTGAAGCAGTAGCTACGTTGGTGTGACACCTTGGTCTGTACCGATATCCCTTGTGTTGGAACGAGGAGAATATGGGTCTTCTGAGGAGTCATTAAGCACCAACTGACCTTAGAACCTTAAATTGACCCAACTTGGCCATAGAACAGTAGCAGTATGCTACACTCATTGAGGCTAAACTCTCGCGATGGTTCCGGCCGCAAGAAAAGATTGCGAAGCTGGAGTTATGACCGATTGAGGGTAGTCAGTGATATTGAGATCCTCTGGAACTCGGTTACTATTTTCTAGGACAGGTCTTAACCAACTGAAACTGAAAGAGGGTAGTACCTAAACTTCATGCCAGCCTGAAATCTAAAGGCTCTTTTGTGTGACTTGTGTGCCTTCAAACTTGAACTACTTGCACATTCTTGTTATCTGACACATGAGTTCCTTGCAGGTTTTGTTTACATTCCTTAATCTGGACTTATTACAGGGCTTACTTACACCTCACACCTTTGCATCCACGTACATAACATCATATGCATCATAACATCATACCATAGCATTTCCTTAACCATTTCAAGGATCTCAAGGGTTTGTGATGCAGGTCATGATGAACCAACTGTCTAGCAAGGGGCAAAGGGGATTTATTTTCCTCTAACCAAGGTTGTCCAGAAATCCAAGCACGATAACTTGAGTCAGGGGCTATGACCCACTCGATATGGTGAGCCTTGACTCTTGGAGAGGGACTCTCAACAATATGCAGTTCCTTCAATCAAGCTACCCAAATTCAAATTCTAACAAGTTTCTTGGTTTAACCCGCGAGATCCTTGAAAACATTGCATGCATATCATACATATCATTACATTACAGGTACCATTACAGGTCACTTATCTTCTTCGCTGTTTATTTCAGCAATCATCATGTCTACTGAACCTTCTGCTGAACAAGCTATCAAGGCCCTCCAGGCCCAGAATGCCCAGTTCCAAGAGTTGGTTATGAGCCTAGCCCAGGGTCAACAGGATTTAAAGACTCTGATTCTGAAAGAGAGAAAGAAGAAGAAGAAGAGGACTGTTTTGTTCAACACTAGACGCAGATCTGGGAATGGACTATAGAATGAGGCTGAGCTGACTACCTCATCTGTAGGCAAAGACAGTCCCCAAGAGAGAAGGGTTCCTAGTCCCGTGGTCTCTGACAACGAGACGGATTATGATGATGAACAGTATCCTCCGGCTGAGGATAAGTACAAACAGCTGGAAGACCGCTTAAGTGCTATGGAGATTCAACATGTGCCCGGGTTGGATTTCGGAGACCTAGGCTTATCCTCTGGGGTGGTGATTCCCCACAAGTTCAAGGCGCCTGCTTTTGCAAAGTACGATGGAGCTTCCTGTCCTAAGCTGCACCTCCGATCGTATGTGAGGAAGATCCAACCGTATACAACTGACAAGAATTTGTGGATCCATTTCTTCCAGGATAGTCTTTCAGGGACTCAACTCAAATGGTTCTATCAGCTGGATGGAGCCAGTATTCGTAACTGGGAGGACTTGGCTACTGTGTTCTACAAGTAGTATCAGTATAATTCTGACCTCGCTCCTACGCGTACCCAACTCCAGGGTATGTCACTAGGGACGGGTGAAGGATTTAAGGAGTACGCTCAAAAGTGGAGAGACCTTGCTGGAAGGGTGCATCCGCCTTTGACTGACCGTGAACTTGTGGATATGTTCTTAGGGACCCTGTCTGGTCCGTTCTTCAACCATCTGATTGGGAATTCTTCTGCTGGGTTTACAGACCTTATCTTGACTGGTGAGAGAATAGAAGCTGGTATCAAGTCTGGGAAAATACAGAAGGGTGACTCCTCGAACACTGAGAAAAAACCATTCAAGAAAGAATCCAGTGCTGTCTATGGTTCAAGAAGACAGAATAGGTCCGAACACTGCCAAGATGTCAACGCGGTAGTTATTTCAAAACCGGTCAGTGCTCCTCAACATCGCAACCAACAAAGGGAAGAGAGACCTAGAAGGAAATTCACTCCCCTCAGCATGACCTTGTCCCAGATATTGCCACAGTTGTTGAAGACCAATTTGGTAACTCTAAGGGACCCTCCTAAGAATCCCAACAAGACACCTTCAAGGTATAACCCCAACGCCCGCTGCGCTTATCATTCTGACAGCCCGAGGCATGCTACAGATGATTGTTGGACTTTGAGGAACAAGGTTCAGGACCTAATCGATGCAAAGGAGGTCGAATTCGAAGCGCCCGAGACTCCCAATGTGGTCACTGCTCCCTTGCCAAAACATGGCTAGGATTGAGAGACTTTTGTTCATTTGAATTCTGATATTGTATTTTTCTTTGCTTATTCAAACAATTATCATGTCAAACTCTCTTATTTCATTAATGCATTACACGTGTCTGTTTTGAAGTAATTGTGTTCACTATGCTTAAAATTGCTTTCATTTTTTGATGTTCAACTCTCGATTAAAAGATTCTAAGCCTTTTGAGGGAGGATGACGAAAACGATACCACGATTTTTACAGTATGCTTTTGGAAAAACCCCGCTGATGAGGTACATGCATTGTTTCAAATCCTAAACAGTGGAGTTATAAGGAAGATAATCCCTCGTCAACCCCTTTGAGCCAAAGAAGTTGGAGTTTTTTTTTTCGAAAACTAAAACCCTTAATCATAACCTGGGGCAGGGTAGTTCTCTCAGCTGATCCAGGTGCACAATGAATGGCATCAAAGAAGTCCTTCTAAAACAAAAGACATTGATGGTTCCGAATAATCATAAAGACAGGCAATCGTTATCTCTCAGACATAAAAGCCCAATGAGTCAAAACCTATGAAGGAGACTTACAAAACTGGGGCATCCCGCTGACTGGAATCATAAAAGAAACAGTTCAGGCAAAAAAAGATAGGGATAATAAAATCAAAGAAAGAGGTTCTACTAACCCTCAACAAAAAAAGAAATGACTGCCTATTCAAAATAAACTGTCAACATCCGAACCATTACCGGAATATCAGAGCAAAGACTCAAACAAGATCTAACGCACGATTAGCTGAGTTTAGGATCGAAGAACATCACGAAGAATGGGTGGGTACAAATAAATTTTGAGCCTTTATCCTTTGTTTCTTAAAACGTGAACCAAGCCACATTATAACCCTTAAAAGTCCTAGCTGAAGCGTGGGTTAGTTCGAAAGCATACTGTTACTAAAGGTATCCTGAGTCCTGTAGGGCCTGCTGTAAAATCCTGAGTTGACATCACATTTTACAAAATTTGCTCGTTGTACTGAAAAATGCATTTTCAAAAACTTCAAGACAGACATAAGCTTTGCATTCTTAAAATAACATTGTTTGCATATGACTATTTGTTCAAACAGCAGAGAAATTCGCACGAAGAATATCTAATGAACGAAAGCACTTCCAATCAAGGGGCACAACATGATCATTGTCTATCATCTGGGGCAGTCAAGTCAAGATTCAGAGAATCTCTCAAATTCCAAAAAGCCAGGGGCAAATCTCCGCCTGAGTCACTTGGGGCATTGGACATGAATTCCAGCGACAAATCTTGCACGATCAAACATCTTTTGGTAGTATGGCGACACAACACTACTGACAGTGACAACTCCCTACATTATGAGAGCGTGGACATAGTCGAAAAAAATACTACACATAATCAAAGACCCGCTAGGTCGACTGCCCTAGGCAAAAATAAGGGCTTCCCGGCGAACCAAAAGGGCTCGGGCAAAAATAAGGGATGAAAATGAAAAAATTTGTACACCCGGCAAGTCGAAAACCTGAAAAGGCGGCTTGGGCAAAAATGGGTATCCCGGTGGACTGAAAACCCGAAAGGGCGGTCCAGGAAAAAGTTAGGGATCACAGCGTACGACTATGTCCCGGCATCTCGTCACTTGCCTACCAGAAGAAGATTTGTCAATCGGCAGTTATCAAGACCTCCACAGGTACCTTCTCCCACAGAAGCTGGGGCAATAAGAATTGACTGAACTGTATAAACTGCTCTGCCCACCGAGGTACCAAGGTAAGTTCAGCTGTAGAATGTGACCAAGATACCTCCACCCCCCGCAGAGTCAGGCAAGATTCAGCAATACTCTCCCCAAACAGAGTTGGTCTCCCGTCAGCCCGAAAAGGTATAATATCCCTAGCAAGTCAGCAACACTCTCCCCAAGCAGAGTTAGGCTACTGTCATCCCTAAGGAAGTTGGGTATCCTCAGAAAATCTCAATATTCTCCAGCAGAGTATACAGATATTCCTCAGCAAGTATCCCTAGCAGTCTTAATATAAGATTGTTCCCCGGCGGAATACAGACACCCCAGTGGAGCCATTTCCCCAGTGTAGTCCAAAGTTTCCCCAGGAGAATTGAACCATCTCCCCAGTAGATTCTGGAAGCTTATCCCCAGTAGATTCTGGAAGCTTATCCCCTACAAATATCTCTCCCAGCCATATCCAAAGGTTATTCCCCACCAGAGTCTAACTGGGTTATCCTCAGCAAATTGCAACGGAAAGAGCATCCCCAACGAAGTTCTTCCTATCCCCAGCGGAGTTCATCAAATTCCCCAACAGAGCTTATCAATGGAATACCCAGCAGAGTTATCGTTAAAATCTCAGCGAAGCATCTCTTCCCACAGAGTAATTCCCCGCAGAGTAATCTCTTCACCAGGTTTATTCCCCAACAGAGTCATCATCCCCAGCGGAAACGAAGGACTCTACTCTTCAACATCAGCCCAGGATTCAACGAACTTCCCGACATTCGACAAGGATTTATTTTCCCGGACGAAGATACATCACATTGTCATACATCATGATACATGCATATACGCATCATATCATACAATCTCATTTATGTTGAGAACATCATTGCTTGATCTATATCATGCATTGCATATGACTGACTGTGATACGGTGGGAGAACTGACTTGAGGTTTTGCGTTTGTTTTCGCAAATGTTTCGGTTGAGCAAGAGTCGTCACCGACTTTTTATTTTATCCTAAGGAAAGGTTAAAAAGCACAACAAAAACCTTTGAGATGTTTTCTTGGGTTCGGGGAGTAGATTATAGAAAGGGAAGGTATTAGCACCCTTTCTATCCATGGTTATCCATGGGCTCTTAGTTACTTGCTTAGATCACTTGCCTTGTGTTTTCAATTGTTTGAAATGGTGCTTTGTGTGTGGGTTTGAAAATGTTTTGAAAAGAGGCCATTGTGGAGGAAACCTTTGTAATGATTCATGTTTGAATGTATACAAAGGTGTATTTGTCTTTTGAAAAGTTTTCAATGTTTTTGAAAGTTGTTTTGAAAGTGTGTTGTGATGTGTGTTTTGAAAAGTGGGCAAGTGTGTTTTGCAAGATTGGTCAAGTAACCAAGAGTTGTCTACCCCTAAATTTACTCAAAGGTTTTTCTCATGTTTTAACCCTTTTAACAATTTTGTTCCACCATTGTATTTGGTGGGCAATCTTGCGTTAGGATGTTAACGGGACAGGCGCGGGTCATCGTATGGATCATGAATACAATGGTGCCAAGTGTCTTTGGCAATCTGCTTGAAGGGACTATGATCATTTCATTTAGGCAACTTTCGAAAGCGTCATCGAGGGACTATGATCATTTGATTCGTTTTGTTTTGCCAAAGATACTCAACGTGCAAGCATGGTCCATTTTGGAAGGCAACGAGTGGGATTACCCTAGGGGTGCAAGTGTGAATTGTGTGTTGATTTCATGTATTTGTCTTGTATTAGGTTATCTAGCATTTGATTTTATGTACATACAAACCCTAGGTCTAACCATGGTATATTTGAAAGCGATAAATTGCGGGAATTTAAAGTCTACGCTATTACAAATAAGTATCTGGGAGTGGGGGTACAAATATTTACAAATGGGGATGAGACTTAATAGGAGAGTTGTGTCCAAATAATTACAACCAAATCGAATTGCGATCTCAAATGTAATATGTATCAATGTATAGGAATAAAACAATGTAAATGTATCAATGTATTTGTGTAAGTGTATGTGTATGTGATTTATTTTTACAAGTGCGAAATGTGTTTAACTTAATGAAAAATTAAGTATCTATTTATTCCTTTTGTATTTTTGTTAAGTATGTACAAAAGTTTTTAATTGAAAGAAAGTAAAAGTTTTAAGTTTAAAGAAAAGTATCTAACTTTAAAAAGTTTATTTTTATATACTTTGTTAAGGTTTTATATATAAGAGTTAAGAAGAAATGTTTTAGGAAAAATTAATGTTTTATGTATATGTAAAAAAGATTTATTAAAAGAGTTTTTTAAGATAAAATCTATTAACCTAATTATATATATATTAATATTTATGTATTTTAATGAATATTCTTATGCATAAAAATTTTAATTAAAAGAAAAAGAAAAATGTTTCAGATTTAAGAAAAATTAATGTTTGTATATTTTCTAAAATGTAACAATTAATAATATTTTGTAAAAAAAAGTGTTATTTTATTTAACAAAACAAAAAAAGTATTATATATTAGTTTAAACTAAAAAAATAAAATGATAAGTAAAAGAAATGTTAGTTTATGTGTAAAACAAAGGAAAATGGGCCTTATGGGGGTTTTTGACCCAACCAAACGCAACAGGCTGAGACAGGGGGGGGGGGGTACATGCCAGATTTGCAATGGGCTTAAGGCTTCTGAAGAGGGCAAGGCCCATTGGTTTCACAACGTTTTAGGGTTGCAATGGGTTTTGTTCATTTGGATGTTAGGGTTTGTTGAAGTTACAGCGCGGCGCCGTTCTTCCTTCGTCTTCCTTCGTTCTTTCTCAAGCTATGAATCCTGAATGACATACTTCGCCCAGGTCCACCAAGCATCACCGTTCGTCCATTCTTCCCTCCTTGGTCCAACGAAGCTATATTGTAAGGTGACAGTTTCTGTATTTAACGCATTTAGGGTTTCAAACTTTTATTGATTTCCATTTTTGAATGTTTTACTTTGTTCTGATTCTATGTGTTATCATCGTTTGAGGTGCGTGAATGGGAAGAAAAAGGAGGGATACTACCTTTGGAGACGGAGGAGGAGGAGGCGGACCGGAGGTGCTTCAGGCGGCCAAGGGCGAAGAGATAGTGATGCAAGCTTGCTTTGTGACCTTCCCTGGTACTCTGTATTTCACCCTCTTTTAGGTTTTATGATGATGTCTTAAAACCTAGTTCATATCATTTCTTTTCTTCTTCTGCTTCTTTGCCTCGCTTTTGAATAGCTTGCTTGCTTGATATGCTTGATGATGATTATCTGAGAGCTTTGTATGTTGGTATTGCTGAGTATTGCTTGCTTATTGTTCACCTCTTTTCCTCTTCCACTATGAGCTTGCTGAGATGCTTAGAATGTTTGGTGCTGATTTTGATGTGTTGTTGGCCCAGTGATGAAGCAATTCTGAGGGTTTGGATTGCCTTGAAATGCTTGTCTGCTTCTGATATGCTTATATATTGATATGCTGAGATATTTGGTATGTTGTGCCCTGTGATGAGGTTACCTCTGAGGGCCTGGTTGGTTCGAAGGTTTTTGTGTATTTGATGCTTGCCTATGTGTATTATGGTGTTGAGATATTGATGATGTTGAAAGGTTTGACACAGTTTAGCAGGGGTTTATTGTTTGACAGTTTGTGGTGAGCTGTTTATGGAGGCAGGCTTTAGGCTTGGTGTTCTTGATGTATGTTTAAGTTTGGACAGGTTCGGGCCTTTTGTTTACTGGTTGATGTATTGGTTTGTATAGCTTAGGCTTGGACATGTTTTTTGAGAGGCTTCTATGCAGGCATGAGGCTTTTTGGATTTCAGGCTTGCTTGGAGCAAATTTAAGGCTTCTGGTATGAGCTTAGACAATTTTGATGTTCTGAATGTTTGGGTGTTTGAAGGTTAATGCAGGTTCCTGGCTTTTGTGAGGTTTTGGAGACTTGGAAACTGTCTTGGAGGCAGGCTCCTGCTTCTTCTATATCAGTTTGTCTTATTTTTTGGTTATGTGTTTTTCTGCCTCCTCTTCTATATGCTGGTATATCTTTTCTTATATCTTTTGTCCAGCCTAAGCCTGTAAGCCTGTAAGCCTTTCTTTTTCTCTTCTCTCTCTTGACAGACTAAACAACAATTTTATATTGTTTAAAATCTGTACTTTACTGAAAAGGTAGCTGCTGGAAAATGATGTGATTGGAAGAGTTTGCTTGCATTGTTGGTTTACTTTGCATATTCCTGCTTTCCTGCATACTTTATGTACTTCTTTGATAGCCCTTTTGATAATCTTTTGGCAATTTTTGACAGCTTTGGATAGTTTGAACTTGTGACTTTCAGTTTGCAATTAGTTCAATTTGGACTTTGTGCATTGGTTTTGAAACTTTGAAATGTGCAGTTTGTTCTTTCTTGCATATGCAGTAGCTGTTCAGTTTGCCTCTTTGATTGGAAATTAGGCAGCCTGTTTGACCATTTTGAATTTGTGCAATTTGTATACTTGTGCATTTCATACTTTAATTGCAAGCAAACTTCCATCCCTCTTTGTGAACCAAGAGAAATCTTGTGATTTGCAGAGAGGGCAAACTGATTCCGGCCAGTTTCTTTTAATGATGAATCCAATTTTTATCTGTCTTCTCTTTAATTATTTTATCTGCATTTGACTTTTTCTTTTCTTTGTTTTTGTAGGTAAAGATAATTGAGCAAAGGAGCATTGGATAAAAGATGAAGATTTCAAGACAATTAGGACATAGCTTTATTTCAATTTTAATTATTTGTAATAATATTAATGTAAATAACTGTAAATAAATTTAACAGTATTTAAATAATATCTGTAACAAACAATTCAAAGTGAATAAACATCCTTTTTATCAGTTAATTCCTCTTTCAATTTACTGTCTATTTAATTATTTGAATTTCTTAAATTAAAATAACTGGAAGTATCCAATTATTCTGACTTAGAAAAATAATTAATAAACATCGGGGTCTTGCCATTTAGCATGAATCAGTAATAAACCTGGCGCTCCAATTAAACAATGCATAGTTAATCAAACCAACATCCAGATACTTATCCTTTTACTGATTAAATCAAACACTGCAGATTCTCAATTTAAGTACCTCAGCTTTTATCTCATCTCAAATCAAATGCCTTAGCCTTTACTGATTAAACAAAATACTGCAAGTTCTTGATTCAAATGCCTCAAACCAAATCTCAGAGTAAACTGAAAAGAACTGTAGAATTAATCCTTTCTGAGAATGCGCGCACAAAAACCCTAATTTTTGATTAAATGTCAGAGAAGCGTTCGCCTGATCAAAACCTGAGCCAACTCAACCAAACCTTAGCAATCTGCTTGAACTGCTTTAAAAATCAATGAAAACCCTAATTTTTGTCTGACTGACGAGAAAAGTCTGTTTGACCGACTCTTGAGCCAGTCTGAAAAATCAGGAAAAGCCCGAAGCTGTGATTTCTTGTGGAAAAATACGAGGGCAAATTTTGGGGTACAACACTGACCTTTACCTTTCAGGAAAGATGCAGTTAAACTCTAAATCCAGTCAAAGAAGACAAATCCAGTCAAAGAAGACAAATCCAGTCAAAGAAGACAAATCCAGTCAAAGAAGACAAATCCAGTTAAATCAATTCCTAAAGATTTTTCTGACGCTAATCCAGTCAAAGGAGACAAAGTCAGTTAAATCGATTCCTAAAGATTTTTCTGAGGCAAAACCTATCGATAAAGACAACCTGTCAATGAAGACAACCCGTCAATGTAGATAACCTGTCAATGAAGACAACCCGTCAATAAAGACAATCTGTCAATGAAGACAACCCGTCAATAAAGACAACCAGTCAATGAAGACAACCCGTCAATAAAGACAACCTGTCAATAAAGACAACCCGTCGTTAAAGACAACCTGTCAATAAAGACAACCCGTCGTTGAAGACAACCCGTCAATAAAGACAACCCGTCGTTGAAGACAACCTATCAATAAAGACAACCTGTCAATAAAGACAACCTATCAATAAAGACAACCTGTCAATAAAGACAACCTGTAAATGAAGACAGCCCGTCAATAAAGACAACCCGTCAATGAAGACAACCTGTCAATAAAGATAACCCGTCAATAAAGACAACCTGTCAATAAAGACAACCCGTCATTGAAGACAACCCGTCGTTGAAGACAACCCGTCCATGAAGACAACCCGTTAAAAGAGACAACTCGTCAAAGAAGACAAAACCTCCCCTGGTTCAGTTAAATCGATTCCTAAAGATTCTTCTGAGATAACCTGTCAACGAATACAAAACTACTTGCCATCAACCTTTCCTAAGTTCCAGATTCGATACCTATATCTAGCCAGGGCATATCTGTGAGCGATTGATTGTAGATCTATACCTGTATCTAGCCAGGAAAGTATCTGCATGAAGAGTTTGAAGATCTATACCTGTATCTAGCCAGGAAAGTATCTGCATGAAGAGTTTGAAGATCAATACATGTAGCAAGCCAGGAAGCCATCTTTCATTCTCAGGTCAGAGGTCTACACCTGTATCCAGCCAGGAAAGCTATCTCTACCAACCTTTTTGAGTTCCAGATTTGATACCTGTATCTAGCCAGGGCATATCTGTGAGCGATTGATTGTAGATCTATACCTGTATCTAGCCAGGAAAGTATCTGCATGAAGAGATTGAAGATCAATACCTGTATCTAGCCAGGAAGTCATCTTTCATTCCCAGGTCATAGGTCTACACCTGTATCCAGCCAGGAAAGCTATCTCGACCAACCTTTTTGAGTTCCAGATTTGATACCTGTATCTAGCCAGGGCATATCTGTGAGCGATTGATTGTAGATCTATACCTGTATCTAGCCAGGAAAGTTATCTACATGAAGAGTTTGAAGATCAACCCCTGTAACAGGCCAGGAAACCATCTTTCTTTCTCAAGTATGCAAGTTCTCGCTAAGGAATCTCTTACGCGATCGACACCCCTAGATGGCATCTTTAAGCCCATCTCCACAACTATCCATTACATTTCCAGATGGCATCTATAAGCCCATCCTCCTATCCATCATATCTCCAAATGGCATCTATAAGCCCATTCCCACCATCACATTGCTGATACTCCACTATGCGAGTGCAAATTTCTGGGCACTCTAGTGTTCAATCATCTTCCACCTTCGGATCACGAAAGGCACGCAAGCCAATCTACATCCTCAGGTCTAAGAAGATTGAACAGGGGCAACTATTGTACCCCAAAATTTGACCTCCCATATTCTTCAAGGTTTGTCAAGAATCATCTTCAAATAGTTCAAGATTCCTCAAGGGTTGCACAATCCAAATGCCTCATAAGCCAGTCAAAATTAGGGTTTTGGTTCCCTCAAGGAATTTGAGATTTTCAATGGCTCAATCAAGTCTCATAGGCTCATATACATCCTCAAGCATCTACATGCCAAGTTTCAAGACTCACAGTGTCAAGTTGCACAGTCAAAAGCCCCATTTGCTTCACAAACAACTGTAGGGGCAAAATGGTCATTTTGCAGTCAAAAGTCAAAATTTTTGGTAAACATCTTATTTTGAGTACAAAATCATCATTTGATCAAGTCTTGATCATGATTCCACAAGCATGGCTCAAAAATCATCAAGATGCAAGAAGTTACTATTTTTGGACAGTAGAAAAGTCAACTGTATCTTGCCAAGGCATAACTTTTTCATGATTCATCAGAAAAATTCCATCCAATGCTCATTTTGAAGGGGATGACATTTCCTACAATTCATATTCACATTCCAAGTCCAAGAAATGCTCTCACAAAAAGTTATCAATTTCTACATTATAGGTCAATTTCAAAAGTCAACAAAAATGCACTTTAAGTCAAAGACCATAACTTGAGATTGGTAAATCAAAATAACATGGGACCAAAGGCATTGGTTAAAGGACTTCAAGACCTTTCCAAAATGTCCAAGAACATGTTCATATGATCAAAATTGAGCAAGATATGCATTGGAGAAGTTGGGAAATTTTCATGAATTTGCAAAAGTCAACTTTGCTCAAAACACTTTGTTTTTGCTAATGGGCCTCAAATTCCATCTTGAAACTTTATCCATGACTTATGCACGACCCATCAAGCCTATTTGAATTTATTTTCTTATTTTTATTAATTATTTGGATTTTTAATTGATTTTAATTCATTTAATTAATTTAAATTGTAGGAAATTCAAAGATATGGTTTTTCAATCTTTTTTTGAAGCAAGAATGACCTAATCAAGCTGGAAAATTCGTGTGCAAATCAAGGATATCAAAATCTCCAAATTTGGCAACTTTCTTCAATCAAAAAGATTCAAAATTATTTGATTTTCAATCAAATATTGAATCATCATTCCATGGATCTTTTGTGCAAGATTGTAACCTAATTCAGCTCTTCTATAAATACACAAACTAACCCTAATGCCATGGACGTGAAATTGCTGCATACAAAGCCATAACAACATTGAAAAAATTCAAGAAAAAGTCAAAACTGTTTTCCAGGTTCCAGGCCAATTCAAAGCAATTTGAGGATTCAAACACGTTGCTGGAGGTGTGAGGAACGTTTTGCAATCAAAACCACGCGCTAAGGCTCAAAGAATCATCATTCACAGTCACACGGTTTGCACATTTTTTTCCAGAATTACAACTCATTATTCATGCATCATTAACGTGATTTTTTGTGTGTTTTGCATTGCTAGAACTCACAGGAAACTAATGGCATAAGCTAATTGGATTATAATGCTCAGAATTGAAAATTGCCATTGACAAATTTTAGGGTTCATAAACCTTGAATTTGGGGATTCAGTAACCAGGCAAAATCAAGACCCCTAATGCATATGGTTGAGACCGTCAGAACAAGACGAACCTAGTGGAACCCTCGCGAAATATTTATGTAGCCTAGGGAGCTAATTGCTATTTTTCCTTATCACAGTTTGTGGGGGTTAAAAACCCCCGCTATCTATTTGTTCTTTTGCAGGTTCAGTGAAGACGATGATGAGGTGTAAGCGCATGGTTGGTCTATTCAAAAAGCGCACATTTTTGTTTGTTTACAGCATAAGTGTTAATTATCCCATATAATATTTGTTCATTATTATGCTAACAAATGCAAGCGAATGGCCTAGTGGATAGTGCGTTGTCTAAGCATCATTGGGACCTGGGTTCGATTCCCAGGTCCACCCAAATATTTGATATTTCTTTTCTTAATATAATCCCATGCAGGCTTTCATAGGTGTTCTATCATGCACCTCTCACATCCAAGCGCCAAGTGGCCACAGTCACGAATCCAATGGTCAGGATGGGTAGACCACCATGTTCCCAGTCAATGCGTATCTGGACAATAAAGAAAGTCAACAAGGCTTGTATGCAAATGGGCCAGAATTTCCAGATTAACCTCCTAAATGGGCCAATACACCCCCTGGGTTCTTCTTTTCTTTTCTTTTTATTTTATATTTTCTTTTAATTATTTTATTAACTATTATTATTATTATTTAATTAACTCACATAATTATTTTTCATAATAAATTCAGAAACCTAAAATTTTTATTATTATTATTATTTATTAATTTCACTCTATTTTTTGTAAATAAATACTAATAAACTAATTTAGTTTAATTAGGTTTAATTTTTACTTTTTCATAATAAATAAAATAAATTAGAATTAGGTTTTACTAACTTTTGACTTTATTTTATTTTATTTTTATTTTCATTAAAACCATAAAAAACTAAAAAATATTCTTTTTCTTTTAATCAATTAATTAATTAGTTTTAGGTTTAATATTTAATTAAACGCAAAAAGGACCAAAATTCCATTCTTTTCTCAAAAAGGGTCAAAACCCTAAGACTTTTCCCGATTCAATTTTTCTCGCGCATGTTTATTCTTGATTCCTATTTTGATCATATTTATGTAATTGCTCCGAGAATGTAATAGTTAATTAGGACTTTTATTGCTTTCTTTTAATTTCCCGCATTTATTTTTCAAGGGTTATGTTTTTGGCGATGTAAATACCCGACGCCTTGTAATAACATAGATTTACTTTCCGCAATTTACTTTCCGCACAATTATTAACTGTTAACTATGCATGAGAAGATTTGCCTGAAAATAAAATCAACTCGTAGCTCACCATAAACATGTGCAAAGATAATATAAACTGAAACCTGACACACGTGCACATGCCACTCCTAGGGTACGCCTCACTTGGTTGCCTCGAGGTGGTCATTGAGTATAGGGTGTTTTAGAGGTCGCCCTCCTGTCTAAAGATCCAGTTGCCTCGAAACGGTTGCCTCAGATGAAAAAGGATCTAGGACATTAGGGTTACCGCTAAGGCGTCCTACTATTGCTTTGGTGACCACACATGTCCCTATAATCGAATTGACCCGAATAACTCCAACGACGGTGCTACCTACTTCTCAATAGTGGGATAGTACTCTCTAAAGGACATTTACACAGCTTAATTCCTTAGAGTAGGTAGATTTCTCTTGGGTACTTGCTCTTTCAAAAACAAAACAAACTTTTCGCACTTACACTTTCAAACAAAAAGTTTTCAAACAACACTTCATACACTCTTGAGGACTGATACAAGAGTTACCTAGAAGTTTTTAAAACGAAACTTTTTCAAAACCCACAAACACAAGAAAAGAAAACAATTTTTGAAAACATAATGAGCAAGTACCTAAGAGCCCGTGGATAACCACGGATAGAAAGGGTGCTAACACCTTCCCTTTCTATAATCTACCTCCCGAACCGAGAAACATCTCGAAAAGGAATTTTGCTGTGCTTTTGTCCTTTCCTTGTTGGAGAACATAAAAGACGGTGGCGACTCTTACTTACCGCGACATTTCGCGAACCAGCATTTCAAAACAGTCAGTTCTATTTCCACTGATCACAGGTACCCATCATAAAAACCCGTCACAAAATCCCGTTACTCAACCCAACACTTATACATTCATGCATTCATATATATCTCATATTTATAGTTTGCTTCTTTTATTTGTCTTATTCACAGGGTACAAAATAAAAAAATATAACAAAAATCAAGATTTCTGGTGACTGTCTTAAAAATGGATACCAGAGGGAAACAACTTGTCCATATCAATGCCTACAAGCCTGACCTTTCTGAAATCAAAACTATAAAAGGGAAATTATTTGAGAGAGCTTTGAAGATGTATGCTTGCCACTATGAGGATACCCTTGACTTGACTAAAGTAGAGGTTCAGATGGATGCAGTCTCTGCCTTAATTCAATTTTATGACCCTCCATTGAGATGTTTTACCTTCCAAGACTTCCAGCTAGCACCGGCTCTGGAAGAATTTGACAGAATCCTGAATTTTTCCAAAGAAAAGGCCTATGTAGGTATTGGACAAACTGTTGAAGTCAAAGCTTTAGCAAAAGGCCTAGGGATCCCCTACCCCGAGTTAGTGCAAAATTATCGAAGAGAAGGTCCAATACAAGGAATCAAAAGGATATACTTGGAAGCTAAGGTGCTAGAATTTGCTAATTATAAGGAGTGGGAATCTTGTGTTGACTGTTTAGGGCTGTTGGTATTTGGTGTAATTTTATTTCCTCGGACTCTGGACTATATTGACCCTGCAGCCATTAACATATTTTGGGGTGCGAAAGTCTTTAATACGGATCCTACTCCCGCTTTGCTTGCTGACATTTATTACACTTTGCATATGATGTATGAAAAGAGAAAAGGAACGCTAAATTGTTGCATCCCGCTCCTATATACTTGGTTCATGACTCATCCTTACAAAGAAGACTATATGATCCCATAATTGACCAGATACGAGTGGCCATAGAAATTAAGATCTCTCGCTGCAAACTCTATATTATGGTATGCAAGGAAGCTAGATATTAGTGACATCACTATTAGCTGTGGGGACTTCTCTAATGTCCCTTTGATTGGATCGCGGGGATGTATTAATTACAACCCTTCTTTGGCCTTACGACAATTAGGGTATCCTTTGGAAGACAAAACTTCGGACGAACAACTCCGACCATTTATCATCCACAATATGGGTATAGAAGACCAAGGGTTTCCCAACAAGGTTATTCGAGCCTGTAACAAGGTTAAAAAGAGGAAGGCCGAAAGAAAGAATGCCATAGACAGAGAACCCTACACCAAATGGGTCCAAGATAGGGTGCAAATTATCAAGCTGCCATTCGAGAAAGATCCAGAGTACAAGTCAGAGGTCCCAGAGATGACACCCATATCTTAGGAAGAAGTCGACAATCTGAAAAGTGCCTTAAAGAAAGCTCAAAAAGAGAAAGAAGCCTTAGAACTCAATCTCCTCAATCTGACCAAAGGAAAGAAACAAATGTAACTTATACTTGAGTCAAAGGACGAACAAATTGATAAAAGTCAAAAGGAATTGGAGAAAGAAAGTCTCAAACGAAAGCGTACAACTGAAGGGCTGTTAAGTGCAACGTTCAACCTAGATTCCCATAACCAAAGGTTAGAAGAGGTCGCTGCTGAAATCGAAAGGTTAACTAGGTGGTATGAAAAGGCAAAACATGATAAGAAGGTGCTAGAGGAAAATCTAAGAGCCCAGATCCAAAGTTTGGCACAGGCTTACTTAGATCAAGAAGAGCAAGTAAGGTACCTCTCCGTTGAACTCTAAGACAGCCAGGAATCAGAGGTCAAAGCACACCTTGAAAGGATAGAAGCAGAGAAACTCCTGACTCAGAGAACTCGAGAATATGAGAATGTATGTTTAGAGCTGCAGGGTCTTCAAAAGGATTTCCTCATCCAACAAAGGCTTTATACAGAAATGAGGGGTGAAAATATGTATTGAGAAGAGCAGTATACCAAGATCGCCCAAGCAGGGAGAGATAACCATAAGATAATCCCACATCTTTATCAGGAGTACATGTACTACAAAGACAAACATGAAAAGCTTGTCTTCCTAGCCAACAATCTCATCAAGGACATCCCTAGAAGTTTAAAAGATGCAGAGAGTGTAATGGTTCCTCTTCCAAAGGACGTTGAAGAATTTCTCCAGCTTTGCTGAGCAATGGTTGATGGCTTTAGAGCACACATCCGCATGTGCACCTAGAAGATTTAGTTCCCTTTATTTATGCCTTATGCAAACAAGTTTTGATTTCAAGTTGTAATATTTTTCAATATCTGGATTATGTTACTTTTAATAAAGGCATTTTGTTTCCCTATCTCGACGGCATGTCTATTTTAAAGCTAGTCACCAAGTAAAATAATAAGTAAAAATACAAGCATGTACTCAAGTGAATAAGACATTTAAAACAAAAAATCATTTCATGTTCATGCACATCCATTCGCACGCATGCATTTAGAAAACACCTGCATGTCATATCAAAACTCACTTTCTTTAAAAATCTCTCCAATTAAGCCATTGGTAAAAGAAGACCTCCACCTCCTTGGCCCCCATATCAAACAAGGGCTCATCAACAAAAAACAATGGAACAAATCAAGGAGACTCAAGCTGTGTTCAAAGAGGATCTTGACCAAGTGAAAGGCGACATAAGTTGAATGAAAGGAGATTTGAGTCAAGTTCTTCTGGATTTGAAGAACATTATTGACAGGCAAGACCAAATTCCCAGGGTAGCTTTCGAGGAAGTAGCCCAGACTATTGGTGCATCAAGGGTCACCAACTAAGGAAAGAGTCAGAGGCAGAACTCTAAAAGTCCGTCATGGCCCAACAAGAAGCTAAAATCGAAGGGTCCATCCCACCACAATCAAAATTAGGGGCATCACATACCCTACAAATTCCAACTAACAACACAAACAACTACCTAGACTTGCAATACGGAGATCATGACCCAGAGGATGCTCACCAAGCACCTTTGAAGACAACGGGTACCCACGCTGCAGATAACCCACTGGTAATGAACCAGTATAAAGCCCTGGAGGAAAGGTTAAAAGCTGTGGAGGGTTTTGATGCTTTTGAAGTAGACGATCTGGAAATGGGTTTAGTTCCTGACATAGTGATACCGCCAAAATTCAAAGTACCCGACTTTGGAAATTATAAAGGGATCACTTGTCCAAGGAATCATTTTTGTATGTATTGCAGGAAGATGCATTCCCATGCCCATGATCAGAAGCTAATGATCCACTATTTCCAGGACAGTCTGAGTGGGGCATCTTTAGACTGGTACATGCAATTGAAATGAACATATATCCAAACTTGGGCAGACCTTGATAATGCTTTCTTGAAGCATTACAAGTATAACTTGGACATGGCGCCTACCCGCATGCAACTCCAAAATTTGTCCCAAAAGAAGGAAGAGTCCTTTAAAGAATATGCTCAAAAATGGAGGGAGATGGCATCCTGTGTACAACCACCATTGCTAGAAAAAGAACTCGTAGACATGTTCATGGGAACCTTACAAGGGCTTTATTATGAGAAAATGGTGGGAAGTGTCTCACCGGGATTCGTAGACCTAGTGACTATTGGCAAAAGAATTGAAACTGGGTTAAAAAGTGGGAAGATATCAGGAGGGGTCGTCAAATGACCCTTACAATTCAAAAATACCGGCTTCAAATTTCCCAAGAAGAAAAGAGGGAGAAGTCAATGTTGTGGCCTCACAACCAAGGACATCACAACCATTGGTGATCCCGCAGGGACAAAGGCAAGACAGATTTAAAAGGCCACCTAGAAATTTTGATCCACTGCCTGCCACCAAGCCAGTTAGTACAACACTTGGTTAGGGCATCCTTGGTGGAAATCAAGCCTTTAGCTCCTCCAGTCAGGCCACTCCTGCAAAGATACAATACCGACGCCAGGTGTGAGTACCAAGCTAACTCTTCAGGGCACACCATAGAATAATGTTGGGCATTCAAGCATAAGGTTCAGGATTTGTTAGAATCTTAAGACATCACCTTTGAGAAGCCTAACATCAAATCAAACCCTATGCCTCCGCACGATGGGCCAACAATAAATGCAATTGGGATGGTCACTGACTTTGGGGAAACCATAAAGGCAAAAACCCCTATCAACTTGTTGAAAGAATATCTGTTCGAATGTGGATTCTTGTTAGAGCATAACAAAGCTTTTGAAACAACTCTGCAAAAGATGGTGGATCAAGGGATAGTCCAATTCAGACTGTACCCTGAGGAAAAATATGTAGCCATAATTGGAGGAAAAAAGCCACTGGTAATCCTATACCAGGGCCCAAGTCTTACCAAGAAAACTCTAGTCATCCCGTGGGGAGAATCAACAGAGATTATGGGAAGGGCACCTAAGAAGACTCTCTTAATACCCACCACTCCAAAAGCTATGATGATAATTAAGGGACTGTCGCACGTCCCTTATGAAAATAATAAGGCGGTACCATGGAGTTACGACTCAGCTGTGTACATCAACAGAGTGAAACAAGAAAGCGGGCCATCCCTAAGTCAGGGACCTGTAATTTCGAACATAGCAGGAACAAGAGGTATGACCCGAAGTGGTTGAATCTTTGGAGCCGAACTATCAAAAAAGACGGATGTGATTCCAACGAAGGACAAAGTAAAAGCAGTGGTCGATACAAATCAAGAAACAGAATCTCCGAGCAAAGACTTTACTAATTAAGAGGTAGAAGAGTTTCTGAGAATAATCAAAAAGAGTGACTATAGAGTGGTGGATCAGCTCCACAAAACTCCAGCAAAAATCTCCATACTCTCGCTACTCATAAACTTTGAAGCACATCAGGATTCTTTGACGAAGGTGTTAAGTTCAGCTCATGTTGCAAAAGAAATTTCAGTAAATCAATTTGACAATGTCGTAGCAAATATAACGTCCAAATCTTACCTGGGTTTTAGCAACAGTGAATTACCGCCACAGGGCCGATCCTATAAGAAGGAACTTCACATTACTATGCAAATAGGTACTACCCATTTATCCAGGGTTCTTACTGACACCAGTTCCGCTCTTAATGTGTTGCCAAAGTCAAGTCTCATAAAGTTAATAATAGACGACATGATAATGAGACCAAGTTCTAAGATAGTAAAGGCATTTGACGGTTCTTGAAGCTCGGTGTTATGGGAGGTGGACCTTCCAGTTAAGATTGGCCCGCACATCTTCAATATCACTTTCCAGGTCATAGATATCGAACCAGCATACACTTGATTTTTTGGGGAGACCTTGGATCCATGCGGCAGGGGCAGTAACCTCGACCCTGCATCAAAAATTGAAGTTCCTAGTGGAAGGGAAGTTAATCATAATTGACAGAGAGGAAGACATCTTCGTAAGCCATATTGAATCGTACAGATATATCAGTGCCGACGAAGACTGTATAGCTACATCGTTCCAAGCCCTAGAAATTGCTTCAATGGTAACATTACCAGTCGAGAAGGGTAACAAGACTAAATTGGCATCATGGAGAGATCTGTAAACGACTATGGGAGGTGATGCCTCGAAACACCGAGGAAAGCTCCCATAAATTCCTGAGAAGAAGAATCGCTTTGGTTTGGGCTACGAAATTGAAGGCTACTCTAAAAGGCAAAGCATGTTTCCCTCCGATCCGAGAGACTTTTGTCATCAAAGGAATAGAGCACGGTAGACACGTGGCGATGATATCAAGAAAAATCAATACCAAGAGGGCAACTGACTTCATCAGAGAGGGCGCCCCAGGATAAGAGCTCAAAGGATGGACTGCTGTGGAAATTATTGTGATGTTTTTATTTTTTAAGTAATATTTCTTGTTTTGAAAGAATCTATGTCAAACCCGAGGCATAGGGGTTGCTTGTAAGGGTTTTCCCTATTTTTTGGTTTCAGACAATATTTATAATTAATAAAAGTTATATTCTATTCTCAATCAAGATCCTTGTCTTTCTTTTGCATTTATCTATTAACTTTAAAAATGGAAATAATTTCTCTGCATACACATTTTCAAGTTTCAAGCACTAAAATATGCACCAAAACATGATAAATGTGCAGATCCATGCCCAAAAGTACCGATAACGTTACTGCTATGACCCGATACGATTTTGATGCTCCTATCAACCAAGTCGAAAAGGAAGATGACGAAGATCTTGAACTCTCCGAAGAAATGGAAAGGGAAATAGAGAGAAAGGCTGACAACATACAACCATATCAAGAGCCTATTGAGACCATTAACCTGGGCACATAGGAAGATCGAAAGAAATCAAGCTAGGGGCAATGTTGGAGCAGAGTGTCAAAGACAGGATAATCAAGTTATTACATGAGTATATGGATATATTCACTTGGTCCTACAGGGACATGCCAGGGTTAGATACAGACATCATGGTGCACAGACTACCTCTCAAAGAAGGTTGTTCTCCAGTCAGACAAAAAGTCAGAAGAACTCATCCAGATATGTCTAGGAAAATTAGGGAAGAGGTTCTCAAACAGTTTGACGCATGGTTTCTAGCAGTGGTAAATTATCCACCTTGGATAGCTAACATTGTACTAGTACCCAAGAAGGATGGCAAAGTACGCATGTGCATAGATTATCGAGACCTAAACAGGGCAAGCCCCAAGGATAATTTCCTGTTACCCCACATAGATGTCCTAGTGGATAATACAGCTCAAGCCTTATTATTCTCATTTATGGACGATTTCTCAAGCTATAATCAAATCAAAATGGTGCCTGAAGACATAGAAAAGGCTACTTTCATGACACCTTAGGGAACTTTCTGCTACAAAGTAATGCCATTCGGTCTCAAGAACGCAAGGGCAACTTATCAAAGGGAAATTGTCACGTTATTCCATGATATGATCCACAAGGAGGTTGAAGTATACGTAGATGATATGATTGCCAAATCCAATATGGAGGAGGAACACATCATACATCTGCAAAAGTTATTCGAGCGGCTGTGTAAGTTCAGACTAAGGTTAAATCCGAATAAATGCACATTTGGAGTCAGATCAGGAAAATTGTTAGGTTTTATTGTAAGCCAGCGAGGTATCGAGGTGGACCCCAACAAAGTAAAAGCTATACAAGATATGCCCGCACCAAGGACAGAAAAAGAAGTACGTGGTTTCTTAGGGCGATTGAATTACATCTAAAGGTTCATATCGCATCTAACAGCTACGTGCGGGTCAATATTCAAGTTATTACAAAAAGATCAGACGGTAGTATGGAATGATAATTGTCAAAATGCCTTCGAGATGATAAAAAAGTATCTGCAAGAGCCACCAGTCTTAATGACACCAGTCCCCGGAAGGCCACTCATCATTTGAAAATGCTCGGAGGGTCAATGGGTTGTGTTTTGGGACAATAGGATGAAACAGGTAGAAAGGAGCATGCGATCTATTACCTTAGCAAGAAATTCATGGACTGCGAAACCAGGTACTCACTCCTTGAGAGAACTTGTTGCGCGCTGGCTTGGGCTACCAATAGGTTGAGACAATATATGTTGACCCACATTACGTGGTTAATAGCAAGAATGGATCCTCTAAAGTACGTGTTTGAAAAGCTAGCTCTTACCTGATGAATCGCACGATGGAAGATGCTACTATCAGAATACAACATCCAATATGTCACACAGAAGGCCATCAAAGGTAGTATACTAGCTGATCATCTGGCTCACCAACCGCTATCAGAATATCTACCTATGAAGTTCGACTTTCCTAACGAGGATGTCATATTTATAGCTGACTACGAAATACTAGGACCTGGCGAAGAGCTCGAGCCAGGGGCACGTTGGACACTCATGTTCGACGGAGCTTCAAATGCACTAGGTCATGGTGTAGGGGCAATATTGACTTCTCCAAGGAATGATCACAAACCCTACACTGCAAGGTTGTGTTTTGACTGCACTAACAACATCGCTGAATACGAAGCCTGTATACTAGGACTGGAAGCTGCCATCGATTTGAGAATAAAGCACCTCGAAGTATTTGGGGATTCTGCATTAGTCATATACCAGGTTAATGGAAAATGGGATACTAAACACCCTAAACTGATTCCATACCGGGACCATCTTTTAAAGTTAACCACGAAATTTACAGATATCACTTTCAGTCATATCCCACGAGAATAAAATCAAATGGCAGACGCCCTGGCAACCCTACCAGCTATGTTCAAAGTGACTTGGCCGAATCACAAACCACGTATTACGATCAGACATTTCGAAGAGCCTGCACACTGCCTTGCTATTAAGGAAGGATCTGGCAGTAAGCCTTGGTTCCACGACATCAAGAAGTACTTGGAAAGGCAGGAATATCCATAAAATTCCTCTATCATTGACAAATGAACCTTGCGAAGGTTAGCTTCAAAATTATTTCTGAGTAGTGGAGTGGTATACAAAAGAAACTACGACATGGTACTACTCAGGTGTGTGGAAAAGCAAGAAGAAGATACACTCATGATAGAAATCCATGAGGGTACTTTCAGAACTCATACAAATGGGCATACCATGGATAGAAAGATTCTGCGAGCGCAGTATTATTGGTTAACAATGGAAGCTGATTGTTATCACTACACAAAAACGTGTCATAAATGTCAAATCTATGCCGACAAGATAAATGTACCGCCGACTACTTTGAACGTCATGAGCTCCACTTGGCCATTCTCAATGTGGGGAATTGATATGATTAGCATGATCGAGCCGACAATATCCAATAGACACGGCTTTATATTAGTAGCCATCGACTACTTTACCAAATGGGTGGAAGCAGCGTCCTATGCCAACGTAACAAGTCAAGTGGTTACACGCTTCATCAAACAGAACATCATATGCAGGTACGGTATCCCAAGTCGGATAATTACAGATAACAGGTCTAATTTAATCAACAAGATGATGAAGGAACTGTGCAACAACTTCAAAATCGAGCATCATAATTCCTCACCGTATAGACCAAAGATGAACGGGGCCGTTGAAGCAGCCAACAAAAATATCAAGAAGATCATCCAGAAGATGGTAAAAACATACAAAGATTGGCATGAAATGCTTCCCTTTGCCCTGCATGGCTATCGCACCTCTGTACGCACATCAACGGGCGTGACTCCCTTCTCACTAGTATATGGCATGGAAGTGGCGCTCCTGGTAGAAGTTGAGATACCATCACTTCGGGTCCTGAGGGAAACAAAGTTGGAAGAAGCAAAGTGGGTGTAGACACGACTTGACCAGCTCAACCTTATTGAAGAAAAGCACTTGATATCTTTGTGTCATAGTCAGTGTTATACCCCAAAATTTGCCCTCCCATATTCTTCAAGAAATTGCCAAGCCAAGTCACAAAATTCCCCAAGGGTTGCACAGTGCAAGGGCCTCCTAAACAGTCAAAATTAGGGTTTTGAGTCTGATCAAGAAAAGGAAGTGTTCAAAGGCCCAATCAAGTCTCATATGCTTACAAACATGGTCAAGCATCCTCATATCAAGTTTCAAGGCATTCAGCTCAAAATTGCACAGTCAAAACCCTAAATTGCACTACAGTCAACTGTAGGGGCAAAATGGTCATTTGACAGTCAAAAGTTCAAATTTTTGGTCAACATATCATTTTGAAGCCACAAACATCATTTGATCAATGCTTGATCATGATTCTCAAAATTTGGCTCAGAAAATCATCAAGATGCAAAAGTTTCCTTATTTGGACAGCTGAAAAAGTCAACTGAAATTGACCAGGGCATAACTTTCACATGGATTATCAAAAAAATTCCATCCAAAGCTCATTTTGAAGAGAAAGACATTTCCTACAACTCATCTTCATACTTCAAGTCCAAGAAATGCTCTCACAAAAAGTTATCAATTTCAACATTATAGGTCATTTTCAAAAGTCAACAAAAAGGGACTTTAAGTCAAAGGCCATAACTTGAGATTGGAAAATCAAAATGACATGGGACCAAAGGAATTGGTTAAAGGACTCAAAGACCTTTCCAAAATGTTCAAGAACATGAGAAAAGCTTAAAAATTGAGCAAGTTATGCATTGTAGAAGTTGGGAAATTTTTGTGAAATGGCAAAAGTCAACTATCCTTGAAACTTCCATTTTTGACAAAAGGGCCCACTTTCTTCCACTTGATTCAGCCTTGTCATGCCACACACGTGTCCCATGATTAATTTCAAGATCAAACATTGATTTTTCTATTTTATTTAATTTTTATTAATTTAATTCATTTTAAATCTTTAATAATTCAAATAAAATTTAAAAATCAATGGAATAGTGTCATTTGAATTTGGATAGCTTCCATATATCATGTGCCAGCTCACAAACTCATGCTAGGGTTAGGTTGTACACCAAGTCTTGGTTTTGCTTAAAAAAGGGAAAGTTTGTTAATGGTGAAAGACCTAAGACTAATTCTCTCATGGGCATGGATCAAGGCCAGCTAATGACCTAATTCCCTTCCCTCATAAGTGCTGAGTCAAAACCTAATGCCCACACACTCTAAGCTGCGCTAAAGAACCCATTGGAAACTTGAAAAAATTGCTTGAAAATTCAAAACTGAAATCCTTGTTTGAAGAGGATTCAAGGCACGAAATTCATCCCAAAAGCTTCCTTGTGGTCTCCTGAGTACATTCCAATCCCTAACATCAACTCAAGCTTCAAGAATTGGTAAAACAATCTCAAACTGTACAGAGAAAAATGGCCATTCGTACATCATGATCTAAGCATTATTTGTGAAATTTATTTATGGATTCATGTTCATTACAATGTTTTGATGCTAACCAACATATCCAATTGCTTTTTTATGCCATATATACGATTATACCATGATTGAATGTTAGGGTTTCCAGAGCTTCAATTTAGGGATTCTTAAAAGAGGAAAAATTGGACATCCTCAGCACCACCATTCCATTCAGCAGACCTAGACGAAGAAGAAACACCATTCGCGATCAATTTATGGACGTCATAGCCCTATTCGCTATTTTCCAATAGCCTCCCTTAAGCCACGCCCAGAAAACCGTTGCTATTGCGCTTTGTTTTTCAGGCACGCGAGGAAGATGAAGACATGGCACATTGTGATTCGTTGGTTTGAATTTTCGCGCTTTAATCCACTAACCCTTTGTTTTATTCTTATAATATTTATTGATTATTTATATATCAAACGCGCTAAGATGGTTCAGTGGCAGGTAGAAGCGCTTGCAATGCTCATGACCTGGGTTCGAACCCCAGGTCTTTCACATGTTCAATATTATTTTTCCCTAGCTAATCCTGTGCAGCACTTGCGTTGAAGATCTTCATGCACGCTCATAATCAAGATGCCCACGTGTCCTGGGGGATCAACCAAAGGGCTCAGATTCAAAGAACACAATAAACCCCAGTCAACATGCCACATAAAACCTGGAAAAGTCAACGAATTTCAATATCAATGGGCCAGCATTCTTGGATCAACACCTCCAAATTGGGACTTCTACCCCCCCTGGTTTGCAATTTCCTTTTTATTTATTTTGTTTTCAATTCTTATTTTATTTATTTTATTGTTTTAATTTAATAAATTATTTTTACCATATATATAAAAATATCACAAAAAATCAGAAAAGATGTCAAATATAATAAATATTTAATTTAATTATTTTCATCAATAAATTAACATGTAAATTGATTTAGTATTAATTTAGGTTGCAACATTAATTCTTTTCATAATAAAAAATATAAAAAAATATAGAATTTAGGTTTAATTGTTAATTTTATTCCTCTCAATTTTTCCTTTTTCATAATAATAATGTTACTTATTTTATTTTCATAATTAAATTGTACATAAATTAACTTAGGTTTAATTTAGGTTATATTTTAATAACAAACTTAAAAACCATTAGAATTAGGGTTAGTTAATTCTTTTTTCTTTTAAATCTTAAAAAACATAAAAAACACCAAAATACATTTTCTCTTAATTTTAATTTTAATTCCTTATTAAGTTTAATTTTGCAAAAAGGTCCAACGCCCATATTGAATTTATTTAATTCGCATATTTATTTTATTTCGTTTAAATAATGATGTACCTCTCCCAAAGCTTTGTAACATAAACTTTTCGCACTTTTATTTGCTTTATTTATTTTCTGTCAAATCGGGTCCGGTTTAATTTTGGCGATGTGGACCCGCGCCATTTGTAATAGCTTTAGATTTATTTTCCCGTAAATATTAACTGTTAACAAAAGCATGAAAGAATGTATGGACTTAAAATAAAATCAAGCGTAGAACACCAATGAACATGACAAGACAAATATCAATGAAAACGATACACGAATCGCACACACCACCCCTAGGGTACGCCTCACTGTTGCCTTGCCTCGAAAGGTGATCGTCGAGTAGAGGATGTCTTAGTAAGTCCTCATGATCTGGGAACCTGGCATGAGGGTAGCTTCTAAGGTGTCTTCCTATTGCTCCGGTGATCATCATGTCCCGAACCTCGAATTGACCCGAACACCTCCAACGGTGGTGCTACCTACCTCTCAATGGTGGGATGGCACTACTTTAAAGGATATTTACACAGACAAATTCCTTAGGGTAGGTAGGTTCTCAAGGATACTTGCTCTAATTTCAAACAAAAAACACTTTTCACACCAACACATTTTCAAAAGCTTTCAAAGCAAACTTTTCAAACACTCTGACGTACGAGTCGAACTGAAATTTTTCAAAGAAACTTTTTAAAACCCACAATTGAAAAGCAAGCAAACCATTTTTGAAAACACAATGAGCAAGTATCTAAGAGCCCATGGATAACCATGGATAGAAAGGGTGCTAATACCTTCCCTTTCTATAACCTACCTCCCGAACCGAGAACAATCTCTTTAAGGAATTTTTCTGTGCTTTTGTCCTTTCCATTTGGAGAAAATAAAAGACGGTGGCGACTCTTGCTTCCGCGACATTTCGCGAACCAGCGTTAAACAGTCAGTTCCAGATCCACCGATCACAGAACTGGCGACTCTGCTGGGGACTTAAACTTAAAGTGAGGTATACCTTAGGGCTAGGTCATAACTATGTTTTCAATTGTCTTCTTTGCTTGCTTTATTATTGTGGGTTGCTTGGGAGTTCTATAGATCCTAACCCGGATCTGGGGATACCTTCTTAGAAAGTAGCAACAAGGCTGTGAGGGAACTGTGCGGGGTATACCGACATGGTTGAAGCAGTCTGCTACGTTGATGTGGCACTTTGGTGTGTACCGGTAACCCTTGAGTTCAGTCAAGGAGAGTACGGGGCCTCCATGTGGTGTCATGAAGCATCAACAGACCTTAGGAACCTTAATTGAACCATCTTGGCCTCTTTAGGGTAGTGAGATAACTGACTTTGGTGCAGTCCGAGGTTGGTTGATACTCGATACTACACTCAATTGAGGGTTGCTTTCCTGGAATATTTCGGTCGCCAGTTCAGTGGCTAAATCGAAACGATGAACAATGAAAGCAATCCCGTGATATTGGGAACCTTAGAACCCGGTTACTTTGATTAGGACAGGTTGAACTCACCAACTTCAAGAGGGTACTACCCAGACCCCATGCTGGCCTTAAACCTTAAGGGCTTGTCTTGTGTGCCTTGTGTGCCTTACATGTTTGTCTTTGTACATATCTGTGGTGTGTTTAATCATAGCATCATGACATCATCCAGCATCATATGCATTAACTAACCATCTCAGGGGTTCGAATTTTCATCTTTGTTCTTGTTTTGTAGGACATGGAAACTGTTCGTAGAAAGACAATTCAAATCAGTCTTGTAAGGATCCCTCCTCAGCTTAAGGAGCTTATATCCAGGATTCCCGAGAACTCTTCATTCAGTGAAAGGCATGGAAGCCTCACCAGCTTGGTCAACACCAACATGGAGGAAGATATGATAAAGGTCCTGTTCCAATTCTTTGACCCTCTGCATCACTGTTTCACCTTCTTGGACTATCAGTTGGTACCTACATTGGAGGAGTTCTCCCGGCTCCTGAAGATCCCCATCCTTGATCAGCTACCCTTCAACGGTACAGAAAAGGAACCTAAGCTTGAAGAGATTGCTAAAGCCTTGCACCTACAGTCATCTGACCTCAAGGGACATTGGGAAGTCAGAAGTGGTATTAAAGGGTTCTTAGCCAGGTTTCTGTTTGAAAAGGCCTATGAATGTTGGAACTCCCTTGACTTGCAAGCTTTTGAAGAAGTTGTGGCCCTCCTTGTTTATGGTTTGGTGTTGTTCCCTAACCCAGATCAGCTCATTGATATCAGTGCTGTCCAGATCTTTATGTCCAGGAATCCTATACCAACGTTGCTGGGGGACATCCTTCACTCATGTTACACTCGAACCATGAGAAAAAGAGGTGTCCTTATGTGTTGCACTCCTCTCCTGGGAAGGTGGTTTATTTCGCACCTTCCACAATCAGTCCTGAAGAATGAGCGGGGTTTGAGATGGTCACAATGGTTGATGACTCTTACACATGCAGATATACATTGGTGCCCTAGGTCCAGAGAAGATGTCACTATCATTGATCGTTTCGGGGAGTATCCTAATGTTCCTTTACTTGGAATCAGAGGGGGTATTACTTATAGTCCATGCCTGGCTTGGAGACAATTTGGTTATGCTCGGAGGGATGGTCCTCATGACATGTTAATTCCTGACATAGTTTTTGACTTCGACAACGATACTCAAGGACTTCGCCAGAGATTTATCAGAGCCTGGAGGATGCCTAGTAGGATAGACAGCAAGACACTGGGACATAAGAACTCCATCCCTTTGGAGCCTTACCTCAAGTGGGTACGAGCCCGCTCTCAGAAGTTAGTAATGCCTTATCCTCACATGCTTCCAGTAATCAAAGAGCCTGCCTTGGAAGGAGAAGTGTCTCACGTTATTCAGCACCCTGATATGCCCACATCCTGGGAAGAGATGCAGAAGAGCTGGATCCAGCTTAAGGAAGAGCGGAATTCTCTTGAGACTAGTCTGCGTGCCAGTGAAAAGAAGGTCTTGGAGCTCACCCGCCTGTTGCATGAGGAGAGGAACCTCAACACTTACATAGCTCCAAAGAGGATGCGCAGCATATTTTGGGATTGATTTGATTTTTTTTTGTACTTTTGCCCATGAGGCTTTGATGTATTAAACAATGATTTTCTTAATAATAACGTGTGTTCCTTTTGGTCTACAACAAATTTGAATTTTCGAACTCTTGAATGCATTGCATAAACACATATCATTCATCATGTGCATCACAGGTACTCTTCTTTTCAGGTTGTTTACTGTTCTTCGCTGTTTATTTCAGCATCATGAACCCTGAATCATCAACCGAGGCATCTATCAAGGCTCTTCAGGCGCAGAACGCCCAATTTCAGGAGCTGATCAAGGGCTTGGCTCAGGGTCAACAAGAGTTGAAGACCATGCTTCTGAAGAAGACTAAGAAGAAGAGGAGGACTGTGCTATTTAACACTGGGCGCAGACTCGGGAACACCTTACAGGTTGAGGCTGAAAGGACTACTCCATCTGTGGGGGAAGGTAGTCACCAAGAAAGGGAGGTCCCTACTCCTGTGGGCTCTAATACTGAAACAGACTTCAACGACGAACAATACCCTCCTGCTGAAGACCGGTACAAGCAGCTGGAGGACAGATTAAAGGCTATGGAAGTTCAGCGGGTGCCTGGACTGGATTTCGGAGACTTGGGGTTATCTACTGGGGTGGTGATCCCACACAAGTTCAAGGCACCTGCCTTTGTGAAGTATGACGGGGCTTCCTGTCCCAAGATGCACCTCCGTTCTTATGTAAGGAAGATCCAGCCTTACACAGCAGACAAGAACCTTTGGATCCACTTCTTCCAGGAGAGTCTTTCAGGGACTCACCTCGAATGGTTCTATCAGCTGGATGGAATCAGCATTCGTAACTGGGAGGATCTGGCCACTGCTTTTTACAAGCAGTATCAATATAATTCCGACCTCGCTCCTACGCGTACCCAGCTCCAGGGTATGTCGCTAGGGTCGGGTGAAGGTTTTAAGGAGTACGCCCAGAAATGGAGAGACCTGGCTGGCAGGGTGCAGCCACCATTGACGGACCGGGAGCTGGTAGATATGTTTTTGGGGACCCTATCTGGTCCATTTTTCAATCATCTCATTGGTAATTCCTCTGCTGGGTTTACTGATCTGATCCTGACTGGTGAAAGGATCGAGGCCGGTATAAAATCGGGGAAGATACAGAAGGTTGCCTCCTCCAGTGCTGAAAAGAAACCCTTCAAAAAGGAGGCTAGTGCTGTATATAGCTCCCGGAGACCAGAGCGACCTGAACGCCACCAATCTGTCAGTGCGGTAATGATTGCCAAACCTGCTGCCGCTCCTCGGCCAACTAATCCTCAAAAGTTTGAAAGACCCCGAAGAGAGTTTACCCGGTTAAGCATGACCTTATCACAGATCCTGCCACAGTTGCTATCCACCAATTTAGTGACTGTCAGGGAGGCTCCAAAGTTTCCCAATACTGCATCCCCCAAGTTTAATCCAAATGCTCACTGTGCTTACCACTCTGATAGCCCAGGGCATAACACAGATGACTGTTGGGCCCTAAAGAATAAGGTTCAAGACCTCATTGATGCAAAGGAAATACAGTTTGAGGCGTCCGAGAGGCCGAATGTTGTAACCGCTCCCATGCCCCAGCATGGAGTGAATGCTGTTGAGGAGGATTTGTATGTAGCTTCGGTGGATGATGTTGCTACTCCACTGCTGACGGTCAAGAGGAAGCTGTTGCTAGCCGGTTTATTTCCGGGATGTAGCGAAGGTTGCCCTCTATGTGTTGCTTTCCCTGCTGGTTGTTCTCTGCTGAAGTCAGGCGTCCAAAACCTGATGGATAGTAGAGAAATTTTGTTCAGAAAGACTGTTGTTCCTGCTGCTCCTGTTGAAGAAGTGTCGATAGTTACCATCTTCAACAACCATTCCAAGGCTCCTTCAAAGAAGCCTGTCCAAATTTTGCCGGTTCACAAGATTGCTCCCATCACCATTACTGTTCCGGGGCCTATCCCCTACAAATCTGATAAGGCTGTCCCATGGCACTATGGGGCGGATGTTTATGTTCTGGGTGTGAAACAAGAGTTCAACATTGATGCTGGTGTCTCCAACATCACTGGGCCTGCTAAGGTCACTCGTAGTGGAAGACTGTTCTCGCCAGACATTGCTCCTCCGGTAATTCATAGGCCTTTGGTCTTCACACCTGCCAGGGTGCCTGTTTCTCCCCCTGACCAAGTATCCACCCCTGCTACCGAGTCATCTGATACTCGGGGCAAGGGGATTGCTGCTGATGTGCCTGCCAGGACGGAGGCACCGAAGACCATTGTTGAGGCTTCCAGGCAGGAAATGGAAGAAATCCTCAAGATAATAAAGAAGAGTGATTTCAACGTTGTAGAACAGCTGGGGCACACCCCCTCTAAAATCTCCATGTTGTCACTGCTGCTGTGTTCAGAGGCCCACGCCAAGGCTCTGATTGCTTTCTTAAAGACAACCCACGTACCCCAAGAGACGTCTGCTGACCAGTTCACCGACTGTGTGGCCAACCTAACCGCTGATAATGGCCTGGGTTTCTCTGATGCCGATCTGACAGCAAAGGGGAAGAACCATAATGACGCCCTGCATGTCTCCATTGAATGCAGGGGCACTACTCTTGCTCATGTGCTGGTTGACACAGGTTCTTCATTAAACGTGCTGCCCAAGAAGGCTCTGGATAGGCTGGATTGTGAGGGTCTAGAGCTCAAACCAAGTAACATTGTTGTCCGGGCCTTTGACGGGTCCAAAAGAATGGTACATGGTGAGGTGGACATCCCAATCAGGGTTGGGTCACAGGTATTTGATTCAAAATTCTATGTGATGGACATCCATCCGTCCTATTCTTGTTTGCTGGGTCGCCCGTGGATCCACAAGGCTGGAGCTGTGACCTCCACGTTGCATCAGAAGCTCAAGTACCCGGTCAGGGGGAAGATCGTAACGGTGCAAGGGGAAGAGGAGTACATGGTCAGCCACCTCAACTCCTTCAGATACGTGGAAATGGATGGGGAGTTCATTGAAACCCCCTTTCAACATTTTGAGGAAGTGCCACAAACTTTGGCAGCAGCAGAAGCAGTGGAGGAAGAGGTTTCTCCTTTGAAGATGGCCTCCTTAAAGGACGCTCAGGCTGTGATCGAAAGAGGTGAATGTGCAAACTGGGGCAAGCTCCCTGATCTTACTCCTAAGACTAACAAGTTTGGGCTGGGTTTCACCACAGAAGCTCAGAAAGCAGTGCGCAAGGCGAGAATTGGAAGACCTCCTGTGCTCATCACCCACTCAGAAGTGAATGCTATTGGAGAGGAAGACGAAGTGGAAGAGTCAGAGTTCGATAGCTGGATCTACCCGACGACCGACGGTGGATTGACCAATTGGACTGCTAAAGACTTTACACCCATAACTTTTGTTCCCCAGTAATGAACTTCTTTGTTTTGGATTTGTAATAAACAATAATTTGAAACTATATGGCCCGGTGTCTTACCCGGGGCACCGTGGTTTTGTTTATGAGGGCTTTTGTTTGTCACTGTCATATATCATAAATAAAAGCATTGGACGTTTTTCACATTTCAAATTTTGCGCTCCTTTTCTTTCCTTTCTTTACATATTGCAAAACAGCTGTATTTACACACACACTCACTCATACAGGTTTCAATCCACTCTGGATCTCACTGGTAACGACTCTGCTACTGCCAGTTATGACTTCGAAAATCCGATCAACTTAGCCGAAGACGAAGGTGAAGATGATTGCGAAGTGCCTGGTGAACTTGCAAGACTGTTACAACAGGAAGAGAGGGAAATTCAACCCCATGAAGAGCCAGTGGAAATAATAAACTTGGGTACTGAAGAAGACAAGAAAGGGGTAAAGATTGGTGCCAACCTAGAGCTCAGCGTGAAGCAACGGTTGACTCAGATGCTGCATGACTATATGGAGATCTTTGCCTGGTCCTACGAAGATATGCCCGGATTAGATACCGACATTGTGGTCCATCACTTACCAACTAAAGAAGATTGCCCTCCGGTTAAGCAAAAGGTCCACCGTATGCGTCCAGAGATGTCTGAGAAGATTAAAGCCGAGGTTATGAAGCAGTTTGATGCCGGGTTTCTTGCAGTGACTTCTTACCCTCAGTGGGTTGCTAATGTGGTGCCGGTACCTAAAAAGGACGGCAAGGTCAGAATGTGTGTCGACTACAGGGATCTGAACAGGGCCAGCCCCAAGGATGACTTCCCTCTACCTCACATTGATGTCCTTGTTGATAATACAGCTCAGCATAAAGTGTTCTCTTTTATGGATGGTTTTTCAGGCTACAATCAGATCAAGATGGCTCCTGAAGACATGGAAAAGACTACATTTGTTACTCAGTGGGGCACCTTCTGCTACAAAGTCATGCCTTTTGGACTAAAGAATGCTGGGGCAACCTACCAACGTGCCATGGTTGCTTTATTTCATGACATGATCCATCATGAGATAGAAGTGTATGTTGACGACATGATCGCTAGGTCCCAGACTGAGGAAGAACACCTTGATCATCTGCAGAAACTGTTTGACCGTTTGAAACTGTACAAGCTGAGGTTGAACCCGAACAAGTGTACCTTCGGGGTAAGATCTGGAAAGTTGCTAGGCTTCGTGGTAAGTGACAAGGGAATTCAAGTGGACCCTGCTAAGGTCAAAGCCATTCAAGAGATGCCAGTTCCTAAGACAGAGAAGGAAGTCAGAGGCTTTCTAGGACGTCTGAATTACATTGCTCGGTTCATCTCACACCTAACTGCTACCTGTGAACCAATCTTCAAGCTGCTGAAGAAAGATCAGGTAGTACGTTGGAATGATGAATGTCAGGCTGCTTTTGACAGAATCAAAGAATATCTCCAAGAACCACCCATCCTTATGCCACCAGTTGAAGGGAGACCTTTGATACTTTACCTGACAGTGCTTGATAATTCAATGGGGTGTGTGCTGGGGCAGCATGACGAGTCTGGCCGAAAAGAGCATGCCATTTATTACCTCAGCAAAAAGTTTACCGACTGTGAGACCCGATACTCACTGCTTGAGAAAACTTGCTGCGCTTTGGTATGGGCTGCTCGCCGGCTGAGACAGTATATGCTGACTCACACTACCTTGCTGATCTCAAAAATGGATCATATAAAGTACATATTCGAAAAGCCTGCTCTGTCTGGGAGAATTGCAAGATGGCAGATGATCTTGACGGAATACGACATTCAGTACACGAACCAAAAAGCCATCAAGGGAAGTGTATTGGCAGACCACTTAGCACATCAAGCTGTAGATGACTACCAATCAATGAACTTCGAGTTTCCGGATGAAAGCATTATGATAGTAACTGACTGTGAAGTACCTGGACCGGATGAAGGACCTGAACCAGGATCCCGATGGTCTATGCATTTTGACGGAGCATCCAACGCTTTGGGAAATGGTATTGGCGCCATCATCATATCTCCACAAGGTACTCATACTCCACTCACCGCCCGGCTGTGTTTCAACTGTACCAACAAGATGGCGGAGTATGAGGCGTGTATCATGGGTCTTCAAGCTGCGATCGACCTGAGGATCAAATTTCTGAGTGTCTTCGGAGATTCCGCTCTTGTGATCAATCAGATCAAAGGAGAGTGGGATACGAAACATCCAAACTTGATTCCTTACAGAGAATGTGTGTTGACCCTGATCCCCCACTTCACAG
This sequence comes from Vicia faba, assembly GCA_948472305.1. NCBI lineage: Eukaryota > Viridiplantae > Streptophyta > Magnoliopsida > Fabales > Fabaceae > Vicia > Vicia faba. Next base: position 64,659,093 of record OX451735.1, read on the forward strand.
AGATAACATTTGAGCACTTTCCAAGAGAAGAGAATCAGTTGGCGGACGCGTTAGCTACAATGTCTTCAATGTTCGAGGTCAAATGGGATAATGAAGCTCCCCGGATCATCATCTGGAAACTGGACGAACCGGCATACTGTTGTGATCTCGAAACTGAATTGGTGTCTGAGAAGCCTTGGTACCATGAAGTGAAAAGATATCTGGAAACTCAGGAATACCCTGAGGGTGCATCTATCAACGATAATAAATTCCTGAGAAGATTCGCAGCCAAATTCTTCCTTAGCAACAACATCTTGTACAAGCGAAACCATGATTCAACCTTACTGCGTTGTGTGGATAAAACTGAGGCAGAAAGAATCATGGAAGAGCTACATGAAGGGACCTTTGGTACACATTCCAGTGGACACACTATGGCTAAGAAAATCCTACGGGCAGGATACTATTGGTCCACAATGGAAGCTGACTGTTACCAACATTCCAGGACATGCCACAAGTGCCAGATTTATGCAGACAAGGTGCATGTTCCTCCGGTCCCCCTGAATGTTCTGACTGTGCCTTGGCCGTTTGCAATGTGGGGCATAGACATGATCAGCGAGATTAAACCTACGGCATCTAATGGACATCGCTTCATCCTAGTGGCAATTGATTACTTCACGAAGTGGGTTGAGGCAGCATCCTATGCTACGGTAACCAAGACAGTTGTAGCACAGTTCATTCGGCATAACCTGATCTGTCGGTACGGCGTCCCTGAGAGAATTATTACAGACAACGGTACCAATCTGAACAATAAGATGATCGCTGAGCTCTGCGAACAGTTCAAGATACAGCACCACAACTCTTCTCCTTATAGACCGAAGATGAATGGGGCTGTAGAAGCAGCAAATAAGAACATCAAGAAGATCGTGCAGAAGATGACAGTAACTTATAAAGATTGGCACGAGATGTTACCGTTCGCTCTACATGGGTACCGTACCTCAGCTAGGACGTCAACCGGGGCAACTCCTTTCTCTTTGGTTTATGGTATGGAGGCAGTCTTGCCAATTGAAGTGCAAATACCCTCTCTCCGGATAATGAAGGATGCGAATCTGAACGAAGATGATTGGATCCAGACAAGACTTGACCAACTCAACCTCATTGACGAAAAGAGACTTGCTGCTATCTGCCATGGTCAGACGTATCAGAAACGGATGATCAGGGCATTTAACAAAAAGGTTAGACCACAAGAATATCAAGTCAGGGATCTGGTAATCAAGCGAATCATCCTTCCTCAGAGTGATCCAAGGGGCAAATGGACCCCTACGTACGAAGGGCCATTTGTGGTTAAGCATGTGTTCTCAGGAGGAGCAATGATATTAACCAATATGGATGGTGACGACCTTCCTCACCCCGCCAATGCAGACATAGTAAAAAAATATTACGCATGAAAAAAAAGACCCGCTAGGCTGACATGCCTAGGCAAAAATTAGGGCTTCCCGTCGAACCAAAAGGGTTCGGGCAAAATGAAGGGATGAAAATGAAAAAATCTGTACACCCGGCAAGTCGAAAACCTGAAAAGGCGGCCTGGGCAAAAATGGGTATCCCGGTGGACTGAAAACCCGAAAGGGCGGTCCAGGCAAAAATTAGGGATAAAAGCGTAATACTATGTCTCATTGATCACTTTGCATCCAGAATCCGGTATCTACATCAAGATTAGACGGCATCGATCAATCAGCTTCACCTTCAACCAAGGTCATCAAGTGATGAGACGCTCGGAGTTATAAAGGCAATAGCAGAGTTGAAACCCAGTGGATCATTCATTTCACACAGCTGTTTTATTTTCTTTTGTACAAATTTGTATAAACCCTTTTTGCTCGGTGGCGTTCTCTTATTAGGACGTCAGCCTCTTGTATACAAAACGCCTATTTACAGGCCACTCAAAAATCAATACCAATATACTTTTCAGTTAAAATATGCCTTTTGTTTTTTCCTTTTCTGTTTTGTTTTGCGAAGAACGTCCAAGGTTCAATTTGTGATATATGCATTGACAATAATTTGCTAGCTCATAAATATTTGCATACGAAACAAAGAATTAATTACAGGGGACATTAGAAACAGGGGCAATAAGGAGTTGTCTAGGCAATCTAATTGTTCTATCCTCCAAAGTACCAAGGTAGGTTCAGCTAAAGAACATAACCAGGCATCTTAAATTCCCCAGAGAGTGAGACAGCAAGCAGTATACTCTCCTCAAGCAAAACAGTTATCAACCTTAAGGAAGTTGGGTGTCCTCCCGCAGATCTCAACATTCCCCAGCAGCATATATTCTTAACAAGCATCCCCGGTAGTCTTGCTCTAAATATTGTTCCCCGGCGGCGTATCAACATTCAAAGGAATCACTTCCCCAGCATATCAAAACTTCCCCAGAAGAGTCCAATCCAACTCCCCAGGAAATTTGGAATTCATATCCCCAAGCAGCAAGCTTATCCCCAGTAGATTCTGGAAGCTTATCTCTCGCAGAGCACGAACGCGTCGTCCGACTTGATTTAAAGAGTTATTTCCTTAACAGGATATAACTGGGTTGTCCTCAGCCAAAAGCCACGGAAAGAGTGTCGTCGACAAAGTCTTCCTATCCCCAGCAAACTATTATCAACACTCAGCAAAGCATTTCTCTCCCCACAGAGTATTGCTTCCCAGCATGGTCGCTAGAGTATCTTTTCTCCCCGCAGAATCCTCCATTTGCCAAGTTTACTCCGCAACAGAGTTATCTTCTCCTACCGGTATTCTTGCAGTTATCATCCCCAGCGGAAGCAAAATCTATTCTTCGACATCAGCCCAGGATACGACTTCCCGGCACCCGTCAAGGATTCACTTTCCTAGACAAAAACATACATAAAACATCACATACATCATTATAGCATGCATAGACGCATCATATCCTACGAATCTCATTTATGTTGAGAACATCATTATTTGATCCATATCATGCATTGCATATGGCTGACTTTTACATTTCAGGAAAGATCCAGTTAAAGTTCTCAAGCTACATTTCAAGACCTAGACCGGTTCAGTTAAATCGACCCTAAGATTTTCCTGATGCTTATCCAGTCAAAGGCCTTCTCTGGTTCAGTCAGATCGACCCTAAGATCTCCCTGATGCTTATCCAGTTGAAGATATTCCAAGACCTTGTCCGGTTCAGTTAAATCGACCCTAAGATTTTCCTGATGCTTATCCAGTCAAAGGCCTTCTCTGGTTCAGTCAGATCGACCCTAAGATCTCCCTGATGCTTATCCAGTTTAAGATATTTCAAGACCTTGTCCGGTTCAGTTAAATCGACCCTAAGATTTTCCTGATGCTTATCCAGTCAAAGGCCTTCTCTGGTTCAGTCAGATCGACCCTAAGATCTCCCTGATGCTTATCCAGTTGAAGATATTTCAAGACCTTGTCCGGTTCAGTTAAATCGACCCTAAGATTTTCCTGATGCTTATCCAGTCAAAGGCCTTCTCTGGTTCAGTCAGATCGACCCTAAGATCTCCCTGATGCTTATCCAGTTGAAGATATTTCAAGACCTTGTCCGGTTCAGTTAAGTCGACCCTAAGATTTTCCTGATGCTTATCCAGTTAAAGGCCTTCTCTGGTTCAGTCAGATCGACCCTAAGATCTCCCTGATGCTTATCCAGTTGAAGATTTCAAGACCTTGTCCGGTTCAGTTAAATTGACCCTAAGATTTTCCTGATGCTTATCCAGTCAAAGGCCTTCTCTGGTTCAGTCAGATCGACCCTAAGATCTCCCTGATGCTTATCCAGTTGAAGATTTCAAGACCTTCTCTGGTTCAGTCAGATCGACCCTAAGATCTCCCTGATGCTTATCCAGTTGAAGATGTTTCAAGACCTTGTCCGGTTCAGTTAAATCGACCCTAAGATTTTCCTGATGCTTATCCAGTCAAAGGCCTTCTCTGGTTCAGTCAGATCGACCCTAAGATCTCCCTGATGCTTATCCAGTTGAAGATACTTCAAGACCTTGTCCGGTTCAGTTAAATCGACCCTAAGATTTTCCTGATGTTTATCCAGTCAAAGGCCTTCTCTGGTTCAGTCAGATCGACCCTAAGATCTCCCTGATGCTTATCCAGTTGAAGATATTTCAAGACCTTCTCTGGTTCAGTCAGATCGACCCTAAGATCTCCCTGATGCTTATCCAGTTGAAGATATTCCAAGACCTTGTCCGGTTCAGTTAAATCGACCCTAAGATTTTCCTGATGCTTATCCAGTCGAAGATATTTCAAGACCTTGTCCGGTTCAGTTAAGTCGACCCTAAGATTTTCCTGATTCTTACCCAGTCAAAGGCCTCTCTGGTTCAGTCAGATCGACCCTAAGATCTCCCTGATTCTTATCCCAGTTAAAGTCACCCAAGATTTTTTCTCAACGAGCGTTGTTGAAGTTAAAGTCACCCAAGGTTTTCTTACCATTCATGCTAAGGTAGTAACCATCCCTGGTTCTTTCATCGCCGTTTGAAGCTCCAGACTCAGCTCTTGTAACCAGTCAGGACACATCTATACCAGGCATCTAAAAATCAGCTCCTGCAACGTGTCAGGTACTCATTTTCTGTTTTGCAGGTATGCAGGTTCTCGCCAAGGAATCTCCTACGCGATCAACATCCAGATGGCATTTATAAGCCCATCATCCTATCCAGCAATCTCCAAATGGCATCCATAAGCCCATTCCACCATCACTGCCGCTATGTGAGCGCAAATTTCTGGGCACTCTAGTGTTCAATCATCTTCTACCCTCGGATTACGAAAGGCACGTCTGCCAATCTGCATCCTCAGGTATAAGAAGATTGAACAGGGGCAACTGTTATACCCCAAAATTTGCCCTCCCATATTCTTCAAGAAATTGCCAAGCCAAGTCACAAAATTCCCCAAGGGTTGCACAGTGCAAGGGCCTCCTAAACAGTCAAAATTAGGGTTTTGAGTCTGATCAAGAAAAGGAAGTGTTCAAAGGCCCAATCAAGTCTCATATGCTTACAAACATGGTCAAGCATCCTCATATCAAGTTTCAAGGCATTCAGCTCAAAATTGCACAGTCAAAACCCTAAATTGCACTATAGTCAACTGTAGGGGCAAAATGGTTATTTGACAGTCAAAAGTTCAAATTTTTGGTCAACATATCATTTTGAAGCCACAAACATCATTTGATCAATGCTTGATCATGATTCTCAAAATTTGGCTCAGAAAATCAACAAGATGCAAAAGTTTCCTTATTTGGACAGTTGAAAAAGTCAACTGAAATTGACCAGGGCATAACTTTCACATGGATTATCAGAAAAATTCCATCCAAAGCTAATTTTGAAGAGAAAGACATTTCCCACAACTCATCTTCATACTTCAAGTCCAAGAAATGCTCTCACAAAAAGTTATCAATTTCAACATTATAGGTCATTTTCAAAAGTCAACAAAAAGGGACTTTAAGTCAAAGGCCATAAATTGAGATTGGAAAATCAAAATGACATGGGACCAAAGGCATTGGTTAAAGGACTCAAAGACCTTTCTAAAATGTCCAAGAAAATGAGAAAAGCTTAAAAATTGAGCAAGTTATGCATTGTAGAAGTTGGGAAATTTTTGTGAAATGGCAAAAGTCAACTATCCTTGAAACTTCCATTTTTGACAAAAGGGCCCACTTTCTTCCACTTGATTCAGCCTTGTCATGCCACACACGTGTCCCATGATTAATTTCAAGATCAAACATTGATTTTTCTATTTTATTTAATTTTTATTAATTTAATTCATTTTAAATCTTTAATAATTCAAATAAAATTTAAAAATCAATGGAATAGTGTCATTTGAATTTGGATAGCTTCCATATATCATGTGCCAGCTCACAAACTCATGATAGGGTTAGATTGTACACCAAGTCTTGGTTTTGCTTAAAAAAGGGAAAGTTTGTTAATGGTGAAAGACCTAAGACTAATTCTCTCATGGGCATGGATCAAGGCCAGCTAATGACCTAATTCCCTTCCCTCATAAGTGCTGAGTCAAAACCTAATGCCCACACACTCTAAGCTGCGCTAAAGAACCCATTGGAAACTTGAAAAAATTGCTTGAAAATTCAAAACTGAAATCCTTGTTTGAAGAGGATTCAAGGCACGAAATTCATCCCAAAAGCTTCCTTGTGGTCTCCTGAGTACATTCCAATCCCTAACATCAACTCAAGCTTCAAGAATTGGTAAAACAATCTCAAACTGTACAGAGAAAAATGGCCATTCGTACATCATGATCTAAGCATTATTTGTGAAATTTATTTATGGATTCATGTTCATTACAATGTTTTGATGCTAACCAACATATCCAATTGCTTTTTTATGCCATATATACGATTATACCATGATTGAATGTTAGGGTTTCCAGAGCTTCAATTTAGGGATTCTTAAAAGAGGAAAAATTGGACATCCTCAGCACCACCATTCCATTCAGCAGACCTAGACGAAGAAGAAACACCATTCGCGATCAATTTATGGACGTCATAGCCCTATTCGCTATTTTCCAATAGCCTCCCTTAAGCCACGCCCAGAAAACCGTTGCTATTGCGCTTTGTTTTTCAGGCACGCGAGGAAGATGAAGACATGGCACATTGTGATTCGTTGGTTTGAATTTTCGCGCTTTAATCCACTAACCCTTTGTTTTATTCTTATAATATTTATTGATTATTTATATATCAAACGCGCTAAGATGGTTCAGTGGCAGGTAGAAGCGCTTGCAATGCTCATGACCTGGGTTCGAACCCCAGGTCTTTCACATGTTCAATATTATTTTTCCCTAGCTAATCCTGTGCAGCACTTGCGTTGAAGATCTTCATGCACGCTCATAATCAAGATGCCCACGTGTCCTGGGGGATCAACCAAAGGGCTCAGATTCAAAGAACACAATAAACCCCAGTCAACATGCCACATAAAACCTGGAAAAGTCAACGAATTTCAATATCAATGGGCCAGCATTCTTGGATCAACACCTCCAAATTGGGACTTCTACCCCCCCTGGTTTGCAATTTCCTTTTTATTTATTTTGTTTTCAATTCTTATTTTATTTATTTTATTGTTTTAATTTAATAAATTATTTTTACCATATATATAAAAATATCACAAAAAATCAGAAAAGATGTCAAATATAATAAATATTTAATTTAATTATTTTCATCAATAAATTAACATGTAAATTGATTTAGTATTAATTTAGGTTGCAACATTAATTCTTTTCATAATAAAAAATATAAAAAAATATAGAATTTAGGTTTAATTGTTAATTTTATTCCTCTCAATTTTTCCTTTTTCATAATAATAATGTTACTTATTTTATTTTCATAATTAAATTGTACATAAACTAACTTAGGTTTAATTTAGGTTATATTTTAATAACAAACTTAAAAACCATTAGAATTAGGGTTAGTTAATTCTTTTTTCTTTTAAATCTTAAAAAACATAAAAAACACCAAAATACATTTTCTCTTAATTTTAATTTTAATTCCTTATTAAGTTTAATTTTGCAAAAAGGTCCAACGCCCATATTGAATTTATTTAATTCGCATATTTATTTTATTTCGTTTAAATAATGATGTACCTCTCCCAAAGCTTTGTAACATAAACTTTTCGCACTTTTATTTGCTTTATTTATTTTCTGTCAAATCGGGTCCGGTTTAATTTTGGCGATGTGGACCCGCGCCATTTGTAATAGCTTTAGATTTATTTTCCCGTAAATATTAACTGTTAACAAAAGCATGAAAGAATGTATGGACTTAAAATAAAATCAAGCGTAGAACACCAATGAACATGACAAGACAAATATCAATGAAAATGATACACGAATCGCACACACCACCCCTAGGGTACGCCTCACTGTTGCCTTGCCTCGAAAGGTGATCGTCGAGTAGAGGATGTCTTAGTAAGTCCTCATGATCCGGGAACCTGGCATGAGGGTAGCTTCTAAGGTGTCTTCCTATTGCTCCGGTGATCATCATGTCCCGAACCTCGAATTGACCCGAACACCTCCAACGGTGGTGCTACCTACCTCTCAATGGTGGGATGGCACTACTTTAAAGGATATTTACACAGACGAATTCCTTAGGGTAGGTAGGTTCTCAAGGATACTTGCTCTAATTTCAAACAAAAAACACTTTTCACACCAACACATTTTCAAAAGCTTTCAAAGCAAACTTTTCAAACACTCTGACGTACGAGTCGAACTGAAATTTTTCAAAGAAACTTTTTAAAACCCACATTGAAAAGCAAGCAAACCATTTTTGAAAACACAATGAGCAAGTATCTAAGAGCCCATGGATAACCATGGATAGAAAGGGTGCTAATACCTTCCCTTTCTATAACCTACCTCCCGAACCGAGAACAATCTCTTTAAGGAATTTTTCTGTGCTTTTGTCCTTTCCATTTGGAGAAAATAAAAGACGGTGGCGACTCTTGCTTCCGCGACATTTCGCGAACCAGCGTTAAACAGTCAGTTCCAGATGCACCGATCACAGTCAGCTACATCAAAAGAGAATGGAGAGAGCCTTCGACAAGAAAGTCCGCCCTCGAATATTCAAGGAAGGGGATCTAGTGCTCAAGAAGATTCTACTACCTCACCTCGACTCACGTGGTAAATGGACACCCAACTACGAAGGTCTATATGTAGTCAAAACAACATTCTCTGAAGGTGGTCTCATCCTCACAACAATGGATGAGGAAGAACTACCACACCCGACAAATTCAGACGCAATAAAAAACACTATGTATAAGAAGCTCGCTAAGCTCGAACCTTAAACAAGCGACTTAGGCAAAAAGGAGCATCCCGATGGATCGAAAACCCTAAAGGGAGATCCAGGAAAAAAATTAGGGACATATAACCAAAAATTATCCCGGTGGATTGAAAACTCGAAAGGGCAATCCAGGAAAAAATTAGGGATCATACAAAAGAAATAAAGAACAAAAAGACTGCGATCTAAGAACCGCGACTACGAACCACGAAGGGAGAGATAGATCTGAATCATACAATTCATAAGCAAAGGAGATGAGATCATTAAAAAGGATATTGGAGAATAGTATAACAATTATCATTTTTATTGCCATTTACAGTTTTAAAACCTTCTGTAATTACCTCTTTCTAGGAATTGCATCTTGTATGCTCTCCTATTCAAGGCATATCAATAAAATAGTTGCTTTCTTTGCATCTTTCAAATTGCATTTTTCTTTTCTCATACTTGTTTACAAAATACTACGATCATTACTGGTGAATATTGTCTTGAAATCATTTCAGGGATTAACAAAATAAAAGAATTTGATAAAACATCGAAAAATCATTTTGGTTAGAAAAATATTGAAAGAAAATCGAAGTATACATCCATACACATGTTTGCGCCTATGCTTGAACTCAACGATACAAAATCTATGCATATCTACTCCTACATCTACGCGTACGTACATGAAGTCTATGTCCATATACATGTTAGTGCCTATGCCTACACTTACAACACAAAGTCTATGTCCACACATGCGTCCACGCACATGTGTGCTCCTGCCAATTCTATACATATGTCTACGCTTACGCCTACGCCTATGACATACGAATCTATATACGTCTACGCTTACTCCTGTGCCTACATCATACGAATCTACATATGTCTACGCTTACGCCCGTGCTTACAGAGACCACACATACGCTAATACATACATCTACGTTTGCGCTTACAAAATACAAATCTATGCATAGGCCATTACCTACGTCTACGTCTACACCCGCAATACAAAATCAATGCTCAACTTTTGCTAACATTGCCCACCGCGTTCAAGTTCAACAATGCTATGACGACACGACATACAACGCCAGTAATTGGTAACTCTAAGCCAATGGTTTAAAGGAGAGAACGCCAAAAATAGTCTTTATAACATTTCAAGGCATATATGCATCTTACACACATTTCACACATACATTTTGCATATCTAAGACATACATACCCTATACATTTCAATATTCAATACACTCAGGGTTCCATATCAATGTCAAACATCATACATGTCGCATACATACAACATTCAATATGCATGCATACACATGTATCATACAGCAAATAAACAGTCTCACCCTCGATTTAACTATCTAAGGGTTAACAAACACAATACTTCTCCTACGATTCAACCCATCACCTCAGTCTTCATGCCGTGTCACATTCAGCCCATCACCTAAGTCTTCCTGCAGTGATGAGTTCCTTACAAACCCAGTACATTGCCTCTAAGTCGCAATGTATCCGCAAGACCCAATACATTGCCTCTAAGCCGCAATGTATCCGCAAAACTCATTACATTACCTCTAAGCCGTAATGTATTTGCAAAATTCAGAACATTGCCTCCAAGCCGCAATGTATTTTCAAACTCAATACATTGCCTCTAAGCCGCAATATATCCTCAAACTCAACACATTGCCTCTAAGCCGCAATGTATCCTCAAACTCAACACATTGCCTCTAAGCTGCAATGTATCCTCAGAAATCAACACATTGCCTCTAAGCCGCAATGTATTACCCAAACTCAACACATTGAATCTAAGCCGCAATGTATTATCCAAGTCAACATATTGCCTCTAAGCCGCAATGAATTCTTAAAACTCGGTGCATTGCCTCTAAGCCGCAATGTGTTCTCAAAACTCATTACATTGCCTATAAGCCGCAATGTTTTCACAAAACCTAGATCATCGCCTCAAACTTCATGCAGCGATGCTCGCAAAAAAAACCTAGCTTATCGCCTCAGACTTCACACAGCGATTTGTGAACCTAATCCATTGCCTCAGACTTCATGCAACAATGTGTTTCGCTATGCCAAGTTCCAGATCATCGTCTCAAACTTCATGCAGCGATGTTCGAAACAATAAATTTAGCTTATCACATCAGACTTCACGCAGTGATTTGCGAACTTAACCCATTGCCTCAGACTTCATGCAGCAATGTGTTCCAAACTCCAGACCATCGTCTCAGACTTCATGCAGCGTGTTCGAAACAAAAAATTTAGCTTATCACATCAGACTTCACACAGTGATTTGCAAACCTAACCCATTGCCCCAGACTTCATACATCAATGTGTTTCTTATTCTGTGACACAGATCATCGCCTCAGGCTTCACGCAACGATGCCCGAAAACCAAATTTAGCTTAACACATCAGACTTCACGCAGTGGTTTGTAAACCTAACCCATTGCCTTAGTCTTTATGCAGCAATGTGTTTCTTTATTCCACAAAATCCAGCCTATCACATCAGACTTCACGCGAAGATTTGCGAACCAAACTCATTGCCTCAAACTTCATGCAGCAATGTACATCTCTTTACTCCGTAACACAAACCATCGCCTCAGACTTCATGTGGCGATGTCCAAAGACCAAATCTAGCTTCATGCAACGATTTGCAAAATGCTAATCCATTGCACTAGACTTCGTACAACAATACTTTTCGTTATTCCATAAACACTGATCATCGCCTCAGACTTCACGCAGCGATGCTCGAAAGAAAACAAAACTCTAGCCCATCGCCTCAGATGTCATGCAGCGATTCACGAACATAATCCACGGCCTCAATCTTCAAGCAGCCAAGTATCATCCCTTATTTTTCCATTCATCCTCCAAATGGGTGAATAATCAAAACCAAACTAAGACATACAAAATTGCGCTCTTACGCTCAAAACCATCTGTCTCGTAATCAAACCCCGGTAAGTGATACATCATCAGCTTTGCCTACTTCCTTGAGACTCGTAAGGGTATGCTACATCAGTATAACCTTATGTTTGTTGGAAAAATTGTGGGGTATTCTAAGTATTCAATAAACTCCCAATTAGAATGCGTAAAACTCGCGTTTTCTCACGCTATTCGATTGGAAGATAATTGAATAGGGGCAGCTGTCGTACCCCAAATTTGTCCTACCTCGATGATTTTATTTTTCGAAATTAAGAAATAAAAAATATTTAATTAAATATGGTACAGCAGTATCTGATGACCCATCTCTATCCAAGACGATTAGGGGGTGTATTTTAATTCAGGAAGGTGGGGCTTTTTGAATCAGAAAGACCCATAAACTTATTCGCGAAGCATGTTGGCCTATGGCCCATGAGATTCGAAAATGGAAATTCATTTCAAAATTAATAATTACTAAGTTATTAAACTATTAAGTCCTTAATTCTTAAAGACAACTTAAGTTTAAGTTGTTTGAATTTAAATTAAATTAAAGTTATTTAGAAATTACTGTTGTTAGTAAAAAAAAAAGGAGGTTGAAATTGCAATTTAAAGCCCATTAGGATATGCTCATTTCGTTTTGGGTAAGTAAATAGCAAAAGGGAAGGTATAATTATGAACTACAGGCCCATTGTGTTTCTTCAACAACCCATTCGCTCTTTGCTTTGTCAAAAAAAAAAGAGAGAAACATTAAGTATTAAAACTTTTAAGAATAAGTAAAAAATATATATTTTTTCTTTACTAAAAGAAAACGTAATATTTTCTTCATATTTTTGCTGATAAATTGTTTAGATTTAATATTATTTACTGTATTTAGATTGAATATTATTTAATGCATTTATTAAGGGGGGCTTATTTAGGAAAAGTTGTTGCTTGGACTAAGATTCTCGGGCCCAATTATAAAAAAAACACGTTGTTGTAAATAAGAGAAGTAATGTTGTTGGATATAAGAGTTACAAAACAAGCCCAATTTGGAATAATTAGCGCAAGCGCAGTTTGAAAACGCATACCGTAGAAATCAAATATTCAGTACAATAACTAAATTAAATCTTCAATAGAAAGCTCAGAAATCAAATATCAATTAAACTGAAACTAATAAAATCTTACAGTAAACCAAATCCAGGAAAAAATCAATTACATTCATTCAATGTTACAAAATCCGTAAATTACAATATACTGTATCAATCCAATCTCTAATTGATTCTAATTCCCTAAAATTTGTGCCAAGCAATTCCTAACAGCAATTTACAAAACCCTAAGAACAAACTCTATAAATAACATAAAATTAAAAGAGATAGAGGGGGGGGGGGGATTTTGATACAGAAACAGGGAGACGGAAGAACAAGAACAAGGACGAATACATAAGAAAGGGAGAAAGATACAGGCGGAGGGTTTTACAGAGAGAGGAGGAAAAGCTGAAATCGCAAAGCTTGTAGAGAGACAGAGAAGATCTTGACCGTTGAGCCACGAAGGTTGATGCGATTAGGGTTTCGACATCCTAAACCCTAATCGCTTGCCGCATCCTCCAGTCGCTATCACCATCAACTTCAATCAACGCTGTAACCTGCAAAACAAAGACGAAGAAGAGATTAGATTTAACCAGAAATTCAGAACTCAGAACATCGCACAAAGGTAAGGGAACTCAACTGCTTGTTATTCAATTGTTCTTGTTTCGGATGGTTGGGTAGGATTCGCTCTTCCAGCGTCGCCATGGTGAAGGTGTTATAGATTAGGGTTTGGGGATTTAGGGTGGAGAAGATGAAGGGTTGGGTCTGTGCGTGAGAGAGAGATGAACAGGTTATGATGAAAATGAAAATTAAAAAAATTAAAAAACAATTTTGTATTCCATTGTGATCCACCGCACGCACTCTCACTGTAACAGATGTGCACCCTTGATCTCCTCCCTTTGATCATCAGCGAACGACCATAAGGCCAAGTCCACCATAAGCTCCCTACGCTCTCACACACATAATCCATCAGACCTCTTTACAAACACACGATGGGCCCATCCCAACTGATATTCACACACCCCATTCGCCTGAATAACTAAACTCAAAACACTTAGCACCCCCCCTGTCCAGCAAATGTAATGGGCTTAGCCAAGCCTCCTAAAGGCACCCCCTGATTTGCTTGCTAGTTCAAGAATCGCACCCCCTGGTTTGAATAACAATTGGGCCTAGCCAGATTCCTAATAACGACACCCCTTGTTTTACTTGCCCTTTAGAAACTGCACCCCCCTTTGAGTTAGCTAATTTATTAATTTATTTTCTTTTATAATTCAATTATTTTATTTTATACTATTTATTTATTTATAAATATACATATATATTATTTATTTATAATAATAATAATTATTATCAAATAATGTTATTATTATTATTATATTTTTATATTATTATATATATATATTGTTGTAGTTACTTAATTAATTTCTTTTTTTACAATTATAATTTGTTATTTATAATCCCTTTTTTATGTAAATATTATTATTAATATATTTACTATTTAAATATTATTATATAACCAAATAAATTATTTTCATATCAAAATTGCATATATTATTTTATATATTATTTGCATTAAATCTTTTTTAATCATGCATTAATTAAGATATTTTCGCAATTGATACGATTAAAAAATACAAACCAATCATCAAACTATTTTCGAAATAAACTAAGCGAATCAACTTTTTTTGAAAAGGGCTTCAAACTAGTTTTGACTTACTACGCACTCAGTCAAAATCTCCGCAATCACTACTCCCGACTGAGTGCGAAGTGATTCAAAATATGTTTGCAAGCCCCTAAAAAATACCAACCCATACGAACTACGAATTGGGACTCTGATTCCTCATAAGAAGATACGTAGGCATACAATCAAAAATCATAGTGAGTTCTCCTATAAAAAATTAAAACCCTTTTTCTTTCTAATTAAAACTTAAAATCCAGTTTACCCCAAACCTAAACCTAGAGTCTAATATCCTTGTGAACAAGGTGGATAAAATGTGCCTAACACCTTCCTTTCGTCTAATTGAGTCCGAAACCTAGAATCTCTGTCTATGAATTAGGGTTTTCTGTTAGATTCCCTTCCCTAGGATAAAAACTAATAGTGGCGACTCTGATTTAAAAACTAGTTGCTACAGTGGTAATTGGATGAGTGTTTGGTTGTGATAGCTCCATGATTAAGTAGTTTTCTCCCTTACTTACTCTCTTTATTATATTCGTACCTCACATACTATGAAACCAACCTTAATTTTATCGTCATTAAACAGCCAACCATAGGCATAACGTAGACTAACAATTAAAACTGACATTCCATAATAGCGAGGACCATAGTATGGATCGATGGTCAGATGTTTTCTGATACACAAGATCCTCCTATTGAGACAAGTGTAGAGCATACTTACAACTGTGTGGGGGAATTATGACATGAATACAATAACTAAAGCTTTTACGGAGAAAGAAAAGAGAGTTAGAACATTTTATTCTTAAGAACATAAGATGGTTTTTATTCTTATTGCTTATGTCTTGAAATGTTACAAGAGGTCTCCTTTTATAGCCAAGGAGATTCACAAAAGAAAAAACCACACTATTTACAAACATGGCATCATTAATGCCATTTTTCAAAAGTATGACACACGTATCCCTTATGGATACATTATTGTAGTATTATTACACCAAAGGATAAAATTTAACTATTTATAAACATGCTTGTGATATATAAGAGACACTTGTCCAATTAGTCTTTAAATATAGTTTCATGACTTGGATACATATTTTGATCGGATAAGTATTCTTCTGAAAAGTAGTCTCTATTGAGATGTCTCTTTTTCCCACACGTCATCCATCATGTAAGCATGGTCTGATATTCTTCTATGAGCTTCTTCCATGCGTCCTTCTGAGTATTTAGCTTCCATTGGGGAATCAGCTTTTTATTGTGTGGCTTGAACTGAGCTTTCTCCAACCTCTCGACTTTTATATTGAGCTTAATGACTTATACAAGTGGAATTATAATTCATCTTGTCTGGTTCATGGAGGTTGATGAAGTTAACATATTCCATTAATTATCTTGTAACTTTTAGATTTGGAGGATAATCATCAATGGTTTCCCATATATGAACATAACTCTTACAACCAAGTAACTTAGTGGCAGAATCTTTTTGATAGGGCCTGTGCATAAAGAAAACAATCTTGAATTTGCTAATAGCCTCTGAGGCTAACCTTCTTTCTTTGACCTCGTCTAGGACTAGTTTTAATTGATTTCTCCACCATGTTATTAGAGAGCACCATTCAAGAGTAGTCCAAATCAAGGATTTGTGGTTCTTAAGATCCATTATATGTTCATACATGGCTTCAGTGGGTATTAGGACATGCATAAAATACAAATCTGTGGCACACCCGACATACCACAAATGGTTTTTTGTGAATTTAACATTGTGGTTTATTAAAATTGGTAGGAGAAATGGTGTGTCTAGGAAATAAGGAGTATGGTCAGGGAGTTTATTCCTTATGATTTTTGTCATATAATAAAAAATATTATTCCTAGCATATTGCTTGAGCTTTGAGGGTGAAGAGGATATAGTTATTCCTAGAGGAAAGTCTTTGGTCCTAGAGGCACGGGTTGGTAATGGTTTAACCATGAGAGTAAAAGGAAAAGTGTGTTTGGTAGTAATGATCTGGATGGGTTTCATAGGCCTAGAAAGTAAATCAGGAATCATATTTTGAGTTCATTTGATATGTTTCACAATAAAATATTATCTAGAAGACCAATCTTTGAGCCTAAGAGTTTGAGGATTATGAGGCATCTTATTTTTGAATTCTAGGATCTTAGGGAAAGTGGAATTGTCCATCTGGACTTTAAACGGATGACCTCTCAGGTGAAAGTCAAAATTTTGGATACCCATCTTAACTGCAAGAGCTTCCTTATAAGTGGTATGATAATGTTTTTCAGCTTCTTTGAATTGACCACTAGCATGACCATAATAATACTTTATTTCATCAATTTCTTCTATCAAGACGACTCCCCAATAATGATCACTGGCATCCATCTGTAAGATTCTTTTACTGTCTCCCAGAATCTTTAAGGCAAGTGGGGTTTATGCGATCTTTTTCAAGGCTCTTACTACTTCAGTTTTCTTTGTTCCCCATGGTGGGTTTTTTTTCTTCAACATTTGAGATAGAGGACTCATGTATCTTGCCTGTTTTGGCAAGAAATATCTGATACAATTAATTATACCAAGAAATTGTTGAATTTGATTAACTGTGAGATTTTCATCGGGAAATTTTAACAATTCTTGAGCAATATGAGGCCGGGGTTGATATTTCCCTTGGGAAAAATGCGTTCCTAGAAAATAAATTTTAGTTTGGCCCAATTGGCTTTTCTTTTTAGAAAGAATCATGAAGAATAGAAAAACACAAGAAAGGGGGTTTGAATTGGGGTTTTCAAAAAATAAAAACAGTATGACATGTTTGTTTATCCTAGTTCATTTAAACTCAAACTACTTCAGTCCACCCGCCAAGGTGATTTCTCCTCTCTCAATTGAGGTCTTAATCCAATAATCAAAACTTTGATTACAATTCACAAAGACTGCCGTCAATGTCTTCTTGAGATTAAACCACAACTTGGTTTCTCAAGGAATTACAAAGTATGAATAAAAAATGTGTACGAGAATGTTTCTAGTAAACTATATCACAACTTTGATGTTTACACAATGTTAAAGCATAGTGAAAATATAATAGATAAAAGAGTTTTAAGAATATTTCTATTGGATGTGTGCAAGTGTTGTTTGATCACCCTTCAACAACTCATTTATATAGGCAAAACTCTTTAGATCCATTTGAGACATGAGAAGATATTTTTGGAAGGTTGATAAAATGTTGTTAATGCACTTTCCAAAAATAAAGATCTTGTCTGGTACCAGTCGTTACTCCTTGATTTGTAATAAATGAAATTTAAAGCATCCGAATTTTGATTTGTTGTACCCTAAAATTTTCCCTCCCATTTTCCTTCAAGACATCTTCTCATTCTCCTAAGGTTTTCATTTTCTCAAGGGTACTCAAGAATTGATCAGACAAATTCTCCTCCTAAGCAATTGGCCTACAACTAGGTTTTGTATTTCTCAAGGAAGATTGGGTTTCTAATTCCCCAATTGGATTTCCTAGTTTCTTATATGTCTCTAAGAATGCTCATACCAAGTTTCACGCCTTTCATCACAAATTTGCTCAGTCAATTTCTCAGATGATTGAAAATTAACTATATTGGACAAAAAGTCAACTATGGTCAACATATAGTCAAACCTCAAGATTTCTGGTCGATATCAAGATTTTGAAGTCATATTCATCATTTTATCAAGGGTTGATCATGATTCATCAAGAAAAACTCTCAAATCATCAAAAGTCAAAAGTTGCCAAATTAGGGTTTTCTTAAGGAGAAGTCAACTAAACTTTGACCAAGCATAACTTTCACATGCTTCATCATATTTTCCTCAAACAAAGCTTATTTTGAAAGAAATTCAATTCTCTATAACTTTTTTCTCTAAGCTCAATTCCAAAAAATGCTTCATTTGAGAGATATGGGCCAATATATTATAGGTCATTTTAAAAGTCAACAAAAAGACACTTTTTGTCAAGGCAACTTACATCAAGATAAAGTCTTCGAATGCAAAAATGATCAAAATAGGGATTGTAGAGGAAATCTTGATATTTCCAAAAAGTCAAAGATCACCTTCAAATGATGAAAATTGAGAGAGTTATAATCAGTGAAAGTTGGGAAATTTTGAGCAAATGCATGAAGTTCAAATTGAGCAAACTTAAACTTTTGGGCTAATAGGCTATTGTTTCAAAGTCCAAACGTGTTTTGCAACTTATAATGAATCTCACATCTTACTCATGCATCCTTGAACTTTTGTTCTATTTATTTTGATTTTCTATTCATTATTAATTCAAAATAAATAAGCTAAAGAACAAGGCTTTCCATATAAAGTCCAAGCCCATGTTTATTTGACCTAAATTCAAGCTATATATTCACTTCAATTTAGACATGACAGAAAAAGGAAACCCTGTGCAAAAACACTATTCCAAAACTCCAAAAAATCAAAGAATTAAGGCAAATTGAAAGCCTAGTCTAAAGGTCAAAAACTTGTTCCATTCACTTCCAGGAAGATCATAGGGTAAGGTTGGATCGTTTGCAACGGTCCAAAATGCTGGAAACACACGAACACACATCACCGATTTCCCTTTATTGCATGAATTTTGTTTTGCTATTCCCTTTGAGTTTTTATGCATACTGACTTTTCTAACATGTTCATGAGGTATCCATATGCAGTAAAAACCCAACATAGGAGTCCCATGATGATCGAATCATGAATTTCCATAACCATACTGATCCATGATATTTTTGATATATCTCCTAAACCAGCGTGATTCAGCCCAAACTAACCGTTCCATTGATTTTGCAGGCCTTGATTTAGGGGGGTAGGGTCACTCTGGATCTCTATACTGTGTTTGTTTTGTAGAAACGAAAAAAGATCCACCGGAGAAGACAACCGGGGCTAGGGCTCTGGTGCCTCTCCGATCATGCAATATTTTTTGATTTTATGTTTATCTTGTTTCGCTGATAACATTGGATGTATCACCACCCCAATGGTTAAAACACGCACACTAAGTCACTATTATACGAGGGTGTGGGTTCGATCCCTGGTTTTGGCAAAAAAGTTTCATATTTTCTAATTTTGCAGGTTAACATACAAAGCGTGTTGATGCTATCCCTTGTACACAAGCGCGCCCTTGGCACAGTTGTGAGCATGTTGGATGAAAGAGCTAAGGGCGTGGGTTCAACACCCACCCCTGACAGTATTTTTTAAACCTTGTTATTTTTCATATTTTCCTTATTTTTCACTTAGAAACCCTAAATTCATAAACCATAAACCTTTTAAAAAAACTTAATTTTTCAAAACCTTTTTACAAAACCTAATCAAATTAGGTTTTAGGTTTTTTGTTAATTTAATTAATCAATTTTTTAATTAAAAATTAATCACACTTTTTAGGTTTATTACATTAATCGTCAAAACCTTTTTCATCAAAAATCACCAAAAACATTTTTCGTTTTTCTTTCTTATTCTTACATTCTTTTCTTGCGTAGTTTATTTTCTCTCGCATTTTTTGGATTATGTAATTGTGTACGGATTGCAATAATTATAGGTTTTTTTACTTTCTGCTTTTATATTTTTGTAATTTCCCCAAAGCGATGTAATAGTCTAGGATTTATTTTCTGCCTTTACTTTCCGCACATTTATTGCTTTTTTATAATTGCTATATTATTGCTTAGTAATTAGGGCTTGTATAGAAAGACTAAAAAATACGATAGTAAACCCTAATTTCAAGATTAAATAAATGAAAACAACATACTTTGCACACTCACACCTCTAGGGTAACCTCCCTTGTCGCTTCAGAAAACAATCATGTCCCTCGAAAGTGGGGACGCTTTAGCAAAAGTCCCTCGAAAACAAAGGTCATAGTCCCTCGATAACACTTTTGATGTTGACTTTGATAAATGATCTAGTCCCTTAATGATAATTGCTAAAGCGTCCTTACCAGTTGCCTTCGATGATTGTACGATGACCCATGTTTGTCCCTTCACATCCAACGATAGGGCTTCCTACTAACTAATGGTAGGATAGCATTATCTAAAGGAGGAGGAAAATTACAAGAAAGACCTTGAGTAGGTAAAACGATATTAATCGCTTGCTCACAAAAACAAAACATTTTTCCACACAATGACACTTTTCAAAATATTTTCAAACACACAACACAAAGCAATTTTCAAAAGTAAGTGAGCTAAGCGATTAAGATCTCGTAGATAACTACGGATGAAAAGGGTGCTAACACCTTCCCTTTTAAAAACCTACCCCCCGAACTCAAAAATCTCGAAGGTCTTTCCTGTTCTTCTCACCCTTTCTTTGTTGGATAAAAGAAAAGTCAGTGGTGACTCTTGTTATCCGCAAATTTGAGATAAAACACAAAACCAAGTCAGATCTCCCACTGTATTACAAAACTGGCGACTCTTCTAGGGAACTACTAAAAGAGAGGTTACCTTAGAGTTAGATCACTTAAAATTGTATGCTTTGTCTGTTTTATCTTTATTGGGTTTCTCGGGTTTTACTTTCTGGCAAAGATCCTATACCCGAATATGGGGACCTTAGGTAAGTAGCTATATGTTGTACCCCAAAATTTACCCTCTCATGTTTTCCAAGATTATTTTCTTATATGGGTGGTCACAAACACTTGATTAAAGAAAAATAATTTTTTTGAAGATGAACAAGGTGTCTTTTGATTGGCATTTTGATAGGCTTTGATTGGGCATCTAGATCCTTCGAACAAGCTTGGATTCAAAGTCTTCGATTAGGCATTTGGCACTCTTCACTGCAGGTCTGATTCATAAGCTTTGAGTGGGCGTTGGGTCCCTCTTCGATCACATTCAAATCACAAGGCTTCGATTGCGTATTGGTTACTTCAGGCTTGTCTTTGATTCACAAGGCTAAGGGCCTCTTCAAGTTCCCTTTGATTCACTAGGCCAAATGCCTCTTCATGCTTGCCTTGGATTCGCTAAGTCAAAAGCTTCCCCTAACTGGCCTTCGATCCACAAGGCATAAGCTTCCTCTGTGCCTGCCTTTAATGCACAAGGAAAGAACTTCCTCTGTGATTGCTTTCAATGCATACGACCAAGACCCCTCAACACAGTTTCTGCACTATGACACATAATATGACCCCTTCGAAAAAGCACTCCAAAGGTCCATTCGAATGACACACATTGAGCCATTCAAAGGAGACATATAGTTACTGGATACAAGCTTATCTCATGATGGGTCCTGGTCCTAGATGTAGCCAGGCCCAGGCCTTTTGTACATTAGCATTCAAAGGTGGTGACAAAAGAGGTTTTCGATGGGCCAGATTGAAGTTTTTGTTTGAGTTGTTTGAATCAAGCAGCTAGGGCAAGTAGACTCAATCAAAGAGGCTTTGATGAAGGAAACTCTAAACAGATTCGAATCTAGAGTCATCAAAAAGGAAAAATGTTCTGACGAAGAGAATTCCGGGCAATTCGAATTAATGCAGCAGTTGGCTTAATCTAAGAAGATCTGATAAGGGATATCTCTGAAGTCAGAATCATCAAAAATCCGAGCAAATCAAATCAATGTAGAAGTTGACTTAATCTAGGAAACTCTGATAAAGGAAAACTCTGAGCAATTCGAATTGACATGGATGAACTCCATCGAAGGAGGCAATCAGAGCCATTCGAAGGAGGAAATCAGATCCATTGGAAGGAGGTAATCAGAGCCATTAAAAGGAGGCAATCAGAGCCATTCGAAGGAGGAAATCAGATCCATTTGAAGAAGGCAATCGGAGTCATTTGAATGAGAGCATTCGAAAGACATTTGTGTCCATATTCATTCAAATTCAAAAGGAGACAAGAATTCCACATCTTTGGCAAAGTTTCAAAATGATATTCATGGCCTTTAAAACACCAACTTAATGGTTGTTTATTCCTTTGTCCTCTTGTCCACTCCAACCCCTCTATATAAGAAGCACACTGGCAAGCTCCAAGGGGGGACGGAAAAAAGGAGGAGACCATATACATAAGCACATGCTTCCTCACAAGATCATACCAAACTTGCCTCTTTCCTTTCGAATCCAAGAGCATCCAGCAACTCTAGTCCCCCACACAAGTTCCAGTTTCAAGCAAGGTAAGTCACCTTGACCTTGCATCTTTCGTTTTAGCATGGCATGTAAATAGCCTTTACTTATTTTTGTTTCCGCATAATGTAGATACCCTCTTAGTTATGTTCTTCGTTTCGGCCCTTTTGTTTTGTTTTCTTTTCTTGTTGGAACTAACCTGTACAAATTATGAACAAAGCATATGCACTCATGCTGCTCCACAGATCCATGTTACTTCATATTCTCAATCTAAATAAATAGAGAAGGTGTAAATCGAAGGTTGCCCATACCACTCCCTGGCTCAATCGAAAGAGGCAGGAAAAGGTGCAAATCAAAGCTTGCTCACGTCAACTCTTAAGCCCAGTCGAAAGAAGGCCAAAGGAGGGTGAATCAAAAGAGCCCTTCCTCTGGATCGGAAAAAAGGCCTCTATATCATTTTCTTATTTTTTTGTTTTTTTACTTATTTCTTTTATTTTCTTGCCTCATGTTTTATTAACATTAAAACCAAAATCATAAAAAATATTAAGTTAATTTTTTTTATTAAACTAATTTTGTAAACAAATTAATTAATCATTTTAAACTTTTTCTTGGACTTAAAATTTAATAGACTTAGACTTTATTTTCTTTCATAAACAAAAACAACCAAAAAGATTTATTTTTCTTAGGATTTCAACGTCCCTTTTAATTTGTTTGCACATTTATGTATTTTCGCATTTTTCATCTTATTCTAATTGCTTCCCAGTTTGTAATAGTAACTAGGACTTTACTTTCTGCATTTTTATAATATACATCTCACAAAGCCATGTAATAGCCTAGGATTTACATTCCCGTACTTTAGATTTTTGCACTTTAAATTCCTGTATATATATTAGTTTCAAGTAATTAGGCTTTTATGATAAGATTGAAAATTCAAACCCTAGCAAACTTAACACAAGACTAAAATAACTGAATATAACATACCATGCACATATACGCCTCTAGGGTGCCCCACTTCGGTTGCCTTCGAAAAATGGTCACAATTCTCGAAACATGAGAAGTTTTAATGGTTGTCCTCTAGTTTGAAAGATCACAAGTTCCTCGATGACCCTCTCGATGTTGCCTCGGTTAAAAGTGATCTTAGAATTTTAGGAAAGTTACTAAAATTCCTTGCCAAGTTGCCTTCGTGACCGTAACGTCCCTTCGAATGTCCCTCATACATCCAACAATACGGCTACCTACTCACTAATAGTAGGATAGCACTGTCTAAAGGATAGGAGGAAAAAAACTAACTTTTTGAGTAAAAGTGGATAGCTGTTAAATGCTTGCTCAAAATGTTTTTTCACACTTACACATAAACATTTCAAAAAACAACTTTCAAAAACATTTTCCTTTTCAACACTCTTGAGGACTGATACAAGAGTTATCACAAAGCGAATCACCGTACTAAGGCATTTCAAAATATTTTTCAAAACACACAAAGCACAAGAAATTTACAAAACACGAGCTAGCATCTAAGAGCCCGTAGAAAACTACCAATGGAAAGGGTGCTAATACCTTCCCTTTCCATAATCTACCCCCCTTACTCAGAAAAATCTCAAAAAGTTATTTTTCTGTTCTTTTCACCCTTTCCTTAATTTGGATAAAAGAAAAGTTGGTGGCGACTCTTGCTTACAGTAACATTTGTGAATATAAAATGCAAAATCAATATATAACAGTCGGTTCTGCCACCGTATTACAGAACTTGCGACTCTGTTGGGGACAATAAAATGTGGGGTTACCTTAGAGTCTAGTTCATTGTAAATTGCTTTACCTTGTATGCTTTGTTTGCTTTACTTTTGAGGGTTTTGTTTGGGTTACTATAGATCTTACACCCGGATCTGGGGCACCTTTTAGGTAAGTAGCAATAGATCATGGAAACTGTACAGGGTATACCAACACGATTAAAGCGATAGCTATATTGATGTGACACTTTGGTTGGTACTGGTAGCCCTTGAGTAGTCCAGGAGAATACGGGGCCGCTGTGTGGTGTCATGAAGCATCAACTGACCTTAGAACCTTTAATTGAACAACTTGGCCATTAGGAATTAGTGAGATAGCCATATTTGGTGTAGCCCAAAGTCGGTTGATACTCGATACTACACTCATTGAGATTTGACTCCCGAGTTTTGTTTGGTGGCAAGTCAGTTGTCGATCAGAATGAAACTTGTGGGAAAGATCAGTGATATTGGGATCCCTTAGAACCCAATTACTATTTCTAGGACAGGTTAAGCCAACTAAACTTCAAGAGAGTACTTACCTACAAACCCCGTGTAAGCCTAAACCTAAGGCTGCTTGTGTGACTTGTTTTCTTTCAACTTGAACTACTTGCAGGGTTTTATTATCTAAAAATATGATTTCCTTGCATGATTTGTTTACAGTCATTATCCAATAACTTGGATTTTCTGCAAGACATACTTTTCTTCATCACCCTACATTTTTGCTTGACGCATAGCATACACATCATAAGCATCATACCATAGCATTTCCTTAACCATTTCAAGGATCTCAAGGGGTTGTGATGCAGGTTATAATGAACCAGACGTCTAACAAGGGGCAAGGGGATTTATTTTCCTCTAGCAAATGCCTTCAAAAGACCATAGCACAACAACCTGAGTCAGGGGCTATGACCCACTCGATATGGTGAGCTTGACTCTTGTAGAAAGACATTCAACGATACAAAGTTCTTCAGTCAAAGCTGCAAAATTCAACTTCTGACATTTTCTTGTTTAACCCCCGAGGTCCTTGAAAACATTTGCATATCATACATGTCATTGCATAACAGGTATTCTTCAAATAGGTTTCTTATCCCTTCGCTGTTTATTTCAGTAGAAGAAATGGCTCTTGAACAAATAATCAAAGACCTTCAAGCTCAAAACGCTCAGTTCCAACAAATGTTCCTAGATCTGACCCAGGGGCAAGAAGACCTGAAAGCTCTGATCGTCAAAGAGAAGACTAAGAAGGCAAATAAACTGGCTGGTGTCTTGAATTTGGGAAGAAGACTTAAAATACCAGCCAAGAGAGCTCTAGATCTTGCAACTCCACAAAATGAGGAGGATAATCATGAAGATGATGACAATCCAGGGTCTGAGGAAGATGAACCTGACTATTCTGAAGAGCAGTATCCTCCTACTGATGATAAATATAAACAGTTGGAGGATCGTCTCAATGCTATAGAGATTCAGTAGATACCTTGCTTGGACTTTAAAGAATTAGGGTTGGTTTCTGGCGTGATCATCCCACCAAAATTCAAGGTTCCCACATTTGCCAAATAAGACGGGGTTTCTTGTCCTAAACTTCACTTGAGGTCATATGTTAGAAAGATCCAACCTTACACTGCTGACCGAAAGCTATGGGTCCATTTCTTCCAAGAAAGTTTGGCTGGCACTCAATTGGAGTGGTTCTATCAACTAGACGGAACTGACATCCATACTTGGGAAGACTTGGCTGCTGCTTTCTACAAGCAGTACCAATACAATGCTGACTTGGCACCAACTTGAGTGCAATTGCAGAATATGCCCATGGGCTCAAGAGAAGGGTTCAAGGAATATGCACAGAAATGGAGGGATTTGGCTGGCAGGGTGAAACCTCCTCTGACTGACCGGGAAATGGTGGACATGTTCATGGGAACTATAACAGGCCCATTCTTCAATTTGCTGATTGGAAGTTCCTCATCCGGTTTTACAGAGATGGTTCTGACTGGGGAGAGTATTAAAAGCGATATCAAGAGTGGGAAGATTCCGATGGATGCATCTTCTATTACCAAGAAGAAGCCATTTGGTGGCAAAAAAGAAATTAATGTCGTCTATGGCCAAAAGAGCCATAGTAAAAATAATCACCATCAGTCCGTGGGAGCGGTGTCAATGTCTAATCCTACATCTTGTTCAACATCAACGGGGCAATAGACGTAGGATAAAGTATCAAGAGAGTAAGTACACTAATATTAACATGCCTTTGTCTCAAGCATTACAACAATTGCTAAAAATAGAGCTGATTACACTAAAGGATCCTCCTTAAACACCTGATACTTCTTCTCCTAAGTACAGTCCTAGTGTAAAATGTGCTTACCATTCTGATAGTCCTGGGCACGACACCGACAACTTTTGGACTTTGAAGGAAAAGATTCAGGATTTGATCGATATCAAGGAGATCAAATTTGACTCTCATAAGACCCCAGTGTGATCACTGCTCCCATGTCAAATCATGGTCAAAATTGAGAGCGTTTATTTCATTTGAATTATCAGTTGTAATCTCGTTGTTGCTTAAAACATTTATTTTTATGTCAAACTTTGGTTATTCATATTAATATATTGCATATGTTTGTCTTGAACTATTTCATATGTATTCATTATATTCAAACTATGTTTTTACTTCCTTTTGTGATATTCAACTCTCGATCAAAAGCTTTAAGCCTTTAGAGGGAGGATGACAAAAACGATACCATAATCTCTATAGTATGCTTTTGAACAGACCCCATTGACGATGTACAAGCGTTGTCTCAAATCCTAAATAGTGGAGTTACAAAGAAGATAATCCCTAGTCAACCCCTTTGACCCTAAGAAGTAGGAGTTTTTATTTTCACACAAATTAAAACCCTTAATCATAACTTGGGGCAGGGTAGTTCTCTCAGTTAATTCAGAGGTGCATTAAATTGCAAACTTTCCCCTTCATACACGAAAAATAGTGTAGAAGATTCTCTCTAAAAGATGGTGATTGGTCCACATAATCGTACAGGCAGGTAGTCATTGTCTCTCAAAAGAAAAGGCCGTTAAGTCAAAACCTATGAAGGAGACTTAAGAAAAAACTGGGGTATCCCGCTGACTGTAATCGCAAAGGAAACAATTCAGGAAAAAGTAGGGATAACAAAAAAAAATAGGTCCTACAAATCCTAAAAAAAAAAGGTTACAAAAATGACTTCCTT
This sequence comes from Vicia faba, assembly GCA_948472305.1. Taxonomy (NCBI): domain Eukaryota; kingdom Viridiplantae; phylum Streptophyta; class Magnoliopsida; order Fabales; family Fabaceae; genus Vicia; species Vicia faba. Next base: position 64,686,455 of record OX451735.1, read on the forward strand.
CTCAAGCAAACGTTCAATTTCTGAACCATCACCAAGTATCAGGGCAAAGATTCCAGACTCAATTGCGATCTAAACGCACAATTAGCTGAGCATAGGATTGAAGAACATCACGAAGAATGGGTTGGGTACAAATAAAATTTGAGCCTTTATCCTTTGTTTCTTGAACCGTGAACCAGGCCACGTTATAACCCTTAAAAGTCCTAGCTGAAGCATGGGTTAGTTCAAAAGCATACTGTTACAAAAGGTATCCTGACTCCTATAGGGTTCGCTATAAATCCTGGGATGATATCACACTTTTACAAGATTTGTTTGTTTTACTAAAAAAAATGAATTTTCAAACTTCAAGACAAGCATAAGCTTTGCATTCTTAAAATGCCATTGTTTGCATATGACTGTTTGTTCAACAATAGATAAATTTTCACGACAAATATTCGATGAACAAAAATCCTATCAGTGGATATAATCACCTCAGATTGAAAGACATTCCAGTATCAAGGGGCATAACATGGTGTTCAGCTGATCTGGGGCAGTCAAGTCCAAGTTCAAGGAATCTCTCAAAAATGCCAAATTGCCAGGGGCAGATCTCCATCTGAATCACTTGGGCCATTGGACATGAATTCCAGTAGCGAATCATATGCGATCAAGCAAACACCTTCTGACAGTGTGACAACACTTGCTACTAAAGACAATGAAAATTCTCCGTACCCGGTGAACATGGACATAGTCAGAAAATACTATGCATGAACAAAGAACCGCTAGGTTGACTGGCCTAGGAAAAAATAATGGCATCCCAACAAAACAAAAGGGTTCGGGAAAAAATTAGGGATATACATATGAAAAACTGTACGCCCGACAAGTCGAAAACCTGAAAAGGCGGCTTGAGAAAAAAAGGGTATCCCGATGGACTAAAAATCTGAAAGGACAGTCCAGGAAAAACTTAGGTATTAAAGCGTACGACTACGTCGCGTCATCTCGTCACCTGTCTATCAATAGAAGGTTTATCACCCTGATCTGCACTATCCAAGGACTCCAAGAGTTGGGATAACAATCAAACCATCTACAAAATCCCAACAAATACCTTCTCCAGCAGGTACAGAGGCAGGGGCATCCTACTACAAGGTCACCACCATATTATCAGCGTGCAACCTATTGATGTCAGGTGTTCTCATAGAGTAAGAATCTCCAATTACTGCTCCAACACCTAAAGATTCCCCAGTGAAGTCGCCAAGCTTCTCAAGATTCCCCTACAGGATTTCAACAAAATCCCCAAGCAGTTTATGGAGTTCACCTTCCGCAACAGAGTTTTATAAATCTCAAATAGTTTATAAAGCCTTATCCCCAGTAGAGTTTATTCTCTAGCTACAGAAGTTCATCCCCCAGCGGAGTTTATTTCTCCAAATTGGTGAAATCTTCCAACAGAACTCTTCCCCTCGGCAAAATCATTCTCAAACAGAAGTCGAAGATCCCCGACAGAGAAAGGGAATCGCCAACAATACTATCTCTATTAATTACCTAGTGGAAATTGAAGAATCACTTTCTTCACTCACCAACAACAGTCCAGGATTCAGCTGCCCGGTACTCTTCAGCAGCTGTCAGGGATTTATTTTCCCAGACAAAGATACTGCGCAACAGCATTACATGTTCATACATCATGGCATGTGCATACAAATACATATATCATAATATTATTTATTTTGGGAGCATCATGCAATTCATACATAATGACATCACATGAAACTGATTTTACCTTTTCAGGTTAAATTAGCAGACAAACAAACACTATCAAGTTTTACAGCAGGCCACAAATTAAGGCCCGAAACCAGACGGGGAAACTGTCTATGTGACCAGCAAAACAAGTTCCATATTAATACCTGTAATAAGCAAGGAGAACTATCTATAGACGACCGACTATGGATTAATACCTGTGACAAGCCAGGAGAACTATCTACATGAAGAGATTGAAGATTAATACCTGTAACAAGCCAGGAAAACTATATTTCTTTCTCAAGCTAGATATTAATACCTGTAACAAGCAAGGACAACTATCTCAGCAACTGACAATTTTCAAGTTCCAGATTAATACATGTAACAAGCCAGGACAACTATCTGCATGACCAAACAAATTTATGGTATTTTGTCAAGGTAGAAATCGTCAAAGATTCCTTCATTACCTATTGAGGTAGAAATCATCAAATATTACTTCATTGTCCATTAAGGTAGCAATCATCCAATATTCCTTCATTATCTGTTGAGGTAGCAATCGTCAAAGATTCCTTTATTATCTGTTGAGGTAGAAATCATCAAAGATTCCTTCATTATCTATTGAGGTAGAAATCGTCAAAGATTCCTTCATTATCTATTGAGGTAGAAATCGTTCAAGATTCCTTCATTATCTGTTGAGGTAGAAATCATCCAAGATTCCTTCATTATATATTTAGGTAGAAATCGTCCAAGATTCCATCATTATCTATTGAGGTAGCAATCGTCAAAGATTCCTTCATTATCTGTTGAGGTAGCAATCGTCAAAGATTCCTTCATTATCTGTTGAGGTAGCAATTGTCCAATATTCCTTCATTATCCATTGAGGTAGAAATCGTCCAAGATTCCTTCATTATCTGTTGAGGTAGCAATCGTCCAAGACTCCTTCATTATCTATTGAGGTAGCAATCATCCAAGATTCCTTCATTATCTATTGAGGTAGCAATCATCAAAGATTACTTCATTATCTGTTGAGGTAGAAATTGTCAAAGATTCCTTCATTATCTGTTGAGGTAGAAATCGTCAAAGATTCCTTCATCATCTATTGAGGTAGCAATCGTCAAAGATTCCTTCATTATCTGTTGAGGTATCAATCATCAAAGATTCCTTCATTATGTGTTGAGGTAGAAATCGTCAAAGATTCCTTCATTATCTATTGAGGTAGAAATCGTCAATGATTCCTTCATTATCTGTTGAGGTAGCAATCATCAAAGATTCTTTCATTATCTTTTGAGGTAGCAATCGTCAAAGATTACTCCGTATAATCCTCCAGAGGCAATCCAATACAGACTCATCCTGAAACAGCCATACGCAGGTTCTTTCTAATACATTTTCAGGTAACGGTTAATTCCATTATCCCCAGCAAGTTACTGTGAAACCTGGACTTCAACCAGAAAACAATAAACTTTCACCTCTCCAGTATAGAGATGACTCCCAAATAGAGTAATGGACAACTGAAGTTCCTAGACTCTATTCCCCACAGAGTTTCCTCAAGTAGGAGAACTCCAGAAACCCATATTCCCCAGAGGACTCCTTCTCAGACAACAGAAACAGGAACCCCCCAAAGGGACCATGTGTGAAATCAGAATCTCCAAATGGCATATGTAAGCCCATTCCCGCCATCACCAACCATCAGTGTTGCCTCGTGCGAGTGCAAATTTTTGGGCACTCTAGTGTTTAATCATCTTCCACCTCCAGATCACGAAAAGCAAACAAGCCAATCTAAATCTCCAAGTTTAAGAAGATTGAACAGGGCAGCTGTCGTACCCCAAAATTTTCCCTCTCATGTTTTCCAAGATTTTTTCTTATATGGGTGGTCACAAACACTTGATTAAAGAAAAATAAATTTTTTGAAGATGAATAAGGTGTCTTTCGATTGAAATTTTGATAGGTTTCGATTGGGAATCTAGATCCTTCTAACAAGCTTGGTTTCAAAGTCTTCAATTAGGCATTTGGAACTCTTTGATGCAGGTCTGATTCACAAGCTTCGAATGGGCGCTGGGTCCCTCTTCGATCACGTTCAAATCACAAGGCTTCGACTGTGTATTGGTTACTTCAGGCTTGCCTTTGATTCACAAGGCTAAAGGCCTCTTCAAGTTCCCTTCGATTCACTAGGCTAAAGGCCTCTTCATGCTTTCCTTGGATTCGCTAAGTTAAAAGCTTCCCCTAAGTGGCCTTCAATCCACAAGGCAGAAGCTTCCTCTGTAATTTCCTTCAATGCACAAGGCAAGAACTTCCTCTGTGCTTGCTTTCAATGCATAGGGCCAAGACCCCTCAACACAGTTTCTGCACTATGACACACAATATGACCCCTTAGAAAAAGAACTCCAAAGGTCCATTCGAAGGACACACATTGAGCCATTAGAAGGAAACATATAGTTACTGGATACAAGCTTATCTCATGATGGGTCCTGGTCCTACATGTGGCCAGGCCCAGGCCTTTTATGCATTAGCATTCGAAGGTGGTGACAAAAGAGGTTTTCGATGGGCCAGATTGAAGTTTTCGTTTGAGTTGTTTGAATCAAGAATCTAGGGCAAGTAGACTCAGTCGAAGAGGCTTTAATGAAGGAAACTATGAACAAATTCAAACCTAGAGTCATAAAAAAGGACAAATGTTCTGACGAAGAGAATTATGGGCAATTCGAATCAATGCAGCAGTTGGCTTAATCTAAGAAGCTCTAATAAGGGAAAACTCTAAAGTCAGAGTCATAAAAAACCTAAGCAAATCAAATCAATGCAGAAGTTGACTTAATCTAGGAAACTCTGATAAAGGAAAACTCTGAGCAATTTGAGTTTATGTGGATGGACTCCATCTAAGGAGGCAATCAGAGCCATTCGAAGGAGGCAATCCGAGCCATTCGAAGGAGGCAATCAGCGCCATTCAAAGGAGGAAATCAGAGACATTCGAAGTAGGAAATTAGAGCCATTCACAGGAGGCAATCAGAGCCATTCGAAGGAGGACATCAGAGTCTTCCGAAGGAGGAAATCAGATTCATTTGAAGGAGACCATTCAAAAGTAATTTGTGTCCACATTCATTCAAATTCAAAAGGAGACAAGAATTCCACATCTTTGGCAAAGTTTCAAAATGATATTCATGGCCTTTAAAACACCAACTTAATGGCTGTTTATTCCTCTGTCCTCTTGTCCCCTCCAACCCCTCTATATAAGAAGCACACTGGCAAGCTCCAAGGGGGGAAGAAAAAAAAAGGATGAGACCACATACATACGTACACGCTGCCTCACAAGATCATACTAAACTTGCCTCTTTCCTTTCGAATCCAAGAGCATCCAGCAGTTCTAGTCCCCCCCACAAGTTCCAGTTTCAAGCAAGGTAAGTCCTCTTGACCTTGCATCTTTCGTTTCAGCATGGCATGTAAATAGCCTTTACTTATTTTCATTTCAGCATAATGTAGATAGACTCTTAGTTATGTTCTTCGTTTTTGCCCTTTTGTTTTGTTTTCTTTTCTTGTTGGAACTAACCTGTACAAATTCAAACGAAAGACAAAAAGAGCGTGAACAAATGATATGCACTCATGCTGCTCCACAGGTCCATGTTACTTCATATTCTCAATCGAAAGAAATAGAGAAAGTGTAAACCGAAGGTTGCCCATACCACTCTCTGGCTCAATCAAAAGAGGCAAGAAAAGGTTCAAATCAAAGCTTGCCCACGTCAACTCTTAAGCCCAGTCGAAAGAAGGCCAAAGGAGGGTGAATCAAAGGAGTCCTTCCTCTGGATCAAAAAAAGGCCTCTATATCATTTTCTTATTTTTTTGGTTTTTACTTATTTCTTTTATTTTCTTGCCTCATGTTTTATTAACATTAAAACCAAAATCACAAAAAATATTAAGTTAATTTTTTTTATTAAACTAATTTTATAAACAAATTAATTAATCATTTTAACCTTTTCTTGGACTTAAAATTAAATAGACTTAGACTTTATTTTCTTCCATAAACAAAAAAAACAAAAAATATTTCTTTTCCTTAGTATTTGGACGTCCCTTTTAATTTGTTTGCGCATTTATGTATTTTTGCATTTTTCATCTTATTGTAATTGCTTCCCAGTTTTTAATAGTAACTAGGACTTTACTTTCCGCATTTCTATAATGTACCTCTCACAAAGCCATGTAATAGTGTAGGATTTATATTCCCTCACTTTACATTTCTACACATTAAATTCCTGTATATATATTAATTGCTAGTTAGTAGGCTTGTATGATAAGACTGAAAATTCAAACGCTAGCAAACTTAACACAAGACTAAAATAACTGAACATAACACACCATGCACATATACACCTCTAGGGTACCCCACTTCGGTTGCCTTCGGAAAACGGTCACAATTATCAAAACGTGAGAATTTTTAGTGGCTGTCCTCTAGTTTGAAAGATCACAAGTCCCTCGATGACCCTCTCGATGTTGCCTCGGTTAAAAGTGATCTTAGAATTTTAGGGCAGTTACTAAAATTCCTTGCCAAGTTGCCTTCGTGACCGTAACGTCCCTTCGAATGTCCCTCATACATCCAACGATAGGGCTACCTACTCACTAATAGTAGGATAACACTGTCTAAAGGATAGGATAAAAAGAACTACCTTTTTGAGTACAAGTGGATAGCTGTTAAATGCCTTCTCAAAACAAATTTTCACACTTACACATAAACATTTCAAAAAATAACTTTCAAAAACATTTGCTTTGTCAAAAATCTTGAGGACTGATATAAGAGTTATCACAAAGCGAATCACCGCACTATGGCATTTCAAAACATTTTTCAAAACACACAAAGCACAAGCAATTTACAAAACATGAGCTAGCATCTAAGAGCCCATAGAAAACTACAGATGCAAAGGGTGCTAACACCTTCCCTTTCCATAATCTACCCCCTTACTCAGAAAATTCTCAAAAAGGTTTTTTCTGTTCTTTTCACCCTTTTCTTAATTTGGATAAAAGAAAAATCAGTGGTGACTCTTGCTTACCGCAACATTTGCGAATACAAAATGCAAAACCAATATATAATAGTCGGTTGCCACCGTATCACACTATAGATCATGGAAATTGTACGTCGTAGACCGATATGGTTGAAGTGATGGCTACATTAGTGCGACACTTTAGTTTGTACTGGTGTCCCTTGAGTCAGTCGAGGAGAATACTAGGCTGCCGCGTGGTGTCATAAGCACTAATTGACCTTTAGAACCTTAATTGACCCAACATAGCCATTAGAAGGTAGTGAGATGGCCGATTTTGGCGCAGTCCAAAGTTTGTTGATACTCGATGCTACACTCATTGAGATTCGACTCTCAAGATATTTAGGTGGCAAGTCAGTTGCAATGCTGAAACAATGCATGCAAGAAAGATCGGTGATATGAGACTCATAGAACCTGATTACTATTCTTAGGATAGGTTGAGCCAATTGAACTTCAATAGGGTACTTACCTACAAACCCCATGAAAGCCTTAAACCTAAGGCTCTTGTGTGCTTTGTTTGTTATCTGTTCAAACATGACATCATACTATAGCATTTTCACTAATCATTTCAAGGATCTCAAGGCCCTGTGGTGCAGGTTTATTACGAACCAAACTGCTAGCAAGGGGAAAGGGGATTTATTTTCCTCTAATGCCACAAAAGATCAAAGTACTTTCACTTGAGTCAAAGGCTAAGACCCATTCGACATGGTGAGCTCGATTCTCATAGAACGACGTTCAAAGACGCAAAGTTCTTCAATAAAAGTTGCAGCCAGACTTGACTTCTAACATTTCCTTTTGTTTACCCCACGAGATCTTTGAAAACATTGCATCCACATATCATGCATGCCATTATATAACAGGTATTTCCCAATATAGGTTTTCTCATCTTCTTGCTGTTTATTTCAGTAAAAGACGGCTCTTGAACAAAATGTGAAAGACCTTCAAGCTCAAAATGCCCAATTCCAAGAGACGCTCCTGAACATAGCCAAGGGGCAGAAAGAACTGACGGCGCTCATCGCCAAGAAGAAAAAGACTAGGAAACCGGCTGGTATCCTTAACACGGGGAGAAGATTCAAAGGTCCCACGAAACAGGTTCAAGCTTCTGATATCCCATCAGATGAAGATGACAATCAAGAAAAAGATGACTGAAGTATCAAAGCCGAGGGGGGGGGGAACCTTAGTTCTGGTAAAATTCCCGATGAAGAAGACTATTTTGAGGAGCAATATCCTCTCGCTGATGACAGATACAAACAACCGGAAGATCGTCTGAATGCCATGGAAATACAGAAAGTGCCTGAGCTGGGTCTTATCTCAGGGGATTTTATCCCTCATAAATTCAAGGTCACTACTTTTTCCAAATATGATGGTGTTTCTTGTCTTAAGCTTCATCTGAGGTCTTATGTTCGGAAGATCCAACCCCATATTGCTGACAGAAAATTATGGGTTCACTTCTTTCAAGAGAGCTTATCTAGGACACAACTGGAATGGTTCTATCGACTGGAAGGAACTAGTATATGTACTTGGGAAGACCTAGCTGCTACTTTTTACAAGCAATATCAATATAATGCTGACCTTGCACCAACTCGTGTGCAACTACAAAGTATGACTATGGGCTCGAATGAAGGGTTTAAAGAATATGCCAAGAAATAGAGAGCTCTGGATGGAAGAGTGCAACCTCCTTTATCTGACAGGGAGTTGGTTGATATGTTCATGGGCACTTTGATAGGGCCTTTTTTTAATTATCTGATCGGAAGCTCCTCATCTGGTTTTACTGAGTTAATACTAACAGGGGAACAAATTGAAGGCGAAATTCGAAGTGGAAAGATTCAAGTGGTTTCACCTTCGAGTACGGCAAAGAAGACGTTCAACAGAAAGAATGAACCAATGCTGTTTATGGCCAGAAGGGTCATACTAGAAGTTATCACAACCAATTTGTGGGGGAGGTACTAATTTCTAATCCTGCGCCTGTGCAACAACAACAGAGCAATCAGCGTAGGTCAGAGGCACCTAGAAGACAGTTTGCAAAGTTCAACATGCCATTGTCTCAGGAATTATAACACTTACTGAAAACAGAGCTGATTACACCGAGGGATCCTCCTCAGAATCCCAAAACCTCCTCTCCTCTTTATAATCCTAATGTGAAATGTGCTTACCATTCCAATAGCCCCAGGAACGACACCAATAGATGTTGGGCTTTGAAGAATAAAATTCAAAACATGATTGATAACAAAGAAATTGAGTTTGATCCTCTCGAGACCCCCAATGTGATTACAGCACCTATGCCGAAGCATGACAAAGGCATCAGTGCTATTGATGATGTTTCATATGTTTCTACTATAGATTAATTCAATACTCCCCTCTCCATCATTAAGAAGAAAATGTTGCAAGACAGTTTATTTCCGGGTTGTATTGAAAAATGTTACTACTGCGCAGCCTAACCCAATGGCTGCAAGTTGCTGAAAGAAGGTATTCAACATCTGATGGACAACCATATCATTATAGTTGAGAAGATTCCTTTTATTGAGAATTTGTTTCAAGACTTATCCGTAATTTCTAGCACTCCTATCAGGATCACTACCAAAGGTCCTGTGAAGATTAAGGCTGGACCCAAAATCACTCCTCTGATAATCACTTCACTCGGATCAATTCCATATTCCTCGTACAAAGCTGTCCCTTGGAACTATGGAGCCGATGTCTACTACCATGGCGTCAAGCAAGAGCCACTGACTATTGAGAATGAAGGTACTAAAGTTGCTGATCTCGATATAGCAATATTGTTGGGACCAATAATGTTACTAGAAGAGAAATGATTTTCTCCCCGGAAATCTCTCCAAAGACTGTTGCTACACCAGTTCGTGTTACTGCTACCGAGTCAATTACTGAGACTCAGGGTAAAGAGAAAATGGCGGAGCCTGCCTAGACGGAGGCACCTAAAGAAGTTATAGCTGAAGATACCACCAGGAAAGAGTTGGAGGAGGTATTAAAGATTATCCAAAAAAGAAATTACAAGATTGTTGAACAGCTGGGACAAACTCCCTCTAAAATCTCCATGTTATCCTTGTTACTGTGTTCAGAAGCCCATGCACAGGGTTTGGTGAAGTTCTTAAAATCCACTCACGCGCCGCAAGAAATTTCTGCTGATCAATTTGGAAGTTACGTTGCTAGTCTAACGATTGACAATGGGTTAGGCTTTTCTGATGCCGATTTGACTCCTTAAGTAAGAAACCACAATAAGACCCTGCATGTCTCTATTGAATGCAGGGACACTACTTTGGCTCATGTATTGGTTGGCACAGGTTCCTCGCTAAATGTTCTACCGAAGGGTGCTCTTGACAGATTTGATTGCGAAAGGGTTACACTAAAACCCAATGATATAGTGGTGAGAGCGTTTGATGGTTCAAAAAGGATGGTGCATGGAGAAGTGGATCTCCCAATTAAAGTAGGGTTCCCAGGTTTTCGATTCTACTTTCTAGGTAATGGATATTCAAACGACCTATTCTTTCTTACTTGGAAGCCCCTAAATTCATGGGGCAGGTGTTGTTACTTCAACCCTACACCAAAAGTTGAAATATCCCGTGAAAGGAAAATTTGTTATGGTTTATGGTAAAGAAGAGTATATGGTGAGTCACTTAAACTCGTTCAGGTATGTTGAGATGGACGGAGAATTCATTGAAACTTCTTGCCATGCTTTTGAAGTTATCCCTCCTACCACTACTGAAGACTCTTCTGCTATTCCCAAGGTTACCAGGGATCCACCCAGGATGCCTTCTTTGAAGGATGCTAGAGCTATAGTGGAAGAATGTGGTTGCACTACTTGAGGTCATCTTCCTGACATTCCGTATAAATTTGACAAATTTGGTTTGGGTTTTACTGGAGAGGCTCAAAGGGCTGTTCGTTATGCGCATAATGGAAGACCACCATTCTGCGTCAGCAATAATGGAGTCAACGCTATAGAAGACACTGACAATGATTATGACCTCGATAACTGGATCTTTCCTACCGTCGATAACAAACTCAACAATTGGAATACTAAAGACCTTATCTCAATCCCCTTTAGTCAGGAGTAAATGCCATTTTCCATTTCTTATTGCTTTCGAAGTTTTGGTTATGTAATTTTAAACAATGACTTTAAGCCTTGAGTCTTACCCGGGGCACAACGGTTTATTTGTTAGGGTTATCATTTCATAAGCATATTTTCATTCAATAAAACATTGGAGGTTTTGCATTCAAATTTTGAACTCTTTATCTTTCTTTTTACTTTATTACACTCTTAAAATAGCTATGTGTTCTTACAAACACCCATACAATAAATTACAGATCCACATCCACTCTGGATCCCGTTGATAACAATTCTGCTATTACCACTTATGACTTCGAAAATCCGATCTACCAAGCTGAAGACGAAGGTAAGAAAGATTGTGAAATACCCGTAGAACTTGCCAGGCTGTTAGTGCAAGAGGAAAAGGCTACACAACCGCATGAAGAGCTAGTTGAGGTTGTAAACTTAGATACTGAAGCATACAAGAAAGAAGTCAAGATAGGTGCTAATCTAGAGGACAGTGTCAAAATCAAATTAATCCAAATGTTGCATGACTATGTTGAGATCTTTGCTTGGTCATACAACAACATGCCAGAGCTTGATACTGATATTGTGGTTCATTGTTTGTCGGTGAAAGAGGGTTGTTCTCCAATAAATCAAAAGGTCCGGCGTATGCGTCCCGAGATGTCAGAGAAAACAAGGCTGAAGTTATGAAACAATTCAATGCAGGTTTCTTAGTAGTTACATCATATACTCAGTGGGTTACAAATGTGGTTCCAGTATCTAAAAAGGATGGAAAAGTATGTATGTGTGTAGACTAAAGGGATCAGAACAGGGCAAGCCCTAAAGATGACTTCCCACTTCCACATATCGATGTTCTGGTCGACAAGACTGCCCAACACAAAGTGTTTTCCTTCATGGGTGGTTTCGCGGGTTATAATTAGATCAAGATGGCACCTGAAGACATGGAGAAGACTACACTCATCATACAATGGGGCACTTTCAGTTATAAGGTTAAGCCTTTTGGGTTAAAGAACACCGGTGCAACATATCAACGTGCTATGGTAGCCTTGTTCCATGACATGATTCATCACGAGATAGAGGTTTAAATCGACGACATGATAGCCAGATCTAAGATTGAAGAAGAACATCTTGACCATCTACACAAGTTGTTTGAGAGATTAAAAAAGTACAAGCTAAGGTTAAATCCGAACAAGTGCACTTTTGGGGTGAGATCCGGTAAACTCCTAGGTTTCGTTGTCAGTGGTAAAGGTATTGAAGTTGGTCTCGCCAAGGTCAAAACCATTCAAGAAATTCCATCTCCCCTTACTGAGAAGGAAGTCAGAGGCTTCTTGGGACGACTGACCTATATTGCCATATTTATTTCCCATTTGACTGCTACTTGTGATCCGATCTTTAAGTTGCTGAAGAAAGATCAAGTAGCAAAGTGGAACGATGATTGTCAGATAGCTTTCGACAAAACCAAGTAGTATCTCCAAGAACCTCCAATTCTGATGCCACCATTTGAAGGAAGACCTCTGATCATGTACCTAACAATGTTAGAGAACTCAATGGGGTGTGTGCTGGGGTAACATGACGAGTCTGGTCGAAAAGAGCATGCAATATACTACCTTAGCAGAAAGTTTACCGACTATGAAACAAGATACTGAAAACTTGCTACGCTTTAGCATGGGCTGCTCGCCGACTAAGACAATATATGTTAGCTCATACCACTTTGTTGATCTCTAAAATAGATCCCATAAAATACATATTCGAGAAGCCTGCTCTCTTCGGAAGAATAGCCAGATGGAAAATGGTCTTAACAGAATACGACGTTCAGTACACCACTCAGAAGGCAATCAAAGAAAGTGTACTAGCAGACCACTTGGCTCATTAAGCTGTAGATGACTATCAATCTATGAATTTCGAGTTCCCGGATGAGAACATTATGCTAGTCACAAATTATGAAGAACCTGAACCGTATGAAGGACCTGAGTTGGGATCTCAATGGACTTTGGTTTTTGATGGAGCTTCCAACGCGCTTGGTAATGAAGTTGGTGTTGTGATTATCTCTCCCAAGGGTTTCCATACGCCTTTCACCGCCAGAATTTGCTTTGACTCTACCAACAATATGGCCAAATATGAAGCGTGCATCATGGGTATCAAAGTTGTTATTGATATGAGAATCAAATTCTTGAGTGTATACAAGGACTCAACCTAGTCATCAGTCAAATTAAGGGAGAATGGGATACGAAGCATCCAAACCTCATTCCTTATCAGGAGAATGTATTGACATTAATTTCTTACTTATAGGAAATCACTTTTGAACATATTCCACGAGAAGAGAATTAGGTAGTATACGCTTTGGCAACCATGCCATCAATGCTCCAAGTATGATGGGACAATGAGGCACCTCAAATTATTATTGAGAGACTGGATGAACCGACACATTGCTACGAGGTTGATACTGACGGAGTAGAGGAAAAGCCTTGGTTTCATGAAGTAAAGAGATACCTTGAGGCTCAAGAGTACCCAGAGGGGGCATCTATTAATGACAAGAAATTCCTATGGAGGTTCTATGCTAAGTTCTTCTTGAGCAACCAAATTTTGTACAAATGCAACCATGATTCGACTCTGCTTCGTTGTATGGACAAGAAGGAAGCTGAGAAGATCATGGAATATTTGCATGAAGGAGTCTTCAGTACTCATTCAAGTGGGCATACTATGGCTAAGAAGATTCTGAGAGCGGGTTACTATTGATCGACTATGGAGACTGATTTCCATCACCACTCAAGAACTTGTCACAAATGCCAGATATATGCTGACAAAGTACACGTGTCTCCAGTACCCCTGAATGTATTGACTGCTCCTTGGTCATTTGCAATGTGGGGTATTTATATAATGGGATAGATTAAGCATACTGCTTCCAACGGACACTGGTTCATCCTCGTTGCTATTGACTGTTTCACAAAGTGGGTTGTAGCAGCATCGTTTGCCTCCGCCACCAAGAATGTAGTGGATCGGCTCATCAAGCATAATCTTATTTGTTGGTAAGGCATCCCTGAAAGGATCATCAAATACAATGATACTAATCTCAACAATACTATGATCGCGGAACTTTGCACACAGTTCAAGATCAAGCACCATAATTCTTCTCCGTATCGACCAAAGATGAATGGCGCAGTGCAAGTCGCCAATAAGAACATCAAGAAGATTATACATAATATAAAGGTGACATATAAACATTGGCATGAGTTGCTACCATTTTCTCTTCATGGTTATCGCACTTCAGTACGAACATCAGCTGGGGAAACCCCTTTCTCTCTAGTCTACGGTGTGGAAGCTTTCCTATCTATCAAATTCCAGATTCCTTCCTTAAGGATTATGAAAAATGAAGGTTTATACAAAGACGAGTGGACTCAGACTAGGCTGGACCAGCTAAATCTGATTGACGAGAAAAGGCTTGTGGCTGTTTGTCATGGTCAGACGTACCAGAAGCGTATGATCAAAGCTTTCAACAAGAAAGTCAAATATCGGGTATATCAAGCTGGTGACTTGGTAATAAAGCGCATCATCCTACCGCAAGGTGATCCCAGGGGAAAATGGAATCCCACATACGAGGGACCATTTGTAATCAAGAAGATTATTTCTGACGGTGCTATGATACTTACTACCATGGACGATGAAGATTTTCCACACCCTGTGAATGCGAACATAGTAAAAAAATACTACGCCTAAAAGAGACCCGCTAGGTTGACTGGCCTAGGAAAAAATAAGGGCATCCTAATGAACCAAAATGGTTAGGGAAAAAATTAGGGATATATATAAAGACTATACACCGGGAAAGTCGAAAACCTGAAAAGGCGACTTGGGAAAAAAGGGTATCCTGGTGGACTGAAAACCTGAAAGGGAGGTCCAGGAAAAAGTTAGGGATTAAGGCGTACGACTATGTCCCATTGGATCACCTACATACAACAAGCCTTATTATCAAAGTCAAGTTCAAATGGTACGGATCAATTCAACCAGCTTCTTCCTACAACGAGGGATGAGATACTTGAAGACATAAGGGCAATAGCAGAATTGAAACTCGATGGGAATGTTTCCACATAGTTGTCTTTCTTTGTTTTTCTTTCTACTCTTTTCATTTTACCATAATTTCCTCTTACTAGGATTTATGTCTCCTTTGTACAAAACCGCCTATTTATAGGCAAACCTTTAATACAAATACAATTTCAAAATTCAAATTTGTTTTACTTTTTCTGTTTTGTTTGCAAAAACGTCCAATGATTAAACTGAATGAACATATGCATATGAATATGATTGCTGTTAACAAATATATGCATAAAAACAGAGATTAACATTTACTAAAGACTCTAGGAGTTGGGATAATGTTCAAATCATCCACGAATCACCATAGAAAAATCCTCGTAGAGCTACCTGCATAAGCTCATCCCCGATAGAGATACATTCCTCATCAAGTATAATATGTCCTCAGACAGAAACTGCGGCCCCTTCTAACTATTAACATAACCACACTCCCCAGCAGACACCCTAGTGAATAAAGGATTTTGATCATTTCTCCCGCATAAAGTGGAAACTTCCCCCGCATGGCCTACGAAATTCCAATCCTCATCAGAGATTATATCCTCAACACAGTTCACAGGAATTCAATCCTCCAAAGAAATTTATTTCTCTAACACTATCCCCTGCAGAATTCTCTTCTCCAGTAGGGATCATTTCCTAAGTGGAGTTTATTTCTCCAACACTGTAAAATCCCCTGCAGAATTCTCTTCTCCAGCAGGGTATACTGCTCCAGCAGGGTTTATTTCCCCAGTAGGATTTCCCCAACATAATTTAACCTCCCAAGCAGAGTTCATTCCTCCGATTACTGCAAATCCCCAGTAGATTCCTCTTTCCCAACAAAGTGTAGTCCAAGTTGTTATCCCTAGAGAGTTGCCATAAAATCTGAAGATGGGCCAAATATCATTTAACTTTGGCGTCTCCAGAAGAGTTAGCATCCATATCAGAAACTAGGTCATACAACACCTCTAAAGATTTTCCATCTCTTTTATCCTCAGTCAGGGTATATAAGAACAAAATTTCCAGTAAAGCAGAAAATGACTAATGTTCCTGAACTCTTCTATCCCCCAAGCAGAGGTCAACATCTCCAGCAGAATATCCTCAAAGCAAAAAGCAGGAATCCCCAGCGGAGACATTCTAAACAATATTGAAGATTCATATTCTTCATTCCCAACAACAGTCATAGATTTATTTTCCCCAGTCAAAGATGTTATACGAAGCTACCAATACGGTTCAACAACATCTCACATCCATACATCATTTACAAGTATCATAGCATATGCATACGACACTCATATGACACTCTCATTTACTTTGTGAACATCATTACGCAATGCATTACATACATCATGACATTGCATAAATACTAACTTTATCTTTTCAGGTAAGGTTCACAAACAGACGAATATCATCAGCAATTCTCAAACAAGTCAGAGATTAATTCCCGAAATAGTACAGGGCAACTATCTATATGACCAGGTCCAAGATTAATTACTGAAACAGGATGGGGTAACTATCTGTATGACCAGGCGGTATGAACTCCTAAAACAAGATGGGTTCGCCAACAGAAAGCAAATCAGAGATTAATTCCCGAAACAGGATGGGGAAACTATTTGTATGACCTTGAAAAGGTTAATTCTCGAAACAGAATGGGGAAAAAATCTTTATAACCAGGCAAGATTAACTCCTGAAACAGGACGGGGAAACTATCAATATGACCAGGTGGTATGAATTCCTGAAATAGGAAGAGTTTACCAACAAAAGCAGATTGTGGGTCAATTCCCGAAACAGGATGGGGCGACTATCTATATGACGAGCATTTCCCTCAGAGACTAAATATGACAAGCATTTATTTAAGCACTTTCCCTAAAGATCCATTCTGAAAATCATTCTTCAGATACAGTCAAACATAGACTCGTTCTGGTACTCCTATCAATGATTACTTCCGATGGCATCTGTAATCCCATCTCCAATAACATTTTGTCAACTCTCCAAATGGTATCTTTAAGCCTATTCAAGCAATATTATCAACCGATAATCGTTACATCCTGCACATGCAAGTGCAAATTTCTGGGCACTTAAGTGTTCAATCCTCTTCTACCTTCAAATCGTGAATGGCGGCATGCCAATCTAAATTCTCAGATTTAAGAAGATTGAACCGGGGAAGCTATTGTACCCTAAAATTTTCCCTCCCATTTTTCTTCAAGACATATTCTCATTCTCCTAAGGTTTTCATTTGCTCAAGGGTACTCAAGAATTGATCAGACAAATTCATCTCCTAAGCAATTGACCTACAACTCGGGTTTTATATTTCTCAAGGAATATTGGGTTTCTAATTCCCCAGGTGGATTTCATAGTTTCTTATATCTCCAAGAATGCTCATACCAAGTTTCATGCCTTGCATCACAAGTTTGCCCAGTCAATTGCTCAGATGATTGAAAATCAATTGTATTGGACAAAAAGTCAATTATGGTCAACATACAATCAAACCTCAAGATTCTTAATTGAAATCAAGATTTTGAAGTCATATTCATCATTTGATCAAGGGTTGATCATATTAATAAAGAAAAAATCTCAAATCATCAAAAGTAAAAAGTTGCCAAATTAGGGTTTTGAAGTCAATTCTCATTTCACATGCTTTATCCGATTTTCCTCAACCAATTCTCATTTTTAAGGAAATTCAATTCTCTACAACTTTGTTTCACTATGCTCAAGTCCAAAAATGTTTCATTTGAGAGATATGGGCCAATATATTATAGGTCATTTCAAAAGTCAACAAAAAGACACTTTTTATCAAGGCAACTTACATCAAGATAAATTCTTCAAATGCAAAAATGATCAAAATAGGGGTTGTAGAGGACATCTTGAGCTTTCCAGAAAGTCTAAGATCACCTTAAAATGAATAAAATTGAAAGAGTTATTACTAGTGCAAGTTGGGAAATTTTGAGCAAATGCATGAAGTTCAAATTGAACAAACTTAAACTTTTGGGCTAATGGGCTATTGTTTCAAATTCCAAACGTGTTTTGAAGCTTATAATTAATCTCACATATTAATAATGCACCCCTTGACCTTTTGTTTTATTTATTTTGATTTTTTATTCATTATTAATTCAAAATAAATAAGATAAAGAACAAGGCTTTCCATACAAAGTCCAAGCCCATGTTTATTTGACCTAAAATCAAGCTATATATTCACTTCAATTCAGACATGACGGAAAAAGGAAACCTTGTGCAAAAACACTTTTCCAAAACTCCAAATATATCAAAGAATTAGGGAAAATCGAAACACTAGTCTCAAGCCTCCCTCAAGGTCAAAAACCTGTTCCATTCACTTCCAGGAAGATCATAGGGTAAGGTTGGATCGTTTGCAACGATCCAAAGGGATATAAACACACGAACACGCATCATTGAATTCCCTTTATTATATGAATTTTGTTTTTCTATTTCCTTTGATTTTTTATGCATACTGGCTTTTCTAACATGTTCTTGAGGTATCCATATGTAGGAAAAATCCAACATAGGAGTCCCATGATGATCAAATCATGAATTACCATAACCACACCGATCCATGATATTTTTGATATATCTCATAAACCAGCATGATTTAGCCCAAACTAACCGTTCTGTTGAATTCACAGGCTTTGATTTAAGGGGGTAAGGTCCCTTTGGATCTCTAATGTGTGTTTGTTTTGTAGAAACAAAAAAAGGTCCACCGGGGAAGAGGACCGGAGCTAGGGCTCCGACGCCTCTCTGGTCATGCAATATTTTTGGTATTATGTTTATTTTGTTTCATTGATAACATTGGATGTATCACCACCCCAGTGGTTAAAATGTGTGCTAAGTCACTACTATACTAGGGCGTGGGTTCGATCCCTGGTTTTGGCAAAAAAATCATATTTTTTGATTTTGCAGGTTAACATATAAAGCGTGTTGGTGCTATCCCTTATACACAAGCACGTTCTTGGCGCAGTGGTGAGCATGCTGGCTGATAGAGCTAAGAGTGTGGGTTCAACATCCACCCTTGATAGTATTTTTTAAATCTTGTTATTTTTCATATATTCCTTGTTTTTCACTTATAAACCCTAAATTCATAAACCATAAACCTTTTTAAACAAACTTATTTTTTCAAAACCTTTTTATAAACCCTAATCAAATTAGGTTTTAGGTTTTTTTGTTAATTTAATTAATCAATTTTTTTAATAAAAAATTAATTAGAATTTTTAGGTTTATTCGATTAATCGTCAAAACCTTTTTCATCAAAAATCACCAAAAACATTTTTCCGTTTTCCTTTCTTATTCTTACATTATTTTCTTGCGTAGTTTATTTTCTCTCGCATTTTTTGGATTATGTAACTGTGTACGAATTGTAATAATTATAGGTTTTTTTACTTTCCGCTTTTATATTTTTGTAACTTCCCCGAAGCAATGTAATAGTCTAGGATTTATTTTCTGCCTTTACATTCCGCACATTTACTTCTTTTTTATACTTCCTTTATTATTTCTTAGTAATTAGGGCTTGTATGGAAAGACTAAAATTAAATAATAGAAAACCCTAATTTCTAGATTAAATAAATAAAAACAACATACTTCACACACTCACACCTCTAGGGTAACCTCCCTTGTCTCTTCGGAAAACAGTCACGTCCCTCGAAAGTGGGGACACTTTAGCAAAATTCCCTAAAAAACAAAGATCACAGTCCCTCGATGACCCTTTCGATGTTGTATTCGGCAAATGATCTAGTCCCTTAACAGTAATTGCTAAAGCGTCCTTACCAGTTACCTTCGATGACTACACGATGACTCATGCATATCCCTTCACATCCAACGATAGGGCTTCCTACTAACTAATGGTGGGATATCACTATCTAAAGGAGGAGGAAAATTACAACAAAGACCTTGAGTAGGTAGAACGTTGTTAATCGCTTGCTCACAAAAATAAAACATTTTTCCACACAATGTCACTTTTCAAAATATTTTCTAACACACAACACAAAGAAATTTTCAAAAAGAAGTGAGCTAAACGATGAAGAGCCCGTAGATAACTACAGATGATAAGGGTGCTAACACCTTCCCTTTTCATAACCTACCCCCTGAACTCAAACATCTTGAAGGTCTTTCCTGTTCTTTCCACCCTTTCCTTGTTGGATAAAAGAAAAGTCGGTGGTGACTCTTGCTATCCGTACATTTGTGATAAAATGCAAAACCAAGTAAGTTCTCCCACCGTATTACAAGCTTCTTTGAAATATGATCAGAATAATAATAATAATGTTGAGACTTTTGATCATCAGAGCATTGCTTCATCAGATTTTAGCTTGGAGCTTTGGTGCTTCAGAAGTTATAACATCAGAACTTCTTCTATTGAGCGTGATACTTTAATTTAGTTTGTACATATATTCTTATCAGATCTTCTTAGTGTAATTTATTCACCAACTTTTATGCTTCTTTATCAGAACTTCTCTGCATATTAAAATAATTTATTAGAGAGCATAAGGGTTCTTTATATATCATATATTTGTTATCATCAAAACTATTACTAAGATATAGAACCAAACTATGTTCTAACAATCTACCCCTTTTTGATGATGACAAAAACTTGTATATTTTGATGAACAAGTAAGAACATAAAGCATTAGGGTCTCCCATTGAGTTGAATACTCAGATAAAGAAAAAATTGATACTTCCCAGAAGATGTTTGATCAGAGCTTTTGATGGAAGTTCTGATAAGTCCATGTGGCAGAAGTTACTTTCAAGAGACACTTTTCATGTTTGCTTTTAAAAAAGTGAAACAAAGGTTATGTTATCAAAAAAATGTTTAAGACTTCGTCCCGACACTGTTATATTCAAAATATCTTACATTCTCCCCCTTTTTGTCATTAATCAAAAAGAAATAAAAACACGTAAAGATAACAAAAAGGTTATGCATTCAAGAACATAGATTAATACAAACAGACGTTTAAACATAAAGCATAGCATAAACAAGAAAAGACTAGACCTAAGGTTGTGAAGGAGGTAGAAGTCATGTGAACAACACTTCCAAGAGACTTTTGATATGATTCTTTAATTCTTCTTGCTTGCCTAGCATGCCCTTAATCTCTTTGTTGGTTTCGTCCTGTTTATCCAACGTTTCCCTAAGAGCTTAATTCTCTTTCTTCAAATTATTTAGAGTTTTCAACACTAAAGAAGATGAAGCTGTTTCAACAGTAGAAGCCATATTCTCAGAAGTTATTGCAGTAGATTCTTTCTCAAGAGATTCTTCAACTGACTTTCCTTTGTCTTTAAAAATGACCAGAGGTTGAGGTTGAGGTTCAGGAGATGGTTCCTGAAATTTTGATTCCTGTGCAGCTTCCCAGGGAGTGTTGTCCAGATGATGAATGGGTTTCCTTACCCAGAGACGCGGAACATGATCCTTGAAGATATTCAGATGATTGCAGAAGTTTTATTGAGCAATTTCATAACTAAGTTCCTTCATCTTCAGAGATTCAGAATTAAACCATTTTCTGAATTGAGTCAAGAGAAAATCAGAAGCAGCTGGATTAAGATTATCCATGCAAGCTTTATTCAAAGAGTTAACTTATTCTTGTATTTTTGTCTCAAAAACCAGCAGAGATTTGCCAACATCTGATTTGGATGGTTTTGGTGTTGGTTTTGGAATGGCTATTTTCTAAGAAGATGTGACAAGTTTGTCCCAGGCTTCTATATCAATTATGGTTCTGAGAGGATTTTCTGAGAAGTCAGTGGGAGTTGGAGAGTCATAATGATGATAGGAGTTTTAGGTAAGGAATATTTGGAAGGGAAAAGTCTTGTGAAGTTTTGGTGGAGATATTTGGTGGTTGAGAGGTGTTGAGAGGGCATGTGATACCTGGAATAACTGGTGTAGTTTCGGGCATTTGTTTAGAGGCCATATTTATATTTTCTATTTAGGAAGCTTCAAAGAATGAATCAAATTGATCAATATCAGATAGAACTTGTGCAAGTTCTAGTTGAGTTTGAGCAAATCGGGTAGAAGAGGCATTAATCAGAGGATGAATAATGGGTATTGTGGTGAGAATTTTCATGTCAAAGTCATCAAGAGTTTGTGGTGAGGGATTTTCAACAGGTTTTAGAGATGAGGAGGGTTGATATGTTGATAAGAATACTGATTCGACAATAGAAATGAAAGAAGAGTTACCTTTCTTTTTAGCAGCTTTAGGAGTTTTCTGAGAAGTTCCTTCTCCAACAGCTTTCCTTTTCCTTGACTTTCTTGTAGCAACTTCTAGAGGTTGTTTCCTAAGATCTAGGATATTGACATCTGGAATTATTCCATCACTTTTGCAAGCTTCCAGGTACCCGAGGATAATTTCCGGAGACGAGTCCGCTTGAGTGAAGAGAGGAAAATCCTTCAGAGGGACTCTTCTGGTGGTGATGACTTCCTTTGCAGTAAGTGTAGGATCCTTCTTAATGGTTTATATAATCTTCATTGTCTTGAGGTTCTTGGTGTTGAGAGGCTTTCCAGCACAAGGTTCCAGAATACTAGCTTGTTGAGCTTCACTCAGAAGTTCTATCAGCTTGTTCTATGTCAGAATATCTAAGACCAGCCTTCTCAACGGAATCCAATCTCGTTTGGTTCTTTCTTCTTTTCTAGTTTCCTTGACACTGGTCTTCAGATGATTGAATAGAATATGAGGGAGGTGGACTTTGGCTTTGGTTGTGATGAAGTACAATAGGTATTGTTGATCAATGTTGATGTAGTCTGGAGAACTTGTTGGTTTTCTATAGTTGATACATCCTAGAACTATTCCAGACCAAATTCTGAGATAGTCTTTCAGATCTTTGATCTTGTTGGAGGGTTTTCCAGAAGTGAAGATTTATTTGGATACAATGGTTAGGTCAGAACCTTTTTCTGCCATTTCACTGCACCAGATGTCGCTTCCATCATGACCAATGAGCTTTCTAATGAGATCTTCAGTGATGATAATCTTCTTTCCCATTACATACAAAGTTACTTGATGATTTGATGCAGTAGCATGAATCAAGAATTCTTTAACCAGTTTGGGAAAAACGGGACCAATTAACTGATCAAAGTATTTCGTCCATCCTTGAAACTCAACATCAGGAGTAATATCATGCCCATTTTCTTTCATGCTTTCAAAATTAACTATAAGTTCACAGAGAACTTCAAGAGTATCAACCGGAGTGAGGAGAGTTCTTTCAGGTTCAACATATCTTCCTTCGTTTGGATTAGAGGATGAACCAAGGATGTTAATTTAAGGAGCAGGATCTTGAGACTTTTGTTGTTGTTGAGAAAAAGAAGCCATTGTTCACAGACTTAGGGTTTTATAGCACACAAAAGGGAAAAAAAGTACAAGTTCATAGGAAACAGGGTTAGTGAGAGTGAAGGTGTGAAAGTGATTTGTGGTGAAAGTGAGGTATAAATAACCAATGGAGAGAAAACATGAAATTAATTGCAGTTAATAAAATAACTAAAATGATTAACAAAAATAATGATTTTTGATAAGGGGATGGCATGAAGATTTTGTAAACGGTTACCAATGTGACTCGCGCCTCAATGCATCAACTCAAATGTTTCAGCCCTTCAGATTTTGAACATGTGTTCAGCCTTAGAGAGTGACTCAACGTTTAGGTTTGACTAATGTTGATGGGGTGAACAACTTGCGTCTATATTTGAAATGAAGCATTTTCAAAAAATGGTCAGATCTTCTGGATAGTTTCTGAGACAATTTTCCTTTTCACTTCTGAAGAACTATTGTTCAGATGTTTACAAAAAAAAATCAAAAAATTATGAGGATTAAATATACAGAAACTGCATTTTCATTTTGGGCATAATTCCATACTGAGGTGTTTCAGAATGAAATTAAATCTATCTTCAGCAAGGGGTTTTGTGAAAATATCAGCCCATTGATGACTTGTGTCTATAAACTTTAAATAAAGAATTCCCTTCTTAGTATAGTCCCTAATAAAATGATGTTTAATTTCTATATGTTTAGCCCTAGAATGTAAAATCAGATTTTTAGAAAGACAAATATCAAAAATATTATCACAGAGGATAGGAATGTTACTCTCATAAATATGAAAGTCTTCAGCCGACTCTTCATCCAGAGCATCTGAGTACTGTATCCAGCTGCAACTATATATTCCGCTTCAACAGTTGATAGTGCAATAATGGATTGTCTTTTGCTGGACCATGAGATTATGTTATCTCCCAGAAATTGGCATCTTCCAGAAGTAATTTTTCTTTCTATTCTATCTCTAGAAAAGTCAGCATCATAGTACCCTACTAATTTATATTCTCTGTATTTTCTATAACAAAGACCAAGATTAGTAGTACCTTTCAGATACTTGAAAATTCGCTTAACTGCTGTTAAGTGAGATTCTCTAGGATCTGATTGGAATCTGGCACAAAGACAAACACTATATAGAATATCAGGTCTTGAAGATGTTAAATATAGGAGAGAACCAATCATACCTCTGTAGAGCTTCTGTTTTACTTTCTTACTTACCTCTTCTTTTTCCAGAATGCATGTAACATACATAGGAGTTTTGGATGGCTTACTTTCTAACATATAAAATTTCTTCAGAAGTTCTTTAACATACTTTCTTTTATGTATGTAGGTTCCTTATGGATTTTTATTAATTTTAATTCCTATAAAGAACTTGAGTTCACCCATCAATCTCATTTCAAATTCTTCCTGCATAGTCTTAGAAAATTCTTTGCCCAAGGAGGCTTTAGTAGATCCAAAAATTATATCATCTATGTATATTTGACAAATTAGAATGTCATTTTTAAATGATTTACAGAATAGAGTTGTGTCCACCTTTCCTCTTGTAAAATCATTTACTAAGAGAAAGTTACTTAGTCTTTCATACCTGATGTATCCCAATTTTTGCCCCTAAGATCCCTATATCATTTCATACCATAAATACACTGAGATCGTGCATTAGGGTTTGGATATTTTTTCTGTTTCTTATCTTTAAGTTTTCTCTCGAGGGATTTCCAAGCACCCTAATTATGTATCTTGTATATATGTGTTTTATATTGTACTGACCTCTAACCAAAATCCAAAAAAATATGCCTTGTTTATTTTGTTTCTTGTAAGACAAGGTTTCCGATCAAGAAATTCAGGTGATGGTTCTCCAATTAGGGTTGTGGTTTGTTCAGGACATAGATGGTTCCCAAAATCCTATGTTTCAGATTGGTGATCTATAATTTTAAGTTATGCTATCCTCAAGCTTCAGACAACATGGTTAAGGCGAGTTTGGTGGCTTAATTCTCAAGACTCTTCGAGATAGGTTCATGTGTTTATTTCCATGCCTTCTTTGATGAGTAATCTAAAGTTCTGACAAGTGTGAGCATGACTTGATCAATATTTCATTATCTCAAGTTCATATGTGTTTAAGAGTGCCTTGGGTTGTGGAAAAAGATCTAGTTCACGAGTTAATTCAAAGTTGTCAGACCAAAATTCAACATTTGCAAGTCTGAGTTCAAATAATCTTAATTTCTTCATTATTCGATATTTTTGATCAATTCTTCGAGCATATGAATCTCCTTGGCATTATCTCCAACTTCTCTTTACAAATCGAGAGTTGATTATGTGTAGGGGACCATCAAAAGTTTGAGTATATTAGAGGTTGTTTTGAGGATTTTTCCCTATTTACAAGTGACTTTCGTCCAATTTTCAAAGACCATAATTCTTTAATCATCATCATTTCGGGTTAATTATTTTTGCACGATACACTTCAAGATGTTATCTGCAAGTTTGCTTGGGGGATCAAAAGCGAATTGGGCTTAGAAAGCCATGGATTCTATTGAAAAACTTTATAGGTCATTTTTTGGGCTTAAAAGTTTCTTAATCATTTGATTTGCAATTTACGTGGCCATACTTTCTTCTTCAAAAGATTATTCTTATGGTCATTCAAGTCAAGAGCTATGATATAAATTTTTGAGTTTGAAAATCCATTGATTATTTGTTGCTTATGATACGGATAATTTGTGTTGAAGCATTAACAATTATTGAATTAAAATTGAATTTTTGATCAAAATTCCTAAGGCATTTGGTTCATGATGTTCTCAAAATCCAAATTCTAAGTCTACTTATTTCAAATGGAAAGATTCATTTATTTGAATTCATGTCACTTAGAACTTAAAGATTTTTGCGCCAAAAATTCAAAAGTTCAAAAGATGGAAGGAAAGTTTCTTTAATCTCCATCACTTGAAGCAAGATTTACAAGAGTATTCCAATATCCATCATATCACAAGAATATCTCAAGTTTCCTATCTATGCCACACAAACGAATTCAAGAGTTTCTTTGGCCAAAATTTTCAAGACAAATCATTCAAGCCTAAATTCCAAGTATTTTTCATTCATTATACCTTCAAACTTCTCTCACGGGTCATTAAAAATCCATAAACAAATTCTTAAAGTTGTAATCACGATTTACCAAATACAAGAATGTTGAAGTTGCTTACAAGCTTCCAATTACAAAAAGGATGTTACAAGTTTATACTACTTGAGTTTAAGAATTTAAAAATTCCCATGGCCTAATAGATGCAAAGTTTTCCTAAACTACAAGAGAGTTTCTCCAAACTTCAAGTTACCATCTCCTTTAAAACTTCATGTTAAGCCACAAATTCCTCTTTTTCTTGTCTTGTCATCCTCATCATTGTTCCCACACATGAAACAAAGAAAGAAAAAGTGGTTAGAACAAGAAACAAAACTTTAGCATCAACAAAATTTTACAAAGAAAGGTATCTTTTCAATTTCATCATTAGGGTTGTGAAGGGAATCAGAATTGAGGGTTATTCAGTCACGAATCGTAAAGCCCAATAACCAAAGCCTCATAAACAATTTTGTTTCACATAATCAGAGTTTCAATAATTCAATCATGGGTCTAATTTTGTCTACTGCAAATCACAAATGAATTTGGTTTGCAATAGAGTTTGAAAAAGAAATTTGCTACATAAATACGAGTTCAGAAATAAGTATCAAAGCATCCAGTAGAAAGAAACAAGTCTGGAATCGTAACAGCCCAACCCAACATTCAAAGCCTCATATTTGTTCATTTCAAAATCAGAGTTACAAATCATAGGCCTAACTCCTACTACAAATCACAAACATGTGTGGTTCACAGTAAGTTAAAATCAAAGAGGCAAAGTTACTGTAAACTTTGTAAAAGGCCACAAAATCACTGTTATAGTTTGGAGCAAAAACAAAGTTAGAAATCAGATTTCAAGCCCAACAAGCAAGTCACGACAACCAACAGGTTTTTATCCATAAAAGAAATAACAAAGCAACAAATTAGAAGACCAATACAGATTTCAAACAAAGCCTGTTAATGAATCACAAGTTCCAATCATAGACACCTTAATTCTGATCATGCTATATAAACATTCAATTGGTACAAATTTGAGGGGACTGTTCACAAAATATCAGAAACAGAAGCTGCACAAAACATCAAAAACCCTTGGTTTTTCATCCTTTCCCTATCTATAAACCCTTCAGAAATTTTCTTTTCACAAATTGCAAGTTCTGATTATAGAGAAAGAGAAGAGAAAACGTTCACAAGAAGAGATAAAAGCTATCTTACCTGAAAGAGGTCGGAAATCACAACCACTGCACCAGAACTCGCAACCACCATGTCGGAACACCTCCTCAGACCACCGTTCCTCTTAATTCTTCCTCCAGAAGGTTTTTTAATGTTCTTCTAAATACTATTCCACCCTCTAATTTCCGTTTCTGTGTTGATCTGTTTGAGTTTGGGACAAAATAATTTCAAACTTCCTCTGTAGATCTAGGATTTTTGGTGTCTTTTTATGGAAAACTAACTTGGTTTCTGAAATAAGGGTGACAAACCAAACTGAAAAATGTAAAAAAAATTATGTTTCGAGCAACTCAAGGTGGCGCCACCATGAGCCCCCGCTGACGACCGCCGTGAGTCCGTCTCCGACCGCCTATGTTCTTCTTTAGTAACCATGATCAATCTATTTTTCATAAGTTTCATTATTTGTTTTTTTTTGGTTTGTATAGAAAAAGATGAAGATGATGTAGGGAGAGAGAGGAGTACATTTTGAACAATTGAAAAGAGTTAATGTTATTTGTTTTGGAAATGTAACCAGCATTGTTTACTGAAATGTTTTGTCACTTCCTCTCCCTGCCTCGAGATTTGCGCCAAGCAGCAATGGGAGATCAAATGGTCCCTCTGACACTTGTCCTCGTCTGAGAAGATGATATATATTTGATTCTCTGCGCCTATATACATTATACTTACCTTGTACTACAGATTTGGACCTTCTGATACAATTACTGCACTGAAGTTGACTAGATCAGATGACTGAGATTTATTCTGGTTTACTTTCTTTAATTTTAATTCATTTTATCTTCTAAAATTCATAATAAATTCATTTTGTTCCGAAAATTCTGAAAAATTTTATAAAAATCATTTTCTTTGTTTCTGACTTTCTGAATTTTTTTTAGAATTTTATTTTAATTTTTACTATTTTTAATCATTTTTCATTTACTTGATTGATTTTAAATAGTTTTAAAATACTTTTCTGTTTTAAAAAATTACCAATTTTTTTTAAAAAATACTTGAGATCATTTATGACTTTTATATGGCCTCTCTTAATATTTATTTGATATTTTGAATATAGATTTCTATTTTGCCTTTTATTTTTATTTTAAAAACAATTTAAAAATCATTTTCTCCTTCTATCTTGCTTATTAAATGTAATTTTACTTTTGTATATATTCTGGATGATCTTAAACTATGAGATTTTTAATCATGAGCTTCATTAACATCATTGGATCTTGGGTGTTGAGTTTAAATCCACAAAAATTGATGAATGATTTTAATGATAGCTTGATTAAATTCTTTGGTTCAAATGTGAAATTTAATTCTTATCCCCTCCCTCTTCATCTTATCCCTTTCTTACTTGTACTACATGTCTTTAGAGGAGATCTACATATAATTTCTCCAAACATATGGTACATAGATTGATATTGATCGACCTCAAAATAGGTACGACTTCTACATAAGTCCACTTACGATTGCTTAACATAGCGCTAAATTTTGTCTCGATTCGAGAAATGATCATTCGTGGCCCAAACCTATCTTTACAAGCCCAAACATGTTTAATTTGAAACCTTTGATCCAATAACCTTGAGGTTCATTGTTAGGAGGCTTTGGTCTTATCAATCCTCTAATGAAGTTTCATAAAATTTGGTCTAAGTGAATCATTTAAACATCATTGATCATTTGTTGTTGCCTAGAAAATTTGAAATGAATGATATAATTGACAAAAAGCAAATGAAACTTGTTGTTGAGAGGCTTTAATTTTATTAATATTCTAATGATTTTTCAAATGCAAGTTTCAAGATGGTCATTCAACTAACTTCTAATTTTTAACCCATTAACAATTGCCTGTTATTTTTATGCTTTTACTTTACACCTTTACTTTTATGCACCATTTATTTTAAGCATTTACATTTTATGCTATTTTCATCTTTTCTAACTTGAGCATTTATCTTTATGTCATTTTTATTTTACTCACTTGAGCTTTCATTTTCTTTTTGATGATACTTAATAACCAACTTGAACAATAAAAAACTTTAAGGTTGCTTGGACTATTTGGTCACTATCCTTGGCATTTTGGAGTTATGGACTTATTGGACTTAGGATTAGAGACCTTGACCACCCTTGGGACCTTATGACTTCTATTGTTATTTTGTCTGGAGTTCTTGAGGTTTACCCCGATACATTGGGTTGTTTATTTTCTTTGTATGCAGGTTATTCTGATTATATGTTTATCTGTGATTGGGAATTCATTTGTATACAATTATTACTCTGCCCAATTTTTTTTAAGACTTAATGCATTTGAAGTTTGGTTATCTTAAGAGGTTTAATATCTTTGCTTGTTTGGTTTCAACCCAAAGAATGGGAATTTTACATTGACTCATTATGTCAAGTGTTGGCTTCTTGTTGGTTAGACGGTTCTTTTCCCTAGCTTTTACCTTATGCTTTAGGATAGTCTCTTCATTTCCTCCCATCTTCTTTAATTTCAAAAATCCTCTCCCTCCTTTTCAAAACTATTCTTGTTTTCCAAACTTGAATCTCTTTCACAATAAACTTGGACTTAGGTCCATGTATTTTCAAAAATATTTTCTTAACCAAACTTTAACCAACTTAATAAGACCTTGACATTTTTGTGAGAAGACTAAAATTCAATCAATCTCATTCAAATCATTTTTCCACTTTGGATCTTTATTTTAAAACTTTCTCAAAATATTAGACTCTTGTCAATCCTTGTAGTGATGCAAACTACTATACTTCTATGATATGTAGTGAAGTGAAATATTTTCCACTTGGCTGTTGAGCGAGGCTTTGTTGATTTTAAAATCCAAGCTATATCCTCCACTTTACGATGACGCAAATTCTCATTTCTCATAATCGTGGGTATTAAGTATGTTTTCCAATCGGAGATGACGATGATGTCTCATCTCTTAAAATTAACCAACACATTTGTGTTTTAAAATTTTTAAAGCTGAACTACGAGTACCCTAATCCCCTATTTCACAGAAGGTGGTACATAGGCACTAAAGGTTCACAACCGTGGCGGGTGCAAAATTCATAAAAAAATATTTCTTTTCTCATCTCCACCATCTATTTTTGTATACAACATTTATTACCAAAATACACAAATTTACAAAGAGGTTCCCGTGGAGTACCATAGATGTTCAGGATGCTAATACCTTCCCTTTGCATAACCAACCCCCGTACTTAGATTCTCTCCCCCCTCTTTTTGGGTTATTCGCTCTTTTCCCATTCCTCTGGAAACAATAAAGTGCGGTGGCGATTTTTATTTGATCTGTGCGAGTCAAGTCAATCCAATGGCTTAATCTCAACATTTCTACCGCTACAGAAAAATGGTGACTTCACTGGGGAAAGATCTACCAAATGCTGTGTTAGAACAAAGTTTGAATCTACTACCCCATGTTTAAGTTTTGATGATAACAAAATGAAAAGATATATTATTTATATGATTCATGTATGAACTATTTGCTACCTAAAAATATTACGTTCTGCTTTGCAGAAACTCTGATAGGTATCAGCAAGAGCACACTTAATCAGCATCAGAAATTTGGTTCTTGACATCAGCATCAGAAGTTGCTATCAGAATACCAGAATCAGAAGATCAACTCACGTGTATGCTGAAGCTTGATGAACAGAACTGCGCTTAACACTCTGATAAAGAAAACAAAAGTTCATCAGCAGTTAAGCAGAGTCAGAATGAGCCAAGCCAGAACATGCATTAAGTAAGCAACGGTACTGTGCATTGAAAGCAAATTATTACCAACGGCCTCATTCCAGACAAGATCTGCTCGATAAGGAAAGTTTGTTATTAGCATTGAATCAAGAATATTTCTCCAACGTTCAACAATCTCAGTGCTATATAAACAAGAATATGAATATTGAATTGGCTAATGCTCTCCAACATTTTACACGCCTAAAAGCTAATCATAATCTTCCTTCTCTCAGTTTGCTAAACGCTACATATCTCCTTACTCAATCATTGTTTAGCAATCTAGTTTCATAAGCTTAATTTGTGTATACATCACAGTTGTGATACAGTTTTGTAGAAAACATTCACACACCTAGATTTATCTTCTTTGTAAGAAAGTGTTTCCTTGACAAACCGGGTTGTGGTTTGCATCAAGAAGGCTTTAGCAGTTGTTAAAGCAGTTTGTAATATTCAGTTGAATATAGTGGATTAAGACCTCGTTGGAGAGAGGCGAAATCACCTTGACGGGTGGACTGGAGTAGTTTGAGATCAAACGAACCAGGATAAAAATATCTTGTTCATTGCATTGATTTTCAGTTTTACAATCCAACCCCCCCTTCTTGTGTTTTTCACTTCTTCAATTGGCATCAGAGCGCCTGGTTCTGAGCTAAAACACTTAACCGTGTCAGTACAAGATCCAGCGTCATAAAAACACAATGGCAGGAAATTATTCTCACACCAGCAATGACAACCATGAGGACAGAGACAGATTCAGCGGCAAACCTCCAGTCTTTGATGGAGAAAACTTTGATTACTGGAAAGACAGAATTGAAAGCTTCTTTCTGGCACATGATACTGATCTGTGGGATATGGTGACAGATGGATACATGCACCCTGTGAATGCAAGCGGTCAGAAGATTGATAGAAAAACAATGTCTGACCAACAAAAGCGTGACTTCAAGAATCACCACAAGGCCATAACCATCCTTCTCAGCGCCATCTCCTATACTGAATATGAAAAGATCTCCAACAGAGACACAACAAAGAACATTTTTGACTCACTCAGAATGACGCATGAGGGCAACGTTCAGGTCAAAGAAACTAAAGCTCTGGCGCTCATTCAGAAGTATGAGGCGTTCAAAATGGAAGAATCTGAATCCATTGAAACAATGTTCTCAAGATTCCAGATTCTGGTAGCTGGTCTCAAGGTTCTGGACAAAGGATACTCTACTACTGACCATGTCAAGAAAATCATCAAAAGTTTACCCAAGCAGTGGAGACCAATGGTTACAGCTCTGAAGCTAGCAAAAGATCTCAACAAAATCACTCTGGAGGAACTTATCAGCTCCCTCAGAAGTCATGAGATAGAGCTAGAAGCTGACGAGCCTCAGAAGCAAGGTAAGCCTTTAGCATTAAAATCTAACAAAAAATATGAGTCTAAAGTTTTGCAGGCAGTTGAAGAAACATCTGATGGATCCTCATCAGAAGAAGACGAACTCTCCCTTCTCTCCAAAAGAGTAAATCAACTGTGGAAGCAGAGGCAAAGGAAGTTCAGGAATCCCAGAAGATCTGATCAGAACGAGTCCTCTTCCAGATACAGAAGGACAGATTCTTCCTCTAGATACAGAAGATCTGAAGGCTCCTCAAGTAGCAAAAAGCCAAACACCAAGGACATCATCTGCTATGAGTGCAATGAGCAAGGACACTACAAGAGTGACTGCCCAAAGCTTCAGAGGGAAAAGCCCAAAAAGAAGTTTGGAAGAGAAAAGAAGAAAAGTCTCATGGCTACATGGGATGACTCTGACTCGTCTGAAGCTGACTCAGAATCAAATGATGAGAGGGCAAACATAGCTCTCATGGCTAACATTTCAGAAGATAGTTAAGCTTCTGAATCAGACTCATAATCAGATACTGAAGAGGTATTTCCTAACTTTGCTGTTAATTTTACCAAGGCTGAACTTGCTGAAAGCCTTAATGAAATTCTGGAAAGGTATCAGCAAATCAGAGTTAAATTCAGAGACCTGAAAAGGAATCTTGAATCTGACTCTAATAAGACTGAGAGTCTCAAATTGGAGAATTCTGAGCTGAGAAATAAGATTTCAAAATTAGAAAACACTTTACAAAACTCTCAGAAGGAACCAATTTCTGAAACTCCCAGCAACGCTGATGAGATCATCAAGGAGTATGATCACAGTTTCCAGAAGTTCCTTGCTAAAAGCATAGATAGAAGCAAAATGGCTTCAATGATCTATGGAGTTAGCAGAAACGGCAGGAAGGGAATAGGATACCAAGGAAAGGTTCCTACACCAAAGAATGTCATGGATTTAACCATTAAACACACTTCTCTGAATTCACATTTTGTGTATGGTCACACACATGATATTAAATACACTAGTAGTAAGTACTCTGTGAAACCAAAATTCAACCAGAGTTTTGGTAAAACTAACAAATCAGGACCCAAGAAAATCTGGGTACCTAAGGATAAAATAATACATGTTGCAGATATCTTTAGCAGCAAGTCAGAAACACCAGTCATGGTACCTGGACTCTGGCTGCTCGCGACACATGACGGGAAGAAGGCATATGTTCCAAAGCCTGGAACTTAAGCCTGGAGGCCACGTTGGCTTTGGAGGCAATCAGAGGGGAAAGATAATTGGCTCTGGAACTGTAGGTAATAGAAATCTTCCCTCTATTAATAATGTTCTGCTAGTAGATGGATTAATGCATAATCTGTTATCCATAAGTCAATTAAGTGATAACGGTTATGATATAATCTTTAATCAAAAATCATGTAAAGCTGTTAGTCAGAAAGATGGGACTATCCTGTTTAATGGTAAGAGGAAAAACAACATTTATAAAATAAAACTTTCTGAACTAAAAAGTCAGAATGTAAAGTGCCTTCTGTCTGTCAACAACGAGCAGTGGATCTGGCACAGAAGATTGGGGCATGTTAGTATGAGAAGAATATCTCAGATTAACAAACTCAATCTGGTTAGAGGACTTCCTAATTTGAAGTTCAATTCAGATGCTCTGTGTGAAGCATGTCAGAAAGGCAAGTTTGCAAAACCTTCTTTTAAATCTAAAAATGTTGTTTCTACCTCTAAGCCATTAGAACTTATGCACATTGACTTATTTGGACCAGTTAAAACTGCTTCAGTCAGTGGCAAGAAGTATGGGTTAGTAATCGTAGATGACTATAGCAGATGGACATGGGTAAAGTTCTTAAGACACAAGGACGAGTCACACTCTGTGTTTGTTACCTTCTGTAACCAAGTTCAGAATGAAAAGGATCTTAGAATCGTTAAAGTCAGAAGTGATCATGGTGGAGAATTTGAAAACAAAGATTTTGAGTCATTCTTTAATGACAGAGGCATTCTGCATGATTTCTCTTGTCCTAGAACTCCCCAACAAAATGGAGTTGTAGAACAAAAGAACAGAACATTGCAAGAAATGGCCAGAACCATGATCAATGAGACAAACGTTGCTAAGATCTTCTGGGCAGAGGCAATAAACACAGCGTGCTACATTCAGAATAGAATCTCAATAAGACCTATTCTGGAAAAGACTCCATATGAATTGTGGAAGAACAGAAAGCCTAACATTTCATATTTTCATCCATTTGGATGTACCTGTTTTATGTTAAATACAAAGAATTATTTGAACAAGTTTGACTCTAAAGCACAGAAGTGTATTATGTTAGGATACTCTGAACGCTCAAAAGGGTACAGAGTATACAATACAGAAACACAGATTGTGGAAGAATCAATCAGTGTTCGTTTTGATGATAAGCTTGACTCTGAAAAGTCAAAGCAGAATGAAGTTTTTGCTGGTATGGAAATTGAATTTACAGGTTCTGAAGACAAGTCATCAGAAGCTCTCAACACAGACACTCCTTCAACGTCTGAAAGGAGCACTGCTAGCAATCCTACAACAGCTGCTGATCAACCTCAGAAGAGATTACCCAGAAGCAGCTTGGATCACCCAGAAGAGACTATCTTAGGAAGAAAGGAAGATCCAATCTGAACAAGAGCAAGCTTCAGAAACTCTGAAGAAACCCTCATGGTACTTGTGTCTCTGATTGAACCTTCTTCTATTGATGAAGCACTTCTGGATAATGATTGGATTCTGGCAATGCAAGAAGAGCTGAATCAATTCACCAGAAATGACGTATGGGATCTTGTTCCCAGACCAAAAGGATTCAACGTCATTGGAACAAGATGGGTCTTCAGAAACAAGCTAAATGAACAAGGTGAAGTCATCAGAAATAAGGCACGACTGGTTGCACAAGGTTATAGTCAACAAGAGGGGATAGACTATATAGAAACCTTTACCCCAGTCGCCAGGTTAGAATCTATCAGACTTTTAATTTCATTTGCTGTTAATAGAGGCATCACTCTGTATCAGATGGATGTCAAGAGTGCATTCTTAAACGGTTATATAGAAGAAGAAGTTTATGTGCACCAACCCCCTGGTTTTGAAAATACATAACATCCAGAACATGTTTTCAAACTAAAGAAGTCACTATATGGTGTGAAACAAGCTCCCAGAGCTTGGTATGAAAGGCTAAGTAACTTTCTGTTAGAAAATGAATTCACCAGAGGGAAGGTGGACACTACCTTATTCTGTAAATCAGTTAAGAATGACATCTTAGTCTGTCAAATTTACGTTGATGATATTATTTTTGGTTCTACTAATCCTTCTCTTGGAAGAAAATTTGCTAAGTGTATGCAGGCAGAATTTGAGATGAGCCTCATGGGGGAACTGAAATTCTTTCTAGGAATTAAGATCAATCAAACTCCAGAGGGAACTTACATTCATCAGAGCAAATACATCAGAGATCTTATGAAGAAATTTGACCTCTCAGAATGTAAGCCATCAAAGATTCCAATGCATCCCACGTGCATTCTGGAAAGAGAAGAGGTAAGCAAAAGTGTAGAACAGAAAGTCTACAGAGGTATGATTGGTTCTCTCCTTTATCTGACTGCTTCAAGACCTGATATATTATTCAGCGTTTGTATTTGTGCTAGATTCCAATCAGATCCTAGAGAATCTCACTTAACAGCTGTTAAGCAAATTTTCAAGTATCTGAAAGGTACTACTAATCTGGGTTTGTTTTATAGAAAATCTAGTAATTACAGTTTAGTAGGCTACTGCGATGCTGATTTTGCTGGAGACAGAGTGGAGCGTAAAAGTACTTCTGGAAGCTGCCAGTTTCTGGGAGAAAATCTGATCTCGTGGTCCAGCAAAAGGCAATCAACAATTGAGCTATCAACAACAGAAGCTGAGTACATAGCAGCAGTAGGATGTAGCACACAAATGCTCTGGATGAAAAGTCAGCTTGAAGACTTCCAGATTTTTTAGAGTAACATTCCTATACTCTGTGATAATACTTCTGCTATTTGCTTAAGTAAGAATCCCATTTTACATTCTAGAGCTAAGCATATAGAAATAAAACATCACTTTATTAGGGACTATATTCAGAAAGGAATTTTGAATTTAAAATTTATAGATACAGACCATCAATGGGCTGATATCTTCATTAAACCCCTTTCTAAAGATAGGTTCAATTTCATTCTGAAACATCTCAGCATGAAAATCTGCCCAGAGTGAAAATGTTTTAATTCCATATATTTATCTTCAGAATGTATTTGTTTTACTGTGAACTTCTGATCAATCTCTTTTCAGAAAGATAGAACATGCAGATTGTATCAGATGCAAGTCTAAAGATCTGAGAGTCTAAGCTCAAAGACAGACGTGCTGATCACTACATCAAACAAGTGTCATCCAATCATCAGCAAATCTCTGAAGCAGAACGCGTGCACGCTTCTGAGAAGGCAAAACGCTGATTGGGTGCATTGAGACACATGTCTGGTAACCGTTTTTAAGTATCTTTCTCAAACCCCCCAAAATCAGCAAGCATTAAATGAAAGTAATCATATTTTTAAAACGTAATCATGATTTTATTTCTCTTTCTCAAAAACGTTTACTCTTTCAAAATATTCTGAACCCTATTTAAACACGTTAACCTCTCATTTTAATCTTTTACAGTTTCTCACTATTTCTCAAGCATTCTCAGCATTTTTCTGTGTTCATCTCTCTCAAACTCTTTTTCTCAGTTTTTCTCAAAATCCCTAAGTGTGAACATGGCAACCTCCAGCAGTGCTTCTGCAGGTTCTCAGAAGAAAGCATCATCTGTACAGTATCAAGTGCCATTCAGAAAACTCCTCACTCCTGTGAAGAATCTTGAAGTGTTATCTGAATTGATCATCGATTTTGGAAGCCTGAAGGAAAACGGTTTTGATTTAACAGAAGAAGTTAGGGCACAGAAATGGGAAAGGTATTTTGACAGGTTGGTTGGACCAACATTCCCTATGTTAGTCAAGGAGTTCTGGATTCATGCGATGGCTTCAACGCATCAAGTCACCTCCTACATTATGGGGAAGAAGATTGTGATCACGGAGGATCTCATAGCAAAGTTGATTGGTTACAGTGGCGGTGGAGTCCGCTGTATTGATATGGCTGAGAGATGTGCTGACGTGGGCGTCATAGCAGAAAAGATTTTTACCCTTGGGTTGCCCAGCAGCAAGATCAAAGATCTGAAGGATCATCACAGAGTTTGGGCGAAGATAATTCTGGGGTGTTTTAACCATAGGAAGCCAACTAGTTCCCCTGATTACATAAATGTAGATCAACAGTTTCTGATCTACTTTATCAATCAGAAGGTAAAAATTAACTTGGCTCATCTTCTGTTTAACCACCTCAGAACAAGCGTGAAGGAAACCAGGGAAGAAGAAAGAACAAAGAGGGATTGGATACCATTTGGAAGGTTGATATCAGATATTCTGACTGAGAATAGGCTGATAGAGCATCTGATAGAAGCTCAAGAGTTAAGCACCATTGAACCAACGGTTGGGAAGCCTCTGAACGCGAAGAACTTGAAGAAAATGAAGTTGATAGAGAATATCAAAAAGGAACCCAGCGCTACTCCTATTGCTGATATCACCAGCAGAAGAGTTCCACTGAGTGACTTTCCCTTATTTTCTGAGATAGAATCCAAGCCAGTGGTAGTTCTCAGATATCTGGACGCGTGCAAAGCTGATGGTACAGATCCCAATCTGAAGATCAAAGATCTGCACCAACCTCAACCAGAAGTGACACTGAAGAAGACGAAGAAAAGGAAGGCACCTTCAGAAGGATCATCCCAGCAGACACCCAAGAAAAGAGGTAATTCATCTGCTGCTTCTGTTTTAAATTCTTCTACTATTCCAGCATCAATTCCACCTCCAACCTCTCATAGAATCTCAATCCCCATCCCAACAATAGATGAAACTGAACTAGAAGATGACCCTTCTGAGGCATTACAACTCAGAAGACCCCGAACCAAACATCCCAAACCAACAATATCAACAACATCAGCAATTGACAAAGTGCTGTCTGACATTGGTCAACACACTTCTGATCACTCGTCCATCAATCCAAACTCTGAACCACAAATTGCCCCTTCTCCACAACCAGAACAACAACAATCTGCTGAAGAACCAGATCAACAACAACCTCTCTCATCCATTCCAAAAGAACCTCTTATCCCTGAACAACCAGCAATTTCGTCTCCCTCTCCTCAACCAGAAATTCATCCACCATCACCTCAACCTGAGTTTCATCACTCTGAAACTTCAACTCCTCCACCTTCTGAACCTCATTCACCTCAACCATCACCTCTGGCAATCCAGCTGCCATGTGGAACAACAGTCACAATGGCCCAGCTGCCATCCTCATCAGAATCTACACCACCAAATACTCCCAAAACACCAAACAGTCCAATCATTATTTCTGATTCTCCCTCTCCATCTCCAAAACAAACAGATCCCAAGCAAACCACCGAAAACCCCAGCAGGACCTTCATAGACTTAACAATCCTTGACTGTCTTGCTGATCTGAAACATAAAATAGCCATTCCAAAACCAAAACAACCAGATGTTGGCTCTGGTATTATGAATTTTGAAACAGGTTTGCAGCAGTGGATTGCTTCTCTGAAGCAAGTCTGTCCTGGAATGATTGACCCAGCTGCCTCTGACCAGCTCTGGTCACAATTCAGAATTTGGGTACGTGCTGAAGCCCTCAAGTTGCAGGATGTCAACTATGAGCAGGCACAACAGAACTTCAGTAAGCTGCTGAAGGAAGTTGAAAGTCAGCTGCCACAAGAAGACGTGCTCCCTCTGGATAGTGAGCCATGGTCTGAGAAACAGCTAGCTTCAAAGGTGCAACCAGAAGAAGACAAGACCATTCAAGCTGAAGCAAGTCAAGCAGAAGATGTTGAAGAAAGCTCTCAGAAGCTCCCTGCTTCTGATGTCTCTCAAGCTGCCTTGGACAGGCAGACTCTGGAAGAGCTGAAGCTGAATGACATGCGTCTGCAGCAAAGGATGGATGAAAATGACCAGAAGATGAAAGAAAGGATGGATGTGCAGGATAGCAAGATAGACACAATTGTCAGCATGGTACACAAGCAGAATGAGACTGCTGATCAGATCAAAGCCATGCTGGAGAACCTGTTCACACGCCTTCCTCCCCAACCTTAGTTTTTCATTCATATCATTTTCATGTTTTCTGTAATTATCTGTTGTACTGTTTTGTTTGATTCTGAACCTTTTAATGTGACAAGTTTTTCTGCCTTAAATGTTTTAGCACATCACTTACACTTTTTGATTGCTGACAAAAAGGGGGAGAACAAGAATGATATTTTAAATAATAACGGATTACTAAGACAGAAATTCTCGAACATTCTAACTCTGATATACTTGAATATGTTTTCTGTTTTGCTTAAGTCTACAGGTACAAGAAAGCTCCATAGCTCCATGATACTCTGAAGACTAAAGCTCTGATATTCTGACCCAAAGCAAAGCTCTGACAAGAAAAGCTCTGATACGCTGATCTGAAGCTCTGCTCTGATATGCTGATCTAAAGCTTCTGATAGTCAAAGACTCTGATATTCTGATGTTCAAAGAAAGGCAAAAAGATCTGATCCTGAAGAACTCTTGGAATCAAAAAGGGAAGTAATAAGCTCAGGGGGAGTATCCCTCATCTCTGATCCCTTATCTTTGATAACTTCTTACTCTGATACATCTTATCATTCAATTACCTCTGATA
This sequence comes from Vicia faba, assembly GCA_948472305.1. Lineage (NCBI taxonomy): Eukaryota > Viridiplantae > Streptophyta > Magnoliopsida > Fabales > Fabaceae > Vicia > Vicia faba. The sequence goes on from OX451735.1 coordinate 64,726,707, forward strand.
CCTTTTCACGTTATTTTCAATTAAAAATATCTAGTTTTTGTCATCATCAAAAAGGGGGAGATTGTTAGAACAAAGTTTGAATCTACTACCCCATGTTTAAGTTTTGATGATAACAAAATGAAAAGATATATTATTTATATGATTCATGTATGAACTATTTTCTACCTAAAAATATTACGTTCTGCTTTGCAGAAACTCTGATAGGTATCAGCAAGAGCACACTTAATCAGCATCAGAAATTTGGTTCTTGACATCAGCATCAGAAGTTGCTATCAGAATACCAGAATCAGAAGATCAACTCACGTGTATGCTGAAGCTTGATGAACAGAACTGCGCTCAACACTCTGATAAAGAAAACAACAGTTCATCAGCAGTTAAGCAGAGTCAGAATGAGCCAAGCCAGAACATGCATTAAGTAAGCAACGGTACTGTGCATTGAAAGTAAATTATTACCAACGGCCTCATTCCAGACAAGATCTGCTCGATAAGGAAAGTTTGTTATTAGCATTGAATCAAGAATATTGCTCCAACGTTCAACAATCTCAGTGCTATATAAACAAGAATATGAAGATTGAATTGGCTAATGCTCTCCAACATTTTACACGCCTAAAAGCTAATCATAATCTTCCTTCTCTCAGTTTGCTAAACGCTACATATATCCTTACTCAATCATTGTTTAGCAATCTAGTTTCATAAGCTTAATTTGTGTATACATCACAGTTGTGATACAGTTTTGTAGAAAACATTCACACACCTAGATTTATCTTCTTTGTAAGAAAGTGTTTCCTTGACAAACCGGGTTGTGGTTTGCATCAAGAAGGCTTTAGCAGTTGTTAAAGCAGTTTGTAATATTCAGTTGAATATAGTGGATTAAGACCTCGTTGGAGAGAGGCGAAATCACCTTGACGGGTGGACTGGAGTAGTTTGAGATTAAACGAACCAGGATAAAAATATCTTGTTCATTGCATTGATTTTCAGTTTTACAATTCAACCCCCCTTCTTGTGTTTTTCACTTCTTCATGCTGGTCCATCTCTAAGTGGGTTGAGCCTATCTTTGTTTATTTGTGTATGTGCTGATATTGTTTGTATATTATGTGTTGTATATATGTTTGTCTGGAATTTCCTGGTTTTCAGGGTGCTTGGTGATTTCTCATAATTCTTCTACACGGACTTGGGCAAACTTAAGATAGGACGGGCGGTATAGTCACGTTAACTTTGAGGGAGTAATCCCAAAAAAGGAGACATGAGATCCCTCACTCAGTGGAGGCCCTTTTGACTGTAGTATCATTTACCGAGTAATCAGGAAGACGTGCTGCTTTCGACCTAGGAGCCTACTGAAGCTGAGGACCGTAGAACCCTTAACCCATCTTGGCCTTTTAGGTGTAGTGCAGAAACTATGAAGGAGTAATTCGGAAGTGGTTGTCATGCAATAATACACTCAGATGAGCTTTTCCTGAGAATATTACTAATTACCGAGTTAATCGGGACATTGGTAATATCCGAAGGAAGGGTGTAGTGAACATGTGAAAAACACAAGAGGGGGGGGGGGGGGGGGGGTTGAGTTGAAAACTTGAAATTAAAATCACAATGACACAATATTTTTATCCTGGTTCGTTTGATCTCAAACTACTCCAGTCCATCCGTCAAGGTGATTTCGCCTCTCTCCAACGAGGTCTTAGTTCACTAATCACAAAAGGATTACAATCACTACTTTAACAACTGTTAAAGTCTTCTTGAGTACAACCACAATCTGGTTAATCTCAAGGAACACTGTTTCAAAATAATTATACAAGATGTGTGTTGTTGTTTTTCTTACAAAAACTGTTTATCATAACTGTGATAATTTACACAAGATTATAGCTTGGAAATGTAAAGAATATTGCTTGCAGCTTTGAATACGCGTAAGTGGTTATGTAGCAAAACATCCACGATTTTGAATATTGACTTTATTTATATAGGCAGTGGAATAGCGTTGATGATCAAGCATGTTTAATGTCATTAACACACTTTCCATTTGGAGAAGATCCTGTCTGAAAGAAGCCGTTGGAATTGATGCTGTCTTGAATGATCAGTAATGCTTTAGAATCTTATCTCCTTGCTTTCTGATGACGCTTAAGAATATTGATGACTTGGATTAACATGTTCTTGTTCAGAATCAGAGTTTTCTTTGCTTTAGCGCAGGTTCTGGTCATCAATCTTCAGCGTATGTTCTGATTGCTTCAGCGTGTAGCTCTTATGCTTATCTTCTGATGCTGCTATGGTCAGAACTTCTGCATACACACAACATAATTTTTAGGATGCATATTTGTTCTTTGTATTTGTCATTAGTTCTTTTTATTTTTTATCATCAAAACTCTAACTAAGGGTTGTAGAATCAAACTATGTTCTAACAATCTACCCCTTTTTAATGATGACAAAAACTAGATTTTTCAATTAAAAATAAAGAACAAAAGTGTAAGAGAAACTCCCCCTGAGTTGATTACTTCCCTTAAGTTCCTTGAGCATCAGAGTTTAGCTGCAACTTTCATCAGAATTTTTACCTGTTCAATCTTTTCAGAAGATAGAGGTTAAGTAATTCAGAATGTTTGAGACTTTTGTCTCGGTAAACCATTATTGAAAATATCTTAATTTCTCCCTCTTTTTGTCAGCTATCAAAAAAGGCAATATAATCAGAGCCAAAAGATAAGAATTATATTAAAAACATGATGAAATGATAAGTTCCAAAACAGAAGAGGTAAAAATTAAGCGTTACAGATAAACAAATTTAAAACAGAAATCTAAGAAGGAAGGGGGAGTCGTGTGAACAACGCTTCCAGCAAGCTCTTGATCTGAGTATTAGACTCTTCTTTCTTTCCCAAATTGCTTTTAATCTCTTTGTTCGTATCCTTCTGCTTATCCAACCTTGCATAGATTAGAGCATTTTCTTTCTTCAACTCTTCCAGAGTTTGCATAACTAAGGAAGGTGTTAGAGTTTCTTCAGGAGTTGGACGTTGCTCAGAGCATTCAGCAGCTTGTTCAGAGTGAGCCATTTCTTCTGCTGTGATCATGTCTTCTGGAGCAGTAGTCAGGGAGAGACTTTTTGATTCTGGTTGAACTTCATCTGAGGGATGATGCTCTTTTCAAGGAGCATTATCCAGCGAGAGGATGTCTTTCTTGAGCAGTTGGCTCAGAACTTGGTCTTGAAAAGCCTTCAGCTTATCACTAAAGTTCTGTTGAACCTATTCATAACTCTGTTCCTTCAGCTTCAGCGTTTCAGAACTAAGCTAGTTTCTGAATTTTGTCCACATATAATCAGAAGCAGCAGGATTAGTCATCTCTTGACTAGCATGCTTCAAAGAATTTATCCATTCCTGTATTCCTGTTTCAAAAATCAACAAACTTGTACCAACATCTGATGTAGTTTCAGTTGTTTTAGGTTTGGGGATGGAAGTTTTGTGTGAGATGGAAGCTAGTCTTTCCAGCATAATTGGATCAATGACAAGTCTTACGTTGTCAGCTGGACTGTTAGTGGGTGAAGGAGTGGGAGAGTCAGGAATGATGATTGGTCTAGTGGGGGTGTTTGGAGGATTGGATTCCAGAGATGATGGGATTTCTGGAATGTAGTGAATGGTGAGAGGCATGCGAATAGCAAGTGGTTCTATGATTCCAGGTATTGAGATTGTATCAGAATCTGTTGGAGATTCTTCAGATTGGTTTGTTGAAACATTGTAAGGTTCTGGTTCATGGATATCAGAGGATTGATTCTCAAAAGGTTGTGCTTCTGGTTGTTGTGAGATAGGGTTCAGATCTTCTGGTTGTGGTATTTCTGGTGTGGTATTAGAGTTTGGATTTTCTGGGAGTTGATAATTTGGATTTTGTGGCACGGAAGCGGAAAAGTCTTGGTCAAATAACTCAATATCAGACAGAACTTTGGCAAGTTCTGGTTGGGTTTGTTCAGGATTTGGATTATGAGAAAGGGAGTGAGTTTCATTCAGACCTAGAGTTTCTGATGGATCAAACCCTATGTCAAAGTATTCAAATGTTTGTGGAGTTGGATGTTCTGGTTGAGTAGGCATGGCTTCAGATGTTGATACATTTATTGATTTTATAACAGTAACAGAGGAGGGATTACCTTTCTTTTTGGAAGCTTTTGGAGTCCTCTGAGATGGTCCTTCTGCTGCAGCTTTCCTCTTCTTGGTCTTCTTTAAAACAACTTCTGGAGCAGCCTTATGCAAATCCTAGATGTTGATTTCTAGTGCAGTACTATCTGCCTTACAAGCATCCATATATCTGACTATTATTTCTGGCTTAGAGTCAATCTCAGAAAATAGAGGAAAATCATCCAGAGGTATCCTTCTTGAAGTGATGGTTGCATAAGAAGTAACAGTGGGTTCCTTCTTGATATTCTCAATGATTTTCATCTTCTTCAGTTTTTTAGCATTCAGGGGCTTCCCAGCGGTTGCTTCCAATGTGATGATTTCCTGGGCTTCAGTCAAATGTTCTATCAGCCTATTCTCTGTCAGAATATATGGTACGAGCCTGCCTAAGGTTATCCAGTGCCTCTTGGCCCGTTCATCTTCTCTTGTTTCCTTCACACTAGTTCTAAGATGATTAAACAACAAGTGTGGAAGGTTTACCTTTGTCCTCTTAGCAATGAAATATATCAGAAACTGCTGATCAATGTTGATATAATCAGGAGAGCTAGTGGGCTTCATGTGGTTGATACACCCTAGAATAATTCTGGCCTAAATTCTGTGGTGATCCTTCAAATCCCTGATTTTACTGGAGGGAAGTCCATGAGTAAAAATTTCCTTCGCAATACAGCTTACGTTAGAGCATCTCTCAGCCATGTCAATGCATCTGACACCTCCACCATTGTATCCAATAAGCTTTGCAATTAGGTCTTCTGTAATAACAATTTTCTTCCCCATGACATAAGAAGTAACCTGATGATTTGAAGAAGAAGCATGTATCCAGAATTCCTTGACAAGAATGGGAAAGGTTGGCCCCAATAGACGGTCAAAGTGCATGTTCCATCCTTAAGCAGTAACATCTTCATACAGATTGAAGTTGTTTTCTTGCAAGCTTTCAAAGTCAATAATCAGTTCTGAGAGAACTTCCAGATTATCAATGGGAGTGAGAAGCATTCTGTAAGGTTCTTCATACTGTTCCATTGAAGCAGATTCCTGAGTACTGATGTTTTTGACATTTGAAGAAGCCATTATTCACACAAGATTTAAGGAAGATGAAAGGGGTTTTTGAAAACAAGAGCTTGAAACGATAGAAAATATTGAGAGAGTAAAAAGAAGTGAATGTAAAAAGTAAAATTTGAGTTTAAATAGTTTTCTTGAAAGCGTAAACAGAAGAGAGAGAAATAATTAGTCATGATTATAAGCATTAATGACAACTGAAATTAGGGGATTCAGAAAGATACTGGAACGGTTACCCATGACATGTGTCTCAATGCACCCAATCAGCGCCTTTGACCTTTCAGAAATGTGAACGTGTGTTCAGCCTCAAAAAGTAGCTGATGAATGGATGACAACTGTTTGATTATGTGAACGACACGCTTCTATCCTTGAAGTGGAATGTTCAGATCTTCATGAATAGATTCTGATGCAATCTGTACTTCTAAACTCTGAAGACAGGTTGATCAGTAGTTCATAGAAAATAACAAAGTTCTGAAGATTAAGATATACAAATAAAATATTTTATTCTGGGCATAGCTTCATGCTGAGATGTTTCAGAATGAGGTTAAACCTATCTTCAGAAAGAGGTTTTGTAAAGACATCAGCCCATTGATGGTCTGTGTCAATAAATTTTAAGCCTATAATCCCTTTCTGAATATAGTCCCTAATAAAATGATGTTTTATTTCTATATGCTTAGCCCTAGAATGCAACATTGGATTCTTACTGAGACAAATAACAGAAGTATTGTCGTAGAGGATATGAATGTTACTCTCAAATATGTTGAAGTCTTCAAGTTGACTTTTCATCCAGAGCATTTGCATGCTACATCCAACAGGTGCTATGTATTCAGCTTCTGCTATTGATAGTGCAATTATGGACTGTCTCTTGCTGGTCCATGAGATCAGATTTTCTCCCAGAAACTGGAAGCTTCCAGAAGTTCTTTTATGCTCTACTCTTTCTCCAGCGAAGTCAGTGTCACAATATCCTACTAAGCTGTAATCATTTGATTTCCTATAAAACAAACCAAGATTAGTAGTACCTTTCAGATACTTGAAAATTCGCTTAACTGCTGTTAAGTGAGATTCTCTAGGATCTGATTGGAATCTAGAACATAAGCAAACACTAAATAAAATGTCATGCCTTGAAGCCGTCAGATAGAGAAGAGAACCAATCATACCTCTGTAGACCTTCTGTTTTACCTTTTTACTTACCTCTTCCTTTTCCAGAATGCACGTAGGGTGCATTGGAATCCTTAAGGGCTTACATTCTGAGAGATCAAATTTATTCAGAAGTTCTCTCATATATTTGCTCTGATGAATGTAAGTTCCTTATGGAGTTTGGTTTATCTGAATGCCCAGAAAGAATTTGAGTTCCCCCATTAAGCTCATCTCAAACTCTGCCTTCATACATTTAGCAAACTCTCTTCCCAGAGAGGGTTTAGTAGATCCAAAGATGATGTCATCAACATAAATCTGACACACTAACATGTCATTCTTAACTGTCTTACAGAACAAAGTCGTGTCCACTTTCCCTCTGATGAATTCCTTTTCTAACAGGAAGTTACTTAGTCTTTCATACCAAGCTCTGGGAGCTTGTTTCAGACCATAGAGTGACTTCTTTAGTTTGAAAACATATTCTGGATTTTTGGAATTCTCAAACCCAGGGGGTTGGTGCACATATACCTCTTCATCTATATAGCCATTTAAGAATGCACTTTTGACATCCATCTGATACAGAGTGATGCCATTGTTTACAGTAAATGATATTAAATGTCTGATAGTTTCTAACCTGGCGACTTGAGAAAAGGTTTCTGTATAGTCTATCCCCTCTTGCTGACTATAACCTTGTGCTACCAGTCGTGCTTTGTTTCTGATGACTTCTTGCTCGTTCAATTTGTTTCTGAATATCCACTTTGTTCCAATGACGTTGAATCCTTTTGGTTTGGGAACCAGATCCCATACGTCATTTCTGGTGAATTGATTCAGTTCCTCCTGCATTGCCAGAATCCAGTCATTGTCCATAAGCGCTTCATCAATTGTTGTTGGTTCAATCAGAGAGACCAGTCCCATGAGGGATTCTTCAGAGTTTCTGAATGTTGATCTTGTTCTGATTGGATCATCCTTCTTTCACAGTATTGTATCTTCTGGGTGAGCAATGCTGCTTTTGGATAGCCTTTTCTGAAGTTGATCAATAGAATGTGCTGGATTGCTTGCAGTAACTCTTTCTGATGTTGGGGGAGCATCTCTGTTGAGAACTTCTGATGAGTTGTCTTCAGAACCTATGAGTTCAACTTCCATACCTGCAAGGAATTCATTCTGCTTTGACTTTTGAGAGTTAAGCTTATCATCAAACCTAACAGTGATTGACTCTTCAACAATCTGTGTTTCTGTATTGTATACTCTGTACCCTCTTGAGCGTTTAGAGTATCCAAACATAATACACTTTTGTGGTTTAGAGTCAAACTTGTTCAAATAATTTTTTGTATTCAGAATAAAGCATGTGCATCCAAATGGATGAAAATAAGAAATGTTGGGCTTTCTGTTCTTCCACAATTCATATGGAGTCTTTTCCAGAATAGGTCTTATGGAGATTCTATTCTGAATGTAACATACCGTGTTAATTGCCTCTGCCCAGAAGATCTTAGCAACGTTAGTCTCGTTGATCGTGGTTCCGACCATTTCTTGTAATGTTCTGTTCTTTCGTTCTACAACTCCATTTTGTTGGGGAGTTCTAGGACAAGAGAAGTCATGCAAGATGAATTTTTCATTAAAAATAATTCAACATTTTTATTTTAAAATTCCCCACCATGATCACTTCTGACTTTGAAAATTCTAAGATCCTTTTCATTCTGAACTTGGTTGCAGAAGGTAACAAACACAAAGTGTGACTCATCCTTGTGTCTTAAGAACTTTACCCATGTCCATCTGCTATATTCATCTATGATTACTAACCCATACTTCTTGCCGCTGACTAACGTAATTTTTACTGGTCCAAACAAGTCAATGTGAAGAAGTTCTAATGGCTTAGAGGTGGAAACAACATTTTTGGATTTAAAAGCAGGTTTTGCAAATTTGCCTTTCTGAAATGCTTCACACAAAGCATCTGAGTTGAACTTCAAATTAGGAAGTCCTCTGACTAGATTGAGTTTGTTAATTTGAGATATTCTTCTCATACTTACATGCCCCAATCTTCTGTGCCAGCCCCATTGCTCGTTGTTAACAGAAAGTAGGCATTTTACATTCTGACTCTTTAGTTCAGAAAGTTTTATTTTATAAATTTTGTTTTTCCTCTTTCCATTAAATAGGATAGTCCCATCTTTCTGACTAACAGCTTTGCATGAATTTTGATTAAAGATTATATTGTAACCGTTATCACTTAATTGACTTATGGATAACAGGTTATGCATTAATCCATCAACTAATAATATATTATTTATAGAGGGAAGATTTCCATTACCTACTGTTCCAGAGCCAATGATTTTTCCTCTCTGATTTCCTCCAAATCCCATGTAGCCTCCAGGCTTAAGTTCAAGGCTTTGGAACGTATGCCTTCTTCTCGTCATGTGTCGCGAGCAGCCAGAGTGCAGGTACCATGACTGGTGTCTTAGCCTTGCTGCTAAAGATATCTGCTACATGTATAATTTTATCCTCAGGTACCCACATTTTCTTAGGTCCTGAATGGTTAGTTTTACCAAAATTCTGATTGAATTTTGGTTTGGCAGAATAATCACTACTTGTGTATTTTATATCATGTGTGTGCCCATATATAAAGTGTGATTTGAGTGGTGTCCATTTTATAACTAAGTCCATGGCATTTTTAGGTGTAGATACCTTACCTTGATATCCTATCCCTTTTCTGCCATTTCTGCTAACTCCATAGATTATTGAAGCCATCTTGCTTCTGTCTATGTTTTTAGCTAGAAACTTCTGCAAGTTGTGATCATACTCTTTGATGATCTCATCAGCATTACTGGGAGTCTCTAAGATTATTTCCTTCTGAGAGTTTTCCAAATCATTTTCTAATTTTGAAATTTTCTCTTTTAACTCAGAATTCTCTAACTTGAGACTCTCAGACTTTTCAGAGTCAGAGGCAAGATCTCTTTTCAGGTTCCTGAATTCGACTCTGATTTACTGATACCTTTCCAGAATTTCATTTAGACTTTCAGCAAGTTCAGCCTTAGTAAAGTTTATGGTAAAATCAGGAAATACCTCTTCAGTGTCTGATTCTGAGTCTGAACCAGAAGCTTCACTGTCTTCTGATACGTTTGCTATGAGAGCTATGTTTGTCTTTCATCATCTGATTCTGAGTCAGCTTCAGAGGTGTCAGAATCATCCCATGTAGCCATGAGGTTTTTCTTCATTTCCTTGAAGAACTTCTGTTTGGGCTTCTCCCTATGAAGCTTTGGGCAATCACTTTTGTAGTGCCCTTTCTCGTTACACTCATAGCAGATGATGTCCTTGTTATTTGGCTTTCTGTATCCTGAAGAACCTTCAGATTTTCTGTGTCCAGAGGAAGACTCAGACTTTCTGTATCTGGAGGAGGATTCATTCTGATTCTCTGATCTTATAGGATTTTTGAACTTCCTTTGTCTCTGCTTCCACAGTTGGTTCACCCTTCTGGAGAGGAGAGACAGTTCATCTTCTTCTGATGAGGATCCGTCAGAAGTTTCTTCCATAGCCTGCAAAGCCTTAGAGTTATATTTTCTGTTAGATTTTAAAGCTATTGGCTTACCTTATTTTTGAGGCTCATCTTCTTCTAGTTCTATCTCGTGACTTCTGAGGGAGCTGACAAGTTCCTCCATAGATATTTTGTTGAGATCTTTGGCTAGCTTAAGTTCCATGACCATTGGCCTCCATTGCTTGGGCAAGCTTTTGATGATCTTCTTAACATGATCAGCAATAGAATACCCTTTGTCAAGAACCTTCAGTCCAACAACAAGGATTTGGAATCTTGAAAACATAGTTTCTATTGATTCACTATCTTCCATCTTGAATGCCTCATACTTCTGAATGAATGCAAGGAGCTTGGTCTCTTTGACTTGAATGTTTCCTTCATGCGTCATTCTCAGAGAGTCAAACATGTTCTTGGCAATCTCTCTGTTTGATATTTTCTCATATTCTGAGTATGAGATGGCGCTGAGAAGTATTGTTCTGGCCTTGTGGTGGTTTCTGAATTCACGCTATTGCTGATCATACATCATTTTTTTGTCTATCCTCTGACCACGTCCATCCATTGGGTGCGTGTATCCATCAGTCACCATGTCCCACAGATCAGCATCATGGGCCAGAAAGAAACTCTCAATTGTCTTTCCAGTAGTCAAAGTTTTCTCCATCAAAGATTGGAGGTTTTCCACTGAATTTGTCCTTGTCTTCATGGTTGTCATTACTGATGTTTTGGCTTGGTCCCACCATAGTGTTTTTCTGAAGCTTGGATCTTGTACTGACATAGTTAAGTGTTTAAGCTCAGAACCAGGCGCTCTGATGCCAATTGAAGATGTGAAAAACACAAGAGGGGAGGAGGGGGGGGGGGGGGGGGTGAATTGAAAACTTGAAATTAAAAGCACAATGACACAGTATTTTTATCTTGGTTCGTTTGATCTCAAACTACTCCAGTCCACCCGTCAAGGTGATTTTGCCTCTCTCCAACGAGGTCTTAATTCACTAATCACAAAAGAATTACAATCACTACTTTAACAACTGTTAAAGTCTTCTTGAGTACAACCACAATCCGGTTAATCTCAAGGAACACTGTTTCAAAACAATTATACAAGACGTGTGTTGTTGTTTTTCTTACAAAAACTGTTTATCACAACTGTGATAATTTACACAAGATTATAGCTTGGAAATGTAAATAATATTGCTTGCAGCTTTGAATATGCGTAAGTGGTTATGTAGCAAAACGTCCACGATTTTGAATACTGACTTTGTTTATATAGGCAGTGGAATAACGTTGATCATCAAGCATGTTTAATGTCATTAACACACTTTCCATTTGGAGAAGATCATGTCTGAAAGAAGCCATTGGAATTGACGCTGTCTTGAATGATCAGTAACGCTTCCGAATCTTATCTCCTTGCTTGCTGATGACGCTTCAGAATATTGATGACTTGGATTAACATGTTCTTGTTTAGAATTAGAGTTTGCTTTGCTTTAGTGCAGGTTCTGGTCATCAATCTTCAGTGCATGTTCTGATTGCTTCAGCGTGTAGCTCTTATGCTTATCTTCTGATGCTTCTATGGTCAGAACTTCTGCATACAAACAACATAATTTTTAGGGTGCATATTTGTTCTTTGTATTTGTCATTAGTTATTTTTATTTGTTATCATCAAAACTCTAACTAAGGGTTGTAGAATCAAACTATGTTCTAACATGTAGACTATGGGAACCTTTTAGAACCTTGTTCAGCAGGTGATAAACCATTAGTCCATACCTTATGGGTAGTACGTTTGACTTCATGCTCGTGACGTCAAACCTATGAACCCTCATATTTGTGATCTTGTATGTGATTACTGCGTCATGAATTCATGCATCCATGAACATTGCTTTAACCAAAATTTCAAGGAACCTAAGACTTCTGTTTGTAAACATCACAAGTTTTGTAATTATGGATTTTGGAAAGAGTACTCAGAAGTACAATGTCAAGAGTCCTGATTCAGAAGAATTGAGAAAGCATGAACCCTTGGTATCTATTCCTTATAATTTCAAGTTCCCCTAGCTGTCTTGAAGATGGATTTCTCCACGCCCTTGATCCAGTTCCTCAATTCTTTGTATCAGTGATTTATTTTACCGATTATCAGCAAAGTAGAAGAGAAGAGTGCGAGAGGATTTATTTTCCTTTGGAATTCCAAATTCAAGCTCAAGATGTTACAACACAGTGTTGGATCTTCTTTGGATGCAGTTCATTTGGACTTGAGGATTTAGCTTTCTCTTTCTTCCGTATAGGATTAGTGAAACTTTGTACTTCAAATGTAACCCTTCCAATATTAATGAAATGAATTTTTTCAGTTGTACCAATTGTGTCTTTTAATTTATGTTTTCAATTCATTTATAATATTCCAAAGTTCTTTGAAAACTTGGTTTTAAAACTTTTAAACAATCATTTTCATTGCATAGCATGCGTCATTCTCATTTTTGTCTTAATTTCGAGAGTTTCCTGGAGTCTTATCCTCTGCTCTTTGTATTCAGAAGTCAAGTTATCACGTCAGTGCAACACTCGTGCTAAGAGAAGATGGGAAATATTAAGCAAGAGATCTTTGAACTCCGCAAAAAAGGTAACTACTTTGAAGGCCGATATGGAGTATCTAACTGCTTTGGTTGAGACTTTGGTTGCTACCCAAGTCAATCCTTCTAGGATGGAAGAAGAGATGGCAAAGGTCTGCACAGAAACTCTAAAATCATTCTTTCATGAGAAGGTGATAGTCAATGCACCCAGTGATTTTCCTGGAAAGGTGAATATGGGACTGCTTCTAGAAGAGGATTTCCGAAAGGGATATTTATCTGAAGATGGTGGCTCAACTAGTAGTGTGAAGAAGTTTGATAATAACATTTCCAAGAAAAGAACCAGAAGAAGAAACCATCATCATCAGAATCAACATGTTTCTCCTGTCATCCCTATGTTCAATTGACCTCTTGTTGCTCTAGTTTGTCAATATAATCAGTAAGTTCCTGATCAAAGGAAAGCTCAGTTTGATCCAATTCCAATGAACTATACATAGTTTTTTCCTATCCTTATGCAGAAGAATTTGGTTCAAACTCGACCTCCACCGAAGATTCCTGAGAAGATGCCTTAGTACTACAAAGCTGATTTTTCATGTGCCTTTCATCAAGGAGCCCCTGGGCATAGTATCGAACATTGTTTTCCATTAAAAGCTGAAGTCCAGAAATTGGTCAGAAGTGGTATCTTATCATTTAAGGATATTAGTCTTAAGGTTCAAGTCAAATCTTTTCTGAAGAATAAACATGATTGAAGAATACCCTGAAGTTTAAGGATGATTAGCCTTCTCAGTTTATTAGCATTTTTTACTGATTTTCTCAATTGTAATTTTCATTGTTTATCATTGCATTGTTTGCAAGTAAGAACTTGTTTGCATTTGAATTATTATCTCAATACAACAAATATGTTTGTCTTGAAGAAACCCATTCGTTTCACTCGAATTTGTTTTCAACTTTAAATTGCTTTTTTGCATTATGATATCAACTTGTTACCTATTCTTTTGCCTAGGCAGAGATTGGAAGGAGGATGATGATATTAAAACAAAAATTTTCTGGTTGTTTGCTTTTGGATAAAACCCTGTTGACGATGTACAAGCATTGTTTCAAATCCTCAAACATGGGAGATATAAGGGAGTGAAACCCTCGTTAACCCTTTTGACACTTGAAGTAGGAGTTTATTTTCTGTTTAGAAAAAAACCCTTATTTTTAAACCCGAGGCAGGGTAGTGTTCAGTTAATCTGATTGAGCATTCAAAACTCATCTGGACTATGCATTTAAGGATACAACAATGGTTATCCTTCAAGAGGTTGAGGAAATTCAAAACCACAATGTTTAATCTTTGCATGTCATTAGTGTGCATCAAAATAAGACGATATCCCAATGGGTATCTCTCTCACATCAGAAGATTAACAGATGACGATACAACAATGGTTATCCTTCATTTACCCAGAAATAGGGCAGTCACAATTCTTCCAACAAGTCAAAAATGATTCGAAGTCACGCGACATTTTCAAACGGAAAGAAAAGGTAATATGAATAAAAAATGATAAAAAAAAGAAAGAGACAAAAAGCCCCGCTAAGTCGGAACTTTAAAAACAAGTCGCTTAGGAAAAAGTTATGGCATCCCGCTGGACTTCAGAGTTAAACTCAAAAGGAATTTGTCTAGGAAAAAGTTAGGGAAAGCAATGAAGAAATGGAAAGCCTGAAAGGCGAGAAAGGATTACAATATGAAAATCCTCAACAAAAAACAAAGTCGTGTGACAAGAAACCCGAAGGAAGAAAAAGTGAGTGACTGTCGTGTCCAAAGAATATCAGTGGTTCCTCAACCATCATAAATTCCTCTTGGGAGAAGAGTGCTCATTTTGGTTTAACTGAACTTAGGACTGGAGAACATCATGAAGGGGGTGGGCACCAAATAATTTTGAGCCTTAAAAACCATTTTTTAAAAACCGTGAACCAAGCCACGTTACAACCCTCAAAAGTCCTAATTGAAATAGGGTTTATTTCAAAACATACTTGAACGAGATAGCGTTTCCTGACTCCCATGAGTTTTTCTAAATTATTGTGATTGGTATCATATGCTTTTGTTATCTTCCATACAAAAAATCAATGTCGCATCCTGGCTAGTGATTCATTCACAAGGTTTTGCGACATATTTTCAAATAAAATCTTCAAGACTTACATAACTGTTACATTAGAATTATCATTCTTAGAATAAACATTTTCTGCTTATAAAACAACTGCTTGTTATCATGGAAGTTTACATTTGAGTATCAGTAAAGGGCGTGTTACGGAGAATAGTTGTTGAGCAAAGAGGATACAACATTCAGCCAATCTAGGGCAATTAGTCGAGATTTGACAAATCTCTAGAAGTCTTTTTGCCAGGCAGATTATTTTAAAAGCATACATCCAAGGGCAAGTTGTGAAAGTTACCTTGACCAGCACGGTAAACTTGGGACACCATATTTTTTTCCAAGGGCATCTCCAGATTTTGTCAAGATAGTTTCTATGTCTTCCCCAAGTCGAGAATCTTCCCTGAGCAAGATTATTTCTCGTGATCTGCTTTGTAGATGTGTGCCTGGCTTCCTCTGCAATTGTTGACCAGTTAGTGAGTTTCCTCTAGGTTGTGGTGTAGTGTTGGGTTTGTAATCCCATTTTCCCCAGTCAATTCTTGGTTCATATTTTCTCCACATTGTTATATAGTGTTGGGTTTGTTTGGTTTAGTACATTTATCCCATATTCCCCAGTCAGGTCTTGTTGCAGACTTCTCCAGCTGAGTGAGATTCTTTCCCCAGCCAGGTAGTGATCAAACAGAGGTTAAAAAAAATCTATGAAGCCTTTTATCATTTGATGGAGTTCTTTCTCCCTTTGTGTATTAAGAATTGATTTGGAATCTCTTGTAGAGCATTTCTCCCTTCAGTTACGACATTATTGTTGTTATGTGCTCCACAAGTAGCTAGACAAGGGCAGTATATTTTCTAAGAGGTGTTGAGGCAACTGTCAACTTTTTGGGTTTTATCTCACCAAGTTTTGGGTTTGATTTAAAATACCCATAATTTTGACTTCTTGCAATGATGTTAACTTTTTGATTCCCCAAAAGATATCTCGGGATCACTCTTGCTGATATGCGCATGCACCTCTTGTGTTTCTTACCTCAGATATTTGGAGTTCATACCAATTGATATATGGAGCAATGTTAGGCCTATAATCCCATATTCTCCAGTCAAGTCTTGATTCAGCTCTTCTCCAAGTTGATTATTTAGTTTCGGGTTTGCGTGGTTTGAAACCTCTATCCCAGATTCCCCAGTGAGGTCTTCGCTCATTTGACGTAAGTTCTTTCTCCCTTTGTGTGTTGAGGTAGAATCATTTGCAAAGCATCACTCTTTATAATGATGACATTATTGTTGTTGTTTGTTTCCCAGGCAACTAGATAAGGGCAATATCTTTTCTAAGAAGCGGAGGAACAACTGTCAACTTTTTGGGTTTTCTCTCGCCAAATGCTAAGTTTGATTTAAAATCCCCATAATTATGACTTCTTGCTGTATTGTTTAACTTCTTAGATCCCCCATGTGAAGCTGAGATAATGTTTCTCTCTGAAAGTTATTATCCGCATGTGGTTTCATAGTTTCTCCCTAGATAAGTTTGTGTGATCATCACTCTTGATATTAAAGAATGTATTTTGGGCTTCACTAGATGATATGGTGTTGAACTCCCTGATGAAGTCAGCACAAGATCCCCAATTGATGTCTCTACGATGTGGTTTTCATCTTTCCTAGTGAAGTCAGTATTATAATCTCAAGTGGAAGTCTAGACGATGAGACATTATGTTCCTTATTGAAGTCTGTGTGATATTCCCCGGTGAAGCCTAGAGGAGGATGTTATATCCCTGTATCTGTATTGACTTATTGTTATGATTTGATTATTTTCAGATTATGTTTCTTCCCAGTGGAGCTAAGCCATGAAATAGGAATTTGATTCCTCAGTTGTTGCTTACTTTCTTATGAAATTTTCATCCTGAATGTGATTTAGCCGAGTGTTGATTTTATCCAAGTTGATTTTGTCTAAGTTATTCCCAGTGTTGTATGTCTTGTCAGCATATACATGATAACATTCATACATTCATACATACATCATGCATAGATGACTTTAAAATTCATTGCTCATTTGCATTCATTGTTATTTTTGTTGGCATATTACCCTATTTTACAGTGTTATGTTACCCTCTCTCCGATAGAGTGTCAACCTTAAGCAAAAAGTGTATATTCTTTCAATTTTCCCACTGAGTTACCCCTCGTGGAATAATTTTGCTCCAGCCTTCCTATTCATCTCATTGTCTGGTTAGCTCCGTGTTTCCCTTTTGAGTTTATTTCTCACCAGGTGCTATCTTGGTTGACTGTTTCACTCCAGTTTATTTCTAGCTTAAATCGGTGGTCCTCGACAACATTATTATTCTGGTTTTCATAGGCTCTGAACCCTGAATTAAGGGTGTGCATTTATTTTGCACAAGAAGGCTTTATCTCCTCAGCATGAATATATTGGAATTTCCCCATAGAAGTCATATTTCTTTGTCCAACAGGTTTCTTATAACGGCAAGTGGAGGACTCTTTATTTGAGCAACCTGTTCTTCCCCAGTAAGTATGTTAGTTCCCAGTGAAGATTATTTGTTACTCCAATGAATGGTAGTCTCATCATTATAGGAGATAGTTCGTTGCTGAGATTTATTACTCTGACGAATGGTAGTCTCGTCATTATGGGAGATAGTTTGTTATTGAGAATTGTTACTCAAATGAATGGTAGTCTCGTCAATAGGGGAGATAGTTCGTTGTTGAGATTTGTTACTCTGATGAATGGTAGTCTCGTCATTATGGGAGATAGTTCGTTGTTGAGATTTATTACTTCGATGAATGGTAGTCTCGTCATTAAGGGAGATAGTTCGTTGTTGAGATTTATTACTCTGATGAATGGTAGTCTCGTCATTATGGGAGATAGTTCGTTGTTGAGATTTGTTACTCCGATGAATGTTAGTCCCGTCATTATGGGAGATAGTTCGTTGTTGAGATGTGTTACTCCTATGAATGGTAGTCTCGTCATTATGGAAGACAGTTCGTTGTTGAGATTTGTTACTCCGATGAATGATAGTCTCATCATTATGGGAGATAGTTTGTTAATGATATTTGTTACTCTGATGAATGGTAGTCTCTTCATTAAGGGAGACAGTTCATCATCGAGATTCACTATACTCTAAAGAGTTCACATGATTCCAGTCATAAGTATTGATGCTAGTCATTTGTTACCTACCATAATATCGATATTTATCGGTATTATCTTACCATTTCTTTTTGCATCTTCCAGGGTGCTAATCTCCTATTTCCTATGAGCCGACTTCACATTTTTGCTATCTTCTGTGAGTGGGTAGTTCGCAGTTATCTGTTGATCATTGTTATTCATTACTCTTTCCTCAATATTTGAATTGATGATGCTTTATCTCCTACTTGGGTTTACCCCAATAGAGTCTAGTCTTCTGTTCACCAGTGATTTATTTTCCTGGTCATACTTTCTTTTGATCCTTTATTATATTTTCTGCTTATCCATTGATGTCCTATGTCACCTTTAGATTTGTTTGTTTGCAGGCACAATCATAAGCATTTCATGGCATCTTAGGGCCAAAAATAGGGCTTGTTTTATATTTAAGTATCTTCAATCGCGTTGACACAAAGATTTTAACCTTCATATCTCCAGATAGAAGACACTTAAATAAGGGCAGCTGTTGTACCCCAATTTTTGCCCCTAAGATCCCTATATAATTTCATACCATCAATACACTGAGATCGTGCATTAGGGTTTGGATATTTTTTTTCTGTTTCTTATCTTTAAGTTTTCTCTTGAGGGATTTCCAAGCACCCTAATTATGTATCTTGTATATATGTGTTTTATATTGTACTGACCTCTAACCAAAATCCAAAAAAATATGCCTTGTTTATTTTATTTCTTATAAGACAGGGTTTCCGATCAAGAAATTTAGGTGATGGTTCTCCGATTAGGGTTGTGGTTTGTTCAGAACAAATATGGTTCCCAAAATCCTATGTTTCAGATTGGTGATCTATAATTTTAAGTCATGTTATCCTCAAGCTTCAGATAGCATGGTTAAGGCGAGTTTGGTGGCTTAATTCTCAAGACTCTTCAAGATAAGTTCATGTGTTTATTTCCATACCTTCTTCGATGAGTAATCTCAAGTTCTGACAAGTGTGAGCATGACTTGATCAAGATTTCATTATCTCAAGTCCATATGTGTTTAAGAGTGCCTTGGGTTATGGAAAAAGATCTAGTTCACGAGTTGATTCGAAGTTGTCGGGCCAAAAGTCAACATTTGCAAGTCTGAGGTCAAATGATCGTAACTTTTCATTATTCAATATTTTTGAGCGATTCTTTGAGCATATGAATCTCTTTGGCATTATCTCTAACTTCTCTTTACAAATCAAGAGTTGATTATGTGTAGGGGACCATCAAAAGTTTGAGTACATTAGAGGTCGTTTTGAAGATTTTGGCCTATTTACAACTGACTTTTGTCCAATTTTCAAAGATCATAATTCTTTCAATCTTCATCATTTCAGGTTAATTCATTTTGCACGATACACTTCAAGATGTTATCTGGAAGTTTTCTTCGGGGATCGAAAGCGAATTGAGCTTAGAAAGCCATGGAATCTATTGAAAAATTTTATAGGTCATTTTTTGGGCTTAAAAGTTTCTTAATCATTTGATTTGCAATATATGTGGCCATACTTTCTTCTTCAAAAGATTATTCTTATGGTCATTCAAGTCAAGAGCTATGATATAAAATTTTGAGTTTAAAAATTCATTGATTGTTTGTTGCTTAAGATACGAATAATTTGTGTTGAAGCATTAACAATTATTGAATTAAAATTGAATTTTCGATCAAAATTCCTAAGGCAATTGGTTCATGATGTTCTCAAAATAAAAATCCTAAGTCTAATTGTTTCAAATGGAAAGATTCATTTATTTGAATTTATGTCACTTAGAACTTAAAGATTTTTGTACCAAGAATTCAAAAGTTCAAAAGATGGAAGGAAAGTTTCTTTAATCTCCATCACTTGAAGCAAGATTTACAAGAGTATTCCAATCTCCATCATATCACAAGAATATCTCAAGTTTCCTATCTATGCCACACAAACCAATTCAAGAGTTCCTTTGGCCAAAATTTTCAAGACAAATCATTCAAGCCTAAATTACAAGTATATTTTATTCATCATCCCTTAAAACTTCTCTCATGGTTCATTCAAAATCCATAAACAAATTCTTCAAGTTGTAATTATGATTTACCAAATACAAGAATGTTGAAGTTGCTTACAAGCTTCCAATTACAAAAAAGGATGTTACAAGTTTATACTACTTGAATTCAAGAATTTCAAAATTCCTATGGCCTAATAGATGCAGAGTTTTCCTTAACTACAAGAGAGTTTCTCCAAACTTCAAGTTGGCATCTCCTTTCAAACTTTATGTTAAGCCACAAATTCCTCTTCTTCTTGTCTTGCCCTCCTCATCATTGTTCCCACACATGAAATAAAGAAAGAAGAAGTGATTAGAACAAGAAACACAACTCGATCATCAACAAAAATTTACAAAGAAAGGTCTCTTTTCAATTTCATCATTAGGGTTGTGAAGGGAATCAAAATTGAGGGTTATTTAGTCATGAATCGTAAAACCTAACAACCAAAGCCTTATAAACAGTTTTGTTTCACATAATCAGAGTTTCAATAATTCAATCATGGGCCTAATTATGTCTACTGCAAATCACAAACGAATTTGGTTCTTAATAGAGTTTGAAAAAGAAATTTTCTACACAAATACGAGTTCAGAAACAGTATCAAAGCATCCAGTAGAAAGAAACAAGTAAGGAATCACAACAGCCCAACCCAACATTCAAAGCCTCATATTTGTTCATTTCAAAATCAGAATTACAAATCATAGGCCTAACTCCTACTACAAATCACAAACATATGTAGTTCACAGTAAGACAAAATCAAAGAGGAAAAGTTACTGCAAACTCAGTAAAAGGCCACAAAATCACTTTTATAGTTTGCAGCAAAAACAAAGTTAGAAATCAGATTTCAAGCCCAACAAGCAAGTCAGTACAACAAACAGGTTTTTATCCACAAAAGAAATAACAAAGTAGCAAATCAGAAGCCCAATACAGAATTCAAACAAAGCCTGTTAACAAATCACAAGTTCCAATCAAAAACACCTTAACTCTGATCAGGCTATATAAACATTTAATTGGTACAAATTTAAGGGGACTATTCACAAAATATCAGAAATAGAAGCTGCGCAAAACATCAAAAACCCTTGGTTTTTCATCCTTTTCCTATCTACAAACCCTTCAAAAATTGCAAGTTTTGATTATAGAGAAAGAGAAGAGAAAAAGTTTGCAAGAAGAGATAAGAGTGATCTCACCCAAAAGAGGTTGAAAATCGCAACCACCACACCGAAACACCTCCTCAGACCACTGTTCCTCTTCATTCTTCCTCCAAAAGGTTGATTAATCTTCTTCTGAATACTATTCCACCCTCTAATTTCCATTTCTGTGTTGATCTGTTCGAGTTTGGGACAAAATAGTTTCAAACTTCCTCTATAGATCTAGGATTTTGGGTGTCTTTTTGTGTAAAACTAACTTGATTTCCGTAATAAGGGTGACTAACTGAACTGAAAAATGTAAAAAAAATCATGTTCTGAGCAACTCATGGTGGCGCCGCCGCGAGCCCTCGCCAGCGACCACCGTGAGTCCGTCTCTGACCGCCTCTGTTCTTCTTTAGCCGCCGCGAACAATCTTATTTTCATAAGTTTCATTATTTGGTTTTTATTTGGTTTGTATAGAAAAAGATGAAGAAGGTGTAGAGAGAGAGAGAGGAGTACATTTTGAAAAATTGAAAATAATTAATGTTGTTTATTTTGGAAACGTAAACAACATTGTTTACTGAATTTTTTTGTCTCTTCCTCTCCTTTCCCCGAGATTCATGCCAGGCATCCATGGGAGGATAAGTGGTCCCTCTAACACTTGTCCTCGTCTGAGAAGATGATAGATTTTTGATTCTCTGCGCCTATATAAATTATACTTATCATGTACTACAGATCTTGACCTTCTAATGCAATTACTGCACTGAAGTTGACTAGATCAGATGGCTGGGATTTATTCTGGTTTACTTTCTTTAATTTTAATTCATTTTATCTTCTAAAATTCATAATAAATTCATTTTTCTTCCGAAAATTCTAAAAAATTTATATAAATAATTTTCTTTGTTCCTGACTTTCTAATTTTTTTTAGAATTTTATTTTTATTTTTACTATTTTTAATCATTTTTCATTTTCTTGATTGGTTTTAAATAGTTTAAAAATACTTTTCTGTTTTAAAAAATTACCAAAAAATTTGTGAAAATACTTGAGATCATTTCTGACTTTTATATGGCCTCTTTTAATTCTTATTTGATATTTTGAATATAGATTGCTATTTGCCTTTTATTTTCATTTTAAAAACAATTTAAAAATCATTTTCTCATTCTATCTTGCTTATTAAATGTAATTTTACTTTTGTATATATTCTGGATGATCTTGAACTATGAGATTTTTAACCATGAGCTTCATTAACATCATTGGATCTTGGTTGTATAGTTTAACTCCACCAAAATGGATGAATAATTTTAATGATAACTTGATTAAATTCTTTATTTCAAATGTGAAATTTAATTCTTATCCCCTCTGTAACACGATGGCAGAACTGACTTGGGTGTTTTGCGTTTTATTATAAATATTGCGGTTAGCAAGAGGCACCATCGATTTTTCTTTTATCTAATGAAAGAAAGGGTGAAAAGAACAGGAAAGACCTTTTGAGACATTTTCTTGAGTTCGGGGGGTAGGTTATGAAAAGGGAAGGTGCTAGCACCATTTTCATCCGTAGTTATCTACGGGCTCTTAGTTGCTTGCTAGATCACTTGAAAAATGCTTTGTTTGAAAATGTGTTTTGTGATGGGTGCAAGTTTGAAAATATTTTGAAAACACCTTTTTTCTGACAAACTTTGTAATGATTCTCGTCTCTATAAGAATGTATACAAAGTGTTGGTTTTGAAAATAGTTCAAAGAGATGTTTGTTTTTGAATATTTTTTAAAAGTGTAAGTGTGGAAATGGTTTTAATTTGTGAGCAAGCAACTACGAGTGTCCTACCTACTCAAAAGGTCTTTATTGGTAAGAAGCCTCATCATTGGATGTGAAGGGACAGGCGCGAGTCAATCGTACAGTCATCGAAGGCAACTTGTGAGACATTTTAGCAATTTTTCGTAAGGGACTAGATCGTTTACCGAAGGCAACATCGAGGGACATCGAGGGACTATGATCTTTTTTTTTATCGAAGGGTCTTTGCTAAAGCATCCCATATTCGAGGGACATGATTGTTTTTCTGAGAAAATAAGCGAGGTTACCCTAAAAGTGTGTGTGTGAAAACCTTGTTTGATTCAAGTAAAATTGTCTTTGATTAGGGTTGTCTAGCGGTTGATTTTAAATCTTGCCATACACGCCTAATTACTATACAGTATAACAAAAAACAATAAATTGCAGAAATTAAAATTCTACGTTATTACAGAGCTTTCGAGAATGGGGAGTACAAATTTACAAATAGGGATGGATCGAATCGTCAATGTGATTAAAAGTCTAAATAGGCAATCAATACAACCAAATCGAATTGAACAATTAATTAAAACTACAACAATCTATGAAGTAAAAATTAATTAACAAAGTATGGGGATAAAAAATCATGGTATTTTTTGTTTTTGAGGAAATTTAAAAAAAAAGACAAATAAAATTCTATTCTATTATTTTTTGAGAGTTCGTTTATCATGAAGAAAATAAAACAAATTAGAAGAAATTAACTAAAAATAAAAAAAATAGAATAAAGCGTTAACTAACAAAATTGATTTATACTTCTTTAAAATTTTTAAAACAAAACTAAGAATAAACAATCATTCAGTTATATATATATATATATATATATATATATATATATATATATATATATATATATATATATATATATATATATATATATATATATATATATATATATATATATATATATATATATATATATATATATATATATATATATATATATATATATATATATATATATATATATATATATATATATATATATATATATATATATATATATATATATATATATATATATATATATAACTTGAATTTAAAACCTAAACTAAAAAAGAAAATTCTAAGTTTATCAAAAAGGTTAAAATTTATAAAAAAACTTCTAAATTAAATCTAAATTAAACTTAACTCTAAGGATTACTATTTAAAGCTAAAGCAATATAATTCTTAAATTACTAAATTATATCTAAACTAGTTAAAATATAAACCATGTTAATTATGAAATGACTAATTTGAATCTAATTATATTGGTAATAAAAACAAGATGAAACAGAAAATGAGGGTATGGACTACAAATTTCGGATTTGGGCTAGAAGGAAAGCAAGCTGAGCCCAAGAAGTTTTTTTTAATTAATTTTCCTGTCTAACAAAAGAATGAAGAAAAAGATAGGAAACAGTTAAAAATGAACAAAATGTCCCAGGGGGTCTCGAACCTGGGACTTCTACTTCCAAACATCAACACCTTAACCACTACATCACTCGACCCTTCATTTATTTCTATGTATTTGTTAATACAAAAGTGAAAAAACTTTGAAATGGGCTGGGCCAAAAGATAGACCCAAAACCGGTTTGGGAAAGAGACAAAGAAGACTTTGATAAACCCTAAAGGAGGGTGCCGCGGCTAGGAGTTTATGGGGAAGAGAAAGTCAGCTTAATTATTACAAATATTATTGGGAAAGCCCAAGGATTAAACATTATTATTAAGCTTATGATGTACCGTGAAAATAGAAAATAAACACTCCCTCTCCCTACATTGAAAACTTCATCTTCTTCCCCTTCTCTAACCCTGTTCATCTTCTACTCCTTCTCTAACGATTCTTCTCTTGCTTTGCTAAACCGAATACTCCCTCTCTCTCTTACTTCCGTGTTTGTAACAAATGAACAACAACAAACTCTTTCTACCTCTCTCGCGAATACTCTCAACACGCATTCTCTATTTTGTTCCATTTTCTCTTCTGTTCTTTTAGTTCGGTATGACATTGATACTCACATGCAGATTTACAAACAAAATAGCAAGTATCACCTACTTGTGATTCTGATATGGTGATGTGCTTCCGAGGTGATATGTTTATGTGAATGGTGTTGAGGGAGACGCTCGCGGTGGACTCCGTCGCGATGGTGTGTGGTGGCCGGCCGAACTGAATCAGGGGAGTTAACCTCTCATTTTTATTTTTTTTCTCTCTGTTTTGAATATAAGTGGTTGTGTTTCTGAAGGGTTTGTTTAGAGAAAATGATGAGGTAAACTAGGGTTTTGGGATTGATGTTTATATGCTTGCTGTGGTCTTTTTTTTTGTTTGTGATGACAGTGATTCGAAAATGGTGAATATTGTTGAAGTTTTTCTATTTGGAAAAATGATGATGATGATTTATGGGTTGGCTCTTTGATGCGGTTTTTTGTTGTTGCAATATTTTTTCATTTTGCTGGCTCTTGTTCTGTTATTGGTATGCTGTGATATTTCTTGTTGTATATTTTTTTTCTCTTCTCCCCCTCTGGCGCTTGTGTCTGTTGTTGGTATTATATTGAGATCAGGGGTGGAATTAGAGGGAATTGGTGAAATTTGAAGATATGTGGTAGGCTGACTTTGAACATATTGGGATGCAGGCTTTAGGTTTCCTATTTTGGTGCAAATTTTGGCCTGTTTTATTTGGTGTTTGTGTGCAGGTTGGACAGAGTTTTGGGCAGCAAAGTTTGCATTGGTTTTGGTTAGGTGATATCTTTCTAATCCCTATCTCTTTTTCTCTTTATCTTTTCGTGATGCAAAACTATTGTGCTTTTTACACAATTTCTGAAGAGTTTGCATATTTTAGGAAAATGATGATATATTGGAGGTTTTGTGAGCTAGCTTGCTGACTGTTGTTTCTTTTGAATTATTGTTATTATTGCTGCTTTTTTTGTTGGTTTATAGGCAGTTTGCAGCTGCTATTATTTCCTTTTTTCTTGTTATTTTGCAGCTTGAAGCTGCTGTTACATTTGTTGCTGCTTGGCAGCTGCTGTGTGTTGTTTTAGACTGCTTGCTGGTTTTGTAGTCTTGGCTTGTTGCGCTTGTTGTTGTTATTTTTCTTGTGCTGCATTTTGGATTGCAGCTGCTGCCTACTGTTTTGTATTTTCTTGCAGCTACTGCCCGCTGTTACTTGTATATTTTCTCTTTTGAGCTTGCTTTTGCAATTTGTTTTGTTGTATAGCAGTTTAAAAATATTTGCACATTTCATTTCCCTTTTGTGAAACAAAACCCACACCTTTTGTGATTTGCAAAAGTAGGAGGAGATAGCCCATGCTAAAAATAAACCCCTTTTAAATTCTGATTCCAAATGCAAACCCTAATGATGAGCTTTCTTATTTAACAAATAATTGTTTGGAATTTTTCACATGTTGATTATTGCTAACTTTCTCCTTTTTCTTATTTCATGAACACGAGAATTGGACGATCGAGGCAAGGTTAAAAGACAAAGAGGCCATGGCAAGGAGTGGATTGAAGATGAAGCAAAGAGATTTGAAGAAACAAGCACTTATCTCTTTTTTTGTAAACAACAATTGTAACTTGTGATTCAACTTGTATTTTGCCTTGTAATCCCTTTTGCAAATTGTCCAAAAATGTAACTTGAACAGAAAACTTGAGTCAATTTTTATGAATGATAAATTTATTGTATGGAAATCAAACAAACTCTTGAATCTTGATTGAAAATAACAATTTCCACTTGAATGGTTTGAATAATACTCCTCACTTTGTAACTTGAAATTTAAGAAACCAAACATGACCTTAGTAACTTGTATCTCAAGTAACCATGCACCTTGTCTTTCAATTCCCAATCTTCATATCATGTCCAAACCCAACTTGCACTATCAATGAGAACTGTAACTTCAATGTCCAAACCACAAGTAACTTGTAACTGAAGCAACAAAACATGCCTTGATCATCATGAACCTTCAACCTTATTTCTTATGCCTAAATTTCGCATTCGTCAACTTAAACTTCAAACTCTCGACTCGGCAACTTAGAGATCTTAAGAAGAAAACTTGAAGTGCGAGGAGATGAAATCCCTAACCAAATGTACTTGACCTTGAGTTATCCTTGAGGATACATGAAGAACCATGAAGATCACTTGAAACCTCGAAAACTCAATTTTTCTTGAGAAATACCCAAACCCTAGTTGCTGACTCAATGCCTAGGAAGAGAATCTGTCTGATCAAACCCTAAGCCCCTTTGAGTATTTGAGAAATCCTAGGATAGCATCTTGAAATAAAAATGGGAGGGAAAATTTTGGGGTACAACAGCTGCCCCTGTTCAATCTTCTTAAACTTGAAAAATGAGATTGGCTTGTTTGTCGTTCGTAGCTTGAAAGTGGAAGATGATTGAACACTAGAGTGCCCAGAAATTTACACTCGCTTGTGCATGAAGTAATGCCTTAGATTTATTGCATCGGGAATGGGCTTATAAATTCCATTTGGAGAGTGATGGAATATTGTCGGAGATGGGCTTATGGATGCCATTCAGAAGTGGTTGAGAATAATCGGAGATGGGCTTATAGATGCCATCCAGAAGTGACTGTTGATGGAGATTGGAAGAAGTATCAGGGTAAATCTTCAGTCGCTTTATACCGAAACAACAAATGTCTGTATTTGTTTTTTTGTCTGGATAAGAATCAAAAAAATCTTAGGGTCGATTTGACTGAAACAGAGAAAATGTCTACCAGAACAGAATCAAGATAAATCATCAGTTGATTTAAACTGAACCAACAAAAGTTTTGAAGGAAGCATTTGTCATGTAGATAATCTCTCTGTCTTGTTTCGAGAATTGATCTATAATCGGGTTGTTGGTAAACCCGTCCCGTTTCGGGAGTTCTTACCATTTGTAATAAAGATAGTCGGCCTGTCCTGTTTCAGGAATTGATCTTTATCTGTCCAAAGAAAGATAGTTTCCCTATCTTGTTTCGAGAGTTAATCTTCAATCTGCTCATGTAGATAGTTATCCTGTCTTGTTTCAGGTATTGATTTATAATCAGTTATTCACAGATAGTTATCCTGTCTTATTTCAGGTATTAATCCAAAACCTACTTTTTGTTGGTCGTAGAGATAGTTGCCCTAGCTTGTTTCAGGAATTAATCTCTGACCTATTTGAGCAAGAAAGATAGTTTCCCTGACTTGTATCGGGAGTTAATCTTCAATTTGCTCATGCAAATACTTGTCCTGTCTTGTTTCAAGTATTAATCTACAATCCGTTGTTCATAGATAATTGTCCTGTCTTGTTTCAGGTATTAATCTGGAACCCGCTTTTAGTTGGTCACAGAGATAGTTTCTGTGGCTTGTTTTAGGAATTAAACTCTGACCTATTTGAGAAATAAAGATAGTTTCCCCGTCTTATTTCAGGAGTTAATCTTCAATTTGCTCATGTAGATAGTTATCTTGTCTTGTTTCAGGTATTAATCTACAATCAATTGTTCGCGGATGGTTGTCCTGTCTTGCTTCAGGTATTAATCTGGAACCCACTTTTTGTTGGTCGTAGAGATATTTGCCCTGGCTTGTTTCAGGAATTAATCTCTGACCTATTTCAGAAAGAAAGATAGTTTCCCCGTCTTGTTTCGGGAGTTAATCTTCAATTTGCTCATGCATATAGTTCTCATGTCTTGTTTCAGGTATTAATCTACAATCAGTTATTTACAGATGGTTATCCTGTCTTATTTCAGGTATTAATCTATAACCCAATTTTTGTTTGTCTAGAGATAGTTTCCCTGACTTGTTTCAGGAATTAATCTCTTACCTATTTGAGAAAGAAAGATAGTTTCCCCGTCTTATTTTGGGAGTTAATATTTAATTTTCTCATGCAGATAGTTGTCCTCTCTTCTTTCAGGTATTAATCTACAACCAATTGTTCATAGATAGTTGTCCTGTCTTGTTTCAGGTATCAATTTGGAACCCTCTTTTGTTGGACGTTGAGATAGTTTCCCTGGCTTGTTTCAGGAATTAATCTCTGACCTATTTGAGAAATGTTGGTGGTATTTGCCTATTGATAACAAAAGAGGTCTTTTGTTCGCCTGTCTTTAACTGGAAGAAGTAAATCTATCCAAAAGAGGACTGTTGATTGCCTATTATTAACTGGAAGAGTTGAATTTATCAAGAAGGGGACTTTTGATTGCCTATTATTAACTTGAAGAGGTGAATTTATCCAGAAGAGGACTTTTGTTTTGTTGATTGACTTTTCCAACAAAGAAGATGGTTAGTTGCATGCAGATGTGTGCATGGCTTGATGATATTCTCAAAATAAATGAGATTATACTGTATGCATCTATCATGTATGTAATATGATGTATGAATGTGAAATATTACTGAAATGTATCTTTTTCAGTAAATCCTTGACAAATGCTGGGGAGTCTTTAATTTCCAGACTGCTGTTGAAGAGTATGTGTGTCTTCAAACTTTGTTTAGGGTGTTTCTGCCGGGGGGATTCCTGTTTTGTTGTTTGAGGAAAACTCCGCTGGGGATTTGAGGGAAACTCTAGAGAGTGTTGATTTCTTCTTGGGAACTAGAGTTCAGAATTTCGGTTGTCCATTGCTCTACTGGGAATTTGAATGTTAGCTGTTATCTGGTTGAAATCCAGGCTTGGAAACAACTTGCTGGGGATAATAAAGCTAACTATTATCTGGTAAGAATCCAAGCTTTGTAGCAACTCACTGGGGATAGTGACGAACTCTACTGGGGAAGAGGGGTTTAACTAGTGATTTATAGGAGTTAAACTGTTATCAGGTCGGGTCCAGGCTTCAGTAACTTGAAATTGAGATTCACTGTTATCTAGTCGAGTCCAGGCTTCAGCAATTTGATCTTGAGGTTAACTGGTATCTGGTCGGGTCCAGGTTTCAGCAACCCAGACTATTATCTGGTCGGGTCCAGTCTTCATAGTAATTCATTCTTAGAGAGATGAAGTTGAACTAGTATCTGGTCGGATCCAGGCTTTGTACTAACTTTCTTGAAAGAGATGAAGTTGAACTAGTATCTGGTCGGGCCCAAGCTTCATAGTAACTTTCTTTGAAGGGAAAATGAGTCAATTGCTATCTGGTCAGATTCCAGGTTTCACAACAACTTCGGGAATAGTAACGATTCCTTTGGGGATTGAAATGGATTTACCGGGGGGTTACTGGGGGTTAAGGGGTTTCTCCTATTGATTTGTAATAGTTCGAGAGGCAAACTTGAGCTGGAGAATTTGTAGCCTTGTTGGAGAAATAAACCCTGTTGAAGAGAATATTTGACGATCTGCAGGGGAGATAAATTCTTTAGACATAAACTCCATAAGGTTTCCAACTTAGTTAAGACCAACTCAGCTGGTGAATGTCAGAATAATTCCAAGCCTCAATTGTATCTGAGGAGTTATTGAACGAGTATCAGAATGACATCCATATCTGGATTGTATCTGAACTTTATCTGTAGGAGAGTCTGGAATAAATGTCAGAAATAATATGTATTTAGACTGCATCTGCATTATATCTAGAAGAGGCATTTGAATAAGTATCATAATGGATTCTTGTCTTGATTGTATTCGTACTGTATCTGTAAGAGAATCTATAATGAGTACCAAAATGAATCTGCATGTAGATTGTGTCTGAACTGTATCTAAGGAGATGGCAAACTGTTGGCAATCTCTCTCTGTTTGGGAACTAGTGTGATGTGTGCGTTTGTTGGGAGAAGATCAAAACTACTCTGTTTGTTGGTGAGTTTGACAATGTCATCGGCTAGAGGATTCCCCACTTTTGTTTAAAGATGCTTCTGCACTTGTCAGGGATAGCCTTGTGACTCTGACGACTTCACAGGGGATCACCTTATGAAGGGTACTTTGTGGGGATTTGTCACTGTCCATAGTAGGAAGTGTTGTAGTACTACAAAAAAATGTTTGCTTGGTCACACACGACCCTTTATATGTGGGAGCCCGTTTCCCCCTAGAGTTAATCTGGTGCACTTCGACGTTTGAGATTTTGATCACATTTCCGATAATGTTGAACTTCCTATGGATATTTTCTAAGACTGATGTGGAAGAAATAGAAGACATGATACTGACACCATCTGATACTACCGACACAGACAAGCAATTTGGTGGTACCCAAGATCTTTGGTCAAGTCTCATAATTTTCTAAGAATTGTCATGGAAGAATCCGAAGACATGATACTGACACCATCTGATACTACTGGCACAAACAAACAATTTGGTGGTACCCGAGATCTTTGGTCAAGTCTCAGATTTTTTCTAAGAATTATCATGGAAGAATTCAAAGACATGATACTGACACCATCTGATACTACTGGAACAGACAACCAATTTGGTGGTACCCAAGATCTTTGGTCAAGTCTTAGAATTTTCTAAGAACTATCATGGAAGGATCCGAAGACATGATACTGACATCATCTAATACTACTGGCACATACAACAATTCGATGGTATCCAAGATCTTTGGTCAAGTCTTAGAATTTTTAGGAACTGTCATGGAAGGATCTGAAGACATGATACTGACACCATCTGATACTACTAGAACAAACAAACAATTTGGTGGTACTGGAAGTCTTCATAGTGGATTTATAACATTTCCCCTTGAGTGATTCAGATGGATATTTGCCCCTAGTTATTCAACATTTCTTTGAGATTCTTTGAATCTCGACTTGACTGCCCCAGATGTGTTGGACAATGGTCATGCTGTGCCTCTTGATTATGAGATATTTGTCATTGGAAGCGTATTTCCATTTGAAGTGATTCTGTTTATTGAGAGAGTTTTCGTTCACTGGATATCTGTCGTGCGGATTTCTCTGTTATCAAACAATTAGCCATATGAAAACAGTGGTATTTAAATAATACAAAGTTTACGTCTGTCTTGAGATTTATTTTTTGAAAAATGCACTTTTAAAGAGCAACGGAAATTTGTAATAATATGAATTCAACTCGGGATCTATAGTAAATCTTATAGGAGTCAGGATACCTTCTATAACAAAATGCTTTCGAACCAACCTATGCTTCAATTAGGGCTTTTAAGGGGTTGTAACGTGACCTGGTTCACGTTTTTAAGAAACAAAGGATAAGGCTCAAAGTTTATTTGTACCCACCCATTCTTCATAATGTTCTACAGTCCTAAACTCAGTTAATTGTGCGTTTGGATTCCAATTGAGTCTTGAAATGGTTTTTAAGTGATGGTTCAGAAACTGGAAGTTTATTTGAGGAGGAAGTCATTTTTGCAACATTTTTCTATTGTTGAGAATTTGTAATGACCTCCTTTTTTTATTTATTTTCCCTACTTTTTACCTAACTGTTTTTTTTTGTTTTGAGACTACAGTCAGCGGTATGCCCCAATTTTGTTTTTTCTTAAGTCTCCTTCAGAGGTTTTGACTCAGTGGGCTTTTCTTTTGAGAGATAATGACTGCTTATTTCAATGGGAACCATCAATATGAAGAAAACTTTTACCGGCAAGAAGGAAACCAATTCCGTGTATAGGTCAACGGGACATGTCAAAAAGGACCACCATCAATCTGTCAATGCTCTTTTGATTTCCAATCCACCCTCTACTCAAAGACAACCGCAACAAGCCAACCATCAAAGACCTGAGGTTACAAGAACACAATTCACAAGGCTTAATATGTCGTTATCTCAAGCCTTACAACACCTGTTGAAGGCTAACTTGGTAACATTGCGTGATCCACAATCAAATCCCAATGTTTCATCACCAAAGTACAATCTTAACGCCAAATGTGCTTATCACTCCAATAGCCCCGGGCATGACACTGATCAGTGTTGGGCTTTGAAATGCAAGATTCAAGACTCTATAGACAACACGACCATTGAGTTTGATCCACCTACAACCCGAGTGTAATCACTGCACCAATTCCAAATCATGGCAAAGGTGTCAATGCAGTTGAAGACACTGCTTTTGTTTCCTCTATTGAAGACTTGACTACTCCACTGACCATTTTTAAAGAAAATTTGTTAAGATCTGGGGTTTTCCCTAGTTGTTTAAAAGCTATAATTGATGTACTCTACAAAATAATGGATGTGAATGGCTGAAAAAAGTGTTCAACGCCTAATAGATAGTCATGAGATCCTATTTAAAAGAACTCTGGCCATAAAAAGTTTGACTGAAGAAATTAAAGACATATCAATCATCACCATATCCAACAAACCTATTATGATCTCTTGAAAAGGTCCTATTAGGATTTCTAACGAACCAACGATTTCCCCCTTGATAATTACTGCACCATGGGCCAATTCCTTTTCTTCTGATAAGGCATTACCTTGGAATTATGGCGCCGAAGTATACTACCATGGAATTAAGCAAGACTCGTGGATTAATGAAGACAATACTAATGACATTACCAACATTACTGGCTCTAGCAAGGTGACAAGGACAGGGAGAATCTTCTCTCATGACAATTCACCTCCAACCACTACAACTACACCTGTTCGAATTACTGTTGACAAACCTAGTACTGACGCTAGGGGCAAATAAAAGATGATTGAGCCTGCCAGGATGGAGACACCTACCAAAGACATTACTACTGAGGAACCCTATGATATACCCCAATTTTTCCCCTAAGATCCCTTCATCATACCATGTTGATTCAATCATAACAAGATCACATTAGGGCTTTTGGTTCTCCTCCATATCTTTAGCTTTGCTCTTTGAGGAATCACCAAGCACCTTGACTTATTTTTCTTGTTTTTCTCGTTTTTCTTTTGTGATCATGCATGTTTTGTTTTGACTTTACTTTTAATTAATAAAATGCAATGTTGGTTTGTCTTACTTGTTAATAATGTAGGTAAAGGCAATGTGGCTTAGCAAGTTGATCCATGGGTTCATGAGTTTATTTCCATGCCCTAGTCAATAAAGCTTGAGAAATTAAAACCTCACTATTGAAGTTATTTTGGAAGAAATGTCATGGAGAGGTTTATTTTGGTTCACCATATTTAAAAGTTATCAAGATTTATTCAAAAGTACAAGGGGTTGATTGAATAAGTTGTCATGATTGGACAAGGCCTTGTTCCCATTGGTCACAAGTGCATATTTCTCTCAATTCTCAAGATATGGAAGTGGTTTTGGTTGCTATGAGTTCTCATTATCATCCTTAACAACTTCTATCTACAAAGCTAAAGTGTTGATACAAGAAGGTTGTTTAAAATTGTCAAAGTTCCTCAAAGCATTTTCTTGATCTAGGAGCTAGGGTTTTGAACTTCAAAGAAGTATATCTTACTCATCTTTTCGTATTTTTGTGGGATTCCAAAAACATACTTCTCTTCAAAGGGTTATTAACAAATCACTTCAAAATTTTAAAGGAGTTTTCATGTGGAAGAAACTTGATGATGAAGAAAGGTTACAAGTCCTCTAGATGAACCCTCAAATCTCTTCATGTGACTTCAATTCATCATAACTTGGTACATTTTTATCACCTTGAGCCCACTCTTTTTCCACAATGATCTTGAGGATGTGAAATTTATTCCTTCTTTTATATACAAAGTGAGAAAATGGATGGAAGATGCCCTAAGAATACAAAAGATTATAGGTCATTTTATGATTTTTTGCCAACTTCAACAATTCATAACTCTCTCAATTTTTGGAGATTTTGAGTGGTTTGAGTCTCAAAATATCATTCAAGAGGTCTATTTCATGCCATATTTTTTGGTCAAAAGCAAATTCCAAGTGTAAGGCCATGTTTGGATGCAAAACATTATAGGTCACTTTTGAAGAAAAAACTTGAAATATTTCTAAGTATGGAAAGTCAACTTCTTTTTCCCAACTTTGACTCATTGCAACTTTCAGCTCAAACATCCATTTGATTCCATTCTTTTCCCACTGCAAAGCTTGTAATCCCATCTTTCTAAAGCATCAAGAATCATGTCCTAAGACCCCTCGAGCTGAGAATGCCATTGATTTGAACTTGGTAACTTGAGACTAAAGTTTCTTCAAAAGTCAGAATTTGAAATCCTTGATTTAGCTTCTAAACACATTTTTTCTGCGTGTTTTTGCTTCTAAACATGTTTAGTGAACTTCCATAAGTGATTAGCATAGCAAAACGCGCGTTTTGGATGAGTTTTGGTCAAAATGGAAGTCACGCTTTTCTTGTTTGCAACTTCACACAATTTCCCTCCAAACTTCATCATTTCACACGCTTGAACATTCCATTTGATTCCCTATAAATAGAGGGTCATCCCTCATTCATTTCCTCAAGCTTGAACAACAAAAATCACCCTGCCAAACTCATTCCACAACTCACTTTTCTGCAACTTCGAAATCAGTGTTCAAGCCTTTTTCAATCTATTTTTTCTATCAATTCACCTTCCTTGATCTTCCCTGAAGCCAACCATACAATTACCTTCAAGAATCGTGACCTATATTGATGCATAGAAGTCCAATTTCAGAGCTCTGCAACTCAACTTCAATAGGTAGATTCCTTCATCAATTCTTCCAAACTTTGATATCATTGTGAAGCTCGCCCTGGTTCTAGTTGCAACACTTTCTTTTATCTGGAAACACGTTTTGACCATGAAATTTCAAATTCCTTTTCAAAACATTCCTTCCAAATTTCTTGAGCTACAGTATATATAAATTTTCGCGAAGGTTTGGTTGTCTTTGTCTTGATGAGACGAAGCGAATGGTATAGGTCTGAGCTTCTGATTTTACAGTTTGAGAGACCTGCAATTCACGTTGGCTGGAGGTTGAAGATGACCAACGTGTCATCTTCCAACCAATGATAGCGTGCCATTTGTTTTTTTTTTGAAAATATGATTTTACATTTGATTTAGTGCTTTATTCACTAAAGTCCATAACATGCACAACGTGCCAAGTCCACTTGATATGTTACTAACGCGTTTTGATAATGATCAGATGGCTCATATTTTTTTGGTTTGATATTTTATTTTATGATTTTTATTTTAATTGATTTAAACTTCAAAAAATCATAGAAAATTCATTTTAAGTCCAAAAAATCTGAAAAAATTATAAACAATATTTTTGATTTTCCTCTTTCTGGTTTTTATTTTTTCACAATTTTATTTTGTGTTTTGTTATTTTTTATAAATTTTCACTTTATTTGAAATGTTTTAAATGTTTAAAAATACTTTTATGCATTTTTAAATTCTAAAAAAAATATGGAATGATCCAATGATATTGTGAAAAATATTGGTGACCTCAACTATTTTTAATTTCCGACTTTATTATTTTTTATCATTTTTGGTTTATTTTATTCATTTCTTTTAATTTTTAAAAATAGTTTCTGACTTTAAAAAATTACCAAAAATTTTATAAAAATATTTAAGTTCATTTCAGATTTTTCTATGGTTTTACTTAATGTTTCTTGATTAATTTGAACATAGTTGGTATTTTCTCTTTTATTTCTATTTTAAAACCCTTTTTTAATATACACACACATATATATATATATATATATATATATATATATATATATATATATATATATATATATATATATATATATATATATATATATATATATATATATATATATATATATATATATATATATATATATATATATATATATATATATATATATATATATATATATATATATATATATATATATATATATATATATATATATATATATATATATATATATATATATATATATATATATATATATATATATATATATTAAATGCAATATTATTTTGTGATTATTTTCTGGCTGATCTTGGGTTGAATTTTTGATCATGAACTTTATTAACATCATTGGATCCATGGTGTTGAGTCTAACTCCATAAAAATGGATGAATGATTTTAATAATAGTTTGATTAAAATTTAATTCAAATGTGGTTTGCATATTCTTTCCCACCCCTCTTCATCTCATCCCTTTCTTATTGCACTAAGAGTTATTGGAGCATGATCTTAATATCATGTCTCAAAACAAATGGTGCATAGATTGCTATTGACCAACCTCAAAATAGGTGCGACTTCTATATAAGTCCACTTACGATTGCTTAACATAATGCTAAATTTTATCCCGATTAGAATAAATGATCATTTGTGGCCCAAACATATGTTTGCAAGCCCAAGTATGTTAATTTGATCTCTTTGATCCAATAACCTTGAGATTCATTGTGTTGAGGCTTTGGTTCTACCAATCCTATAATGGATCTACATCAATTTTGGTCAACGTGGATCACTTAAACATCGTTGATCATTGAATGGTACTTTTGAGGATTCCAAAATAGATGATATACTTGACATAAAGCAAATGCAATTCATTGTGTGGAGGCTTTGGTTCTACCAATCCTCTAATGAGTTCCAAATGCAAGTTTCAAGATGGTCATCCAACTAACTACTAATTATTAATAATTGAATTTATTTTGTGTTTTTATTTTATGCTCTTTTATTTTATGCACCATTTACTTTAGCATTTACGTTTTATGCTATTTTTTCATCTTTGCTCACTTGAGCATTTACATTCTTGTCATTTTTATTTTGCTCACTTGAGCTTTTCTTTTCTTTCTTAAGATACCTAATAATCAACATAAACCATAAAAATCTTTATTGATACTTGAACTATTTGGTTACCATCTTTGGCATTATGGAGTATTGGACTTCTTGGACTTAGGATTATAATCCTTGACCTATGTTAGAGATCTTGTGACCTTAATTGATATTTTGTCTGGAGTTCTTGGGGTTTACCTCAAGACATTGGGTTGTTTGTTTTCTTTTTGTGCAGGTTATTGTGATTACATTCTTTGTTTGTAATCCGAGATTCACACGTATACAGCCGTTACTCTGCCCAATTTTTGTGAAGACTTAATACACTTGAAGTTTAGTTCTCTCAAGAGGTCTAGTATCTTTTCTTGCTTGGGTTCAATCCAAAGAATTGGAATTCTATCTTGACTCATAATGTCTAAGAGTTGGCTTCTTGTTGGTCAGATGGTTCTTATCCCTAGATTTTACCTTATGCTTTATGATAGTCTCTTCTTCTCCTCCCATCTTCTTTAATTTCAAAAATCTTCTTCCACCTTTTGAAAACTCTTCTTGCTTTGAAACTTGAACCACTTTCATGATAAACTTGGACTTAGGTCCGTGCATTTTCAAAACATTTTCGTAAATAAACTTCAATCAACTTAATAATACCTTGACATTTTTGTGAGAAGACTAAAAGTCAATCAACCTCATTTCAAACCATTTTTCCACTTTGGCTTTTACTTTAAAAACTTTTCTCAAAATATTAGACTCTTGTCAATCCTTGTAGTGGTGCAAACAACTATACTTCCACAATATGTAGTGAAGAGATATTTTCCACTTGGGTGTTGAGTTAGGCATCGTTGATTTTAAAATCCAAGCCATATCCTACACTTTGAGATGATGCAAATTCTCATTTCTCATGATTGTGGGTAGTAAGTATGTTTTCCACATGGAAAATGACGATGATTTCTTATCTCATAAAATTAACCAACACACTTGTGTTTAAATTTTTTAAAAGGTGAACTACGTGTACCCTGATACCCTATTGCACGAAAGGTGGTATGTAGGCACTAAAGGTTCGCAACCGCGGGGCGGGTGCAAAAATCATAAAAAATACTTCTTTTCTCACCTCAACCATCTATTTTTTATACATCATTTTATAGACAATATACAGATTTTTCAAAGAGGTTCCTGCAGAGTACCGTAGATGTTTAGGGTGATAATACCTTCCCTTTGCATAACCAACCCCCTACCTTGAATCTTCCCCCCTTTTTTTTTGGGTTATTCGCTCTTTTCCCATTCCTTTGGAAACAATAAAGCACGGTGGAGATTTTTTATTTTTGATCTGTATAAGTCTAGTCAATCCAATGGCTTAGTCTTAAACATTTCTACGGCTACAGAAAAATGGCGACTTCACTGGGGACATATTGACCTCTTGCTGGTCCATCCCTAAGTAGGTTAAACCTATCTTTGTTTATATCTGTATATGTGCTATTGTTTGTTTATGTATTATATGTAGTATATATGTTTATCTGGATTTTCCTGATTTTCAGGGTGCTTGGTGATTACTTATAAGTCCTATACCTGGACTTGGGCAAACTTTAAGATATGACGAGCTGTATAGTCATGTTAACTTTGAGGGAGTAATCCCAAAAAAGGAGGCATGAGATCCCCCACTCAGTGGAGGCCCCTTTGACTATAGTGTCATTTACCGTGTAATCGGGAAGACGTATTGCTTTCGACCTGGGAGCCTGCTGAAACTGAGGACCGTAGAATACCTAATCCATCTTGGCCTTTTAGGTGTAGTGCGGAAGATATGACGGAGTAATTCGGAAATAGTTATCACGCGATACTACGCTCGGACAAGTTTTTCTTGAGAATATTACTTAT
Source organism: Vicia faba (assembly GCA_948472305.1). Lineage (NCBI taxonomy): Eukaryota > Viridiplantae > Streptophyta > Magnoliopsida > Fabales > Fabaceae > Vicia > Vicia faba. Next base: position 64,765,632 of record OX451735.1, read on the forward strand.
TACCGAGTTAATCGGGAAGTTGGTAATATCCGAAGGAAGGATGTAAACTCTGGAAACTTTAGAACCTTGTTCGGAAGGTGATAACTTTTAGACCATACCTTATGGGTAATACCTTTGACCTCATGCTCGTGACGTTGAACCTATGAATCCTATGTTTGTGATCTTATGTGTGATTGTTGCATCATGCATCCATGCACTCATAAGCATCTTTTGAAGAAATTTTAATTCAAGGGACTTGAAAGTTGACCATTTGCGAATATCTCGGGTACCTTTTGACCTTGGATTCTAGAAAAAGAAAGACCGGAAAATACAGTTTCAAATATCCCAAGATAGATGAGTTGATCAATATAATTCACGAGATTGAGTGTTCTGTAGATTTTCGGAAGAAGTATGGATCCATCATTCCTCTCATGAAGCTTAGGATGAAGGAGGGTATTCTCTCGACCTTGGTCCAGTTCTATGATACGATGTATAATTGCTTTACTTTCCCTGACTATCAGTTGATGCCTACACTAGAGGAGTATTCTTATCTGTTGATTTTACCTATTACCGATCGTGTTCCTTTTACTGGTTTAGAGGGTGAGCCAAAACCACACGAGATTGCTGCTTTGATCCATCTGGGGAAGTCTGAGGTTGAATCCCATATGACTACTAAAGGATGGATTAGAGGATTACCAGCTCAGTTCTTATTGGAGAAAGCTCGTTACTTTGCCAGGATGAAGAGTACAATCGCTTTTGAGGCCATCTTTGCTCTACTTGCTTATGGGTTGTTTTTATTTCCTAATGTGGACAAGTTTGTTGACATTAATGCTATCAGGATCTTCATGATTGGAAACCCAGTTCCTACATTGTTGGGTGATGCTTATTACTCTACTCATCTTCAGAATTCTTATCATGGGGGAATGATTATCTGTTGCACGCCTCTGTTGTATCAGTGGTTTATTTCTCATATGCCTCAGTCTGATGCTTTTTGGGATGTCAGGAAGGAACCTCGTTAGGCTCCTAAGATCATGTCACTTACTCACTCGGATATTTATTTGTATCATCAGGCTTACCATGATGTAGAGATTGTCGACAGTTGTAGTAGTTTCCCAAATGTACTTCTTCTTGGTACAAAGGGAGGAATTAACTACAAACCTGTTCTTGCACGACGACAACTTGGTTATTCGATGAGGGATAAACCAAATAGTATTCATTTGAGCAGTTTCTTTCTGAAGGAGGGAGAAGACCATAAGGAAGCTAGGGAGCAGATTATGAAGGCCTGGCGTCACATTCATATGAATAGTATGAAAGACCTGGGACCTAGGTGGGTTGTTTCTTTGGAGGCTTATCTTCAGTGGGTCCAAACGAGAGCTATTCAGTTGAAGATGCCGTATTCCCGGGAAACACATATGCCTGACTTGTTTGTGAAGACCACTCTCCCTTATTAGATGATGTGGAAGAGCTACAACTTTCTTTGGTCAGGATGCAGCAAGAAAAGGATGCTTGGAAGAATAAGTGCCAAACTTTGGAGACTTACTATAGAGCAGACTTGAAGGAGAAAGATGACTTGATTAAGATTCTTGAGAGTCAGGCGGTAGAGACCATGGAGAGGCAAGGGGGTTTATTTTCTCCTAAGCCACAACCAAATGCTAATTTCTCACTTCCTGATTTAGTTGATTGGAAAGAGGTTTTCACCAGATATATGGAAGAAAACCAGAGGTTGAAGGCTCAAATTGCCAGTCTTACAGGGAAGCGCCAACGTATAGAGTGATCTCCATCAGCTTTACTTCTTAGGGTTTTAGACTTTATTTTCATCTTATACTTGGTATTATTGAAACTTGTAATCCCTTTTGAAGTTATTATACTAAATTTTTTCAGTATTTCAAATGTGTTATTGCTTTGATATTTGCAACGTGTCTATAAATCTTTAAGTCCCTTGAAATATTAATAATAAAACAAATCATGTGCATTGCATATCATGCATCATATTGGACATATTTCTTTTATTTGTTATGCATATCCAGGTATCTTACCAAGATTCTTTACTTTGTTCAGCAAGCTGTCTCACCACTACAATACTCGAGCTAATTTCAGAAGGAAGATGGACAACTTAGAACAAGAGAATTGCGAGCTGCGCGAGGAAGTTTATGCTCTGAAGGCCGGCATGGCGAATCTCACTGCTCTGATGGAATATCTAGTGGCTTCTCAGAATCATCCACCGAGTGTTCAACCTTAACAAACAAGGGTTACTACTGAAGCTCTGAATGTTCCTGTGTCTGCTACTCCAGCTGTTATTCAGAATCACATGCCTCAAGGTTATCCATGGGGAATGCTAGAGAACTTTGTTCCTGAAGGTTTCAATCTTGGTCCTCAAGATACTCCAGTTGTTCAGACTACTGTTACTCCTGCACCTCCTGTGGTGCATGTTGCTCCTGCTGCACTTCCTTCGGTGAATATGGCCCCATTTTCTAATGATGATATGTATCGTCCTTTTCCTCCACCAAGTTAAGACTTGGGTCTCTATGATAAAATTGGTGATTTTCAAGAGCAGTTTGACAAGATGCAGAGGGAGATGAAGGCCCTCAGGGGAAAGGAACTGTTCGGACATAATGTGAATGATTTATGCTTGGTCCCGAATGTCAAGATGCCTGCGAAGATTAATGTCCCTAAATTTGAGAAGTACAAGGACAATACTTGTCCTTGTTCTTATCTTGTGATATATGTAAGAAGAATGTCTACCCACACTGATGATCAACGTCTGTTGATTCACTTTTTTTCAGAATAGTTTGACTGGCGCTGCGTTGAAGTGGTATATGAGTTTGGACAACATCAATATCCATACTTTCAATGACTTGGGAGAATCATTTATCAGACAATACAAATACAACATGGACATGGCGCCTGGCCGTGATTAACTCAGGGCCATTGTCCAGAAGGACAAGGAATCATTCAAAGAATATGCACAAAGATGGCGTGAGGTAGCCGCCCAAGTGATTCCTCCCATGGAAGAGAAGGAGATGAATAAGATTTTCCTAAAGGCTCTGGGTGCTTTCTACTACGAGAGGATGGTAGCGAGTGCACCAAGTGACTTTACTGAAATGGTGGGCATGGGTATCCATTTAGAAGAGGCTGTAAGAGAGGGCTGTTTAACAAAAGGTGAAAGTTCCAGAAGCACGAAGAAGCCATCCTATGGGTTTTCCAAAAAGAAGGAAGGAGATACATATGCCGTTTTGCAAGAGAGGAGGGTTAATCCTCCTAGAAGAAATTACCAGCGTCATCAACAGGTTGCTTCAGTGGCTCCGGTTGTTGGTGTAGCTCTAACCACCGTTGCTTATCAGAGACCATCCCATCAGGGGAATCATGGGTATAGTCAGATAAGGGAGAGTTATGACCTTATCCCTATGAGCTATACATAATTACTCCCGATGTTAATTCAAAAGAAGTTGGTTCAGACCCGACCACATCCCGCTATACCATCACCATTGCCTTGGTATTACAAGGCAGACCAAACATGTGCTTTTCATCAGGGAGCACCAGGGCACAATGTTGAGAACTGCTATCCTTTGAAAACTGAAGTACAAAAGTTGGTGAAGCGGGTATCTTATCTTTCAAGGATGTTGGCCCTAATATGAAAGACAATCCTTTGCCCAAGCATGGAGGAGCAAATTCTGTGAACATGGTTTTTGGTTGTCCAGGCGACTTCCGGATTTTTGATATTAAATTGGTTAGAGGAGATTTGGTAAAAATTCATACAAACCTCTGTGAATTTAGCTACTATATGCATGACCATGCCGGTTGTGCTATTTGCAGTACGGATATACAGGGTTGTGACAAGATAAAGGCTGATTTGCAGAAGATGATGGATGAGGGCCTCATCCATATAAACAGGCCTAGGGAAGAGTATAAAGAGGAAGTAAACATGGTTTATGGATGTCCTGGAGAGTTCACAATTTTTGATTTGGAACATATGAATGAGGATCTTGTACAATTGCATGCTACTTTCTGCCACATGGCTGTTAAAGTAGAACATCAGTATGGGTCTTGCCGAATTTGCTGCTGGGATTCCTGAGGATGTTCAATTGTAAGGAAAGGTGTCCAGTCGTTGTTGGATAATGGAACTATCAAGGTTATAGGCCAAATGGATGATTAACATGAGGTTAATGAGATTAAGGTTTATTTGGATGAGGAAGAGTCAGATGATGAGTATGCCTCTGCAGATGAATTATTCTCCTCAGACGAAGATATGTTTTCCAAAGATGACTCTGTAATGAATGAATGTGTTGAAGATGGAGTAAATGTTATTGTGCCTTTTTTTGGTGCACCTACCCATTTTGAAGTTGAATATCATAGCAAGCCATCTATTACTCCATTGGTAATTAGCTTACTGGGTCCTATCCCCTACAAGTCAGACAAGGTTGTACCCTACAAATATAATGCTATAATTTTATAGAATGGTGTGGAGGTTCCTATCCATCCAATGCCTAATGTTGGAAATATTGTTGAGACTAGTAGAGTGGCCCGCAGCGGTCGTATATTTGCACAAGTTATTTGTGGGAATGATAATGCTAGAAAGAAAATGGTTGAAAGTTTTTAACCCATGAAGGCTACGGGTGAATCTAGTGGAGCTACGCTAGAAAAAGAAGTGGGTGATATTTTGAAGATAATCAAGATGAGCGACTATAGAATTATAGATCAGCTACTACAGACTCCTTCAAAAATATCTATCTTGGCTTTATTGATGAACTCTTCTGCTCAGAGAATCTTTGATGAGGATATTGGACCAAGCTTTCGTGGAAAGTGATATGCCTGTAGACCAATTCAGCAGTGTGGTAGGGAATATTACATCATGTAATAACCTGAGTTTCTGCAATGATGAACTGCCCGATGAAGGAAGGAATCACAATTTGGCCCTCCACATCTCTATGAACAACAATAATGATTCATTATCCAATGTGCTGATTGATAATGGATCCGCATTGAATGTTATACCAAGGAGCACAATTATGAAGTTGAAATATCAAGGAACGCCCATGCGCCCAAGTGGCATTATTGTGAGAGTTTTTGATGGATCAAGGAAATCTGTTATTGGTGAAGTGGACTTGCCTATTCATATAGGCCCACATTTGTTTCAGATTACTTTCCAGGTCATGGATATTGTACCCGCTTATAGCTGCTTGCTGGGACGACCATGGATACATGAGGCAGGGTCTGTCACTTCGACTTTACACCAGAAGTTGAAGTTTATACGTGAGGGAAAAGTGGTAATCATAAATGGAGAACAAGAATTATTGATATCTCATTTGTTCTCTTTCAGTATTGCGGAGGCGGATGAAGCTGATGTTGGAACCCAGTTCCAAGCTTTATCCATTGATAATATAAGAGGAAATGAGAATTATATGGCTTCGTTTAAGGATGCTCAACAGGTTGTGCATAATGGCCATAGTGAAGTACGGGGACAAATTGTTGATCCACCTGTAAACAAGAATAGAGCTGGCTTGGGGTTCTCTAAGAAGAATGATAAAGGTAAGAGCATGAAACTGAAGTCTGCTGCAGGCAAGTATTAAGATATCTTTCGTAACGGGGGTTATCTTCATCCAACTGTTTCCGAGATTAATGCCATTGTAGAAGATGAAGTAGAGCCATAAATACCAAATTATGTGACGCACGGAGTTAGGGTTCAAACTGGATCACTATTGATGTTCCCTCTTGCATACATGTTTCAAAGTAATTTGTTTTTGTTAATCTTTTTGAAAAGCTTTCACTCTGCCCAAGGTGAAAGTACTAATATTGTACGGGCTTATCGGTTTGCTTTGATTTTTAAAATCAATAACAAAAGTTGTCTTTGTTTCTCAACTTGTGTCTTTATTTTTTGTTTTTTTCTTGGAAAATGGTAATCAGAAAAAAAACCTTTCAAAATAAATAATAACTGAAATTCAATCTGCATGATCACTTGTTATATGTCTCAGTTTCTAAAAGCAATCATAAATCATATGTGCAGATTAATTAAAAAAAATCATTGAATACAATGACCCTGCACCCTCTCCCAACTTTGAATGTCCTGTGTATGGGGCCGAAGAAGAAGACTATGATGAGAAGAAGTGGTCTCACGGTTTCTTGAGCATGAGGAGAATGTCATTCATCCATATAAGGAGCCATTGGAAGTAATTAATTTGGGTTCAAAAGAAGATCTGAAGGAAGTCAAGATTGGAGCATTGCTGTATCCTGATGTGAAGAGCAGGTTGATTGAGATGTTAAAAGAGTATGTGGATATTTTCCTTGGTCTTACCAAGATATGCCTCGTCTAGATACATATATTGTAGAGAACCATTTGCCGCTGAAGCCCGAGTGCCCGCCAATCAAACAGAAGTTGCAAAGAACCCACCTAGATATGGCAGTGAAGATCAAAGAAGAAGTTCTAAAGCAGATTAATGTCGGTTTTCTTGTGACATAAGTGTACCCTCAGTGGATTTCCAATATTCTCCCAGTACCGAAGAAAGACAGAAAAGTTCATATGTGCGTAGATTACAGAGATCTAAATAAAGCTAGTCCAAAAGATGATTTTCCATTGCCACACATTGATATGTTAGTGGATAGCACAACAAAATTCAAAGTTTTCTCGTTCATGGATGGATTTTCCGAGTATAATCAAATAATGGTAGCTCCTGAGGACATGGAAAAAACAATGTTTATCACACCCTGGGGAACATTCTGTTACAGAGTGATGCTCTTCAAGTTGAAGAATGCTGGTGCAACATACCAGAGGGCTAGGATAACCCTATTCCATGATCTGATGCACAAGGAAATTGAGGTATATATTGATGATATGATTTCTAAATCCCAGACTGAAGAAGGGCATGTAGAAGATTTATTGAAGTTGTTTTCGCGTTTGAGGAAGTACCGTCTCCGCTTGAATCCAAATAAATGTACCTTCGGTGTTCGGTCATGGAAATTGTTGGGTTTCATTGTTAGCCAGAGAGGGATTGAAGTTGGACCAAATAAAGTCAAAGCAATTCAAGAAAAGCCAGCACCGAGAAATGAAAAGCAAGTCAGAGGGTTCCTCGGGCATTTGAATTATATTTCCAGATTCATTTCCCACATGACTGCAATGTGTGAACCGATATTTAAGTTGTTAAAGAAAGATCAAGGTTGTGTATGGACAGATGACTTCCAAAGGGCATTTGAAAGTATTAAAGAATATCTTCTTGAACCTCCTATCTTGCTCCCTCCTTTTGAAGGAAGACCATTGATTATGTATCAGATAGTGTTAGATAATTCCATGGGCTGTATTCTGGGACAACAAGATGAAACAGGGAAGAAAGAGTATGCCATTTATTATCTCAGTAAAAAGTTTACTGATTGTGAATCAGGGTATTCCATGCTGGAAAAGACATGTTATGCTCTAGCCTGGGAAGAAAAACATTTGTGGCAGTATATGGTGAATCACACTACTTGGTTGATCTCCAAAATGGATCCAATCAAGTACATTTTTGAAAAGCCTGCTCTTACTGCGAGAATTTCCCGCTGGCAGATGTTATTATCTGAATGTGACATCGAATACCAAACTCAAAAAGCTATTAAAAGCAACATGTTGGCAGATTATCTTGCTCACCAACCAGTTGATGATTATCAGTCTGTGAAGTATGATCTCCCCGATGAGGATGTGATGTTTCTAAAAGTTAAAGATTATGATGAACCATTGCCTGAGGAAGGTCCTGATCTTGAATCTCGCTGGAGTATGATATTTGATGAAGCTGTGAATGTTTATTGTAAAGGAATTGGTGTTGTGATTGTCACTCCACATGGATCACACATTCCTTTTACTGTAAGGTTGAAATTTGATTGTACTAATAATATGGCATAATATGAGGCTTGCATCATGGGTCTCGAGGAAGCTATTGATCTCAGAATTAAAATTCTTGATGTGTATGGCGATCCAGCTTTGGTAATAAATCAGATTAAAGGAGAGTGTGATACTCGTCACCCTAACTTGATCCCTTACAAAGATTATGCTAGAAGATTGTTACCATTCTTTAATAAAGTTGAATTCCATCACATCCCCAGAGACAAAAATCAAATGGCAGATGCTCGAGAAACTCTGGCTTCTATGTATCAAGTGAATACTTGGAATGATATACCTCAAATTTTAGTTCGGCGATTGGATAGGCCTGCTCATGTGTTTACAACAGAAGAGGTAGCAGATGAGAAACCTTGGTATCATGATATCATGCATTTTTTTCCAGACTCAGGAATACCTGATTGGTGCTTCGAATAAAGATAGAAAGACATTGAGAAGATTGGATGGCGGCTTCTTCCTCAGTGAAAATGTGTTGTACAAGAGAAATTATGACATGGTCTTGCTCAGATGCGTGGATAGACACGAAGCAGACATGTTGATGCATGAGATTCATGAAGGTTCATTTCTCACTCATGCCAATGGATATTCGATGGCTAAAAAGATGCTAAGGGCAGGTTACTATTGGATGACAATGGAACATGATTGTTACCAATTTGCAAAGAAGTGCCATAAATGCCAGATTTATCCGGACAAGATTCATATGCCTCCTACACTTCTCAATGTTATTTCTTCACTATGGCCTTTCTCTATGTGGGGTATTGACATGATTGGAATGATAGAACCCAAAGCTTCAAATCGACACCATTTTATATTGGTATCAATTGATTACTTCACCAAATGGGTGAAAGCTGCTTCATATGCTAATGTTACTAAGAAGGTGGTTGTGCGCTTCATTAAGAATAATCTTATATGTCAGTATGGTGTGCCGAGCAGAATCATCACTGACAATGGCTCGAATCTGAACAACAAGATGATGATAGAAATTTGTGAAGAATTTAAGATTTTCCATCACAATCATTTCCGTACAGGCCGAAGATGAATGAGGCTGTTGAAGCTGCTAATAATAATATCAAGAAGATCATCCAGAAGATGGTTGTTACTTATAAAGGTTGGAATGAAATTCTCCCTTTTTCTTTACATGGATATCAGACATATGTCCGCACTTCAACAAGAGCAACCCCATTCTCCCTTGTGCATGGAATGGAAGCGGTGTTCCCAATCGAGGTTGAGATTCCCTCTTTACGTTTGATAATGGAAACCAAGTTATCAGAGGCTGAATGGGTCCATAACAGGTTTGACCAATTGAATTTGATCGAAGAAGAGAATGACGGCTTTGTGTCATGGGCAGTTATATCATAAGAGAATGAATAAAGCTTTTGATAAGAAGGTCAAACCTCGTGAATTCAGAGAAGGCGACCTCGTGCTCAGGAAGATCATGTCTTTTAACGCTGATTCTAGGGGCAAGTGGACTCCCAATTTTGAAGGCCCATATGTTGTCAAGAAAGCCTTCTCTGGCGGTGCATTATTCTTGAAATTATGGATGGCGAGGAGTTCCCACGTTGCATGAATGCTGATGATGTCAAGAAATACTTCGCCTAAAGAAATAAAAGAACAACTCGCTAAGTTGAAAACCCGAAAGGGCGGCTTAGGCAAAAAGGAGCGTCTCGGTAGGCCGAAAACCTGAAAGAGCGGTCTAGGCAAAAATTAGAGACATAAACAGAATAAAATTTCCCGCTAAGTTGAAAACCTGCAAGGGCAGCTTAGGCAAAAGTTAGGGACTTTCTTGGCAAGTAACTGCATCAGATAAGACTTGATCATTGAAGCAACAATCTTCTTGGATCCTCACCATACTTCAACGGAAGCTGCTGCTCAGAATTTCAAAGTTGTTAGAGGGAATAGTGGTCATTGTATTTCAATGTATATTTTCCATTACATATTACCATTTTTCCGAACTCTAATTATCCATGGAGTCTCGCCATTCGCAGACTACCATTGTATCAATAAAATTTGAGCTTTTACCCAATTCTTTGTATTTCTTATTTTATTCAGCTTACAAAGACTCCATTTATTATTGGTAATAATTTTCAAAGCAAATATATTAAATAAAAAAATTATTTTTCAAAAAGAATTTACAACTTACTTTTACTTTAAATTTTGTAATTCAAGAGGAAAACAAAAGTGGTGATCCCAAGAATGGACAAACTCCAGTAATTTTGGAAAGTTTTGTTTCCCCCGAGAAGGTTTTCTCAGGTCATTTTCGCTGGTATGCGCATAATTTTTGTATATTGAAGATGATACCAATTGGCGTAAGGTGCAGTATTGGGTTTGTGATCCCACTGTCCCCAGTCAAGTCTTGGTTCATTTTTATTTTGGGTTTTCATAATCTGAAGCCTCTATCCCAGATTCCCCAGCAAAGTGTTCCCTCATATGAGGAAAGGTCTTGTTCCCTTGGTGTGCTGAGATGGAACTATTTGCAAAATGTCGCTCTTTCTGTAGTATTGGCATTATTATTGGTATTTATTTCCCAGGCAACTGGACCAGGGACGTATATTTTCTAAGAAGTGTTGAGGCAATTTTTTTTTGGGTTTTCACCTGCCAAGTGCTGGGTTTGATTTAAAATCCCCATGAGTTTGACCTTCTTCTATAATGTTGACTTCTTGATTCCCCAGGAAGGCTATATCAGGGCATCTTTTGTTGTAATAAGTTTGCATGATATGAAAATTCAATCCAAGATTCCTCAGTGAAGGTTTCGCTTATTTGATAGAAGTCTTTTCTCCCCGTGCATGCTGAGATTTGAAGCGTTTACGAAGCACCTCCCTTTTAGCAGTACTTGCATTTTGTTGATTGCCCGATGATCAGGAAAGAAAAATGTTTCATTTAAGAAGTGTAGAGGCATTTGTCAGTTTTTATTGGGTTTTCACCCGCCAAGTGCTGGGTTTGATTTAAAATCCCCATAATATTGATTTCTTGTTGTAATATTTGACTTCTTAACTCTCCAAGTTGTTATCCCCATGAGATTTCATACTTTTCCCCAGAGAAGTTGGTGCAATACTTATTCTCAATATTGAAGAACGTATCTCTGGTTTCCCTAGTGAAGAACGTATCTTGGTTTCCCCTCTTTGATATGGTGTTGGCCTCCCTAATGAAGTCAACACGAGGTTTCCAGTTGGTATCTCGATGATGAGGCATTATCTCCCTTAGTGAAGTCTGTATGATATTTCCCCAATGAAGTCAGCTCGAGATCCTTAGTTGATGTTTTTTTGTCTCGATTCGAATAAATGATCATTCGTGGCCCAAACCTATGTTTGTAAGCCCAAGTATGTTAATTTGATCCCTTTGATCTAATAACCTTGAGATTCATTGTGTGGAGGCTTTGGTTCTACCAATCCTCTAATGGATCTACAACAATTTTGGTCAAGGTGGATCACTTAAACATCGTTGATCATTAAATGGTACTTTTTAGGATTCCAAATGGATGATATACTTGACTAAAAGCAAATGCAACTTGTTGTGTGTAGGCTTTGGTTCTACCAATCCCCTAATGAGTTCCAAATGCAAGTTTCAAGATGGTCATCCAACTAACCATTAATTATTAAATTGTTTTTACTTTATGCCCTTTTATTTTTTATGCTTCATGTACCATTTACTTTAAGCATTACATTTCATGTCATTTTTATTTTTCTCACTTGATCCTTTTCTTTTCTCTTCTAAGACACCTAATAATCAACATGAACCATAAAAACACCTTTAAAAGACTTGGACTATTTGGTTACTATCCTTGGCATTATGGAGCATTGGACTTCTTGGACTTAGGATTAGAAACCTTGGCCTACGTTGGAGACCGTATGACCTTAATTGATATTTTGTCTGGAGTTCTTGAGGTTTACCTTAAGATATTGGGCTATTTGTTTGTTTTGTGTGCATGTTGTTATGATTACATGCTTTGTTTGTAATCTGGAATTCACCCGTATACAACTGTTACTCTGCCCAATTTTTGTGAAGACTTAATACATTTGAAGTTTGGTTCTCTCAAGAGGTTTAGTATCCTTGCTTGCTTGGTTTCAATCCAAAGAATGGGAATTCTATCTTGACTCATAATGTCAAGTATTATCTTCTTGTTGGTTAGATGGTTCTTATCCCTAGCTTTTACCTTATGCTTTATGATAGTCTCTTCTTCTCCTCCCATCTTCTTTAATTTCAAAAATATTCTCCCTCCTTTTGAAAACTCTTCTTATTTTTTAAACTTGAACTGCTTTCATAATAAACTTGGACTTAGGTCCATGCATTTTCAAAACATCTTTCACAAATAAACTTCAATCAACTTAATAATACCTTGACATTTTTTGTGAGAAAACTAAAAGTCAATCAATCTCATTTCAAACCATTTTTCCACTTTGGCTTTTTATTTTAAAACCTTTCTCAAAAGATTAGACTCTTGTCGATCCTTGTAGTGATGCAAACAACTATACTTCTATGATATGTAGTGAAGTGAGATATTTTCCACTTGTGTGTTGAGTGAGGCATTGTTGATTTTAAAATCCAAGCCATATCTTCCACTTTGAGATGATGAAAATTCTCCTTTCTCATGATTGTGGGTAGTAAGTATGTTTTCCACACGGACAATGACGACGATGTCTTATCTCATAAAATTAACAAACAAAATTGTGTTTTACAATTTTCAAAGAGGAACTACGTGTACCTTGATCCCCTATTGCACGGAAGGTGGTGCGTAGGCACTAAAGGTTCGCAATCGCGGAGGGTGCAAAAATAATAAAAAAATATACTTCTTTTCTCACCTCCACCATCTATTTTTCGTACAATATTTTATAGCCAAAATATACAGATTTTTACAAAGAGGTTCCTACAGAGTACCGTAAATGTTTAGGGTTCCAATACCTTCCCTTTGCATAATCAACCCCCTTACCTTGAATCTTTCTACCTCCTTTGGGTTACTCTCTCTTTTCCCATTCCTTTGGAAACAATAAAGCACTGTGGAGATTTTTATTTTTTTTATCTGTATAAGTCTAGTCAATCCAATGGCTTAGTCTTAAACATTTCTACCGCTAAAATGATGACTTACACTCCTCATCCCCAACAACAATCAAGGATTTATTTTCCTCAGTCCAGCAACACTGTAGCAGAACAACCGATATGTTCAGGCATTGCATTCATACATCATAGCATCGACAACACAAGTGCATATATCGCAATTTCATTTATTTTGAGAACATCATTACTCGATACATCTCATGCATCATACTACACACTACCCTTTTCAGGAAAGTTGGCAAGAAAACAAGTATCATTATCAATTTTCATTAATTCTAGATTAACACCTAATGCAAGACATGACCATTATCTGTGAACAAATTCATTGTAGATCAATTCCCAAAACTATACGAGATGACTATGTACATAACAAACACTTTATTCAAGACCTCTGTTGGTTCATTTTAAATCGATCAATGGTTTATCCTGATTTCATTCCAGTGGACACTTTCTCTGGTTCAAATAAATTGCTCTGAAGATTTATTCTAATTCCTTTCTAGTTAAAGACTTTTCAGACCTCTACTAGTTCAGTTTAAATTGATCAATGGTTTATCCTGATTCCGTTCTGATGGACACTTTCTCTAGTTCAAATAAATTTCTCCGAAGATTTATTCTTATTCCTTTCCAGTTAAAGACTTTTCAGACCTCTACTAGTTTAGTTTAAATCTATCAATGGTTTATCCTGATTCCGTTCTAGTAGACACTTTCTCTGGTTCAAATAAATTGCTCCGAATAATTATTCTGATTATTTTCCAGTTAAAGACTTTTCAGACCTCTACTGGTTCAGTTTAAATCGATCAATGGTTTATCCTGATTCCATTTTGGTGGAAACTTTCTCTGGTTCAAATAAATCGCTCCGAAGATTTATTCTGATTGCTTTCCAATTAAATACTTTTCAGATCTCTGTTGGTTCAGTTTAAATCGATCAATGGTTTATCCTGATTCTGTTCTGGTGGACACTTTCTCTGGTTCAAATAAATTGCTCCAAAGATTTATTTTGATTCCTTTCCAGTTAAAGATTACTCATACCTTTGCTGGTTCGGTTTAAATTGATCAATGGTTTATCCTGATTCTGTTCCAGTATACACTTTCTCTAGTTCAAATAAATCGCTCAGAAGATTTATTCTGATTCCTTTCCAGTTAAAGACTTTTCATACCTCTGCTGGTTCAGTTTAAATCGATCAATGGTTTATCCTAATTCCGTTCCGGTGGACACTTTCTCTGGTTCAAATAAATCGCTTTGAAGATTTATTCTGATTCTTTTCCAGTTAAAGATTACTCAGACCTCTGTTGGTTTAGTTTAAATTGATCAATGGTTTATTCTGATTTCATTCCAGTATACACTTTCTTTGGTTCAAATAAATTGCTCAGAGGGTTTATTCTGATTCTTTTCCAGTTAAATATTATTCAGAACTCAGCTGGTTCAGTTTAAATCGATCAATGGTTTATCCTGATTCCGTTCCGGTAGAAACCACCTCTAGTTTAGTTTAAATCGACCAAAGGTTTATTCTGATTCTTTTTCAGTTGAAGTCAAGCTTAGATTAGTCTAATTTTTGTTAGACAATCACTTCCGGGTGGCATCTTTAAGCCCATTCAATACACAATCAACCACCACATCATCGAGTGCAAATTTATAGGCACTTTAGTATTCAATCATCTTCTACCTTCAAGTCACGAACGTCGTGACTCGCCAATCTAACTCTTCAGGTTTAAGAAGATTGAACAGGGGCAGTTGTTGTACCCCAAAATTTACCCTCTCATTTAACAAGGCATTTCCTTACAAGGATTTCAAAAGTTCAAATTCGCACAAGTACAAGTGGGCTTTCAAGCATCAAATCAAAGAAGAGCATGCCTACTTCAATTTCACATCCTTCGATTGGGTTTTTGGCCTCTTTTGATACAAGTTTGGTTTACATCCTTCGATTGGGAATTTGTTTCTAATATGCTTACTTTGATTTACAAAGCATTAGCTATCTGCATACATCCTTCGATTAAACAAATTACATCTTTCCTGCATGCTTCGATTCACAGAGCAAGGGATTCCTACCATGATTGGCATACACAAGGCAAAAGCTTTGCTATGAGTAGCGCTCATATTAGCACCCACAAGGCAACACCTATCTTCATACAAGCTTCGACTGGGCGTTTGTCCCCCTTTGAAATTGCCTCATTCGATTCAGATGGGAAGGACCTCTTGTTGGTGTCCTTCGACTCAGAAAGTAGTGGCTTCATAATGGCCCTCCTTCGATTCAGAGTAAAATGACCTTCTGAAAGTTTTCCTTTGATTCACAAAGCAGGGACCTCCAGCATGCATCTTTCGTTTGGGTTTGTGGTTTCTTTCGAATTCAAGTTTGGGTTACATCTTTTGTTTGGCCATATGACCTCTTGCAGGCAAGTTTGAGTTGGCAGTGGTTCTTCATGCAAGCTTTCGTTTGAGCAAAGGCATCTTGCATGTTTGCTTGGAGTCACAAAGCAATAACCTCCTATAGCTTTCCTTTGATTCAAAAGCCATTTTCCCTTTGCATGATTCCTTCGATTCACAAATGCCAGGACTCCCTTCAGGCCAGTATGCACAAGGAAAAAAGCTCCCCCATGGTTAGCATTCACAAGGCAATGGCGCCCACAAAGCATTGGCTACTTTCACGCTAGTTTCGACTGGGTAGTATCTCCCTTAGAAAAAGTTTGTTTCAACACATAATTTCTACATTATGACACATAATTGTTGTCTCGTTCGAAAGACGTACCATGGTGGCACATTCGAAGGACTTTCCAAATGTACCTGGATGTCCCAATCAAATGATATATTTTAGTGGACCATTCAAGGGGCATACATTTGGCCCCTTAGAAGGATGAATAAAAATGGCCCATTCGAAAGACACATAATTGGGTTAAAATCAAATAATGTTGTCTGAAGAAGAACCTGGTCTAAGGTTAGACCTAGGTGGTCAAAACGAAGGTTGAAATAATCCAAAGATGCTTGCTGACCAAAGTCCTATGTGCTGCCAAGTACAAGCTTGCTATACTGGACACAACACTCCAAAACTACTACAAAACAATCCTGCAATGCTGCCCCTATTCTTGCACCAAAATGGCATACAAAACTGCACCTCAAAGACTACAAGAATAGCATACCCTTTTTGTTCAAATTTCGTTTGTTTTCCATCCTAAACATCAGCCAAAATGATCTATAAATAAGAGCCTCCACCACACATCTTAGGGGCCCATGATAGTTGCAAAAAAATCTTGTTGTGAGAAAGTTATCAATTTCTCAAAACTCTCAAACACTATCAAACATTCTCAAATATTCCTAACACTTCACTTCTAAAAAAATCAGACCCCTTCATACACTAAGTGAACCCTTCGATTCACTCCTCAAACTGTCAGATAACTAACCTTTGACCCATTCCCCAATTGCAATATAATAGTCTTTTGATTCACTCCATGACCTATTATAGAGTAAACTTTGATTCACTCACCACTATCATATACCCTCCTTCGATTCAGTAACTGCTTAAACAAAGTAGTAACTGAACTAGCTTCAGGAAGACTCTAGCGAATTTACATTCACCACCAAGGAAGTCACTTACAGTTCCTTCGATTAAGCGCTTCAAGAGGTAAGTTCTCTCTAAACTTGGAACTCTTTCATTTAAATATCATTTGTACATACCAATAAAAATAAAATGTAGATATCTCATCTAGGGAGTTTACCATGCCTTAACTTTCGATCCTCACTGCCTGTATGTTGAAAGCCTCATCCTTGACTAGTTAGACTTTGGATATTTATGCCCAATAATTTTGTGCTAACCCATGGCCTGTAGCTTCGAAAGTTACACTTGAATGTTGCATTTTTAAGCTTAAGACAGGTTCTCTGTATCCTTAGATTGGCTAAATATTTAAGCCTTTCGAAACTCAACTCGGGAGCCTAGCATTCCTACAATTGAAGAAGGCAGCAAGGAGCTTGAGGCAAAGAGTGCACCTCACGCTGATTCCAGGCCCCAATCGAAAGAAGCGGGAGAAGGATGAAATCGAAAGGTGTGTCCTTACTAATTCCAGTCCTAAATCGAGAGAAGCCAGGAAGAGTAGAATTGAAAGGGAACATTTTTCCTGATCGAAGAACTTGTTTTCCTTTCTTTATTTTTGTTTTGTCTTTACTTTTTCTTGCTATTCAATATGGTTGTAATAGTGTAGAATATTTACTTTCTGCATTTTTATTTCTTTATAAAAATGTTAGTAGTTAGGATGTATGGCAAGATAAAACCAACAAGTAGACCACCCTAACCAAAGACAAAAATGCATGCAACCAAACACACTTTGCACACATGCACCTCTAGGGTAATCTCAGTTGTTGCCTCGGAAAAATAGTCATGTCCCTCGAATATGGGTGTTTTAGCAAATACCCTCGATAAAAGATCGTAGTCCCTCGATGGCTCTCGATGTTGCCTTCGGTAAACGATATAGTCCCTAAATGAAAATTGCTAAAACGTCTCATAGGTTGACTACTATGACTATATAAACGAACCACGCCCATCCCTTCACATCCAACAATGGGGCTTCTTACCAAATCAATGGTAAGATAGCAACATCTAAAGGAGGAGGAAAAGAACATTAGACCTTTTGAGTAGGTAGGACACTCATAGTTGCTCGCTTGCTCACAACAAAAATCATTTTTACACCAACACCTTCAAATTGAAACATTTTCAAAAGACAAAACTTTTTGTATGTATTCTTATAGAGACGAGAATCATTACAAAGAAACTTTTCAAAATCACTTTCAAAAACACATTCCACAAACACCTCTTTGAACTATTTTCAAAAAAACTGACACTTTGTACGCATTCTTATAGAAACGAGAATCATTACAAAGACATTTTTCAAAATATTTTCAAACCCACGTCACAAAGCACATTTTCAAACAAAGAAAGTGATCTAGCAAGCATGTAAGATCCCATAGATAACTTCGGATGAAAAGGGTTCTAACACCTTCCCTTTTCATAACCTACCCCCCGAACTCAAGAAATAAACTCGAAAGGTCTTTCCTGTTCTTTTCACCCTTTCCTTATTGGATAAAAGAAAAGTCAGCGGCGACTCTTGCTATCCGCAACAATTGCGATCAAACACAAAACACTCAAGTCAGTTCTCCCGCCATGTTACACTTTCAAATGAAGCGGTTTTTGGACTTGAGCATACAAATACAAAGTTGTATAGAATTGAATTTCCTTTAAAATTGGCTTTGATTGGGTAAAAGTTGATGAAGCATGTGAAATTAATGCTTGGTCAAAGTTCAGTTGACTTCTCCCAAGGAAACCCTAATTTAACAACTTTTGACTTTTGATGATTTGAGAGATTTACTTGAGGAATCATAATCAAACCTTGATCAAATGGTGAATATCACTTTAAAATGTTGATGTTGACAAAAACTCTTGAAGTTTGACTATATGTTGACCATAGTTGACTTTTTACCCAATATAGTTAATTTTTAATCATCTGAGCTATTGACTGAGTAAACTTGTGATGAAAGACTTGAAACTTGATATGGGCATTGTTGAAGACCTATGGAGAACCATGGAAACCACTTGAGTCCTTTGAAACACAATCTTCCTTGAGAAACTCAAAACCCTAGTTGTAGACCCCTTGCTTAGAAGGAGGTTTGACTGGTCAACCCTTGAGTAACCTTGAATACTTTAGACCCTTAGAAGAATGCTTTGAAGAAAATGGGAGGAAAATTTTTGAGGTACAATAGTATGCGTGTGAGACCTGGGCGCTAGAGCGAAACGCGTATGATACACGTATGGATGGACAGGGGAAGGAGCCAAAAACATATGGTACGCGTATGGGCAGGCTGAGGTGTATAAATCCCTCATTTCACGTTTCTTTCTCGTTTTCACGTGTATTGTAATTTCTATTGATTATTAATGACTTTTAAATATAGGGAGATTAGTAGTAATGAAGATTGGTATTTAACCAAGGGATTTTTTATGAATTACTTACTGATATTCATGATGATAATGAGGTGGTGGCCTTATTGGCAAATGTTGATAGATTATGCCTTGTGGTTGCATAATCATGATGTTGAATGTTAATGATGCATGCATTCATTGGTGAGGGCTTATGACCTGTTGTTGGCATGTAATGGAATTATGTTGAGGTCTTATGCCCTATTGTTGCCCAAATTTGACATTATGTTGGGGGCTTTTGCTCTGATGGTACCACATGCATTGACTTGAGGTCGGTCTCATTGCATTGCATTATTTTAATGTTGATATGGATTGTGTTGCAAAGTATTATGTGATGTGTGAATCGTGTGAATTAATACTCCTTTGCATGTTATATTCATTTTATATTTATTTAATGTAATTCTCACCCCTTTTTTGTTGTTGTGTCTATGCTCTTCGGGGAGTGCAGATAACCAGGTACCCGAGTAGTGCTTGGAGACAATGTTACCTAATTGAGTCTTATGCGTCGCTCAGATACATAACACGAGATTATTGGGAATTTGTTATGTTTTTGAATTATTTCCTTTGTTACATATCTTACTTTTATAATGATGCTGGACCACATGTTGTGGAGTTTTTATAACTGTTGAGGATTCAATGCCATGGAAATGAACTGATTTGATTATTCCGCTGCCGAATTGATTATTTTGAATAAATGAAGTAATAAAGTTACTTGAGACTTCATGAATTTTGAAATATGTGACATCCTACTTGCGTACTCTGATATGTGTATTATGTAAATTATGCTATAATTATTATGGGAAAGTGGGGTATTACAGAAGGTGTTGCTGAATGTTGTTGAATGTTTCTGAAGGGGTTTGTTGAATGTTGTTGCTCGTTTCTTTGGGGTGAAACAATTAAGGGGAAGAAAGTTTATGTTTTCTTTATGCCTTGTGATGTTGAATATAATCAAATGAAAGTATTGTTTTTATCATATCCACAGGGATTGGAGCGATATCAAAACTGTTCAACGATTTTTATATTTCTAAGCATAAGTTTCAAGATTTGTTTGGTTTGTAAGTACGAAAAGTAAATGTGTAAACTAACGAAAGATGAAATTCAGATGAATAGACTTGTTGGGAATTGGTTTTCATCCACCAATTCAATATGTACTTCTCAAATCAGTTATACACAATTTAAGCTCGTTTCATTATCATCGCGTATCGCACACAAACAAAGTTTATGTCTAAACTTTGATGAGAATTCTACCTTATAGTTTAATTGATCATTTCTCAGCCTATTAAACAATACGGTAGCATTACGATTTTATACTTTTAGTGAATATTAAACATAAATTTATGTCTAGAATTTAGAGTTTAATATTTTTTATCTTGGATCGAGATTAGAACCGTATTTGTCAATATCGATTTAATCCATGAAATAAACGGTAAAGCAAAGATACCAACAATAATGATTCAAACATAAATTTCATATAACACCATGATCAAAGTAAATACATATTGTTTCGGTGAACTAATACCAATCCCAACAAGAGATGGATTTAGCTACTCATGGTAGCTTGAAGCATAAATGGAGAATTGAGTTGAAACGACATCAACTACGATTTCATGACTCTTGATGTGAATCAACCTCCTTATCCTTACAACCTCCTTTACAACTATTCTAATGATATTACAAAGTGTATTCTCAAGTATTACAATGATAAAAACTTGAATGCATTTGAGGAAATGAGTTCTGGTCTATTTATAACAGTTGTGGCCGCCTGAGTTTGCTAAGTGAACTATATTTCGCTAAGCGAAGTCTTTACTTCTTTGCTAACTTTTAAAATCAAATTTTCTTATGAAACCGCCAAAGTTAGTTAAGCAAGGTGAGGCTAGCTTAGCGAAGTTGATTTCTTCATCCTGAAGTCTTTTGAAAATATCTTTCTTTGACCCCCCCCCCCTGTTTCGCTAAGAGAATGCATGATTCACTAAGCGAACTTGCTTCGCTGTTTCTCGCTGCTGGCGAAACTAGGTGGTTTTCTTCTGAATTCATTCGGTGGAAGCTCGCAAAGTGTTCGCTGCAACTTTCGCTTAGCGAAGTATCTAGGTTCTAGTTTTTTTTGTTTAAGGGACATAACCTGCAAAAATGCAAACCAAACCAAGTAAATTTGCACAATAACACTTTTATTCAATTAGTTGAGGTTTTTATGTTATAATCTTGTTAATTAAGTAAGATAAATAATATGTAATAATGTGATCATTTCCATCAATCAAGCATTTATCACCTTGTGACATGCGTTATGAACACAATGGTGTCTTGTGTTTTAAGGTACCCGGAATTAGAGTCTGCTCCCCTGAGTCATTATCTGGATTGTTTAGGAAAATTCTGTAGTCATTCTGTGTCAAGTATTGGTTCTAAGTTTGAGAGGGAGTAACTTGGATGATTCTGAAGATGCAGGTTATTTCCTTCAAGTTATTGTCTTCCTCATGTACACCAATAAAATAATAGAAATTGACCGGTGTTATGACTTCCTAGGATGTGTTGTCTAATGAGTCTGAGTTGCTGCTTTTAAGGGGGAGAATCATCAAATTCTTTTCTCTGAGCAGTGTTGGAAAGGAAGGTTCTAATGGATCTTACTTGAAAAAATGTCATACATGATGTCTTAACATGTTGAGAATTTGTTATTCTCTTGGTTGTTGTGTTGAGTAGCTTCCACTAGTTGGTGTTGGTACTCTAATATGTGTTGTATTGACTTCTGTTGTTGTGTCTGTGATTGTTATTATATGTGTGTTTGATCTTGTTCAAAACAAGGCATATGTTTAGTTGTTTATATGTGGAAGAATTTCTAAGTTGTTTTAGCCAAAATAAGCCAAAGGGGGAGATTTTTATTTCTCTATTTTTGTGGTCGGCATTATGTTTGGTAAAACGAACTTAGCATAAACATGTTGACTGAAGATGTTCCATCATCTTGAGCAATATGTCAAATACGGTGTCCTATGAGGTTTCTTTTGACATCGTGATTCTGTACAGCTGGACTGTTGGATTTTTTAGTTGTTATAGGTACGAAATATTCTGGAAATATTATGCTATCCTATGTGGCACAGAGTTTGAAGATAGAGAATATTCAAGCTGATTTCAAGGAGTATTATTAGTTTCTAATTATAGAGATAATTTAGGAAACTAATGATTCATGTCCAATCTTTGAGGAGATAATTATGCAACACCTCTATCATATCCAGGTGTGTTCGAGAAGCCCAAACCCAGTATACTGAAGATTATGAAAAGAAGGCTTCAACCCTAATATTAGTGAAGAACTTACTGTTTATTTTTATTACGGTTTGTATGTTTATTGTGAGCCTCTTGATTATCATATTGATGAAAGAGTAAGATTGTGCTTTTAATTTATAAGTTCTGTCAATCATTCCAAAGCTTTAAAGAAGAGAATTATTGTGTGTCTTTAAAGGGTGACTTCTGTTTTTTCTCTAAGTGTTTATAATTGTTCATTTATTATGGTGTGATTGGAAGGGATTTGAGAAGGGTCTCATACCTATGTGAGTCTTAGGTAGAAGTTAAACGCGGGTAATGATTAAGTGAGTAGATTGTAAACTAGGTGAAAGTTTGTTGTGAGTCTACGAATTGATACTATCTAGTTAACTTGGTCCCTAGCTTAGTATGCCCTAGAGTAGGTGTGTTGATTCACCGAACTGGATTAACAATTCTGTGTATTCTTTATTTTTCCTGCACTATGTTTATCGTTTACCTTATCATTGTGTGCAATCTCAGGGAAAGTTGTCTCGACATCTCTTAGGACATCTGTGATCTGATTACCAGAATTTCATTTGGTATCAGAGCAGGCATCCTGCTCTGACTCTGGGTGAGATTTAGGGAAGTTACTTTCTGGTACAATGAACAACGAAGAAGGATTTGGGAACATACCACTTGTTCTTGATGGAACAAACTATGATTATTGGAAAGCTCATATGATGGCTTTCTTTAAGCCCATGGACAACAAGGCTTAGAAAGCCGTAGTTAAGGGATGGGATCCACCAATGTTTGTAGGTTTGGATTGGAAAGAGTTTTTGAAGTCCTAGGAAGACTGGAATGATACTGATGAAAAACAATCAGAGGGAAACTCCAAAGCATTGAATGTCTTATTCAATGGAGTGGACAATAACATCTTCAAACTGATAAGAAATTATACTGTTGCCAAAGAAGCCTGGGAGATTTTGAAGATTGCTCATGAAGGAACCTCTAAGGTTAAGACATGGAGACTCCAAATTCTTATGACTCAGTTTGAGAACTTAAGAATGAAGGAGGGTGAGGGTATTCATCACTTCCACATGACTATCATGGAGATAGCCAATGCATCTGCTGCACTAGGATAAAAGATGTTAGAAGCCAAGTTGATAAGGAAGATTCTCATATCTCTTCCAAAGAGGTTTGACATAAAGGTGACTATCATTGAAGAAGTCCAAGATGTAAACAACATGGAGGTTGATGAGCCCGTGGGATCTCTATAAACCTTTGAATTAAGGATCAGTGAAAAATCTTAAAAGAAGAAGAGTTTTGCATTTGCCTCTAGTGTTGAAGACTCAAAAGATGAGTGTGACCTTGATACAGAAGAAGGAGTGTCCAATGATATTTGTTTCTTGGAAAACAATTCAACAAAGTGTTGAATAATATCTAAGGGAAGTCGAGATCAAATATCAGGAACAAGCCTTTCGACAAGTCCTTCGACACCAACAAAAGTCGGGATTTTGGAAGAAGGGACAAACCTGAAGAGAAGATCAATTTAGGAAGAGGAGTTCAGTGTCATGAGTGTGAAGGATTTGGACACATAAGACCTTAATGTTCCATATATCATAAGAGAAAGGAAAAATGTATGTTTGTGTCATGGTGAGACGAAGACTCTAAAAGTGACCATGAAGAGGAAATGGCCAAAAAGGTCACAACCTTGACTGGGACTGGTGACTCAGATAAGGATTCAATTTGTGAAGAGATATCCTTTAATGAGATTTCTGAGGCTTAGAAGGAATTGTGCCTCATAAGTCAAGAGACGAGTTGATTGGAAGAAAGGAAAGAGAAAATTATTTCCCAATTGAAGGCAGAAAAAGTAGAGCATTTGTCTACCATCTCTGACCTGAAGGATAAAATTATTGTGCTAAATTCACAACTTGATAGTATGACCAAGTATTTAAGAATGCTTAATAGCAGTTATGATGTACTTGATGAGATTATCAAGTATGGAAAAAGTGTTGGAAATGTTCAAGGACTCGGGTATGTCAACCAATTTGTAAAGAACAAGGGAAAAAGGGATGAAGTGAAATTTGTTTTCCCAAGGAAAGTAGTGGAACAAAAGATGTTAAATAAAATGTTCCAACATGTGCATGAACAACATATAAGTTACTTCAGAAATAAGTCTCAACAAAGGAGGTGATATTATTGTGGTAGCTTTGGTCATTTACAATCCGTCTGCTACAGGTTATATGGATATCCGAAATATGAAGCACAATTTAGAAGAAAACAAGTGGTTACTAAAGAAAAGAAGAATTAGAGCTCAAGAAAGGGAATGTTTGGACTCATAGCTCACACACCTCTCATAGATTCAATAAGAAATGGTTGGTATTTTGATAATGGTTATTCTAGGCACATGACCGGTGTCAAGAAATTTCTGGTGAATGTTAAATCATGTCTCACTAATTATGTCACCTTTGGAGATGGATCTAAAGGTAAAATAAAGGATGCTGGAAATCTAGACTATTCAGGACATCCTATTCTTGATGATGTGTTATTTGTTAAGGGGATGACTACAAATTTGATTAGTATTATCCAACTGTGTGACCAAGGTCTGAAAGTTAACCTCACTAAATCTAACTATTTGGTAACAAATGGTAATAATGAGGTCATCATGAGAGGCACCATATCTAAAGACAACTGCTATATGTGGTCTTCCCAAGAAACTCATTATCCATCCACAAGATTAATGACAAAAGAAGCTGAAGCAAAGTTATGTGATAAAAAACTTAGACATCTACATTTGAGAGGTATGAAGAAAGGTATGTCAAAAAATGTAGCCAAAATTACCTCCCAGCTGAAAATTTAGAAAGGTAAAACTTGTGATAGGGGTCGAATAGGGAAGAAAATTAAGATTTAAATTCCAAAGTTGCATCACCAAATTTCTTGTATGATAGTAGAAAACTATCTTATGGAGTCGATGGAACCTGTGCAGATTAACAAAGTTGGTAAAAAGGGGATTGTTGATGTAACTTCTAAGGATTTCTTAAAGTCTGCCTGGATGAACCTCATCAAAGAAAGATCACTTGGAATTGAAGCTTCTAAGGGTTTATAGCAATTACAGATGGGGAGGAGTGCAACAAATTCTCTATCCTTCCTTCAGATTGTTATGGTTAAAGTTGTTAAATGGTGGAATAAAAGGTCTCTACAAAGGAATGATTTAAAGGAGATCTTTTCTAAGGTGGTGACAAGTGAAGCCAGTGATGTCACTCCTAATAATTGTGAAATATTCAAGGAGTGTAGAAGGCTATTTAAAAGGGGCAAGAGGTGAAGGATCATCTGAAGACAATCATGATTGTCTTGTTCCATGGCTATAGTGTTCCCCTATTACTATTATTGATGGAGGTTTGTGTGAAATATGTCCTATCAAATGTTATGGCATCTTTTATGATGTGTGAACTTGAGAAGTTCAATTCTTTTTGTTCTGGATTTTTCTGTTGAAGAAAGAATGATAGATCACTAGTGTGAAGATTACACCTTCTACAAGTGATTCATCATGAAGTATTTTTGTCATCCATGTCTGTTGGGGGTTTGTGGATGGAATTCTTAGACTAGTGTTGAGACATCATCTCAGCATTTAAGGCTTCAGAAGCAAGGAGGATCTTTACTGAGAAATATTTATTCATGACTGCTATTGTAAGAGAGATCATATTGGTGTCTAATTCCTCTCTTGATGGAAATATAGTATTTGGTTAAGCGGGTGAAATATTTTGTTTTAGCCAAGATTCGTACAGTCAGTATCCTTGGAAATTCTTCTTTGTGGCATCTTGTATGGATGTAGTTTACGTTTACTCTAGTCTTACTCATGGACTATTGTTAAGATTAATGGTAGTCTGTGAAGAAAACGCAAGAAGGGGGGGTTGAATTGGGTTTTCCTTTCTTGTAAACTTTCACTTCTAAGCATTATTTGTTGAACAATGCTTCTAATTGTTGCTTCTAATTTGGTTCAGAAAACATATACTCTAAACCTAAGCAAAATTAAAGAACACGCGATATATCCTGGTTCACTTGAGAAACCCCTAAGCTAATCAAGTCCACCTGTGATGCGGTGGGAGAGAACTGGCTATTTTTTGGAATGCTGGTTTGCGTTTTGCGTTTGTTTTCGCAAAATGTTGCGGTAAGCAAGAGTCGCCACCGACTTTTATTTTATCCAATGAGGAAAGGAAAAAAGCACAGAAAAATTCATTTTTCGAGATATTTCTCGGGTTCGGGGGGTAGATTATAGAAAGGGAAGTTGTTAGCACCCTTTCTATCTGTGGTTATCCACGGGCTCTTAGGTACTTGCTCATATTGTTTTCAAAATTGCTTTCTTTGTGTTTGTGGGTTTGAAAAAGTTTTTATTTAAAAACTTCGATCGTATGAAGTGTTTTGAAAAACTTTGTTCGAAAAGTGTAAGTGTGAAATGTTTTTGTTTTTTGAAAGAGAAAGTACTTAAGAACCATCTACCTACTCGAAAAAGGAATCGTTCTATGCTATCTTCCTTTAGACAATGCTATCCCACTATGAATGAGTAGGTAGCACCGTCGTTGGAGTTTAAGGGTCAATTCGAATTTAGGGACTTACAGTCACCAAAGCAATGTTAGGACGCCTTAGCGGTAACCATAATGTCTTAGATCATTTTTCTAAGGCAACCATTTCGAGGCAACTATAATCTTTGGACAAGAGGGCGACCTCTAAAACTTCCTATACTCAATGACCGCGTACGAAGGCAACCAAGTGGGGTGTACCCTAAGAGTGCGCATATGCGAGTGTGTCATTTTCAGTTTATTTTATCTTTGTACATGTCAATGGTGATCTATGTTGATTTTAGGTTTAAACTTTCAATCTTGTCATGCATTCCCTATTACCAAACATCTAACAGTTTATAAGTTGCGGAAATTAAATTGCGGAAATTAAACTAACTATTACAAGGCGTCGGGTATTTACATCGCCAAAAGCAACCCTTGAAATTAAAATGCGGAAAATAAATAAAGCGATAAAGATAGTCCTAATTATCTATTACATTCTGGAAACAAATACAATATTGAAATAAAATGGATCGCGTGCGGGAAATTAAACCGGGCGAGTTCTAGGGTTTTGACCCTTTGTTATTCAAGAAAAGATTTTTTGGTTATTTTTTAATTAAGAAAGAAACTAATCTAGGTTAATTATTAAATTAATAAATAAATTAATTAATAAAAATATTTTTGGTTTTTTTGGTATTTAAAGAAATAAAATAAATTTGATCAATGTTAATAAAACCTAATTGTCTAAGTTAATTTTAATTATTGCAATATATATTAAAAGGTATTCCTAATTAAAACTAAATTAATTAAATTAATATTGTTAACAAAAATAAAATGCTGAAATTTAATTTAAATAAGAAAATATTTTTTGGTTTTTTATTTTATGAAGAAAAAGATTTTATTGGTTAGTTAATAATAAAAATAATAACAATAAATAATTAAAAGAAAGAATGAAAAAAAAGGAAGAGTTAGGAGGTTTGGGCCTGCTTAGGGGGTTAGAATGGCAAACTCAAGGCCCATTAGGCGCTGACCTGGCTGACTTTCCTGGATTCCATGTGGCACTTTGACTTGGTAGCATGGTGGACATCCCATCTGGACCACCAGATCTGGCCTGGGGCCATCTGGAAAGTGATTGAGTGAGGGAGCATGGTATGCTACAACTCCTGAAGCGCGATGGAATACCTGAAGAAAAATAACAAATGCAAATGGGGGGACCTGGGATTCGAACCCAGGTCCCGTTGGTCACTGAACACACGCCACTACCACTCAGCCATCACGCTTCATCTGTTAACATATTGGATAATAATAATAATATGGGATAACGTGATAATATGCTAGAATAAAAAATAAAAACGCGCCAAGTATTTGAACCAACCACAGGGGGAGTGACACGTCTCCAGCCCTGTGATTTTTACCTGCGGAGTCAGATCCGCAGCTGAATTCGTAGTTCAACCCTAAAATCAATTCTAAGCCATGAAAATGACCCCCAAGACCATGGTTGTGCTCGTCTATCTCCTCCGATCACGTCTATGTCCATCAATGGAACCAATTTTGCCTGTAAAAGAAATGCCCAAAAAACAAACTACAAAACCCTAGGTTCGGCTATGGGGTTATAGTCCATATAAATGCAATCAAACAATGCCAAAAGTTCAGAAATTTCATAAGCATCACAAATATGTCAAAGATTTGCCAGAAAAACGCAAGAATAGAGAGTTAAGGTTTTGGAAACAGGGCCACGAAACGGGACACTTACAGCGCATTTTGATGGCTGTGAGAGCTTGCTTTGGATTGATTCTGACTCAGTGATTGTCCAGCAAGCGATTGGTGTTGAGTTTTGCCTTTGTAAACGCCTCTAAGTGTGATTTCAGTTTTACACTTTTTTGCTTTTTTCAATTTTTGTTCTTGGTGTCCTTGCAGCCTCTCGGTCTCAAATTCGTGTGCCTTAGATTGTATATGTATGATGCAATGTATTAGATCAACAAATTGGTCTTGAATCTTTCCACATCAATGCCTTGAGATTTAATTTGATTCACCATTGAAGACTTGCCAATTTTATCAAAAACTCAATCTTTTTGCACATGGAATACTTGATACGAGTTTGATCATGATATTGATGATGATTAAGTCCTGAAAATAGAAAAAGATCTCATGTAATCAAGTTTTGGGATTTTATTTGATTTAAATTGATTTAAAATGAAATAATTCAATCAAAAATCAAATAAAATAATAAAATTGATAAATAGACACAAGGCTGAGGCTAGGACACGTGTGTAATGTGGAAAGTCCAAATCAAGTGGAAAAGAATGGGCCCATTTGACAAAATTTGAAATTTTAGGGATAGTTGACTTTTGGCAATTTTGCAAAAATGCCCAACTTAAACAATGCATAACTTCTTCAATTTTTCACTTTTGGAGGTGTTCTTTGACTTTTTAGAAATCTTGATATGTCCTATAACCAACCCTTTTGGTCTCATCGCATTTTGATATACCATGCTCAAGTTATAAACTTTGGCAAAAAAGGTGTTTTTGTTGACTTTCAAAAATGACCTATAATGTCCAAATTTGTAACTTCTTGTGAGTGCATTTTTTGATCTTGGGGTGTGAAGATGGATTGTAGGAAATTGCATCCTTTTCAAAATTAGCTTTGGATGGGTCATTTCTCATAAAGTATGAGAAAGTTATGCTTTGTCAAAGTTGGTTTGACTTTTCCTGCAAAACCCTAATTTAGCAACTTTTGAGTCTTGATGAATTTTGAGCAATCCTTGATGAATCATGATGAACCCTTGATCAAATGATGAAATATCCTTCAAAAATGAGAATGTTGACAAAAATCTTGAGGTTTGACTGTATTTGGGTCACAGTTGACTTTTGCCCTAGCACGGTCGATTTTTGGACCCTTTGAGCAATTTACTGAGCAAACTTCCTCTGCAAGGCTTGAAACTTGACATGTATTATCTTGAGAACATATTAGGACATTGGGGAGAACTTGGGGTCATTTGGATGCAAGGACCTTGATGCAACACAAAACCCTAATTTGGGATTGACTGCCTTAGGAGATAGCTTGACTGTCCAACTCTTGCGCAATCTTGAGCCATTTGGAGATTTTTCTTGCCATGTTTTGAGAAATATGAGAGGGAAAATTTTGGGGTACAACATCTGCCCCTGTTCAATCTTCTTAAACCTGAGGATGTAGATTGGCTTTCGTGCCTTTCGTGATCCGAAGGTGGAAGATGATTGAACACTAGAGTGCCCAGAAATTTGCACTTGCATGAAGTGGTATCAGCCTGGTGATGTCAGGAATGGGCTTACAGATGCCATTTGGAGACTATTGATAGGTGGTCTGAACTTCGACTGGAATAGGAATCAGGGAGATCTTAGCGTCGACCTAACTGAACCAAAGAAGGTCTTGGATTAACTTTGACTGGATAAGAATCAGAAAAATCTTTGAATCGATTTAACTGAACCAGACAAAAGTCTTGGAATATCTTCAACTGGAATACGAATCAGGGAGATCTTAGCATCGATCTGACTGAACCAGAGAACGTCTTGGATTAACTTTGGCTGGATAAGAATCAGAAAAATCTTAGGATTGATTTAACTGAACCAGATGAAAGTCTTGGAATATCTTCAACTGGAATACGAATTAGGGAGATCTTAGCATCGATCTGACTGAACCAGAGAAGGTCTTGGATTAACTTTGACTGGATAAGAATCAGAAAAATCATAGGATTGATTTAACTAAACCGGACGAAAGTCTTGGAATATCTTCAACTGGAATACGAATCAGGGAGATCTTAGCGTCGATCTGACTGAACCAGAGAAGGTCTTGGATTAACTTTGACTGGATAAGAATCAGAAAAATCTTAGGATCGATTTAACTGAACCAGACAAAAGTCTTGGAATATCTTCAACTGGAATACGAATCAGGGAGATCTTAGCATCGATCTGACTGAACCAGAGAAGGTCTTGGATTAACTTTGGTTGGATAAGAATTAGAAAAATCTTAGGATCGATTTAACTGAAACAGACGAAAGTCTTGGAATATCTTCAACTGGAATAGGAATCAGGGAGATCTTAGTGTCGATTTGACTGAACCAGAGAAGGTCTTGGATTAACTTTGACTGGATAAGAATCAGAAAAATCTTAGGATCGATTTAACTGAACCAGATGAAAGTCTTGGAATATCTTCAACTGGAATACGAATCAGGGAGATCTTAGTGTCGATCTGACTGAACCAGAGAAGGTCTTGGATTAACTTTGGCTGGATAAGAATCAGAAAAATCTTAGGATCAATTTAACTGAACCAGATGAAAGTCTTGGAATATCTTCAACTGGAATAGGAATCAGGGAGATCTTAGTGTCGATCTGACTGAACCAGAGAAGGTCTTGGATTAACTTTGACTGGATAAGAATCATAAAAATCTTAGGATCGATTTAACTGAACCAGACGAAAGTCTTGGAATATCTTCAACTGGAATACAAATCAGGGAGATCTTAGTGTCGATCTGACTGAACCAGAGAAGGTCTTGGATTAACTTTGGCTAGATAAGAATAAGAAAAATCTTAGGATCGATTTAACTGAACTAGATGAAAGTCTTGGAATATCTTCAACTGGAATACGAATCAGGGAGATCTTAGTGTCGATCTGACTGAACCAGAGAAGGTCTTGGATTAACTTTGACTGGATAAGAATTAGAAAAATCTTAGGATCGATTTAACTGAACCAGATGAAAGTTTTCCATAGATGTAGTTTTTCTTTTGAGGGGACTACCAGGTCATATGAGTAGTCAATGGTGTTTACTGATTCGTCTTTCCCTGAAAAGGTAAAGAGTCAGTCATATGCAATGTCATGATGTATGAAATGCATGATATATATCAAGCAATGATGCTCTCAACATAAATGAGATTGTGTGGTATGATGCGTATATACATGTATCATGATGTATGGAAATGTGATGTTTTAGCTGGGGAAAATAAATCCCGGATAGCTGCTGAAGAATAGAGCTGGATTCTTCGTTTCCGCTGGGGATGGTGAACGAAGAGAATAAACCTGCAGGAGAGGATGACTCCGTTGGGGGAATAAACTGATGAGGAGATTACTCTGTGGGGAAGAGATGCTCTGCTGAGGATTCCACTGATAAATTCTGTCGGGAGGAATTATCGTTGCTGGTGATATTAAATCCTGTTGGGGGATTGAATTCCTGTTTGTGAAAGGAAAGAACTTCGCTGGGGATGATCTTTCAGTGGCGAATTTACTGGGGGTAACCTGTTAGACTTTTATGGGGGATAATCCTTTGAGTTCTGCTGGGAATGATCCTTTGAACTCGACTGGGGAGATTTATTTTTGTACTGCGCTGGGGATAAACTTCCAGAGTCTACTGGGGATGACTCTTCAACTCCACTGGGGAAGCTTTTTCAGACTGCGCTGGGGAAAATTTTAACTCCACTCGGGATATCTTGTATTCTGCCGGGGAGCATTCTTATACTCCGTTGGGGAATATTAAGACTGTCAGGGATATCAAACCTTTTTAGTGCTGATGGTAGATAAACTCTGCTTGGGGAGAATATTACCGATTCATTCACAGTTGCAAGTCTCAGCTGGGGAGAGCTATCATTACTGTCTTACTCTGCGGGGAGTGAAAGTATCTTAGCCATATTCTTCAGCTGAATCTACCTTTGTACCTGGTGGACAGAGCAACTGTATAGTTTGGACAATTTTTATTGCCCCTGTTTCTGATATTACCCGTAATCGTCTTTTGTTTCGCATGTAAATATTCATGAGCAGCAATTAATATCAAATGCATATATCAAAAATGAACATTGGACATTCTTTGCAAAACAAAACAGAAAAAGGAAAAACATTTTGAAATTTGTCTGAAAATGAATTGTATTGATTTTGAAGTTTGGCCTGTAAATAGGCGTTTTTGTACAAGAGGCTGACGTCCTAGTAGGAGAACGCTGCCGAATAATAGAATTTAAACAATTTGTGAAAAACTAAACAAAACAGCTATGTGAATAATCCCACTGGGTTCCAACTCTGCTATTGCCCTTATGTCCTCAAGCATCTCATCACTTTGCCATTGGTTGAAGGTGAATC
The DNA here is from genome assembly GCA_948472305.1 of Vicia faba. Taxonomy (NCBI): domain Eukaryota; kingdom Viridiplantae; phylum Streptophyta; class Magnoliopsida; order Fabales; family Fabaceae; genus Vicia; species Vicia faba. The sequence goes on from OX451735.1 coordinate 64,798,349, forward strand.
AGATTGATTAGTGTCGTCCGAGCTTGATAGTTGATACCGAAGCCTGGATGCAGAGTGATCCAATGAGACATAGTGTTATGCTTTGATCCCTAATTTTTGCCTGGACCTCCCTTTCAGGTTTTCAGTCCATCGGGATACCCTTTTTTGCCCAAGTCGCCTTTTCAGGTTTTCGACTTGCCGGGTGTACAATTTTTTTCATCCCTTATTTTTGCCCGAACCCTTTTGGTTCGCCGGGAAGACCTTATTTTTGCCTAGGCCAGTCAACCTAGCGGGTCTTTGATTATGCGTAGTATCTTTTCACTATGTCTGCATTGACGGGGTGAGGAAGGTCGTCACCATCCATGGTGGTTAGAATCATAGCTCCTCCTGAGAAAATTTTCTTAACCATAAATGGCCCTTCATAAGTAGGGGTCCATTTGCCCCTGGGATCACCTTGAGGTAGTATGATGCGCTTGATAACCAGGTCCCCAACTTGATACTCTTGTCATCTAACTTTCTTGTTAAATGCCTTGATCATGCGTTTTTTATACGTCTGACCATGACAAATAGCAGTAAGTCTCTTTTCGTCGATTAAGTTTAGCTGATCAAGCCGGGTCTGAATCCAGTCATCTTCGTTCAAACCTGCATCCTTCATGATTCGGAGAGAGGGTATTTGAACTTCGATGGGCAAGACAGCCTCCATACCATATACCAAGGAATAGGGTGTTGCCCCTGTTGAGGTTCGCGCTGAGGTACGGTACCCATGAAGAGCAAATGGTAACATCTCGTGCTAGTCTTTGTATGTCACCGTCATCTTTTGCACAATCTTCTTAATGTTCTTATTAGCCGCTTCAACAGCCCCATTCATCTTCGTCCGGTAGGGAGAAGAGTTATGATGTTGTATCTTGAATTGCTTGCAGAGCTCAGTGATCATCTTGTTGTTGAGATTGGTACCATTGTCCATTATGATCCTTTCTGGTACACCGTATCGACAGATCAAATTGTGCTGAATGAACCGTGCCATGACGTTCTTGGTTACAGTAGCAAAGGAAGCTGCTTCAACCCACTTCGTAAAGTAATCCATGGCTACCAGGATGAAACGATGCCCGTTGGATGCTGTAGGTCTGATCTCGCCGATCATATCAATGTCCCACATTGCAAAAGGCCAAGGTGCCATCAAGACGTTCAGAGGAACTGGAGGTATGTGCACCTTATCAACATAGACCTGGCCCTTGTGACATGTCCGAGAATGCTGATAACAGTCGACTTCCATTGTGGACCAAAAATATCCTGCCCAAAGGATTTTCTTTGCCATGGTATGTCCATTGGAATGAGTTCCGAAAGTACCTTCATGTAAATCTGCCATGATCCTTTCTGCCTCGTTCTTATCCACACATCACAATAAGGTCGAATCATGGTTACGCTTGTAAAGAATGCCATTGCTGATGAAGAAATTTGCTGCGAACCTCCTCAGAAACTTCTTGTCATTAACAGATGCACCCTCGGGGTACTCCTGAGCCTCAAGGTACCTCTTTACTTCATGAAACCAGGGTTTATCTGCTACCTCTTCAGTCTCAATGTCACATCAATGTGCAGGTTCGTCCAATCTTTCAATGATAATTCGGGGAGCTTCGTTGTCCCAATTGACCTTGAACATAGAAGACATCGCAGCCAGCGCATCCGCCAACTGATTCTCCTCCCTAGGGAAGTGTTCAAAGGTTATCTCCTCGAAATGGGGAAGCAATATCAACACATACTCCTTGTAAGGAATCAAATTTGGGTGTTTCGTATCCCACTCGCCTTTGATCTGACTGGTCACGAGAGCGGAATCTCTGAAGACACTTATAAACTTAATCCTTAGGTCAATTGTTGCTCGAAGACCCATAATGTATGCTTCATACTCTGCCATATTGTTGGTGCAGTTGAAACATAGTCAGGCGGTGAAAGGAGTATGAGAGCTTTTAGGAGATATGATTACGGCGCCAATGCCATTACCCAAAGCGTTTGAAGCTCCATCAAAGTACATAGACCATCAGGATCATTCCTCAGGTCCTTCATCTGGTCCAGGTGTCTCACAATCAGTTACCAACATGATATTCTCGTCCGGGAATTCAAAGTTCATAGACTGGTAATCATCCACTGCCTGATGTGCTAAATGGTCTTCCAACACACTTCCCTTAATTGCCTTTTGGGTCGTATATTGGATGTCATACTTAGTCAAGATCATTTTCCATCTCTCTATTCTTCTGGACAAGGTGGGCTTTTCATAGATATACTTGATTGGGTCCATCTTTGATATCAATAGAGTAGTGTGAGTCAGCATATACTGTCTCAGCCGGCGAGCAGCCCATGCCAAAGCACAACAAGTTTTCTCGAGCAGTGAGTATCAGGTCTCACAGTCGGTAAACTTTTTGATAAGGTAATAAATAACATGCTCTTTTTGGCCAGACTCATCATGCTGACCCAGCACACACCCCATTGAATTGTCGAGTACTGTCAAGTATAAGATCAAAGGTCTCCCTTCAACTGGTGGCATCAGAATAGGTGGCTATTGGAGATACTCTTTGATCCTTTCAAAAGCGGCCTGACATTCATCATTCCATCATACCACTTGATCTTTCTTCAGTAACTTGAAGATTGGTTCACAAGTAGCGGACAAGTGTGAGATGAATTGGGCAATGTAGTTTAGACGTCCCAGAAAGCCTCTGACTTCTTTCTCTGTTTGGGAAGTTGGCATCTCTTGTATGGCCTTCACCTTTGCTGGATCCACTTGAATACCTTTATCACTTACGACGAAACCCAGCAGTTTACCAGATCTCACCCTGAAGGTGCACTTGTTCGGGTTTAACCTCAGCTTGTACATCTTCAACCTTTCAAATAGCTTCTGAAGGTGGTCCAGATGTTCTTCCTTAGTTTGAGATCTTGCAATCATGTCGTCGACGTATACCTCAATCTCGTGATGAATCATGTCATGAAACAAAGCCACCATGGCACGCTGATATGTTGCCCCAGCATTTTTCAATCCAAAAGGCATGACCTTGTAGCAAAAGGTACCCCACTGAGTAACAAAGGTTGTCTTCTCCATGTCTTAGAGAGCCATTTTAATCTGATTATAACCGGAGAAACCATCCATAAAGGAGAAGACCTTATGCTGAGCGGTGTTGTCAACCAGAACATCGATATGAGGTCGAGGGAAGTCATCCTTGGGGCTTGCCCTGTTCAGATCCCTATAGTCAACACACATTCGAACTTTACCATCCTTCTTCTGCACAAGAACCACGTTGGCCACCCACTGAGGGTAAGAAGTAACTTCCAGAAAAACGGCGTCAAACTGTTTCATAACTTCAGCCTTGATTTTCTCAGACATCTCCTGGCGCATTCAGCGGACCTTCTAATTCACTGGAGGACAGTCTTCCTTGGTAGGCAGGCGATGAACCACAATATTGGTATCCAACCCAGGCATATCTTCATATGACCAGGCAAAGATCTCAACATAGTCATGTAGCATCTGAATCAATTGTTGCTTCACACTAGCTTCCAGATTTGCACCGATCCTGACGTCTTTCTTGTCTATCTCTGTACCCAGATTCACTGATTCAACGACTCTTCGTGCAGCTGAATAACCCTCTCTTCCTGGAGTAGCAGTCTTGCAAGCTCACCAGGCACTTCGCAATCATCCTCACCTTCATCTTTGGCTAAGTTGATCGGATTTTCAAAGTCATAACCGGCAATAGCAGAGTCGTTACCAGTAGGATCCAGAGTGGATGTAGACCTGTATATGTGAGTGTGTGTAAAATAGCAGTTTTGCAATATATAATAAAGAAAAACAAGGAGCGCAAAATTTGAAATTCAAGAAACGTCCAATGCTTTTATTAATGATATATGAAAATGACACACATAAAGCCCTCACAAATGAAGCCATGGTGCCCCGGGTAATACACCGGGCCGCAGAGTTTAAAACATTGTCTGTTACAAATTCAAAACAAAAAGTTTCATTACTGGGTAACAAAAGAAATAGGGATGAAGTCCTTTGTTGTCCAGTTGCTTGGTCCATCATCGGTCGTAGGATAGATCCAATTGTCGAACTTAGACTCTTCAACGTCGTCTTCAATGGCATTTACTCCTGAATTGCTGATGAACAGGGGAGGTCTTCCGATCTGTGCATTCCGAACAGCCTTTTGAGCCTTTACAGTGAAACCCAAACCAAACTTGTTAGTCTTCTGTGCAAAATCAGGGAGTCGTCCCCAATTTGCACACCCACCTTTCTCGACAACAGCTCGGGCATCCTTGAGGGAAGCCATCTTAATAGGAGAACCTTCAGTAACAGTCTCGGTTGACGCCAGTGTCTGGGGAACCTCTTCAAAATGTTGGAACAGGGTCTCAATGAACTCCCCGTCCATCTCTACATATCGAAAAGAGTTGAGGTGGCTCACCATGTACTCCTCCTCTCCTTGCACTGTCACAATCTTCCCTTTGACCGGATACTTCAGTTTCTGGTGGAGCGTAGAGGTCACTGCCCCAGCTTTATGGATCCATGGACGACCTAGCAAACAAGAATAAGATGGCCGAATGTCCATCACATAGAACGTAGAGTTGAAAACCTGAGAACCAACCTTAATCGGAATATCCACTTCTCCATGCACCATCCTCTTAGACCCATCAAAGGCCCTGACGACAATGTTGCTTGGTTTCAGCTCCAACCCTTCACAATCCAACCGGTCTAGAGCTTTCTTAGGCAAAACGTTCAATGAGGAACCAGTATCCACCAATACATGGGCAAGAGTGGTGCCCCTGCATTCAATGGAGACATGCAGGGCATCGTTATGATTCTTCCCCTTAGTAGTCAAGTCGGCGTCAGAAAAACCCAACCCATTATCAGCAGTCAAACTAGCCACGCAATCTTTAAACTGGTCAGCCGACGTTTCTTGAGGTACGTGTGCAGTCTTCAGGAATGCAATTAGAGCCTTGGCATGGGCCTCTGAGCATAACAATAGTGACAACATAGAGATCTTGGACGGGGTTTGCTCCAGCTTCTCGACTACATTGTAGTCGCTCTTTTTGATGATTTACAGAATCTCTTCCATCTCTTGTCTAGAAGCTTCAACAGTGATCGTCTTTGGTTCCTCCGTCTGGGCAGGCTCACTGGTGATCCCCTTGCCCCGAGTGTCAGATGACTCGGCGATAGGGGTAAGAATAGGAACTTGAACAGGAATAGTAGTAGGTACACTGGCAGGTGTAATAACAACAAGTTTTCGGGCAGTTGGTGGAGAGATATCAGGTGAGAAAAGTCTTCCGCTGCGGGTGACTTTAGCAGGTCCAACAATATTGCTGACGTCAGTATCAACATCTAACTCTTGTTTAACTCCATGAAAATAAACATTAGCCCCATAGTGCCAAGGGACAGCTTTATCAGAGGTGTAGGGGATAGGCCCAGATACAGTGATGATCAATGGTGCGATTCTTGGAACAAATGTAATTCTAACAGGCTTTCTCGAGGAAGCCTTGGAAGAATTATCGAGAATGGTGATAATAGCAACTTTTTCAGTATGAACTAAAGGAACAACAGTCTTCTCAAACAGAATTTCTTTACTATCCATCAGGCGTTGGACACCTAATTTCAAAAGATGGCAACCGGTTGGTAGGGCAGAACACATACGGCAACCTTCGTCACAGCCCAGAAATAAACCAGCTAGCAAAAGGTTCTTCTTCACAGTCATCAAAGGGGTAACAATGTCGTTCACAGAAACCACAAACGAGTCTTCCTCTATAGCATTTACTCCATGCTTGGGCATAGGAGCAGTCACAACATTAGGTCTTTCGGGCGCCTCGAACTCAATCTCCTTAGCATCAATTAAGTCCTGTATTTTGTTCTTCAAATCCCAACAATCATCTGTATTATGTCTCGGGCTATCAGAGTGAAAAGCACAGCGGGCATTAGGGTTGTACTTAGGTGATGCAATGTTGGGATTCTGCGGAGCTTCCCTTGGAGTTACTAGATTGGTCTTTAATAACTGCGACAGAATCTGAGACAAAGTCATGTTGAGATGGGTGAATTTCCTTTGAGGTCTCTCAGCCTTTTGTTGATTGTTGCGCTGAGTAGCACCAGCAGGTCTTGAAATAACAACCGCATTAACAGCTTGGCGGTGTTCAGGTCTATTCTGGCTTTTCAAACTGTAGACAGCACTGGACTCTTTCTTAAAAGGCTTTTTCTCGGTGCTTGATGAATCACCCTTTTGTATCTTACCAGCCTTAATACCAGCCTTAATCCTTTCACCGGTCATAATTAGCTCTGTAAACCCAGACGAAGAGCTTTCAATCAGATGGTTGAAAAATGGACCAGACAAGTTCCCCAGAAACATATCCACAAGCTCCCAATCAGCCAAGGGTGGTTGCACTCTTCCGGCGAGGTCCCTCCACTTCTGAGCATAATCTTTGAAACCTTCGCCCGTTCCCATTGACATACCTTGGAGTTGGGTACGCGTGGGAGCGAGATCGGAATTGTATTGGTACTTCCTGTAGAAAGCAGCAGCTAAATCTTCCCAACTATGGATACTAGCTCCGTCCAACTGGTAAAACCATTCAAGCTGAGTCCCTGAGAGACTGTCTTGAAAGAAGTGGATCCATAGGTTCTTATCAGCGGTGTACGGCTGAATCTTCCTTACATATGACCGGAGGTGCAACTTCAGACAAGAAACTCCGTCATACTTAGCAAAGGCTGGTGCCTTGAACTTGTGGGGAATCACCACCCCAGATGATAGACCCAGATCACCAAAGTCTAGACCAGGCACTTTCTGAACTTCCATCGCACTCAACCGGTCTTCCAGTTGCTTGTATCTATCCTCAGCCGGAGGATACTGGTCTTTGTCGAAGTCCGTCTCGTTGTCTAAAACTACAGGGCTAGGAGCCCGCCTTTCTTCCTGACTATCTTTCCCTCCAGATGAGGTGGTCAAATCAACTTCATCCCGTAGCCTGTTTCCAAACCTGTGACCTGTGTTAAACAGGTATGTCCTCTTCTTCTTCTTCTTCTTCTCTTTCAGAATCAGGGTCTTCAGATCTTGCTGACCCTTAGCTAGATTCATGAACAGCTCTTGGAATTGGGCATTCTGGGCCTGTAGGGCCTTGATTGCTTGCTCAGTTGATGGTTCAGCAGACATGATGAGTGCTGAAATAAACAGCGAAGAAGATAAGATACCTGTAATGGGTACCTATTATGAAGTGCATGGAATGAAATGCATATGCTATGATTTCAAAGACATCGAGAGATTCAAATTTGTAAACCAAAAAGGAAACACACTTTTATTAGGTAAACTTGAAATTCAAATTGTTCAACAAATTGACCTTAAGGCGTTACAAGAAAGGAAATACTGAAAAGTAAATAAAAACTGGAAAGGAAATAATCAAAGGGCAATCAGTGCTCCCATGGTCGCTTCTTGTAGGTGTGGACATAGTCATTGAGGATCCGCTCGTTCTCCAATTGTCTAGTCAACTTCTGGATCTTCTGCTCTTGCTCGTTAAACTTTTCTCGGTAAGCGTCCCGCTCTTCTCTCAGCTGCATCCAAGACCTTTTCAGTGCCCCAATGTCAGTGGGCATGTAAGGATGGAGGATGGTAGGAAGAACCCCCTCTTCATTAGAAACGTCAACAATGATAGGCAGGACGGCTTCATACGGCATACCCAGCTTTTGGGCACGGATACGAACCCATCTGAGATATGGATCCATTGGAAGAGAAGTCTTTGGACCCAGCTCATGTGGATCAGATCTGTGAACTCTATTCCAGACCCTTATGAATCTGCGGCGTTGCTCGTCACTATCCCCTTGAAAATCAAAGATGATATTAGGCATTAACAGCTCATGAGGTCCTTCTCTTCTGGCTCTCCCAAACTAACGTAAGGCCAAGCATGGATTGTAGGTAATTCCTCCATTGGTTCCTATCAGTGGAAAATTGGAGTATTCCCCACATCGATCAATGATAGCCACCTCGTCCATACCCTTGATAGTCCAGATGATGTCATTATGAGAGAGAGACATAACCCTATAGGCCCAGCCCATGCCTTCTTTGTTCTTCAACACTGATTTGGGGAGGTGGGAAATAAACCACCTCGCCAATAATGGAGCACAGCACATCAAGGTTCCCCACTTACGAGTAGTACGGGCATAAAGCTGATGAAGAATGTCACCCAGGAGAGTGGGTACAGGATTACGAGAGATGAAGATTTTCACCGCATTCACATCAACAAAGGAGTAAGGGTTCGGAAACAACACCAAGCCATATATCAGAAGAGCCAGAATATCTTCGAATGCCTTGAAGTCTAGACTATCCCAGAAATAATTAGCCTTACCAACCAAGAACTTAGTCAGAAAGCCCTTTGCTCCACTTCTAGTCTCCCAATTAGCCATTACCTCATCCTTTGTCATATGAAGGGCTGAAGCAATCTCTTTTGGCCTAAGGATCTTCTCCCAACCAGTAAACGGGGTCTGCTCCAGAATAGAGATACCGAGCAGATCAGAGAACTCTTCTAAGGTGGGAACCAACTGGTAATCCTGAAAAGTAAAGCAATAGTACAACGGATCATAGAACTGGACTAGGACACTTATCATCTGCTCGTCCAATTTGGAAGTGACCAAACCCAAAAGGTAACCATGCCTCCTGATGAAGGAAGTGGTATCATGCATCTTTGCAACCAATTCTTTAAGCATGGTGAGAACCTGGACAAAGTTGATCCGGATGGTGTTCCTACGCATGGGCATCATGACCTACAAAACAGAACAAAGATGAATCCCTCTTGTCTTTGAAATAGGTTAGTCCAATGCAAGATGCATGCAGTGTTACGATGTCATGATGTCATGATAGAAAGCACATCACAAGTATCCACAAATAGCAAACATGGTAAAGGCACACAAGTCACACAGAGAGCCCTTAGATTTCAGGCTGGCAAGGAGCTTAGGTACTACCCTCTTTCAGTTAAGTTGGTTCAAACCTGTCCTAAAAATAGTAACCGGGTTCTAGAGGATCTCAATATCACTGACTACCCTCAATCGGTCATAATTCCAGTTTAGCAACCTTTTCTTGCGGTCGGAATCATCGCGAGAGTTTAGTCTCAATGAGTGTAGCATACTGCTATTGTTCTATGGCCAAGTTGGTCAATTTAAAGGTTCTAAGGTCAGTTGGTGCTTAATGACCCCTTAGAAGACCCATATTCTCCTTGTTCCAGCACAAGGGATATCGGTACATACTAAAGTGCCACACCAACGTAGCTACTACTTCAACTGTATCGGTCTACGCCGTACAGTTCCCTCACAGTTTATTGCTACTTACCTAAAGGGTGCCCCCAGATCCGGGTTAGGATCTATAGTAACTCCGATACAATCCCACAAATATAAAGCATACAAGTCAAGCAATTGAAAACACAATGATCTAATCCTAAGGTACACCCCACTTATTATTCAATCCCCAGTAGAGTCGCCAGTTCTGTGATGCGGTGGGAGAGAACTGACTGTTTTTTGGAATGCTGGTTTTCGTTTTGCGTTTGTTTTCGCAAAATGTCGCGGTAAGCAAGAGTCACCACCGACTTTTATTTTATCCAACAAGGAAAGGAAAAAAGCACAGAAAAATTCCTTTTTCGAGATATTTCTCGGGTTCGGGGGGTAGATTATAGAAAGGAAAGGTGTTAGCACCCTTTCTATCTGTGGTTATCCACGGGCTCTTAGGTACTTGCTCATATTGTTTTCAAAATTTCTTTCTTTGTGTTTGTGGGTTTGAAAAAGTTTTTATTTGAAAACTTCGATCGTATGAAGTGTTTTGAAAAACTTTGTTCGAAAAGTGTAAGTGTGAAATGTTTTTGTTTTTTGAAAGAGCAAGTACTTAAGAACCATCTACCTACTCGAAAAAGGAATCGTTATATGCTATCTTCCTTTAGACAATGCTATCCCACTATGAATAAGTAGGTAGCACTGTCGTTGGAGTTTAAGGGTCAATTCGAATTTAGGGACTTACGGTCACCAAAGCAATGTTAGGACGCCTTAGCGGTAACCCTAATGTCTTAGATCATTTTTACGAGGAAACCATTTCGAGGCAACTATGATCTTTGGACAAGAGGGCGACCTCTAAAACTTCCTATACTCAATGACCGCATACGAAGGCAACCAAGTGGGGTGTACCCTAAGAGTGCACATGTGCGAGTGTGTCGTTTTCAGTTTATTTTATCTTTGTACATGTCAATGTTGATCTATGTTGATTTTAGGTTTAAACTTTCAATCTTGTCATGCATTCCCTATTACCAAACATCTAACAGTTTATAAGTTACGGAAATTAAATTGCGGAAATTAAACTAACTATTACAAGGCGTCGGGTATTTACATCGCCAAAAGCAACCCTTGAAATTAAAATGCGGAAAATAAATAAAGCGATAAAGATAGTCCTAATTATCTATTATATTCCGGAAACAAATACAATATTGAAATAAAATGGATCACGTGCGGGAAATTAAATCGGGCGAGTTCTAGAGTTTTGACCCTTTGTTATTCAAGAAAAGATTTTTTGGTTATTTTTTAATTAAGAAAGAAACTAATATAGGTTAATTATTAAATTAATAAATTAATTAATTAATAAAAATATTTTTGGTTTTTTTGGTATTTAAAGAAATAAAATAAATTTGATCAATGTTAATAAAACCTAATTGTCTAAGTTAATTTTAATTATTGCAAAATATATTAAAAGGTATTCCTAATTAAAACTAAATTAATTAAATTAATATTGTTAACAAAAATAAAATGCTGAAATTTAATTTAAATAAGAAAATATTTTTTGGTTTTTAATTTTATGAAGAAAAAGATTTTATTGGTTAGTTAATAATAAAAATAATAACAATAAATAATTAAAAGAAATAATGAAAAAAAAAAAGGAAGAGTTAGGAGGTTTGGGCCTGCTTAGGGGGTTAGAATGGCAAACTCAAGGCCCATTAGACGCTGTCCTGACTGACTTTCCTGGATTCCATGTGGCACTTTGACTTGGTAGCATGGTGGATATCCCACCTGGACCACCAGATCTGGCCTGGGGCCATCTGGCAAGTGATTGAGTGAGGGAGCATGGTATGCTACAACTCCTGAAGCGCACTGGAATACCTGAAGAAAAATAACAAATTCAAATGGGGGGACCTGGGATTCGAACCCAGGTCCTATTGGTCACTGAACACACGCCACTACCACTCATCCATCACGCTTCATCTGTTAACATATTGGATAATAATAATAATATGGGATAACGTGATAATATGATAGAATAAAAAATAAAAACGCGCCAAGTATTTGAACCAACCACAGGGGGAGTGACACGTCTCCATCCCTAACCTCCATCCCTGTGATTTTTACCTGCGGATTCAGATCCGCAGCTGAATTCGTAGGTCAACCCTAAAATCAATTCTAAGCCATGAAAATGACCCCTAAGACCATGGTTGTGCTCGTCTATCTCCTCCGGTCATGTCTATGTCCATCAATGGAACCAATTTTTCCTGTAAAAGAAATGCCCAAAAAACAAACTACAAAACCCTAGGTTCGGCTATGGGGTTACAGTCCATATAAATGCAATCAAACAATGCCAAAAGTTCAGAAATTTCATAAGCATCACAAATATGTCAAAGATTTGCCAGAAAAATGCAAGAATAGAGAGTTAAGGTTTTGGAAACAGGGCCATGAAATGGGACACTTACAGCGCGTTTTGATGGCTGTGAGAGCTTGCTTTGGATTGATTCTGACTCAGTGATTGTCCAACAAGCGATTGGTGTTGAGTTTTGCCTTTGTAAACGCCTCTAAGTGTGATTTCAGTTTTACACTTTTTTTGCTTTTTTCAAGTTTTGTTCTTGGTGTTCTTGCAGCCTCTCGGTCTCAAATCCGTGTGCCTTGGATTGTATATGTATGATGCAATGTATTAGGTCAACAAATTGGTCTTGAATCTTTCCACATCAATGCCTTGAGATTGAATTTGATTCACCATTGAAGACTTGCCAATTTTATCAAAAACTCAATCTTTTTGCACACGGAATACTTGATACGAGTTTGATCATGATATTGATGATGATTAAGTCCTGAAAATAGAAAAAGATCTCATGTAATCAAGTTTTGGGATTTTATCTGATTTAAATTGATTTAAAATGAAATAATTCAATAAAAAATAAAATAAAATAATAAAATTGATAAATGGATACAAGGCTGAGGCTAGGACACGTGTGTAATATGGCAAGTCCAAATCAAGTGGAAAAGAATGGGCCCATTTGACAAAATTTGAAGTTTTGGGGATAGTTGACTTTTGGCAATTTTGCAAAAATGCCCAACTTCAACAATGCATAACTTCTTCAATTTTGCACTTTTGGAGGTGTTATTGGACTTTTTAGAAATATTGAGATGTCCTTTAACCAACCTATTTGGTCTCATCTCATTTTGATATTCCATGCTCAAGTTATAAGCTTTGGAAACAAAATGTGTTTTTGTTGACTTTCAAAAATGACCTATAATGTCCAAATTTGTAACTTCTTGTGAGTGCATTTTTTGATCTTGGTGTGTGAAGATGGATTGTAGGAAATTGCATCCTCTTCAAAATGAGCTTTGTATGGGTCATTTCTAATAAAGTATGAGAAAGTTATGCTTTGTCAAAGTTGGTTTGACTTTTCCTACAAAACCCTAATTTAGCAACTTTTGAGTCTTGATGAATTTTGAGCAATCCTTGATGAATCATGATCAACCCTTGATCAAATGATGAAATATCCTTCAAAAATGATAATGTTGACAAAAATGTTGAGGTTTGACTGTATTTGGGTCACAGTTGACTTTTGCCCTAGCATAGTCGATTTTTGGACCCTTTGAGCAATTGACTGAGCAAACTTCCTCTGCAAGGCTTGAAACTTGACATGGATGATCTTGAGAACATATTAGGACATTGGGGAGCACTTGGGGTCATTTGTATTCAAGGACCTTGATGCAACACAAAACCCTAATTTGGGATTGACTGCCTTAGGAGATAGCTTGACTGTCCAACTATTGCGCAATCTTGAGCCACTTGGAGATTTTTCTTGCCATGTTTTTGAGAAATATGAGAGGGCAAATTTTGGGGTACAACACCACCCTTCTAAGGTGATTTCTCCTTGAACTCAAGGACTTAATCCATTATAATCCATCTGATTACAATCGGACGGGCAACCGCTGGTGACTAACATCCAATGAAACGTTTAGGGATCCAAACCAAATATAATGTTCATTTACCCAACAAAATCCAATTCTCCAGAATCTCCTATCAGGATTTCCTTCCAGTGATATCCACCAGTGATCTCAGAAGGCTGACCTTCACTCAGTCCCCTTTGAAATATGACTACCATTGACCCAATAGAATCCACTACCAGGATTTCATCTACGACGGTTGCAGCCAGAGTCTTCGGATCTTCACTCGATCACTTGAGGTGCCAACCAATTCTAAACAGAATGGTTTTTCTGGAGATTATGTGAGTGCTTCTTATCAATAAGATTAATCCTAATTTAAGTACATATTGTTTGACATAATTCTAAGCAACAACTGTTGTGTACAAATAATTTGAAGGTGTCAAAAACTCAAGAAAGGGGGGGGGGGGGTGAATTGGGTTTTTAAAACAAAACCATTATTTAAAAAAAATATTCCCCTTTAAGTTAAAATGCTTTTTCCTTCACTCTTGATAATAATAATAAGTAAGAACAGGAAGTAAAAAACAATGTATGTTTATACTAATTCACTTGAAAATTATCAAGCTAGTCTAGTCCACCCGCCAGGGTGATTTTGCCTCACTCAATCGAGGACTTAATCCACTATAACCAAACTGATTACAATTTGTACAAGCTACCCACAAGTGACTAACAATCTCTAGACTCACAAGCCCTAGACTTCTTAAGGATTCAAACCTACCCGGTCCCTTAAGGATTATCAACTAATTATCAATTTGATTATTATAATGCACAAGCTACCCACAAGTGACTAACAAATTCTAAAAGTCGCAAGCTCTAGAATTCTTAAGGATTCAGACCTACCCGGTCCCTTAAGGAATATCAAACAACAGTTTGAATACAAGTTTTGTTTACAAGAGTATTGCTTTTAAAAAGCGGAGTATGTAAACTATTCTATGAACAACGACTTAGAATGTGAAAGCAATAAGCAGCGTTTGCACGTGAACATTCAGTAGTTAGCCTTGCTTTCTTTCTTAGTCTTCAAGCCTTTATATAGCCATTAACATAATGTATCCGTTGAGGGTTACTCTTGGAATTTCCAGAAACATTGGCAGCTTGAACAATAACGTGGGGGAAAAGATCGTGCGACGCATCCGTCCTTTCATGGTAGTGGAATGAAGTGTTGATTGTACCATGTACTATTTGTAACATGTTAATGTTATCTTATCTCCTTTTGCACTTCAGAAGCTTCTGTAAGCATGAGTTTAGAGGTGAGAACACAACGTCAGGTCATCAGAACTTCAAGTCTTCAGAGTCTTCAGAACTGCGTCTTTAGAGTCTTCAACACTTGGTTATGAGAACCTTTTATTTGAACCTTGGGTCTTTAGAACTTCAAGTCTTTAGAATCTTTAGACCTTATGTCTTTTAAAGTCTTCAACACTTAGTCTTCAGAACCCTTATCTTTAGAACTTTATAAATAGAAACACAAGCTTTCAGCATCTAGACTTCAGTAGAAACTTGTCTTCGGATCTTCTAACTTTATTTCTGTGGAACATGTTATCTTTAGAAATGTGAGTCTTCAGCATTTGGACGTAAGTAACAACTTCTATCTTTAGATTATCTGACTAGTTTCCTTAGAACACATTGTCTTTAGAGCTTGAGTCTTCAGCATCTGGACAACTTCTGTTTTCAGATCTTTTGACTGGTTTCTTCAGACATATCAGAGTTTACACTTCAGAGCCTTCGGGAGTGCCTTGCTACTGTTCAACAGAACTTGGGTAGCATAGAAGCGGAATCATTTCTCTTATAATGTCTTGGCCACACCATCCATCAAAAGCAGAACCTGTTTGTTAAGTACTCAACAATAAAAAACATTAGTATAAAAAAATTGTTCATACAATCATACTCTTTTATTATCATTAAAACTCAGAGATAATATTACAGAACCAAATCTTGTTCTTACAATCTCTCCCTTTTTGATGATGACAAAACTATGTATTTTGATGACACAATTTTGTACATATAATCATAATCAGTGATATTAGAAGGGTAAGAAATACTTATCCTTTTTCTGATACTCCCCCTGAGTTAATGACTTGATGAAGATCAAATATTCTGACTCTAAACCATTTGAGTAAAAAACTCCCCTAGTTCCACTAGATCAGATATCGAGATCTTGAAAGTCTTGACTTTGGATTCCAATAGAAAAATTGAGATCTTGATTTCACACAACTTCTTTATGGAATCTTTGAACTTTAATAGATCTTATACAATTTCCAGATTCTCAATAGATTCTCAATTTTGGAGTATGATTCCAGGTTTCACTTCTTGAATTATGAATGAAGAACATCTTCAGAGTTTGAAGCCAACAGATTAGGCATAAGCTTTGAAAAGTGCTTTCAGATCTTTGTCTTTTAATCAGAGTTCTAATTTCCTGAAACAGAAAAACAATTCTAACAGAAACAGAAGTTTAATTGGGTTAGAATGTAAGTAGCTCTATTCACATAATATTTTCCAGAACTTGATTATTGAAATCAAAATTATGTTCATTTAAATTACTCCCCCTTTATGTCATAATCAAAAAGGTAATTATGTGTAAAAAACATAAAAACAAGAAGAAACAAAAAAGATAAGTTTCATTGTTGTGTCAAAAGAAAAGTTCATCAAATTTAAATGGTCACAATATACGTAAATAAAAAGAAGTAGAACAAACCAAAAGCCGGGAATAAATTCTTGCAGACATCAAATAAGAATAGTCTTATGGTTTTAGAAACAAACAGGAAAAATTCAGAGCCTAAGGTTCAAAAGTTGCAGGAGCAGATGATGGGGGTTCAGATAATTTTTCTAATATCATCTTGAGCTTAGTTTGAACAGATTCATTAAATTTTTCCTGAGCTTTAAAGTTTTCTCTGAACATTTTATGCTATTCCCTTATTTCAATAATGGTTGTCTTCAAATTGCAGTCAGACTCAGAGTTGGATACCGTCAAATCTTGCTGCTTACCTTTTTCTTCAGCAACCTTTGCAGCTTCTGCAGCCAATCTGACTTCCTCTTCAACTTTAGCTTCTTCTTCTGCTTTTAGTCTTACTGCTTCAACTTCAGCAAAGCGAACTTTTTCATTATCTTCTCTTTTCTTAGCAGTAATTAGTTCTAAATATCTAGCTCTCTCTCTTTCTTCCTTTCTTTCAAATACCATTTGAACATCCCTAATTCTGGATGCTTCAGAAAAGGTATTCATTCATTCAACTTCAGAAGACATCCACTTCTGAAACTTCTTCCAAGAACCATCCATGTCTTGAGGCTCGATGCTTGTGCTTGCCTATACTTTTAATTTAGAAATCCTTTTCTTAGCCTTGTTTATAAATATATTAATACATTCATCTAAGTTCTTAGGAGAAGGTTTTTCATAGATGATTATTTCCAGTTCAGGTTGAGAAGGAATAACTTCAGAGTTGATATTTTCAAAAGGTAGTTTAGACATATCATCAAGTTCGGAAAAGGTATATTATTTAGAAACGGGTATAATAACTGGTTTAGGTGAAAACGTATTGGAGGTTGTAGTAGATAAAGTTATTTATATGAGTGTAGAGTGAGAAACAAATGGATTAGTGATATATTGACTTATGTTTGAGTTTTGGGTTGTGAATACAGATTGAAATGTTGTTTCGAATGGTGGTGTTTTATTTGATAATTCTAGTGCAAGTTTGTTTAAATTGGTAGTAGTTATTGAAATGGATGAGAATAATGGGGTAGAGACAGATGGTTAAAAATTACTTGTGAATTAGACATGGTGGATTCATAGAAATGTGTCATTGTAGTTGTTAAAGGTGCATTAACATATTTAGGAGCATTATTGGAAATGGTAGTAGGAAGAACAGTAGACTTACATGATTTTCCAGTTTTAGAGAGTGGACTCTGAGATTCAGAGGATTTTGTTCTGTGTCTCTTCTTCCCCTTTTTATTTGGCTTAGAAGTATCAGAAAGAATTAGATCAGAAGTAGGAGTGTCAATCTTACTGTATATTTCAGATGTTGTAGCACCCATAATTGTTTCTTGAAGAAATCTAACTTTCTTCTTCTTCTTTGGTTCAATAGTTTTTGATCTTTTCTTTCCTTTTCTTACATCACAATCCACTTCTTCAGCGGGAAGTTTAGTATAATCGAAATTGGATATATCATGTCCTTCTTCTTCCATCATTCGAACATATATAACAACACTTGATATATTATCCATCTTTGAAAAAAGAGGATAATCAGTAATTGTAATCCTCTTTGAGTAGTTTCTTCAAAAGGTTCACCTAGAAGTTTGACTTTAATCTTTTTGATTATTTGCATATTCCTTAAGTTTTGTGCATTAAATGATTCTCCAATGTTGGGAGACAAATATTCAGTGTAATGTGCTTCTTCTACCAGAGATTTTAC
Source organism: Vicia faba (assembly GCA_948472305.1). Lineage (NCBI taxonomy): Eukaryota > Viridiplantae > Streptophyta > Magnoliopsida > Fabales > Fabaceae > Vicia > Vicia faba. The sequence continues at coordinate 64,815,929 of OX451735.1, forward strand.
TAGCCCACTTTCCACAAGAATGCCAGTCAAAAGACGTCCACAAGGGACATAGGTAGGAACATTCTTCTTAGAATTTTTCGTGGTTCTCATTTTCTTAACAACATCCTTCAGATGATTGAATAAGACATACATAAGATTGATTTTTTGCTTGGTTAGCAAATAATATAGCATAAACTTCTGACTAAAATTGAAGTAATCAGAAGAGTTTGAAGCAGGTCTTGGGTTTATACAACCCAAAATGATCTTGTGCCAAACTCTGAGGTTTGGATGAAGATCCTTACTCTTGTAATTTGTCTTCTCGTTAGAGTAACTTTTAAATAGTACTTGATTGAGTGACTTATTTGCAAACATCGATTTACTCTTTTTAGTTTTAAACTTCTTCTCCATTTTGTATGTACATTTTCCTTCCATAAACTTCAAACCTAGAAGATCAACAATGTATTTTTCAGTTATAACAATCCTCAATCCAATAACATCAGATACAATATGCAGATTATCACAATTAGCATTCTTCCAGAAATCTTTCACTAAATCTTCATAAATAGGACCATGAAGCCTGTTAAAGTAATTTTCCCATCCCTGAGATTCTAATTCTTCTTTTAGGTCAACCCCGTTATCAACTAAATTGTCGAAATCAACCAAAAATTCCCAGAGAACATCTAATTCTTATGGAGGAAGGATGCAGTGAACTTGAGATGTTTGTTGAGTGATAGGATTCTCATTTACTTTTGTAGAAGAAATAGTAGCAATAGTTATCTTTACATGAGGAACTGATGAAGATGATGGGGCGAAAGTAGACGATAATGAAGAGCCAAATGTAACTGGTGATTTTGATGCTTGATCAAATTCTTTTGCGAACTTAACTGCTTTTTTTTAGAATTGGTCATCATGAATTTGATTTGAGGGAGAAGATGAATGAATGTTGAATATTGTTGAGGAAGAACCCAGAAGATTGGTTGAAAGAGAAGAGAGGTTTAGGGTTTCTAATTTGTGAAGTGGTGAGAATGAGTGTGTGAGATTTATAGTATTTGAGAAAAAATAATAATAATAATAATTAGGAGCATTAAATGAAATAAATGATTATGATATGAATCAAATTCCAAGAAATACGCACACTGCTCATTGCCTAACTTAGGTAGCGTGTGATGATTACGCATAACCAAGGGTTACACGATTTATTCAATGCATCTAACTAAGTGACACGTTTAATATCCTCAGAGTCTAGAGAACCAAAAGATTTCCATCTAATCAAAGATATTTCTGACGGAAACATCTTCTGATTACTGAGGTTTTGAAAGAAATAGCAGTAATAGGATTTAAGGAAGGTAGAAACATTACTAGTAGAAGTCTGATAGACAATCTTCAGAATCCGAACTTTACTCAGAGGATGAGCTGGCATAAGAAAAATCATTGAGGCTCAGAAGTGCTTCTTCAGAATATTTAAGGTTTGGTCTTGTTCTGACAATAGCATTTTGGTTTATACAACTTTCCAAGACAATAGTTTTTCTTTTCTGGTTGCTTATGATATTGGTCATGTTTCCAGATTTAAGTTCCAAATCTTGGAACATATGCCTTTCGCCCGTCATGTGTCGCGAGCATCCACTATCTAAGTACCATGGCTGATGTTTCAATGTCTCCATTAAGGATATCTGCAATGTAGATTATTTGATCCTTAGGTACCCACTTTATGGGTCCTCTTTTGTTAGAAGTTCTAGAGGTTCTAACCCCTTTGGATTTTTGTGCAAAAGAATAGTCATGTGAAATTTGTGCATGATACTTTGGTTTTAAAATTTTATTTTGTGTCTATGTTCGTGCTACAGAAGTATCAGAACTTCCTTGTTCTGGACATTTCAAATTTATGCCATCAGGCACGAAATGTTCAGAAAGAGGTTTTGGTTTGACATTCAGAGTCTCATCAATTTTCTTTGATGGTCCTGAATACCCCAAGCCTTTGCTTCCATTTCTGCTAATACCATAGATCATTGAAGCCATTTTGCTTCTATTTATGCTTTTAGCAAGGAAGTGTTGAAAAGCTCTATCATATATGATTACTTCATCAGTAACATATGTGTTAGAGAGAATCTCTTCTTTTAATCTAGACACTTAACTTTTCATAATTAATTGCCAATTTGTCTTCTGATGTTGTTTCTCCCCTGCTGGTCCTAGCCATGAATGCCATGTTTACCTGTTCTTCATCAGAATCTTCATCTTCATATTATGAATCATCCCATGTTGCCATGAGACCCTTCTTAGCTTTGTAAGCCTTTTTAGGATTTTTGTCTTTCTTAAGATTTGGACAATCATTTTTATAATGTCCAGGCTCATTGCATTTAAAACAAGTGACTTCTTTTCCAGAAGCATTTTTCTTACCAGAAGTGGATTCACCTCTTCCATACGTCCTTCTTTAACCTCTGAACTTGCTTTGTATGTGCTTCCATATTTGACTTATTCTTCTGGATATTAATGAGAGTTCACCATCATCTGAATCTTCTTTAGATTCTTCTTATTATTCCTAAGCTTGGTAAGCCTTGGTTTTCCCATAAATAGACTTTAGAGCAACTGATTTAACCCTCTTCTGAGGTTCATCTTGTTCCAGCTCTATTTCTAGCTTCTTAAAGAGCTAATCAGCTCCTCAAGAGAAGTGTTGTTCAGATCCTTTGCCAATTTTAAGGCAGCTACCATTGATCTCCATTTAACAGGAAGACTTCTGATAATCTTTTTAATATTATTTATGGTGAAGTATCCTTTGTTCAGAACCTTAAGTCCTACCACAAGAGTCTGAAATCTTGAAAACATTGTTTCCACATATTCGTCATCTTCCATCTTGAAGGCTTCATACTTTTGAATTAAGGACAGAGCCTTTGTTTCTTTTAATTGTGTGTTGCCTTCATGTGTCATCTGAAGAGAATAAAAAATATACTTTGCAGTCTCTCTATCTGTGATTTTCTCATATTCATTATAAGAGATAGCACTTAGAATAATGGTTCTTGCTTTGTAGTGATTTATGCATACTTTCTTTTGTGCTTCAGTCATTGCACTTCTTGAAATCTTATGACCTTTATCATCTACTGGGTGAGTGTAACCATCAACTACCAAGTCCCATAGATCCAAGTCATATGCTAGAAAGTAACTTTCTATTCTATCCTTCCAATAGTAAAATTTCTCCCCATCAAACATACGAGGTTTTGAACTATAGTGATCTTTATCATTATCCCTATTATCAACAATGGAATTAGATGTAGCCATTGGTTTTTCACACACACTGGAACGGTACTGGACACTGTTAAGTGTTGATAAAAATTCAAACTTTTTATCTTCTCAGAACTGGAGCTCTGATACCAATTAAAGGTGTGAAAAACTCAAGAAAGGGGGGGGGGGTTGAATTGGGTTTTTTAAAACAAAACCATTCTTTTAAAAAATATTCCTCTTTAAGTTAAAATTATTTTTCCTTCACTCTTGATAATAACAATAAGTAGGAACAATAAGTAAATAACAATGTATTTTTATACTAATTCACTTGAAAATTATCAAGCTAGTCTAGTCCATCCGCCAAGGTGATTTTGCCTCACTCAATCGAGGACTTAATACACTATAGCTAAACTAATTACAATTTGCACAAGCTACCCACAAGTGACTAACAACCTCTAGACTCACAAGCCCTAGACTTCTTAAGGATTCAGGCCTACCCGGTCCCTTAAGGAATATCAACTAATAATCAACTTTATTATTACAATGCACAAGCTACCCGCAAGTGACTAACAACTTATGAAACTTGCAAGCTCTAGACTTCTTAAGGATTCAAACCTACCCGGTCCCTTAAGGAATATCAAACAACAGTTTGAATACAAGTTTTGTTTACAAAAGTATTGCTTATAAAAAGTTGAGTATGTAAACTATTTTATAAACAGTGACTTAGAATGTGAAAGCAATAAGCAGCGTTTGCGCGTGAATATTTCAGTAGTTATCCCTTCTTTCTTTCTTAGTCTTCAAGCCTTTATATAGCCATTAACATAATGTATTGAGGGATACTCTTGGAATTTCCAGAAACATTGGCAACTTGAGCAGAAACATGGGGGACAAGATTGTGAGACACGTCTGTCCTTTCATGGTAGTGGAATGAAACGTTGATTGTACCATGTTAACATTATCTTCTTTCCTTATGCACTTCAGAGGCTTCTGGAGCATGAGTTTAGAAGCGAGAATATAAGATCAGGTCATTAGAACTTCAAGTCTTCAGAGTTATCATAATTGCGTCTTTAGAGTCTTCAGCACTTGGTTATGAGAGCCTTTTCTTCGAACCCTGGGTCTTTAGAACTTCAAGTCTTTATAATATTTATACCTTCTATCTTTTAGAGTATTTAGAACTTGATCTTCATAACCCTTATCTTTAGAACTTCATAAATAGAAACACAAGCTTTCAACATCTGGACTTTAGTAGAAACTTTGTCTTCAAGTCTTCTAACTTTTTTTCTTTGGAACATGTTGTCTTTAGAAACATGAGTCTTCAGCATCTCGATGTAAGTCACAACTTATATCTTCAGATCTTCTGACTGGTTTCCTTAGAACACGTTGCCTTTAGAAGCTTGAGCCTTCAGCATCAAGATAACTTCTGCCTTCAGATCTTTTGACTGGTTTCTTAAGACAAATATCAAATTTTACACTTCAGAGCCTTCTGTAGTGTCTTGCTACTGTACAACAGAACTTGTGTAGCATAGAAGCAGAATCATTTCTCTTCTAATGTCTTGGCCACGCCATCCATCAGAAGCAAGACCTTTTTGTTAAGTACTCAACAATAACAAACAATAGCATAAAAAAATTGTTCATACAATCATACTCATTTGTTATCATAAAAACTCAGAGATGATATTGCAGAACCAAATCTTGTTCTTACACAATTTACATGAAGATCTTAAGAAATAACACAATTTGAGAAACAACTCTTGTGTTTTACGTATTTCTGCAAAGATGAATCTAATCTAAAATAAGTGCAGCATCTTTTAGTCTTCTTGTCTTCATCTTCTTTGTTGAGCAAGCTATGAGCAATAACTCCTTGCTTCTTCATAATTCTGTCAAGATGTATATGATTGATGATTTGAATTACATATTGAAGAATTCTTCATCTTTATCTTGTTTCTTCTTTAAGCAAGATGCGAGCCACAACTCCTTGCTTCTTCATTATTCTTCCAAGATGTATATGATTGGTAAATTGAATAACATCTTATAGAATTCTTCATATTGTTATAGTGGATGATTACTTTGATTTGGTTGTGTTCTAATAGTGATAACTTTTCTTTTTAACTTGAACATCAACAACCTGTGATTTGCAACTTGCAACTTCTAGCACCCAGCCAAGCAACCTATGGCAAGCTCATCAATATTTAGCATCATGTGTTGAGAAACAACTAACCAACCAACAATTTTAAACATACGATTCTTTTCTTATATAGCCAAGCAAAATAGAGTCATTGGCTATTTGAAAAAGAGTCGTTACAAATAGTACTACGACGTCCTTATCTCTTCTACACTTTAAGTTAGTGGAGAGGTAGTGGCATAAAGTTTTTCGTACTATGTACTATTGTACTGTGTTACTGTTACATTCTTTCCTTCTGCACTTCAGAGGCTTCTGCGAACATAATATTAGAAGCGGGGACATAACATAAGGTCTTCAGAGCTTCAAGTCTTCAGAATCTTTAGAACTGCGTCTTTAGAGTCTTCATCACTTGGTCGTGAGAACCCGTTGTAGTGAACCTTTATATTATAAGAGCTTCAAGTCTTCATAGTCTTAATAACTGCGTCTTTAGAGTCTTCAACACTTGGTCTTCAGAACCTGCTTGTAGATAACCTTAGACCTTTAGAACTTCAAGTCTTTGGAATCGTCATACCTTGTGTCTTAGAATCTTTAGCACTTGGTTTTTTAAGAATCCTTATCTTAAGAACCTTGTTACTAGAAACACAAAGTCTTCAGCATCTGGACTTCAGCTAGAAACGTTGTCTTCAGATATTTTAACTTTGTCTTCTTTGGAACAAGTTGTATTTTATAAACTAAGTTTTTAGCATCTGGACTTCAGTAGAAACTTTTCCTTCAGATCTTCTAACTTTGTTTCTTGAAACATACTGTATTTTAGAAACATGAGTCTTCAGCATATGAATGTAAGTAACAATTTATGTCTTCAGATCTTCTGACTAGTTTCCTTAGAACATGTTGTCTTTAGAAGCTCGAGTCTTCATCACATGGACATAACTAAAAACTTCTGTCTTCAGATCTTTTGACTAGTTTCTTCAGACAAATATCAGGGCTTACACTTTAGAGCCTTCTGGAGTGTCTTGCTACTGTTTAACAGAACTTGTGTAGCATAGAAGCGAAATCAATTCTCTTCTAATGTCTTGGCCACACCATTCATCAGAAGCAGAACCTGTTTGTTAAGTACTCAACAATAACAAACATTAGTATAAAAAATTGTTCATTCAATCATACTCATTTTTTATCATCAAAACTCAAAGATAATATTTCATAACCAAATCTTCTTCTTACAATCTCCCCCTTTTTGATGATGACAAAACTATGTATTTTGATGACACAATTTTGTACATATAATCATAATCAGTGAAATTAGAAGAGTAATAAATACTTATCCTTTTTCTGATACTCCCCCTGAGTCAATGACTTGATGAATATTGAATATCCTGACCTCTGAACCATTAGAGTAAAACTCCCCCTGGTTCTAATAGATCAGATATCGAGATCTTGAGATTCTTGACTTCAGGAATTTCAGACAGTCTTCAACTTTTGATTTTCTCTGTTCTTATGGAAGACATATGCTTCTGCTTTTGATTCTTATGTTCTGATTATCACATTCTCAGACATTATACATCTTCTGAACATTATGATACCAAATACAAGATAACTTTAACTTTCAGAAAGTTCTCAACTTCTGAACAGTTTTAGGTCTATCTTATTCTTGAACATATATTCATAGAGTATTCATCTTCTAATATATGAACAATTTGTTCTTAAGAAGTTTAATAGAGTTCTTTCATTTTGACTTGTCTTAGAATGCCTAGTGAACTTGTTCATAGTTCCTTGGTTAATTATCAAACAGACAAGCACATGTTAGTGGTAAATGCATATCTTATATCATTCTGTTATTATGATGAGTTTTTACATTTCTTTAAGTTCATCAAACTTATTATACTTCTCCCCATTTTTGTTATCATCAAAAAGATATTTATGTGGAAATACAAAAAATATTTTAAAAAGATTAAGATATTATGTAAATTAATTATGAGGATAGTATATCCAAAAGTGACAGATGCAAACAGGGAATCTAAACGATAATCCTATTGCCTAGTTTCTAGAAGTTGGACGAACAGATGATGCAGGTTCATAAATTTTTGCTAAAATCATCTTTAGCATAGTTTGAACATATTCATTGACCTTTTCCTGAGCTTAAAAGTGTTCTCTGAACATTCTCTATTCTTCCTTTATTTCATTAATGGTTATTTTTACATCGCACTTAGACTCGAAGTTAGATACCATTAGATCTTGTTGCTTTCCTTTTTCTTCAGTAGCCTTTGTAGCTTTTGTAGCTAGTCTGGCTTCTTCTGCAACTTTAGCTTCTTCTTCTACTTTCAGTCTTGCTGCTTCATCTTTAGCAAGTTGAGCTTGTTCTTCAGCTTCTCTTTGCCTGGCAGCAATTACTTCAACATATCTAACTCTTTCTATTTCTTCTTTTCTTTCAGTTACCATTTGAACATCCCCAATTTTGGATGCTTCAGCGAAGGAATTCATTCGATCAACCTCAGAAGACATCCACTTCTGAAACTTCTTCCAAGAACCATCCATGTTTTGAGGCTCAATTCTTGTGCTTGCCTCTTTCTTTAACTTAGCAATCTTTTTCTTAGCCTTGATTCTAAAGATGTTAATGCATTCATCCAAGTTTTTAGGAGAAGGTTTTTCATAAACAACCAAGGCTAGGTTAGGTTCAGGATTTCTTGGTTCAGAAGTTTGTTCATGAGAATTTTGTGGTAAAGGTTTGGTGATATTGAAAAGTTTTGAACAAGTGAAAGGTTCAATTAAATAAATTTCAATAGCTTCCTGATTATTAGAGACTATTCTTTCTGATATTTCGAGAACAGAGGGAGAATTTATATCAGGATGAATGATGGGTGAGTCATGAAGAGTGGTTTCTTTGTTGAAGAAGGAAAATTGAAGATTATTATTGAAGGTAGAGAGGTGATATTCTTGTGGAAGTAATCTAGATGAGGTTAATGGAGAAGTGGAAGTATGTATTGGTTCTGATGGAATGATGGTAGCGAAAGATGGAATACGATTTGAAATAGGAGAAATGATTTTCCTTACGTAAGATAATCAATCTTGTGAGACTCAATAATGAATGACTGAGTAAGGTTAGGAGGGCAGCAATAACTCTCTCACATATCTGGTAATTTTCCAGCTGATTCTTCATATATAGCATCTGAGTGCTGCATAATGCTGCTGATATGTACTTTGCTTCTGCTGTTGAAAGAGTAACTTTTTATTGCCTCTTGCTTGACCATGAGATTAGATTGCTTCCAGAAGTGCTTTTCCTTTCTAGTCGATCTCTAGCGTAGGCTGCATCACAAAAACCAGAAAGATAATACTTTTATGTTTTCTCATACATCAAACTGAGGTTAGAGGTTTCTTTTAGATACCTTAGAATTATTTTAACAACATCTAAGTGAGATTCCCAAAGATTTGATTGGAATCTTGCACAAAGATGTACACTGAATAAAATATCAGGTCTAGATGTTGTTAGATACAGAAGAGATCCTATCATACCACGATAGAGCTTCTGCCAAACCTTTCCACTTACCTCTTCTTTTTCCAAGATACATGCAAGATGCATTGGAGTCTTTGCTACCATTCAATCTGTCATGTTGAATTTCTTCAGAAGTTACTCTGTGTACTTACTTTTATGTATGTAAGTAGCCTCTAGTTTTTAATCAATTTGGATTCCCATAAAGAACTTCAGTTCCCCCATCATGCTCATTTCAAACTCAGCATGCATTAGCTTAGAGAATTCCTCGTAGAGAGATGGATTAGCAGAACCAAAAATAATACCATCGGCATAGATTTGAACAATTATAATATTATTGTTTAATGTTTTGCAGAAGAGTGTAGTGTCACCTTTCCTCTGGTAAACTTATTTTCTAACAGAAAATTGCTCAATTTGTCATACCAAGCTCTGGGAGCTTGTTTCAAGCCATAAAGAGATTTCTTTAGTTTAAAAACAAAGTCTAATTTCTCAGATTTTTCAAAGCATAAAGCTTGTTTGACATATACTTCTTCTGGTGACTGGTGCAAAGGTTTCTATATATTCTATACCTTTTTGTTGATTATAACCTTGTGCGACCAATTGAACTTTGTTTCTGACAAATTCACCCTTCTTATTGAGCTTGTTTCTGAACACCCATCTGGTTCCAATGATGTGGACACCTTTAGGTTTCTGAACAAGATCCCATACACCATTGTTTGAGAATTGGTCTAGTTCTTCTTCCATAGTCAGAATCCAATCCTTATCTAGAAGAGCTTCCTCAATTGATGTAGGTTCTATTAAAGAGACTAAACCCATAAGCTCTTCATCAAAAGGTTTGAGAGCCGATCTTGTTCTGACTGGAGCATATTTACTTCCAAGAATAAGATCTTCAAGATGAGAGGATGTGATTTTGTTCTTCTTTGGTTGAGTTTGAAGGACTATCAACAATATCAGAAGAAGGAGCTTCTGATTCCATATTTCACTTCTTGGAGTCTGATTATGAACTAAAGAATATCTTCAAAATAATTCCTCTTATTCTCAGTTTTCTGATTTGAGAAGAGTAATCTTCTTTTGGATTCTAATGTATAATCATAGAACTAGAATCAGAGTCTTCTCTTTAAACGGTCTTGTCATTCTTCTATTTAGAATTATCCGTCTGACCTTTTTGAGAGAATCCTCAGAGCAAAGATATTCTGATCTTTTATTATCAGAATCATCCATTTGCGTGTCAAGCTTCTTTGAACAAAAACTTATTTTTCAGAAGGTCAATATTTTATAAACTTCTGAGAAGCTATGTGATAGAGAGAGTTAACTACCATTGCTTAACATCTTCTGAAATCTCTGTTTCCTTGAACGAATTGCAGAATATGTTCTATTACAAATATAATCAAACTTTGATGATTTTGACTGACAATCGTGTTCTTGAAATGCTGAGCTAACTTGTTTAGAGTTAGTTCTTTGATCATACTTTAGATGAATCAATGAGCATTCTTTCCTCAACAATGTCTTAACTTCTGCAAAGTCTCTTTTGACAGAATCAATAATTAGATCTTCTGCATAAGATCTTTTGTCTGCTTGAATAGACGTTTTATCATGAGGTTCTTATATATCATAAGATAACAGTCTTTCTTCTTTTGAAAAGATTCCTAATGAGGTCTTATGAGAAAGTCAAGGGTGGACTAATCCGTTTCTTGAAAACATCTCATATTTCTCAATGGAACTTAATAAAAAGCATTCAACAGATATAACTTCTTATCTGATGAATCTTTTCATGTTAGCTTGTTCTTCAATTTTCAAGATTTAGATAGTAGTTGAAAATTGAATAACGATCACCTTAGAGTATTCCTTCACAAAGCATATTGATCTTTATCTGACACTGTTAGGTTTTTGAATATCTATCAATAACAGAACTAGGATTTGATACCAATTTAAGGTGTGAAGAAAATGCAAAAAAAGGGGAGGTTCAAATTGGGTTTTCCTTTCTTGTAAAACCTTCGCTTCTAAGCATTATTAGTTAAACAATGCTTCTTATTGTTGCTTCTAATTAATGCTTCTAATTTGGTTCAGAAAACATAAACTCTAATGCATAAGCAAAAGAAAAGAACATGCAATATATCCTGGTTCACTTGAGAAACCCACAAGCTAATCTAGTCCACCCTTCCGAGGTGATTTCGCCTTGAACTTAAGGACTTAATCCATTATAATTAATCTGATTACAATCGCACGGGAAACCGCCAGTGACTAACATCTAATGAAATGTTTAGGGATCCAAACCGAATAAAGTTCATTAACCCAACATAATCTGATTCTTCAGAATCTCCTATTAGGATTTCCTTCTAGTGATATCCATCAGTGATCTCAGAAGGTTGACCTTCACCCAATCCCCTTTGAGATATGACTACCATTGACCCAATAGAATCCACTACCAGGATTTCATCTACGATGGCCGCAGACAAAGTCTTCTCAAGTCTTCCGATCTTTACTCGATCACTTGAGGTGCCAACCAATTCTAAACAGAATGGTTTTCTAGAGATTATGTGAGTGCTTCTTATCAAGCAGATTACTCCTAATTTAAATACATATTGTTTGACAAAATTCTGAGAAAAAACTTTTGTGTACAAATAATTTACATGAAGTTCTTAAGAAATAACACAATCTGAGCAATAAATCTTGTGTTTTATGTATTTCTACAAAGATAAATCTAATCTAAAATTAGTGCAGCATCTTGTAGTCTTCTCGTCTTCATCTTCTTTGTTGAGCAAGCTATAAGCAACAACTCCTTGCTTCTTCATAATTATGTCAAGATGTATATGATTGATGATTTGAATTACATCTTGAAGAATTCTTCATATTTATCTTCTTTCTTCGTTAAGCAGAACAACAACTCCTTGTTTCTTCATGATTCTTCCAAGATGTATATGATTGGTAAATTAAATAACATATTGTAGAATTCTTCATATTGTTATAATGGATGATTGCTTTGATTTGGTTTTGTTCTAATAGTGATAGGTTTTCTTTTTAACTCGAACACCAACAACCTGTGATTTGTAACTTGCAGCTTTTAGCACCCAGCCAAGCACCATATGGCAAGCTCATCAATATTCAGCATCATGTGTTAAGCAACAACTAACCAACCAACAATTTTAAACATACGATTCTTTTCTTATATAGCCAAGAAAAATAGAGTCGTTGGGTATTTAAAAAAGAGTCTTTACAAATAGTACTACGATGTCCTTATCTCTTCCATACTTAAAGTTAGTGGAGAGGTAGTGGAATGAAGCTTTTTGTACTTTGTACTATTGTATTGTGTTCCCATTATATTATTTCCTTCTTCACTTCATAGGTTCTGTGAGCATGAGATTAGAAGCGGGAACATAACATAAGGTCTTCAGAACTTCAAATCTTCAGAGTCTTCATAGTCTTCAGCACTTGGTCTTGAGAACCCATTATAGTGAACCTTTAGATCAGAAGAGCTTCAATTCTTTAGAGTCTTAAGAACTGCGTCTTTAGAGTCTCCAGTACTTGGTCTTCAGAACCTGTTTGTAGATAACCTTAGACCTTTAGAACTTCAAGCCTTTGGAATCTTCATACCTTGTGTCTTAGAATATTTTTCACTTGGTTCTTTAAGAATCCTTATCTTCATAACCTTTTTACTAGAAACACAAAGTCTTCAGCATCTGGACTTCAGTTAGAAACATTGTGTTCAGATCTTTTAACTTTGTCTTCTTTGGAATAAGTTTTCTTTTAGAAACTAAGTTTTTAGCATCTGGACTTCAGTAGAAACTATCTTCAGATCTTCTAACTTTGTTTCTTAAAACACACTGTCTTTTAGAAACGCGAGTCTTCAGCATCTGGACGTAAGTAACAACTTCTGTCTTCAGATCTTCTGACTGGTTTCCTTAGAACACGTTGTCTTTAGAATCTCGAGTCTTCAGCATCTGGACATAAGTAACAACTTTTGTATTCAAATCTTTTGACTGGTTTCTTCAGAAAAATATTAGGGCTTACACTTCAGAGCCTTTTGGAGTGTCTTGCTACTTTTCAACAGAACTTGTGTAGCATAGAAGCGAAATCAATTATCTTTTAATGTCTTGGTCACGCTATTCATCAGAAGCAGAACCTGTTTGTTAAGTACTCAACAATAATAAACATTAGTGTAACAAAATTGTTCATACAATCATACTCATTTGTTATCATCAAAACTCAGAGATAATATTACAGAACTGAATCTTGTTCTTACAATCTGAATTAGTTCTCCATTGAATTAAAGAAGTTAAATCTGATGTTGGAACATCTCTATAGTCAAGACTTGGGAAGAGATAATGGTGCGCCGATAATAAGGAGGACTTATCTTCTTGGAAAATTCATGCATTGACTGATTGTGTCATTACATACAAGGAAGCGGTATAAATTGTGGTATCCATATTTAGATTTATTTACTCCTCATTGGTTGTGTCTTCTTTTGACTAAAAAGGGGGAGAAGATATGTTGTTGAAGGTGTTGTTGAATGTTGCTGAAGGAGTTTGCTGAATGTTGCTGCTCATTTCTTAGGGGTGCAATAATTAAGGGGGAGAAAATTTATATTCCCTTTGTGCCTTGTGACCTGAGTTATGAACATGATGGTGTCCTGTGTTATGAGTTACCCACAATTGGAGTCTTCTCCCATGAGTCAGAATCTGGATTGTTCAAGAAACTTTTGTGGTCATTCTGTGTCAAGTGTTGGTTATAATTTTGTGAGGGAGTGTGTTGGATGGTTCTGAAGATGCATGTTATTTCCTTCAGATTATTGTCTTCCTCATGTACACCAACAGAAGAATAGAAACTTCCTGGTGTTATGACTTCCTGGTGATGTGTTCTTGGATGATTCTGAGATGCTACTTTTGAGGGGGAGAATCCTCAAATTCTTTGCTCTGAGCTGTGTTGGAAGGGAAGGTTCTAATGGATCTAACTTGAAGAAATGTCAGACATTATGTCTTAACATGTTGAGAATTTGTTATTCTCTTTGTTGTTATGTTAAGTAGCTTCCACTAGTTGGTGCTGGTACTCTAATATTTGACGTACTGACTCATGTTGTTGTGTCTCTGATTGCGATTACTTATGTGTTTGATCTTGTTCAAACCTGACCAGATGTTTGATTGTTTATGTGTGGAAGAATTTCTAAGTTGTTTTAGACAAAATAAGCCAAAAATATTTTACCAATAAAGTTCAAAAAGATTCAATGTTAATTCAACAAGTTTGACCTGATTGAGCAAGTGCTTGATTCAGCGATCATAAGTGCATAAATCTCTCAATTATCAACATTTTGAGTTGGTTCTTTTTGCTATGGGTTCTTATCATCATTGTAATACGGTGGGATAACTGACTTGAGATGTTTTGCATTTGATCGCAATTGTTGCGGATAGCAAGAGTCGCCACCTACTTTTCTTTTATCCAAATAAAGGAAAGGGTGAAAAGAACAGGAAATACCTTTGAGATTATTTTCTTGAGTTCGGGGGGTAGATTATGAAAAGGGAAGTTTTTAGCACCATTTTCATCCATAGTTATCTATGGGCTCTTAGTTGCTTGCTATATTATTGCTTTTGTTTGAAAGTGTGCTTTGTGGTGGTTTTTGAAAGTATTTTTGAAAAGCGCCTCGTTTGGGCAAACTTTGTAATGATTCTCGTCTCTATAAGAATGTATACAAAGTGTTGGTCTTTTGAAAATATTTCATGGAAAGTGTTGGGGCATTTTAAAAGGTGTTTGTGTTTTGAAGATGAGAAAGCAACTAGGAGTATTCTACCTTACTCAAAAGTCTTTCGTTCACTCCTCTCTTCCTTTGATATTGTTATCTTACCATTGATTGGTAAGAAACCTTTATCTTTGGATGTAAAAGGGATGGGCGTGGGCCATCGTGTAGTCATGATAGCAATATTATGAGATATCTTAGCATTTCTCTTGAGGGACTAAGAGCATTTGTAAGGCATCATTCGAAGCATCATCGAGGGACTATGATCTTGTATTTTGATTGTTTTTGCTAAGACGCCTCACATGCATAACATGACCACTTTTAGGCAACAAGTGGAGTTAGCCCTAGAGGTGCCTGTGTGAATAGTGTGTTTGATTTGTATGCATTTAGTCTTTGATTATGGGTTGTCTACTTGTTGTTTTTATCTTTCCATACATCCTAATTACTAACATTTGTATAAAGCAATAAAAATGCATAAAATAAAATATCCTAACTATTACAACCATATTGAATAGCAAGAAATTATAAAGACAAATAAAATTTTAAAAAAAAATGAATCCTTCGATCCAGGAAGTAGGCTCTTTCGATTCCCTCTTCTTTGGCTTCCTTCGATTGGGTCAATAGTGTGAGATACAGCCTTCGATTCATCCTTCCGGCTACTCCTTTCAATTGGGCCTGGAAGTCAGCATGAGGCGTACTATTCGTTTCAAAGCTCCTTGCTGCCTCCTTTGATCATAGGAATGCAAAGCTCCCAAGTTGAGATTCGAAAGGCTTCAATGGTTAGTCAATCGAAAGATACAGAGAACCTGTCTAAACTTGAAAATGTAACTAACAAGTATAACTTTTGAAAGCTACAGGCCAGGGGTTAGCACAAGATTATTGGGCACCAAAATCCAAAGTCTAACTAGTCAGGATTGAGACTTTCAACATACTGGCAGTGAGGATCGAAAATTAGGGCATGGTCAACTTCCTAAATGGGATATTTACATTTTCCTTTTATTGGTATGTACAAATGATATTTAAATGAAAGAGTTCCAAGTTTAGAGAGAACTTACCTCTTGAAGTGCTTAATCGAAAGAGTTGTAGCTGACTTCTTTTGTGCTGGAGGGAGCTTCGCTGGAATCTTCCTAAAGCTAGTTCAGTTACTGCTTGGTTTGGGAAGCCACTGAATCGAAAGAGATTATATGATGGTGATTAGTGAACCGAAGGTTATTATTCTACAATTTAGGGGAAGTGAATCGAAAGGTACACTACTGAGGTTTTTTTATGAAAAAAAAAGTCTTAGAGTTTTGAAGGTTTGCGAATGTTGGAGATTTTGAGAATATTGGAGAGTTTGAGAATATTGGAGAGTTTGAGTGCTTGAGGATTTTTATGATTTTTTTCTCCCTAGCAAAAATTTGGCCCTTTTCTTTGTCAATGGTTTCTCTATTTATAGAGAAAAGGTTTGGGAGTTTGAACAAAGATGTGGCTTGGCTGAAACGTGAATATTAAGCTATGTCAGATTTTCCAACATTCCAAGGTGAAGTACTAAAGTTGTTGGTTAAAAGGGGCTGACTTCCCTGACTTATGGAGAAGTACAATCAGGATTTAAAAAAAGCATGGGCTTAGGACAGGATTTGTACTAGCAAGTTCACTTTCAAAAAAAATCTTCTGGATAAAGGCTTAATCACCTGGTCAATAACTTAATCCAAAATGTAAGCAATTAATTATGGAGTGAAATACAAGAATTAAGGCCTGTAAAGTAAGATCATGTAGCATGGCCCATAGATTTGATCAGTGTTATTTTCAAAATCTTATTTTCCACTTGTGTCGAAGAGTTCTAGAAATGTACTAAAGAAGATTGCTTCGAAGGGAGCAAAATTCCCAAACGAAGCTTATGGATTAAACTTGCATCGAAGGAGATTTCTTGCCCAAATGAAGTACGTAACTTTAGCTTTCATTCGAAGTAGGCCAGAAAGCCAAAAGAGAGATGCATGCAGGAAGGTCTTAAATGTGAAATCGAAGGATGCCAAAAGGAGGCCTTTTTCCTTGGAATCGAAGGAGACTACAGGAGGCTTTTTGCCTTGGAATCGAAGGAGACTACAGGAGGCTTTGTGCCTTGTGAATCCAAACCAACGTTCCAGAGGCCCACGCCCAGTCGAAGGATGCAAGCCAAGCTTGCATCGAAAGAGGCCAAAAGGCCAATCGAAGGAGCTGAATCGAAGAACACTTGTTTTCTCTCCAAATTTTGTCAATATTATTTTTATCTGTTTTCTCCCTTTTTGAAAGTTTCCTTTTAATCTTGGTACTGGAAAATCCCAATGTACCTGTGCAAGCTTAAACCTTGAGAATCCTTGTGAGAAAGGCCTTGAAAAATGAGAGGGCAAATTTTGGGGTACAACAGCTGCCCCTGTTCAATCTTCTTAAACCTGAAGAGTTAGATTGGCAAGCCTGCCATTCGTGACTTGAAGGTGGAAGATGATTGAACACTAAAGTGCCCAGAAATTTGCACTCGATGATATGTTAGTTGACTGTGTAGGGAATGGGTTTAAAGATGCCATTTGGAGGGATGATGGAAGGTATCAAGATAAATCTTTTGGTTGCTTTATACTGAAATAGTAGATGTCTTTTGCCTGATGATCTTTCCTGTAAGGAAAAGGATTAGTTGCATGCAGATGTATGCATCGTGTAATGATGTTCTCAAAGTAAATGAGATTATGCTGTATGAATTTGTCATGTATGTGTTATGATTTATGAATGTGATGCATTTATTGCAGCGTGTCTTTGTCTAGGAAAATAAATCCTTGACAACATGCTGGGGAATCTCGGGAGGCTGAATCCTGAATCATTGTTGGAGAGTAAGTGTATCTTCAACTTTTTTTAGAATATTTTTGTTGGGAATCCCTGTTTTATTGTTTGAGGAGAAATCCACTGGGGAATATTGACTTTGGCTCTTTTCATGAGGAGACTCCTGTGGGGAGTGTTGATTTCTGCTTGGAGGCATAAAGTTCAGGAACTTTGGTTGTCCATTGCTCTACTGGGGAGTTATTCCTGACTGGAGAGTATTGGAAGTTGGTTGTTATCTGGTCAGAATCTAGGCTTGGCAGCAATTTTTTGAGGATAATGAAGTTGGTTGTTAACTAGTCGTATTCCAGGCTTCGCAACAACTTACCGGGGAAGATTAAATTAAATGTTATCTGGTCGAATTCCAGGCTTCACAAAAAATTACTTGGGCTAGTGAAGTTAAACTATTATCTAGTCGGATTTCAGGCGTTGCAACAACTTACCAACTTTAAACTGCTATCTGGTCGGATTCCAGGCTTCAAAGCAGATTTATGAGGTGGATAAAGTTAATTGTTATCTGGTCGAACTCCAGGCTTCGCAATAACTTACTTGAAAAGACGAAGTTGAACTGATATATGGTCGGATCCAGGCTTCACAGTAACTTCTTGGGAGGAAAGAAGTTAAATTGATATCTGGTCGGGTCCAGGCTTTACAGTAACTTGCTTGAATGAATGAAGTTAAACTGATATCTGGTCGGGTCCAGGCTTTACAGTAACTTGTTGGGGATAGAGGCAAACTCTTTTGGGGAAAGGAAATTAAACCCCTATCTGGTCGAATTCCGGGTTTTTCTTCAATATCTCGAGAAGTTAAACTATTATCTGGTCTGGTCCAGGCTTCATAGTATCTTGAGAGGTTAAACTATTATCTGGTTGGGTCCAGGCTTCATAGTATTTTGAGAAGTTAAACTATTATCTGGTCGGGTCCAGGCTTCATAGTATCTTGAGAATTGTTTGAATAGGAAATGATTCTGTTGAGGAGTGTATTGTTTTGATGGGGAATAAACCTTGTTGAAGAGATTATTTGATGACATGTTGGCAAGGTGAATTCTTTAGGAAGAAATCCATAAGGCTTCTTATTTTAAGACCAACTCAGCTGAGGAGAGGGTTGTCGAGAGATTGAGACTTTGACCGAGGTTTGCATAAATTCAACTTTGTGGATAACCCTATTGGGGCAAAGGTTTATCGAAGCAGGCTCTGTGGGGATAATGATAATGAGATAACTCTGTGGGGAGTATATTTGCATTGATGTTTTGTCCATGAATAGGCATTTCTGTATAAAGAGACGGAGATCCTAGTAAGAGGAAATCGTCAAAAGGATAACAAAATTGAAAATAAAAACAAAAACCATGTGGAAATCATCTCATTGTGTTCCAACTCTACTATTTCCCCAATGTCTTTGAACGTCCCTTGCCATTGACAGAAGTTGATTGGATTGATCTTAGATCGTTTGAACTCGGACCTTGGTAATAAAGTCGATTGTGGTGATTCCACGGGACATAGTCATACGCTTTTAATCCTTAATTTTTTCCTGGACCTCCTTTTCGGGTTTTCAGCCCACCAGAATACCCATTTTTGCCCAAGTCTCCTTTCGGTTTTTTGACTTGTCGGGTGTATAATCTTTTGCATATATCCCTAATTTTTGCCCAAACCTTTTGTTTGTCGAGATGCCCTTATTTTGCATAGGTGTGTCAACCTATAGGGTCTTTTATGTGTAGTATTTTTTAACTATGTCAGCATTCACAGGATGTGGGAAATCTTCAATGTCCATAGTAGTCAGCATCATGGCACCACCAGAGAAAACCTTCTTGACAACAAACGGCCCTTCGTAGGTGGGAGTCCATTTGCCCCTGAGGTTGCCTTGTGGAAGAATGATGCGCTTTATTACCAAGTCACCAACTTGATATACTCGAGGTATGATCTTTTGTTGAAAGCCTTGACCATACGTTTTTGGTACATCTGACCATGCAAACGGCAGCCAGTCACTTTTCATCGATCAAGTTCAACTGATCCAATCTTGTCTGAATCCATTCGTCTTCGCCTAAGCATGCTTCATTCATAATCCTTAGCGAGGGAATCTACACTTCCACTGGCAGGACAGCTTCCATGCCATAGACCAAAGAAAAGGGAGTTGCCCCAGTTATGTCCGAGCTGATGTTCGGTAGACATGAAGAGAAAATGGTAACATCTCATGCCAGTCTTTATATGTTACTACCATCTTCTGCACAATCTTCTTAATGTTTTTGTTCGCTGATTCTGCTGCACCATTCATTTTAGGTCTATAAGGAGAAGAATTGTGATGCTTGATTTTGAACTGAGTGCAAAGTTCTATAATCATAGCATTGTTGAGATTGGTCCCATTGTTAGTGATGATCCTTTCGGGGATACCATAGCGACAGATGAGATTATGCTTGATGAATCTGGCTACCATGCTCTTTGCGACTGAGGCAAATGAAGTAGCTTCGACCTATTTGGTGAAATAGTCGATAGTGACCAAAATGAAGTGATGTCCATTGGAAGCAGTAGGTTTAATCTCTCCAATAATGTCAATGCCCCACATTGCAAACGGCCACGGAGCAGTCATGACGTTTAGAGGAATAGGAGGCACATGGACCTTGTCAACATAGATTTGGCACTTGTGACAATACCTTGAGTGGTGATGGCAATCAGTCTCCATTGTTGACTAGTAGTAACCAGCTCTCAGGATTTTCTTAGCCATAGTATGTCTGCTAGAGTGAGTCCCAAAGAGACCATCATGCATGTCTTCCATAATTTCTTCTGCCTCCTTCCTATTCACACATCAGAGTAGAGTAGAATCATGGTTGCGTTTGTACAGAATTCCATTGCTTAGGAAGAATTTGGCTGAGAATCTTTGTAAGAACTTTTTATCATTGATGGATGCTCCTTCGGGATACTCTTGTGCTTCAAGGTATCTCTTCACCTCATGGTACCATGGCTTCTCGGTGTCAGTGTCAAGCTCATAGCAGTGCGCGGGTTCATCAAATCTCTCAATTGTAATCATAAGGGCTTCGTTGTCCCATTTGACCTTGAACATAGAAGACATTATGGCCAAAGCATCTGCTAACTGATTTTCTTCTCTAGGGAAGTGTTCAAATGTGATTTCTTCGAAGTATGGAATCAGAGATAGCACAAGCTTCTTGTAAGGAATATGATTAAGATGCTTAGTGTCCCAATCTCCCTTTACTTGGATAATCACCAAAGCGGAGTCTCTGAATACATTCAAATGTTTGATCCTTAAACCAGTGGCAGCCTTCAGACCTAAAATGCATGCATCATATTCAGCCATGTTATTTGTGCAATCGAAGCATAGTCTGGCAGTCAAAGGGGTGTGGCAACCCTCAGGAGAAACTATCACATCACCAATTTCGTTGCCCAAAGCGTTGGAAGCCCCATCGAAGACCATAGTTCATTGGGATCCTTGTTCAGGTCCGTCATATGGTCCAGGTTTTGTACAGTCGGTTACTAGCATGATATTCTCATCCGGGGAGTCAAAGATCATGGATTGATAATCATCAACAGCTTGATGGGATAAATGATTTTCCAATACACTTCCTTTGATGGCCTTTTGTGTTGTATATTGGATATCATACTCAGTCAAGTTCATTTTCCATTTAGCTATCCGTCCGGAAAGAGTGGGTTTCTCGAAGATGTACTTGATAGGGTCCATCTTATAAATCAATAGAGTGGTATGAGTCAACATATACTATCTTAGCTAACGAGCATCCCATGCGAGAGCGCAGCAAGTTTTCTCAAGTAGTGAATATCTGGTTTCACAGTCAGTAAACTTTTTGCTCAGGTAGTAAATTGCATGCTCTTTTCAGCTAGACTCATCATGTTGGCCCAACATGCACCCCATAGAATTATCTAGCACAGTCAAGTACATGATCAAGGGTCTTCCTTCAACTGGATGCATGAGGATAGGAGGCTCTTGCAGATATTCTTTGATTTTTTCGAAGGCAGCTTGGCATTCATCATTTCATCTGAGTACTTGATCTTTCTTCAGGAGTTTGAAGATTGGCTCACAAGTAGCAGTTAAGTGAGATATGAAGCGGGCGATGTAGTTAAGATGACCCAAGAATCCTCTAACCTCCTTTTTAGAGTGGGGAACTGACATTTCTTGAATGGATTTTACCTTTGCAGGATCAACTTCGATGCCTTTAACATTGATAACAAAACCCAAAAGCTTTCTAGATCGTACTCTGAATATGCACTTATTAGGGTTCAACCTCAGCTTGTACTTTTTCAGTCTCTCGAATAGCTTGTAAAGGTGATTGAGATGCTTCTCTTCAGTTTGTGACCTTGCAATCGTATCATCCACATATACCTCTATTTCATGATGGATCATATCGTCAAACAAAGCTACCATAGCCCTATGATATGTTGCCCCTGCATTCTTCAGTATGAATGGCATGACCTTGTAACAAAAGGTTCCCTATTGCGTAACAAAGGTGTTCTTCTTCATGTCTTCGGGAGCCATCTTAATTTGATTATAGCCGAATAAGCCATCCATGAAAGAGAATACTTTATGTTGAGTGGTGTTATCGACAAAGACGTCAATATGAGGTAGAGGGAAGTCATCCTTGGGGATTTCCCTATTCAGATCCCTATAATCTACGCACATATGAACTTTTCTGTCTTTCTTCGGCACCGGCACCATGTTTGCAACCCATTGGGGATAAGATGTCAC
This sequence comes from Vicia faba, assembly GCA_948472305.1. Lineage (NCBI taxonomy): Eukaryota > Viridiplantae > Streptophyta > Magnoliopsida > Fabales > Fabaceae > Vicia > Vicia faba. The sequence goes on from OX451735.1 coordinate 64,837,976, forward strand.
TTCTAGGAATCCTGCATTGAATTATTTCATCACTTCAGCTTTTATCTTTTTAGACATGTCTGGCCTCATGCGACGACCTTTTTACTTGGCAGGAGGACAATCTTCCTTTGTTGGCAGACGATGAACTATAATGTCGGTATCCAACCCTGGCATATCTTTATACGACCAAGAAAACACTTCTACATAGTCCTATAACATCTGAACCAATCTGCTTTTGACACTGCTTCCTAGGTTGGCGTCAATTTTGACCTCTTTCTTGTTTGTCTCGGTACCTAGGTTGATGACTTCAAATGACTCTTCATACGGCTGAATAGCTTTTTCCTCTTGCAATAGAAGTATGGCTAGTTCTCATGGTATTTCAGAATCTTCCTTACCTTCGTCTTTAGCTTGGTTAATTGGATGTTCGAAATCATAGTCGGCAATAGTAGAGTCATTGGCAATGAGATTCGGAGTGGATGAGGACCTGCAAGAGTGTGTGTGTGTGTGCACGTAAGATACATGGCTATTTGAAAAGTGTATTAAAGAGAAAGAAAGACAATGAGCTCAAAAATTTGAATGCAAAAAAGTCTAATGGTTTATATTGAATGATCATATGATAAAATGAACATAAATAAAACCCTTAACAAATGGACCATAGTACCCCGGGAAAGGAAAATGGCTTAAAAGTCATTGTTTAATATTACAGATAAAAGGTTCTTGAACTGATAGAAAGCAATAAACAAGTAATTACTCCTCAATGAAGGAGATGGGCACGAAGTCTTTTGCGCACAAATTGTTGAGCTCTGTCGTAGTAGGGTATATCCACTCTTCGAAGGCACATTCGTCATCAGAATCCTCCACAGCATTTATTTCATGATTCCCAATACGGAGAGGGGGCTTTCCCACGCGAGTTCACCTTACTTCTTTCTGAGCCTTGATAGTAAAACCCAACCCACATTTGTCTGCTTTTAACGGGATTTCGGGGAGTTGTCCCCAGGTATCACAGCTTTCTTTTTCGACTGTGGCACGAGCATCTTTAAATGAAACCATCCTTGGCATAACCTTATCAGCTTTAGGCATGTCAGAGGAAATTTTGGCAGTAGCAATCATAGGCGGAACAACTTCAAAAGCTTGGCACAAGGTTTCTATAAATTCTCCATCCATCTCCACATATTTGAAAGAATTGAGGTGGCTTACCATGAACTCCTCCTCACCGCGAACAGTGATGATCCTCCCCTTGACTGGGTATTTTAGATTTTGGTGAAGCGTAGATGTTACTGCCCCTGCTCCATGGATCCAAGGGTGACCCAACAAACAGGAGCAAGCAGGACATATGTCCATGATATAGAAAGTAGATTTGAAAATCTGTGAACCCACTTTGATCAGAAGATCCACCTCTCCATGAACCGTCCTTTTTGACCCATCGAAAGCCCTCACAATAATGTCACTTGGCTTCAAAACCAGTCCTTCACAGTCTAAACGGTCCAAAGCGCCCTTGGGTAGCACGTTTAAACAAGATCCGACGTCAACCAGAACATGCACTATGGTAGTCCTCTTACATTCAATAGAAACATGCAGAGCTTTATTATGGTTTCTTCCAATTGGTGTCAGATCAGCATCTGAGAACCCCAAACTATTATCGGCCATCAAGCTTGCCACACAATTTTCAAACTAGTCAGTTGTGGCCTCATGAGGGACATGAGCCTTCTTCAAGAATTTGATTAATGCTCGGGAATAAGCATCATAATAAAGTAGTAAAGATAACATGGAGATCTTGGAAGGGGTTTGCCCCAGCTGCTCCACTATCTTGAAATCACCCCTCTTTATAATTTTCAAGATCTTATCCATTTTTTAAGCAGAAGGTTCCTCAGCAGCACCATCTTTCCCAGGTGTCTCTGTCTCAACAGGCTCAACTACTTTCTCTTAATCTTTAATGCCAGCACCGGGCTTAGCAGCGGTGATGCGGACAGGTGTCGTTGTAGTAGTTGGGGGTGAAATGTTAGGCGAAAAGATTCTCCCAGTTCTGGTCACCTTACTAGAGCCAATAATATTACTAATGTCATCAGCCTTGCTTTCTTCAATCCAAGCATCTTACTTTATTCCATGGTAAAACACTTTGGCATCGTAGTTCCACAATACTGCTTTGTTGGAAGAGTACGGAATTGGCCCAGGGGCGGTAATTATCAAAGGAGCAACGGTCAGTTCATTTGAAATCTTGATAGGACCCTTTGAGGAGATCCTAAGAGGCATGTTTGAAATTGTTATGATGGAGAGGTCTTCAATCTTATTGGTCAAACTTTTGGAGAACGGAGTTTTCTCAAATAGGATATCATGACTATTCATCAAGAATTGAACGCCTTCCTTCAGCCATTTGCATCCATTAATTTGTGTGGCGCGGCAATCACAGTCCTTTAAACAGCCAGGGAAAACCCCAACTTTCAGAAGATTCTTTTTTACAATGGTTAACGGAGTGGTTAAGTCTTCGATGGAGGAAACAAAAATAGTGTTTTCAATTGCATTGACACCTTTGCCATGGTTTGGCATTGGTGTCGTTATCACATTGGGAATTGTAGGCAGATCGAATTCGATGGTCTTGTTGTCTATTAAGTCTTGAATTTTTCTCTTCAGTGCCCAGCATTGATCGGTCTCATGCCCGAGGCTATTTGAGTGATATGCACACTTGGTATCTGGATTGTATTTAGGTGAGGAGGTGTTCGGATTGGCCAGAGGATCACGCGGTGTCACCAATTTAGCCTTTCACAGGTGTTGTAAGGCTTGGGATAGCGACATGTCTATCCTTGTTAATTGTCTTCGTGGAGCCTCAAATTGTTGATGATTGGAAGATTGTCTTTGAATAGGAGTCGGGTTGGAAATCAGAACAGCATTAACGGATGGATGGTTATCCTTCTTGGTACGGGACCTTGCCCCATACACAACATTAGTTTCTTTCTTCCCGGTGAAGGGTTTCTTTACAGGGTTGGAGGTGGAAGCAGATGCCATGGGGATTTTCCCGCTCTTTATACCACTTTCGACCCTTTCACCAGTCAGGATCAACTCGATGAAACCGGACGAATAACACCCAACTAATAAGTTGAAAAATGGACCAGATAACGTACCCATAAACATATCAATATGTTCCTTATCATTTAAAGGTGGTTGGACCCTACTAGCAAGATTCCTCCACTTTTGAGCATACTCTTTGAACCCTTCTCTTTTACCCATCGTCGTGTCTTGCAGTTGAACTCTAGTCGACGCCAAGTCAGTATTGTATTGGTATTGGTGATAGAAAGCAGTGGCCAAGTCTTCCCATGTATGGATACGGGAATCCTCCAATTGGTAAAACCACTCTAGTTGAGTCCCGGACAAGCTTTCTTAAAAGAAGTGGACCCAGAGTTTATTGTCGGTGGTGTGCGGTTGTATTTTGCGCATGTAAGACTTCAGATGAAGCTTTGGGAAGGAAACCCCATTATATTTAACGAATACTGGTATCGTGAATTTATGGGGGAATGACAACCCCAGATATTAAACCCAAATCATCAAAATCCAAACCAGGGATGGCTTGAATCTCAACAGCCTTCAATGTATCCTCTAGCTGCTTGTACTTATCATTGGCAGAAGGATATTGCTCGTCAAAATAGTCTTTATCATCGGACACTCGATCATTGATACACCCATCCTGGGTAATCCTTGCTTCTCCAATTTGATTTTCGTCTTCCTTAGACGAATCTTCAACTATTGGCATCTGGCGGATCGGCTCTCTGAATCTTTTACCCATGTTGACTAGGGATTTCCTTTTTGGTTTCTTTTTGGATGCCAGCAACGTCATCAATTCTTGTTGTCCCTTGGCCAGGGTCAGCAGAGTCTCTTGAAACTGGGAGTTTTGTGCTTGTAGGTCTTTCATTGTTTTCTCGATATCCATCTTACTGAAATAAACGGCAGAAAGATAAGGAAACCTGTCGTGGAAAACCTGTTATGTTATGATTCATGAAAAATGTGCATGCAAATGATTTCAAGGATTTATAAGATTTAAATTCGTCTAGACAAAGAATGAACAAACGTAAAATTGCATTAATTAGTTCAAAATGGTTACAACGTGCCTCTTGGGCTTACAAAGTAAATTTCTAAGATAAAAAGGTCGAACGCATCCTCTTTGGTGCAAGGTAGGCGTTCAAGCTTTGTTCTTCATGAAGTTGCCTTGTAAGCTCCAAAACCCTTTTCTCGTTTACGTAGAACTAAACTTCAAAGGTGTCTCGCTCTTCCTTTAGCTGAATCCAACCCTTTTGCAAGTCTTCAAGAGAAGTAGGCATGTTGGGATAAATGACAGTATACGGGACATCTCCTTCAGCAACAGGCTCTATGATAACTGGTAGGATGGAGGGGTAAGGCATCACAAGCTTCTAAGCATGAGCTCGTACCCACCTAAGGTAAGGCTTAAGGGGAATAGAATTATTGTGTCCCAGTGTCTTACTATCCACTTTGTTTACAATCCTCCAAGCTTGCATAAACCTCTGACGGTAGCCTTGATTGTCGCTCTCGTAGTCGAACATCACCCCTTGGATGAGCATATCATGCGGACCATCTCTTTGGGCATACCTAAACTGTCGCAAAGCCATGCAACGGTTATAAGTGATACCTCCCCTAATACCAAGAAAATGGACATTAGGTAATTCCCCATAACAGTCGATGATAGTAATGTTCTCTAAGGATTGAGAACACTAGTGAATATCTGAATGTTTGAGTGACATCAACCTATTGGACCACCTCAAACCTTACTCGTTCTTCAATACGGATCGGGGGAGATGCGAGACAAACCACCTAGCTAATAGAGGAGTGCAACACATGAGGGTCCCTCTTTTCCTCATGGTGCGAGAGTTGAGAGAATGTAGGATATCCCTTAACAAAGTAGGCACCGGATTGCAACACATGAAGATTTTGACAGCATTTACATCTATAAGTTGGTCGGGATTTAGAAATAGTACCACCCCATACATGAGAAGGACCAAGATTTCTTCAAAGGCTTGTAAATCCAAAGTTTTCCAATAATCTTGATCTTTCTCCAATAGGAACTTGGCTAGGAACCCTTTGACACCACTTCTTGTTTCCCAATTAGTCGTGATGTCGGATTGTTGCAAGTGTAGCGCTCGGGAAATCTCTTTAGGGCTCGGGTCTCTTTCAGTACTGTTGAAAGGTAGTTGATTGAGAATAGGAATCCTTAAGAGTTGAGAGAATTCTTCCATAGTAGGTACAAGCTGGTAATTGGGAAAGGTGAAGCAATGGTGCAAAGGGTCGAAGAACTGGAAAAGCACCTTTATCATGTCTTCATCAATGCTTGAGATAACCAAGTTTAGGAGTTAACCATGTCTTTCGGTGAATTAAGAACTCTCAGGAACCCTCGATGCTAACTATTTGAGTTGAGAAGGAATTCTTACGAGATTGACTTAGATAGTATTCCTGCGGGTGGAAGCCATGTCCTACAAAACAGAACAAAGATAAATCCCAATAATCCTTGAAATGGTTAGTGAAAAAATGCAATTGTATGATGTTATGATGTTATCTGCAAGTAAACATATACACACAAAGCAAACAAGTCCTTAAGTTTAGGCTTGCATGGAGTTTATAGGTAAGTACCCTCTTGAAGTTTAGTTGGCTCAACCTGTCCTAGTAAGTAATCGGGTTCTAGGGGATCTCAATATCACTGATCTTTCTTCATCGGGCATTGTTTCAGCGCAAGCCTCTTTAATAGCGACCGAAATATCCCGGAAGTCCGATCTCAATGAGCATAGTATCGAGTATCAACCAACTTCGTACTACACCAAAGTTGGCTACCTCACTACTTCCTAATGGCCAAGTTGGCCAAATAAAGGTTCTAAAGTCAGTTAGTGCTTCATGACACCACACAGCGGCCATGTATTCTCCTTGACTACTCAAGGGCTACCGGTACCAACAAATGTGTCACACTAACGTAGCTATTGCTTAGACCATGTCGGTATACCCCGCACAGTTTCCACAACTTATTGCTACTTACCTAAAAGGTATCCCAGATCCGGGTAGAGGATCCAACAAGCCCAAACAAGGAGCCATAATATAAAGCAAACAAGTCAAAATAAAGGAAAGCAAGTAAAAGTGATCTAGCCCTAAGGTAACCCCACTTTTTATCTCTTCTCTCCAGCAGAGTCGCCAGTTCTGTAATACGGTGGGAGAACTGACTTGGGATTGCGTTTGATCGCAATTTTTGCGGATAGAAAGAGTCGCCACCGAATTTTCTTTTATCCAAATAAAGGAAAGGGTGAAAAGAACAGGAAAGACCTTTGAGATTATTTTCTTGAGTTAGGGGGGTAGATTATGAAAAGGGAAGGTGTTAGCACCCTTTTAATTCATAGTTATCTGTGGGCTCTTAGTTGCTTGCTAGATAATTGCTTTTGTTTGAAAGTGTGCTTTTTGGTGGTTTTTGATAGTATTTTTGAAAAGCGCCTTCGTTTAGGAAAACTTTGTAATGATTCTCGTCTCTATAAGAATGTATACTAAGTGTTGGACTTTTGAAAATATTTCAGGGAAAGTGTTGGTGCATTTGAAAAGGTGTTTGTGTTTTGAAGATGAGCAAGCATCTATGAGTATTCTTCCTTTGATATTGCTATCTTACCATTGATTGGTAAGAAGCCTTTATCTTTGGATGTAAAAGGGATGAGCGTGGGTCATCGTGTAGTCATGATAGAAATGTTATGAGATATCTTAGCATTTCTCTTGAGGGACTAAGATCATTTGTAAGGCATCATTTGAAGCGTCATAGAGGGACTATGATCTTGTATTTTGATTATTTTTTCTAAGACGTCTCACATGTATAAGATGACCATTTTTAGGCAACAAGTGGAGTTAGCCCTAGGGGTGATTGTGTGAATAGTGTGTTTGATTTGCATGCATTTAGTCTTTTATTATGGGTTGTCTACTTGTTGTTTTTATCTTGCCATACATCCTAATTACTAATATTTGTATAAAGCAATAAAAATGCAGAAAATAAAATATCCTAACTATTACAACCATATTGAATAGAAATAAAATATAAAGACAAAAAAATGAATCCTTCGATCCAGACAATAGGCTCTTTCGATTCCCTCTTCTTTGGCTTCCTTCGATTGGGACAATAGTGTGAGATACAGCCTTCGATTCTTCCTTTCGGTTACTCTTTTCGATTGGGACTGGAAGTCAACATGATGTGCACTATTCGTTCCAAAACTCCTTGTTGCCTCCTTCGATTGTAGGAATGCAAAGCTCCCAGGTTGAGATTCGAAAGGCTTCAATGCTTAGCCAATCAAAAGATACAGAGAATCTGTCTAAACTTGAAAATGCAACTAACAAGTATAACTTTCGAAAGCTACAGGCCAGGGGTTATCACAAGATTATTGGGCACCAAAATCCAAAGTCTAACTAGTCAGGATTGAGACTTTCAACATACAGGCAGTGAGGATCGAAAATTAGGGCATGGTCAACTTCCTAAATGGGATATCTGTATTTTCCTTTTATTGGTATGTACAAATGATATTTAAATGAAAGAGTTCCAAGTTTAGAGAGAACTTACCTCTTGAATTTCTTAATCGAAAGAGCTATAGGTGACTTCTTTGGTGCTGGAGAGAGCTTTGCTGGAATCTTCCTGAAGTTAGTTCAGTTACTGCTTGGTTTGGAAAGTCACTGAATTGAAAGCGAGTATATGATGATGATGAGTGAATCGAAGGTTATTATGCTACAGTTTAGGGGAAGTGAATCTAAAGCTACACTACCGAGGTATAGAAATGTACTAAAGAAGACTGCTTCGAATGGGAGCAAAATGCCCAAACGAATCTTATGGATTAAACTTGCATCGAAGGAGATTTCCTGCCCAAATGAAGTACGTAACTCCAGCTTTCATTCGAAGGAGGCCACAAAGCCAAACGAAAGATGCATGCAGGAAGGTCTTAAATATGCAATCGAAGGATGCCAAAAGGAGGCTTTTTGCCTTGGAATCGAAGGAGGATACAGGAGGCTTTTTGCCTTGGAATCGAAGGAGACTACAGGAGGCTTTGTGCCTTGTGAATCCAAACCAACGTGCTAGAGGCCCACTGTTGTACCCCAAAATTTTCCCTCTCATTTATCAAACGATCATCCTGGCCCCTCAGGTTTTCTTCTATCAAGTTTCAAGTCTTGAATCACAATTTTCCAAGAAAGTCATTCACAAGGGAAAAATAGTCAAAAGCACACTGAAGAGTCAAACTTTTACTTTTGGATCAAAAATCAAGTTTCAACAATTATATTTCATCAAGACATGAAATTAGTTCGTCAAAATCAGAAGTCAGAAATTACTTTGAAAAAATCAAATTTCTAAGCATTTGGAAAATTTTCTAAGTGTTAGGAGAATATGATACTTCAGAACTTCTGGGCCAGCCTCCACGCAAGTGCAATCAGAATTTGCAAAGACGGTTCAGAATATGGCTCTTCAATAAAAACATGTGGGAGCAATATTCTTCGGCCAGAACATGATCCTTCAGCATATGGAGGCTACGTTTCTGGTCTTCTGCGATCAGAACATCACCAAATCCCAAAACCTCATTTGAGCAGCCTGCTGCTCTGCTATATCACAGTCCTGCAACCATCTGCTGATCCAGTACACGCCTATACTTTCTCAAACCCCATATTTGCACCAAATTAGCATACAAAAATTATGATTAAAACACAATGGAATAGTATGCCAAAAGGGTTTAAATCCTATTTGTTCCCCCCCCCCCCCCCCCCCAAAAAAAAAAAACCACAACAAACTCACCTATAAATAAGTTGCTCCATCACACTTTCAAGGGGCTGGCTTTTGGAAGGAGAGAATTATCAAAGAGAGAAGAGAAACCAATAAAACATTTGTGAACCTTGAATTCCTAAACAAAACCAAAATCTTTGTTCTTCCCTTTGAATCAAAAGAGCATAGCATTTCATGTTCCGTTCCAGAACATCTGAAGGCAGCAGCTCAAGTTCCAAACACATGTTCCAGATTCAAGGTAAGTCTTTCTGAATTTGAATCTTCTCATTCAAAACATCATCAAATATGTAAATATCATAGTATTGATGTTGTCCATATCATTGCATGAGTAGAAAAAAAATTGTGGATCAGAACTTCTTGAATAAAGCTAGGCTCAGAATTAGGATTAGAACTTCCATGAACTGTTGTGCTTCTATCTTTATGATTTGCTGTCGTTAAGAACTGAATAAATTACAGATGTTCTGAATAATGTAAGGAATGAGGTGAAATGTAATACAAAATTTCTGGGTTTTCTTTCCCACTGTTTAGAACGACACAGAACTTCTGAGTTCTCTTCACTATTTTGACATTGAACTTCTGATTTTTAATCACTGTTTAACACAACACAGAACTTTTGATTTTCACTCACTGTTTAACACAGCATAGAACTTCTGATTTTCACTCATTGTTTAACATACACAGAACTTCTAAGATTTTCATTCACTATTTAACACAGCACAGAACTTCTGATTTTCACTCACTGTTTAACACAACACAGAACTTATGACCCTTTGCTCACTGTCTAAGCACGACCCATAACTTCTGTTTTTTCCCTCTAACGTTTCTTTCAGGATTCCAATGGCATCAGTCCAGAACTTCTGATTTCCTTTGACGTTTCATTCTGAACCACAGCGTGCCTGGCATCAGAACTTCTGATCCCCTCTGTTTTGCTTTCAGCAACATGCGGATCCTATTCCTCATTGTTTTTCCCTTTTCTCTATTATTTTTTATAAAAAAGGGACATAAAAAATTATTTTCTTTTATTAAATAATTATTTTCCTTTTAATTTGTTAGGCCCAAAATACCATTTTTCAAAACAAGTCTTTTCCTTTTCTTATAGTGTACAATTCAATATGGTTGTAATAGTTAATTAGGATTTAAAATTCTTGCAAACCCTCATTTGTAATGTGTACCCCCATCCCTAAATGATGTAATAGCGTAGGACTTTACATTTCCGCAATTTACCACTTTTCAAATATGAATGCTAGTAATTAGGGTGTGAATGGAAAGACATGAAATCAACAAATAGATAACCCTAATCAAGACTAAATGCATGTAAACCAAACACACTTTCACACTAGCACCCTTAGGGTAATCCCGCTTTGTTGCCTTTCGGAAAATAGTCATGTCCCTCGAATATGAGCGTTTTAGTAAAGACCCTCGATAAAAGAATGTAGTCCCTCTAAGTCCCTCAATGTTACCTTCGCTAAATGATCTAGTCCCTAAATGACATTGCCAAAACGTCCCATAAGTTGCCTTCTATGACTATACAAACGTCCTGTGTCCGTCCCTTCACATCCAACGATGGGGTTTCTTACCAAAACAATGGTAAGATAACAACATCTAAAGGAGAAGGAAAATAACATGTAAGACCTTTTGAGTAGGTAGGTTACTCCTAGTTTCTCGCTTGCTCACAACAAAAACATCTTATACCTACAACTTCACTTTGAAACATTTTTCAAAAGACAAAACACTTTGTATGCATTCTTATAGAGACGAGAACCATTACAAAGAGATTCCTTTTCAAAATACATTCAAAACCCACACTAAAAACACTTTTTCAAACAAAAGCAAGTGATCTAGCAAGCAACTAAGAGGCCGTAGATAACTACGGATAAAAAGGGTGCTAATACCTTCCCTTTTCATAACCTACCCCCCGAACTCAAGAAATAATCTCGAAAGGTCTTTCCTGTTCTTTTCAACCTTTCCTTATTGGATAAAAGAAAAGTTGGTGGCAACTCTTGCTAACCGCAACAATTATGATCAAACGCAAAACACTAAGTCAGTTCTCCCACCGTGTTACAAAATTGGAAACTCTGCTGAGGATATTCTTAAAAATGGGGTTACCTTAGGGCTAGATCACTTTTACTTGCTTTCATTATTTGAACTGTTTGCTTTACATTATGGTTCTTTGTTTGGGCTTGCTTTGATCCTCTACCCGGATCTGGGACACCTTTTTAAGTAAGTAGCAATAGATTATGGAAACTATACAGTGTAGATCGATATGGTTGAAACAATGGCTACGTTAGTGTGACACATTTGTGGGTACCGGTATCCTTTATATTGAATCGAGGAGAATACGGGGCCGCTGAGTGGCATCATGAAGCACTAACTGACCTTAGAACCTTAATTGAACAACTTGTCCATTAGGATGTAGTGAGATAATCGGTTTTGGTTGAAAGCTGAAAATTGGTTGATACTCGATACTACACTCATTGAGATTGGACTTTTGGGATATCTCGGCTGCAAGAAAAGATTGATTGTGCTGACACAATGCCTAAAATAAAGGTCAGTGATATTGAGACTCTTTAGAACTCAGTTACTATAACTAGGACAAGTTTGAGACAACTAAAACTTCAAGAGGGTACTTACCTATAAGACTCCATGCAAGCCTAAACCTAAGGACTTGTTTTTCCTTGTGCGTATATGCCTACTTGTACATAACATCATAAACATCATAACATCATACACATTCTCACTAACCATTTCAAGGATTTAGGAATTTATCTTTGTTTTTGTTTTGTAGGCCATGAACTCCGTCCGAAGGAACACCATCCGAATCAGCCTCGTGAAAGCACACCCTCAGCTCCGAGAGTTAGCATCAAGGGTTCCCGGAGATTCTCCTTTTACCAAGAAATATGGTCTACTCCTCAATTTGGCTACCTCCAATTTCCAAGAAGAGATGATATGCGTGCTCTTCCAATTCTTCGATCTCATGCATCATTGCTTCACTTTCCCTGACTCTCAGTTAGTGCCTACACTAGAAGAGTTCTCTCTACTATTAGGAGTGCTCGTGCTTGATCAGATACCGTTCACCGGTATAGAAGGGATTCCAAAACCTGAGGTCATTGCTGAAGCTCTGCATCTGAAGAGAGCCGACATCATAGAAAATTGGGAGACAGGAAGGGGAGTCAAAGGGTTCCTAGCCAAGTTTCTATTGGAGAAGGCTCGTTCATTCTGGGAAGATATGGATTTTAAAGCTTTTGAAGACGTCCTGGCTCTTATCATATATGGTTTGGTTCTATTCCCCAACTCGGACCAATTCATAGATGTTAATGCCATTAAAGTCTTTCTCTCGTAGTCCTATACCTACCTTATTGGGAGACATCTTACATTGCTTCCATACCTGCACCATGAAGAAGAGAGGTACTCTTTTGTGTTGTATTCCCCTACTCTCCAAGTGGTTCACTTCACACCTACCTCGATCGACATTCAAGAATGAGCAAATATTGACATGGTCTTAAAGGATGATGTCCCTCACCCACTCTGATATTCATTGGTGTTCGAGATCCTTGGAAGATACTTCCATCATTGACCGTTGTAGGGAATTCCATAACATCCCTCTGCTTGGCGTCAGGGGAGGTATCACTTACAACCCTTGCTTAGCTTTACGATAGTTTGGGTATGCCTAAAGACATGGTCCTCATGGGATGCTCATCCAAGGTTTGGTGTTCGACTACAAAAGTGACGATCAAGGCTACCGTCAGAGGTTTATACAAGCTTGGAGGATGGTAAACAAGGTGGATAGTAGGACATTGGGACACAAAAATTCCATTCCCCTTGAACCATACCTTAGGTGGGTGTGAGCTCGTGCTCAGAGTCTCGTAATGTCTTACCCTTATATCCTCCCTGTTATCATAGAGCATATTATTGAAGGAGACGTCTCGTACACAGTCCTTCATCCCAACATGCCTACCTCTCTCGAAGGTTTTCAAAAAGATTGGGTTCAGCTAAAGGAAGAACGAGAAAATTTTGAGGCCCAATTCTATGCCAGTGAGAAGAAGGTTCTGGAACTCACCAAGTAGCTTCGTGAAGAGCAGAGTCTGAATGCCTACATCGCACCAAAGAGGATGCATTCAACCGTTTTGTCTTAGGAGTTTTTGTATTTTATTTCTTTCATTGTAAGCCCAAAGAGGCATGATTTACTCAAACTTAGATTTATTAATGCAACGTGTGTTCCTTTTTTGTTTAAAGCAAATTTAAATCTCTAATTTCCTTGAAATCATTCGCATATGCATTTTCATTCATCATAACACAAACAGGTTTCTTACAACATGTCTCCTTATCTTTCTACTATTTATTTCAGTGAGATGGATATTGAACATACAGTAAAGGATCTCAAGGCGCAGAATGCTCAATTTCAACAAATGTTTTTGACTCTGGCAAAAGGACAAGAGGAGTTGAAAACTCTATTGATCAAAGAAAAGAAGAAGAAAGCGAAGAAATCAACCGGTGTTTTGAATCTGGGAAGAAGGTTCAAAGGACCAACCAGACGGACCCTAGACTTCGCAACATCATTGGGTGAAGGGAATAATCAAGAAGGGAAAAACAAGGAAGTGAATGACCATCCAGAGTCTAAAGAAGAAGAAGAGGTTGATTACTCTGAAGAATAGTATCCTCCAGCTGATGATAAATACAAGCAGTTGGAGGATCGCCTCAATGCTATGGAGATCCAGAGGGTACCCGGATTGGATTTTTAAGAGCTAGGACTTGTCTCAGGGGCCGTCATCCCACATAAATTCAAGGTCCCCACTTTCTCTAAATATGACGGTGTCTCTTGTCCAAAGCTGCATTTAAGATCATACGTCAGGAAAATTCAACCCCATACGGCGGATAGGAACCTATGGGTTCATTTCTTCCAAGAAAGCTTGTCGATGACGCAGTTGGGTTGGTTCTATCAGTTGGAAGGGACCAATATTCGCAATTGAGAAGATTTGGCTGCCGCGTTTTACAAGCAATACCAGTATAATGCTGACTTAGCTCCAACTCGGACATAATTTCAAGGCATGTCTATGGGTGCAGGTGAAGGTTTCAAAAATTATGCTCAAAAATGGCGGGATCTCGTGGGAAGAGTCCAACCTCCTCTATTTGACAGAGAATTGGTGGATATGTTCTTAGGCACGCTATCTGGTCCATTCTTCAACCACCTGATTGGAAGCTCCTCGGCTGGATTTACTGAACTAATCATGACTGGTGAAAGGGTAGAAGCCGGCATAAAAAGTGGCAAAATTTAAAGAGATATATCCTCGAGCGCGATGAAGAAGCCCTTTACCGGAAAGAAGGAAGTCATTGTTGCATACGACCATAGGAATCAAAGCAAAGTTGAACATCGCCCGACGGTAGGGGCTGTTATGATTTCTAATCCTACACCAAATCAGCATCGAAATTATCAATGCAGGCCAGAGGCACCCATGAGACGATTCACCCAAATTAACATGACCTTGTTTCAAGTTCTGTCATATCTTTTGAAGTCCAATCTGGTGACCCTAAAGGAAGCTCCCAAGAACCCCAATACAGCTTCTCCTTGCTACAACTCGAATGCTCGATGTGGCTATCATTCTGAAAGCTCGGGGCATGATACAAACGACTGTTGGGCCTTGAAGAATAAGATACAAGACCTTATCGAGGCAAAAGAGATTGAGTTTGATCCCCCAGAAACACCTAATGCCATAACGGTGCCAATGCCCAAACACGGTCAAGGTGTCAATGGTGTTGATGATGAGTGTTTTGTTTCCTCTGTGAATGATTTAGCTACTCCTCTTTTGACCATTAAACAAAATCTATTGCGAGCCGGTCTGTTTCCGGGCTGTGACGAAAGTTGCCAATTATGTATGACTCTACCAAATGGCTGTTTGTTACTGAAGATGGGCATCCAGTTCCTGATGGCTAACAGATAAATCTTGTTTGAAAAAGTTCCTCTTATCATAAGTTCTTGTGAAGATGTCTCAATAATCACCATTTCTGACAATCCTCCTAGGGTCTCCACCAAAAGACCCGTCAGGATTACATATGTTCCAAAGTCTACTCCCCTGATCATCACCATGCCAAGTCCAATACCATATTATTTAGATAAAGTTGTTCCCTGGAACTATGGCGATGACGTCTATTACTATGGCGTCAAGCAAGATCTGTTGGCTATCCAAGACAAAGTTGAGAAAGACATTGATCTTAACGTCGTCAATATCATTGGGACCAGTATGATAACAAGAAGTGGAAGGATCTTCTCACCTGAGATCTCTCCAAAGACCATTGTTACCCCTGTAATTATTCCCACTACTACTCCCTCCAGCATTCCCAGTGATACTCCTGTTGAAAATCCTATTGTTATCCCTGCGACCAGGACAAAGGGCAAGGAGGTGTTATCTGAGCCTGTCCAAACAAAGGCGCGTCTAGAGGATATTCCTGAAGCTTCTAGAAAGGAGATAGAAGAGATATTAAAAATAATCAAGAAAAGTGACTACAACGTCGTGGAACAGTTGGGGAAACCCCCTCAAAAATATCAATGTTGGCCTTGCTCTTGTGTTCTGAGGCCCATTCCAAAGCCTTGGTAAAGTTTCTCAAGACCGCCCATGTTCCCCAAGAGACCTCCATTGATCAATTTGAGAATTGTGTGGCCAGTATAACTGCTGATAATAGATTGGGCTTTTCCGGTGCTGATTTAACTCCCAAAGGAAGGAAACACAATGATGCCTTGCATGTTTACATTGAGTGCAGGGGCACTACGCTAGCCCACGTTCTGGTGGATACCGGTTCATAAATGAATGTCTTTCCAAAAAATGCTCTTGACCGGCTAGACTATGTGGGACTCACTTTAAATCCTAGCAACATTATAGTGAGGGCCTTTGATGGTTCTAAGAGAACAGTGCACGAAGAGGTTAACATCCCTATAAAAGTTAGAACTCAGACTTTTGATTCAACTTTCTACGTGATGGATATCCTCCCTTCCTATTCTTGTCTTTTGGGCTGACCTTGGATCCATGTCGTTGGTGCCGTCACTTCCACCCTACATCAAATGCTGAAGTACCCGATCAAGGGAAAGATCATCACAGTCCATGGGGAGTAGGAATACATGGTTAGCTACCTGAACTCTTTCAGGTATGTGGAAATGGATGGTGAGTTCATTGAGACCCTGTGCCAGAATTTCGAAGAGGTCCCACAAACAGTTGCGGAAACCAAGACTGCTTCAAAAGTCCCGAAGATTACCAGACCTCCACTGAAGATGCCTTCTCTAAAGGATGCCAAGGCAATAGTCGAAGAAGGTGGGCGTACCATTTGGGGCCAACTTCTGGATATTCCCTACAAATCTGACAAATTTGGTTTGGGTTTCACCTCGGAAGCACAAAGGGCTATTTGACGAAGTCGCGCAGAGGGGCCACCTTTATGTATCAGCAATCAGGGAATCAATATAGTGGAAGACAGTGATGGCAGCTATGACCTGGATGAGTGGATTTTTCCAACTGTCAGCGGAGGACTCAACAACTGGGAGGCCAAAGAATTTGTCCCTATTACTTTTATCCAAGAGTAATTGTCTTTCAATTTTTTTCGGATTTTTAATAATTAAACAATTTAAACTTTAAAACCTTGTGTCTTACCCGAGGCACAATGGTCCATTTGTGAGGGTTGTTACTTCATCTTCATATGTCATCAATAAATCATGGACGTTTTTGCATGCAAAATTTTACGCTCATTGTTTATCTTTTTTAACCTTTATCATTTTTCAAAGATAGATATGCTCTTACACATACTCATATATCAAAATGTAGATCCACATCCACTCAGGATCCCATGGGTAACGATTCTGCTATGGCCTATCATGACTTTAAAAATCTGATATACCAAGTCGAAGACAAAGGTGAGGAAGATTGTGAGGTACTAGGAGAACTAGCCAGGTTATTGCAACAAGAAGAAAGAACCATACAACCCCACGAAGAGACAGTGGAAACAGTTAACCTAGGTACGGAAGAAGACAAGAAAGAAGTCAAGGTAGGTGCCAACCTAGAGCCTAGTGTCAAGAAGCGCTTAACTCAGTTACTACGTGACTATGTTGAGGTCTTTGCTTGGTCATACGAAGACATGCCAGGGCTCGACACTGACATCATGGTCCATCGTCTTTCGACAAAAGAAAACTGCCCTTCGATAAAACAGAAAGTCGGTCACATGCATCCAGAGATGTCAGAGAAAATCAAGATTGAAATCATGAAGCAGTTCAACGCTGGATTCTTAGTTGTCACCTCCTATCCACAATGGGTTGCCAATGTTGATCCAGTGCCTAAAAAGAACGGTAAGGTACGTATGTGTGTGGAGTACAGAGACTTGAATAGGGCAATCCCCAAGGATGACTTCCTGCTTCCCCATATCAATATTCTGGTCGACAACACCGCACGTCATAAAGTATTTTCCTTCATGGGTGGTTTCTCTGGATACAACCAGATCAAAATGGCACCTGAGGACATGGAAAAAACGACCTTCATCACACAGTGGGGTACGTTTTGTTACAAAGTTATGCCATTTGGGCTGAAGAATGTTGGGGCAACCTATCAGCGTGCCATGGTAGCTCTGTTTCACGACATGATCCATCACGAGATATAGGTCTACGTGGACGACATGATAGCTAGATCTAAAACTGAAGAGGAACACCTTAACCATCTGCAGAAACTGTTTGAAAGACTTAAGAAATATAAGATAAGGTTGAATCTAAATAAATGCACTTTTAGAGTGAGGTCCGGTAAACTCCTAGGCTTCATTGTCAGCAGTAAAGGTATTGAAGTGGACCCTGTAAAGGTAAAAGCAATACAAGAAATGCTTGCTCCTCGCACAATGAAGGAAGTCAGAGGATTCTTAGGACGGCTAAACTACATCGCCAGATTCATTTCTCACCTAACCGCTACTTGTGAACCAATCTTCAAATTACTTAAGAAAGATCAAGTGTTGGAATGGAACGATGACTGTCAGGCTGCCTTCGATAGGATCAAAGAGTACCTTCAAGAGCCTCCTGTTTTGATGCCGCCAGTCGAGGGAAGACCTTTGATCATGTATCTAACTGTCTTGGAAAATTCAATGGGGTGTGTGCTGGGGCAGCATGACGAGTCTGGCCAAAAGGAGAATGCAATATACTACTTGAGCAAAAAGTTTACCGACTGCGAAACAGATATTCACTGCTCGAGAAAACTTGTTGGCTCTGGCATGGGCTGCTCGCCGGCTAAGACAGTATATGTTGACCCATAATACCTTATTGATAACCAAGATGGATCCAATTAAATACATATTCGAGAAGCCCTCCCTCTCTGGAAGAATAGCAAGATGGAAGATGACCCTGACTGAATACGATATTCAATACACTATCCAGAAATCAATAAAGGGAAGTGTGTTAGCCGATCACCTTGCTCATCAGGCTATTGATGACTATCAATCCATGAATTTCGAGTTCCCAGATGAAGACATCATGTTGGTAAACAATTGTGAAGAACTCAGACCATATGACGGACCTGAGCGAGGATCCCAATGGACCTTGGTTTTTGACGGAGCTTCCAACGCACTCCGCAATGGCATAGGCGTTATGATCATATCCCCTGAAGGATGTCATACTCCCTTCACTGCTAGGCTATGTTTCAACTGTACCAATAATATGGCAGAATATGAAGCGTGTATTATGGGTCTCAAAGTTGTCATAGATTTGGGAATCAGGTTCTTTAGTTTATTTGGAGATTCAGCCTTAGTCATCAGTCAGATCAAAGGAGAATGGGACATGAAGCACCCTAATCTCATCCCCTACAAAGAACATGTATTGACATTAATCCCACATTTTGAGGAAATCACCTTTGAGAATTTTCCATGAGAGGAAAATAAACTAGCGGATGCGTTAGCAACTATGTCATCCATGTTCAAAATCAAATGGGATAATGAGGCTCCTCATATCACCATTGAGAGGATGGATGAACCATCTTACTGTCACGAGATCGATACTGATGAAGTAGTGGACGAGCCTTGGTTCCATGAAATTAAGAGATATCTCGAGGCTCAAGAATATCTGGAGGGAGCCTAATTCAATGATAAGAAATTCCTAAGAAGATTCTCTGCTAAGTTCTTCTTCAGTAATGGGATTCTCTACAAGCGTAACCATGACTCTACTTTGCTCCAGTGTATAGACAAGAGCGAGGCAGACAAGATCATGGATGATTTACACGAAGGCACTTTTGGAACCCATTCGAGTGGGCACGCGATGGCTAAAAAGATCCTACGAGCAGGATACTATTGGTCCACCATGGAGGCAGATTGTTATCAATATTCACGAACCTGTCACAAGTGTCAGATCTATGCTGACAAAGTACATGTGCCTCCAGTTCCTATAAATGTCCTAACCACTCCTTGGTCATTTGCGATGTGGGGCATCAACATGATTGGAGAAATCAAACCTACAGCTTCCAATGGACACCGTTTCATCTTGGTCGCCATTGATTACTTCACGAAGTGGGTTGAGGCAGCTTTCTTTGCTTCTGTCACCAAGAATGTTGTGGCCCGATTCATTAAACAGAATCTTATCTGTCGGTATGGTATTCCGTAGAGAATCATTACAGATAATGGTACCAATCTCAACAATACTATGATCATTGCATTATGCGCGCAATTCAAGATACAGCATCATAACTCTTCTCCTTACCGGCCGAAGATGAATGGCGATGTGGAAGCCGCTAATAAAAACATCAAAAATATCATACAAAAAATGACAGTGACCTACAAGGACTGGCATGAGATGTTACCATTTTCTCTCCATGGTTATCGTACCATGGCTCGCACATCAATAGGGGCAACTCCTTTCTCTTTGGTATACGGCATGGAAGTTGTCCTACCAGTTGAAGTCCAAATACCTTCTCTAAGAATCATAAGGGATGTGGGGTTGAGTGAAGATGAATGGATTCAAACTCGACTTGACCAGTTGAACTTGATTGATGAGAAGAGGCTTACGGCTGTCTGCCATGGCCAGATGTACCAAAAACGCATGACCAAAGCTTTTAACAAGAAAGTCAGACGGCAGGTATATCGGGTTGGTGATTTGGTGATCAAGCGTATCATACTACCACAAGGTGATCCCAGGGGTGAGTGGACTCCTACATACGAAGGACCGTTTATGATTAAAAACATATTTTCTTGTGGGGTAATGATCTTAACCACTATGGACGGAGACGACCTTCCACACCCTGTAAACACGGACATAGTTAAAAGATACTACGCATAAACAAAGACCCTCTAGGTCGATTGGCCTAGGCAAAAATTAGGGCATCCCGATGAACCAAAAGGGTTCGGGCAAAAATTAGGGATAAAATACAAAAATTTGTATACCCGACAAGCTAAAAATCTGAAAAGGCGGCTTGGGCAAAAAAGGGTATCCCGGTGGACCGAAAACCCAAAAGGGAGGTCCAGGCAAAAGTAAGGGATTTAAAGCGTATGACTATGTTCCGTTGGATCATCTTACAGTCAATCTACGACATCAATCGTCAAGTTCAAACGGTTCTGAATCAATCCAATCAGCTTTGAACAAAGCAGCAAGTGGATGAGACACTCAGAGACATGAAGGCTATAACAGAGTGGGAACCCAATGGGATTATTTCATATAGCTATCTTTTCGTTGTATCAGTTTTCATTTTTACAATGATGTAACACCCTCTAAAAACCCCGAATAAATTTTCGCGAATAATTAAAATTATAATTTCAGAGTACATGTATCAACGAGGATGTCACAATTCTCTTTTAATAAAAACAAATTCCTGTCATGCATAATCATAGTAGTAACTCATACATGTTTACACAGCGGAATAATTTAATTAATAAAACCAATGTTATAATATTTTCAAAATCATCAGGGATTAACACCTGGAAATGTCAACCTCATATTATAACAAACAAAGGGAAATAAACGAGTCTGACTAAAGCAGCTCGACAAACAAACGTTCCCGGAGTTACAACTACCAGAGCATGACCCGGACAATACTAAAACGGAAATAAACTAGAAATGACAAGCCTTCGCCAAGCACCTGAACGAAGCTCCTCAATCTGAAATATTCAACAGTAAGGGTGAGCATCTCAACTATACATTTGATTATACGTTCATAACAATCAATTCAGGAAACCATAAGCATCACCCAACAATTAGCATGTTTCATAGATTACAAAAACCTTTACAATCCATATATTCATAATATCATACTTTTCATGCTTACTTATTAACATCAAACATCGTTAACAACTTAGTATCAATACATGCATACAATCAATCAAATACAACATTGGAAAAATCATCCATTCATGTCATATTCAATGTAATGCAACACACCCATGCATGTGGTACCATTTTACCGCCCCATTAAATCTCGGGTCACGGATAACTCACCGTTCCATTATATCGCGGACACGGCTACCACCTCAACGTTCCATTAAATCGCGGACACGTATATTGGCCACCATGTTAATTCCACACAATGGGAATTAACAAATGCAACATGATATGTAAAGTATGTAACACTCAGCATACTATTAACATCAATCGACATATCATGCAACATCAACAATATCAAATATAACATGATATGAATAGCATGTAATCACTCAGCATACTATTAAACATCGATCATATCAAGTTATATCATAATTCATGCTTGATAACATCATCTAAAAGCATGACAATAAAATCCACATAGTGTTGGTATCATAACATACAATCGTTATTCGATACACGCATCAATCAACACTAGGAAATCAATAAACACATATTCAAAACATGTCAAACACTGCACATCAAAACCGGATCAATCCGTACTTAACAGCATGCACAGAAAACATAGTTTAAAAACCAACACAGGAGGTTTAACACGGGTGCCCGTGTAAAACAACACTGCCCGTGTGGAAATGTGTCCAGAAAACACGTTTTTTTGACAATACAGGGGATCAACACGGGCGCCCGTGTAAATCAACACGGCCCGTGTTGAATTGTGCCCAGAAAACCCATTTTTATGCCAACACAGTGAATCAACACGGGCGCCCGTGTTAATCAACACGCCCGTGTTGAATTGTGGCCAGAAAACACATTTTCATCAGCATTACAGTGAATCAACACGGGTGCCCGCGTAAATCAACGCGCCCGTGTTGATGAGTGCGAACCCAATTTTTCTGTTTTTGCAGCAGCTCATATACCCATATTTTTGCACGAAAATACCTCTCTACGGCGGTGCAATATAGTACAAAGACATCCAATCCATCATAGGAACCTAAAATCCCTAATTGATTCATAAAATCGGGAATCTAAGCCTTTTCTAACAAGGTTCAATCCTAAGGGTATCGATCCCTAATAACATCTAATAATTGGGGTTTCTCCCTACGATTACCCAAATCAACCGTACATAAACCCATAAGCAAAAGTAAATTGAGTATTAGCCCCCCTTACCTTATCAATTTGCAGCTTGAGTTCTTGAGCGATGTTCTTCGTCTTCTCACCTTCAGAGCTCTATTTCTCCAAATCCCAAATTTTCTGTGTTATCGTGAATAATGAGAAAAATAGCTTAAGTTCCAAAACATATCTTTATTTCTCTTGCACCCCCACTCTTCACTAACAACATCCAAGCCCAATACTTAAAAGAAACCCATATTTCCTATTTCTTTTATTTTCTTCCAATATTCCAAAATAAATAATTCCTTTTCATTTTATTAAAAAAAATAATTTCTCAATTAAATAAATCAAATAATTGAAATTGGGGTGTTACAACTCTCCCCCACTAAAAGAGTTTTCGTCCTCGAAAACATACCTTAGACGAACAGTTCCGGATAAGCCTCTTTCATCTGGCCCTCCAGTTCCCAAGTGATATTTCCATCTGCTGGACCTCCCCAAGCAACCTTCACTAATGCTATCTCTTTACCCCTTAACTGTTTCACTTCCCGATCTTCTATCCTCATAGGCAATGCTTCTACTGTCAGGTTATCTCTCACCTGTACATCATCTATTTGGATTACATGAGATGGGTCTGGAATGTATCTCCTCAACTGGGGAAACATGAAAAACATCGTGCAAATTCGCAAGTCTCGGAGGTAAAGCAATACGATAAGCAACTTCTCCAACTCTTTCCATAATCTGAAACGGACCAATAAAACGTGGAGTCAACTTCTTAGATTTCAACGCTCGACCAATACCCGTCATCGGAGTAACTCTCATAAACACATGATCTCCAGCACTGAATTCTAAATTCTTTCTCCTCTTATCATGTTAACTTTTCTGACGACTATGAGAAGCTCTCATCTTCTCTTGAATCAATTTGATCTTTTCAGTAGTCTGCTGAACAATCTCTGGCCCAATTACTGAACTCTCTCCAGATTCATACCAACACAAAGGCGTTCTACACCGTCTACCATACAATGCCTCAAACAGAGCCATACCAATACTTGAATGGTAACTATTGTTATAAGTAAATTCAATCAATGGCAAATAGCTATCCCAAGCTCCACCCTTCTCTAAAACACAAGCACGCAATAAATCTTCTAACGATTGAATCGTCCTCTCCGTCTGTCCATCAGTCTGAGGATGGTAAGCTGAACTCAACCTCAATTTAGTACCCAAAGCCTTCTGCAATCCTTCCCAAAATTTCGAAGTAAATCTCGGATCTCTATCTGACACAATACTAGAAGGAACTCCATGCAAACTCACTATTTTCTCAATATATAACTGTGCCAATCTCTCCATTGAGTAATCCATTCGCACCGGTATAAAATGAGCAGACTTAGTCAGTCTATCCACAACAACCCATATCGCTTCACAATTCTTAGGAGTCCTCGGCAACCCGGATACAAAATCCATAGAAATACTATCCCACTTCCATTCTGGAATAAACATCGGCTGCATAAATCCAGACGGCTTCTGATGCTCAATCTTCGATTTCTGACAGATTAAACATGCATACACAAATTCAGCTATTTCCTTTTTCATTCCCGGCCACCAAAACAATTTCTTCAAATCATGATACATTTTCGTGGCACCCGGATGAATGCTCATCCCACTGCGATGTCCTTCCTCTAATATACTCTTCTTGATTTCTGCGACATCAGGAACACAAACTCTATCGCCAAATCTCATAACATCATTTTCATCAATTCTAAACTCACCACCTTGACCTTGGTTGATCAATGTCAATTTATCAACTAAATTAACATCAGATTTCTGCCCGATCCTGATCTCTTCTAGAATACCACTAGTAAGTTTCAACATACCTAAACGAACACACTTCGGAGTACTTTCACAAATTAAACTCAAATCTCGGAATTGTTCAATTAACTCCAATTCACGAACCATCATCATAGACATATGCAAGGATTTCCTGCTCAAAGCATCTGCAACCACATTTGCCTTACCAGGATGGTAATTCAAACCAAAATCATAATCTTTGAGAAATTCCAACCACCTTCTTTGCCTCATATTGAGCTCTTTCTGATTGAAAAGATACTTCAAACTCTTATGATCACTATACACTTCAAATCTCGAACCATACAGATAATGTCTCCACAATTTCAAGACAAACACAACTGCTGCCAACTCTAAGTCATGAGTAGGATAGTTCCTTTCATGAACCTTCAACTGTCTCGAAGCATACGCAACTACCTGTTGATTCTGCATTAGAACACCACCTAATCCAATCAGAGATGCATCACAATAAACCACAAAAGACTCCGCCGGATTCGGAAAAATCAGAATAGGAGCACTAGTCAACCTCTTCTTCACCTCTTGAAATCCTTATTCACAATTAGAGTACCAATATACGTTGGACCCTTTCTTACTTAGGATCAACACAATACCATCACAGAAATCACATGGCCACGAGAATTAACTTTACTTAACCAGGATACATATGAAATCACTTATTAAAATAAGCTCTTAAAGCTACTTAATTCCTCATAATCATATAGAAAATTTCACTAGCTTTCCAACGCATTAAACGGCGCCTAAATCGGAGTTACGGTTCAAAAGTTATGGCCGAAACGATTTTTGGGAAAAACCTATCCGAGCATCAACACAGAAGATCAACACGGGTGCCCGTGTGCATCAACACGGCCCGTGTTGATGACTCTGCAACATCATATTTCACGTTTTTATGCTTCCCAAAATCACCCCAACTCATTCCTAATCATCCCCAAACATCCTAAAACCATCAAAATCGAATTCCTACCATATAGCAATGATCTAAGGCATACAATAGGATCAATACCACATCAAAACACCAATCAATTCCCAACACGAGATTTGTAATTACTCCATCAGTCCTTATCCTGAATTGAATAAACCAGAAGGTTTACAATAACGTCACACATATTCTTATACGCCACAACATTCAAGTCTAGACTTCATTTCTTATGAATTATTTACTTGTCTAACAGAACTCTTGTATCGTCAGAATCCATACAAGTTCTCACTTCCGATCATGGAAAACCAATCTTCTCTCTCGAATCCCCGCTACAGGGAAGCATATCCATCACACTCTTAGCCCACGATATTCACAAAACAACCAAGTCCAACTAATACCAACCAATCCAGTTTAACACGAAGGTAGACTTCATAATTCCACAAGTACTCCACATTCTCAATATATCATCGTTTACTCTTGTTGGACCTTAGTTCACACTTACAGAACTACTGCTAGCTTCAGAATGTCACTAGGAATTCATAAACCACTAATACAACACTATCTGTCGCTACACCTTCACTTTCTAGAGAAGTACTCTCCAACTTCACTTGATCGTTCTCTTATCGAACCATCTCAATTTGATCAATACATCGAGACCTTTAATTGGTATTCTTTCAGATATCAGAATCCGTATCAACTTCTCATATCCATCTTAAAGCAATTGGCTTCGCTCTACCAAGTTCATACGCATACTAACGAAACTAGCAAGACATGTCTATCACATCTTTACTGACTTCATTAGCACTGCATACAACTGATGCACAAATCCATGAGATAAATTCCACCTAAGTAATGCTCTTACCTCTGAATCCTCTTCAGGACTATGAACAATGCAGTCTATACCATGCTCATACTCTTACCATTTTCCTCACGTCGAGCCATTACTTAGCATCCAGAAGCACCATGGAGAAGTACCAACTTCTCCCCCACTTATCGCAATCTTATCCCTGCAATCAAGTGATCCAAAACAAAGAAGTACCAACAGTGTTTTCAAACACTTATTGCGTACCAAGGGTAATGACACTGACATAACAACTTGGCCGGACAGACCGACCATGCTCTGATACCACTATTGTAACACCCTCTAAAAACCCCGAATAAATTTTCGCGAATAATTAAAATTATAATTTCAGAGTACATGTATCAACGAGGATGTCACAATTCTCTTTTAATAAAAACAAATTCCTGTCATGCATAATCATAGTAGTAACTCATACATGTTTACACAGCGGAATAATTTAATTAATAAAACCAATGTTATAATATTTTCAAAATCATCAGGGATTAACACCTGGAAATGTCAACCTCATATTATAACAAACAAAGGGAAATAAACGAGTCTGACTAAAGCAGCTCGACAAACAAACGTTCCCGGAGTTACAACTACCAGAGCATGACCCGGACAATACTAAAACGGAAATAAACTAGAAATGACAAGCCTTCGCCAAGCACCTGAACGAAGCTCCTCAATCTGAAATATTCAACAGTAAGGGTGAGCATCTCAACTATACATTTGATTATACGTTCATAACAATCAATTCAGGAAACCATAAGCATCACCCAACAATTAGCATGTTTCATAGATTACAAAAACCTTTACAATCCATATATTCATAATATCATACTTTTCATGCTTACTTATTAACATCAAACATCGTTAACAACTTAGTATCAATACATGCATACAATCAATCAAATACAACATTGGAAAAATCATCCATTCATGTCATATTCAATGTAATGCAACACACCCATGCATGTGGTACCATTTTACCGCCCCATTAAATCTCGGGTCACGGATAACTCACTGTTCCATTATATCGCGGACACGGCTACCACCTCAACGTTCCATTAAATCGCGGACACGTATATTGGCCACCATGTTAATTCCACACAATGGGAATTAACAAATGCAACATGATATGTAAAGTATGTAACACTCAGCATACTATTAACATCAATCGACATATCATGCAACATCAACAATATCAAATATAACATGATATGAATAGCATGTAATCACTCAGCATACTATTAAACATCGATCATATCAAGTTATATCATAATTCATGCTTGATAACATCATCTAAAAGCATGACAATAAAATCCACATAGTGTTGGTATCATAACATACAATCGTTATTCGATACACGCATCAATCAACACTAGGAAATCAATAAACACATATTCAAAACATGTCAAACACTGCACATCAAAACCGGATCAATCCGTACTTAACAGCATGCACAGAAAACATAGTTTAAAAACCAACACAGGAGGTTTAACACGGGTGCCCGTGTAAAACAACACTGCCCGTGTGGAAATGTGTCCAGAAAACACGTTTTTTTGACAATACAGGGGATCAACACGGGCGCCCGTGTAAATCAACACGGCCCGTGTTGAATTGTGCCCAGAAAACCCATTTTTATGCCAACACAGTGAATCAACACGGGCGCCCGTGTTAATCAACACGCCCGTGTTGAATTGTGGCCAGAAAACACATTTTCATCAGCATTACAGTGAATCAACACGGGTGCCCGCGTAAATCAACGCGCCCGTGTTGATGAGTGCGAACCCAATTTTTCTGTTTTTGCAGCAGCTCATATACCCATATTTTTGCACGAAAATACCTCTCTACGGCGGTGCAATATAGTACAAAGACATCCAATCCATCATAGGAACCTAAAATCCCTAATTGATTCATAAAATCGGGAATCTAAGCCTTTTCTAACAAGGTTCAATCCTAAGGGTATCGATCCCTAATAACATCTAATAATTGGGGTTTCTCCCTACGATTACCCAAATCAACCGTACATAAACCCATAAGCAAAAGTAAATTGAGTATTAGCCCCCCTTACCTTATCAATTTGCAGCTTGAGTTCTTGAGCGATGTTCTTCGTCTTCTCACCTTCAGAGCTCTATTTCTCCAAATCCCAAATTTTCTGTGTTATCGTGAATAATGAGAAAAATAGCTTAAGTTCCAAAACATATCTTTATTTCTCTTGCACCCCCACTCTTCACTAACAACATCCAAGCCCAATACTTAAAAGAAACCCATATTTCCTATTTCTTTTATTTTCTTCCAATATTCCAAAATAAATAATTCCTTTTCATTTTATTAAAAAAAATAATTTCTCAATTAAATAAATCAAATAATTGAAATTGGGGTGTTACAAATGACATTCTCTTACTAGGATGCTCGTCTCATTGTGCAAAAATACATATTCAAGTTAATACAAAGATATTCCTTTAAAAATACAAAACTATCTGTTTTCTTTTACTTTCCTGTCTTGTTTGCAAAAAAACGTCCAGTGATTATTTTTGAACATATGTATTTGAACGTAATTATTGTTTACAAATGAACGCATAAAAAAAGAAAACTAAACATAAAGACAATTACTAAATGACTTTAAGAAACAGGACAATATCTATGGGCCATTTCACAAAACCCCCACGGGTACTTTCTCCAGCAGAGAAGAAGCAAGAACATCTTGATGTAGGATCATTGTAACATCCCCAGCAGGTAGCCTAATGGTGCCTTTTGCCTTTATATCTCCGACGGAGCAAAAATTTTAGTTACCACCTCAAAAACTCTCCAGCAAAAGTCGCTCGGCTTCTCAGGATTCCCCAACAGGATTTCATAAAGCCCACAGGTAATGCACGACATTTATCTTCCGCAACAGAATTTATTTCTCTAATTATGGAAACCCATCCTTCAACATTTCAACTTTAAACAAAACATGAATACTTACCCTCCTCATTCTCAGCAGTAGTCAGGGATTTATTTTCCCTAATCCAAACAACACTGCAGCAAAATAGCTTACATGCGTATACATCGCATCCATACATCATAAACATCGATGACACAAATGCATACATCGCAATCTCAATGCACTATACATTTCATACATCATGGCATCACATACAACTAACTCTTTACCTTTTTCAGGAAAGATCAACCAACAGAAAATTATTATCATATTTTCAACAAAACAAGGCAAATGTCTATGAACAAATCAATTATAGATGAATTCCCAAAACAAGTCGGGGTGACTATCTACATGACAAATACTCCTTTCAGACCTCTGCTGGCTAAATTTAAATCTCTCAATGGTTTATCCTTATTCTTTCCTGCAGACATCTCCTCTGGTTCAGATAAGTCACTCTAAGATTTATTCTGATTCTTTTCCAGACTTGCTGGTTCAGTTTAAATCTCTCAAAGGTTTATCCTGATTCTTTCCCGCAGACATCTTCTCTGGTTCAGATAAATCACTCCAAGATTTATTCTGATTCTTTTCTAGACCCCTGCTGGTTCAGTTTAAACCTCTCAACGGTTTATCCTGATTCTTCCCCAGTAGACACTTTCTCTGGTTCAAATAAATCACTCCAAGATTTATTTTGATTCTCTCCAATTCAAAAATATCCAAGACCTCTATTGGTTCAGTTTAAAACTCTCAACAATTTATCCTGATTCTTTCCAAATAAGACACTTTCTCTGGTTCAGATAAGTCGCTCCAAAGATTTATTATGATTCTTCCCAGTTAAAGAATATTCAAGACTTCTGCTAGGTTCAGTTTTAAATCAACCAAAGGTTTATTCTGATTCTTTCCCCGATTGAAGTCAAGTTTAGACTTAGTCTAATTTCTGTCAGCGGTCACCTCCGGATGGCATCTGTACGCCCATCTCTGCCAACTCTCCATCATTCCTCCAAATAGAATCTTTAAGCCCATTCCTTACACCTTAACCACAATATCATCAAGTGCAAATTTCTGGGCACTCTAGTATTAAATCATCTTCTACCCTCAAGTCACGAATGGCAGATTCGCCAATCTAACTCTTCAGGTTTAAGAAGATTGAACAGGGGCAGCTGTTGTACCCCAAAATTTTCCCTCTCATTTCTCAAAGGATCATCCTGGACCCTCAGGTTTGCTTCTATCAAGTTTCAAGTCTTGAATTACAATTTTCCAAGAAAGTCATTCACAAGGGCAAAATGGTCAAAAGCACACTGAAAAGTCAAACTTTGACTTTTGGATCAAAAATCAAGTTTCAACAATTATATTTCATCAAGACGTGAAATTACTTCGTCAAAATCAGAAGTCAAAAATTACTTTGAAAAAAAATCAAATTTCTAAACATTTGAAAAAATTTCTAAGTGTAAGGAGAATATGATACTTCAGAACTTCTGGGCCAGCCTCCACGCAAGTGCAATCAGAATTTGCAAAGATGGTTCAGAATATGACTCTTCAATCAGAACATGTGGGAGAAATATTCTTCGGTCAGAACATGACCCTTCAACATATGGAGGCTACGTTTCTGGTCTTCTGCGATCAGAACATCACCAAATCCCAAAACCTCGTTTGAGCAGCATGTTGCTCTACTATATCACAGTCCTGCAACCAGCTGTTGATCCAGTCCATGCCTGCACTTTCTCAAACCCCATATTTGCACCAAATTAGCATACAAAAACTGTGATTAAAAAGCAATGGAACAGTATGCCAAAAAGGTTTAAATCCCATTTGTTTTTCCCCCTAAAACCACAGCAAACTCACCTATAAATAAGTTGGTCAATCACACTTTCAAGGGGCTGGCTTTTGGAAGGAGGGAATTATCAAAGAGAGGAGAGAAAACAGTAAAAAATTCGTGAACCTTGAATTCCTAAACAAAACCAAAATCTTTTTTCTTCCCTATGAATCAAAAGAACATAGCATTTTATGTTTCCTTCCAGAACATCTGAAGGCAGCAACTCGAGTTCCAAACTCACATTCCAGATTCAAGGTAAGTCTTTCTGACTTTGAATCTTCTCATTCAGAACATCATCAAATATGTAAATATCATAGTATTGATGTTTTCCATATCATTGCATGAGTAGAAAAAAACTGTGGATCAGAACTTCTTGAATAAAGCTAGGCTTAGAATTATGATTAAAACTTCCATGAAATGTTGTGCTTCTATCTTTCTGATTTGCTGTCGTTAAGAACTGAATAAATTGCAGATGTTCTGACTAATGTAAGGAATGAGGTGAAATGTAATACAAAATTTCTGGGTTTTCTTTCCCACTGTTTAGCACGACACAGAACTTATGACTTCTCTTCACTATTTTGACATTGAACTTCTGATTTTTACTCACTGTTTAACACAACACAGAACTTCTGATTTTCACTCACTGTTTAACACATCACAAAACTTCTTATTTTCACTCATTGTTTAACACACACAGAACTTCTAAGATTTTCACTCACTGTTTAACATAGCACAGAACTTCTGATTTTCACTCACTGTTTAACATAACACAGAACTTCTGACCCTTTTCTCACTGTCTAAACATGACCCATAACTTCTGTTTTTGCCCTCTAACGTTTCTTTCAGGATTCCAATGACATCAATCTAGAACTTCTGATTTCCTTTGACGTTTCATTCTGAACCACAGCGTGCCTGGCATCAGAACTTCTGATCCCCTATGTTTTTCTTTCAACAACATGCTGATCCTATTCCTCATTGTTTTTCCTTTTTCTCTATTATTTTTTATAAAAAAGGGACATCAAAAAATATTTTCTTTTATTAAATAATTATTTTCCTTTTAATTTGTTAGGACCAAAAAACCATTTTTCAAAACAAGTTTTTTCCTTTTCTTATAGTGTATAATTCAATATGGTTGTAATAGTTAATTAGGATTTAAAATTCTTGCAAACCCCCATTTGTAATGTGTACCCCCATCCCTAAATGATGTAATAGCGTAGGACTTTACATTTCCGCAATTTACCGCTTTTCAAATATGAATGCTAGTAATTAGGGTGTGAATGGCAAGGCATGAAATCAACAAATAGATAACCCTAATCAAGACTAAATTCATGTAAATCTAACACACTTGCACACTAGCACCCTTAGGGTAATCCCGTTTTGTTGCCTTTCAAAAAATAGTCATGTCCCTCGAATATGGGCGTTTTAGCAAAGACCTTCAATAAAAGATCGTAGTCCCTCGATGTCCCTTAATGTTACCTTTGGTAAACGATCTAGTCCCTAAATGACATTGCTAAAATGTCCCATAAGTTGCCTTCTATGACTATACAAATGTCCCGTGCCCGTCCCTTCACATCCAACGATGGGATTTCTTACCAAAACAATGGTAAGATAACAACGTCTAAAGGAGAAGGAAAAGAACGTTTAAGACCTTTTGAGTAGGTAGGTTACTCCTAGTTGCTCGCCTTCTCACAATAAAAACATCTTATACCCACAACTTCACTTTGAAACATTTTTCAAAAGACAAAACACTTTGTACGCGTTCTTATAGAGACGAGAACCATTACAAAGACATTCCTTTTCAAAATACTTTTAAAACCCACACTACAAACATATTTTCAAACAAAAGCAAGTGATCTAGCAAGCAACTAAGAGCACGTAGATAACTACGGATGAAAAGGGTGCTAATACCTTCCCTTTTCATAACCTACCCCCCGAACTCAAGAAATAATATCGAAAGGTCTTTCCTGTTCTTTTCAACCTTTCCTTATTGGATAAAAGAAAAGTCAGTGGCGACCCTTGCTAACTGCAAAGCGATCAAAAGCAAAACACCAAGTCAGTTCTCCCACCGTGTTACACCCACGCCCAGTCGAAGGATGCAAGCCAAGCTTGCATCAAAAGAGGCCAAAAGGAAAATCGAAGGATATGAATCGAAGAACACTTTTTTCTCCAAATTTTTTCAAAATATTATTTTTATCGGTTTTCTCCCTTTTTGACAGTTTCCTTTTAATCTTGGTACTGGAAAATCCCAATGTACATGTGCAAGCTTGAACCTTGAGAATCCTTGTGAGAAAGGCCTTGAAAAATGAGAGGGCAAATTTTGGGGTATAACAACTGCCCCTGTTCAATCTTCTTAAACCTGGAGAGTTAGATTTTCAAGCCTGCCATTTGTGACTTGAAGGTGGAAGATGATTGAATACTAAAGTGCCCATAAATTTGCACTCGATGATATGTTAGCTGACTGTGTAGGGAATAGTCTTAAAGATGCCATTTGGAGGGATATGGAAGGTATCACGATAAATCTTTTGGTTGATTTATACTGAAATAGTAGATGTATTTTTCCTGATGATTTTTCCTGTAAGGAAAACGATTAGTTACATGCAGATGTATCCATGGCGTAATGATGTTCTCAAAGTAAATAAGATTATGATGTATGCATTTGTCATGTATGTGTTATGGTTTATGAATGTGATGCATTTATTGTAGCGTGTCTTTGTCTAGGAAAATAAATCCTTGACAACATGCTGGGGAATCTTGGGAGGTTGAATCCTGAATCATTGTTGGAGAGTAAGTGTATCTTCAAATTTGTTTAAAATATGTTTGTCGGGAATCCCTGTTTTATTGTTTGAGGAGAAATCCGCTGGGGAATATTGAATTTGGCTCTTTGCATGAGGAGACTCCTGTGGGGAGTCTTAATTTCTACTTGGAGGAATAAAGTTTAGGAACTTTGGTTATCCGTTGCTCTACTGGGGAGTTATTCCTTACTGGAGAGTGCTGTACCCCAAAATTTGCCCTCCCATTTCTGAGAGATTCATCCTGGACTCTCAGTTTTGCTTCTATCAAGTTCCAAGTCTCGAATCATCACTTTTAAAGGAAATCATCCATAAGGGCAAATGGTCAAAAGTACATTGAAAAAGTCAAACCTTGACTTTTAAATCAAACTCCGGTTCCAAGAATCATATTCCATTAAGGCATGAAATTGGTTCGTCAAAAATCATAAGTCAGAAGTTACTTTGAAAAAGTCAAATTTTCTAAACATTTAGAAAATTTTCTAAGTGTTTAGAGAATGTGATACTTCAGAACTTCTGAGCCAGCCTCTATGCAAGTGCCGTCAGAAGTTGCAAACACGGTCCAGAACATAACATTTCAATCAGAACTTGCAGAGATGTTGCTCTTTGGTTAGAACATAACGCTTCAATCAGAACATGCAGAAGCATTGCTCTTTGGTCAGAACATAATGCTTCAGTTAGAACATGATTCTTCAGCATATGGAAGCTATGCTCAACGCTCTGGGCAGAAGATGCCCCTTCAGCGTTTGAAGGTTACGTTTTTTATCTTCTGAAATCAGAACATCACCAAATCCCAAACCTTAACCTGCTGCCCTGCTATGGCACAGTCCTGCAACCAGCTGCCACAACACTCCAAGGTGCTGCTGATCCAGTCCACACCTGCGTTTTTCTTGCACCAAATTAGCCTACGAAAACTGTGACTTAAAAACAAAGGGACAGTATGCCAAAAATGTTTTAAAAACTCATTTGTTTTTTCCCCCAAAACCACAACAAATCCATCTATAAATAGTTTGTTCCATCACACGTTCAAGGGGTTAGTTTTTGGAGAGAGAGAATCACCAAAAGAAAGAAAAAGCCTTGAATCTTTACAAAATTCCAAGAATCCGAAAAGCTAAAAATACCAAAATACCAAACCTTAGCATTTTATTCTAGCATCAAAGCTCCATTGTTCCTTGACTAAAACCATCCCCACAGTTGCTGATTCATATATTAGAATCTATTCTAACTTCTGTATTCATACTGCCATACACTCTCCATTCACCTCCACTTCAAAGAGGTCAGAGTATCACCCCTTGGTTGTTCCAGAAGTTAAAAACCTTCATCCTGTTTAGTACGTGAAGAAGTTGCTCAGAACGTCATTAGAGTCCAGGACCAACCTCCAGTTTACAGAATCTTTTCCAGCTGCAAGGTAAGCTTCTGCTGACTCTTATCACGTTGCTTAAGCATTATCAGATTTGCATGTTCAAAAAACACAATGTAGATATCATGTTTCTGACGTTATACATATTATGAGGCTTCACGTATTTTCCTGCCTAAGTATGGATTAAAATAGTTCAGAACTTCTGGAAGAAATTTGAACTCAAAATTAGGATTAATATTCATACTTGCCTCTGATTTATAATTCTGGTATTTCTTATTTCTGAAACAATATGACACCTGCCATAACTGTCATATGCACATCTTATGTTTTGTGAAGAAATGACTAAGTTGCAGATGTTCTGACTAGCATGGAAAGAGAGACCTAGTTCTGCCGGTGGTATCAGAACTTCTGAAATCCACTTTGTTGATGGTGGTATCAGAACTTCTGAAACCTCCTCTGTTGCCGGTGGTATCAGAACTTCTGAAGGCTGATGTGCTCCCAGTGGACTCAGAACTTCTAACTCTACTTATGTTTTTTTTTACTAACAGGAATTCTGTTTTGCAGTGCGCCAGGGTCAGAACTTCTGACCTCCCTTAATCAGCAACACGTTGATTCTATTTTTACTTTTTCTCACTATCTTTGCTACTACTTTATATTTCGTTTATCAACAAACACCAAAAACATTTTTCCATGCTTTACTTTATTTCTTAAAACAAAAGACCAAAAAACATTTCCTTAGACAAAAAAACTTATTTCTTTTTTAAATAAGCAATTTACATTTCTTGCGCATTCTGATCCATTTCGATATGGTTGTAATAATAACTTAGGATTTAATTTTACTTGCAACCCCATCCATAAATATGTATCCATATCCCCCTAAAGCGATGTAATAGCTTAGATTCTATTTTTCGCGTTTTACTTGATTTTCATATATTGCTAGTAAATAGGATGTATGACAAGACATGAAAACAACAAAATAGACAACCCTAATCAAGATTAAAATGCATGCAATCAAACACAGTATTCACACATGCACCCTTAAGGTTAACTCCACTTGTTGCCTAAAAAATGGTCATGTTATGCATGTGGGGTGTCTTAGCAAAAACAATCGAAATATAAGATCATAGACCCTCGATGACACTATAAAAGTTGCCTTTCAAAATGATCTTAGTCCCTAAAGAAAACTTCTAAGCCATCTCACAACATTGCTATCATGGTCACACGATGACCCAAACGCCCGTCCCTTCACATCCAACGATGGGGCTTCTTATCAATTCAATGGTAAGATAGCAACATCTAAAGGAAGAGGAAAAGCATATCTAAGACCTCTCGAGTAGGTAGGTTCGCTCTCAGTTACTCGCTTTCTCACAACAAAACATTTTTTACACTTACATTTTCATCTTTGAACTATTTTCCAAACAAACATTTTGTACGCGTTCTTATAGAGACGAGAGCCGTTACAAAGACGTTTTCAAAATACTTTCAAAAACACACACCACGAGCCCATTCAAACAAAAGTAAGTGATCTAGCAAGTAACTAAGAGCCCATGGAAAACCATGGATGAAAAGGGTGCTAATACCTTCCCTTTCCATAATCTACCCCCCGAACTCAAGAAAACATCTCGAAAGGTATTTCCTGTGCTTTTTCACCTTTCCTTTTTGGATAAAAGAAAAGTCGGTGGCGACTCATGCTAAACCGCAACATTTGTAAACACAAATGCAAACACCTCAAGTCAGTTCCCCTACCGTATCACAGAACTGGCGACTCTGCTGAGGATATATCTTAAAATTGGGGTTACCTTGGAGTTAGATCACATTTACTTGCTTTCATTGTTTGGTTTGTATGATTTACATTTGGTTCTCTGTTTGGGCTTGCTTTGATCCTCCACCCGGATCTGGGACACCTTTTTAGGTAAATAGCAATAGATTGTGGAAACTGTACGACATAGACCGATATGGTTGAAACAATGGCTATGTTAGTGTGACGCATTTGTGGGTACAGGTATCCCTTGTGGTAAATCGAGGAGAATATGGGGGCGTTGAGTGGCGTCATGAAGCACTAACGGACTTTAGAACCCTAATTGAACAAACTTGGCCATTAGGACGTAGTGAGATAGCCGGTTTCGGTGTAGAGCTGAAAATTGGTTGATACTCGATACTACACTCATTAAGGCTAGACTTTTGGGATATATCGGTCGTAAGAAAAGATTGATTATGCTGAGACAACGCCCAAGAGAAAGGTTGGTGATATTGAGATCCTTTAGAACCCGATCACTATTACTAGGACAAGTTTGAGCCAACTAAACTTCAAGAGGGTACTTACCTATAAAGCCTCATTCAAGCCTAAAACATAGGGATTTGTTTGCTTTGTGTGTACATACATAACATCATAAACATCATAAGCATCATGAGCATGCTCACTAACCATTTCAAGGATTTAGAAGTTTATCTTTGTTTTTGTTTTGTAGGCCATGAATACTGTCCGAAGAAACACCATCTGAATCAGCTTCATAAAAGCACACCCTCAACTTCAAGAGTTAGCCTCAAGAGTTCCCGGGGATTCTCCTTTCACCAAGAAATACGGTCGACTCCTCAGTTTGGCTACATTCAGTTTCCAAGAAGAGATGATGTGTGTATTGTTCCAATTCTTTGACCCCATGCATTGATCGGGATTTATACTTATGTATCCAATGATTCGGACTGCAAGTGCACAGTCTTATCGTGTAGTTTTAAAAGATATCGAACCACAGAGACTGATGAATCGATCTACTGTCTTCTAGTGTTACTTTGCAAATCTAAAGCTAATGAATATTTGATTGGGTTGTAGGGAAAACTAAATACTAATTTAAATTGGATTTTTAATAATCAATGAGCGTAATCACCAGTATGCAATAGTCGTACCTCGGGAACTAGCGACCTGTTGGGTGTCTTTATATTTTCAAAACAGCTTTCAGTAAAACTTATTTAGTTTAAAAACCCTCGTCTCACACTGTCGTTTTGTTGATCTAGGCTATGTAGTTAAGTCCTAACGTACGCTTCCGCCATCCCGCATGAGTTAAAAACACTTTTTGAAAACTAAATAAAATCTTAATTAACTTTAAAGTGCTTCCGCTGTATTTTAAGCCAATGCCTAATTACTACTGTCCAGTTAAAAGATCTCAAACTTCCGCTTTGTTGACCCTAACCTCTATCTGTTTTTTACTTCTGTAACAAAACAATTTAATGATTAAAAATAGTAACTTAGGCTAGAAAAGAAAGTTTTGTAGTAAAAATAATCCCAACTAAGTTACTTGTTCCCTTGGTTGAGTGACTTTACATACCGGTATAGGGATTCTAGCCTAACATAATATTAAACCAAATCACAGAATATTTTAAGAGACAAACAAAAATAAACATAATTATATTGATTAAAAAGCAATAAGAATTTGTAAACATAAACCTGGTAATAACCCTGAAGATAGAAGCACTCCTGCACAAATTGTAGGCTTTGCTTCGATCGGAGAATATATTTAATCGTACAAAGAAAATAATGCTGGAAGGAATATAGAAATAACTGGGAAATAAAAATAATGTTGAAAATAATATTCGCTCAAAGTAAATATAAAATCTCCAAAGTTTCTTGCCAAAAAGAAGAACCCTTTCTATTGTGGTCTAAGGCTCTATTTATAAGTCTTGCGTGATAGTTGTTCTCGAAAATGTAGGAACAGTTTATTTCTTCCTTTGAGAAATAATAGGGCCATTAATTTGTCACGTTCCTTTGTGCTTTGACTGAGTGGGTCAGATAATATAGGTATTCGTTGGATTAACATTTGAATGCGTTTATGTCCGTTGGATGCGAAGAAAGTGGGGTAAGTGGCCTTGTGACGTTCGTCACCTCCAAGTGACGATAGTCATTTGGTCATTCTCAATGCATGACGTTCGGCACGCCTCCTTGACGATCGTCAAGGTCTTCTTCATGATGGGCCACGTCCTCAAACGTATAATGGGCTTGAGCTCATTTCTTCTCCTTTGGCCTTTTTGCTAGTTTTGCATCTCTTTTTTCTTCATTTCTTCCAAAGTGTTCAGCTTAATGCATATCTGCGAAAATAGAAAAATACCTGCATAATACCTATAAAATAATTTAATTTAAACTAAAGTATGAGAAATATTTGGTGTATATCAAGCCATAAATATTACATATTTGTGTGTCATCAAACTCCCCCATACTTAAACTTTGATTGTCCTCAAGTAAATGCTAAGTACGATGTTTTTCTAAACATGGTCAGATGCATGGTTATAACTCGGATCAACTTATATATAGTTGTGTTGTGTTTTCGTCAGAAAATCGATGGCTTGGTTCATGCTCCATTACTACGTCAATGACACTAGACAGTCCCATTTTACGTAAACTAGTTACAGGTCCTATCATAGCCTACCTCGAGTATTTGTCTTGTTTTGCCCTTTTCATTCTAGCGCAGTCACATTAAGCCCTTTATCTTTATACGCACATAGCAGAACAGTCGGTTAGTGGTTATGATCCTTTTAAACTTTAGCGGATTCTGGCACAGTAATGTGGCAACCTTTTTCAATTTAATGGTTGGATGCGGGGGATCAGACCGTAATCTGCCCTACCGAGTTCAGTACCAGATGCTCATGAACCATCCACCAAATGAATTTTCATGTTACTTTGTAAGGTTTACATCCTTTGGATTAGGCGATCGGGTAAGGATCGTCTAATTTAATTGGTGTGTTTCCTTGCAACATTTTGCTGAAATATTATATCATCCACTTATATTCATCGACTTCCTGTGTAGTTTGTGTTTAAGACGGTGCTGACTGCTAATATAAACTACTCAGGGTTACTACAAAGACTAAACTCAGGGTATTGGAATGACAGGTACTTGAATTGATCTATCATACTCTG
This sequence comes from Vicia faba, assembly GCA_948472305.1. Lineage (NCBI taxonomy): Eukaryota > Viridiplantae > Streptophyta > Magnoliopsida > Fabales > Fabaceae > Vicia > Vicia faba. Next base: position 64,877,553 of record OX451735.1, read on the forward strand.
GGGTTGTAGAGTGTCTAGACGGTAGAAATTTCGCTTAATCTTGCCTCAATTCCTGACGATTAAAGATCTTGCAGTCTATGTACTTGTCGAGTGAGTAAAAAAAAATTTATAGGGCTCAAAAAGAAAGGGGAGTCTAAAAGAACACAAATTGCTTTAATAGATAACTTGATAAAAAAAATTTATTGAAATAAAGATAACGGAAGGGAAATTACAAAGAAAATTAAAAGTTACTAGGAAAAGGGAAAATACTTCCTCCCCCATACTTGAATCATACATTGTCCTCAATGTATTGATAGAAGATGGAAAGGGGAAATGGAAAATGGATAATCATTCTTCCTCCTCTTGTCTTTGGTATCGGCCACGTGTCCTCGCTCTTCGACGTGCTTGCCCACCGTGTCTGGAAGATTCGCCTCCATCTCTCTGAGATATGATGTTATGCAAGTCGTCAACACGAAGTGTTAAGGCTCGCATATCTTCCGTCATTCCTGTGGTGAATTCCAGCATACTCTGATCATGCCTGCGAGTGTAGTCGTTTTGGTCTCTCTGCATTTGTTGCACGAGAGTCATCATCTTGATTTGGTGCGTCTCGAGGCTCTGGTAGCGTTGAGTGGACAGCAAGTTTTACTGCATTATTGCGGCATAGATTGCGTCGATGGTGGTGGGATTGTTGGCTTGTTGTGGTTGGGGCTCTTTCTACTCTAATTCTTCTTCGATTTCGTCAGTGGCAGCGTTGTTGGCCTCACCTTGATTTCCTTGCTCATTTTCTTCGGGTTCTGGGGCGTTCAGGTTGTAAAGCCAGTTATCCAGATTACCCAAATTAGTACGATTGTGATTTGGCATGATTACGCTACGAACTTTTGCATTCTTCACCATTAGATAGTACCCTCCAGCTTCTCGCACTTTGATCAGGCGGCCAGCTCTACAGTTATCAATATCCATATAAATTGCTGGCAGCGGAGGTAGGAGTTGAATCCTTTCCCCCCAGTTCAGGTGAACTGTGATGGTGGTGACGATGCCTCTGATACAAAAAGGTGTAGTCCTGTCTCTTGTAACGAGGTTTTGAATGTGGGCCATCATTAAAGTAACGAGGTTAAGACGGAGGTTTTGTGAAAAGGTACAATGAAGAGCATACAATTCTTTAGTGTTGACCTTGTTGTTGTTTGCCCTTCCAAATACTGTGTTTGCCATAACGCGGTGTAAGAAGCGAATGTTCGGGTTGTGGATGTGAGAGGCGTATCGTGCTTCGGGATTGACATTTGGTTCGCCGGTTATTCTCTCCCATAGTGCGTATGCACTTCCATTCCAATCCAATTCTGGGGGAATGCGATATTGCACGTTATTCCCACGGGGAAAATGAAATATGTCGCTCAAATTTTCATGGCTAAGTGTGTACTCTCGGTTGAACATCCGAAATTGAGCGGCTCCTGTTAGGTGTGCGTCGGCATCATCGCGAGTGTGATAGGTGTAGGAACTCAAGAATTCCAACGTGAGAGCTTCGTAAGTTGGTGTGTTCATCGTGCTAATAAAGCTCTGGCCAGCTTTATTCAGCAAGCCTTGCATATGGGTTTGCAACCCCAATTCTTGCAAGCAGTTGTTGTCGACGAACCTCGTGGATGTTAGCCCTCGACGATGGAATTTTATGTATCTTTCCTTTTTGAAGTTCACCTACTTCTCCTTGTCGGAGCACGAGATGTCGCATGTCGGGTTCGGGTTGGTTTGGTGGATTCCTTTGGGCGACCATGATTTTGAACTTGATAGAAAAAATGTATTTGTGATAAAGAGATGGAAAGTGGGTGGTAGTGATGAAACTAAGGATGGAAGAGAGGTTTATATATATATGGTTTTATTGAGTAAGAAATTTAATGAGGTTTATGGGAGAATTTTGAATATGAGAGGTTATGGAAGTTATGGATGAATGGAGTAAATGGGGTGGTGGGGGTTTTAAAACAAAATTTCGTGCATCAATGTTTTTCAACGGTCACCGGAAGGGAAAGCGTGGGAGACAAGCTCTGCCGCTCGTCACGCGCTCTCTGACGCTCATCAGAGTCAAAGGGACAATCCCTGACGTTCGTCACATGCTTCCTGACGTCCGTTAGGGTGAAGTGATGCGTGCATGTCCTTCTTTGACCGCGTGCAGTGTAGCATGCTTCCATTAAATTAATTAATTCATATATTTTGAGTAGTATTTTTGCAAGGGGTATTTAGTGGCACATAGTAGAATTGGAAGAATGATATGGTAAATAAATAAACAAGAAACAAATAAGAATAATAATTGAAATTGCATTGTATGAAATAAAATAAATAAATACTGTGAATGAAAATAAATAAATACTTTGAAATAAAAAGATGGATATGAAATGAATAGATAAATAAATAATCGAAATTTTAGAATCGAAAGTAACAAATTATTCGAAAGTATGAGTATAAAACCATAATGAGTTTTAAGAATAATAATGAAACACCCCCCCCCCATACTGAGAACAAACAGTGTCCTCACTGGGAAGGCACAGAAACAAAATTATCAAGCACTAGGACCTCCTGGAGGTGGTGCAGTAGCGTGCAGATGCTGATAAATGTGATCAAACTGCTCTATGACGACATCCATGAAATGAAAGAAGTCACGCCGAAGTGTGCTGACATTATCTTTAACAGTGGAGAGCTCTCCTCGGAGTGTAGTAACATTTGTCTGTAGTGTCGTGATAACATGTGCATGATCAACCATAGGGACGTCAACAGCTGTGGTAACAAGGGGAAGTGTAGGGTATTCTGATGGTGTATAGTCATGGTAACCAGTAGGTGTGGATGGGTCGCTCTCCTCCCTCTCAGGGTCATGTTCATATGTCTTTTCTAGGTTATATAGCCAGTTTTTCTTAGTATAGACACTTGTGTTCTCAGGCCTAGGCAATTGGAAGTAATAGACAGGGTCATTTTGGACAAGCAGCTGAAAGTGAGGTGAGTTGAGGTTACCAATCAAAGATATGTTAAAACAAAAAGGGATATCCACGGTATAGTATCTGGCGTACAGCGTAAGGCATGACAAAGATGACCATAGGGATAAGGCCTCAGCTATCATAGTGACTAGCCCGCCGACACAGATGGGGCCATGGGTACACTGAGCTATAACTGACATGTTGGCGATCATAAATGATGCACCAATGACTGGTCTGGACTGAAAAGCACAGTAAATGATGAATAACTCATCCCTAGAAACTGAGAGTCTATTTATAGGTTTTCCAAAAAAGGTGAAAGCTAATATGTGATGGAAATACCTAATTGCAGGGTTATGGATCTCAGTAGCATCAAGGTGGTCAGGGTCCTCAGGATATTGGCCCGCTATGTCCCTCTAAAAGTGGTTAAGTTCAAAATTGAGGTAGTCATCCACCTGGGTTTCCATGTAGGCATCTAGAGAACTGGGGAATCCTAGTAGCTCAACTAGGCTACAAACTGTAAATGGGTGGGTGAAACCAAATAATCTAAAGGACATCTGTCTCCGACTACGCCCTAGGCCTTGTGTGGGTTTATAGATGAGTGAGCTTAAGAACTCTAAGGTGAGGCGTTGGTGTGTAGGGTGTTTATGGGCAAGGAACCCTTCCCATCCTATCTGGTTGAACAAGAAGTATAAACTCTCCCTGATTCCTAAAGCTGTCAATGTGGGATCATGCACATACGTAGTCATGCTCATCTGGCGCTGAGCCAGAATCTCTTACCGCCTCTTCTGGGCCTCCGTGGCGAAGATGATAGTATCCATAAATGAGTTTTAGCTTGTAAGTTCCTGTGAGTTGGTACTAAAATTTGTAAAAGAAAAATGCAAATAAGTAAAATATGTAGTGGGAGAAAGAAAGAAAAGGAAAAATCAGAAAGTGATACTCAAAATGCAAAATAAAAATATAAATATAAATAGATTTGAAAGAAAGTAAATTAAAAACTTGTGGGTTTCCTCCCACACAACGCTTGTTTAATGTCGTTAGCTTGACAATGGTTTTAGATGTGAATTAGTTTCCTAATTAGGGTGGTAGCTCTAATAGTGTTAAGCTCGCGGTGTAATCCTTATTTTCAATGCTGTAATAATGTTTTAGATGTTGGCCATTTACTAAGAACGGGTTTGTGGATTTTCCTTTAATCTCTATGGCACCACTAGGGAAAACTTTGGTCACTTCGAATGGTCCAGACCATCGTGAACGGAGTTTCCCAGGAAAAAGTTTTAGACGAGAGTTGAATAGGAGGACTACATCTCCTTCATTGAATTCCTTCCTTGAGATTCGTTTGTCATGCCATTTTTTCGTCCTTTCTTTGTAGATCCTCGCATTTTCATATGCGTCTAATCTTAGTTCTTCTAATTCATTTATGTCGAGGATCCTTTTCTCGCCTGCCGCTGTGTGGCTTAGGTTTAAAGTTTTAATTTCCCAGTAGGCTTTATGTTCAATTTCCACTGGCAGGTGGCATGATTTTCCATAGATGAGTTTAAAGGGTGTTGTACCTATTGGTGTCTTGAACGCCGTCCTGTAGGCCTATAATGCTTCGGGTAACTTAGCCGACCAGTCCTTTCTTGACGTGGCAACAGTTTTTTCCAATATTTGTTTTATTTCTCGATTTGAGACTTCCACCTGTCCACTTGTCTGGGGGTGGTATGGTGTTGCTACGCGGTGTTTCACCCCATATTTGGTAAGGAGTTTATCGAAGATTCTTGATATGAAGTGAGAGCCACCGTCGCTTATAACTTGTTTGGGTACACCAAACCTTGGGAATATAATGGTTTTGAAGAGTTTAATCACGACTCTAGTATCATTTGTTGGAGAAGCTATTGCTTCAATCCATTTCGAAACGTAATCTACAGCCACGAGTATATATTTGTTGCCGAATAAGGACGGAAATGGCCCCATGAAGTCTATTCCCCATACATCAAAGACTTTGACTTGTAGAATGCCAGTCTGAGGCATCTCATCGCGTCTGGATATATTTCTGGTGCGTTGGCATCGATCGCAGTTGAGGATGGCTATGTGCACATCTTTCCACAAATTTGGCCAGTAGAAGCCAAACTGTAAAATTTTGGCACATGTCTTTGATGTGTTTGCATTTCCTCCGTAAGGGGCATCATGACAATGAGAAATAATACTTTCGATTTCGTTTTCCGGGACGCATCATCGAAAAATACCTTCGGAACTTCCCTTGAATAGTAAAGGTTCATCCCAAAAGTAATGTTTCAAATTGTGAAAGAGTTTTTTCTTCTGTTGATAAGTCATATCAGGGGGTAGGATTTTGGCCGCTAAGTAATTAGCTATGTCCGCATACCATGGTAGGGTTTGATTAGTTCGGACAGAGACCACAATTTTGTTTATATCATTATTTATTTCGTCTTGGCTTTCTTGTGAATCACGGCTAACAGCTTGTGTGTCAAGTCCAAAAAGCAGTTGATTTGGATTCGATTCAGGTGGTTCTTTGTTGGCATCTCCTAAGTCCATATGAGCTAACAAACATTCATACGGGAAGTCATCGTTAATGGGTACTTCTTCTGGTTTCAGCCTTTCCATTTGGGATAAATGGTCGGCTACTACGTTCTCGGTACCTTTCTTGTCTTTAATTTCTAAATCGAACTCTTGTAGAAGCAGAATCCATCTCAATAGAGGCGGCTTTAAATCTTGCTTGGTTAAGAGATATCTAATAGCTGTGTGGTCTGTATAGACGATTATTTTTGCGCCTACTAGGTAGGAGCAAAATTTGTCTAGTGCAAAGACTACGGCTAAAAGTTCTTTTTCCGTTGTTGCGTAATTCATCTGTGCAGGGTCCAAGGTCCTACTAGCATAGTATATCGCATGAAGCTTCTTATCTCTTCGTTGTCCCAGGACTGCACCTACGGCGTAATCACTTGCGTCGCACATGATTTCAAATGGAAGTCTCTAATCAGGTGGTTGCATGATTGGTGCGAATACAAGAGCTGTTTTTAATTGGTTAAATGCTTTTAGGCATTTGTCATCGAAATCGAATTCAACGTCTTTCATAAGGAGGGTGGTTAGAGGTTTTGATATTTGCGAGAAATCCTTTATGAATCGTCGGTAGAAACCGGCGTGTCCTAAGAAACTGCGTATTTCTCTTACCGTTTTAGGGGGTTGCAAGTTTTCTATGACTTCGATCTTAGCTTTATCGACTTCAATCCCCTTTTCGGACACAACGTGTCCTAGTACGATTCCTTGTTTGACCATAAAGTGGCACTTTTCCCAATTCAGAACGAGGTTAACTTTTACGCATCTCTCCAAAACTTTCTCTAAATTTATCAGACAATCTTCGAAGCTCTCTCCACATACAGAGAAGTCGTCCATAAAGACCTCCATGATGTTGTCTATGAAATCAGCAAAAATTGCCATCATGCACCTCTGAAATGTGGCGGGAGCATTGCATAATCCAAGCGGCATCCGTCGGTAGGCGAAAGTTCCATAAGGACATGTGAATGTTGTTTTTTCTTGGTCATCGGGATGAATAGGAATTTGAAAGAATCCTGAGTAACCGTCTAGGTAACAGTAATGAGAGTGCTTAGCTAATCGTTCAAGCATTTGATCAATGAACGGTAGAGGGAAATGGTCCTTGTGAGTGGCCTTGTTTAGCTTCCTATAGTCAATACACATTCTATCTCCGCTTATAGTTCGTTCCGCTACAGCTTCGCCTGCTTTGTTTGTTGTTACTGTTATACCACCTTTCTTTGGTACACAGTGGACTGGGCTTACCCATTGACTATCGGAGATTGGGTATATGATTCCTGCGTTCAGAAGTTTTTTTACTTCATCTTTAACTACGGTGCTCCATATTGGGCTCACCAAACTGCTTCATGAAGAGAAAAACCTTAATGCCTACATTGCTCCAAAGAGGGTGTGGTCAACCTTCTTGTCTTAGGAGTTTTTGTTGTATTTTGTTTCTTTCATTGTAATCCCAAAGAGGCATGTTGTATTCAAACTTGGATTTAATATAACATGTGTTTCTTTTTGGTTTGAACAAATTTAAATCTCTAAATTTCCTTGAAATCATTTGCATATTGCATCTTCATCCATCATAACATCATATAGGTTTCTCATAACAGGTCTCCTTATCCTTCTACTATTTGTTTCAGTGAGATAGATGTTGAACAGACTGTGAAAGATCTTCAGGCGCAGAACGCCCAGTTTCAACAAATGCTCTTGGCTCTGACAAAAGGACAAGAGGAGTTGAAGACTCTACTGGCCAAAGAGAAGAAGAAGAAAGCGAAGAAGTCAACCGGTGTTGTGATCATGGGGAGAAGGTTCAAAGGTCAAGCCAAACAGAATTTGGACTTTGCAACATCATCGAGTGAAGGAGATAATAAAGGAGACGGGACCCAGGAAGTGAACAACGACCCAGCATCTGCGGAAGAGGAAGAGCCTGATTACTCTGAGGAACAATATCCTTCTGCTGATGATAAATACAAACAGCTAGAGGATTGTTTGAATGCTATGGAAATTCAGAGAGTACTCGGTTTGGATTTTGAAGAATTAGGACTTATCTCAGGGGTTGTCATCCCGCAGAAATTCAAGGTCCCCACTTTTGCCAAATACGATGGTGTCTCTTGTCCAAAGCTACATCTAAGGTTATACGTCAGAAAAATTCAACCCCATACGGCTGATAAGAATCTGTGGGTGCATTTCTTCCAAGAGAGCTTTCCAGGGAAACAGTTGGATTGGTTTTATCAATTGGAAGGGACAAATGTTCGCAATTGGGAAGATTTGGCTACCGCCTTCTATAAACAATATTAGTACAATGCTGATTTAGCTCCGACTCGAACGCAATTACAAAGCATGTCTATGGGAACAGGTGAAGGTTTCAAAAACTATGCTCAGAAATGGAGGGATCACGCAGGCAGAGTCCATCCCCCTCTATCAGATAGAGAATTAGTGGATATGTTCCTAGGCACCTTATCAGGTCCATTCTTCAACCACCTAATTGGAAGTTCCTCGGCTGGATTTATTGAACTAATCATGACTCATGAGCGGGTCGAAGCCGGTATAAAAAGTGGAAAAATTCAAAAAGATACATCTTCGAGCACAACGAAGAAACCATTCACTGGTAAGAAGGAGGACAGTGCCATTTATGATCCAAGAGATCGGAGCAGAGCATTATACCGTCCAACGGTAAGTGCTGTAATAATACTTAGGCCTGAGGTTGCCCCACAATGCAACAATCAGCAAAGGGTAGAAAGACCATAAAGACAGTTCACTCGGATCAACATGACATTGGCAGAGGTTCTACCCCATCTGTTAAGATCTAACTTGGCAACTTTAAAAGAGGCTTCCAACAATCCTAACACCTTTTATCCTCGTTACAATCTGAATGCTAGATGCTCCTATCATTCTGGGAGTCCGGGTCATGATAAAATGATTGTTGAACTCTAAGAAATAAGGTACAAGACCTGATTGAAGCTAAAGAGATCGAGTTCGACGCTCCGGAGAAGCCCAATGTCATAACTGCTCCCATGCCTAAGCACAACCATGAAGTTAATGTCATTGATACTAATCCTTTTGTAACCTCAGTGGATGAAGTTTCCACTCCTCTTATGACTGTTAAGGAAAATTTGTTGTTGGCTGGTTTATTTCCGGGTTGTGGTGAAGGTTGCCACATATGTTCATTCCTACCTTCTGGTTGCCATTTGCTGAGGTCAGGTGTTCAACGCCTGATGGACAATAAAGAAATTTTGTTCGAGAAAACTATGGTTCCCGCTATTCCATCTGAAGACATTGCTATCATAACCATTTTCGTCAGTCCTTCCAAGGCCTCCTCGAGAAGACCTATTAGGATTACACCCGCTACGAGATTTGCTCCGCTAATAATAACATGTCCTGGTCCTATCCCGTACGCCTCAGACAAAGCCGTTCCTTGGCATTATGGCACCGATATTTACTATCATGGCGTTAAACAAAACTTGAAGGCCGAAGAAGTTGATCCTGATATCGGTAACATTATCGGGACCAGCAGGATTATAAGAAGTGGAAGGGTTTTCTCTCCTGAGATTTCCCCTAGGACTGTCAACAAGCCTGTTATCATCCCATCTGGCATATCAACTACTATTCTTGTTCTCACTCCAGCTGTCGGCCCTGCCGATAAGTCATCTGGGACTCGCGACAAAGAAGTTGTAGGTGAGCCTGCCCGGACGGAGGCACCTAGAAAAACTGTTGTGGAAGCCTCTAAGCAAGAGATAGAGGAAATTTTGAAAATAATCAAAAAGAGTGACTACAATATGGTCGAACAGTTGGGACAGACCCCTTCAAATATATCCATGTTATCTCTGTTGTTGTGCTCTGAGGCCCATGCGAAGGCTTTGATTGCATTCCTCAAAATTGTGCATGTGCCGCAAGAGACTTCAGCTGATCAGTTCAAGGATTGCGTGGCTAGCCTGACTGCCGACAATAGGCTGGGTTTCTCAGATGCCGACTTAACACCGAAGGGAAGAAGGCATAATGATGCTTTGCATGTCTCGATTGAATGCAGAGGCACCACTATGGCTCATGTGCTGGTAGACATCGGGTCTTCACTGAATGTCCTACCTAAGAAGGCTCTCGACCGACTAGATTGTGAGGGATTAACTTTAAAGCCTAGTAACATTATGGTAAAGGCTTTTGACGGGCCAAAAAGAATGATGCATGGGGAAGTGAACATCCATGTCAAAATAGGCTCTCAGAATTTTGAGTCCATTTTCTACGTGATGGATATCAGGCCTTCATACTCATGTTTATTGGGTCGTCCTTAGATCCACGAAGTTGGGACTGTTACTTCCACACTTCACCAAATTCTGAAGTATCCGGTGAAAGGAAAGATTGTCACAGTACAAAGTGAGGAAGAATACATGGTGAGCCACCTTAATTCCTTCTGCTACGTGGAGGTGGACGGAGAATTTATAGAGACTCCTTGTCAAAACTTTGAAGAGGTCCCCCAGATTTTAGCGTCAACCGAGACCACTACCAGTACCAGATCTCCTCTGAAGATGGCTTTTCTCAGGGATGCAAGAGCAATAGTTGAAGAAGGCAGGAATGCCAATTGGGGACAGCTTCCTGAGTTTATTCACAAGACTGACAAGTTTGGTTTGGGCTTTACTTCAGAAGCTCAAAGGGTTGTTCGATGTGCTCGAGTTGGAGGACCTCCCCTACGCATCAGCAATCGAGAGGTCAATGCTATTGAAGACAGTAAGGAAGACTCTGATTTCGACAGCTGGATTTACCCGACTACCAATGGTGGACCGAGTAATTGGACGACCAGAGATTTCATACCATTTTCTTTTGTTCCACGGTAATTTGTCTTATTTGTTTTTAATGAACAATTTAAACTTTATAGCCTTGTGTCTTACCCGAGGCACGATGGCTCTATCTGTGAGGGTTATTATGTGTCATCTCATATATCATCAATGAAACATTGGACTTTCTTTGCATACAAATTTTGCACTCTCTGTTTTTCTTTTTTGTCTTTGCTTTATCAATACAGCTATGCTCTTACACACACTCACATATCAAACTGCAGATCCATATCCACTATAGATCCCATTGATAACAATCCTGCTATTGCTAGTTACGACTTCGAAAATCCGATCAACCAAGCCGAGGACGAAGATAAGGACGGTTGTGAGGTACTTGGAGAGCTTGCTAGACTGCTACAGCAGGAAGAGAGGGCTATACCGCCTCATGAAGAGCCAGTTGAGACAATAAACTTGGTCACAGAGATAGACAGAAAAGAGGTCAAAATAGGTGCAAATCTGGAGCTTAGCGTCAAACAGAGGTTGATACAAATGTTGCACGACTACATTGAGATATTCGCCTGGTCCTATGAAGACATGCTTGGTTTGAACACTGGTATTGTGGTACATCGCCTGCCGACTAAGGAAAACTGCTAGCCAGTTAAACATAAGGTCCGTCGTATGCACCCTGAAATGTCAGAGAAAATTAAGGCAGAGGTTATGAAGCAGTTCGACGCAGGATTTTTAGCTATCACCTCCTATCCGCAGTGGGTTGCTAACGTCGTTCTGGTGCCTAAGAAGGACGGTAAGGTACGGATGTGTGTGGATTACAGAGATCTAAACAGGGCAAGCCCCAAGGATGACTTCCTGCTTCTTCATATTGACGTTCTGGTCGACAACACCGCGCAACACAAAATCTTTTCCTTCATGGATGGTTTCTCTGGTTACAACCAGATCAAGATGGCTCCCGAAGACATGGAAAAGACAACTTCCGTTACGCAGTGGGGCACTTTCTGCTACAAGGTGATGCCTTTTGGGTTGAAGAATGTCGGGGTAACTTATCAGTGCGCCATGGTCACTTTATTCCACGACGTGATTCACCACGAGATTGAGGTTTATGTCAATGATATGATAGCCAGGTCTCAGACTAAGGAAGAGCACCTTGATCATCTCCAAAAGTTGTTCGATAGATTGAAGGTATATAAACAGAGATTGAATCCGAACAAGTGCATTTTCGGGGTAAGATCCGGTAAGCTTCTAGGTTTCATTGTCAACGACAAAGGTATTCAAGTAGATCCTGGGAAGGTAAAATCTATACAAGAAATGCTAGCTCCCCGCACAGAGAAGGAAGTTAGAGGTTTCTTGGGACGCCTGAATTATATCGCCAGGTTCATTTCACATATGACTGCTACTTGTGAACCAATCTTTAAGCTTTTGAAGAAAGATCAAGTAGTAGAGTGGAACGATGAATGCCAGACCTCTTTCGAAAGAATAAAGGAATACCTACAAGAACCACCAATTATGATGCCTCCAGTTGAAGGGAGACCTTTGATATTGTACCTGACAGTATTAGAAAATTCAATGGGGTGTGTGTTGGGACAGCATGACGAGTCTGGTCGAAAAGAGCACGCAACATACTACCTTAGCAAAAAGTTTACCGACTGTGAGACGCGGTACTCACTGCTCGAGAAAACTTGCTGCACTTTGGCATGGGCTGCTCGCCGACTGAGACAGTATATGCTGACTCACACTACCTTGTTGATATCTAAGATGGATCCAATCAAGTACATTTTCGAGAAGCCCGCTCTTTCCGGAAGAATAGCAAGGTGGCAAATGATCTTGACTGAATACGACATATAATATACAACCCAAAAAGCAATAAAGGGGAGTGTATTGGCTGATCATTTGGCACATCAAGTCGTGGATGACTACCAGTCCATGAATTTTGAGTTCCCGGATGAGGATATCATGTTAGTAACCAACGGTGAAGAACCTGGGCCGGATGAAGGACCTGAAGAAGGATCCTGATGGTCTATGTATTTTGGTGGAGCCTCAAACGCACTGGGTCACGGCATTGGCACCGTAATCATATCTCCCGAGGGTTGTCATACTCCATTCACTGGTCGATTATGTTTCAACTGCACTAACAATATGGCGGAGTATGAAGCCTGCATCATGGGTCTTCAAGCTGCCATTGACCTAAGGATCAAGTTCTTGAGTGTATTCGTGGATTCCACTTTGGTGATAAGTCAGATCAAAGGTGATTGGGTTACAAAACATCTGAATCTTATCCCGTACAAACATGTACTGACGTTGCTCCCACAATTCGAGGAGGTGACCTTTGAACATTTCCCGCGAGAGGAGAATCAGTTGGCGGACGCGTTAGGCACCATGTCTTCCATGTTCAAAGTCAAGTGGGACAACGAAGCTCCCCGAATCACCATTGAAAGGTTGGATGAACCGGCACACTGCTGTGAAATCGATACCGAAGAGGTAATAGACAAACCCTGGTTTCACGAAGTCAAAAGGTATCTCGAGGCTCAAGAATATCCCGAAGGGGCATCTGTCAACGATAAGAAGTTTCTGAGAAGGTTCGCCACAAATTTCTTCCTCAGTAATGGAATCCTCTATAAACGCAGCCATGACTCTATCTTACTACGGTGTGTAGACAAGAGCGAAGCAGGAAGGATTATGACAGATCTACATGAAGGTACCTTCGGAATCCATTCCAGTGGACACACCATGGCTAAGAAGATCCTACGGGAAGGATACTACTGGTCCACCATGGAAGCCGATTGTTATCAGCACTCTCGAACTTGTCATAAATGTCAAATCTATGCTGATAAGGTGCATATACCTCCGGTTCCTCTGAACGTCTTGACAACCCCATCGCCCTTTACAATATAGGGCATCGATATGATTGGAGAAATCAGGCCCACAGCCTCTAATTGGCATCGCTTCATCCTAGTAGACATTGATTATTTCACGAAATGGGTTGAAGCAGCCTCTTTTGCCACAGTAACTAAGAACGTGGTGACGCAGTTTATCCGACATAATCTGATTTGTCGATATGGTGTGTCAGAGAGGATCATCACTGACAATGGTACAAATCTCAACAATACAATGATCACCAAGCTCTGTAAACAATTCAAGATACAGCATCACAACTCTTGTCCCTACCGGCCGAAGATGAATGGCATTGTCGAAGCAGCTAACAAGAACATCAAGAAGATTGTACAGAAGATGACGGTGACATACAAAGACTGGCATAAGATGCTACCATTCGCTCTTCATGGGTACCGTACCTCAGCACAGACATCGACAGGGGCAACACCCTACTCTCTGGTATATGGCATGGAGGCAGTCCTACCCATTAAGGTTCATATTCCCTCCCTAAGGATTATGAGAGATGTAGGCCTAAACGAAGATGACTGGATCCAAGCCCAAATTGATCAGTTAAATCTAATTGATGAAAAGAGACTTACTGCTATCTGCCATGGTCAGACGTATCAAAAGCGGATGATCAAGGCTTTTAACAAGAAAGTCAGGCAAGAATATCGAGTCGGAGATCTAGTGATCAAGCGCATCATACTGCCGCAAGGTGACCCCAGGGGCAAATGGACTCCCACGTACGAAGGGCCATTCGTGGTTAAAAATATTTTCTCAGGAGGAGCCATGATTCTGACCACCATGGACGGTGACGACCTTCCTCATCCTATCAATGCAGACATAGTGAAAAGATACTACGCATAATCAAAGACCCGCTAGGTTGACTGGCCTAGGAAAAAATAAGGGCTTCCCGGCGAACCAAAAGGGTTCGGGCAAAAATAAGGGATCAAAATAAAAAAACCTGTAAACCCGGCAAGTCGAAAACCTGAAAAAGGCGACTTGGGCAAAAAAGGGTATCCCAGTGGGTCGAAAACCCGAAAGAGCGGTCCAGGCAAAAGTTAGGGATGAAAAGCGTATCACTATGTCCCATTGGATCACCCTGCGATCTGACCTCAGTATCAACTGTCAAGCTCAAATGGAATCCCTCAATCTAATCAGCTTCAGACAAGCAGCAAAGTGAGGAGACCTTCGAAGACATAGTGGCAATAGCGGATTTGAAACCCAATGGGATTATTGCACATAGTTGTTTTCTTTCTGTTGTACACAAAATTTTATACCCTTCATTTTTATGGCGACACTCTTTTACTAGAGCGTTAGCTTCCTTGTACAAAAGCGCCTATTATAGGCCAACTTCAAAATTAATACAAGTCATTTTTACAAAACTATTTGTTTTCCTTTTTCTGTTTTATTTTTGCAAGAACGTCCAATGATTTATTCTTGATATATGCATTTAAATATGATTGTTGTCACAAGTATTTGCATAAAGAAACCAAAGACAATTACTCATAACTTAAGAAACAGGAACAAAAGATCAGAAATATCAAAATCGACAGTTACCATATCCAGCAGGTACCCGGGCAGAGACAGCTTTAGAGCACAATCATCAATACATGTGATCTTGTAACATCTATACTCACCAGAGCAGAAGTAATCAAAGCATCAATAATAATCCTCTCAAAACGGAAAGTAATCTCCCTATCCGAGAGTCATCCAGAAACCTGACACCCATGTCCCCCAGTCGGATTTCATAATCACGAGTGGATCATCACAAATTTCTGACTCCTCAAGCAGAGTTTATTTCTCTGGATACAGAAGCTCCACCCCCGAAAGAGGCCATTACTTCAGCTACCGGAAGTTCACCTTTCAAGTGGTTCCCCGCAAAGTTATTCTCAAGCAGAGTCTCTCCCCGATAGAACATTTGTAAATAAGGAGCAAACCCCCAGCACAATCACTTCCATTCATCATCCCCAGTGGAAGTAGAAGAACCACTTTTTTCTACAACGATCAAGAATTCACTTTCCAGTACTCTCCAGCAGTAGTCAGGGATTTATTTTCCCAGACTCGGATATGTCACAATAGTATTTCGTGTTCATACATCATGACATGTACATCACATACGGCATAATCTCGCTTATTTTGAGAACATCATCTCACAATTCATTTCATGCATCGCATATAATTAACCCTGTCATCTTTTCAGGAAAGACAGTTATCGCCAACAATACCAGCAGTTATACATGTCATATCTACAGGCAACCAAGAAAAAATCAGTTCCCGAAACCAAACGGGTTAACTAATCTACACGATCAAACGAAGTATCCCTATTATCCAGGTTCCTTCTCATAGCCCTACTACCAAGGCTTTCATTTCGAAGTAACCCTACTATCCAGGTTCCTTCTAATAGCCCTACTACCCAGGCTTTCATTTCGAAGTAACCCTACTATCCAGGTTCCTTCTCACAGCCCTACTACTCAGGCTTTCAATTCGAAGTAACCCTACTATCCAGGTACCTCCTCACAGCCCTACTACCCAGGCTTTCATTTCAAAGTAACCCTACTATCCAGGTTCCTTCTCACAGCCCTACTACCCAGGCTTTCATTTTGAAGTAACCCTACTATCTAGGTTCCTTCTCACAGCCCTACTACCCAGGCTTTCATTTTGAAGTAACCCTACTATCCAGGTTCCTTCTCACAACCCTACTATCCAGGTTCCTTCTCCCTTATCTCCAGATAACAGGTTACAACACTGTAAGGCTTAGACCCGATCAGATGCGTTCGATTTCACATTTCCCTAACGAGTTGCTGTACAGCCTGGACCCCGACCGGTATACATTCTACTTTCACCTCTCTAATCAAGAGTTAATTCCCTATTAGAGTAATGGACAACCAAAAGCTCCTAAACTTTAATTCCCAGTGCATAAATCAACATTCCCCGGCAAAGTCCCCCTTGACAGCATGTACAGGAATTTCCACCCAGGAATCTCGTATACAACCAATATTTTCTGGATGGCATCTTTAAGCCCATCTACTATGGTTTCTCGTCGCCTTCCAAATGGCATCTGTAAGCCCATTCCCGACATCACCAATCAGTGTTACTTCATGCGAGTACAAATTTCTGGGCACTCTAGTGTTCAATCATTTTCCTCCTTCAGATCATGAAAGGCAGATCAGCCAATATACATCCTCAGGCATAAGAAGATTGAACAGGGGAAACTGTTGTACCCCAAAATTTTCCCTCCCATTTATGAGAGATTCATCCTGGACTCTCAAATTTGCTTCTATCAAGTTCCAAGTCTCGAATCATCACTTTTCAAGGAAATCATCTATAAGGGCAAAATGGTCAAAAGTACATTGAAAAAGTCAAACCTTGACTTTTAAATCAAAATCCAGTTCCAAGAATCATATTCCATTAAGGCATGAAATTGGTTCGTCAAAAATCATAAGTCAGAAGTTACTTTGAAAAGTCAAATTTTTTAAACATTTAGAAAATTTTCTAAGTGTTTAGAGAATGTGATACTGCAGAACTTCTGAGCCATCCTCTATGCAAGTGTCGTCAGAAGTTGCAAACACAGTCTAGAACATAACGTTTCAATCAGAACTTGCAGAAATGTTGCTCTTTGGTTAGAACATAACGCTTCAATCAGAACATGCAGAAGCATTTCTCTTTGGTCAGAACATAATGCTTCAGTCAGAACATGATTCTTCAGCATATGGAAACTATGCTCAACGCTCTGATCAGAAGATGCCCCTTCAGCGTTTGAAGGTTACATTTTTGATCTTCTGAAATCAGAACATCACCAAATCCCAAACCTTAACCTGCTGCCCTGCTATGGCACATTCCCGCAACCAGCTGCCACAACACTCCAAGGTGCTGCTGATCCAGTCCACGCCTGCATTTTTCTTGCACCAAATTAGCCTACGAAAACTGTGACTTAAAAACAAAGGGACAGTATGCCAAAAATGTTTTAAAAACTCATTTGTTTTTTCCCCCAAAACCACAGCAAATCCATCTATAAATAGTTTGTTCCATCACACGTTCAAGGAGTTAGTTTTTGGAGAGAGAGAATCACCAAAAGAAAGAAAAAGCCTTAAATCTTTGCAAAATTCCAAGAATCCGAAAAGCTAAAAATACCAAAATACCAAACCTTAACATTTGATTCTAGCATCAAAACTCCATTGTTCCTTGACTAAAACCATCCCCACAGTTGCTAATTCTTATATTAGAAGTTAGTCTAACTTATGTATTCAGACTTCCATACACTCTCCATTCACCTCCACCTCAAAGAGGTCAGAGTATCACCCCTTGGCTGTTCCAGAAGTTGAAAACCTCCATCATGTTGAGTACGTGAAGAAGTTGCTCAGAACGTCACCAGAGTCCAGGACCAACCTCTAGTTTACAGAATCTTTTCCAGCTGCAGGGTGAGCTTCTGCTGACTCTTATCACGTTGCTTAAGCATTATCAAATTTGCATGTTCAAAAAACATAATGTAGATATCATGTTTCTGACGTTATACATATTATGAGGCTTCACGTATTTTCCTGCCTAAGTATGGATTAAAACAGTTCAAAACTTCTGGAAGAAATTTGAACTCAGAATTAGGATTAGTATTCATACTTGCCTCTGATTTATAGTTCTGGTATTTCTTATTTCTTAAACACTATGACACCTGCCATAATTGTCATATGCACATCTTCTGTTTTGTGAAGAAATGACTAAGTTGCAGATGTTCTGACTAGCATGGAAAGAGAGACCAAGCTCTGTCAGTGGTATCAGAACTTATGAAATCCACTTTGTTTCCGGTGGTATCAGAACTTCTGAAACCTCCTCTGTTGCCGGTGGTATCAGAACTTCTGAAGGCTGATGTGCTCCCAGTGGACTCAGAACTTCTGACTCTACTTATGTTTTTTTTTTACTAACAGGAATTCTGTTTTGCAGTGCGCCAGGGTCAGAACTTCTGACCTCCCTTAGTCATTAACACGCTGATTCTATTTTTACTTTTTCTCACTATCTTTGCTACCACTTTCTATTTCGTTTATCAATAAACTCCAAAAACATTTTTTTCCATGCTTTACTTTATTTCTTAAAACAAAAGACCAAAAAACATTTCCTTAGACAAAAAAACTTATTTCTTTTTTAAATAAGCAATTTACATTTCTTGCACATTCTGATCCATTTCGATATGGTTGTAATAATAACTTAGGATTTAATTTTACTTGCAACCCCATCCATAAATATGTATCCCTATCCCCCTAAAGCGATGTAATAGCTTAGATTCTATTTTTCGCGTTTTACTTGCTTTTCATATATTGCTAGTAAATAGGATATATGACAAGACATGAAAACAACAAAATAGACAACCCTAATCAAGATTAAAATGCATGCAATCAAACATACTATTCACACATGCACCCTTAAGGTTAACTTTACTTGTTGCCTAAAAAATGGTCATGTTATGCATGTGGGGTGTCTTAGCGAAAACAATCGAAATATAAGATCATAGTCCCTCGATGACACTATCAAAGTTGCCTTTTGAAATGATCTTAGTCCCTAAAGAAAAATGCTAAGCCATCTCACAACATTGCTATCATGGTCACACGATGACCCAAACGCCCGTCCCTTCACATCCAACGATGGGGCTTCTTATCAATTCAATGGTAAGATAACAACATCTAAAGGAAGAGGAAAATCATATCTAAGACCTCTCGAGTAGGTAGGTTCGCTCTCAGTTACTCGCTTTCTCATAACAAAACATTTTTTACACTTACATTTTCATCTTTGAACTATTTTCCAAACAAATATTTTGTACGCGTTCTTATAGAGATGAGAACCGTTACAAAGACGTTTTCAAAATACTTTCAAAGACACACACCACAATCCCATTCAAACAAAAGCAAGTGATCTAGCGAGTAACTAAGAGTCCATGGAAAACCATGGATTAAAAGGGTGCTAATACCTTCCCTTTCCATAATCTACCCCCCGAACTCAAGAAAACATCTCGAAAGGTCTTTCTTGTGCTTTTTCACCTTTCCTTTTTGGATAAAAGAAAAGTCGGTGGCGACTCTTGCTAAACCGCAACATTTCCGAACACGAACGCAAACACCTCAAGTCAGTTCTCCCACCGTATCACAGAGAGTATCGGAAGTTGGCTGTTATCTGGTCGGTATCCAGGCTTGGCAACAATTTGTTGAGGATAATGAAGTTGACTGTTATCTAGTCATGTTCCAGGCTTCTTAACGACTTACTAGGGAAGATTAAATTAATTGTTATTTGTTCGGATTCCAGGCTTCGCAGGAAATTACTTGGGCGATTGAAGTTAAACTATTATCTGGTCGGATTCTAGGCTTCGCAGCAACTTACCAACTTTAAACTACTATCTGGTCGGATTCCAGGCTTCAAAGTAGATTTCTGAGGTGGATAAAGTTAATTGTTATCTGGTCGAACTCTAGGCTTCGCAATAACTTACAAGTCTTTTTGAAAATTCTTTGAATCTTAGGGTTTGACTTCAAATGATCATAACTTAGTCAATTTTTACCTCCTTGAGCCCATTTCTTTTCCATAATAATATTTTGTATGTCTATTATAACTTTGTTTCAATGTGCAAGACTTGGAATGCATGGAAAGTTGTTGAAGAATTGAAAAGATTATAGGTCTTTTGTGAATTTTCCCAAATTTGTTTATCATCTTCCAAAGACCATAAATATTTCAATTTTTATGATTTTTTAGTGATCTCAATTCCATAATTTAACTCAAGAGGTCTACTTCATTTCATCTTCAGATGTCAAGACCAAATTTTGAATGGAAGGTCATGTAATTTTGAAGAACATTATAGGTCATTTTGAAGTTCAACACTTAGAAATATTTCTAAGTACAAAAATCAGTTTGTTTTTTCACGATTTCAATAGGACATAACTTCTCGCTCAATCATACAAATGGAGTCTTTCTTGGCACATTGTAAAGATTGTGACCTTGTCTTTCAAATGCTTCAAGAATCATGTCATAAAACCTCTTGAGTTATGTGCACCGTGGATCCAAAGTTGGTACCTTGAAACTTAATTTTCACTTGCAGTCAGATTGCAATTTCTATAATTTGGCTTCTAATGATCAAATTTGTGTGTGCTTTCCACTTAAACATGATTAGCATAAATATTTGGATCATTTAGAGTGACAAAATGTATCATTTGGATGAATTTTGATGCACATGTGATCACACTTTCTTCATGAACATAGGTGTGCATGATTTCCACTCAAATTGCATCATTCACCCTTCCTCTTATTTTCATTCACTTCTTCTATAAATATAGACCATATTTCACTCATTTTCGCAAGCTTGGATAGCCAGAATCACCCTGCCAAACTCTCTTCATAGCTCACATTTATGAGATTTCGAAATCATAATTTCCTCCCTTCCAGCTCCAATTTATTTATTCATTATGCTTCCTTGAACTTCACTGAAGCTAACAGAAGAAGAACCAAGCCTTGAGGTGCTCTAATCGTGCTAGCCAAGTCAAGTTTCAGAGCTCTGAAGTTGAGCTTCAACGGGTAGATTCCTCCATCAATTCTCTCCAAACTTGTCACTACAATGTAGTTCTCATCACTCTAATACTCATAGAATTATTAGTTTTTAACTTGAAGTGAGTTTTGCTCATGAATTTTCAAGTCCCTCTTCATTCTTTTTCTTCTGGTTTTTTGCAAATCGACTGAGCTACAGTTTATATAAATTTTTCGCGAGGGTACCATTGAAATCGTCTTGAAGAGACGAAGCGAATGACACAAGTATGAGCTTCTAATTTTACATTTTGCAAAACCAGCAACTCGCGTGTGGGTGGAGGTTAAAGATGACCAGTGTGTCATCTCTCAACTAATGACGTCGCGCCACTTGTTTTTTCAAATCTATTTAAAAAAATAAATGATCTGATGGTTTATTCAATAATGTCCATATCATGCACAACGCGTCTGATCCTTTTGATTAGCTTACTAACGCGTTTTGACATTGATCCAATGGTTCACATTATTTTGACATTATTTTTATTTTCTGATTTTTTTATTTAATTATTTTAAACTTCAAAAATTCATTAAAAAAATCATTTCAACTGCTAAAATTCTGGAAAAATTATCAAAAATACTTTTGATTTTTCTCTTTCTGATTTTTATTTTTTCACAATTTTATTTTGTGATTTGGTAGTTTTTTTAATGATTTTTCACTTTATTTGACTTGTTTTAATTGTTTAAAAATAATTTTCTTGATTTTTAAATTTTTAAAAAATTATGAAAGGATCTAATGACCTCTTGATAAATATTGCTGACCTTATTTTTTTTTTTTTATTTTACTATTTTTCACAAATTTTGGTTTATTTTGCTTATTTCTTTAAATTTAAAAATAGTTTTTGACTTTAAAAAATTCTGAAAATTTTTGTCAACACTTATTGACTCGTGTTTGACTTCTAATATTTTTTTAGGATTTTTATTTAGTGTTTTAATACATGTTGTGTATTTTATCAATTATTTCCTTTTTAAATCATTTAAATTTTGGTTTTATATATATATATATATATATATATATATATATATATATATATATATATATATATATATATATATATATATATATATATATATATATATATATATATATATATATATATATATATATATATATATATATATATATATATATATATATATTGGTCCTGATTTGAAGGCACTTGATTATTATTTTGGGACAAGTTCCTCAACATCATTGGATATTGGATGTTGATAGGTTGAAAAACCAAATCCACTAAAATGGATAAATGATGTTGATGATATTTGAAATCCTAGTTTTATCTGATACATCCCCCTCTCTCTTCATCTTATCCCTTTCTTGTTTTTTACTTGTGCTACATGTTTTTGGAGAATGATCTACATATTATTTCTCTAACATATTGGTACATAGATTGTTATTGGTCAGCCTTAAAATAGGTGTGACTTCTACATAAGTCCATTTACGATTGCTTAACATACTGCTAAATTTGTCCCGATTCCAAAAATGATCATTTGTGGCCCAAACCTATGTTTGCAAGCCCAAGTATGTTTAATTTGAAACCTTTGATCCAATAACTTTGAAGTTTATTGTTAGGAGGCTTTAATTCTATCAATCCTCTAATGAACTTCATGAACATCGTTGACAAAAAGGATATACTTGAACATCGTTAAACATCGTTGGTCATATATGGTTGCTTTGAGCATTTGAAATGAATGATATACTTGACAAAAAGCAAATGAGACTTGTTTTTTAGAAGCTTTTATTTTATCAATCTTCTAATGAGTTTTCAAATGCAAGCTTCAAGATGGTCATTCAACTAACCTCTAACTTCAAATTCACTAACAATTAATTTTACTTTATGCCTTTATTTTTATGTACCATTTACTTTAGCATTTTGATCGCGAACTTTAAGAGTCTATCGGGTGTAATGACTGCAAGTGCATAGCCTATTGCGTAGTTTTAAAATATATCGAACCCACAAGGACTGATGGTCAAAACTACTATTATCTAAGGGTTACTATGTAAAGCTAAGGCTAATTATAAAATTGGGTTTTCGGTTTTGATCGGGAATTAACTAAAATTTAATAATTAATAATGGGACACCAATATGTATTTCATTAACTTAAAGGATTCAGTAAATCATTGGCATTTATTTTTAATATTAAAACACGGTCTCAGTGAAACTATTCATTTAAAAACCCTCGTCTCAAACTTATGTTCTATTGAATCAGATCATATCAGTTAAGCTCGAAATGAGCGCTTCTGCTGTTTCATTTAAAACTCAAAAGTATTTTTTGAAAACAAATAAGGTCCAATTAACTTTAAAGCGATTTCATTGTTTTTAAAATCAATGTTCTAATAACCATTATCTGGTTAAAACCTCAAACTTCTGCTCTGTTGATTTTAACCTTAGACTGTCTCTTACTTCCATACAAAAGCAATTAAATATTCAATTGGAAATTAAAACCATAAAAGTGTTATTTGGTAAAAATAATAATAATAATGCCAATTAATTACCGAATCCTTTTGGTTAAGTTTTACATACAGGTATCAGGGAATCTAGCCAGACATAATATAATTGCAGAATATCATAAAATCAAAATGTAAATTCAACATCGCATTCATAGTAAGAAATAAATAAATTATGCTTATTAAAATAAGAACCTGAAAGTAAATAACAAAGCGATTAATTCCAATAATGCGAATCCTCCACAAACCGGCGGGATTGAGTTGTAGTAATAATAACTTAAATTAAATTTAAGTAATCCTAACCAAATTATGGAAGTCTGGAAACAAACTAGTGTTGCAGTATTTCTCCGATGTGGAAAAATACTGCTTTGATGGTAGGATTTTTATTGCTTACGGAATACTAAGAAAAGTGGAAAAAGTAATGCTGGAAATCTGACTAGAAAATATCAAACGGAATACAATAAAATTAATGTTGAACGAGGAAAGTAAAATTGAAAAATAACAATACTGCTTAATTGTTCAAAGTGCCAGAAAGAAATCGAGCGTGAGGGATAGAGAGGAGAGCCTTTTTTGGTAACTCCCTTCATATATATAGTCCATTTAGTTGAGGAAAAATAGGTAACATTCCATGATTCACGTTCCTCAAGCGTGGAGAAAATCCAGGAGAACATGCATTGTGTGCGCTTCAGTGGCGAAAGGTTCGTAACTGCTTCCATTGTGGCGAGCATGGCGTGTATTGTGATGTGGGGAACATAATCCATATTTGTATAAATCGTAACGTGAGACGTGCCGAGGGGCATAGAAGCTAAGCTTTTCCAGGTCGTAACACCTCTGTGGCGGGCGGCACGCTTCTGTTTACAGAAATGCTGCATTTTGCTGTTTTATAGCCAATTCTTCTTCATTTTTCCATTCTTTTTCTCCCTTTTCTTATTTATGCCTTGCAAATGCTAAGTACCTGAAATATGTTTCAAAAACTACAAAAAGGGATAAAATGTGACATAATAATCTAAGAATCAGAAATTTAATCTATGTAATTCAGGCGGAAAATGCTATATCTTTTTGTGTTATCAAACTTCCTTAAGCTTGAACCTTTGCTTGTCCTCAAGCAATAAAGTCAGTATAAAAACTAATAAGGCTCAAGTTAAATGCAATTTCATGATACAATTCGAATCATAAGAAGCTGCCAAAGTTTTACAGAAACGTAAGCTCAACATAACACAAAAGATACGGTAATAACACTAAACATCCCCTATTATGCAGACCAATTCCAGTCATGCCATTATAGCTCAACCTAATTCTTTTTGCTAAATTTTACCCGTTTTCATTCTAGCGCAATCACATTAAGCCCTTTATCTTCACACGCACATAGTAGAGTAGCCGATTAGTGACTATGATCCTTTTAAGCATGAGGTTCTAGAACATGAATGCGGTAACCTCCTTTAATTCACCCAATTACAAGTTGCAGGGGATCAAACCGTAGTCCGCCTACCAAGTTCAGTACCAGACACCTCTGAACCAACTGACAATATGTTTTTATGTTATATCACGTAGGTACTGCATCTGTTGGATTAAGTGGTCGTGTGAGGGTCGCCTAATTTAATTGGTGCAATCCCTATTTTCTTACAGTAAAGCATATATCTTTCAAATATACTGAATCATTCACTTATATTCATCGGCTCCCTGTGTAGTTTGTGTCTAAGACGGTGTTGACTGCTAGATAAACTAATCGGGCCTATTTTGAAGCTAAATTTAAGGTTTTGGTATAAAGGGTACTGAAATCGATCTAGTGCAATATGGGGATTTAGAGTGTTACGACGATATCCATCATACTTCTGTTTCACTCAAAGCTTCTCATATATCTTTTGAAAAGTGAGTAACCTATATATTCTTCGAACGCATCAAACTATACAAGTAACTAACAAAAAAATTTGTTATGGCTCAAGAAAGTGGTAAATTAGATAACAATGGAAAAATTGCATAAATGAAGTTGAAAGTACAAAGATTGTCTTGATTACAAGAAATATAAATGAAAGATCCACCTAGGAAACAACAAAGAGTTCTTAACTAACTAGCTCCCTTAAGCTTGAAACAAGCAATATCCCAATGCTTAAAACAAGAAGGAAATGAGAAGAGAAGTCAAATAGATTTATTCTTGCTCATTATCGCGTCCTCTTCCTCGTCCACATGCTCGTCCACGTGTACCCAGGGGATGGGGTATAGCTACATGGTATATATAATCCTGAAAACTGTCCATGCGTATAGTCAAGGCCTCCATTTCCTCAGTTAATCTTGTAGTTCGGCGCTTGTTTCTTTCTTCATATTCTTGTTGTTGAGTTTGCATGGCCAGCATAAGTTGCATCATTGCATTTTGGTTATTTTGCATAGCCTGCATTCTCTCATCTTGTTCTATTATGGCAGCCATAATATCATCATTCGAGGTAGGTACTCTTTCTCTTCTTATCCTGGGCCAAGTGGACGTGCTTGCCACATTTTAAGGAGGAGCTTATTGTTCAGTGTCTCCTTGTTCCATTTCATGCTCCATTTCACCCGCTTGGACATTCCCCTGGTCGCTTCGCACATTATCTCCAGGTGCAGGAGCATCAAGGTCATAAAGCCCCTTAGACAAGTACGTAACATTAGTAAGCGTAAAGTTTGGCAAAGAGATATTTGGAACTACCTTGTTGTGCACCATGAGATTGTATCTACCATATCTCCTAACCTTAATCAAGTTGCCAGCCCGAAAGTTATCTATGTCAATGAATGTGGGCGATAGTGATGGAAAATTTTCAAGCTTGTCTTCGAGGTGAAGGCCAAGTGCTATAGAGGTTACTATCCCTCCAGTGCAGAAAGGCATAGATCCTCTTGCGCATAAGGACTGGATATGTGATAGGAGAAAGGTGCTTGCATTGATCCTCTGTTTGGGTTTGAAGGTAAAATGGAGGAGGAACAACTCTTTTGAATTAACTTTGTTGTTGTTCATTCTTCCAAAAATGGTATTGGAGATGACACGATGGAAGTACCTTACTGCAGGATTATGGATGGATGAGGCATAAAGTCCTTCCCAGCTGTTCGATTCCTCATTGGTAAGAACTTATCAAAGTGCAAAACCTGTAGATGCCCAATCTAGGTCTTCTGGAATGCAGTGGTGTAACATCCCTTCGGTAGGAAACTGGAAGAAGGCACTTAGAGTTGATTGACTTACAAAATATTCATTGTTGAACATTCTAAAAGTGGCGGAGCCGGATAGGTGCTTATTCTCGTCACACGGAAGGTTGTATGAGAACGAGCTCAGAAATTCCAAGGTTAGCGACTCGTATGTTGGGAGGTTCTGCATGCAGATGAATGCTAAGTCGGAGTGATGGAGTAACCACTGGACGCTATCGAGCAAGCCTAATTTTCGGAGGCACTCAATATCCACATACCGTGTCGGTACGACGGAGCGTTGATAGAACTTGAGGTACTGAGCCCTTTGGTGCTCTCTGGATTCTCCATTGCAAAATAATGCCAGAAAGATCTGGTTTAGGTCTGGAATTTCTTCGTGCCATTGTTGAAGCAAGGAAGGAAGATGGGTGAAAGTTAGTGTGAGAGAATGGGGATTTTGTGGAAATGGTTTTGAAGATGGTTTGGAGATGGTTTATAGAGAAATATAATTATGGAATTAAGTGGGATTTAGTTGATTTTTATGGAAATGATAATGGGGAAGAGAAATAAGCAATAGGTTCAATGTATTATGAGCAACGGTTGAAGAAAATGGAAGAAAGAAGGGTTCTACGAGGGTTTCTATAAGAATATAGGAGCTTTTGTATTATTAGTGTGTGTTGAGCGTCACACATATATGTCGAGCGAGAATGGGTTATGTTAAGCGTGACGGGCGTCACCCTTGTGTGGAGAACGACATGAATCTGAATATTTTGCATGCACTATATCATTTCAATACTTTACATAAAATATATGTGAATAAATAATATGGAAGTATTTAAGCATATATATATATATATATATATATATATATATATATATATATATATATATATCATACTAACGCATTAAATAAATGAAATAAATTAAATTCATGATAAAAATGAATTGAAAGATAAATTCCAAAAATACTAAAAAATAGAATTCCAAAAATTGTAAGAACAAAGTGTCAAATAAATAAATGAAAATCTAATAAAACTTCTCTCCACACTTAAACAAAACATTGACCTCAATGTTTAAATGTGAAAAGGGAAAATAAAATGATGCAGTACGTCTGGTAAATCAGCCACGTCGGTCAAGCGATATGGAGAAAAGATGCTGATAAATATAATCCAGTTGTTCGACTACTGTATCCATAAAGGCATGGAAGTCGATTCACAGAATAACAAGTTCATCCTTCAACAAATCAATCTCTGATTGGATAGCATTTAAAGCAGGAGCAGGATGAAATATGGGAGGCGGAGAAACAATTGGAGAGTCGGGGAAGTTTGAGCCAATCTGTTCGGGAGATGGGAAGACATGGTAAAAAGGTGGGGTTTCAGGGTTAATATCCTCATCGGACAGGAAAGCATCGAGATGGTCATAAATCAAGGGAGTCTCAGGAGTGGGTGGTGGTGACATGTGTGGTGCGTCCCAATTATATAACCAATTATTCCCGTCATTGATCCAACTGCATTGGAACGATTAGCTGCTATATCTCACAAAACTGTCGTTCCCAAACCAAAACCAACTGAAACCACACCAGATGTTGATACAAGTTTGTTGATGTTTGAAACAGGAATACAGGAATGGATAACCTCCTTGAATCATGCTAGTCTAGAGATGACTAATCCTACTTCTTCTGATTATCTATGGATAAGTTTCAGAAACTGGCTAAGTTCTGAAACATTAAAGCTAAAAGAACAGAGCTATGAACAGGTTCAACGGAATTTCAGTGATGTGCTAAAGGTTTTTGAAGACCAAGTTCTGAGCCATCTGCTCAAGAAGGAGATTCTCCCTCTGGATAATGCTCCATGGTCAGAACATCGTCCCTCAGATGAAGTTCAACCAGAATCAGAAGGTCTATCCCTGACTGCTGCTCCAGAAGAGATGATCTCAGCAGAGGAAATGGTTCAATGTGATCAAGCTGCAGAATGCTCTGAGAAGAATCCAGATACTGAAGAATCTCCAACTCCTTCCTATGTCATGCAAACTCTGGAAGAATTGAAGAGAGCAAATATTGTTATCCAGGAAATGTTGGATAAGCAGGAGGACACAAACAAAGAAATCAAGAGCATTTTGGGCAAACAAGAAGAATCTAACACCCAAATGAAGGGCTTGCTGGAAGCTTTGTTCACACGCCTTCCTCCTCCCTCTTAGAATCTTTTCTGTTTTAAATCTGTTTATCTGTAACATTTGTTTAACATTGCTTCTGTTCTGGACTACTTATTATTGCTTTTTGCTTTTTAATATAAATCAACTATTTTGGCTCTGATTATATTGCCTTTTTGATAACTGACAAAAGGGGGGGGGGGGAAGTAAGATATTTTCAATAACGGTACTACTAAGACAGAAGTCTCAAACATTCTGGACTACTTAACCTCTATCTTCTGAAAAGCTTGAACAGGTACAAACTCTGATGAAAGACGCAGTTAAACTCTGATGCTCAAGGACTCAAGGAACTTAAGGGAAGTAATCAACTCAGGGGGAGTTTTTCTTCTTTATTATAAACTTTTTATTCTTTATTTTTAATTGAAAAATCTGGTTTTTGTCATCATCAAAAAGGGGGAGATTGTTAGAACATAGTTTGATTCTACAACCCTTGGTTAGAGTTTTGATGATAACAAATACAAAGAATAAATAAATAAAAAGAACAAATATGCACCTTAAAAATATGTTTTATGTATGCAGAAGTTCTGATCAGATCAACATCAGAAGATAAGCCATAAGTGTTACACGCTGAAGCAATCAGATCATACACTGAAGATTGGTGACCAAAACCTGCGCTTAATTATAGTAAACTCTGATTCTGAACAAGAACATATCAAACCAAGTCATCAATATTCTGAAGCGTCATCAGCAGTAAGGAGAAAAGATTCTGAAGCATTACTGAACATTCAAGACAACATCAATTCCAACGGCTTCCTTCAGACAGGATCTTCTCCAAAAGGAAAGTGTGTTAATGACATTAAACATGCTTTATGATCAACGTCATTACACTGCCTATATAAACAAGTCAGCTTTCAAAATAAAGCACGTACGTACACACAACGTTTTTTCTAGATTACCACTCACGCATATTCAAGCTGCAAGCAAATTCATTCTTTATTCTAAGTTATAAACCTGTGTAATTTATCACAGTTGTGATAAACCGTTTTTGTTAGAAAAACAACAACACATATTGTTTAATCATATTGAAAAAGAGATCCTTGAGATTAACCGGATTGTGGTTGTACTCAAGAAGACTTTAACAGTTGTTAAAGTAGCTTT
Source organism: Vicia faba (assembly GCA_948472305.1). Lineage (NCBI taxonomy): Eukaryota > Viridiplantae > Streptophyta > Magnoliopsida > Fabales > Fabaceae > Vicia > Vicia faba. The sequence continues at coordinate 64,907,099 of OX451735.1, forward strand.
TGTAATCTTGTTGAGATTAGTGGATTAAGACCTCGTTGGAGAGAGGCGAAATCACCTTGACGGGTGGACTGGAGTAGTTTGAGATCAAACGAACCAGAATAAAAGTATTGTGTCATTAAGCTGTTTTAGATTCAAGTTTTCAATTCAACCCCCCCCCCTTCTTGTGTTTTTCACATCTTCACCTTCAATGCCAATCGATTGCACTCTGTGCATTTACATTTTATTTTGATTATGTTTGTATGCAAATCGATTGCACCCGGTATGCCAATCGATTGCACGTACTGCAACTTGCTTTTAAGATAGAAAAATTATGTTGGTCAGAATTCCTCTCTCATATTCCCAAGCCAAATATACTTTATTTCAAATAACTCATTCCCTACCTATCCAAATCATTTCCAAATCTCAGCTCACAAACACCTTTCTCTCTCACAAAACCTAAAAACCCCAAAACCCTAAAAACTCCATATCCATGGCTTCAAGACAAAAGAGAAAGGCTTCAGTTTCAGAAAAAGGGAAAAAGAAGGTTGATTCAACATCCAATCCATTGCTTTCAACTCTCACCAAAGAGCAAGAAGCTAGATTTATCCAATACTTTCAAAGGAAAATAGTATCCAACCCCAAATATGGTATACTATCCTCCTTTCCTCAAGAATGCTTTTCCTTTCAAAATGATCTAGCTGCTTATGGTCTAGAACCCTTAATGTCTTCGTTCGGTCCATATTACCCGGATTTGGTAAGAATGTTTTTCAGCAATCTAACACCTCACAAAGGCAAATTGGTCACTTATGTGCTGGGCACTCGTATCTCTCTAACTCCTCAGGTTATTGGGGAGATCCTTCATATTCCTTTCACTAGAAGTTCCCTATATGATCCTGAAAGCGAGATATGGGATGACTACCGGAAAAAGGAGTTCTTTTACAGCATTTGGCGGTTAAGTGAAGCTGAATTTCGCGCCAAACGGATTCGTGGTCTTGGCGGAGTAATTCCATCTAGAGACTCCTGGAGTGCAGGTAACCTCCATATAGACGATCGCTAATATCATTATTTTCTGGTCTATATTATGTTTCCAAGAGCTGGAAACCACTGCACTGTTACCGACTTGGAAATGTAACTAATTTATGCAAGAAAGAAAGGGGTAAGTGTAAATTGGGCAAGGCTTATCATGGTGTGTGATACGGTGGGAGAACTGACTTGAGGTTTTGCGTTTCGTCGCAAATGTTGCAGTTTAGCAAGAGTCGCCACCGACTTTTATTTTATCCAAAAGGAAAGGTGAAAAAGCACAGGAAAGACCTTTGAGATGTTTTCTTAAGTTCGGGGGGTAGATTATGAAAAGGGAAGGTGCTAGCACCCTTTTCATCCATGGTTTTCCATGGGATCTTAGTTACTTGCTTAGATCACTTACTTTTGCTTTGAAATTGTTTGAAATGGTGTTTAGTGTGGTTTTGAAAGTATTTTGAAAATAGGCCATCGTTTAGGCAATCTTTGTAATGATTATCGTTCGTAAGAATGTATACAAAGATGTTTGTCTTTTGAAAAATGTTTCAATGTTTTGAAAGGTGTTTTGAAATGTGTGTGTGTTTGTTTTTGAAAATAGAAAGGATTGTTTTGAAATGGAGCAAGTAACTTAGAAGCTATCTACCTACTCAAATGTCTTTCTTGTGTATTTTTATTCCTTTGACATTGTTGACTTACCATTGATTTGGTAAGCAACCCTATCTTTGGATGTAAACGGGACGGGCGTGGGTCATCGCATTACCATGATAGCAATGTTGCCAAATATCTTAGCTTTTTTGAGGGACCAAGATCATTTTGTTTTAGGCAACCTTTGTATAGCGTCATCGAGGGACTATGATCTTATTTTTGTATTGTTTTGCCAAGATACTTCGCATGCGTAACATGGCCATTTTATTTTAGGCAACCAAGTGGGTGAAACCCTAAGGGTGCTTGTGTGCAAAGTGTGTCATTTTACATGCTTTTGATTTGTCTTGGATTAGGTTTTTTCTATTTGTTTTGTTTTTGGTCTTGTCATGCAAACCCTAGTTTACTAAACATAGTATAAATGCAATAAATTACGTAAATGTAAACTAAGCTATTACAACAATTATTATGGGAGGGGGATACAAGTCTTTGAACGGGGATATTGCACAAATATAAACCTAAAAATACTATTCCAACCCAATCGAATATTGTGCACATTAAATAAATATACAATTATTAAAATGCAATGCAAATGTATTTATGTAAAAAAAAATGTTTTGTATTTGTTTAATGTATGAGAAAATAATTTATTAACCCTAGAAAATAAGGAAAAAATAATATTATTATTTTTGAAAGGGGGAAACCCTAATTTTTTTTATTAAAGAAAATATATGTTCTATATGAATATTTTGTCCATTTTTTGCACAAGAAATAATAGATAATATTATGCTTAAATATTAAAAATTAAATATGTGTAGAAAATAATATTTTATGTATATAAATAATATAATAAAAATACTAAGTATTATTAATTATATTTACAAATTTATTTAAGAAAATAAAATCTATTATCTTAATAAACTATTTTTATGCAAAAAGTAATAATAAAAAAAAATAAAATAAAAATTGCAACAATAAAGAAATTATTTTTTATGATTTTTTAATGTTCACAAAAATAATTAAAAGCAATAAATATGAAAATATAAAGAAAAATGCAAAAATAAAACAAATAAGCCAGGGGGTGCAAATATCAAGTCGGAGGGGTGTGAATAACAAAAGCAACAAGCCCAAGGCGCCAAAGGCCCAGAACATCATCCATGTCCTCCAGCTTCCTCCATGCGCACGCGTTTTTCTTCAAATCTGTATCTTTCATATGCTTGCACAAAAACAAAATCTTATAACATGAAACTTGTGGCATTTTATCTCACAATTCCAACCATATAAAATTTGTAATCTAACTCTAAAAGATCAGGGAGAATTTTATCAGCCCTAATTAGTGACCTAAAAAATCCAGGAACTTCAAGCTTCAAATTCTCATGGCACAGTTAATATAAATGACAAGTATGCATATGTACAGCTTCACCATGTTAAGGGCTACATTTTTTCTTCACAAATCGTGGCTTGAGGATGCCTATTCAGAGAGATAGAGTTTTGAAGAATACCTCCTTCAGCTAGATTTGGATATGACAATGTGGGGACTTTGAGGGAGGCCTGAGGATCGTGTGAGCTTCCTTGAACTTCCTTCAAACTATTCCAATGCCTAGCTTGCTTTGTAGATGGCCAGAAGTCTCTGCACAAGTCAATCTGCAAGCTCCAAGTTTGAAAATGGAAATGGCTGAAATAGGGCTTACAGATGCAGGATGAATGCTTGGACTGCTTTGGTATAATGTGTATGAAGTGTTTCAAATGTTAAAATGCAAAACGCACGAGCCAAAAATGTATTGGCTATGGTTTTGCAGAAATCTGTATGTTTGGACAGAAAATGGAGTTTTTTGAGTTTGAGATTGTTTTGGATGTTCAGCAATCGTGTTCTAGTTTGTAACAAGTTTGTGAATATGTATGGAATGATACAAAGTCCACTCCTTATCAGCTTGTATAAGTTCTGACCTTTTGGCAACTTTTCTTGCCTTTGAAGAAAAGTGAAGTGACTTATGCTAACATGCTTGTACTGGCTAGTTTTAGGGCTTCAAAGGGCTTGTAAAAATTGCTTAAGATTTTTGGAAATTGCTTGCACCAAAGGAACAGGTCCAAGGCTCAAGGTTGATAAAGTTACAAAAGCTCACTTTATGAAAATGGCATTGTAACCTTTATGCCTAAAATGGAAATGTAACTTGTACAATGCTTCAAAAGTGAAAATAAAGCCTTTAACCTCTGAGTTTGCATTTAATTATGGAGTGTAAAATGAGTTTAGGACCTGCAAAGCAAGATTCAAACATCAAAGATCTGATTTACAACTTGATGCTTTGTAAAAATGACATGAACAAAAGTGAGAAAATGCCAACTTCCCTTATTCGATTCTCCTTGCTCATAAATGATCTTGGAGAGTTCTTGGATATTTTGGAAAGCTTGAAATGTGATCTATAATCCATATTTGAAATGAACTTTGAGATACCTCTTGGAACTAGGTGAAAAGTGTCCATGAAGTTGGGTCAAAAATCTGCCTAAATTAGGGCAAAATTTCACTAAGTTAAGAAGTTCATGGACCTATGTTCACAAATTCATAACTTGAGATCCAAGAATCTTTTGGGAAAAGTTTGTGAAGCAAAGTTGTAGATTTCATGGAGGACTACAACTTTTATGTTGGAAGTTTTCTTTGAATCAAATTTCATCATGGTGAAAAAGTGGTGAAAAGTTGGGGAAAATGAGAAAATTTCCATACTTAGAAAAATTCTAAGTTATGAAAATTTTCAAATTCAAAACCCTAATTTTCTAAATTGGTTTTCTTGGTGAACAAGTTTCATATTTTGACATATCTTGATGAATTATGACCCTTGGCATTTGATTTTGACCAAAAAGTCAAAGTTTGACTTTTCAGTGTACAGTTGACTTTTGATCAGTTGACTGCAAAATTCATCTGTCAATCCAATGAACTTGAGATCTTTTGAACTATGTGATTAGGTAAATATGATGCCATTTAGATCTTGAAATCATGCTTGAACCCAATTGGTCATTGTCTAGGTTAAAAATCAGAAATTTCCCTTTCTCAATCAAAACCCTAATTTTTACCATTTTGCCCTTTTGATGATTTGATCAAATTTCTTGAGAAGTTGTGATCCAAACTTGATCAAATGGTACATATGAGTCTAAAATGTTGTTGTGGATAAAAAATTATGAATTTTTACTGTAAATTGGCCATGGTTGACTTTTTCCCTAATACAGTTGATTTTTAGGTCAACTGTCCAATTGACTGAGCAAAAATGTGGTTCAAGGTTTAAAACTTAACATGAACAATCTGAGGGGTCCAAAATGGTGTATGAAAGTCACATGAAGCATTGATGGTCCAAAAATCCTTGTGCAAACTCAAACCCTAATTTTAGGTTATCAGTGCGAGATGAGATGTCTTGAGCTGACCAAACCCTAATCCTGTCTTGAGTCCAAGAAGTCTTGTGAGAAAATTCTTGATAAATGAGAGGGAAAATTTTGGGGTACAACATGGTGCATATGATGAGAGTGGATGCAAAATCTAAATTCCTTCCATATGCTTATTTTCTCACTTTAATTATGGAGGAATTTGGTGTGGATTTTGCTGGGTTTGAAAAGGTGAATATAGATCCTAATCTAAACAAAATTTCCATTAAGAATGTTGACTCCACAATGGAAGTGCATTACAATCCGGAGACAAAAACCATCACCTACATTGGTGAAGATGTTGTTGGCGATGAAGGAAATGACCAAGTCGAAGGCGGTGAAGCTGTGCCTCCTCCTCCTCCTTCTCCCTATGGTCCAAGCAATCAAGATCTTATGGATTACATGTCTCAACAATTTGCTTCCATGAACATCAACATCAACAATCAATGGAGTGCGATCAATGATTCCACTACAACACGGATTAATGACTTCCCCGAACGAATGTGAATCAACAATTTTCATACCTGTACACTCATCTTCATATTCCACCACACGATCCAAATAATCCAGTTGCACCTCCTCAACACTACACAGAACCCCCACTTCAACAAAAATTCTAGAATCAATACATGCATCCCCCTTAATGTTCTGGCTAACTGTTTTTCTGTTATGTTCTTGTCTTGCTATTCAATGTTTTGTTTGTTCAAATTTCTGTATAATCCTTAAACAATTTGTGTTACTGTTTTAATTCTAAAAAATTTCTCAATATATTGCTCTATTATTATTTGCTTTAGGCATCTTTCCCTTCTTTTTGATAATGCCAAAGGGGGAGAAAGATATGTGGTACTTTATGCTTGTATTTTTTGTGTCTTAATTTTTAAGGTACTCTCCAACCAAGATGAAGAAACGCATAGGATTCCAACCCTCCCCTACATAGGGGAGTTTTGCATCTTAGGGGGAGAAGCTCTTTCAGAAACTACATCGCATAAAGCAAGATTGTTTGTCATCATCAAAAAGGGGGAGAATGTAAAATCAAGTTTCACAAATGAGCTTTTGTTTTTGATGAAGACAAACCATGGCTAACAAAGAAGGCAAAGATTTTTTGATCAAGCTCAAAGCATCTAAGGATAATATCTTCATTCAAAGCTCTCAATAACTTTAAAGGTATAATAATATTATCTACTTTGATCGTAAGGTATAGATGCTCAAAATGAAAAAGAAATGTTTAAAAATCAATCCTCAAGTTTTTCAAGTTAAAATTTCATTTTTCTCTTGCATGCAATCGATTTACATTTTAGTGCAATCGATTGCACACTTCAAACTTTCAGATCTTTTGCTTCTGTTTCTCTGTGCAATCAATTTACATTGCTTGTGCAATCGATTGCATACTTAAAATTTTCAAAACGCTTGCTTCTGTTTCTCAGTGTAATCGATTTACATTGCTAGTGCAATCGATTGCACTCACTTACTTTTTGCTACTGACTTTGGATGCAATCGATTTGCATTGATAGTGAAATCGATTGCACTCTTAAAAGTTTTGAAAAAATAGCTGTTGAAACCTTGTGCAATCGATTTACACAAAGGATGCAATTGATTGCATGCTGCACGATTTTGAAAAACAGCAGCTTTGTACATGCCTGTTCATCATGCCTTTTCATTGAAACTTTTCACTCAAACTTGACATTTGTTCATGATACATTTTCAGAACTTCATGTTGTTTCTAAAGGGTGTTATGAACATATAAATATTCAATTTCAAAATCTATTTCAAACACCTCTTCCATAAATATTTTCTGAAATTTCAAAATACAAACTCAAGCATTCCTTCATCTTCATGCATAAGTTTTCTGCACATTTTCATACATTGACAAACATAAAACTTTGAGCAAATATATCTTGAGTCATTGTATAATAATATTATTGGAAGAGAAGATCATACATTGGTAAATCACTCTAAGTGATCAATATTACTCTACTCACTCAAACTCAAAAATTGATATTTACTTACTTATTTTTCCAGGATTGTTGGAAATAAGTTTAAGTGTTTTTTGAAATCTTGTCTTTCCAAAGTTGTTGGATACAAGTGTAGTTACTTTGAGAGGATTATTCTCATAGATAACTTAGTGAAAATTCAAGAGGATTATTCTTGGTCCAAGAGGATTGTTCTTGGTTACTTGATAGTTCTTTGTTTAAGTTTGCCACAATAAGGAAATCTCTTTCATGTTGAAAGGGAACTGGAGTACTCTCGGACTGTAAGGGGAACCAGGATATATCGCCCGTGTCTCTTTATTTTTCTGCATTTTTAAGCTTTCCTAAACTCACTTTTAACCAGAAAAATAAGAACCATCATCACTAAAAACCAGAATTTTTAAAGTACCTAATTCACCCCCCACCCCCCTCTTAGACGCACTTCGTACTTACAACATAGACACTAATGGTTCGTAACTGCGATGAATGAAAAATTGTAAAAAATACTTCTTTTCTCATCTCACCATCTATCTTTGTATACATATTTTATAGCCAAAATACACAGATTTTCAAAGAGGTTCCTGCGGAGTACCGTAGATGTTTAGGATGCTAATACCTTCCCTTTGCATAACCAACCCCCTACCTAGATCTCTCCCCCTCTTTTTTAGGTTTATTCGCTCTTTTCTCATTTTCTTTGGAAATAAATAAGTGCGGTGGCGATTTTTATTTGATTTGTGCGAGTTAAGTCAATCAATGGCTTAGTCTCAACATTTTTATCGATACAGTGCACAATTTAAAGATTGAGAAGATTCAAGCTGATTTCAAGGAGTATTTTTAGTTTTTAATTATAAAAATTTAGAAAACTAATGATTCATGTCCTATCTTTTAGGAGATAATTTTACAGAGCCTCTATCATATCTAGCTGTGTTCGAAAAGCCCAAATTCAGTATACTGAAGATTATAAAAAGAAGGCTTCAACCCTAATATTAGTGTGGAACTTACTGTGTATTTTTATTAGGGTTTGTGTGTTTATTGTGAGTCTCTCGATTATCATATTGATGAAAGAGTAAGACTGTATTTTTGAGTTGTAAGTTCTGTCAATTATTCCAAAGCTTTAAAGAAGAGAATGATTGTGTGTCTTTGAAGTGTGACTTTTGTTTTTGTTCTAAGTGTTTAGAATTGTTCAGTCACTGTGGTGTAATTGGAAGGGATTTGAGAAATGTCTCATATCTAGGTGAGTCTTAGGCAGAAGTTAAATACAAATAATGATTAAGTGAGTAGATTGTAAACTAGGTGAAAGTTTGTTGTGGGTCTACGAATTGATACTATCTAGTTAACTTGGTCCCTAACTTGGTAGTCTTTAGAGTAGGTGTGTTGATTCACTGAACTGTGTTAACAATTCTGTGTGTTCTTTATTTTTTCTACACTGTGTTTATCGTTTACCTTGTCATTGTGTGCAATCTCAGAGAAAGGTGTCTCGACATCTCTTAGGACACCTGTGATCTGAATATCAGAATTTCAAATAAGATAAGATTGACGCATCTTATCTGCTCCATTGAGTCCAAGTTATAAATACAATTACAAGAGAGTTTCAGGTATACAATATATAATCTCCACTTTCATTATAATTGTCTTGAAACCTAAAGTGACTTGGACGATGAAGTACTAATCATGCAGACACCTCCCATTTTCAGTCCACCGTGCTAGAGATTAACAAGACTAACTCAAGATCAACATCTCCGAGTCAAGACACATCACAATCGAAACCTTCAATCTAAAAAATCCCACACTCATCCGTTTTTGGTTCCATCATGGAACAATTAACATACATTTACTATTTAGTAGGATCCACGGTTGAAAAAATTCAGCAGATTACCTTTAAGTAACTGTATTCAATCTAAGTCATCCGAATTTAATAGGAACAATGCAGTAAAATTCTTAAACCCCATCAGAATTGAATGTTATTTATTAAAAACGACAAATCTATTTGCCGTCAACACAAACCAAAGACAGAAACATAGAAAACACTTGTCGAAACTGAATTGAATCCTCTTTCATACGTTTTCTTTCTTCTGACACCGAAACCACAATGGCAGCAGCTTATGTATTCACCGTCTCACAGGACGGAACCGGAGATTTTCAAACGGTGCAACAAGCAATTGACGCTGTGCCGTTCGGAAACTCTCGCCGGACTGTCATCCGTGTATCTCCCGGAATCTACCGCCAGCCTGTATACGTTCCCAAAACCAAGAATTTCATCACTCTTGCTGGGTTGTGCCGCGAGGATACTGTGATTACTTGGAACAACACTGCCACCAAAATTGAACACCATCAAGTACGCACATTTTTTTTCTTCATGTTTTTTTCATATGGGGTACTGGGTATGTAAAAAATTGTTCATTTTTTCAGTTTCTAATGTTTTCTTCATTCGAGGGTTAACGGGTATGTGTCAAAATTGTTTATTTTCCATTTTCTATCTAATGGTTTCTTCATTTGGGGTTAATGGGTACGTGTCAAAAATTCATTTTTCATTTTGATCCAATGGTTTCTTTTCCGCATGGAACCAGAAATAATCAGTTAAACCGTGGAGTAAGTTTTCGGTGCGGCAGAGAGGATGCTTGACCTGTGTAAGGTTAACACTCTGATGCCTAAGTCATTGAGAGAATAAGGACCAATGCGAGATTGAGAATGAATTTGAATATCTGAAATGACGCACTTTCTTCCATATATAGTGTGAGTGGTGAAAACTGTCCGTGTGAGAGGAGGCGCGTTGTGCGGGTAATAGTTGGATTTAATTAGACGGTGATTGGTGCGTCTGGAGGGCAGCTCTTGGTGGAATTAGGGAACACTTACTCATTGTGCTCTTTCACTTGATGCCGCTCTTGGGTTTTTGGGTCTTGCGAATAACCTAGAAAAGTTTCTTCATTTAGGGTTAATGGGTATATGCCGCTCTTGTGACTTTTGCTATGGGTCTTGCCAATGCCAATAACCCATTACAAGTTTCTTCATTTGGGGTTTATGGGTATGTGTCAAAGTTGTTCATTTTGTTTTTAATGTTTTTACTGATTTGGGCTACCTAGGATGTGCCAACAATGATTAATTTGTTTATTTTTGGGTTTGTTTTGGATTTTTTTTTGCAGCCTGCTAGGCTGATTGGTACTGGGACATTTGGTTGTGGAACTACTATTGTGGAAGGGGAAGACTTTATTGCCGAGAATATTACTTTTGAGAATTCTTCCCCTCAGGTAATTCCTGTGAAATTTCAATTTTTGCTAGGTGTTTGCTATTGCTAATTCCTTTATTATCACTTATTCACTTTGTTGAATGGTATCGGTTTGGTTAATACGCATAAGTGCATGTTGGTAGAGAGAATGGATCGGTTGTAAGATGATGTGTTCATAAATACATACATGCAACTTGTATAGTTCCTTTCCCATTATTGGTAGTTGTGATGTGGTGTCCTTACTTACCAATGTAGCATATGTTTGCTCTGCGGTGTTTACCAAAATCACGTTGATATAGAAGCTTAGTTTTTGAGCTTTGATAAAATTGCGGTGGAAACGGTTTGGCACAAAAAATGAAAGACCTTGCTTTTCCTTCTCTTTTTGGCAGGGTTCAGGACAGGCGGTGGCAATTAGAGTAACAGCAGATCGTTGCGCCTTCTACAATTGCAGGTTCCTTGGATGGCAGGTAACTCCGACGACCATTTTCCATCTATCTCAGTGTATCAGTTTATGTAGGTTTAAGGCTTTGTGATGTTTTCCATGCTGGTTTTACGCATCTTGAATGCCTAAGTTTTTTATTATGGCGCAGGACACGCTGTACTTACATTACGGTAAACAATACTTGAAAGATTGCTATATTGAAGGAAGCGTGGACTTTATCTTCGGCAATAGCACTTCTCTTTTGGAGCACTGTCATATTCACTGCAAATCTGCAGGGTACATAACTGCACAGGCTAGAAAATCTTCGCAGGAAACAACCGGTTATGTATTCTTGAGGTATGTAAGTGACCATGATCCATTGTTAACAATCTCATCTTACGATTCTTTTAAAGTGTTTTATGACTGTATGGTCTCAAATGCCATTGCAGATGCGTTATCACAGGTAATGGAGGAACTTCATATGCATATCTTGGACGACCTTGGGGACCTTTTGGAAGAGTGGTCTTTGCATACACTTACATGGATCCGTGTATAAGACAAGTTGGTTGGGATAACTGGGGGAAAGTCGAGAATGAGAGGAGTGCTTGCTTTTACGAATATAGGTATTCTATTTTTGTGTCAAATTCTGAATAAAGCTTATACATAAGCATTTGTATGAAATTTTTTTGATGTTTTTTGTTGTAACTATAGGTGTTTTGGACCTGGTTGTTGTCCAACCGATCGAGTAGGGTGGTGTAGAGAATTGATTGATGAAGAAGCGGAACAGTTCATCTTGCATCCTTTCATTGATCCAGAACCAAATAGATCTTGGCTTTGTCAAAGAATGGGATTGAGGATTCCATATTCTGCTTAGAAAATACTCAAAGCTTGAGAATATTATTCTCCCAGTTAACTTGAGAAGCTTCCATATCTATACGGCTTAGAAATGTTCCTGTCTGAAGAAGAAAGTAAGCATTTGAATGTCTGAAATGCTTGTGATGAATAAGATACATTTGCTTATAAAAAAAGTTACTTTGAACTAGTGGTGTTGTAATATATATGAAATACTTATAGTCGTCGACATCGGAGAAGTTGTCATTTCCATAGATGTTTAACGATGATTCATTTTAGAAGAATACAAAAAATCTATATCTGAATTAAAAACATTATATTGCTCAAAAAAATCATATCATTAATTGGAGAAAGGCTTGTTAGTGGTGCTTGAAGAACCAACCTCTGGCTTGCTATTAAACAAGATCTTTATTTATTTATGAAAACAAATTTTAATTTTTAAAATCTGTGATTCTTTTATTTGATAACTAGAAAATAAGAGACTTTTGAAATAAACAATTGTATGTATTCTCAAAAACAAAAACAAAAAACCAAAATAATCATTTTTATTATTTTTTAAAATACATTATTTCTAACTAGCATCTCATTTTCTTTCAAACACAAAGGTTCATTCAAGAGTCTCTTATTTTCATATTAAGAAATTAAGTGAACACAATAGATTAGATATATTTTACAATATAACGATATATTTTAATAATATCATATAAAATCCACACAATAACTGATCACAAAATATTTGCATCTTACATGACAAAGCCAGCACACGCACACTTAAGAAGCAAATGTTTTCAAATTTGCTTGCAGCACTGCACAACATTAACAAGCAAAATTCTATAAAGCCTTGCATCGTGGCGATATATGAGAAATATCTGCTATTCTCTATTTTGAAAGTTTATAGTACAGAATTGCGCCCATAATAAGAACCAGGACCACAACAATGGTGCTAATAATACACTTGTTCTTGTTCATCCTCTTAGACATGTTCGACAAAATTTTCTTGCTCTTGCCTATGTTATCGTCCACTCCATGAAGCTGCATAAGAGGATATGACCCATCAGTAGATTGAATGTGAATGGCAGTGATCTTTTTTCCATCACACGTGTTGTTATATTTTCACGTAAATCACAAGTTAAAGAAGAGAAAAGCATTACTGTGTCATGTGCATGCAGTAATGATTGTCGCTGAGAATGCAAGTCTGAAAGGATCGACACTCCAAGCTCCTCTGTTTCCAACATTGTTCTTCTACTGTCCTTAATTCTGTCACCAGACTTGTTCAACCTCTCCGTTGAAAACATTAATCTGTCTCTTTGATCAGCTGATACCTATTTTTATCATATTAGCAATTAACAGAAAAGGATTATAGTAAATATAAAGGAAATGAAGGATCGGATTTTTTGTGCGTCATGGTTTCCCAGGACAATGAATGGTGTCCTTTAACAACATCAAAGAATGTCAAACTAAAAATCAATCATACCGTCAAAGCATCTGCCATGCCTGATTCCAACAAAATATCCCGTGCAGAGGGGTTCAAGTTACCAGATACTAGTTTCTTAAGTTCGCTTTTATTATTGTTCAGATCTGATTTGTATTCCCGCAACTTAGCAAGAAGCACACCCTTAATGTTTGGCTGCAAACTTCTTGCCTCAAGATCCATTTTTCGTATCTACAAATCAGTAAGCACAAATATATCAGAATCCCATAACAGAAGAAAGTAAGCTTTCACACAAAAATGAAAAAAGCAAAGAAGGTACCAAAGCTTCTGCTTCATCAACTCCAGCCTTTATTTCTGAAAGTTTTTGCTTCTTTTGCTCTGCAAATTGAACAAAAAAACACAAATCATAAAAAAATATGTGTACGTGTGTACAGCATCAGAACTCAGTTCCTCCTTCAACTCAAAGCAACTCTATAACTGCTCTAGGAAACATTAGAGGTTTCAAGTGTAAGACAATCGCGGAAATTCTGCTGAGCTACAGAGCTATTGTCATTATTTGACAACACTTCATATTCAGTTGCATATTGCAGGACAATATCAGTTGGTTAAAATTCCACTAAGCTACACCCACTATTTACAGCACTGATTGCTTATCGTGTCAACTTTATAGTTTTTTACTATATACGTCAAGCAGGAACCTTTATCCTTTGAAAAAAGATTACGAAAAAGAAATTTCCGTATATGAAAGAAGACAGACACACTCAACACTCATGCTTTCACGACCACATAAGACTAGTAGGAGTGCAGGAGGCACAAGTCTTCAAAAATTGTCGAGAGAGAATTTTTCTGATGGAAATTTCTTGGCAGGAGCTATACGTTAATGCCTTTTTTTCCCAAAGAAAGGAGTAATGCACAAACATATGAAAGGGAAATAGTTCATATGGCTCACGTAATGGTTTTACCTTATTAATATTAACTATCCAAATTCTTGTAAACAGAAACACTTTTAAAATCTGATACTTAGAAAAGAAAAACAAAAAGTTAGGTTAATTTTTTTCTAATTACTACAATAAATTATCACATTGTTTTCTTTCAATCCATTTCAAACCATATTCCACTAATCTCCAACACATACTGTTAATGAGTTTGAGAACAATCAAAACTACTGATAATGTAGCAAAACCTTTGTAGCACTGACACCTCGGAAAAAGACATGTCCATATCTGTGCCAGTGCCTATGTACGAAACTCACACCGACACTTGTGATTACATTTAGTCTAATGATTTTTTTCATATTATTACCAGTGTCGACCATGGTTTTAAATTTGTGATTACATTTAGTCTAATGATTTTTTTCATATTATTACCAGTGTCGACCATGGTTTTAAATTGCGGTCTGCAACCGCTAATGCAGCCGCAATATTGTTGATGCAGTAGTCTCCGCGACCGCATTTGACCACAATTGCGGTGTGAGTTGAAATCACGCGTCTTTTTCAATTAGAAACCGCATCAGACAACTTCACCCAAGTTTCTTCAAATATTCTCCTAAAATTTAGAACCCCAAAACTTAATTTACTTCTAAAAATCTTAAGATTAAATGTTTTCTAATGCGTATTTCAAACTCTTCTCAATCAAAATTCACGCCGCAACGACCGCAATGTGTATCACAACAATCACAATGACCGCAATCGCAACACCAGCAGTCGCAATTGCAATTTAAAACCACGGTATCGATGTGTCAGTGCCTAGTTTCCGGTGTCTGTTCTTCATAGAGCAACATGATTGGATTATAGCAGTTAATTTTTAAACTAACTAAATCTTGGATCAAAATTAAATTAAGCTCATAAGCAAAACAAACATAAAGTTTTAGTTATATTTTAAAAACAAAATAACCTATAACCAAAACAAACATGCTTCCTAGTTTAGAAATATAGATGAGACATCTTTGAGAAAAAGTGTGTCCATCTCAGTATAGTGTCCACGTGTGATTAGGTTTGAGTTATTTAACTTTATAAATTATTATTAATGTCGATGTGTCAGTGTCGTAGTGTCGTGTTTACGATGTCTGTGATACAATAGATGTGCTACATAGAGGAAATCTGAATAACAAAGATCACATCCACCAATAGAATTTTCAAAATACCACAAAAAAAAAAAAATGAAAAGAGTGAAATCAAGAAGATTTCAACTACCTCCATTAAGAGCACCAGCTGCAGTGCAAATTTTCGATAGATTAGCAGAAAGCTCGCAGTATTGGCGTTCATATCCCTCAAACACGGTACTCATCGCCTCCAAAAGAAATTCCTACAATCTCTGTTCAATTCACAATCAACAACAAAATTCCAACGCCTTTCAAATCTATAACAATAATAATCACCGAATTCAGAAAATTCAGGAAACAGAAACAGAAATAGAAATAGAACCCTATGATCGAAAATCAGCTATTAAACAAAACCTAATTCGTCGAAACAAAAAGGATCGGTGACGAGGAATTATGATTAAGCGTGAAATTGAGGGTGCGGAGGTGGTTGGATGATAGGAGATGAGGTCGGAGTTGTGACCACCGGGGAGTTTCGGCGAAGAACGGCGGAGGAATTGGGTTTGTGTTGAAAAGGATCAAAACGACAGCGTTGGGAGAAAGTGCACGATGTCGATGATTTTGATTGATTATATTTGGATAAACTCTTGGGCTTGTTGAAGCATATTCCCGTTACACGTTTTTTAACTATAACGAGCACGTAGATGCGACGTGTTTAAATGTTCCAACACATTTTTATTAGAATTATTGTTTTAAAACTATTTATACTCGAGTATTTGAAAAAATTATTTAATAGTTTGAAAAAATTATTCAATATTGAATATTTATAATTAAGTGTTAGAAAGTGAGATGGATTAATTGATATTGAAAACATTCAATATGTTGAAAGTGGAGTAAATTAATTGATGTTGAAACCATTCAACATGTTGAAGGAAGAAGAAGTGAGATCATATAAAATATTTTGTAAAATTTTATTAGTTGTTGTAAATGTTTAGATTTTTATCTGATGTTAATTATTTGGGTTCAATTATTTTATAGTAAATCAATTATTTTTTTTTTTTTATTTTCACCAAAATTTATCATTTTTGTTGTTGTTTATAAATAGATATTTGGTTCATTTGATTTGAATATAAAAAAAAATCGAGATAAAAGAAAATAAAAAATATTAAATAAAAGTGGTGGAGTAGGGTGTTGAATTTTATTAAACAAAATCATTGTAGTGAGTAAAAATTGAATGAATATTAAATTATTAGTGTGATATTCTAATATTTGACTTAAGATCACACATTCATTTGCATTCTCATATATCATCAAGGTCACGAGATACAATTGGTTTTTCTTAATCTGCTCACTTTCGAGTATTGCTTATGCAGAGATTATCAATTGTTGTGAACCTTTTATCTTATGCATCACCGACTTCTAATCCCATACACAGGTGTATGCTTGTGTTTTCTTTGATTTCATGTGCAGAGATAGGTCTAAATCAAGAGCGGCAGGTGTCACGCCCCAATTAGGGTTTTTGGATCCCTCAAGTGTTCAAGTATGGCGAATCACCAATTCTCAAGGAGGCTATTTCGTTAAAGCTCGACATAGTCCAGATTTCATCATAACTGGTCCATATTATAAGTGTTTGTTGGCAGCAATTTTGGTAAAACACTGTCTTGATAATGTTTTGCTAAATGTCTTGACATTTGAAGTAAAATATCTCAACTGTTTTTGAATGATGTCAAAGCAGATGTCTTAACATCCGCCTACTGATCTGAACGTGTTTTCAGATTTTTTTGTTTCCTGTTTTTAAGCGCACTTTATTTAGGATTTATGGGTTATAACTTGCGAAAAATATGGAGGAATACTTTTTGATATGTCTCATCTTTATGGTTTATATCTTGGCCTACTATCATGGAGATTTTTAAGGGATTCAATATATTGCAATATTGGTTTTTCAGCCCAAGCCCATAAAGAAGTTGTTGCGCCTTTATAAGGACTTTGCATCCTTATTCGTACTACGACAATAATTGAAGAAAAATATACTGTGTGTTTTAGAAGTCTGAATCTTTTAATTGTAATACACTCTAGTATTGTTTCAATATTTGAGTTGTAATTTGAGTTGTAAGTTGTTGATCATTCATATGCTTTTAAGTATTGAATGATTGAGGTTTTTAAAACTTGGTAAATATGTTGTTTTTCACTGTTAGTGATTGAAGGGATTTGAGGAGGGCCTCATACCTAGGTGTGTCTTAGGTAGAAGTATAGCACGGGTAGTGATTAAGTGATTAGATCGTAAACTGGTTGTTTACTGAGGGTCTATGAATTGATACTATTTAGTGAACTTGTCCCTGGCTTGGTATCCCCCATAATAGGTGTTATTGTACACCGAATTGGGTTAACAATCCCTTGTATTTTTACTGCTTTTAATATTGTTGCATTTTTTATTATCCTCAGATATTTGTGTCGTGACATCTCCTTCGACATCACATATCTGATATCATAATTTCAATTGGTATCAGAGCATGCATCCTGCTATGTATCTGAGTGAGATCTAGGAAAGATACTTTCTGATACTATGGACAAGGAATGAGGATTTATGAACAGACCACTCATTATGGATGGAAGCAATTATGACTATTAAAAACCACGTATGGTGGCCTTCCTAAAATCTCTGGACAACAGAGCTTGGAAAGTTGTCTTAAAAGGATGGAAACACCCTGTTAAATTGGGAGAAGATGAAGAACCTACTTTTGTGTTAAAGCCAGAAGAAGATTGGTCTAAAGAAGAGGATAAAATTGCACTTGGAAATTCTAAAACCTTGAATCCTATATTCAATGGAATTGACAAAAACATTTTCAGATTAGTAAACACTTGTGAAGTAGCTAAGGATGTCTGGGGGATTCTTCAATCTACCCATAAAGGCACATCCAAAGTTAAGATGTCAAGACTTCAGTTGCTCACCACTGTTGCACCCCAAAATTTACCCTCTTGATTTCAGAATTTTTAGGCTTATGTTTCATCATAAACATCATATCGCATTACATTTATACATTGTGATGGGATCAAAGTATTTTGGGTTATCAAGTTTTCCTCAAGCTTTGGAAGTTGATTGTATTGACAAGTTGCTCAAGGAGAGCCTTACTATCTAAAACTCAAGATCTTTCAAGCCCAAAGGTATCACATATCTCAAGATATATTATCCACCTCATTGGATCCTCAGAAGATTGAGTATTGTGCTGCTTACAAGAAGAATCATATCCTTTAGATTCATCAGTCAAAATTAGGGTTTTAAAGCTTGATCAGTTATCTCCTAATGCAGAGTGCAAAAACTATGGTTTGAATTTTACTCAGGGATTCTTTGGAATTTTGAGTGGAAACTCTTTCCATAGCCTCTATGTGTCTGGAATATCATATGTTTGAAGTTTTATTCACCAATTTTGAAGAGAAGTGGTTCAATTGAATCAAAGGGGCAAACAGTCATTTTACTCAAAAGTCAACAAAGTCAAAGTTGACCAAGTGAAATTTTGGTCAACATGAAGCATTTGACATGTATTTTCATGTGGGATGATCATTGATGATTTATTTTGATGAGAATTGCAAGTTTGAGAAGTTACTTGGATTTGAAGTTATCTTGGTGATTGAAAATTTCACTAAGTATTTTTTATTTTGGCCTGACTTTGCAAGGGCATAACTTTCTCATTTTTCAAGGAAGTTTGGTGGTTCTTTTTGCCAATTGAAGAGGGGAAAGATGTTTACAAGGGCCCATAGAGGACAAAAAACACACTTATTACTCAAAATAAAAAGTTATGAGTCTTTGAAGTTTAGGGCAAGTTGGGTATTTTTTGAGGCATCTTAGGCATATGGCCAGGCAAGGCATTTGGCCTAGGCAATTCATCAAACATTTAGTGACATGTCTGTAATTTTTTATTCAAGGCATAATTCAAAAATGTGCCTCGTTCCTTTTAAAGAGGGCTATGAAATCTTCTCATTAAACTTGGAATCACTCAATTTGGTTTAAAATCGAAGAAGTTGTGATTTGAGGAAGTTGGGTGTCGAAACCGGAAATTCGAATGGCTCTATTTTATTTCCTTCAGCTTGGACCAGTCGAAGTGACTTTGTATGCTGGTCGAAGCTTCCTCCTGCTCTCTTTGATTTCCTTCAGCTTGGACCAATCGAAGTGACTTTGTGGGCTGGTCGAAGCTTCCTCCTGCTCTTTTCGATTTCCTTCAGCTTGGACCAATCGAAGTGACTTTGTGGGCTGGTCGAAGCTTCCTCATGCTCTCTTTTATTTCCTTCAGCTTGGACCAATCGAAGTGACTTTATGAGTTGGTCGAATCTTCCTCTTGCTCTTTTAGATTTCCCTCAATTTGGACCAATTGAAGTGTTACCTTATGGGCAGGCCAGCGCGCGCACAGTCTTGGGCAAGTTGGCTTGAGTTGCCCAGGAATCCTAAGCCTCGTATCTTGCTCATCTATCCATCATTTCCTTCGAACCTCAGCTTATTTTGAAGCTTAGGGTATGTTCTTTAATTGGCTCAAGGAAAATTTGAGAATGCACGAGCCAATTTTCTATGGCCTCAGTTTTGGTGCATGCATGGGTTGTAAATTACAGATTTTGTGCACCCTTCGATTCTGTTTGGTTTTAAGTTGATATTGCACATGCTTGGCATGAATTGGACACCTCATTTCTTACTTCTTTTGGCCAAGCAATCACACTTTCCTTGCCTTCCCATGATTTTTACATTTTTGCCAAAATCGGTAACTTTCACCTCAAGCAAAATCACACCATGTGCTTATACTACCACCTCACCCCCTCACGCTTCACTCACCTCATTTCATTAACCACTGAGCTCATCAAAACGCAAGAGAATATGCATCAAGGCAACACAAAACGCATTTGGCCATCATACTTTTTTGTTTTGGCAGAAAATTCATTTTTGCCCTCCAACGGCTTTCAGCCTGAAATACCACTCTTTCCCTCACTCCAAGGTGGCTATATAAGCACTGCATCGCTCATTCAAGAGAAAAGAAGAAGCTGCATTGGAGGAAACTCAGATCTGAAGTCACTTTTCTCTCAAAAATTCAGTTCTTCGAATTTCTCTTATTGCTTGATATTTCATCAATTTTCTTGTTGATTTTTCATCCTCAAGTGCTGAGGAATACGAAGCCAAGCTTGGTTTGCATCTAGAGAGAAGAAGTCATTATATTGCTTTTGCCTTGAGGTAGGTTTTCATGGACTTTGATTCTTATGATTAAGCTTGAATTGATTATGTAAATCATGTGTATTGTGGTTTAGCTGGCTAGACTTTAGGTCTGATGTATATTTGATGCCTTGTTGAAGCTTAAATCGTGCATTAGAAATCTCTGCAACTTGTGTGTTTCAGTATTTTGTGCTATTTTCTCATGCTTGTTTCTCTCTGATCTTGGATCTATATGAAAATTTGAGAATATCATGATGTAGCTTGTTAGTTCAGCTTTAATTTGCACTTGATTTCATTAATTTTGGTTGAGAATTGCTTGAGTTGTATTGATCTGAACATGGCTTGCAAACCTGTTTATGCGCGCGTTTTTTTGCCCTAGCCAGAGGTTGAAGATGATGGTGTGGCCTCCTCTGGTTGGCTGATTTGTTTTTTTGAATTATTTGAATTTTGTTTTATATCATTGATTTTCCTGATTTAATTTCTTGCTCATAAATGGTTGAAAAATTCTAAATAAATTCATGAAACTCCAAAACAATATTTATGACCTTGTGTATTTTTTTACAATTTTTGGAAACGCTTTGATTTGTTTAAAAATTCGTGTGATTAATTAATTATTTGTTTTATACTATTGATTTTATTTCTTACTCAAAAATGGTTTAAAAATTCTAAACAAATTCATGAAACTCCAAAATAATATTTCTGACATTGTGTATTTTTTTTCAGAATTTTTGGAAACGATTTGATTGATTTAAAAATTCGTGTGATTAATTAATTGTTTGTTTTATACTATTGATTTTCCTGATTTTATTTCTTGCTAAGAAATTTTTGAAAAATTCTGATAACATTCATGAAACTCCAAAATAATATTTCGGAACTTGTGTAATTTTTTTAGAATTTTTGGAAACGCTTTGATTGGTTTAAAGATTCGTGTGATTAATTAATTGTTTGTTTGATTTTCAATTTTATTTTGATATTTCCTTTGATCCAAAAATTCTACAAAAAATCATGAATTCTTTTTTATAGTTATTATATATGAATATAATTTTTTTTGGATATTTTTCTGACTTTGGATTAGATTCTTATTTTGAGATGTGAATATTTGCTTAAATGATTAATGGTTTGAATTTTGATTTTATTTTTGACTTTTATTTAATTCTAAAAATGTGTAAAAATATGTCTTATTATATTTAGGGTTCCCTTGTGATTTATATGGTCTTGGTTTGAATTGTTTGAATTTTTATCTTATCTAATTAATATTTGAGATTAAAATTCAAACAATTAGGGTTTTGTGGCTTACATGGCAAGTTTCAATTTCAAAACCAAATTTCCCTGAGTTTAAATTGAAGTTAGCTCTTGTTTAAGGTTCATAGATGGATTGAGGATCTTAAAAATATTTTTTCTTGAATTAATTGATAAGGTTTGGTATTTTCCATTGATTTATTTTGAAAACTTGTCTAGATTGGTGGTTTCACCAACTAGTTTTGATGTTTGAAGCTTGATTGATCCTTTCCTCATCCATCCATGAACTTAAAACATGTTTTCTGACTTACATACATCTTAAATATGCTAAGAAATGTTTTGTTTGAATTATGGAAATCCTTTTCTATTTTTTATCTATTTTTTGAAGTGAAAATGACCAATTGATGTTACATTCTTTGTTGCAATTTGTTTGATGGCCAATGAACTTGTGGAAGGCCTGTAGTTTGACACTTAATGATCATATTGCTTCTGTTTTCTCACATAAATTCAAGTCAATCCTCTTGACTACTCATAATTGGTTTATGAGTACTTTTTGATCCATACCTTCTAAGTGATGTTCTTGTGTGAATTTTGCTTTAAATTTTGAACTTTTGCCTAGAGTTTGAGGTCATCAAATGACCAATGATGACATGTTGGGGAATGATACATCAAGGATAGTCCCATAAAGACTTGATATCACTTGAAATATAATGTTTGAACCCTCTCATCTTATTATGAATTTGGTATTCAATCTTTTCTTTTCTTTTGAATCTTTGAGGTACATTAAATTCACTTGTGCAACATGCTTTAGAATCAACATTTTAAACTCTTGATCATATCCTCATAGCATGTTAGAAGCTTGATTTCAAGTCTTTGAATGGTTTAAGTCTTCTAACTTTTTCTTTGTTTGAATTCCTTTCTTTGCTAACTTGTGATCCAAGCTTTGTGATACCTTTTGTGGTACCCCTCTTTTGTTATGCTTGTGAACCATAATGAAGTGAATGAGTATGGATGTATAGTGTTTTACTACTGACTTTCAAGGTTTTGTTTGTATTCTTATCTTGCTCCTTTGATCCTTGATTGATATTTACTTGTTAATTCAACATGGAGACAAGAAATGAGCTATAGTTCTTTAACTTTGACCTGATTGTTGCATGTGCCTACTTGATGCTTCTTATATCTACTGTTTAGATGTTTTTCTATAGTGTTATTCCATTTCTTTGTCATATCATTATCCATCCCTTATTGGCTCATCATTTCTCTTTGAAATCACTAATTTGTCTGTTGAATGTGCGAGGTACTCTGAGGAAAGTTTTCCATTGTGACTTGAAGCTGTAATGTTCCACTTTATTTTTGGAACACAATTGGTTGTGCTTTCACCATTATTGTGCTTTGTATATTTGTTATTCTTTTGTAGGATATATATGTGATTGTAACTGTTATACATCACCTGTGGGATATGTTCACATCTGAAGCCTCAATGCATATATTTGATGGCATAATTTTTGACCTGATTTATTTACTGATGCTAGCTTGCTTGAAGTTCTTTGGGTTTATTTTTCTTGCTCACTTACTACGGATAATTATCCGTTTGGTATTGCATTATTTCTTTCTATTATTTCTGCTCCTTATTGCTTTCTATTTCATGATGGGACCTCCGTTGCTGATATATGCCAGGAGTCCCTCTGGTTTATTTAAAGACCTATTTAAAGCGATTCTGTATATGTGTCTTTCTTGCTACTCATGTTTGTACACTTGTTTGTTTACTTGTTTGGTATTTACCATGCTCCCTTAGAATTGCTCGATTAGAGTAGCTTTTGAGCTAGACCTTAGGATAAGAATCCATGCATGCTAACATAGGGTAGAAACTTCCCCTTTTCATCCTCGACCTTAGGGTCAACCATTATATGATAACATTAGGGCTAGAGATTAGGGTAGTCTCCCTTAGTTATTTTATTTTCTTTGCATATTTCATCTTA
Organism: Vicia faba; assembly: GCA_948472305.1. Classification (NCBI taxonomy): domain Eukaryota; kingdom Viridiplantae; phylum Streptophyta; class Magnoliopsida; order Fabales; family Fabaceae; genus Vicia; species Vicia faba. Next base: position 64,930,484 of record OX451735.1, read on the forward strand.
GAACTAAAACCTCTTCTTGGCAAATCATAAAACATCTCTAATGAACTTCAATCCTTCTTCAAGGTAAAAAATACAAACCAATCTTAATTGTTTGTGCGCCTTTTGGCTTTGTTTTAAACCCTGTCAAATTGATGTCTCGTCATCTTTTCCATGTTGTCTTTTTATCTTTAAGCTGATGTTTCGCCATCGCATATGTTTGTTGTCGATGTTTCGCCATCGCACATGTTTGTTATCCTACTTTGATTCTCAATATCATTGTTAGGTGTGATGTTTTATCATCTGAACTGTTGATGTCTCGCCATCTTTGCCATGTTATGTTGCTATATTTTAGCCGATGTTTCGCTATCGCATATGTTTATTGTTGATGTTTCACCATCGCATGTGTTTGTTATCCTACCTTGATTCTTAATATCATTGTTAGGTGTAATATTTTATCTTCTGGATTGTTGATGTCTCGTCATCTTTGCCATGCTATCTTGTTATCTTTTTGTCGATGTTTTGCCATCGCATATGTTTGTTGTCGATGTTTCACCATCGCGTGTGTTTGTCATCCTACTTTGATTATTAATATCATTGTTAGGTTTAATGTTTCATCGTCTTGTCTGATATTTTGTTATCATGCTGGCACTTCATGATCTTATCTGAGTTTGTCATCCTTTTTTTGTTGCTTTATCATTGTTGTTGATGTTTTTTTGTTTTATCTGATGTTTTGCCATCTTGATTGTTGCTTTTGTCTTAACTAAAAAAACATAAACCAACCAAAATATATGAGTCAAACTACGACTGCTTTGATTCCTTAAAATGGATACGTAGGCATTCGGGTAGGGCCCAAGCAAGCACAACTTTTATTTTCCCTACATTATTTTCTCTTTTCGTTTTCATGCATTCCCTCTTTGCATTTTCTTTCAGCTTTAAGCCTTAGATATAGATTTTACACACCCTTAGATTAGAACAACAAGAGTGGATATCATAGATTACTATGGGCGTGTGGGGTGCTAATACCTTCTCCTTGCGTAACTGACTCCCTTACCCGATCTCTCGGTCATTTGATCGTGATTTCACCCTTCTTAGGTTTTCTCGATGTTTACCTTTCCCTTTCGGTGGGATAAAAGACATTTGATGGAGACTTCATTGATTTTATTATCAGATGACGATTCGGCTGGTTGTTTCAACTACCAGGTTTAAAAATATGAGAATGAAGGATGATGAAAGTATTGATTACTTCCATATGAACATTCTTGAGATTTCTAATGCATCCAGTGCTTTAGCAGAAAAAATACCCGAAGACAAATTGGTGAGAAAAATGCTTAGGTCTCTCCCTAAGAGATTTGATATGAAAGTAACTGCCATAGAAGAAGCACAAGACATTGACAAGATGAGAGTGGATGAACTTGTTGGATCCCTTCATACATTTGAATTAAGCATCAATGAAAGATCTGAAAAGAAGAACAAAAGCATAACTTTTGTAACTAATACTGAAGATGAAGAGGAGAATTGTGATCTGGATACAGATGAAGGAATATCTAATACTTTAGTTCTGCTTGGAAAACAGTTTAACAAAGTGATAAAGAAGATGGATAGGAACCCAATATCAAATGTCAAGAACATCTCATCTGACATCCATAAGTCAAATGAGTTTGGAAGAAAAAAGGTTGAAGAAAAATCCACTCCAGGGAAGGGAATACAGTGTCATAGATGTGAAGGTTTTGGTCATATTAGAGCTAAATGTCCTACATATCTTAAGAAACAGAAGAAGAATCTATCAGTTACTTGGTCTGAAGAGGACTCTGAGAGTGATCTTGAAGAGGAATCTGTTAGAACATAGTTTGATTCTACAACCCTTGGTTAGAGTTTTGATGATAAAAAATACAAAGAATAAATAATAAAATAAAAAGAAAAAATATGCACCTTAAAAATTATGTTTTATGTATGCAGAAGTTCTGATTATATCAGCATCAGAAGATAAGCCATAAGTGCTACACGTTGAAGCAATCAGAACATACGCTAAAGATTGATGACCAGAACCTGCGCTTAAACAAAGTAAACTCTGATTCTGAACAAGAACATACCAATCCAAGTCATCAGTATTCTGAAGCGTCATCAGCAAGTAAGGAGATAAGATTCTGAAGCGTTACTGATCATTCAAGACAACATCAATTCCAACGACTTCTTTCAGACAAGATCTTCTCCAAAAGGAAAGTGTGTTAATGACATTAAACACGCTTTATGATCAACTTCATTCCACTTCCTATATAAACAAAGTCAGCTTTCAAAATCAAAGACGGATTTTGATATATTACCACTCACGCATATTCAAAGCTGCAAGCAACTTCATTCACATTTCCAAGCTATAATCCTGTGTAATTTATCACAGTTGTGATAAACAGTTTTTGTTAAGAAAAACAACAACACACACATCTTGTATAATTTTATTGAAACAATGTCCCTTGAGATTAACCGGACTGTGGTTGTACTCAAGAAGACTTTAACAGTTGTTAAAGTAGCTTTTGTAATCTTTTTGAGATTAGTGAATTAAGACCTTGTTGGAGAGAGGCGAAATCACCTTGACGGGTGGACTGGAGTAGTTTGAGATCAAACGAACCAGGATAAAAATATTGTGTCATTGAAATGTTAATTTCAAGTTTTTCAATTCAACCCCCCCCCCCTTGTGTTTTTTCACATCTTCAATTGGCATCAAAGCGCCTGGTTCTGAGCTTAAACACTTAACCGTGTCAGTACAAGATCCAAGCTTCAGAAAAACACTATGGTGGGACCAAGCCAAAACATCAGCAATGACAACCATGAAGACAAGGACAAATTCAGTGGCAAACCTCCAGTCTTTGATGGAGAAAACTTTGACTACTGGAAAGACAGAATTGAGAGTTTCTTTCTGGCCCATGATGCTGATCTGTGGGACATGGTGACTGATGGATACACGTATCCAGTGGATGGACATGGTCAGAAGATAGACAGAAAAATGATGTCTGATCAGCAAAAGCGTGAATTCAGAAACCACCACAAGGCCAGAACAATTCTCCTCAGCGCCATCTCATATTCAGAATATGAGAAAATATCAAACAGAGAAACTGCCAAGAACATGTTTGACTCTCTGAGAATGACGCATGAAGGCAACATTCAAGTAAAAGAAACCAAGGCTCTTGCGCTCATTCAGAAGTATGAGGCATTCAAGATGGAAGATAGCGAATCAATAGAAACTATGTTTTCAAGATTCCAAATTCTTGTTGCTGGACTAAAGGTTCTTGACAAAGGATATTCTACTGCTGATCATGTTAAGAAGATCATCAGAAGCTTGCCCAAACAATGGAGGCCAATGGTCACAACACTTAAGCTAGCCAAAGATCTCAACAAAATTTCTCTGGAGGAGCTTGCTAGCTCCCTCAGAAGTCATGAGATAGAGTTAGAAGTAGATGAGCCTCAAAAGCAAGGTAAGCCATTAGCTTTAAAATCTAACAGAAAATCTGACTCTAAGGTTTTGCAGGCTATGGAAGAAACTTCTGATGGATCCTCATCAGAAGAAGATGAACTGTCTCTCCTCTCCAGAAGGGTGAATCAACTGTGGAAGCAGAGACAAAGGAAGTTCAGAAATCCCAGAAGATCAGAGAATTAGAATGAATCCTCCTCCAGATATAAAAAATCAGAGTCTTCCTCTGGACACAGAAGATCTGAAGGTTCTTCAGGATACAGAAAGCCAAACAACAAGGACATCATCTACTATGAATGTAACGAGCAAGGGCACTACAAAAGTGACTGCCTAAAGATTTAGAAGGAAAAGCCCAAAAAGAAGTTCTTCAAGGAAAAGAAGAAAAGCCTCATGGTTACATGGGATGATTCTGACACATCTGAAGCTGACTCAGAATCAGATGATGAAAGAGAAAACATAGCTCTCATGGCAAACGTATCAGAAGACAGTGAAGCTTCTGGTTCAGACTCAGAATCAGACACTGAAGAGGTATTCCCTGACTTTACCATAAACTTTACTAAGGCTGAACTTGCAGAAAGTCTGAGTGAAATTCTGGAAAGGTATCAGCAAATCAGAGTCAAATTCAGGAACCTAAAAAGGAACCTTGCCTCTGACTCTGAAAAGTCTGAGAGTCTCAGATTGGAGAATTCTGAGTTAAGAGAAAAAATTTCAAAATTAGAAAATGATTTGCAAAACTCTCAGAAGAAAACCATCTCTGACATTCCCAGCAATGCTGATAAGATCATCAAAGAGTATGATCACAGCTTTCAGAAGTTTCTAGCTAAAAACATAGACAGAAGCAAGATGGCTTCAATGATCTATGGAGTTAGCAGAAATGGCAGAAAAGGGATAGGATATCAAGGTAAGGTATCTACACCAAAAAATTCCATGGACTTAGTTATAAAACGCACACCACTCAATTCACATTTTATGTATGGGCACACACATGACATAAAATACACAAGTAGTGATTATTCTGTCAAACCAAAATTCAATCAGAATTTTGGTAAAACTAACAAATCAGGACCCAAGAAAATGTGGGTACCTAAGGATAAAATCATACATGTGACAAATATCTTTAGCAGCAAGGCTAAGACACCAATCATGGTACCTGGACTCTGGCTGCTTGCGACACATGACGGGAAGAAGGCATATGTTCCAAAGCCTAGAGGATATGTGGGCTTTGGAGGCAATCAGAGAGGAAAAATCATTGGCTCTGGAATAATAGGTAATGGAAATCTTCTCTCTATAAGTAATGTATTATTAGTTGATGGATTAATGCATAACCTGTTATCCATAAGTCAATTAAGTGATTATGGTTATGATATAATCTTCAATCAAAATTCATGCAAAGCTGTTAGTCAGAAAGATGGGACTATCCTATTTAATGGAAAGAGGAAAAACAACATTTATAAAATAAAACTTTCTGAACTAAAGAGTCAGAATGTAAAATGCCTACTGTTGTACCCCAAAATTTGCCCTCCCATACTCTTCAAGAAATTGCCAAGTCAAGTCACAAAACTCCCCAAGGGTTGTGCAGTGCAACTGTCTCCTATACAGTCAAAACTAGGGTTTGTGTCCTGATCAAGAAAAGGAAGTTTTCAAAGGCCCAATCAAGTCTCACATGCTTACAAAGATGGTCAAGTGTCCTCATACCAGGTTTCAAGGCATTCAGCTCAAAATTGCACAGTCAAAACCCTAGATTGCACTACAGTCAACTGTAGGGGCAAAATGGTCATTTGACAGTCAAAAGTTCAAATTTTTGGTCAAACTATCATTTTGAAGCCACAAACATCATTTGATCAATGCTTGATCATGATTCTCAAAATTTGGCTCAGAAATCATCAAAGATGCAAAAGTTGCTATATTTGGACAGTTGAAAAAGTCAACTGAAATTGACCAGGGCATAACTTTCACATGGATTATCAGAAAAATTCCATCCAAAGCTCATTTTGAAGAGAAAGACATTTCCTACAATTCATCTTCATATTTCAAGTCCAAGAAATGCTCTCACAAAAAGTTATCAATTTCAACATTATAGGTCATTTTCAAAAGTCAACAAAAAGGGACTTTAAGTCAAAGGCCATAATTTGAGATTGGTAAATCAAAATGACATGGGACCAAAGGCATTGGTTAAAGGACTCAAAGACCTTTCCAAAATGTCCAAGAACATGTGAAAAGCTTAAAAATTGACCAAGTTATGCCTTGTGGAAGTTGGGAAATTTTTGGAAATTTTTGAAAGTCAACTTTACTTCAAATGATCCAAAAATGCAAATGGGCCCATTTTTCTTCCAAGTTTCTTCATGCCAAGCCTATGCACGACCACTAGGCCCAAAGGGAAGTATTTTCTCATTTTTTTATTATTTATTTGAATTTATATTAATATTAATTCAATTAAATTATTTAAATATGTGAAAAATATAAGTTTGACCTAAAAAAATCTTTTTATGCACATTCCAAGGTCAATATTTCGTGCACATCTTAAATAGGCAAGTTTTGGTGTGATTTGAGCTGATTGAACATAAAATGCACATGGAAAAGATTTGGAAAAGATATGAAGAAATCAAATATTGAAAACAATGAATTCATGAGATTTTGTTGATTTTTGTTGACCTAAAAGCCTCACTATATGATCAGGAACACAACCCTAAGCCAAAGAGACTGCAAGCTGCGCTCAGAAACCACATACAAACTTGAAAAAATCTCCAAGAAAGCCAAGACTGAAAACTAGTTTTTAGGTCGATTCAAGCCCCAATTCTTGTTCCATCATCATCCTGAGACATCATTGAACGATTCTCAATCACTAACATCAACCAGAACGCCCTGAATTGGTATCCATAAGTCAAACTGTGAAGCAAAATTCTTGAAATCGCATAGCATAAATCAAGCATCCTTTTGCATTTTTCTTTATGGATTCTTGCTTATAATGATGTTTCTAAGCTAACCAACATGTTCAATTGTGTTTTTGTGCCATATATGCGTTTTTGCCATTGTTAAATATTAGGGTTACAGGTCTTCCAAATTGGGGTTTTTATAACCAGGCAAAATCAGGCCACCCCAATACCACCATTGCAATCAGTATATCTGGACGAAGAAATTGAGATAGTCGCGCTGAATTTATGCTCAAAGATGAGCTAATCGCTATTTCTTCTAAACCTGCCTAACACCACGGTTGCAAAACCGTCGCCTATTTGTTTTATTTTACAGGGACGGGGATGAAGACGAAGCCGTGTCACTTGATGGTTGGTGCGTTTAAAAACGCGCGCGCTTTTTCCAGGCCATTAACGCATTTGCCTTTATGTTATTTATTAGATATTATATATCAAATAGAATTCACATGGCGTAGTGGCAGGTGGAAGCGTTTGCAAGGCACAATACCTGGGTTCGAGTCCCAGGTCTGAGCAATCTCCATATTATTTTGCCATTGATAATTGCATGCAGGCCTAACATTAAGACTCACCATGCACACTCAAAATTCATCGCCCACGCGTCCCAGGAGATCTAATCAAGGGTTCAGATTGAAGACATACCATGGATGTAAGTCAACGTGTCACACATAATGCAAAAAGTCAACCAATTTCCAGCTTATTGGGCCTGAATTGCTAGGCCCGAACCTCACATTTGGGGCTACACCCCACCCTGGTTTGCCAATTTTATTTATTTTCTTATATCTTTTTAATTATTATTTTAATTGTTATGTTTATTTTAATTATTGTTTGTTTAATTTTTAATCAAAATACAAAAACATCATAAAAATCAAAAAATGCCAAAAAATGTAATTTTTATTTTATTATTTCCATAAATAAATTGTATGTAAATTATTTAGTTTAATTAGGTTTTTTAACTTTAATTCCTTTTAATCACTAAAATCCAAAAATAGAATTAGGTTTAATTTTTATTCTTCTTACTTTCTTTTTTAAATAATTTTTATTTTATTTATTTTTTATAATTAAATTTTATATGTAAATAAACTTAGTTTTAATTAGGTTATAATTTCATCCTTTTTAACAATTAAAAATCCAAAAATATAGAATTAGGTTAATTAGCAATTTTGATTCCTTTTCATATTTTTCCCTTTTTTTCCACAGCAATAATTATTTATTTATTTATTTTTTATAATTTAATTTGTACATAAATAAATTAGATTTAAATTAGGTCAAATTTCAATATTTTTTGCAATAAACTTAAAAAACATTAGAACTAGGGTTTAGCATCTCATTTCAATTTTAATTAATTTTTCTTTTTCTCCGTAAATCTTAAAAAACATAAAATACCAAAAAAAAAACATTCCTTTTAAATCTTTAATTTTAATTCCTCCTTAATTAATTCATTAACTTTAAATATTTTTGCAAAAGGGTCCAACGCCCATTATTCTTGATTATTTAAGTTGCGCATTTATTTCATGTCATTTATTATAATTTTGTATCTCTCCCAAAGCGTTGTAATTTAAATTTCTCGCACTTTTATTTATCGCTTTATTTATTTTTCTGTCAAATCGGGTCCGGTTTAATTTTGGCGATGTGGACCCGCGCCATTTGTAATAGCCGTAGATTTATTTTCCCGCAAACTTATAACTGTTAAAAAGCATGCAAGAATGAATGTCCTAATTAAAATCAAGCGTAGATCACAACAAACATGACAAGACAAATAACTGAAACATGACACACAATTCGCACACACCACCCCTAGGGTACGCCTCACTGTTGCTTTTCGAAAGGTGATCGTCGAGTAGAGGACGTCTTAGTAAGTCCTCATGATCCGGGAACCTGGCATGAGGGTAGCTTCTAAGGTGTCTTCCCATTGCTCCGGTGATCACCATGTCCCTAAAACTCGAATTGACCCGAACACCTCCAACGGTGGTGCTACCTACCTTTCAATGGTGGGATGGCATTACTTTTAAGGACATTTACACAGACGAATTCCTTAGGGTAGGTAGGTTCTCGTAGATACTTGCTCTCTTCAAAACAAACTCAAAAATCTTTTCACACCGACACTTTTCAAAAGCTTTCAAAACAAACTTTTCAAACACTCTGACGTACGAGTCGATCTGAAATTTTTCAAGAGCATTTTTAAACCCACATTGAAAAGCAAGCAAACATTTTGAAAACATTGAGTAAGTATCTAAGAGCCCATGGATAACCATGGATAGAAAGGGTGCTAACACCTTCCCTTTCTATAACCTACCTCCCGAACCGAGAGCAATCTCTTTAAAGGAATTTTTCTGTGCTTTTGTCCTTTCCATCTGGAGAAAATAAAAGACGGTGGCGACTCTTGCTTCCGCGACATTTCGCGAACCAGCGTTAAACAGTCAGTTCCAGATCCACCGATCACAGAACTGGCGACTCTGCTGGGGATCCTTTATAAAGTGAGGTGTACCTTAGGGTTAGTTCATAACTGTGTTTTCAATTGTATTGCTTTGCTTGCTTTAAATTGTGGGACTGTCTTGGGAGTTCTATAGATCCTAACCCGGATCTGGGGATACCTTCTTAGAAAGTAGCAACAAGGTTGTGAGGGAACTGTGCGGGGTATACCGACATGGTTGAAACAGTCTACTACGTTGATGTGGCACTTTGGTGTGTACCGGTAACCCTTGAGTTCAGTCAAGGAGAGTACGGGGCCTCCGCGTGGTGTCATGAAGCATCAACAGACCTTATGAACCTTAATTGAACTATCTTGGCCTCTTTAGGGTAGTGAGATAACTGACTTTGGTGCAGTCCGAGGTTGGTTGATACTCGATACTACACTCAATTGAGGGTTGCTTTCCTGGAATATTTCGGTCGCCAGTTCAGTGGCTAAATCGAAACGATGAACAATGAAAGCAATCCCGTGATATTGGGACCCTTAGAACCCGGTTACTTCTAATAGGACAGGTTGAGCCCACCAACTTCAAGAGGGTAATACCTAGACCTCATGCTGGCTTAAACTCTAAGGGTTTCTCTTGTGTGACTTGTGTGCCTTCGTACTTGACTATCTGCGTGCTTGTTACCTGACACTTGTTTCTCGCAGGTTTTGTTTATAGTCCTTAATTGGGACTCATAACATGGTACTAAATTTCTTGCAGGTTTTGTTCATAGTCCTTAATTGGGACTTATAACAGGGTGTACTAACTACTTGCAGGTCTTGTTTATAGTCCTTAATTGGGACTCATAACAGGGTACTAAGTTTTCTTGCAGGTCTTGTTTATAGTCCTTAACTAGGACTCATGACAGGGTTTACCAAATTTCTTGCAGGTGTTGTTTATAGTCCTTAACAAGGACTCATAACAGGGTATTAAGTTTCTTGCAGGTTTTGTTTATAGTCCTTAATTAGGACTCATAACAAAGTATACTGAATTTCTTGCAGGGTCTGTTTATAGTCCTTAATTGGGACTCATAACAGGGTTTACCTACATCACCCCATGCATAGCATGACATCATACCATTGCATACCATTGCATACATCCTAACCCATTTCAAGGATCTCAAGGGCTTGTGATGCAGGTCATGATAAACCAATTACCCAGCAAGGGGCAAAGGGGATTTATTTTCCTCTAGCCAAGGGTGTCAGGGGCTATGACCCACTGGATATGGTGAGCCTTTGACCCTTGACGAAGGACTCTCAACAAAATGAAGTTCTTACAATCAAGCTACCAGTTCCAAATGCTAACAAATCTTTCTGTCTACCCCGCGAGGTCCTTGAACTCATTGCATGCATATCATACATTTCATTGCATTGCAGGTATCCCTTGACAGGTTGCTTACCCTTCCTCGCTGTTTATTTCAGCCGATCGTCATGAATCCTGAATCATCAGCCGAGCAGACTATCAAGGACCTCCAGGCTCAGAACTCCCAGTTCCAAGAACTGATCATGAATTTGACCCAGGGGCAACAAGACCTGAAGGCTCTGCTTTTGAAGAAGGACAAGAAAAAGAAGAGGACTGTTTTGTTCAGCCCTAGACGCAGATCTGGGAATACACCGCAGACTGAAACTGAGAGGACTACCCCATCTGTGAGGGAAAGCAGTCATCATGAGAGAGAGGTTCCCAGTCCAGTGGTCCCCGACAATGAGACAGATTTCGACGACGAACAGTACCCTCCGGCTGAGGACAAGTACAAACAGTTGGAGGATAGGATGAAGGCTATGGAGGTGCAACAGGCACCTGGGCTGGATCTTGGAGATTTGGGTCTGTCAACTGGTGTGGTTATTCCCCAGAAGTTCAAAGCACCATCCTTTACTAAGTATGACGGGGCATCTTGCCCCAAGCTGCATCTGAGGTCCTATGTTCGGAAGATTCAGCCATATACGGTGGACAAGAATTTATGGATCCACTTCTTCCAGGAGAGTCTTTCAGGGACTCATCTCGAATGGTTCTATCAACTGGATGGGACCAAAGTTCGTAACTGGGAGGAGTTGGCTACTGCTTTCTATAAGCAGTATCAATATAATGCCGACCTTGCCCCCACGCGTACTCAACTCCAGGGTATGTCGTTAGGTGCAAGTGAAGGTTTTAAAGAATATGCGCAGAAATGGAGAGATCTTGCTGGAAGGGTACAACCACCTCTGACTGATCGGGAACTTGTGGACATGTTCTTGGGGACCTTGTCTGGTCCATTCTACAACCACCTAATTGGGAATTCCTCTGCTGGATTCACAGATCTTATCTTGACTGGGGAGCGAATAGAAGCTGGTATCCGGTCTGGGAAAATTCAAGAGGCTGCACTTGCTGATAAAAAGCTTCATCATGGAAAGAAAGAATCCAATGCTGTGCACGGTAAAAAGAGCCGTCATGAGGCAGGGGCAATCCAGATCTCTAATCCCGGACCTACTCTACAAGGACAGGGGCAGCAGCGCAAAGAGAAACGGCAGTACACCAAACTCAACATGTCGTTGGATCAAGCACTACAACAAATGTTGAAGGCAGGGCTGATCACCTTAAGGGCTCCTCTTCGGAATCCGAACACTTCTGCACCCAACTATCATCCCAACGATAGGTGCGCATATCATTCAGATAGCCCGGGGCATACTACAGACAATTGCTGGCCTCTCAAGAATAAGATTCAAGATATGATCGACGCTGGAGAGATTCAGTTTGAAGTGCCTGAGACTCCGAACATAATCACTGCTCCGTTGCCCAATCATTGAAGCCTTTTGTTTATTTGAATTTTTGAGTTGTACTTTTCTTTGCTTATACAAACAATTAATGGCATAGCAAACTCTTTTATTCTATTAATGCATCGCATATGTCTGTTTTGGAAATTAATACAATTATTTTCATTATGTCCAAATATCTTTTCATATTTTTTCTGATGATCAACTCTTGGTTAATAATTCTGAGCCTCTTGAGGGAGGATGACGAAAATGATACCACGATCTTTACAGTATGCTTTTGAACAGACCCCACTGATGAGGTACATGCATTGTTTCAATCCCTAAACACTGGAGTTATAAGGATGATAATCCCTCGTCAACCCATCAAAACCAAAGAAGTAGGAGTTTTTATTTTCGAAAATCAAAACCCTTAATCATAACCCGGGGCAGGGTAGTTCTCTTAGTTGATCCAAGTGCATAACGAATGGCACCGAAGAGATCTTTACAAAAACAAAAGACAGTGATGGTTCAGAACAATCAAAAGGACAGGCAGTCATCATCAAAATTCATAAATGAAAATCCCAAAAAGTCTAAACCTACAAAGGGGACTTATGAAACTGGGGCATCCCGCTGACTGTAATCATAAAAGAAACAGTTCAGGCAAAAATAGGGATAACAAAATCAAAAAAAAAGGTCTCACAAACCCTCAACAAAAGCAAAGAAGGACTGCCTATTCAAAATAAGCTATCAACATCTGAACCATTACTGGAACATCAAAGCAAAGACTCAAGCAAGGTCTAACGCATGATCAACGGAGTTTAGGTTTGGAGAACATCACGAAGAGCGGGTGGGTATAAATAAAATTTGAGCCTTTATCCTTTGTTTCTTAAACCGTGAACCAGGCCACGTTATAACCCTCAAAAGTCCTAGCTGAAGCATGGGTTAGTTCGAAAGCATACTGTTACGAAGGTATCCTGACTCCTTAAGGCTACGGTAAATACAGAGTTGACATCATGTTTTACAAACATTCACATGTTTTATGAAAAAATGCATTTTCAAAATCTTCAAGACAGACATGAGCTTTGCATTTTTAACATAACTTTGTTTGCATATGACTTTTTGTTTGAACAGTATAGAAGTTTACACGACGAATGCCTAATGAACAGAAGCACTTCCAATCAAGGGGCATGGCATGACTATTGTCCATCATCTGGGGCAGTTAAGTCAAGATTCAGAGAATCTCTCAGAGGCCATATAGCCTGGGGCAAATCTCCGCCTGAGTCACTTGGGGCAACTCCCTACATTCTGAAAGCACGGACATAGTCGAAAAAATACTACGCACAATCAAAGACCCGCTAGGTTGACATACCTAGGCAAAAATAAGGGCTTCCCGGCGAACCAAAAGGGTTCGGGCAAAATGAGGGATGAAACGAAAAATCTGTACACCCGGCAAGTCGAAAACCTGAAAAGGCGGCTTGAGCAAAAATGGGTATCCCGGTGGACTGAAAACCCGAAAGGGCGGTCCAGGCAAAGGTTAGGGATTAAAGCGTACGACTATGTCCTGCCATCTGTCTACCAGAAGAAGGTTTGTCCGCCAACAACTATCAGCACCCCACAAGAAACAGGGGCAATGGAGAGTGGTCTAAGCAATCTGGTCGTTCTATCCTCCAAGGTATCAAGGTAGGTTCTGTTGAAGAACGTAACCAATACAGTTCAATACCTCCCCAGGAGAGTCCAACCCAGCTTCCCCAGGAAAGTTAGAATACATCTCCCCAAGCAGTAAGCTTATCCCCAGACGGTTCGGGAAGCTTATCCTCACGGAGCACGAACGCGTCGTCCGGCTTTATTTAAAGAGTTATTTCCTCAACAGGATATAACTGGGTTATCCTCAGCCAAAAGCCATGGAAAGATCGTCGTCGACACAGTCTTCTTACCCCAGCGAAGTCCATCAATACTTCCAACAACAAGGATATCCCCAGCAAACTATTATCAACATACAGCAAGGCATCCCTCTTCCCACAGAGTATTGCTTCCCAGCATGGTCGCTAGAGTATCTTTTCTCCCCGCAGCATCTTCCATTTGCCAAGTTTGTTCCGCAACGGAGTCATCCTCTCCTACCGGTATTCTTGCAGTTATCATCCCCGGCGGAGGCAAAAGCTATTCTTCAACATCAGCCCAGGATATGACTTCCCGGCACCCGTCAAGGATTTAATTTCCTAGACGAAAACATACATTCATAAACATCACATCTTCATACATTATAGCATGCATATGCATCATACTACACGAATCTCATTAATTTTGAAGACATACAGTTCATGCATCATGATTTTGCATACAATTATGTTTTGCCTTTTCAGGAAAAAGATCAATACAAAAATGATTACTATTAACTATCGCAATTCTTTCTAGATATAGTTTCAGATATGACCCAGATATGGTGACGTTCTGATACTGCTTCCAGATTTCCTTCTAGATATAGTTTCAGATATGATCCAGATATGGTGACGTTCTGATGCTGCTTCCAGATTTCCTTCTAGATATAGTTTCAGATATGATCCAGATATGGTGACGTTCTGACGCTGCTTCCAGAATTCCTTCTCGATATAGTTTCGGATATGATCCAGATATGGTGACGTTCTGATGCTGCTTCCAGAATTCCTTCTAGATATAGTTTCGGATATGATCCAGATATGGTGACGTTCTGATGCTGCTTCCAGAATTCCTTCTCGATATAGTTTCAGATATGACCCAGATATGGTGACGTTCTGACGCTGCTTCCAGAATTCCTTCTAGATATAGTTTCGGATATGATCCAGATATGGTGACGTTCTGATGCTGCTTCCAGAATTCCTTCTCGATATAGTTTCAGATATGATCCAGAGATGGTGACGTTCTGATACTGCTTCCAGATTTCCTTCTAGATATAGTTTCAGATATGATCCAGAGATGGTGACGTTCTGATGCTGCTTCCAGATTTCCTTCCAGATATAGTTTCAGATGTAAACCAGATATGGTGACGTTCTGATACTGCTTCCAGAAATCCCTTTTTCAGATGTTTCCCTCTTCGACGATGAGTGTGAGGTGATATTCTCCTATGGTTCCCTCTCCGACGGTGTGTGAGGTAGTAATCCCTTTTTCAGATGTTCCCCTCTCCGACGATGAGTGTGAGGTGATAGTCTCCCATGGTTCCCTCTCCGACGGTGTGTGAGGTAGTAATTCCTTTTCAGATATTTCCCTCTCCGACAATGAGTGTGAGGTAATAGTCTCATGTTTCCCTCTCCAACGGTGTGTGAGGTGACAATTCCTTTTCCTATGATTCCCTCTCCGACGATGAGTGTGAGGTGATCATTCCTTTCAGATTTTAATTGCCTATGGTTCTCTGCCCAATAATGCGAAGATGGTAATTCCCGCCAAGATTTTTCTCAACGAGCGTTGTTGAAGTTAAAATCACCCAAGGTTCTCTGACCATTCATGCTAAGGCAGTAACCATACCTGGTTCATTCATCATCTTTTGAAGCTCCAGACTCAGCTCCTGCAACGTGTCAGGTACTCTTTCTTCTTTTGCAGGTATGCAGGTTCTCGCTAAGGAATCTCGTACGCAATCAGCATCCAGATGGCATCTATAAGCCCATCACCTTATCCAGCAACCTCTAAATGGCATCTATAAGCCCATTCCCCCATCACCACTGTTACTATGTGAGCGCAAATTTCTGGGCACTCTAGTGTCCAATCATCTTCTACCCTCGGATTACGAAAGGCACGTCAGCCAATCTGCATCCTCAGGTCTAAGAAGATTGAACAGGGGCAACTGTTGTACCCCAAAATTTGCCCTCCCATACTCTTCAAGAAATTGCCAAGTCAAGTCACAAAACTCCCCAAGGGTTGTGCAGTGCAACTGTCTCCTATACAGTCAAAACTAGGGTTTGTGTCCTGATCAAGAAAAGGAAGTTTTCAAAGGCCCAATCAAGTCTCACATGCTTACAAAGATGGTCAAGTGTCCTCATACCAGGTTTCAAGGCATTCAGCTCAAAATTGCACAGTCAAAACCCTAGATTGCACTACAGTCAACTGTAGGGGCAAAATGGTCATTTGACAGTCAAAAGTTCAAATTTTTGGTCAACCTATCATTTTGAAGCCACAAACATCATTTGATCAATGCTTGATCATGATTCTCAAAATTTGGCTCAGAAATCATCAAAGATGCAAAAGTTGCTATATTTGGACAGCTGAAAAAGTCAACTGAAATTGACCAGGGCATAACTTTCACATGGATTATCAGAAAAATTCCATCCAAAGCTCATTTTGAAGAGAAAGACATTTCCTACAATTCATCTTCATATTTCAAGTCCAAGAAATGCTCTCACAAAAAGTTATCAATTTCAACATTATAGGTCATTTTCAAAAGTCAACAAAAAGGGACTTTAAGTCAAAGGCCATAATTTGATATTGGTAAATCAAAATGACATGGGACCAAAGGCATTGGTTAAAGGACTCAAAGACCTTTCCAAAATGTCCAAGAACATGTGAAAAGCTTAAAAATTGACCAAGTTATGCCTTGTGGAAGTTGGGAAATTTTTGGAAATTTTTGAAAGTCAACTTTACTTCAAATGATCCAAAAATGCAAATGGGCCCATTTTTCTTCCAAGTTTCTTCATGCCAAGCCTATGCACGACCACTAGGCCCAAAGGGAAGTATTTTCTCATTTTTTTATTATTTATTTGAATTTATATTAATATTAATTCAATTAAATTATTTAAATATGTGAAAAATATAAGTTTGACCTAAAAAAATCTTTTTATGCACATTCCAAGGTCAATATTTCGTGCACATCTTAAATAGGCAAGTTTTGGTGTGATTTGAGCTGATTGAACATAAAATGCACATGGAAAAGATTTGGAAAAGATATGAAGAAATCAAATATTGAAAACAATGAATTCATGAGATTTTGTTGATTTTTGTTGACCTAAAAGCCTCACTATATGATCAGGAACACAACCCTAAGCCAAAGAGACTGCAAGCTGCGCTCAGAAACCACATACAAACTTGAAAAAATCTCCAAGAAAGCCAAGACTGAAAACTAGTTTTTAGGTCGATTCAAGCCCCAATTCTTGTTCCATCATCATCCTGAGACATCATTGAACGATTCTCAATCACTAACATCAACCAGAACGCCCTGAATTGGTATCCATAAGTCAAACTGTGAAGCAAAATTCTTGAAATCGCATAGCATAAATCAAGCATCCTTTTGCATTTTTCTTTATGGATTCTTGCTTATAATGATGTTTCTAAGCTAACCAACATGTTCAATTGTGTTTTTGTGCCATATATGCGTTTTTGCCATTGTTAAATATTAGGGTTACAGGTCTTCCAAATTGGGGTTTTTATAACCAGGCAAAATCAGGCCACCCCAATACCACCATTGCAATCAGTATATCTGGACGAAGAAATTGAGATAGTCGCGCTGAATTTATGCTCAAAGATGAGCTAATCGCTATTTCTTCTAAACCTGCCTAACACCACGGTTGCAAAACCGTCGCCTATTTGTTTTATTTTACAGGGACGGGGATGAAGACGAAGCCGTGTCACTTGATGGTTGGTGCGTTTAAAAACACGCGCGCTTTTCCAGGCCATTAACGCATTTGCCTTTATGTTATTTATTAGATATTATATATCAAATAGAATTCACATGGCGTAGTGGCAGGTGGAAGCGTTTGCAAGGCACAATACCTGGGTTCGAGTCCCAGGTCTGAGCAATCTCCATATTATTTTGCCATTGATAATTGCATGCAGGCCTAACATTAAGACTCACCATGCACACTCAAAATTCATCGCCCACGCGTCCCAGGAGATCTAATCAAGGGTTCAGATTGAAGACATACCATGGATGTAAGTCAACGTGTCACACATAATGCAAAAAGTCAACCCATTTCCAGCTTATTGGGCCTGAATTGCTAGGCCTGAACCTCACATTTGGGGCTACACCCCACCCTGGTTTGCCAATTTTATTTATTTTCTTATATCTTTTTAATTATTATTTTAATTGTTATGTTTATTTTAATTATTGTTTGTTTAATTTTTAATCAAAATACAAAAACATCATAAAAATCAAAAAATGCCAAAAAATGTAATTTTTATTTTATTATTTCCATAAATAAATTGTATGTAAATTATTTAGTTTAATTAGGTTTTTTAACTTTAATTCCTTTTAATCACTAAAATCCAAAAATAGAATTAGGTTTAATTTTTATTCTTCTTACTTTCTTTTTTAAATAATTTTTATTTTATTTATTTTTTATAATTAAATTTTATATGTAAATAAACTTAGTTTTAATTAGGTTATAATTTCATCCTTTTTAACAATTAAAAATCCAAAAATATAGAATTAGGTTAATTAGCAATTTTGATTCCTTTTCATATTTTTCCCTTTTTTCCACAGCAATAATTATTTATTTATTTATTTTTTATAATTTAATTTGTACATAAATAAATTAGATTTAAATTAGGTCAAATTTCAATATTTTTTGCAATAAACTTAAAAAACATTAGAACTAGGGTTTAGCATCTCATTTCAATTTTAATTAATTTTTCTTTTTCTCCGTAAATCTTAAAAAACATAAAATACCAAAAAAAAAACATTCCTTTTAAATCTTTAATTTTAATTCCTCCTTAATTAATTCATTAACTTTAAATATTTTTGCAAAAGGGTCCAACGCCCATTATTCTTGATTATTTAAGTTGCGCATTTATTTCATGTCATTTATTATAATTTTGTATCTCTCCCAAAGCGTTGTAATTTAAATTTCTCGCACTTTTATTTATCGCTTTATTTATTTTTCTGTCAAATCGGGTCCGGTTTAATTTTGGCGATGTGGACCCGCGCCATTTGTAATAGCCGTAGATTTATTTTCCCGCAAACTTATAACTGTTAAAAAGCATGCAAGAATGAATGTCCTAATTAAAATCAAGCGTAGATCACAACAAACATGACAAGACAAATAACTGAAACATGACACACAATTCGCACACACCACCCCTAGGGTACGCCTCACTGTTGCTTTTCGAAAGGTGATCGTCGAGTAGAGGACGTCTTAGTAAGTCCTCATGATCCGGGAACCTGGCATGAGGGTAGCTTCTAAGGTGTCTTCCCATTGCTCCGGTGATCACCATGTCCCTAAAACTCGAATTGACCCGAACACCTCCAACGGTGGTGCTACCTACCTTTCAATGGTGGGATGGCATTACTTTTAAGGACATTTACACAGACGAATTCCTTAGGGTAGGTAGGTTCTCGTAGATACTTGCTCTCTTCAAAACAAACTCAAAAATCTTTTCACACCGACACTTTTCAAAAGCTTTCAAAACAAACTTTTCAAACACTCTGACGTACGAGTCGATCTGAAATTTTTCAAGAGCATTTTTAAACCCACATTGAAAAGCAAGCAAACATTTTGAAAACATTGAGCAAGTATCTAAGAGCCCATGGATAACCATGGATAGAAAGGGTGCTAACACCTTCCCTTTCTATAACCTACCTCCCGAACCGAGAGCAATCTCTTTAAAGGAATTTTTCTGTGCTTTTGTCCTTTCCATCTGGAGAAAATAAAAGACGGTGGCGACTCTTGCTTCCGCAACATTTCGCGAACCAGCATTAAACAGTCAGTTCCAGATCCACCGATCACAGAACTGGCGACTCTGCTGGGGATCCTTTATAAAGTGAGGTGTACCTTAGGGTTAGTTCATAATTGTGTTTTCAATTGTATTGCTTTGCTTGCTTTAAATTGTGGGACTGTCTTGGGAGTTCTATAGATCCTAACCCGGATCTGGGGATACCTTCTTAGAAAGTAGCAACAAGGCTGTGAGGGAACTGTGCGGGGTATACCGACATGGTTGAAACAGTCTACTACGTTGATGTGGCACTTTGGTGTGTACCGGTAACCCTTGAGTTCAGTCAAGGAGAGTACGGGGCCTCCGCGTGGTGTCATGAAGCATCAACAGACCTTATGAACCTTAATTGAACTATCTTGGCCTCTTTAGGGTAGTGAGATAACTGACTTTGGTGCAGTCCGAGGTTGGTTGATACTCGATACTACACTCAATTGAGGGTTGCTTTCCTGGAATATTTCGGTCGCCAGTTCAGTGGCTAAATCGAAACGATGAACAATGAAAGCAATCCCGTGATATTGGGACCCTTAGAACCCGGTTACTTCTAATAGGACAGGTTGAGCCCACCAACTTCAAGAGGGTAATACCTAGACCTCATGCTGGCTTAAACTCTAAGGGTTTCTCTTGTGTGACTTGTGTGCCTTCGTACTTGACTATCTGCGTGCTTGTTACCTGACACTTGTTTCTCGCAGGTTTTGTTTATAGTCCTTAATTGGGACTCATAACATGGTACTAAATTTCTTGCAGGTTTTGTTCATAGTCCTTAATTGGGACTTATAACAGGGTGTACTAACTACTTGCAGGTCTTGTTTATAGTCCTTAATTGGGACTCATAACAGGGTACTAAGTTTTCTTGCAGGTCTTGTTTATAGTCCTTAACTAGGACTCATGACAGGGTTTACCAAATTTCTTGCAGGTGTTGTTTATAGTCCTTAACAAGGACTCATAACAGGGTATTAAGTTTCTTGCAGGTTTTGTTTATAGTCCTTAATTAGGACTCATAACAAAGTATACTGAATTTCTTGCAGGGTCTGTTTATAGTCCTTAATTGGGACTCATAACAGGGTTTACCTACATCACCCCATGCATAGCATGACATCATACCATTGCATACCATTGCATACATCCTAACCCATTTCAAGGATCTCAAGGGCTTGTGATGCAGGTCATGATAAACCAATTACCCAGCAAGGGGCAAAGGGGATTTATTTTCCTCTAGCCAAGGGTGTCAGGGGCTATGACCCACTGGATATGGTGAGCCTTTGACCCTTGACGAAGGACTCTCAACAAAATGAAGTTCTTACAATCAAGCTACCAGTTCCAAATGCTAACAAATCTTTCTGTCTACCCCGCGAGGTCCTTGAACTCATTGCATGCATATCATACATTTCATTGCATTGCAGGTATCCCTTGACAGGTTGCTTACCCTTCCTCGCTGTTTATTTCAGCCGATCGTCATGAATCCTGAATCATCAGCCGAGCAGACTATCAAGGACCTCCAGGCTCAGAACGCCCAGTTCCAAGAACTGATCATGAATTTGACCCAGGGGCAACAAGACCTGAAGGCTCTGCTTTTGAAGAAGGACAAGAAAAAGAAGAGGACTGTTTTGTTCAGCCCTAGACGCAGATCTGGGAATACACCGCAGACTGAAACTGAGAGGACTACCCCATCTGTGAGGGAAAGCAGTCATCATGAGAGAGAGGTTCCCAGTCCAGTGGTCCCCGACAATGAGACAGATTTCGACGACGAACAGTACCCTCCGGCTGAGGACAAGTACAAACAGTTGGAGGATAGGATGAAGGCTATGGAGGTGCAACAGGCACCTGGGCTGGATCTTGGAGATTTGGGTCTGTCAACTGGTGTGGTTATTCCCCAGAAGTTCAAAGCACCATCCTTTACTAAGTATGACGGGGCATCTTGCCCCAAGCTGCATCTGAGGTCCTATGTTCGGAAGATTCAGCCATATACGGTGGACAAGAATTTATGGATCCACTTCTTCCAGGAGAGTCTTTCAGGGACTCATCTCGAATGGTTCTATCAACTGGATGGGCCTCATCTCGAATGGGACTCATATTTGGATCTACTAAACCCTCTCTGGGAAGAGAGTTTGGTAAATGTATACAGGCAGAGTTTGAGATGAGCCTAATGGGGGAACTCAAATTCTTTCTGGGCATTCAGATAAACTAAACTCCAGAAGGAAATTACATTCATCAGAGCAAATATGTCAGAGAACTTCTGAAGAAATTTGATCTCTCAGAATGTAAGCCCTCAAAGATTCCAATGCATCCCACGTGCATTCTGGAAAAGGAAGAGGTAAGTAAAAAGGTAGAACAGAAGGTCTACAGAGGTATGATTGGTTCTCTTCTCTATCTGACGGCTTCAAGGCCTGACATTTTATTTAGTGTTTGCATATGTGCTAGATTCCAATCAGATCCTAGAGAATCTCACTTAACAGCAGTTAAGCAAATTTTCAAGTATCTGAAAGGTACTGCTAATCTGGGTTTGTTTTATAGAAAATCAAATGATTACAGCTTAGTAGGATACTGTGATGCTGACTTCGCCGGAGACAGAGTAGAATATAAAAGCACTTCTGGAAGCTTCCAGTTTCTGGGAGAAAATCTAATCTCATGGTCCAGCAAGAGACAGTCCACAATAGCACTATCAACAGCAGAAGCTGAATACATAGCAGCTGCTGGATGTAGTACACAAATGCTCTGGATGAAAAGTTAACTTGAAGACTTTAACATATTTGAGAGTAACATTCCCATCCTCTGTGACAATACTTCTGCTATTTGTCTCAGTAAAAATCCAATTTTGCATTCTAGGGATAAGCATATAGAAATAAAACATCATTTTATTAGGGACTATATTCAGAAAGGGATTCTTAACTTAAAATTTATTGACACAGACCATCAATGGGCTGATGTCTTTACAAAACCTCTTTCTGAAGATAGGTTTAACTTCATTCTGAAGCATCTCAGCATGAAGCTATGCCCAGAATAAATTGTTTTATTTACATATCTTAACCTTTAGAACTTTGTTATTTTCTGTGAACTACTGATCAACCTGCCTTCAGAGTTTTAGAAGTATAGATTGCATCAGAATCTATCCATGAAGATTTGAACGTTTCATTTCAAGGATAGAAGTGTGTTGTTCACTTAATCAAACAGTTGTCATCCATTCATCAGCTACCTTCTGAGGCTGAACACACGTTCACTTTTATGAAAGGCCAAAAGCGCTGATTGGGTGCATTGAGACACACGTCATGGGTAACCGTTCCAGTATCTTTCTGAATCCCCTAATTTCAGCTGTCATTAATGCTTATAATCATGACTAATTATTTATCTCTCTTACTGTTTATACCTTCAATAAAAGCTATTTAAACTCAAATCTCACTTTTTACAATCACATCTTTTTACTCTCTAAATACTTTCAGCCGTTTCAAGTTCGTATTTTCAAAAAACCCCTTTCTTCTTTCTCAAATCTTGTGTGAACAATGGCTTCTTCAAGAGTCCAAAACATCAGAACTCAAGAAACTGCTTCAATGGAACAGTACAAAGAATCTTACAGAATGCTACTCACTCCCATTGATAATCTGGAAGTTCTTTCAGAACTGATTATTGACTTTGAAAGCTTGCAAGAAAACGGATTCAATCTGTATGGAGACGTCAATGCTCAAGGTTGGAACAGATACTTTGACCGTATTCTAGGGCCAACATTTCCAATTCTTGTCAAAGAATTCTGGATACATGCTTCTTCTTCAAATCATCAAGTTACCTCTTATGTCATGGGGAAGAAAATTGTCATTACAGAAGACCTAATTTCAAGGCTTATTGGTTACAATGGTGGAGGTGTCAGATGTATTGACATGGCTGAAAGATGCTCTGATGTAGCTTCTATTGCAAGGGAAATATTTACTCTTGGACTTCCTTCCAGCAAAATCAGAGATCCGAAGGATCATCACAGAATTTGGGCAAAAATAATTCTGGGGTGTATCAACCACAGGAAGCCAACTAGCTCTCCTGATTATATAAACATTGATCAGCAGTTTCTGATCTATTTTATTTCAAAGAAGACTAAGGTAAACCTCCCGCACTTGCTGTTTAATCATCTGAGAACTAGTGTGAAGGAAACAAGAGAAGATGAACGGAACAAGAGGGACTGGATTCCCTTAGGCAGGCTCATATCAGATATTCTGACAGAGAATAGGTTGATAGAGCACTTGACTGAAGCTCAGGAAATCAGCTCACTAGAAGCAACTGCTGGGAAGCCTCTGAACGCAAAAAATCTGAAGAAGATGAAAATCATTGAGAATATCAAGAAGGAACCTAACGTTACTTCTTTTGCAACCATCACTTCAAGAAGAATTCCTCTGGATGATTTTCCTCTTTTCTATGAGATTGACTCCAAGCCAGAGATAATAGTCAGATACATGGATGCTTGTAAGGCAGATGGTACTGCACCATAAATCAATATCTAGGACTTGCATTAGGCTGCTCCAGAAGTTGTTCTGAAGAAGACCAAGAAGAGGAAAGCTGCAGCAGAAGGACCATCTCGGAGGACTCCAAAAGCTGCCAAAAAGAAAGGTAATCCTTCCTCTGTTCCTGTTTTAGAATCAATTAATTTATCAACATCTGAAACCATAACTACTCAACCAGAACATCCAACCCCACAAACATTTGAAGACTTTGACATAGGGTGTGATCCATCAGAAACTCTAGGTCTGAATGAAACTCACTCCTTTTCTCATAATCAAAACCCTGAACAAACTCAACCAGAACTTGCCAAAGTTCTGTCTGATATTGATTCATTTGACCAAGACTCTTCAGCTCCCGTACCACAAAATCCAAATTCTTAACCCCCTGATAATCCAAACTTTGATACCACACCAGATATTCCATAACCTCTCTCTCCACAACAAGATATTCCTCATCCACCATCACCTCAACCTGAACAACAACAACCAGAAGCTCAACCTTCTGAGAATCAATCCTCCGATATCCATGAACCAGAACATCACCATGTTCCAACAAACCAATCTGAAGAACCTCATTCAGATTATGATACAATCCAAATACTTGGAATCACTGAACCACTTGCCATTCGCATGCTTCTCACCATCCACGACATTCCAGAAATTCCTTCTTCGCTGGAATCCACACCACCAAACTCCCCTACCAGTCCAATCATCATACCTGACTCTCCCACTCCTTCACCCAATAGAAATCCAGCTGACAACGCAAGACTTGTCATTGATCCAATTGCGCTGGAAAGACTAGCTGTTATCTCTCACAAAACTGCCATTCCCAAACCCAAACCAACTGAAACCACATTAGATATTGGTACAAATTTGTTGATTTTTGAAACAGGGATACAGGAATGGATAAATTCTTTGAGGAATGCTAGTCAAGAGATGACTAATCCTGTTGCCTCTGATTATATATGGACAAAATTCAGAAACTGGGTGAGTTCTGAAACACTAAAGCTAAAGGAACAGAGTTATGAACAGGTTCAATGGAACTTCAGTGCTAAGCTTGAGGCTTTTGAAGACCAAGTTCTGAGCCATCTGCTCAAGAAAGATATTCTCCTTCTGGATAATGCTCCCTGGTCAGAGCATCATCCCTCAGATGAAGTTCAACCAGAATCAGAAAGTCTCTCCCTGACTGTTTCTCCAGAAGAGATGATCACAACAGAGGAAATGGTTCACTGTGAACAAGCTGCAGAATGCTCTGAGAAGAGTCCAACTATTGAAGAATCTCCAACACCTTCCTCTGTCATGCAAAATATGGAAGAGTTGAAGAGAGCAAATGCTCTTATCCAGGCAAGGTTGGATAAGCAGGAGGACACAAACAAAGAGATTAAAAGCATCTTGGTCAAACAAGAAGAATCTAATACCCAGATCAAGGGCTTGCTGGAAGCTTTGTTCATACGTCTTCCTCCCCCTTCTTAGATTCTTTTCTGTTTTAAATCTGTTTATTTGTAACGCTTAATTTTTTTACCACTTCTGTTCTGAAACTTATCATTGCTTCTTGTTTTTAATATAATTCAACTATTTTGGCTCTAATTATATTGCCTTTTTGATAGTTGATAAAAAGGGGGAGAAAGTAAGATATTTTCAATAACGGTTTACTGAGACAGAAGTCTCAAACATTCTGGACTACTTAACCTCTATCTTCTGAAAAGCTTGAACAGGTACAAACTTTGATGAAAGATGAAGTTAAACTCTGATGCTCAAGGATCTCAAGGGAAGTAATCAACTCAGGGGGGGTTTCTTCTAAACCTTTTATTCTTTATCTTTAATTGAAAAATATAGTTTTTGTCATCATCAAAAAGGGGGAGATTGTTAGAACATAGTTTGATTCTACAACCCTTGGTTAGAGTTTTGATGATAACAAATACAAAGATAAATAATAAAATACAAAGAAAAAATATGCACCTTAAAAATTATGTTTTATGTATGCAGAAGTTTTGATCATATCAGCATCAGAAGATAAGCCATAAGTGCTACACGCTGAAGAAATCAGAACATACGCTAAAGATTGATGACCAGAACCTGCGCTTAAACAAAGTAAACTCTGATTCTGAACAAGAACATACCAATCCAAGTCATCAGTATTCTGAAGCGTCATCAGCAAGCAAGGAGATAAGATTCTAAATCGTTACTGATCATTCAAGACAACATCAATTCCAACGGTTTTTTTCAGACAAGATCTTCTCCAAAAGGAAAGTGTGTTAATGACATTAAACACGCTTTATGATCAACTTCATTCCATTACCTATATAAACAAAGTCATCTTTCAAAATCAAAGACGGATTTTGATATATTACCACTCACGCATATTCAAAGCTGCAAGCAATTTCATTCACATTTCCAAGCTATAATCCTGTGTAATTTATCACAGTTGTGATAAACAGTTTTTGTTAAGAAAAACAACAACACACATATCTTGTATAATTTTATTGAAACAATATCCCTTGAGATTAACCGGGCTGTGGTTGTACTTAAGAAGACTTTAACAGTTGTTAAAGTAACTTTTGTAAACTTGTTGAGATTAGTGAATTAAGACCTCATTGGAGAGAGGCGAAATCACCTTGATGGGTGGACTGGAGTAGTTTGAGATCAAACGAACCAGGATAAAAATACTGTGTCATTGAACTGTTAATTTCAAGTTTTTCAATTCAACCCCCCCTTCTTGTGTTTTTTTTCACATCTTCAGAATCTTACAAGTATGTTAAAGCATTGACAGGAAAATATGTTTCTGATGAAGAGTCTAGTGATGGTGATCTAACCTTTGATGAGCTAGCTGCCTCGTACAGAGAATTGTGTCTCAGAAGTGCAGAAGTTTTCCAAGAAGGGGAGAAACATAAAGCTCTCATAACTCAGCTGAAGGCAGAAAGGAAAGAGCACATGAAAACTATCTCTAGTCTGGAAAGTTAAGTGACCTCTCTAAATTCAAATCTTGACAGAGTGGTTAAATCACTCAAAATGCTGAATAATGGGTCTGACACATTAGATGAAATTCTTCAAGTGGGAAGAGTGACAAGAGACAAGAGTGGTCTAGGGTTTAATGAGAAAAAGGAACCTTATTCATAAGAATCTTCATCAGATTTCACTCATGCCAAGTCTAAACCAAAGATGTCGAATCAGATGTCTCAACATCATGACAAACATCATGACAAGAAAATACATCATGGCAAACATCATGGCAAGAAAAAATTTAATCACACCAGAGAGAAATTCAAGCCCTGAAGGTGTCACCACTACGGAAGGTTTGGTCACATAAGACCTTTTTGTTTCAAGTTGTATGGATACCATAAAACTGCTCCTCTTCCCAAGACTGATCAGATCCCTCAAAATAGCAAAAAGAATAAACAGTGGGTTACCAAGACTACTGTTGCTAGTCTCATAGCTCATAACTCTCTCAGAGTCTCAACCAAAGTTGATTGATACTTTGATAGTGGTTGTTCTAGACACATGATAGGTGTTAAGAATTTGTTGGTAGATATCAAATCTCACTCCACCAGTTATGTGACTTTTAGTGATGGAGCCAAAGGTGAAATCAAAGGAGTTGGAAAGCTGGAATGTTCAGGAGTCCCAAAAATTGATAATGTGTCACTTGTTAAAGGGTTAACAGCTAACCTAATAAGTATAAGTCAACTGTGTGATCAAGGGTTCAAAGTAAACTTCACCAAGACAAAATGTCTCATTTGTAATGAGAAGAATGAAGTCATTATAAAAGGAATCAGATCTAAAGACAACTGTTATTTATGGGTTCCCCAAGAGTTGAACTTCTCATCAACATGTGCTTTAGCCAAAGAAAATGAAGTTAAATCGTGGCATCAAAAAATGGGACACTTGTATCTAAAAGGAATGAAAAGAATCATATCTATAGAAATCGTGAGAGGGATTCCTAAGCTCTAGATAGAAGAAGGGAGAGTATATGGTGAATGCCAGATTGGATAACAAACTAAGATGTCACATCAGAAGATCCAACATCTAACCATATCAAAAGTTTTAGAACTTCTTCATATGGACTTGATGAGACCTATGCAGGTTGAAAGTCTTGGTGGAAAGAAGTATGCATATGTTGTTATAGATGACTTCTCTAGGTACACATGGATAAGTTTTATCAAAGAAAAATCAGAAACCTTTGAAGTCTTTAAAGATCTCTATCAAAAACTTCAAAGAGGAAAGGATAGTCATGTCATCAGAATCAGAAGTGATTATGGAAAGTGTGATACAGTGGGAGAGAACTGACTGTTTTTGGAATGCTGGTTCGCGTTTTGCATTTGTTTTCGCAAAATGTCGCGGTAAGCAAGAGTCACCGCCGACTTTTATTTTATCCAACAAGGAAAGGAAAAAAGCACAGAAAAATTCCTTTTTCGAGATATTTCTCGGGTTTGATGGGTAGATTATAGAAAGGGAAGGTGTTAGCACCCTTTCTATCCGTGGTTATCCACGGGCTCTTAGGTACTTTCTCAAAGTGTTTTCAAAATTGCTTTTCTTTGTGTTTGTGGGTTTGAAAAGAGTTTTTTGTTTGAAAGGTGTAAGTGTGAAAAAGGTTTTGTTTTTGTTTTGAAAGAGCAAGTACTTAAGAACCATCTACCTACTCGAAAAAAGGAATAAATCTGTACTAATGTCCTTTAGACCATACTAGCCCACTATTGATGAGTAGGTAGCACAGTCGTTGGAGTTTTAAGGGTCAATTCGATTAAGGGACGTGCGGTCACTAAAGCAACGTTTGGACGCCTTAGCGGTAACCCTAATGTCTTAGATCATTTTTCCGAGGCAACCGTTTCGAGGCAACTATGATCTTTGGACAAGAGGGTGACCTCTAAAATTTCATATACTCAATGACCACGTTCGAAGGCAACCAAGTGAGGTGTACCCTAAGAGTGCGCATGTGCGAGTGTGTTGTTTTCAGTTAATTTTATCTTTGTACATGTCAATGGTTATCTATGTTGATTTTAAGTTAAACATTTGATCTTGTCATGCGCTCCCTATTATCAAACATCTAACAATTTATAAGTTACGGAAATTAAATTGCGGAAATTAAACTAACTATTACAAGGCGTCGGGTATTTACATCGCCAAAAGCAACCCTTGAAATTAAAATGCGGAAAATAAATAAAGTGATAAAAAATAGTAAAGTTCTATTAAACTATTACATTCCTGGAAACAGATACAATATTGAGTAAAATGGCACGCGTGCGGAAAATTAAATTGGGCGCAAGTTTTTTAGGGTTTTGACCCTTTTATCAAAGAAAAGATTTTTTTTGGTTTATTTTTGAACTAAAAAGAAATTAGGCTAAGTTAATTATTAAATTAATAAGCTAATTAATTAATTAATAAAAATAATATTTTTGGATTTTTGATATTTAAAGAAATAAAAATAAATTAATCAAAGTTAATAAAAAAACCTAATTGTCTAAGTTAATTTTAATTATTGCAAAAGATATTAAAGTTATTTCCTAATTAAACTAAATTAATTAAATTAATATTTATTAACAAAAATAAATTACTGAAAATTAATTTAATAAACAAAATATTTTTTGGTTTTTAATTTTATGAGGAAAAAAGTTTTGATTGGTTAGTTATTTATTAAAAATAATAATAATAAACAATTGAATAAAATAAAAAATGAAATTAGAAAGAGTTAGGAGTATATGGGCCTGAAAGGAGGTTTACTCAGCAATTTTGGTGGCCGAATAACATGCAGGCCTGGCTGACTTTTGGAATCCAGCGTGGCACTTTGACTAGGGCGTATGGTGGATATCACATCTGGACCACCAGATCTGGCCTGGGGCCATCTGGCAAGCCATTAAATGAGGGAGTATGATATGCTGCACGCTTGGTATTGCATGGAATCACTTGGCTGAAAAATACAACAAATAATATGGGGACCTGGGATTTGAACCCAGGTCCTGCAGGTCATTGCATACATGCCTTTGCCACTGAACCATTGTGCGTTAGTTGTAAATAATGGAAAATAATAATAATAAGAAAAAAATACATATTATGCCAGAACAAAAAAAAGAAAACGCGCCAAGTTTGAATGGGGCAATTAGATGGGGACACGTTGTCGTCCCTGTCCTCAGGTTTACACAGAAGTTACCTACAGATTTAAATCCGCAGCTAAAAGTGAAGGTCGTTTAAAAAAAACATCTCAGGCCATATAAACTCCATCCAAGGCCATGGTTATGCTTGCCTTTCTCCTCCGGTCATGCCTATGTCTATTAATAGGCCTAATTTCACCTATAACAAAAACCCCTAAAAAAAACCTAGGAAACCCTCCAATGGCGTTTTGCGTTATAGAGCAGATAAATACAATCAAATAATATGGAAAGCTTGGAAATTGTCTAGTGATTGCAAATATGCCATTAGTTTCTTGTAATGATGCATAGATTTTGAAACACGAAATCAAATTCAGAGGGAGGTCGCGTATCACTTACAGGGCGTTTGAGAGCGTGTGAGAGCTTGCTTTTGATTGCAGGAGGTTCAGTGATTGTCCAGCAATGGATTAGTGTAGAGTTTTGGTGTTGAACTGGCCTCTAAGAACGATTTAAGTTTCACACTTTTTTGCCTTTTTTTCAAGTTTGGTTCTTGACGATTCTGCAGCCTCTAGCCCTTTAATTCGTGTGCTTTCACTTGTATATGTATGCTGCAATGTATTAGGTCAACTTTTATGGACTGAATCCTTGTACATCAATGCTTGGAGATTTGATTTGATCCTCCATTGAAAACTTGCTTAATTTTCCAAAAATCCAATCTTTTTGCACATGGAATAATTGATACGAATTTGATCATGACATTGATGATGATTAGGTCCTGAAAATAGAAAAAAGATCTCTTGTAATCAAGTTTTGTGATTTTATTTGATTTAAATTGATTAAAAATGAAATAATTCAAATAAAAATCAAATAAAATAGAAAATTTGATAAATTGACACAAGGATGAAGCTAGTACACGTGTGGAATATGGAAAGATCAAATCAAGTGGAAAAGAATGGGCCCATTTGACAAAATTTGAAGTTTTGGGGATAATTGACTTTTGGCAATTTTGCAAAAATGCCCAACTTCAACAATGCATAACTTCTTCAATTTTGAACTTTAGGAAGTGTTCTTGGACTTTTTAGAAAGCTTGAGATGTCCTTTAACCAAACCTTTTGGTCTCATCTCATTTTGATATTCCATGCTCAAGTTATAAGCTTTGGAAAAAAAGGTGTTTTTGTTGACTTTCAAAAATGACCTATAATGT
This sequence comes from Vicia faba, assembly GCA_948472305.1. Lineage (NCBI taxonomy): Eukaryota > Viridiplantae > Streptophyta > Magnoliopsida > Fabales > Fabaceae > Vicia > Vicia faba. The sequence continues at coordinate 64,961,456 of OX451735.1, forward strand.
CCAAATTTGCAACTTCTTGTGAGTGCATTTTCTGATCTTAGGGTATGAAGATGGATTGTAGGAAATTGCATACTATTCAAAATGAGCTTTTGATGGGTCATTTGTCATAAAGTATGAGAAAGTTATGCTTGGTCAAATTTGAGTTGACTTTTCCTACAAAACCCTAATTTAGCAACTTTTGAGTCTTGATGAATTTTGAGCAATCCTTGATGAATCATGATCAACCCTTGATAAAATGATGAAATATCCTTAAAAATGAGAATGTTGACAAAAAATCTTGAAGTTTGACTGTATTTGGGTCACAGTTGACTTTTGCCCTAGCATAATCGATTTTTGGACCCTTTGAGCAATTGACTGAGCAAACTTCCTCTGCAAGGCTTGAAATTTGACATGGATGATCTTGAGAACATATTAGGACATTTGGGAGCACTTGAGGTCATTTGGATGCAAGGACCTTGATGCAACAGAAAACCCTAATTTGAGGTTGACTGCCTTAGGAGGTAGCTTGACTGTCCAACTCTTGAGCAATCTTGAGCCACTTGGAGATTTTTCTTGCCATTATCTTGAGAAGTATGAGAGGGTAAATTCTGGGCTACAACAGCTGCCCCTGTTCAATCTTCTTAAACATGAGGATATAGATTGGCTTTCGGGATCCGAAGGTGGACGATGGTTGAACACTAGAGTGCCCAGAAATTTGCACTCGCATGAAGTTGTGTCAGCTTTGTGATGTCGGGAATGGGCTTACAGATGCCATTTGGAGACTGTTGGTAGGTGGTCTGAACTTCGACTGGAATACGAATCAGGGAGATCTTATCGTTGATCTAACTGACCCAGAGAAGGTCTTGGATTAACTTTGACTGGATCGACATCAGAAAAATCTTTGGATCGATTTAACTGGACCAGACAAAAGTCTTGGAATATCTTCAACTGGAATACGAATCAGGGAGATCTTAGGGTCGATCTGACTGAACCAGAGAAGGTCTTGGATTAACTTTGACTGGATCGACATCATAAAAATCTTAGGATCGATTTAACTGGACCAGACAAAAGTCTTGGAATATCTTCAACTAGAATATGAATCAGGGAGATCTTAGGGTCGACCTGACTGAACCAGAGAAGGTCTTAGAATAACATTTACTGGATCGGCATCAGAAAAATCTTAGGATCGATTTAACTGGACCAGACAAAAGTCTTGGAATATCTTCAACTGGAATACGAATCAGGGAGATAGATCTTAGGGTCGATCTGACTGAACCGGAGAAGGTCTTGGATTTACTTTGACTGGATCGACATCAGAAAAATCTTAGGATCGATTTAACTGGACCAGACAAAAGTCTTGGATTAACTTTGACTGGATCGACATCAGAAAAATCTTAGGATCGATTTAACTGGACCAGACAAAAGTCTTGGAATGTCTTCAACTGGAATATGAATCAGGGAGATCTTAGGGTCGATCTGACTGAACCAGAGAAGGTCTTGGATTAACTTTGACTGGATCGGCATCAGAAAAATCTTAGGATCGATTTAACTGGACCAGACAAAAGTCTTGGAATATCTTCAACCGGGATACGAATCAGGGAGATCTTAGGGTCGATCAGACTGAACCAGAGAAGGTCTTGGATTAACTTTGACTGGATCGACATCAGAAAAATCTTAGGATCAATTTAACTGGACCAGACAAAAGTCTTGGAATAACTTCAACTAGAATAGGAATCAGGGAGATCTTCGCGTCGATCTGACTGAACCAGAGGAGGTCTTGGATTAACTTTGACTGGATCGACATCAGCAAAATCTTAGGATCGATTTAACTGGACCAGACAAAATTCTTGGAATAACTTCAATTGGAATACGTATCAGGGAGATCTTATCGTCGATCTAACTGAACCAGAGAAGGTCTTGGATTAACTTTGACTGGATCAGCATCAGCAAAATCTTAGGATCGATTTAACTGGACCAAACAAAAGTCTTGGAATAACTTCAACTAGAATACGAATCAGGGAGATCTTCGCGTTGATCTGACTGAACCAGAGGAGGTCTTGGATTAACTTTGACTGGATCGGCATCAGCAAAATCTTAGGATCAATTTAATTGGACCAGACAAAAGTCTTGGAATATCTTCAACTGGAATACGAATCAGGGAGATCTTAGGGTCGATCTGACTGAACCAGAGAAGGTCTTGGATTAACTTTGGCTGGATCGGCATCAGAAAAATATTAGGATCGATTTAACTAGACCAGACAAAAGTCTTGGGATATCTTCAACTGGAATACGAATCAGGGAGATCTTAGGGTCGATCTGATTGAACCAGAGAAGGTCTTGGATTAACTTTGGCTGGATCGGCATCAGAAAGATCTTATGATCGATTTAACTGGACCAGACAAAAGTCTTCCATAGATGTAGTTTTTATTTTGAGGGGACTACCAGGTCATACGAGTAGTCAACAGTGTTTACTGATTCGTCTTTCCCTGAAACGGTAAAGGGTCAGTCACATGCAATGTCATGATGCATGATATATCAAGAAATGATGCTCTCAAAATAAATGAGATTGTGTGGTATGATATGTATATGCATGTATCAAGATGTATGGAAATGTAATGTTTTAGCTGGGGAAAATAAATCCCGGATAGCTGCTGGACAATATAGTTGAATTCTTTGTTTCCGCTGGGGATGATGAACGAAGATGATTGTGAGAATAAACCTGCAGGAGAAGATAACTCCGTTGGGGAATAAACTGATGAGGAGATTACTCTGTGGGGAAGAGATGCTCTGCTGAGGATTCCACTGATAAATTATCTTTGCTGGTGATATTGAATCTGTTGAGGATTAAATTCCTGTTTGTGAAAGGAAAGAACTTCACTGGGGATGATCTTTCAGTTGCGACTTGCTGGGGATAACCCTGTTAGACTTTGGTGGGGATAATCCTCTGAGTTCTGCTGGGAATGATCCTTTGAACTTGGCTGGGGAGATTAATTTTTGTACTCCGCTGGGGATAAACTTCTAGAGTCTTTTGGGGATGATGATTCAACTCCATTGGGGAAGCTTTTTTCAGACTGCGCTGGGTGAATTTTAACTCCACTGGGGGTATCTTGTATTCTGCCAGGGAAACATTCTTATACTTTGCCAGGGAATATTCTTATACTCTGCCAGGGAATATTAAGACTGCCGAGGATATCAAGCCTTTTTAGTGCTGATGGTAGATCAACTCTGCTTGGGGAGAGCATTACTGATTCATTCACAGTTGCAAGTCTCAGCTGGGGAGAGCTATCATTACTGTCTTACTATGCGGGGAGTGAAAGTACCTTAGCCATATTCTTCAGCTGAATTTACCTTTGTACCTGGTGGGAAAAGCAACTATACAGTTCAGACAATTCTTATTGCCCCTGTTTCTGATATTACCCGTAATTGTCTTTTGTTTCTCATGTAAATATTTATGAGCAACAATTAATGTCAAATGCATATATCAAAAATGAACCTTGGACGTTCTTTGCAAATCAAAACAGATAAAGAAAAAAACAGTTTGAAATTTCTTTGAAAATGAATTGTATTGATTTTGAAGTTTGGCCTGTAAACAAGCGTTTTTGTACAAGAGGTTGACGTCCTAGTAAGAGAACGCCGCCGAACAAGAGAGTTTATACATTATGTGAAAAATAAACAAAACAACTATGTGAATAATCCCACTGGGTTCCAACTCTGCTATTGCCTTTATGTCCTCGAGAATCTCATCACTTTGCTACTTGGTTGAAGGTAGATCAGATTGATTAGTGTCGTCCGAGCTTGATAGTCGATACCGAAGTCTGGATGCAAGATGATCCAATGAGACATAGTGTTACGCTTTTGATCCCTAATTTTTGCTTGGACCTCCCTTTCAGGTTTTCAGTCCACCGAGATACCCTTTTTTCCCAAGCCGCCTTTTCAGGTTTTCGACTTGCCGGGTGTACAGATTTTTCATTTTCATCCCTTATTTTTGCCCTAACCCTTTTGGTTCGCCGGGAATCCCTTATTTTTGCCTAGGCCAGTCAACCTAGAGGGTCTTTGATTATGCATAGTATCTTTTCACTATGTCTGTATTGGCGGGGTGAGGAAGGTCGTCACCGTCCATAGTGGTTAGAATCATAGCTCCTCCTTAGAAAATGTTCTTAACCACAAATGGCCCTTCGTAAGTAGGGGTCCATTTGCCCCTGGGATCACCTTGAGGTCGAATAATGCGCTTGATTACCAGATCCCTAACTTGATACTCTTGTCATCTAACTTTCTTGTTAAATGCCTTGATCATCCATTTTTGGTACGTCTGACCATGACAAATAGCAGTAAGTCTCTTTTTGTCGATTAGGTTCAACTGATCAAGCCGGGTCTGAATCCAGTCATCTTCACTCAAACCTGCATCCTTCATGATCCGAAGAGAGGGTATCTGAACTTCAATAGGCAAAACTGCCTCCATGCCATATACCAAGGAGTAGGGTGTTGCCCCTGTTGACGTCCGCGCTGAGGTACGGTACCCATGAAGAGAAAATGGTAACATCTTGTGCCAGTCTTTGTATGTCACTGTCATCTTCTGCACAATCTTCTTAATATTCTTATTAGCCGCTTCAACAGCCCTATTCATCTTCGGTCGGTAGGGAGAAGAGTTATGATGTTGTATCTTGAATTGCTTGCGGAGCTCGGTGATCATCTTGTTGTTGAGATTGGTACCATTGTCTGTAATGATCCTCTCTGGTACACCATATCGACAGATCAGATTGTGCCGAATGAACCGTGCCACGACATTCTTGGTTACGGTAGCAAAGGAATCTGCTTCAACCCACTTTGTAAAGTAATCAATAGCTACCGGGATGAAACGATGCCCGTTGGATGCTGTAGGTCTGATCTCGCCGATCATATTAATGCCCCACATTGCAAAAGGCCAAGGAGATGTCAAGACGTCCAGAGGAACTAGAGGTATGTGCACCTTATCAGCATAAACCTGGCACTTGTGACATGTCCGAGAATGCTGATAACAGTCAGCTTCCATTGTGGACCAATAATATCCTGCCCGAAGGATTTTCTTTGCCATGGTGTGTCCACTCGAGTGAGTTCCGAAAGTACCTTCATGTAACTCCGCCATGATCCTTTCTGCTTCATTCTTATCCGCACATCGCAGTAAGGTTGAATCATGGTTACGCTTGTAAAGAATGCCATTGCTGATGAAGAACTTCGCTACGAACCTCCTCAGAAACTTCTTGTCATTAACAGATGCACCCTCGGGGTATTCCTGAGCCTCAAGATATCTTTTTACTTCTTGAAACCAGGGATTTTCTGTTACCTCTTCAGTCTCAATGTCACAACAATGTGCAGGTTCGTCCAATCTTTCAATGATAATCTGGGGAGCCTCGTTGTCCCAATTGACTTTGAACATAGAAGACATCGTAGCTAGCGCGTCCGCCAACTGATTCTCCTCTCTAGGGAAGTGTTCAAAGGTTATCTCCTCAAAATGTGGAAGCAATGTCAACACATACTCCTTGTAAGGAATAAGATTTGGGTGTTTCGTATCCCACTCGCCTTTGATCTGACTGATCACGAGAGCAGAATCTCCGAAGACACTCAGAAACTTAATCCTTAGGTCAATTGCTGCTCGAAGACCCATGATGCATGCTTCATACTCTGCCATGTTGTTGGTGCAGTTGAAACATAGTCGGGCGATGAACGGAGTATGAGAGCCTTTAGGAGATATGATCACGGTGCCAATGCCATTGCCCAAAGCGTTCGAAGCTCCATCAAAGTACATAGACCATCGGGATCCTTCCTCAGGTCCTTCATCCGGTCCAGGTGTCTCACAATCAGTCACTATCATGATATTCTCGTCCGGAAATTCAAAGTTCATAGACTGATAATCATCCACTGCCTGATGTGCCAAATGATCTGCCAACACACTTCCCTTAATTGCCTTTTGGGTCATGTGCTGGATGTCATACTCAGTCAAGATCATCTGCCATCTTGCTATTCTTCCTGATAAGGCAGGCTTCTCAAAGATATACTTGATTGGATCCATTTTTGAAATCAATAGAGTAGTATGAGTCAGCATATACTGTCTCAGCCGGTGAGCAGCCCATGCCAAAGCGCAACAAGTTTTATCAAGCAACGAGTATCAGGTCTCGCAGTCGGTAAACTTTTGGCTAAGGTAATAAATAGCATGCTCTTTTCGGCCATACTCGTCACGCTGACCTAGCACACACCCCATTGAGTTATCGAGTACTGTCAAGTATAAGATCAAAGGTCTTCCTTCAACTGGTGGCATCAGAATAGGTGGCTCTTGGAGATACTCTTTCATCCTTTCGAAAGCGGCCTGACATTCATCGTTCCAACGTACTACTTGATCTTTCTTCAGTAGCTTGAAGATTGGTTCACAAGTAGCAGTCAGGTGTGAGATGAATCGAGCAATGTAGTTCAGACGTCCCAGAAAGCCTCTGACTTCTTTCTCTGTTTGAGGAGCTGGCATTTCCTGTATGGCCTTTACCTTTGCCGGATCCACCTGAATACCTTTATCGCTTACGACGAAACCCAGCAGCTTACCAGATCTCACCCCGAAAGTGCACTTGTTCGGGTTTAACCTCAGCTTGTACAACTTCAACCTGTCAAACAACTTCTGAAGCTGGTCCAGATGTTCTTCCTCAGTTTGAGATCTTGCAATCATGTCGTCGACGTATACCTCAATCTCGTGATGGATCACATCATGAAACAAAGCAACCATGGCACGCTGATACGTTGCCCCAACATTCTTCAGTCCAAAAGGCATAACCTTGTAGCAAAAGGTACCCCACTGAGTAACAAAGGTTATCTTCTCCATGTCTTTGGGAGCCATTTTAATCTGATTATAACCAGAGAAACCATCCATAAAGGAGAAGACTTTATGTTGAGCGGTGTTGTCAACCAGAACGTCAATATGAGGCAGAGGGAAATCATCCTTGGGGCTTGCCCTGTTCAGATCCTTATAGTCAACACACATTCGAACCTTATCATCCTTCTTTGGTACAGGAACCACGTTGGCCACCCACTGAGGGTAAGAAGTAACTGCTAGAAAACCAGCGTCAAACTGTTTCATAACTTCAGCCTTGATCTTCTCAGACATCTCTGGGCGCATTCGGCGGACCTTCTGTTTCACGGGAGGACATTCTTCCTTGGTAGGCAGGCGGTGAACCACAATATCGGTATCCAACCCAGACATATCTTCATAAGACCAGGCAAAGATCTCAACATAGTCACGCAGCATCTGAATCAACCGTTGCTTCACACTAAGCTCCATATTTGTACTGATCTTAACTTCTTTCTTGTCTATCTCTGTACCCAGATTCACTGATTCCACCGGCTCTTCGTGCGGCTGAATAACCCTCTCCTCTTGGAGAAACAGTCTTGCAAGTTCACCAGGCACTTCACAATCATGTTCACCTTCGTCTTCGGCTAAGTTGATCGGATTTTCGAAGTTATAACTGGCAGTAGCAGAGTCGTTACCAGTAGGATCCAGAGTGGATGTAGACCTGTATATATGAGTGTGTGTAAAATAGTTGTTTTGCAATATATAATAAAAGAAAAACAAGGAGCGCAAAATTTGAAATGCAAGAAACGTCCAATGCTTTTATTAATGATATATGTAAATGACACACATAAAGCCCTCACAAAATGAAGCCACAGTGCCCCGGGTAAGACACTGGGCCGTAAAGTTTAAAACATTGTTTGTTACATGTTCAAAACAAAAAGTTTCATTACTGGGTAACAAAAGAAATAGGGATGAAGTCCTTTGTTGTCCAGTTGCTTGGTCCATTGTTGGTCGTAGGATAGATCCAGCTGTCGAACTCAGACTCTTCCACATCGCCTTCAATGGTATTCACCCCCCGAGTTGCTGATGAACACGGGAGGTCTTCCGATCCGTGCATTCCGAACAGCCTTTTAAGCTTCTGCAATGAAACTCAAACCAAACTTGTTAGTCTTCTGTGTAAAATCAGGGAGTTGGCCCCAATTCGCACACCCACCTTTCTCAACAACAGCCCGGGCATCCTTGAAGGAAGCCATCTTCATAGGAGAATCTTCAACAACAGTCTCAGTTGATGCCAGCGTCTGGGGAACCTCTTCAAAATGCTAGAATAGGGTCTCAATGAACTCCCCATCCATCTCTACATATCGGAAAGAGTTGATGTGACTCACCATGTACTCCTCCTCTCCTTGTACTGTCACAATATTTCCTTTCACTGGGTACTTCAGCTTCTGGTGGAGCGTTGAGGTTACGGTGCCAGCTTTGTGGATCCATGGGCGACCCAACAAGCAAGAATAAGATGGCCGAATGTCTATCACATAGAATGTAGAGTCGAAAACGTGAGAACCAACCTTAATCGAAATATCAACTTCCCCGTGTACCATCCTCTTAGACCCATCAAAGGCCCTAACAATAATGTTGCTTGGCTTCAGCTCTAACCCTTCACAGTCCAACCGGTCTAGAGCTTTCTTAGGAAAGAGGTTCAATGAGGAACCAGTATCCACCAATACATGAGCAAGAGTAGTGCCCCTACATTTAATGGAGACATGCAGGGCATCGTTGTGATTCTTCCCCTTAGCAGTCAAGTCGGCATCAGAGAAACCCAACCCATTATCAGCAGTCAGATTGGCCATGCAATCTTTAAACTGATCAGTTGATGTCTCTTGTGGTACGTGTGTAGTCTTCAGGAATGTAATCAGAGCCTTGGCATGGGCCTCTGAGCATAACAACAGTGACAACATAGAGATTTTGGACGGGGTTTACCCCAGCTGTTCAACTACATTGTAGTCACTCTTTTTGATGATTTTCAGAATCTCTTCCATTTCTTGTCTAGAAGCTTCAACAGTGATCGTCTTTGGTGCCTCCGTCTGGGTAGGCTCATCAGTGGTCCCTTTGCCCCGAGTATTAGATGACTCAGAGACAGGGGTGAGAATAGGAACTTGAACAGGAATAGTAGTAGGTACACTGGCAGGTGTAATAACAACAGGTTTTCAGGCAGTTGGTGGAGAGATATCAGGTGATAAAAGTCTTCCGCTGCGGGTGTCTTTAGTAGGTCCAACAATATTGCTGACATCAGTATCAACATCCAACTCTTGTTTAACTCCATGAAAATACACATCGGCCCCGTAGTGCCAAGGGACAGCTTTATCAGATGTATAGGGGATAGGCCTAGGAACAGTGATGATTAATGGTGCGATTCTTAGAACATATGTAATTCTAACAGGCTTTCTCGAGGAAGCCTTGGAAGAATCGTCGAAAATGGTAATAATAGCAACTTCTTCATTATGAACTAAGGGAACAACAACCTTCTCAAATAGAATTACTTTACTATCCATCAGGCATTGGACACCTGATTTCAAAAGATGGCAATCGGTAGGTAGAACAGAACACATACGACAACCTTCGTCACAACCCGGAAATAAACCGGCTAGCAAAAGGTTCTTATTCACAGTCAACAAAGGGGTAGCAATATCATTCACATAAACCACAAACGAGTCTTCATCTATAGCATTCACTCCATGCTTGGGCATATGAGCAGTCACAACATTAGGTCTTTTGGGCGCCTCGAACTCAATCTCCTTAGCATCAATTAAGTCCTGTATTTTGTTCTTCAAAGCCCAACAATCATCTTTATTATGTCCCGAGCTATCAGAGTGAAAAGCACAACGGGAATTAGGGTTATACTTTGGCGATGTAGTGTTGGGATTCTTCAGGGCTTCCCTTGGAATCACCAGATTGGTTTTCAATAACTGCGGCAGAATCTGAGACAAAGTCATGCTGAGATGGGTGAATTGCCTTCGAGGTCTCTCATCCTTTGATTGATTATTGTGCTGAGGAGCACCAACAGGTCTTGAAATAACAACCGCATTAACAGCTTGGCAGCATTCAGGTCTATATTGGCTTTTCGAACCGTAGACAGCACTGGACTCTTTCTTAAAAGGATTTTTCTCGGTGCTCGACGAAGCACCCTTTTGTATCTTACCGGCCTTAATACCAGCCTCAATCCTTTCCCTGGTCATAATTAGCTCTGTAAACCCAGAAGAAGAGCTTCCAATCAGATGGTTGAAAAATGGACCAAACAAGGTCCCCAGAAACATATCCACAAGCTCCCGATCAGCCAAGGGTGGTTGCACTCTTCCGGTGAGGTCCCTCCACTTCTGATCATAATATTTGAAACCTTCGCCCGTTCCCATTGACATACCCTGGAGTTGGGTACGCGTGGGAGCGAGGTCGGAATTGTACTGGTACTGCCTGTAGAAAGCAGTGGCCAAATCCTCCCAACTAAGGATGCTGGCTCCATCCAACTGGTAAAACCATTCAAGCTGAGTCCCTGAGAGACTGTCTTGAAAGAAGTGGATCCATAGGTTCTTATCAGCGGTGTACGACTGAATCTTCCTTACATATGACCAGAGGTGCAGCTTCGGACAAGAAACTCTGTCATACTTAGCAAAGGCTGGTGCTTTGAATTTGTGGGGAATCACTACCCCAGATGATAGACCCAGATCACCAAAGTCCAGACCAGGCACTTTATGAACTTCCATCGCACTCAACCGGTCTTCCAGTTGCTTGTATCTATCCTCGGCCGGAGGATACTGGTCTTCGTCGAAGTCCGTCTCATTGTCTGAGACCACAGAGCTAGGAGCCCTTCTTTCCTCTTGACTATCTTTCCCTCCAGATGAGGTGGTAAAATCAACTTCATCCCGTAGCCTGTTTCCAAACCTGTGACTTGTGTTAAACAGGACTGTCCTCTCTTTCTTCTTCTTTTTCTCTTTCAGAATCAGGGTCTTCAGATCCTGCTGACCCTTAGCTAGATTCATGAACAGCTCTTGGAATTAGGCATTCTGGGCCTGTAGGGCCTTGATTGCTTGCTCAGTTGATGGTTCAGCAGACATGATGAGTGCTGAAATAAACAGCGAAGAAGATAAGAGACCTGTAATGGGTACCTGTTATGAGGTGCATGGAATGAAATGCGTATGCTATGATTTCAAAGACATCGAGGGATTCAAATTTGTAAACAAGAAATGAAACACACTTTTATTAGATAAACTTGAAATTCAAATTGTTCAACAAATGCCCTTAAGGCGTTACAAGAAAGGAAATACTGGAAAGTAAATAAAAACTGGAAAGGAAATAATCAAAGGACAAACAGTGCTCCCATGGTCGCTTCTTGTCAGTGCGGACATAGTCATTGAGAATCCGCTCGTTCTCCAGCTGCCTAGTCAACTTCTGGATCTTCTGCTCTTGCTCGTTGAAATTTTCTCGATAAGAATCTCGTTCTTCTCTCAGCTGCATCCAAGACCTTTTCAGTGCCCCAATGTCAGTGGGCATGTAAGGATGGTGGATGGTAGGAAGAACCCCCTCTTCATTAGCAACTTCAACAATGATGGGCAGGACGGCTTCATACGGCATACCCAGCTTTTGGGCACGGATACAAACCCATCTGAGATATGGCTCCATTGGAAGAGAAGTCTTTGGACCCAGCTCATGTGGATCAGATCTGTGGACTCTATCCCAAGCCCTTATGAATCTACAGCGTTGCTCGTCGCTATCCCCCTGAAAATCAAAGATGATACTAGGCATTAGCAGCTCATGAGATCCTTCTCTTCTGGCTCGTCCAAACTGACGTAAGGCCAAGCATGGATTGTAAGAAATTCCTCCATGGGTTCCTATTAGTGGAACATTGGGGTACTCCCCACATCGATCAATAATGGCCACCTCGTCCATACCCTTGATAGTCCAGATGATATCATTGTGAGAGAGAGACATAACCCTATAGGCCCAACCCATGCCCTCTTTGTTCTTCATCACTGATTTTGGGAGGTGCGAAATAAACCACCTCGCCAATAATGGAGCACAGCACATCAAGGTTCCCCGCTTTCGAGCAGTACAGGCATAAAGCTGATGAAGAATGTCACCCAGGAGAGTGGGTACATGATTACGAGAGATGAAGATTTTCACCGCATTCACATCAACAAAAGAGTCAAGGTTCAGAAACAATACCAAGCCATATATCAGAAGAGCCAGAATATCTTTGAATGCCTTGAAGTCTAGACTATCCCAGAAATAATTAGCCTTACCAACCAAGAACTTAGTCAGAAAGCCCTTTGCTCCACTTCTAGTCTCCCAATTATCCATTACCTCATCCTTGGTCATATGAAGGGCTGAAGCAATCTCTTCCGGCCTAAGGATCTTCTCCCAACCAGTAAACGGGGTCTGCTCCAAAATAAAGATATCGAGCAGATCAGAAAACTCTTCTAAGGTGGGAACCAACTGGTAGTCTTGAAAAGTAAAGCAATGGTACAGCGGATCATAGAACTGGACCAAGACACTCATCATCCGTTCGTCCAATTTGGAGGTAACCAAACTGAGAAGATACCCATGTCTTCTGATGAAGGAGGTAGTATCAGGCATCTTTGCAACCAACTCTTTAAGCATAGTGGGAACCTGGACAAAGTTGATCCGAATGGTATTCCTATGTATGGGCATCATGACCTACAAAACAGAACAAAGATGAATCCCTCCTCTCTTTGAAATAGGTTAGTCCAATGCAAGATGTATGTAATGTCATGATGTCATGATGTCATGATAAAAAGCACATCACAAGTATCCACAAATAGCAAACATGGTAAAGGCACACAAGTTACACAGAGAGCCCTTAGATTTCAGGCTGGCAAGGAGCTTAGGTACTACCCTCTTTCAGTTCAGTTGGTTTAAACCTGTCCTAAAAATAGTAATCGGGTTCTAGACGATCTCAATATCATTGACTACCCTCGATCGGTCATGATTCCAGTTTAGCAACCTTTTCTTGCGGCCGGAATCATCGCGAGAGTTTAGTCTCAATGAGTGTAGCATACTGCTACTGTTCTATGGCCAAGTTGGTCAATTTAAAGGTTCTAAGGTCAGTTGGTGCTTAATGACCCCTTAGATGACCCATATTCTCCTTGTTCCAACACAAGGGATATCGGTACAATCTAAAGTGCCACACCAACGTAGCTACTGCTTCAACCGTATCGGTCTACGTCGTACAGTTCCCTCACAGTTTACTGCTACTTACCTAAAGGGTATCCCTAGATCCGGGTTAGGATCTATAGTAACTCCGATACAAGCCCACAAATATAAAGCATACAAAGCAAACAATTGAAAACAAAATGATCTAATCCTAAGGTACACCCCACTTATTAAGCGTCCCCAGCAGAGTCGCCAGTTCTGTGATACGGTGGGAGAGAACTGACTATTTTTGGAATGCTGGTTCGCATTTTGCGTTTATTTTTGCAAAATGTCGCGGTAAGCAAGAGTCTCCACTGACTTTTATTTTATCCAACAAGGAAAGGAAAAAAGCACAAAAAAATTCCTTTTTCGAGATATTTCTCGGGTTCGGGGGGTAGATTATAGAAAGGGAAGGTGTTAGCACCCTTTCTATCCGTGGTTATCCACGGGCTCTTAGGTACTTGCTCAAAGTGTTTTCAAAATTGCTTTTCTTTGTGTTTGTGGGTTTGAAAAGAGTTTTTTGTTTGAAAGGTGTAAGTGTGAAAAAGGTTTTGTTTTTGTTTTGAAAGAGAAAGTACTTAAGAACCATCTACCTACTCGAAAAAAGGAATCAATCTGTACTAATGTCCTTTAGACCATGCTAGCCAACTATTGATGAGTAGGTAGCACCGTCGTTGGAGTTTTAAGGGTCAATTCGATTAAGGGATGTGCGGTCACTAAAGCAACGTTAGGATGCCTTAGCGGTAACCCTAATGTCTTAGATCATTTTTTCCAGGCAACCGTTTCGAGGCAACTATGATCTTTGGACAAGAGGGTGACCTCTAAAATTTTCTATACTCAATGATCACGTCCGAAGGCAACCAAGTGAGGTGTACCCTAAGAGTGCGCATGTGCGAGTGTGTTGTTTTCAGTTAATTTTATCTTTATATATGTCAATGGTTATCTATGTTGGTTTTAAGTTAAACATTTCATCTTGTCATGCATTCCTTATTATCAAACATCTAACAATTTATAAGTTGCGGAAATTAAATTGCGGAAATTAAACTAACTATTACAAGGCGTCGGGTATTTACATCGCCAAAAGCAACCCTTGAAATTAAAATGCGGAAAATAAATAAAGCGATAAAAAATAGTAAAGTCCTATTAAACTATTACATTCCTGTAAACAGATACAATATTGAGTAAAATGGCACGCGTGCAGAAAATTAAATTGGGTGCAAGTTTTTTAGGGTTTTGACCCTTTTATCAAAGAAAATATTTTTTTTGGTTTATTTTTGAACTAAAAAGAAATTAGGCTAAGTTAATTATTAAATTAATAAGCTAATTAATTAATTAATGAAAATAATATTTTTGGATTTTTGATATTTAAAGAAATAAAAATAAATTAATCAAAGTTAATAAAAAAACCTAATTGTCTAAGTTAATTTTAATTATTGCAAAAGATATTAAAGTTATTTCCTAATTAAACTAAATTAATTAAATTAATATTTATTAACAAAAATAAATTACTGAAAATTAATTTAATAAACAAAATATTTTTTGGTTTTTAATTTTATGAGGAAAAAAGTTTTGATTGGTTAGTTAATTATTAAAAATAATAATAATAATAAACAATTGAATAAAATAAAAAAATGAAATTAGAAAGAGTTAGGAGTATATGGGCCTGAAAGGAGGTTTACTCAGCAATTTTGGTGGCCCAATAACATGTAGGCCTGGCTGACTTTTGGAATCCAGCGTGGCACTTTGACTAGGGCGTATGGTGGACATCACATCTGGACCACCATATCTGACATGGGGCAAATTTGGCAAGCCATTGAATGAGGGAGTATGATATGCGGCGCGCTTGGTATTGCATGGAATCACTTGGCTGAAAAATACAACAAATAATATGGGGACCTGGGATTTGAACCCAGGTCCTGCAGGTCATTGCATACATGCCTTTGCCACTGAACCATTATGCGTTAGTTGTAAATGTAATGGAAAATAATAATAATAAGAAAAAACACATATTATGCCAGAACAAAAAAAAGAAAACACGCCAAGTTTGAATGGGGCAATCAGATGGGGACACGTTGTCGTCCCTGTCCTCAGGTTTACACAGAAGTTACATGTGGATTTAAATCCGCAACTAAAAGCGAAGGTCGTTTCAAAAAAACATCTCAGGCCATATAAACTCCATCCAAGGCCATGGTTATGCTTGCCTTTCTCCTCCGGTCATGCCTATGTCCATTAATAGGCCTAATTTCACCTGTAACAAAAACCCCTTAAAAAAAACCTAGGAAACCCTACAATGGCGTTTTGCGTTATAGAGCAGATAAATACAATCAAATAATATGGAAAGCTTGGAAATTGTCTAGTGATTGCAAATATGCCATTAGTTTCTTGTAATGATGCATAGATTTTGAAAAACGAAATCAAATTCAGAGGGAGGTCGCGTATCACTTACAGGGCGTTTGAGAGCGTGTGAGAGCTTGCTTTTGATTGCAGGAGGTTCAGTGATTGTCCAACAATGGATTAGTGTTGAGTTTTGGTGTTGAACTAGCCTCTAAGAACGATTTCAGTTTCACACTTTTTTGCCTTTTTTTCAAGTTAGGTTCTTGATGATTCTGCAGCCTCTAGCCCTTGAATTCGTGTGCTTTCACTTGTATATGTATGCTGCAATGTATTAGGTCAACTTTTATGGACTGAATCCTTGTACATCAATGCTTGGAGATTTGATTTGATCCTCAATTGAAAACTTGCTTAATTTGCCAAAAATCCAATCTTTTTGCACATGGAATGATTGATACAAATTTGATCATGACATTGATGATGATTAGGTCCTGAAAATAGAAAAATATCTCTTGTAATCAAGTTTTGTGATTTTATTTGATTTAAATTGATTAAAAATGAAATAATTCAAATAAAAATCAAATAAAATAGAAAAATTGATAAATGGACACAAGGCTGAAGCTAGGACACGTGTGGAATATGGAAAGATCAAATCAAGTGGAAAAGAATGGGCCCATTTGACAAAATTTGATGTTTTGGGGATAGTTGACTTTTGGCAATTTTGCAAAAATGCCCAACTTCAACAATGCATAACTTCTTCAATTTTGAACTTTTGGAAGTGTTCTTGGACGTTTTAGAAAGCTTGAGATGTCCTCTAAATAACCCTTTTAGTCTCCTCTCATTTTTATATTCCATGATCAAGTTATAAGCTTTGGCAAAAAAGGTGTTTTTGTTGACTTTTAAAAATGACCTATAATGTCCAAATTTGCAACTTCTTGTGAGTGAATTTTATGATCTTGGGGTATTAATATGGATTGTAGGAAATTGAATCCTATTCAAAATGAGCTTTGGATGGGCCATTTCTCATAAAGTATGAGAAAGTTATGCTTGGTCAAAGTTGAGTTGACTTTTCCTACAAAACCCTAATTTAACAACTTTTGAGTCTTGATGAATTTTGAGCAATCCTTGATAAATCATGATCAACCCTTGATCAAATGATGAAATATACTTCAAAATGAGAATGTTGACAAAAAATCTTGAAGTTTGACTGTATTTGGGTCACAGTTGACTTTTGCCCTAGCACAGTCGATTTTTGGACCCTTTGAGCAATTGACTGAGCAAACTTCCTCTGCAAGGCTTGAAATTTGACATGGATGATATTGAGAACATATTAGGACATTTTGGAGAACTTGAGGTCATTTGGATGCAAGGACCTTGATGTAACACAAAATCCTAATTTGAGGTTGACTGCCTTAGGAGGTAGCTTGACTGTCCAACTCTTGAGCAATCTTGAGCCACTTGGAGATTTTTCTTGCCATTGTCTTGAGAAGTATGAGAGGGCAAATTTTTGGGTACAACAGAAAGGAATTTAAGAACAATAAATTTGCTGATTTTTGTTCTTTTGAAGGAACCAGTCATGAATTTTCCTCTCCTATTATTCCTCAGCAAAATGGGATTGTTGAACGCAAAAACAGAACTCTTTAGGAATCTGCTAGAGCTATGTTTCATGCTAAGAAGTTACCGTACCACTTTTGGGATGAAGTTATGAATACTGCGTGTTATATCTCTAACAGAGTCACTCTAAGAAAAGGCACCTCGGTCTACTTGTATGAAATATGGAAGGGAAGAAAACCTACTATCAAATAATTTCATGTTTTTGGAAGTATATGTTACATCTTAGTTGATCGTGAATAGAGAAGGAAGATGGATCCCAAGAGTGATGAGGGAATTTTCATGGGTTACTCTATAAATAGCAGAGTTTACAGAGTATTTAATTCCAGAACTAAGGTTATGATGGAATCCATAAATGTTATTATTGATGATAGAGGATGGAATAATGAAGAAGAAGTCTTAGAAGATGTTGGAACATCTTTGTCAGACATTCCAACAGAATCTAATGACAGAAGTATTGATCTTAATCCAACTCAAGAAGACCCTGGGCCTAGTTAACTCAATAAAGGGCCTTCAATCAGAATCCAGAGAGATCATCCTAAGGATCTTATCATAGGAGATCTAAATAAAGGAGTTACTACTAGATCAAGAGAAGGAATGTAAAACTCTTGCTTTGTTTCAAAAATAGAGCCCAAGAGTGTTAAAGAAGCCTTAACTGATGAGTTCTAGATTAATGCTAGGCAAGAAGAACTAGGACAATTTAGAAGAAATGAAGTTTGGGATTTGGTTCCAAGACCTAAAGGGACAAATGTGATTGACACTAAATGGGTGTACAAGAATAAATCTTATGAAAAATGGGTGGTAACTAGAAATAAGGCAAGATTAGTTGCACAAGGGTACACTCAAATTGAAGGAGTTGATTTTGATGAAACCTTTGCCCATGTGGCCAGACTTGAATCAATCAGACTACTCTTAGGATTTTCTTGCGTTCTAAGATTTAAGTTATTTCAAATGGATGTAAAAAGTGCCTTCTTAAATGGCTATCTGAATGAGGAAGTTTATGTGGAACAACCTAAGGAATTTGTTGATCTAAGCTTTCCTAACCATGTGTACAAACTGAAGAAAGCTCTGTATGGATTAAAGTAGGCTCCAAGAGCTTGGTATGAGAGATTGATAGAATTTCTTGGTGAGAATGGATATAGGAAACATGGCATAGAAAAAACTCTTTTTATCAAGGAAGAAGAAGGGAAGATCATGATTGCACCGATTTATATTGATGATATTATGTTTGGTGGGATGTCAAATTGGATGGTTCAACATTTTGTCAAGCAAATGCAGTCAGAATTTGAGATGAGCCTTGTTGGTGAGTTAACATACTTTCTTAGTCTACAAGTTAAACAAATGGAAGATTCCATATTCTTATCTCAGAGCAAATATGCAAAGAATATAGTAAAGAAATTTGGGATGGAAAATGTCAATCATGAAAGAACACATGCTCCCACACATCTGAAGTTGTCTAAAGATGAAAAAGGAGTAAGTGTGGATCAAAGCCTTTACAGAAGTATGATAGGAAGTATTCTATATCTCACAGCTAGTAGACCTGACATTGCCTTTACTGTAGGGGTGTGTGCTATATATCAAGCTGATCCTAAAGTTAACCATGCCAACCATGTGAAGATAATTCTTAAATATGTGAATGGAACAAGTGACTATGGTATGCTATATTCTCATGGATCTAGCTCTGCTTTAATTGGGTATTGTGATGTTGATTAGGCAAGAAGTGCTGATGATTGAAAAAGTACATCAGGAGGATGTTTCTTTCTAGGAAATAATCTCATATCTTGGTTCAGTAAGAAGCAAAATTGTGTGTCTCTGTCCACTGTTGAGGCTGAGTATATTGATGCATGAAGAAGTTGTTCTCAGTAGGTTTGGATGAAATAAATGTTGACAGAATATAACGTCAAATAAGATGTCATGACATTATTTTGTGACAATCTAATTGCCATAAATATATCAATAAATCCTATTCAACACAGCAAGACCAAACACATTGATATTCGTCATCACTTCATAAGAGAGCTTGTTGAATAAAAGATTGTTTCCTTAGAACATGTAGCTACTGAATTACAACTAGCTAACATTTTCACTAAGGCTTTGGATGCAAACCAGTTTGAAAACTTAAGAGGAAAATTAGGGACCTGCATATATGAGGTTTGTAGCAATTAAGGGCGTGTGGGAATATCATTAAAGTGACATTATATTATTTATTATGTTTCCAACAAATCAAATATCTTAAGCAATCATTTCAAGACTATCTCAAATACTCTCCCACACGCTACGACATTACCTTATTCTATTTTCACAACCTCTTCGTTCTCCTTTATAGAAAAAGAACCCTTGCTATTTTCCATCTCACTGTTAAAAAATATTCAAAGATGTTGCAACATCATGCTTCGTCTCCCTCAAAGTGTTCTTCTGATGAAGCCAAGGTTTCTAGGTAAAAGTATGTCAACCATCCTGAGGATATCTCCCTTGATAAAGTCCTGGTCATGGCTCCTCTGACAACTATTCCACCTCTTGAGAAGAAGGTCAAGAAACCCAGATCATCACATGCAAAGAAATCCAAAGATGAGTTTGACACTTCTAAAGGTAATGCTCCTAATACTACTGATGATAGGTTAGAAAAAGACATTGTTAATGTTTATAGGAGTATTAGAAGGCTGGTAGATAGGGTGTTAAATGAGGGTTTTGCTGTGCCTGGGATTTCTAGTCCTCTTTCCCGAATGCCTGCTCAGGATGACAAAGGTACTGATCCTTAAAATGATGCTGAATTATCTACCTTAAAGAAAGATGTTGCTGAAAGTGAACTTGTCAAGTTTGCTACATCTATTCTAGAAGAAGTGGAAGCTGATGTTGAACAAGATGTTGAGACATCATCTACTGAGAAGGAATCTTCTTCTAAGGAAGATGGTGCTGGCTCTAAAACTACAAAGAATCCAAATGCTAATAATATGGTGAATGTTGATGAGCTGTCTGACAATGACCTTATTTCCAATGTGGTGCCTAGAATTGCTAAAAGCCTCAAGTCTAGAAAGGTGAAGGTTATGGATGTCACACCCACTTCCAAAAGTATCAAGAAGAAGACCATGTATGGTCCCCCAAAGCCCTGGAGTAAAGTGGTTCCTCCCTTCAACAAAAGAAAAGTTGGGCCTGATAGCTCCTCAGATAATGATGATGAGGATGATGTCCAGGACATCTCTCCTGTGAAGAAGTCTGCAAGCATGACGCTTTCTGTTAGGGTGCCTGATACTCCTCTTGACAACATCTCCTTCCATTCTACTGGCAATGCTAAAAAATGAAAATATGTCTTCCAAAGAAGGATTTATCTTGAAAGAGAGTTTGGAGCAGATGCCCTGGAATACAAAGAGATTATGGATCTGATTTATTTTGGTGGCTTGATGAAGACTGTCACGAGGTTTGAAAAATGTTATGAGACTCTTGTTAAGAAATTTATTGTTAATATTCCTATAGATTATGCTGATCACATAAGTAAGGAATATAGGAAGGTATTTGTTAGAGGTAGATGTGTTTAATTTTCCCCTGCTATCATCAATAAATATCTGGGCAGGTCTGAAGATGATTACTGTGAGTTGGAAGTGACTGATAATCAAGTGTGTAAAGCCATCACTGCAAACCAAGTGAGTGATTAGCCCATAAAGAATAAGCCCCTATTAGTAAGTTAAGTGTGAAATATGCTATCCTGCATAAAATTGGAGCTGCTAACTGGGTCCCTACCAATCATACCTCAACCATTACAGTTGGCTTAGGAAAAATTTATCTTTGCTGTTGGAAATAAGAAATTATTTGATTATGGTGCTTACATTTTTGAACAAACTGTAAAGCATGCAGGAACATGTGCTATCAAGATGCCTATTGTAGCGGTAGAAATGTTTAAGACTAAGCCATTGGATTGACTAGACTTATACAGATCAAAATAAAAATCGCCATCGCGCTTTATTGTTTCCAAAGGAATGGGAAAAGAGCGAGTAACCCAAAAAAAGAGGGGGAGAGATTCAAGGTAAGGGGGTTGGGTATGCAAAGGGAAGGTATTAGCACCCTAAACATCTACGGTACTCCGCAGGAACCTCTTTGTAAAATCTGTATATTTTGGCTATAAAATGTTGTATAAAAATGGATGGTGGAGGTAAGAAAAGAAATATTTTTCACCCGCCGTGGGTGCGAACCTTTAGTGCCTACGTACCACCTTTCATGCAATAGGGGATCAGGGCACACGTAGTTCCTCTTTTTAAAAAATTTAAACACAAGTGTGTTGGTTAATTTTATGAAATAAGACATCATCGTCATTATCCGTGTGGAAAACATACTTACTACCCACAATAATGAGAAAGGAGAATTTGCATCATCTCAAAGTGGAGGATATGGCTTGGATTTTAAAATCAACAATGCCTCACTTAACACCCAAGTGGAAAATATCTCTCTTAACTACATATTGTAGAAGTATAGTTGTTTACATCACTACAAGGATTGACAAGAGTCCAATCTTTTGAGAAAAGTTTAAAGATAAAAGCCAAAGTGGCAAAATGAATTTGAAATAAGATTGATTGACTTTTAGTCTTCTCACAAAAAATGTCAACATATTATTAAATTTATTGAAGTTTATTTATGAAAAGGTTTTAAAAATGCATAGACCTAAGTCCAAGTTTATTATGAAAGTGGTTCAAGTTTCAAAATAAGAAGAATTTTCAAAAGGAGGAAGAAGATTTTTGAAATTAAAGAAGATGGGAGGAGAAGAAGAGACTATCCTAAAGCATAAGGTAAAAGCTAGGGATAAGAACCATCTAACCAACAAGAAGCCAACACTTGACATTATGATCCAAAATAGAATTCCCATTCTTTAGATTGAAACCAAACAAGCAAAGATACTCGACCTCTTGAGAGAAACAAACTTCAAGTGTATTAAGTCTTCACAAAAATTGGGCAGAGTAACGACTGTATACGGGTGAATTCCAGATTACAAACAAAGTATGTAATCACAATAACCTCCATACAAAACAAAAAAACAACCAATGTCTTGAGGTAAACCTCAAGAACTCCAAACAAAATATCAATTAAGATCACAAGGTCTCCAACATAGGCCAATGTTTCTAATCATAAGTCCAAGAAGTCCAATGCTCCATAATACCAAGGACAGTATCCAAATAGTCCAAGTATTATTAAAGGTTTTTATGGTTCATGTTGATTATTAGGTGTCTTAGAAGAGAAAAGAAAAGGCTCAAGTGAGCAAAATAAAAATGACATGAAATGTAATGCTTAAAGTAAATGGTACATAAAGCATAAAAAAATAAAAGGCATAAAGTAAAAACAATTTAATAATTAGTGGTTAGTTGGATGACCATCTTGAAACTTGCATTTGGAACTCATTAGAGGATTGGTAGAACCAAAGCCTCCACACAATAAGTTGCATTTTCTTTTTGTCAAGTATATCATCCATTTGGAATCTTCAAAAGTACCATATAATGATCAACGATGTTTAAGTGATCCGCGTTGACCAAAAGTGTTATAGATCCATTAGAGGATTGGTAGGACCAAAGCCTTAACACAATAAATCTCAAGGTTATTAGATCAAAGAGATCAAATTAACATACTTGGGCTTGCAAACATAGGTTTGGGCCACGAATGATCATTTGTTCGAATCGGGACAAAATTTAGCGCTATGTTAAGCAATCGTAAGTGGACTTATGTAGAAGTCGCACCTGTTTTGAGGCCGGTCAATAACAATTTATGCACCATTTGTTTTGAGACATGATGTAGGGATCGTGCTCCAATAACACTTAGTGCAATAAGAAAGGTATAAGATGGAGAAGGGTGGGGAAGAATATACAAACCACATTTGAATTAAAATTTAATCAAACTATTATTAAAATCATTCATCCATTTTTGTGGAGTTAGACTCAACACCATGGATCCAATGATGTTAATAAAGTTCATGATCAAAAATTCAACCCAAGCTTATCCAAAAAATAATCACAAAATAATATTGCACTTAATATATACATTAAAAAGGTTTTTTAAAATGTTTTAAAATAAAAATAAAAGAGAAAAATATCAACTATGTTCAGATTAATCAAGAAATAAAAAGTAAGACCATAGAAAAATCAGAAATGAACTAAAATAATTTTATAATTTTTTTGGTAATTTTTTAAAGTCAGAAACTATTTTTAAAATTAAAAGAAATGAGTAAAATAAACCAAAAATGATAAAAAAATAGAAAAGTCAAATAAAAAATAAACGAGGTCACCAATATTTGTCACAATATCATAGAACATTCCATAATTTTTTCATAATTTAAAAATGCATAAAAGTATTTTTAAACATTTAAAACAATTCAAATAAAGTGAAAATTTATAAAAAAATATCAGAACAAAAAATAAAATTATGAAAAAATAAGTATCAGAAAGAGAAAAATCAAAAATATTTTCATAATTTTTCAGATTTTTTTGACTAAAAATGATTTTTCTATGATTTTTGAAATTTAAAACAATTAAATATAAAAATCAGAAAAGAAAAATAAAGTCAAAAATATGTGGACCATTGGATGAGAGTCAAAACGCGTTAGTAATCAAATCCAAGGGATCTGGCACGCTGTGCATATCATGGTCATTAGTGAATAAAACACTGAATCAAATGTAAATCAGAAATTCAAAAAATCCAAATGGCGCTGTTTCATTGGTTGAAGGATGACACACTGGTCATCTTTAACCTCCAGCCAGTCCCAAAACCAGGTTGCTCAATCTGTAAAATTAGAGCACGAGACCTATGCCATTCGCTTCGTCTCTTCAAGACGAAGACAACCACACCTTCGCGATAAATTTATATAAACTGTAGCTCAAGCAATCTGGAAGGAAAGTTTTAAAAAGGGATTTGAAATTTCATGGTCAAAACATGTTTCCAGATAAAAGTAAGTGTTGCGACTAGAACCAGGGCAACGAGAGCATCACAATGATATCAAAGTTTTGAAGAATTGATAAAGAAATCTACCTATTAAAGTTGAGTTGCAGAGCTCTGAAACTGGACTTCTATGGAGTAATATAGGGCATGATTCTTGAAGGTAATTTTATGGTTGGCTTTAGGGAAGATCAAGGGAGGTAAATGGATTGAAAAATTGGATTGAAAAAGGCTTGAACACAGATTTCAAAGTTGCAGAAATTTGAGTCATGGAACAAGTTTGGCAGGGTGATTCTGGCTATCCAATCTTAAGAAAATGAATGAGGGACGACCCTCTATTTATAGGGAATCAAATGGAATGTCCAAGCGTGTGAAATGATGAAGTTTGGAGGGAAATCATGTGAAGTTGCAAACAAGAAAAGTGTGAATTCTAATTTGATCAAAACTCATCCAAAACACGCGTTTTGTTGTGCTAATCACTTCTGGAAGTTCACTAAACATGTTTAGAGGCAAAAACACACAGAAACAAAGTGTTTAGAAGCTAAACCAATGATTTCAAATTCTTACTTTTGAAGAAACTTCAGTTCCAAGTTACCAAGTTTAAATCAATGGCATTCTCAGCTCAAGGGGTCTTAGGGCATGATTCTTGATGCTTTAGAAAGATGAGGTTACAAGCTTTGAAATGGGAAAAGAATGGAGTCAAATGGATATTTGAGCTGAAAGTTGCATTGAGTCAAAGTTGGAGGAAAAGGGTTAACTTTCCATACTTAGAAATATTTCATTTTTTTCTTCAAAAGTGACCTATAATGTTTTGCATCCTAACATGGCTTTCCACTTGGAATTTTCTCTTGACCAAAAATGATGGAATGAAATAGACCTCTTGAATGACATTTTGAAACTTGAACAATTCAAAATCTCCAAAAATTGAGAGAGTTATGAATTGATGAAGTTGGCAAAAAATCATGAAATGACCTATAATCTTTTGTATCCTTAGGGTATCTTACATCCATTTTCTCACTTTACATATAAAAGAAGGACTAAAGTGAATATCCTCAAGATCATTATGGAAAAAGAGTGGGATCAAGGTGATAAAAATTGACCAAGTTATGATCATTTTAAGTCACATATGAGAAATTAGGGGTTTGTCTGGAGGACTTGTAATCTTTCTTCATCATCAAGTTTCTTCCACATGAAAACTCCTTGAAACCTTTGAACTGATTTGTTAATAATCCTTTGAAGGGAAGGATGTCTTTGGAATCACTCAAAAATACCAAAAGGTGAGCAAGATATACTTCTTTGAAGTTCAAAACCCTAGCTCCTATATCAAAAAAATGCTTGGAGGAACCTTGACAATTTTTAACCACACTCTTGTACCAACACCCTTGATTTGTAAATAGAAGTTATTGAGGATTAAAATGAGAACTCATAGCCACCAAAACCACTTCCATATCTTGAGAATTGAGAGAAATATGCACTTGTGATCAATGGGAACAAGACTTTGTCCAACCATGACAACTTCTTCAATCAATCCCTTGCACTTTCGAATCAATCTTGATATCTTGGAACTACCAAAATAACCTTGCAATTACATCCCTTACAAAACAACTTTAATGGCGAGGTTTGTAATTCTCAAGCTTTATTGCCTAAGGCATGGAAATAAACTCATGAACCCATGGAGCAACTTGCTAAACCTCATTTCCTTTACCTACATTTGTAACAAGTAAGACAAACCAACATTGCATTTTATTAATTAAAAGGAAAATCAAGACAAAATATTCATGATCACAAGAGAAAACAAGTCAAGGTGTTTGGTGATTCCTCAAAGAGCAAAGCTAAATATAGGGAGGAGAACTAAACAACCTAATGTGATCTTGTTGTGATTGAATCAATATGGTATGATGAAGGGATCTTAGGGGCAAAAATTGGGGTACAACAGCTGCCCTTATTTAAGTTTCTTCTATCCGAAGATGCGAAGGTTAAAAATCTTCCTGTCGACGCGATCGAAGATACTTAAATATAAAATAAACCCTATTTTTGGCCCTAAGATGCCATGCAATGCTTATGAGCATGAATGCACATGAACAAAATCAAAGAGACACAAAACACTGCTGGGGATGTAACAAAGGAAATAAAGAAACAAAAGAGAAACCCGACCAGGAAAATAAATCACTAGTGAATCAAAAGACCTGACTTATAAAGGATGATAAAAACCCAAAGGATACACCAACTTTTACTGAAATTGAAACTACCAATGTTCACTGAAGGTAGAAAGGGATAAGAAAAATAATACCGACGTTTACTTAACGGAGAGCTACCAACGTTTACTGAAGGTAGATAGAAGAAATCATCGACGTTCACTGACGATGAACTACCAGCTTTCACTGAAGGTAGAGAGAAAAGAAAATATCATAACACTGCCGTTCACTGACAGTGAACTACCAACGTTCACTGAAGGTAGCAAAAAGATGCCAATCACCAACTTTCACTGAAGGTGACCTAGAAACTTTCACTGAAGGTAGAAGAGAAAATATATCATAGCACCGTCGTTAACTGACGATGAACTACTAACATTCACTAAAGGTGGCAAAAGGATAACAAGCACCAACTTTACTGAAGGTGGAAAGAGAATATATATCATAGCATCGCCGTTCACTGACGATGAACTACCAACATTCACTGAAGGTAGCAAAAAGATAACAAGCACCAACTTTCACTGAATGTGTGTGATACGGTGGGAGAACTGACTTGAGGTTTTGTGTTTGTTTTCGCACTTGTTCGGTTTAGCAAGAGTCGCCACCGACTTTTTATTTTATCCTAAGGAAAGGTCAAAAAGCACAGGAAAGACCTTTGAGATGTTTTCGTGGGTTCGGGGGGTAGATTATGAAAAGGGAAGGTGCTAGAACCCTTTTCATCCATGGTTATCCATGGGCTCTTAGTTACTTGTTTTATATCACTTGCCTTTGCTTTTCAATTGTGTGAAATGGTGCTTTGTGTGTGTGGTTTTGAAAATGTTTTGAAAAAGATGCCTTGTCTAGGCAACCATTGTAACAATTCTTTACTCGAATGTTTTACAAAGGTGTTTGTCTTTTTGAAAAGATGTTTCAATGTTTTTTGAAAGTTGTTTTGAAGTTGTGTTGTGATGTGTGCTTTGAAATTGTGTGGAGATGTGTGTTTTGAAAATGGCAAGTGTGTTTTGCAAGATTTTTTTGATCAAGTAACTAAGAGCTATCTACCCTAAATTTCTCAAAGAACTTTCTCATGTTTTAACCCTTTTAACAGTGTTGCTTCACCATTGTATTTGGTGAACAACCTTGTGTTAGGATGTTAAACGAGATAGGCGCGGATCATCGTATACAATCATCGAAGGCAACTTGTGAGACGCTCTAGAAATTTTGTAAGGGACGAGATCGTTTTATCGAAGGCAACATCGAGGGTCATCGAGGGACTACGATCTTTGTTTATCGAAGGGACGTTTGCTAGAGTGTCTCATACTCGAGGGACATGATTGCATTTTTCCAAGGCAACAAGAGAGGTTACCCTAGAGGTGAAAGTGTGAATTGTGTATTGGTTTTCATGCATTTATCTTTGTGTTAGGTTATCTAGCGGTTGATTATGAATCTTCGCATACAAACCCTAATTACTATACAGTATATAGAAAGCGATAAATTGCGGGAATTTAAAGTCTAAGCTATTACAAATAAGTATCCGGGGATGGGGGTACAAATATTTACAAATGGGGATGAGTCTTATCAGGATAGTAGTGTCCAAATATTATTTACAACCAAATCGAATCATCACATTCTCAATGTAAAATATAGCAAAGTATAAGGATAAAAGAGAATCAAAAGTATTGTAAAATGTATGTGATTATTTACAAATAATCAAAATGTTAAACTTAATGTATTATTGAGTATTGTTATTTTTATGTTTTTGTTAATTATAAATGAAAGAAAAAAACTATTTAATTTAATTAATTCTATTATTCATGTATTTCAAATGTAATAAAAAGTAATGTTAATAAAAATTTTAATATGAAAAATTAATATATTATTTTTATTTAACAAGAAAGAATTAGGAATTAGGTTATATAAAAAAAAGAAAAAACAGTGATGAAAATGTTAGCATTAATTTGTAAACATGAGAAAAAAAATAGAAAGAAAATTAAATGGGCTTAAAAAAGGGTGTGTTAGGCCCAAGAAAACAAAATAAAGAAAATAGATTAACACAAAAAGGGGGTGTAAGAGCCAGTTTCGGAATTGGGCTTAGGGGTCGGATCAAGGAGCAAGCCCAAAACGCGTTTGACAATTGTTGTTTAGGGTTTCAATTTGTTTGGCTCAGAATAGGGTTTACACTTTGACGAACGGCGTCGCTCTCCACCTTCTTCTTCTCCTCTTCATCCTTTCTCAAACATGGCCAACTGATGTCTCATCCAACCGCCTCAGGCTACCAGACGCCATGCCTCCATCTCTTCTCTCCACAGTTGCTCAGGGAGATGGAAAAGAAAAGGTAACGATTTGCTTTCTGAACATCTTTTAGGGTTCTTCAAATTTTAGTCTTGCATGTTTTATTTTTTACATGTTATTGACCCTCTGTGTTATTTGTTTATGTGAGGTGTGTAAAAAGGAAGGAGGAATTACTACCTTTAGGGTTTTGGAGACGGAGGATTTGGACAGGAGGCGTTCTCCGGTGGCCGGAGGCGGAGGGACGCGGTGATGTGCTTGCTGGCCTTTCTGGTACTTGTATCTTTAACTTTGAATGGTTTAGTGATTAGTATCTGAAAACCCTAGGATATCCATTTCTGAATCTTCTTCTGATTGCTTGCTTTTGTTCTTGTGATTCTCGATGATGAGCTTTTGCTCTGAGAGTACGTTTGGATATTTGGATGTGTTGATTCTATGATGAACCTTGATTCTGAGATTTGTTTGCTTACTTCTGATTCTCTTTCTCTCTTTGGATTTTTGATGATTCTAATGATGGGCTTATCTCTGAAGATGTTTATTGTTTGGTTTTGGTTACACGTTGATAGTTTTAGGAAGGCATGCCTGTTGAAAGTTTGAGCAGGTTTGTTTGTCTAGGCTTGGGTACAAGTTACTGAGTTTGTTTAGGACAGGTTTTCTGGTTCAGGCTTGAAGGCTTGCAGCTTTGAGTTTGATTGTTTGATACAGGCTGGGTTTGTTGAAGTTTATGCAGGTTTCTATGTTTGAACACAAGTCTTTAGGTTTATGCAGGCAAGCTTATGGTTACAGGCTGGCTGCAGGGCTTGTGCTTGTTATGCTTGCTTGAAGTATTTGCAATTTGAACTGTTTTTAGCAGGTTGTTTGGAGGTGTTTCAGGCAGGCTGTTTGAAGGCAGGTTTGGTCTGGTAACTAACAGTTGGTTGGCTTGCTCCTTTGTTTCTGGTATAGGCAGACTGTGTTATATTTTTCTATGTGTTCTTTGTATTCTGCCCCTCCTTAACAGTATTGGTCTGTTATATTTATCTATCTCTAAGCCTTCAAAACTGTAAGAGCCTTCTACTTCTCTCTCTCTTTCTCTCTCCACAGAAAAAGTATATTTAATTACTTAAACTGTACTTTCTTATTCTGAAAAGGTTTTAGCCAGAAAATGATGAAAAATGCTTTTACAAGTTTGCTTGCATTTTGTCTTTCCTCTGCATATCTTCTTACCTCCAGATTTTCTGCATTGCTTTTGTGTACTTGTTGACAGCTTTATTGAAAGTTTCTTTGACAGCTTGGTTGACATCTCCTTTTTTGACAGTTTTGTTGACAACTTTGCACTTGTGACTTAGTTTGCCCATTTTGACAATTTGGTTTGCCTAGTTTGATAATGCAATTCAGTTTGGATTTATGCAGCTTGTTTGGCATTTTGCTTAATTGATTCATGTGCTTGTAAACATTTTACTTCCCTCTTTGTGAACCAAGAAGAGACATCTTCTTGCGATTTGCAGAGAGGACGAACAAACTGATTCCGGCCAAAACCTTTAATGATGAGTTTTAATTATCTGTCTGAGAATGCCTTTTTTTAATTCATCTGTGTTGACTTCTTTCTTCTCTTTTTGCAGGTAAATATCAGTTGAGCAAAGGATGCAACAGTAGAAGATGAAGACTTCAAGAGATTTAGGATATAGATTTAATTTCTATTCAATTATTTGTAATAAACATCATTGTAAATATTGTAAATAAATTTACAATATCCCAATAACATTTGTAACAATAATTAAAAATAAATAAAAACCTTTTTGTCAGATAATTCTTTAATTTACACTGTTTATTTATTTATTTAAATCTCTTGAATTAAAACGACTGGAAATGCATTCTAATTATTTTAACTTAGATAAAATAAATAATTAATAAACACTGTAGTCTTGCAACTTCACATTAACCAACAATACGCCTGGCATTCCAAATAACCAATAGCATTGCACAGTCAAACAAACAAACGTCCATACGTCTTTCACTTCACTGATTAGCCCAACACTTCAAACTCTCAATTCAAATGCTTCAGCTTTTATCCCAGATGTTTAGGTTTTGGGAGACAAACAGAAATCTTGAACAAACGTCAAAACCAAGTGACAGTCAATTAAGACACTGTGGATTCAAATTCTTCTGAAAATGCGCGTGCAAACCCTAATTCTTGATTTATTGTCAAAGAAGCGTCTGCTTGATCAAACCCTGAGCCAAACTCAACCAAATCAATAGAAACGCTAATAATCTGCTTGGACTGATTCAAAAGTTAATGGAAACCCTAATTTTGTCTGACTGATGAGAAAAGTCTGTTTGACCGATTCTTAAGCCAATCTGAAAAATCAGGAAAAGCCCGAAGCTGTGATTTCTTGTGAAAAAGAGAGAGGGAAAATTTTGGGGTACAACAGTTTCCCCTGTTCAATCTTCTTGAACCTGAAGAGTTAGATTGACAAGTTTGTCGTTCGCGACTCGAAGGTAAAAGGAGATTGGACACTAGAGTGCCCAAAAAATTTGCACTCGTCAAAGCGTAGTTTGAGGGAATGGGCTTAAAGATGCCATTTGGAGATGTGAAAGAATCTTGTCGAGGGATGGGCTTAGAGATGCCATCTGGAAATTGTTGGTAGGAGGATGGGCTTATAGATGCTATCTGAAGGTGATTGTATCTTGTTGGAGATGGGCTTGTAGATGCCATCCAAGAATTCTTGTTGAATTATAATTTGGTAAGTTGAAAGAAGGAACCTGTGTAGGGTTGCCTCATGATGAGTCCGTGTAAAACTGCATCTGTAATTGTTAATGATAGCCTTTTATTCTTATCCTGAAAAGGACAAAATGTTAGCTAAACACAAAGTTATGTTGCATGATATGTATGATGCAATGAATTGTACTTCATCAATGTTTATGATATGAATGTAATGAATGCGCATATAAGCTGATGAGTTGTCTTGCTGAGGAAGACGAATCCTGGATAATGAAATCTTTGACTGCTGCTGGGGAAAGTAAATCCTTGACTGCTACAGGGGATTGTTGGAAATGAGAAGTCCTGGAACCACTGTTGGGGAATCAGGAGCTTGGGTTGTATGCCAATCTACTGGGGATTCCTGTCTTGAGGAGATCTTCACTGGGGAATATCTGAATATCCTGTGAGGAACTGAGAATGAGAGTCTTCATTCTGCTTGGGGAATTAAGAATTCTGTGGGGAATAGCCATATTGTTGAAAAGTAGCTATCCTATTGGAGAGTAAAACTTAGGATTCTGAAAAGCTTATTCCTGTCTGGAAGAAGTTCAGGAGTTTTAGGTTGTATGCCACTTTGAGAATGAGAATCTTCATTCTGTCGGGAATATCAGGAAGTTGAATCTTGGGTCGTAAGATTGGGTGTATACCAACCTTCTGAGGTTTCAAGGATGAGAATCTTCATTCTGTTAAGGGTCAGAAATTGGGAGTATACCAATCTTCTGAGGTTTCAAGGATGAGAGTCTTCATTCTGTTAAGGGTCAGAAATTGGGAGTATACCAATCTTCTGAGGTTTCAAGGATGAGAGTCTTCATTCTGTTAAGGGTCAGAAATTGGGAGTATGCCAATCTTCTGAGGTTTCAAGGATGAGAGTCTTCATTCTGTTAAGGGTCGGAAATTGGGAGTATGCCAATCTTCTGAGGTTTCAAGGATGAGAGTCTTCATTCTGTTAAGGGTCAGAAATTGGGAGCATACCAATCTTCTGAGGTTTTAAGGATGAGAATCTTCATTCTTGAGAAAAACAGATTTTTAGGAGCTTCATTTGTCCGTTATCTTGTTGGTGGTTGTAACTTCCAACAGGTGATGAAGGAATTTTGATGATGACCACAACTTCCAGAAGGAAATTTTGAACGCTCTTGAATTCCAGCAGGTGATGAAGGAATTTTGATGATGACCGCAACTTCCAGAAGGAAATTTTGAATGCTCTTGAATTCCAGCAGGTGATGAAGGAATTTTGATGATGACCGCAACTTCCAGAAGGAAATTTTGAACGCTCTTGAATTCCAGCAGGTGATGAAGGAATTTTGATGATGACCGCAACTTCCAGAAGGAAATTTTGAACGCTCTTGAATTCCAGCAGGTGATGAAGGAATTTTGATGATGACCGCAACTTCCCGAAGGAAATTTTGAACGCTCTTGAATTCCAGCAGGTGATGAAGGAATTTTGATGATGACCGCAACTTCCAGAAGGAAATTTTGAACGCTCTTGAATTCTAGCAGGTGATGAAGGAATTTTGATGATGACCGCAACTTCCTGAAGGAAATTTTGAACGCTCTTGAATTCCAGCAGGTGATGAAGGAATTTTGATGATGACCGCAACTTCCAGAATGAAATTTTGAACGCTCTTGAATTCCAGCAGGTGATGAAGGAATTTTGATGATGACCGCAACTTCCCGAAGGAAATTTTGAATGCTCTTGAATTCCAGCAGGTGATGAAGGAATTTTGATGATGACCGCAACTTCCAGAAGGAAATTTTGAACGCTCTTGAATTCTAGCAGGTGATGAAGGAATTTTGATGATGACCGCAACTTCCTGAAGGAAATTTTGAACGCTCTTGAATTCCAGCAGGTGATGAAGGAATTTTGATGATGACCGCAACTTCCAGAATGAAATTTTGAACGCTCTTGAATTCCAGCAGGTGATGAAGGAATTTTGATGATGACCACAACTTCCCGAAGGAAATTTTGAACGCTCTTGAATTCCAGCAGGTGATGAAGGAATTTTGATGATGACCGCAACTTCCCGAAGGAAATTTTGAACGCTCTTGAATTCCAGCAGGTGATGAAGGAATTTTGATGATGACCGCAACTTCCCGAAGGAAATTTTGAACGCTCTTGAATTCCAGCAGGTGATGAAGGAATTTTTGATGATGACCGCAATTTCCAGCAGGTGATGAAGGAAATTTTGAACTACCTTGAGATTGACATTCGAATGCCCCAAGTGATGATGAAGGAGACTTGCCCCAAGTTCACTGAACTTTTGAGAGATTTGTTGAAATCTTGACTGGACTGCCCCATGTTAACTGAACTTTGAAAGATCTGCTGAAATCTTGACTGGACTGCCCCAGGTTAACTGGATAGTGACATGTCATGCCCCCTTGTTGATAGGAGATTTGTCAATGGAAGTGTCATCCTTTTTGAAGTGATTTTGCTCACTGAGAGAGCTTTCGTTCATCGGAACATTCGCTGTATGAATTTCTTCGCTGTCAAACAAATAACCATGTGCAAACAACAATATTCAAATAATGCAAAATTTATGCTTGTCTCGAAGTTTTGAAAAATGCGTTTTTTAGCAGAAAACGTTTTATAAGACAAATTTAACACAAGATTTAGGGCAAAGCCTTACAGGAGTCAGGATACCTTTGGTAACAGTATGCTTTCGAACTAACCCATACTTCAATTAGGACTTTTGAAGGGTTGTAACGTGGCTTGGTTCACGGTTTAAGAAACAAAGGATAAAGGCTCAAAGTATATTTGTACCCACCCGCTCTTCATGATGTTCTTCAATCATAAACTCAGTTAAGTGTGCGTCGAACTCTATTCGAGTTTGGAATGACTTTTTTGGTGATGGTTCACATCAGTTGAATTTTGGAAGACAGTCATCATCATTTTTTTTGCAACATTTTTCATGTCGTTGAGGATTTGTAATGACCTCGTTCTTTTGATTTATTATTCCTAACTTTTGCCTGACTGTTCCTGTTTTCGAGATTACAGTCAGCGGGATGCCCCAACTTTCTTAAGCCTCCTTTGTAGGTTTTGGCTTAGTGGGCTTTTCTTTTTTGAGAGATTGACTGCCTATGAGATAAGGAACCATCACTGTCTTTTGGTTCCAAAGGAATGTTTTTTGATGTTATTCGTTGTATTACGAACTGAGAGTTTATGACTTCAATGCGCATCTTTTTTTGGATTAATTGAGAGACTACCCTGCCCCAGGTTTAAATTAAAGGTTTCAATTTGTTTAGAACAGAAAACTCCTACTTCTTTGGCTCGAAGGGGTTGACTAGGGATTATCTTCCTTATAACTCAGGTGTTTAGGATTTGAAAGAAATGCCTGTACATCATCAGCAAGGTCTGTTCAAAAGCATACTGTATGAGATTACGGCATTGTTTCGTCATCCTCCCTCTAAAGGCTTGTAGCTTTTTATCAAGAGTTAAATATCATAAAGAAAGAAGAAAGCATAGTGAAAACGAATGGATGAATTCAAGACAAACATATGCAATGCATTAATGAAACAGAGTTTGACATCAACAGATAATTGTTTGAATAACAGAAGAAATTACAACTTGAAAATTCAAATGGAACAAAAGTCTCTCAGTTCGAGCTTTGTCATTTCAAATGGAGAAACTCTTAACGGAAGATTTTCATCTCGCCATCCGGCATGAATTTCAACACTCCATTGTCAATCAGATCCTGAATTTTGTTTTTCAAGGCCCAACAGTCATCGGTGTCATGTCCAGGACTATAGGAGTGGTATACACAAAATGCGTCAGGGTGATAGCTAGGAGCAGAGGCATTGGGATTCCGGATAGGATCCCTTAAAGCAGTCAGATTGACTTCCAACAGGCGTTCCAGTATTAGAGATGATGGTATATCAGTCTCAGTGAACTGTCTTCCAGACGTATTTTGCTTACGCTGATTACCCCGTTGACGTTGACGAGGTTGTTGATGGGCTTGTGACCCTGAAGCAAGTTGAGGAGCTTTTCCCTTGTCTTCTTGTCTCAAAGGGGGTTGAATGATGAATTGATCTTCAACCCTAGATGTTTCCCCCACTTGGCTATTTTGAAGCAGCTTGTTGACGAGAACCCTGAGCTCTTCTTGTCTTTGAGCTAAGTCTTAAATGAGAGCCATCTGACCCACCAGCTGTCCCATCATATAGATATTCATTGTTGCCAACTCAATCTGTAGTACTTCCAACTGATCATTCCTGATGCCTCCCGGATTCCCCATGACCATGCCCCTTGTTAGGAGAGATTTTATCTCTTCTTGCCCCTGGGATAGGTTCAAGAACATCTCTTGAAGTTTAGCGTTTTGAGCCTGGATGCCCTTGATAGTCTGCTCCAGAGCCATCTCTACTGAAATAAACAGTAGGAGAATGAGGAAACCTGAAAAGGAAAACCTGTTATGATGCAATGCATGATATGTGGATGTATGTTTTCAAGGATCTCTTGGGGTAAACACAAGAAAAATGTTAGAGGTTGAGCTTTGGTCAACATCTTTGATTGGAGAACTTTGCACCGATGGATGTCTTTCCACGAGAATCAAGCTCACCATGTCAAGTGGGTCATAGCCCCTGATTCAAGTTGTTGCACTTGATCTTTGATGGCATTTTTTTAGAGGAGAAACCTCTTGCCCCTTGGTAGACGTCTGGTTCAACGTGACCCTGCATCAAAAGACCCTCGAGATCCTTGAAATGGTTATTGAAAATGCTATGGTATGATGTTATGATGTTATGTACATGTATGCAAAAGTAAGCAAGTATATATATACAGGCAATCATATTCACACAAAGCAAACAAGTCCTTAGGTTTAGGCTTGCATGGGGTTCGTAGGTAAGTACCCTCTTGAAGTTAGTTGGCTCATCCTGTCCTAAAATAGAAACCGGGTTCTAAGGAGCTCAATATCATTGGATTATTTTCTGTGTTCATTGTTTTGGTTTAGCCACTTAACTGGCGACCAAAATATTCCAAGAAAACAATCCTCAATGAGTGTAGTATCGAGTATCTACCAACTTCGGACTGCACCAAAGTCGGTCATCTCACTACCCCTAAAAAGGCCAAGATGGTCAAGTAAGGTTCTAAGAGTTCGTTAGTGCTTCATGACATCGCTCAACGGCCCCGTATTCTCCTTGACTACCCAAGGGCTACCGGTACTCACAAATATGTCACACTAACATAGCTACTGCTTCAACCATGTCGGTATACCCCGCACAGTTCCCTCACAGTTTATTGCTATTTACCTAAAAAGGTGCCCCAAAATCCGAGTGTAGGATTAAACAAACCCAAACAAGGAACCCAAAAAGTAAAGCAATCAAAACAAACAAAGTAAGCATGTAAATGTGATCTAAAACCCTAAGGTAACCCCACTTTCAGAAGAAATCCCCAGCAGAGTTGCCAGTTCTGTGATACGGTGGGAGAACTGACTTGAGGTTTTCCGTTTGTTTTCGCACTTGTTCGGTTTAGCGAGAGTCACCACCGACTTTTTATTTTATCCTAAGGAAAGGTCAAAAAGCACAGGAAAGACCTTCGAGATGTTTTCGTGGGTTCGGGGGGTAGATTATGAAAAGGGAAGGTGCTAGCACCCTTTTCATCCATGGTTATCCATGGGCTCTTAGTTACTTGTTTTAGATCACTTGCCTTTGCTTTTCAATTGTGTGAAATGGTGCTTTGTGTGTATGGTTTTGAAAATGTTTTGAAAAAGATGCCTTGTCTAGGCAACCATTATAACAATTCTTTACTCGAATGTTTTACAAAGGTGTTTGTCTTTTTGAAAAGATGTTTCAATGTTTTTTGAAAGTTGTTTTGAAGTTGTGTTGTGATGTGTGCTTTGAAATTGTGTGGAGATGTGTGTTTTGAAAATGGCAAGTGTGTTTTGCAAGATTTTTTTGATCAAGTAACTAAGAGCTATCTACCCTAAATTTCTCAAAGATCTTTCTCATGTTTTAACCCTTTTAACAGTGTTGCTTCACCATTGTATTTGGTGAACAACCTTGTGTTAGGATGTTAAACGGGACAGGCGCGGGTCATCGTATACAATCATCGAAGGCAACTTGTGAGACACTCTAGCAATTTTGTAAGGGACGAGATCGTTTTATCAAAGGCAACATCGAGGGTCATCGAGGGACTACGATCTTTGTTTATCGAAGGGACGTTTGCTAGAGTGTCTCATACTCGAGGGACATGATTGCATTTTTCCGAGGCAACAAGAGAGGTTACCCTAGAGGTGCAAGTGTGAATTGTGTATTGGTTTTCATGCATTTATCTTTGTGTTAGGTTATCTAGCGGTTGATTTTGAATCTTCGCATACAAACCCTAATTACTATACAGTATATAGAAAGCGATAAATTGCGGGAATTTAAAGTCTAAGCTATTACAAATAAGTATCCGGGGATGGGCGTACAAATATTTACAAATGGGGATGAGTCTTATCAGGATAGTAGTGTCCAAATATTATTTACAACCAAATCGAATCATCGCATTCTCAATGTAAAATATAGCAAAGTATAAGGATAAAAGAGAATCAAAAGTATTGTAAAATGTATGTGATTATTTACAAATAATCAAAATGTTAAACTTAATGTATTATTGAGTATTGTTATTTTTATGTTTTTGTTAATTATAAATGAAAGAAAAAAACTATTTAATTTAATTAATTCTATTATTCATGTATTTCAAATGTAATAAAAAGTAATGTTAATAAAAATTTTAATATGAAAAATTAATATATTATTTTTATTTAACAAGAAAGAATTAGGAATTAGGTTATATAAAAAAAAGAAAACAAAGTGATGAAAATGTTAGCATTAATTTGTAAACATGAGAAAAAAAATAGAAAGAAAATTAAATGGGCTTAAAAAAGGGTGTGTTTGGCCCAAGAAAACAAAATAAAGAAAATAGATTAACACAAAAAGGGGGTGTAAGAGCCAGTTTCGGAATTGGGCTTAGGGGTCGGATCAAGGAGCAAGCCCAAAACGCGTTTGACAATTGTTGTTTAGGGTTTCAATTCGTTTGGCTCAGAATAGGGTTTACACTTTGACGAACGACGCTGCTCTCCACCTTCTTCTTCGCCTCTTCATCCTTTCTCAAACATGGCCAACTGATGTCTCATCCAACCGCCTCAGGCTACCAGACGCCATGCCTCCATCTCTTCTCTCCACAGTTGCTCAGGGCGATGGAAAAGAAAAGGTAACTATTTGCTTTCTGAACATCTTTTAGGGTTCTTCAAATTTTAGTCTTGCATGTTTTATTTTTTACATGTTATTGACCCTCTGTGTTATTTGTTTATGTGAGGTGTGTAAAAAGGAAGGAGGAATTACTACCTTTAGGGTTTTGGAGATGGAGGATTTGGACAGGAGGCGTTCTCCGGTGGCCGGAGGCGGAGGGACGCGGTGATGTGCTTGCTGGCCTTCCTGGTACTTGTATCTTTAACTTTGAATGGTTTAGTGATGAGTATCTGAAAACCCTAGGATAGCCATTTATGAATCTTCTTCTGATTGCTTGCTTTTGTTGTTGTGATTCTCGATGATGAGCTTTTGCTCTAAGAGTACGTTTGGATTTTTGGATGTGTTGATTCTATGATGAACCTTGATTCTGAGATTTGTTTGCTTACTTCTGATTCTCTTTCTCTCTTTGGATTTTTGATGATTCTAATGATGGGCTTATCTCTGAAGATGTTTATTGTTTGGTTTTGGTTACACGTTGATAGTTTTAGGAAGGCATGCCTGTTGAAAGTTTGAGCAGGTTTGTTTGTTTAGGCTTGGATACAAGTTACTGAGTTTGTTTAGGACAGGTTTTCTGGTTCAGGCTTGAAGGCTTGCAGCTTTGAGTTTGATTGTTTGATACAGGCTGGGTTTGTTGAAGTTTATGCAGGTTTCTAAGTTTGAACACAGGTCTTTAGGTTTATGCAGGCAAGCTTATGGTTACAGGCTGGCTGCAGGGCTTGTGCTTGTTATGCTTGCTTGAAGTATTTGCAATTTGAACTGTTTTTTAGCAGGTTGTTTGGAGGTGTTTCAGGCAGGCTGTTTGAAGGCAGGTTTGGTCTGGTAACTAACAGTTGGCTGGCTTGCTCCTTTGTTTCTGGTATAGGCAGGCTGTGTTATATTTTTCTATGTGTTCTTTGTATTCTGCCCCTGCTTAACAGTATTGGTCTGTTATATTTATCTATCTCTAAGCCTGCAAAACTGTAAGAGCCTTCTACTTCTCTCTCTCTTTCTCTCTCCACAGAAAAAGTATATTTAATTACTTAAACTGTACTTTCTTATTCTGAAAAGGTTTTGGCCAGAAAATGATGAAAAATGCTTTTACAAGTTTGCTTGCATTTTGTCTTTCCTCTGCATATCTTCTTACCTCCAGATTTTCTGCATTGCTTTTGTGTACTTGTTGACAGCTTTATTGAAAGTTTCTTTGACAGCTTGGTTGACATCTCCTTTTGACAGTTTTGTTGACAGCTTTGCACTTGTGACTTAGTTTGCCCATTTTGACAATTTGGTTTGCCTAGTTTGATAATGCAATTCAGTTTGGATTTATGCAGCTTGTTTGGCATTTTGCTTAATTGATTCATGTGCTTGTAAACATTTTACTTCCCTCTTTGTGAACCAAGAAGAGACATCTTCTTGGGATTTGCAGAGAGGACGAACAAACTGATTCCGGCCAAAACCTTTAATGATGAGTTTTAATTATCTGTCTGAGAATGCCTTTTTTTAATTCATATGTGTTGACTTCTTTCTTCTCTTTTTGCAGGTAAATATCAGTTGAGCAAAGGATGCAACAGTAGAAGATGAAGACTTCAAGAGATTTAGGATATAGATTTAATTTCTATTCAATTATTTGTAATAAACATCATTGTAAATATTGTAAATATTGTAAATAAATTTACAATATCCCAATAACATTTGTAACAATAATTAAAAATAAATAAAAACCTTTTTGTCAGATAATTCTTTAATTTACACTGTTTATTTATTTATTTAAATCTCTTGAATTAAAACGACTGGAAATGCATTCCAATTATTTTAACTTAGATAAAATAAATAATTAATAAACATTGTAGTCTTGCAACTTCGCATTAACCAACAATACGCCCGACATTCCAAATAACCAATAGCATTGCACAGTCAAACAAACAAACGTCCATACGTCTTTCACTTCACTGATTAGCCCAACACTTCAAACTCTCAATTCAAATGCTTCAGCTTTTATCCCAGATGTTTAGGTTTTGGGAGACAAACAGAAATCTTGAACAAACGTCAAAACCAAGTGACAGTCAATTAAGACACTGTGGATTCAAATTCTTCTGAAAATGCGCGTGCAAACCCTAATTCTTGATTTATTGTCAAAGAAGCGTCTGCTTGATCAAACCCTGAGCCAAACTCAACCAAATCAACAGAAACCCTAATAATCTGCTTGGACTAATTCAAAAGTTAATGGAAACCCTAATTTTTTCTGACTGGTGAGAAAAGTCTGTTTGACCGATTCTTAAGCCAATCTGAAAAATCAGGAAAAGCCCGAAGCTGTGATTTCTTGTGAAAAAGAGAGAGGGCAAATTTTGGGGTACAACAATGTGGAAAGAGAATATATATCATAGCATCGCTGTTCACTGACGATGAACTACCAACATTCACTGAAGGTAGCAAAAAGATAACATGCACCAACTTTCACTGAAGGTAACCTACCAACTTTCACTGAAGGTAGAAAGAGAATATATATCATAGCATCGTCGTTCACTGACGATGAACTACAAACGTTCACTGAAGGTAGCAAAAAGATAACAAGCACCAACTTTCACTGAAAGTGACCTACCAACTTTCACTGAAGGTAGAAAGAGAATATATATCATAGCACCTCCGTTCACTGATGATGAACTACCAACGTTCACTGGAGGTAGCAAAAAGATAACAAGCACCAACTCACTAAAGGTGACCTACCAACTTTTACTGAAGGTAGAAATAGAATATATCATAGCACCGCCGTTCACTGACGATGAAATACCAATGTTCACTGAAGGTAGCAAAAAGATAACAAGCACCAACTTTCACTGAAGGTGACCTACCAAATTTCACTGAAGGTAGAAAGAGAATATATATCATAGCATCGTTGTTCACTGACGATGAACTACCAACGTTCACTGAAGGTAGCAAAAAGATAACAAGTTTTTTTCAAAATCCCGGCGTTTCACCTAGAACGAGTCTCAACTTCTTCTTTAACCAAGGAATTCTGCCTGGAAAGGTAATATGTAAGCTGTCTCAAATAAAGAGACTACCACTTTCAAAGATTTCATAATGAGTTA
Organism: Vicia faba; assembly: GCA_948472305.1. Classification (NCBI taxonomy): domain Eukaryota; kingdom Viridiplantae; phylum Streptophyta; class Magnoliopsida; order Fabales; family Fabaceae; genus Vicia; species Vicia faba. Next base: position 65,002,769 of record OX451735.1, read on the forward strand.
TCTCTACAATATTGAAAGTATTGCCATCCACTGGTGTAATTTGACAACGAACTGCAAACTATCCACTCATAGAGAAGATAGCAAAAAAGTCACGTCGACTTTTACAAAGAAGTACAAGTTGCTCAAATAAATAGACCTGCTACTTGTTGTTATATGAAGGATTATAAAAAATGACTTTCGGGGAACATAATATGACTTCCTGGGAAATGCCAATATGTTCCTGCTGAGGAGATAAAGGTCTTCTCGTGCAAAATAAGTGCACATCCTTAAACCAAAACTCAAAGCTTTCAGACGTCCAAAGTAATAATATTACTGGGAAACAAAGACTCGATCCAGAAATAAACTGGAGTAAAATAGTCTATCAAAATAAATTCTCTGAGAAATAAACTCAAGAGGGAAACCCAGATCATCCAGTTGAGGAACTGTGTATGAAGGCTAAAGCAAAAAAACTTCCATGAGGGATAATTCAATGGGGGAAATTGAAAGAACATACACTTTCTGCTTATGACTGACACTCTATTAGAGAGAGGACAACATAACTCTGCAAAATAGGGCAATACATCCACAAAATAATAACTAATGTGAATGAGCAATGATTTGCCAAATTTTAGCTATGCATGATGTATGTATGAATGTATGAGTGCTATCGTGCATATGCTGACAAAACAGACATATAACACTGGGAGTAACTAGGCAAAACCAACTCGAGCACAGTCAACACTCGACTAAATCACATCCAAGATGAACATTCCATAAGAAAAAGTAAGCGCTAACTGAGGAAACAAAATCCTACTGTGTGGCTTAACTTCACTGGGGAGAAACGTAATCTGGAAGTAAACAAAACATAGTGACAAAATAGTACAGATACAGAGATATAAAATCCTTCTCCAGGCTTTACTAGGGAATATCACTCAGACTTCAACGGGAAAACAAATATTTTCAAATGTAACTGTGATACGGTGGGATAACTGACTTGGTTGTTTTGTGTTTTATCGCAAATGTTGCGGTTATCAAGAGTCGCCACCGACTTTTCTTTTATCCAAAAGGAAAGGTTAAAAAGCACAGGAAAGACCTTTGAGATTGTTTCTTGAGTTCGGGGGGGGGGGGGGGGGGGTAGATTATGAAAAGGGAAGGTATTAACACCCTTTTCATCCATGGTTTTCCATGGGCTCTTAGTTACTTGCTAGATCACTTGCTTTTGTTTGAAAATATGCTTTGTGTGGTTTTTGAAAGTATTTTGTAAAGATGCCACTGTTTAGGCAAACTTTGTAATGATTCTCGTTCGTAAGAATGTATACAAAGTGTTGATCTTTTGAAAATATTTCACGTTTGGAAAATATTTTGAAAGTGTTTGGTATTTGTTTTGAAAATAAGCAAGGAGGTTTGATTTGAAAATGAGCAAGCAACTAGGAGTAATCTACCTACTCAAAAGTCTTTCATATTTATTTCCTCTTTCCTTTAACATTGTTATCTTACCATCGATTTGGTAAGTAACCCTATCTTTGGATGTAAAAGGGACAGGCGTGGGTCATCGTATAACCATGATTAGCAATGTTGCAAGATATCCTAGCATTTTCTTTATGGAATAAGATCATTTTGAAAGGTAATATAGATAGCGTCATCGAGGGACTATGATCTTGTATTTTGCTTGTTTTTTCTAAGATACCTCACATGCATAATATGGCTATTTTTATAAGGCAACCAAGTGGATTTACCCTAGGGGTGTTTGTGTATAAGTGTATTAATTTACATGCTTGATTTGTATTTGATTAGAGTTTGCTATTTTGTTGGTTTTAGTCTTTCCATACAAAACCCTAATTACTAGCATTTGTATATAAAGCGATAAATTACGGAATTTAAAATTACTACGCTATTACATCACTTAGGGGTGTACAAATTACAAATGGGGACTGTAAGGGATTTAAAGTCCTAATTATCTATTACAACCATATTAAAATAATGTAGAAGAAATGAAATGGACTTGTTTTGTTTAAGAAAAATATTTTTAGTCTTTTGGTTTTAAAAGAAATAAAATAAAGAATGTGAATATAAAAACGTTTTTGGTGTTTTTGATTAATGAAAAGAAAAATGATGATAAAGAATAATAAGAGAAAAAAAGGGGTCAGAATCAAAATTAGCGCATTGCTGAAGTAAGAAGCTCTGACTCTGGTGCACTGCAAGTCAGAAGGAAAATGTTAGCAGAAAAGGGGACGGCCAGACGTTCTGGGTCTGGGTACACTAAAGTTTTGGGGTTGCTGGGGACAAAGGAAATCCTAGGAGTTCTGATGCAACTGTCAACTTAGAAGTTCTAATATTACTGGAAGGTCAGAAGTTCTGGTTATTGAGAGAATCTAGAAGTTCTGATGTAGCTGGACATCTAGAAATTCTGGTAATGGGTAAGTGAAGTGTCAATGCTGTTGGATGGGAATGTCTAGAAGTTTTGGTCCAGGATCAATGTTTTGATAAGCAATTAAAGGGATTGATCTAGAAGTTCTGGTCCAATTAATGGGGTAAAAGTGTCAGGAAATAAATGTAAAAAAGGGGGTGTTTCTGGGGTTAGAACTCAGGACCCTTAACACTAATGTCTTATGCACACACTCTCTACCACTGGGGTGGCTATACATCCGGTATTAGAAGCAAAAGCATAAACACATAACATAAAGTAAATTCTGATGATGAGCTTTGTCTCTTTCCCCATGCTAATCAGAACATCTGCAACTTAACCATTTCTCAACAGAATAGAAAACACAAACATAACAATTATGGCAGGTTTCCCTCAGGGTTTCAGAAGCACAAAAATGTCAAGACTATAAATTAGAAACAAACATGTATCTGTTAGTTCTAGTTTCCTTAAGAAGTTCTGAACCTATGTTCTTCCTATTTAGGCAGACAAGTACATGAAATCTCAGAATATGTACAATATCAGAATCAGGATGTCTACATTGTATTTTGAACATGAAAATCTAATAATGCTTAAGTGATATGATGAGGGTTAGCAGAAGCTTACCTTGCAGCTAAAAAATGTTCTGTGAGCTGGAGTCTGGTTCTGATTGCTTGTAATATTCTGATCAGCTTCCTCACCTATTCAGCAGGCTGGAACAAAATTTAACTTGGGTTATGAATGGTGAATGGAAGATTCAGAAGCTGTATGAATGATTTGGTCAAGAAACACTTGAGGGAAGTTGGAGTTTGAATGCAAGAATAAAAAACTAGCAGGTTTTGTATTTGTGTTTACAGTTTTGGATTTTCTGGAATTTTAACAAGGTTTCAAAGTTTTTCCTTTCAATTTTTCTCTCTCGGCCCCCCTTTACAGTTGCCCATGAAGTTCAATTTATAGGCAAGGATATTGTAGCTTGGAGAGATCAAGGGTACAATCATCATATGCTAGGGTGCTGCCTTATTCTTGAAGTAAATTAAACAAGTATCGTGGTTAGCAGCTTTTAGCCGTGCCTAAGCTGGATTTGTAAGCATGAATTAAAGGAAAAATACCCTCAGAGGAAAAAGCAAAGCATGGGCCTAACATAAACTTGTACAAAAGTTTGCTTTTCAAGGACGACAATGGTACTTCTTTCTCACACGTGGGAAAATCCTTTGGATAAAAACTCAAAAATGGTTGTGTGCATTAAATGATGATGAGATTTATCAAACCAGAAATCTTGCACTATGAGATTGTGCATCATAGCTTAATTCTGGGCCAGAAGTTCAGCATCAGCGTAACTTAGAACAAACATCCAACTTCTGATCTTGGAATCTCTCTGCTCCAGCATGTTCTGAGAGAGTTCTGAGACTTTCCCAAAAGCTTGTAACACGCTTTGTAAATCCTCTTTGAATTGCTCTTGCAACTTATGACTGAACCTTCGTGAAAACTGGCCCAGAAGTTCTAACCAAACTCTGCCTTGAAAATGTCCAGAAATTGCCGAGTGCTTCAGTTTCATGGACGTGTCTTTGAACCTTTATAACTTGAAATTTCAGCATTTCCAAGAGAAGTTTTGTTCTGCAATATTTTAGGTCTTATTGAGATCTAAAACTCTTGTGTTAGAAGTTCTTTCAGAATCAACTTGCATCATGGTGAAAATATGGCCAGAAGTTCTGAACTTGTCATATTTCTTAAACACTTAGAAAGTTTTTTAGTATTTAGAATTTGACTTTTCCAAAGTAATTTTGACTTTTGAATTTCTTGATGAAACAAACTTCATATTTCAACATGTCTTGATAAAATATGACTCTTGAAACTTGACTTTGGTCCAAAAGTCAAAGTTTGGCTTTTCAATAAGCAAAATGACCAATTTGCCCTTGTGAATGACTTTCTTGGAAAATTTGTGATTCAAGGCTTGAAATTGGATGGAGGCAAACCTGAGGGTCCAGGATGATCCTTGTTGTACCCCAAAATTTGCCCTCCCATATTCTTCAAGAATTGCAAAGTCAAAGCTTCAAAATTCCCCAAGGGTTGCACAGTGTAAGAGCCTCCTAAACAGTCAAAATTAGGGTTTTGGTTCTGATCAAGAAAATGAAGTTTCCAAGGGTCAAATCAAGTCCCACATGCCTACAAATATGGTCAAGCATCCTCATACCAAGTTTCAAGACTTTCAGCATAAAATTGCACAGTCAAAAACCCTAATTGCACTACAGTCAACTGTAGGGGCAAAATGGTCATTTGACAGTCAAAAGTCCAAATTTTTGGTCAACATCTCATTTTGAAGCCACAAACATCATTTGATCAATGCTTGATCATGATTCTCAAAGCTTGGCTCAAAAATCATCAAGATGCAAAAGTTTCCTTATTTGGACAGTTGAAAAAGTCAACTGTAAATTGACCAGGGCATAACTTTCACATGGATTATCAGAAAAATTCCATCCAAAGCTCATTTTGAAGACAAAGACATTTCCTACAACTCCTCTTCACACTTCAAGTCCAAGAAATGCTCTCACAAAAAGTTATCAACTTCAACATTATAGGTCATTTTCAAAAGTCAACAAAAAGGGACTTTAAGTCAAAGGCCATAACTTGCGATTGGTAAATCAAAATGACATGAGACCAAAGGAATTGGTTAGAGGACTCAAAGACCTTTCCAAAATGTCCAAGAACATGAGCAAAGCTTAAAAATTGAGCAAGTTATGCCTTGTGGAAGTTGGGAAATTTTTGGATATTTTGAAAAGTCAACATTGATTCAAATGACCTAAAACTGCTAATGGGCCTCTTTTTCTTCCACAATTCATCACCCAAGGCATGTGCACGACCATTTGGCCCAAAGGGAAGTTTTTCTTCATTATTTATTTATTTATTTGGATTTTTATTATTAATAATTCATTTAAATTAATTAAATACATGAAAAATACTAAACCTAGGTTTTTCAATATTTTTATGCATATAATATCTCTAAGATTTCGTGCCTAACCAAATATAGAAAGAATCATTGGAATTGGACATGATTTGTATCAAAAACATGTGAAAAAGATTGCAAAATAATGGCTTGAAAATCAAATATATTTTTCATTAATTCATGGATTTTGGACCAATCTTCTTTGACCTAATCATTCATACACATATAAGGATGCAAACCCTCATGCCTTTTGACTGGAAGCTGCGCCATAGACAAGAAACAAAACTTGAACTTTTTGCTTGAAATTTCAAAACTGCAAACCAAGTTACAGGTCGATTCAAGCAAAGAAACTTGTTCCATCACCTTCCTGAGGCTTCAAGGAAGATTTCCAAATAAAAACCATCCATCCTAACCTCAAGAAACGTAAGAACGGTGACCACCTGTACAGAAAATTTCTTGCAATCGTACATCATGAATCATGCGTTTTTGGCACTTTTTAATATTTGATTCATATTCATTGCTTGATTCTAATGCTAACTGTATGGTTTAATTGTGTTTTTGTGCACCCTTGAGGATTTCACCATGAATGTGCGCTAGGGTTTACAGGACCTTGAATTAGGGGTTTTTGGATATGGAAAAATTGGAACGTAAGACCTAGGCCACTCAATTCAGCATACTCAGACGGTCTCAAAACGCACCTCGCGCTCAATTTATGAGCCTCCACGAGCTATTCGCTATTTTTCAGAAACTGGCCTAAGGGAACGATTCAAAAACCGTTGCTAATTGTTTTTGTGTTTCAGAAAAAATAAAGCCATGAAGAAGATGACTAGGTGGCCACTGGTGATTGGTTCGTTTAAAGTTTCGCGCGAAAAAGTCATCAGTGCTTTGTTTTATTTTATATTAATTGATCATTATTATATAAACAAAGTGAGTGTTTGGATCAACTGGCAGGCATAAGCATTGGTAATGTTCAGGACCTGGGTTCGAGCCCCAGGTCCTCACCCTTTCCATATTATTTTGCAATTAACGTTCCTATGCAATTTCAGCATCAAGGACCACCATGCGTCCACAACTTCTGGCGTACCACTTGGCCAATAATGCCAATACAAGGGACCAGATCTGAGGGATACCATAGGCCCTAGTCAACGGAGCTACATGCTAGCCACGAAAGTCAATCAGGCTTGAAATTTATTGGGCCAAAATTGCTAAAGTCTCACCTCCAAATTAGAGGCAGAACCCCTTAGGTTTGAATTTTTATTTCTTTTCTCTATTTTACCTATTTCAAATATTATTTTTTTTAATTAGCTTCTTTAATTTAATTACTTTTCATAAAAACACAAAAACAATAAAAATCAGAAAAGAGACAAAAATTAATATTTTTATTTAATGTGATATTTTTTGTAAATAAAGCCTTATTAATTAATTAGTTTTAATTTAGGAATAAAATCTTAATATTTTCTTAATTAATTTAAAATTGGTAGAATTAGTTTTAATTAATTTTTATCCTTATTTTTTCTTTTCTTTTCACTAGTAATTAAATATTTATTTTTATGAATTAAATCGCATTAATTAATTAGGGTTAATTTTAGGTTAAACTTTAATATGTTTTCATAATAAAATAAAAATTGTAGAATTAGGTTTAATTGCATTAAATTCTCCTAAATACCAAAAAATACCAAAAACAATTTCTTTTCTTTTTAATTTTAATTAATTTAATCATTTAATTTAATTTTGCAAAAAGGGTCCAACGCCCTCGTTTTTAATTCTTATTCAATTCGCATATTTATTTCTTTTTCTTTTAATATTTATGTATCTCTCCCAAGGCCATGTAATATTTATCTTTCACATTTTTAATTGTTTATTTTTCTGTCAAATCAGGTTCTGGAAATTTTGGCGATGTGGACCCGCGCCTTTTGTAATAGCTTAGAATTTTACCTTTCTCGCAATTTTTAACTGTTAAACAAATGCATGCAAGAATGAATGGACAAAAATAAAAACAAACGCTAGATCATCTATACCATGACAAGATAAATGCAAATGAACATGACACACAAATCACACACCACCCCTAGGGTACGCCTCAATGTTGCCTTGCCCTTCGAAAAGTGATCGTCGAGTAAAGGATGTCTTAGTAAGTCCTCATGATCCGGGAACCTGGCATGAGGGTAGCTTCTAAGGTGTCTTCCCATTGCTCTGGTGATCACCATGTCCCGAACCTCGAATTGACCCGAACACCTCCAACGGTGGTGCTACCTACCTCTCAATGGTGGGATGGCACTACTTTAAAGGACATCTACACAGACGAATTCCTTAGGGTAGGTAGACGACTCTAGATACTTGCTCTAATTTCAAAAACAAATCAAAAATACTTTTCACACCGACACCTTTTCAAAAAAAAGCTTTCAAAAGCAATTTTTCAAACACTCTTGAGGACCGATACAAGAGTCGAACTGGAATTTTCAAAGAAACTTTTTAAAACCCACATTGAAAAGCAAACAAACCATTTTTGAAAACACAATGAGCAAGTATCTAAGAGCCCATGGATAACCACGGATAGAAAGGGTGCTAACACCTTCCCTTTCTATAACCTACCTCCCGAACCGAGAGCAATCTCTTTAAGGAATTTTTCTGTGCTTTTGTCCTTTCCATTTGGAGAAAATAAAATACGGTGGCGACTCTTGCTTCCGTGACATTTCGCGAACCAGCGTTAAACAGTCAGTTCCAGATCCACCGATCACAGAACTGGCGACTCTGCTGGGGACTTAAACTTAAAGTGAGGTGTACCTTAGGGTTAGTTCATAACTGTGTTTTCAATTGTATTGACTTGTCTGCTTTAAATTTGTGGGTTGCATGGGAGTTACATAGATCCTAACCCGGATCTGGGGATACCCTGTTTAGGTAGCATAAGCTGTGAGGGACCTGTTCGGCGTAGACCGACACGGGTGAAACAGTGGCTACGTTGGTGTGGCACCTTGGTCTGTACCAATATCCCTTGTGTTGCAACGAGGAGAATATGGGTTTTCTGAGGAGTCATTAAGCACCAACAACCTTAGAACCTTAAATGACACAACTTGGCCATTAGAACAGTAGCAGTATGCTACGCCCATTGAGGCTAAACTCTCGTGATGGTTCTGGCCGCAAGAAAAGATTGCGATGCTGAAGTTATGACCGATTGAGGGTAGTCAATGATATTGGGATCCTCTAAGAACCCGATTACTTTTGATAGGACAGGTATAAACCAACCAACTTCAAGAGGGTAATACCCAGACCTCATGCTGGCCTAAACTCTAAGGGCTTCTCTTGTGTGACTTGTGTGCCTTCGTACTTGACTACTTGCATGCTTTACCTGACACATGAACTATTTGCAGGTTTTGTTTATAGTCCTTAATTGGGACTCATGACAGGTTTTACTTGAGTTTCTCGCAGGTTTTGTTTATAGTCCTTAATTGGGACTCATAACAGAGTTACTAAGTCTTGCAGGTTTTGTTTATAGTCCTTAATTGGGACTCATGACAAGTTTTACTTGAGTTTCCCACAGGTTTCGTTTATAGTCCTTAATTGGGACTCATAACAGAGTGTACTGAATTTCTTGCAGGTTTTGTTTATAGTCCTTAATGAGGACTCATAACAGGGTTTACCCATATTACCCCATGCATCATGACATCATATCATTGCATACATCCTAACCCATTTCAAGGATCTCAAGGGCTTGTGATGCAGGTCATGATGAATCAAACATCTAGCAAGGGGCAAAGAGGATTTATTTTCCTCTAGCCAAAGTTGTCAGAGGCTATGACCCACTTGATATGGTGAGCTTTGACTCCTGAAGAAGGTTCCCCTAGCCAAGGTTGTTTGGAAAGCAAAATAAGGTTGATGACTTAAGTCAGGGGCTATGACCCACTTGATATGGTGAGCCTTTGACCCTTGGAAGAAAAGCTCTCAACAAATATGAAGTTCTTTCAATCAAGCTACCGGATCCAAATGCTAACAAATTTTCTTGTTTACCCCGCGAAGTCCTTGAAAACATTACATGCATGACATACTCATCATTGCATTACAAGTATCCTTGTTGCAGGTCACTTACCTTTCTCGCTGTTTATTTCAGCAATGGCTTCCCAACAAGATAACCAGGACCTTTACACTCAAGAGACTCAGTTCAAGGAGATCTTCCTAAGCCTATCCAAGGGGCAGGAAGAGTTAAGGACACTCCTCATGGGGAATCTGATCAGAAAGAGTCCTGAAGATGACAAGGACGAACAGCTGAAACGTCTACAAGCTGAGGTAGACACATTGAAAACCCAGATGCTGGGGCAAAGGGCCCTCATTCAAGGTTTAGCTCAGGAGCAAGGAGAGCTGAGGGCCATGATCAGTCAGCTTCATCAAGACATGAAGCAACCAGCCCAAGTCAGGGACCCAGTCAATAATCAACTTCCAAGAAGTCAAAGGTTTGGGCCTCTCCAAGCTGCTATTACTTCACAGGTCCAACAACGACCTCGCCCAGAACAACGGGCTGATCAGAGCAAACCAGACAAGCCTAAGAGGCAGTTCACCAAGATCAACATGTCGCTGGATCAAGCACTACAACAGATGTTGGAGGCAGGGTTGATCACCTTAAGGGCTCCTCTCTGGAATCCAAACACTTCTGCTCCTAACTATCATCCCAACGATAGGTGCGCATACCATTCTGATAGCCAGGGGCATACTACGGACAACTGCTGGCCTCTCAAAAACAAGATTCAAGACATGATCGACGCTGGAGAGATTCAGTTTGAAGTACCTGAGACTCCGAACATAATCACTGCTCCCTTGCCAAATCATGGCTAAGATTGAGAAATTTTTGTTCATTCGAATGTTCAAGTTGCAATTTTCTTTTGTTCAAACATTTACTCATGTCAAACATTGTTATTTCATTAATGCATCGCATATGTCTGTTCTGAAACCATATATTCGTATTCACTAAATGCAAATTATTTTCATATTTTTTCTGATGATCAACTCTTAATTAATAATTCTAAGCCTCTTGAGGGAGGATGACGAAAACGATACCATAATCTACAGTATGCTTTTGAACAGACCCTGCTGACGAGGTACAGGCATTGTTTCAATCCCTAAACACTGGAGTTATAAGGATGATAATCCCTCGTCAACCCCTCTGAGCCAAAGAAGTAGGAGTTTTTCTTTTCGAAATTTAAAACCCTTAATCATAACCTGGGGCAGGGTAGTTCTCTCAGTTGATCCAAGTGCATAACGAATGGCACCAAAAAGATCCTTACAAAACAAAGAAAGACAGTGATGGTTCCGAATGATCAATAAAGAAAGGAAGTCATTATATTTCAAAATAAAAAAAATAAAAAAAAATAAAATAAAAAAAAACCATTAAGTCAAAACCCATGAGGGAGACTTACAAAACTGGGGCATCCCGCTGACTGTAATTCCGAAAAAGGAAACAGTTCAGGCAAAAAAAAAGAGAAAGGGATAACAAAAATCAGACAAGAAAGAGGTCTTACAAACCCTCAACAAAAAAAGAATGACTGCCTATTCAAAATAAGTTATCAACATCCGAATCATCACCAGAAAATCAGAGCAAAGACTCAAACAAGGTCTAACGTATGATCAACTGAGTTTAGGTTTGAAGAACATCATGAAGATCGGGTGGGTACAAATAAAATTTGAGCCTTTATCCTTTGTTTCTTAAACCGTGAACCAGGCCACGTTATAACCCTTAAAAGTCCTAGCTGAAGCATGGGTTAGTTCGAAAGCATACTGTTACGAAAGGTATCCTGACTCCTTAAGGCCTACGGTAAATACGGAGTTGATATCATGTTTTACAAACATTCACTTGTTTTATGAAAAAGAATGCATTTTCAAAATCTTCAAGACAGACATAGGCTTTGCATTTTTAACATAACTTTGTTTGCATATGACTTTTTGTTTGAACAATATAGAAGTTCGCACGACGAATGCCTAATGAACGAAAGTACTTCCAATCAAGGGGCATGACATGATCATGGTCCAATCATCTGGGGCAGTCCAATCAAGATTCAGAGAATCTCTCAAAGGCCAAATATCCTGGGGCAAATCTCCGCCTGAGTCACTTGGGGCATTCCAACAATGAATCTTGCCTGATCAAACACTTTCTGGTGGCACGACAAAACACTTCTAACAGGGGCAACTCCCTACTTTCTGAGAACGGACATAGTCGAAAAAATACTACGCATAATCAAAGACCCGCTAGGTTGACACACCTAGGCAAAAATAAGGGCTTCCCAGCGAACCAAAAGGGTTCGGGCAAAATGAAGGGATGAAATGAAAAAATCTGTACACCCGGCAAATCGAAAACCTGAAAAGGAGGCTTGGGCAAAAATGGGTACCCCGGTGGACTGAAAACCCGAAAGGGCGGTCCAGGCAAAAGTTAGGGATCAAAGCGTACGACTATGTCCTGTCATCTTGTCATCTTCCTACCTGAAGAAAGTTTGACCCTCAACAATTATCAGCATCCCACAGGTGCCTCCCCCATAGAAACCGGGGCAATAACGGGTGGTCTAAGCAATCTGATTGTTTCTGTCCTCCAAGGTATCAAGGTAGGTTCCGTTGAAGAACATAACCAATACAGTTCAATACTTCCCCAGGAGAGTCCAATCCAGTTTCCCCAAGAAAGTTGGAATCCATCTCCCCAAGCAGCAAGCTTATCCCCAGTAGATTCTGGAAGCTTACCCCTGCAGAGCACGAACGCGTCTCCCGGCTTTATTCAAAGAGTTATTTCCCTACCAGGGTATAACTGGGTTATCCTCAGCCAAAAGCCATGAGAAGATCGCCCTCGGAAAAGTCTTCCTATCCCCAGCGAAGTCTATTAGCACTTCCAACACAACAAGGGTATCCCCAACAAATTATTATCAACATCTCAGCAAAGTATCTCTCTCCCCACAGAGTATTGCTTCCCAGCAAGATCGTTAGAGTGCTTTTCTCCCCGCAGAGTTATCCATTCGCCAAGTTTATTCCCCAACGGAGTTATCTTCTCCTACCGGTATTCCTGCAACTATCATCCCCAGCGGAATCAAAATCTATTCTTCAACATCAGCCTAGGAGTGACTTCCTGGCACCCGTCAAGGATTTACTTTCCTAGACGAAAAATACATTCATAAACATCGCACTTCCATACATCATTATAGCATGCATAGACGCATCATACAAATCTCATTTATGTGGAGAACATCATTGCTTGGTCCATATCATGCATTGCATATGACTGACCTTTACCTTTCAGGAAAGATTCAGTTAAATTCTCAATCATATTTCAAGACTCTAAGACCTTATCTGGTTCAGTTAAATCGACTCCAAAGATTTCTCTGGTTATTATCCAGTCAAAGGCCTTCTCTGGTCCAGTTAAATCGACCCCAAACAGATTTTTCTGATAAAAACCCAGTTGAAGACATTCCAAGACCTAGACCGGTTCAGTTAATCGACCCTAAGATTCTCTGTTTCTTATCCAGTCCAAGGCCTTCTCTAGTCCAGTTAAATCGACCCCAAACAGATTTTTCTGATGAAGACTCAGTAGAAGTTATCCAAGGTTTTCTCAATGATTGCTATTGAGTTGTAATCGCCTATGGTTCTCTCCCCGATGCTGCGGAGATGATAATTCCATCCCAGGTTTTCTCAATGATTGCTATTGAGATTGTAATTGCCTATGGTTCTCTCCCCAATGCTGCGGAGATGATAATTCCATCCCAGGTTTTCTCAATGATTGCTATTGAGATTGTAATCGCCTATGGTTCTCTCCCCGATACTGCGGAGACGATAATTCCATCCCAGGTTTTTCTCAATGATTGCTATTGAGATTGTAATCGCCTATGGTTCTCTCCCCGATACTGCGGAGACGATAATTCCATCCAAGGTTTTCTCAATATTTGCTATTGAGTTGTAATCACCTATGGTTCTCTCCCCAATGCCGCGGAGATGATAATTCCATCCCAGGTTTTCTCAATATTTGCTATTGAGTTGTAATCACCTATGGTTCTCTCCCCAATGTTGCGGAGATGATAATTCCATCCCAGGTTTTCTCAATGATTGCTATTGAGTTGTAATCGCCTATGGTTCTCTCCCCAATGCTGCGGAGATGGTAATTCCCACCAAGATTTTCTCAACGATTGCTGTTGAAGTTAAAGTCACCCAAGGTTCTCTCACCGTTCCTGTTGAGGTAGTAACCATCCCTGGTTCATTCATCACCATTTGAAGCTCCAGATTCAGCTCTTGTAACCAGTCAGGACACATCTATACCAAGCATCTGAAGACCAGCTCCTGCAACATGTCAGGTACTCATTTTTCTTTTTTGCAGGTATGCAAGTTCTCGCTAAGGAATCTCTTATGCGATTGACATCCAGATGGCATCTATAAGCCCATCCACCTATCCATCATCTCTTAGCATGGCATCTATAAGCCCATCATCCTATCCATCAATATCTAAATGGAATCCATAAGCCCATCATCCTATCCATCAATCTCTAAATGGCATCTATAATCCCATTCCATCATCACACCGCTACTACGTGAGCGCAAATTTCTGGGCACTCTAGTGTTCAATCATCTTCCACCTTCGGATTACGAAAGGCACGTCAGCCAATCTGCATCCTCAGGTCTAAGAAGATTGAACAGGGGCAACTGTTGTACCCCAAAATTTGCCCTCCCATATTCTTCAAGAATTGCAAAGTCAAAGCTTCAAAATTCCCCAAGGGTTGCACAGTGTAAGAGCCTCCTAAACAGTCAAAATTAGGGTTTTGGTTCTGATCAAGAAAATGAAGTTTCCAAGGGTCCAATCAAGTCCCACATGCCTACAAATATGGTCAAGCATCCTCATACCAAGTTTCAAGACTTTCAGCACAAAATTGCACAGTCAAAAACCCTAATTGCACTACAGTCAACTGTAGGGGCAAAATGGTCATTTGACAGTCAAAAGTCCAAATTTTTGGTCAACATCTCATTTTGAAGCCACAAACATCATTTGGTCAATGCTTGATCATGATTCTCAAAGCTTGGCTCAAAAATCATCAAGATGCAAAAGTTTCCTTATTTGGACAGTTGAAAAAGTCAACTGTAAATTGACCAGGGCATAACTTTCACATGGATTATCAGAAAAATTCCATCCAAAGCTCATTTTGAAGACAAAGACATTTCCTACAACTCCTCTTCACACTTCAAGTCCAATAAATGCTCTCACAAAAAGTTATCAACTTCAACATTATAGGTCATTTTCAAAAGTCAACAAAAAGGGACTTTAAGTCAAAGGCCATAACTTGAGATTGATAAATCAAAATGACATGGGACCAAAGGCATTGGTTAGAGGACTCAAATACCTTTCCAAAATGTCCAAGAACATGAGCAAAGCTTAAAAATTGAGCAAGTTATGCCTTGTGGAAGTTGGGAAATTTTTGGATATTTTGAAAAGTTAACATTGATTCAAATGACCTAAAATTGCTAATGGGCCTCTTTTTCTTCCACAATTCATCACCCAAGGAATGTGCACGACCATTTGGCCCAAAGGGAAGTTTTTCTTCATTATTTATTTATTTATTTGGATTTTTATTATTAATAATTCATTTAAATTAATTAAATACATGAAAAATACTAAACCTAGGTTTTTCAATCTTTTTATGAGATTTCGTGCCTAACCAAATATAGAAAGAATCATTGGAATTGGACATGATTTGTATCAAAAACATGTGAAAAAGATTGCAAAATAATGGCTTGAAAATCAAATATATTTTTCATTAATTCATGGATTTTGGACCAATCTTCTTTGACCTAATCATTCATACACATATAAGGATGCAAACCCTCATGCCTTTTGACTGGAAGCTGCGCCATAGACAAGAAACAAAACTTGAACTTTTTGCTTGAAATTTCAAAACTGCAAACCAAGTTACAGGTCGATTCAAGCAAAGAAACTTGTTCCATCACCTTCCTGAGGCTTCAAGGAAGATTTCCAAATAAAAACCATCCATCCTAACCTCAAGAAACGTAAGAACGGTGACCACCTGTACAGAAAATTTCTTGCAATCGTACATCATGAATCATGCGTTTTTGGCACTTTTTAATATTTGATTCATATTCATTGCTTGATTCTAATGCTAACTGTATGGTTTAATTGTGTTTTTGTGCACCCTTGAGGATTTCACCATGAATGTGCGCTAGGGTTTACAGGACCTTGAATTAGGGGTTTTTGGATATGGAAAAATTGGAACGTAAGACCTAGGCCACTCAATTCAGCATACTCAGACGGTCTCAAAACGCACCTCGCGCTCAATTTATGAGCCTCCACGAGCTATTCGCTATTTTTCAGAAACTGGCCTAAGGGAACGATTCAAAAACCGTTGCTAATTGTTTTTGTGTTTCAGAAAAAATAAAGCCATGAAGAAGATGACTAGGTGGCCACTGGTGATTGGTTCGTTTAAAGTTTCGCGCGAAAAAGTCATCAGCGCTTTGTTTTATTTTATATTAATTGATCATTATTATATAAACAAAGTGAGCGTTTGGATCAACTGGCAGGCATAAGCATTGGTAATGTTCAGGACCTGGATTCGAGCCCCAGGTCCTCACCCTTTCCATATTATTTTGCAATTAACGTTCCTATGCAATTTCAGCATCAAGGACCACCATGCGTCCACAACTTCTGGCGTACCACTTGGCCAATAATGCCAATCCAAGGGACCAGATCTGAGGGATACCATAGGCCCTAGTCAACGGAGCTACATGCTAGCCACGAAAGTCAATCAGGCTTGAAATTTATTGGGCCAAAATTGCTAAAGTCTCACCTCCAAATTAGGGGCAGAACCCCTTAGGTTTGAATTTTTATTTCTTTTCTCTATTTTACCTATTTCAAATATTATTTTTTTTAATTAGCTTCTTTAATTTAATTACTTTTCATAAAAACACAAAAACAATAAAAATCAGAAAAGAGACAAAAATTAATATTTTTATTTAATGTGATATTTTTTGTAAATAAAGCCTTATTAATTAATTAGTTTTAATTTATGAATAAAATCTTAATATTTTCTTAATTAATTTAAAATTGGTAGAATTAGTTTTAATTAATTTTTATCCTTATTTTTTCTTTTCTTTTCACTAGTAATTAAATATTTATTTTTATGAATTAAATCGCATTAATTAATTAGGGTTAATTTTAGGTTAAACTTTAATATGTTTTCGTAATAAAATAAAAATTGTAGAATTAGGTTTAATTGCATTAAATTCTCCTAAATACCAAAAAATACCAAAAACAATTTCTTTTCTTTTTAATTTTAATTAATTTAATCATTTAATTTAATTTTGCAAAAAGGGTCCAACGCCCTCGTTTTTAATTCTTATTCAATTCGCATATTTATTTCTTTTTCTTTTAATATTTATGTATCTCTCCCAAGGCCATGTAATATTTATCTTTCACATTTTTAATTCTTTATTTTTCTGTCAAATCGGGTTCTGGAAATTTTGGCGATGTGGACCCGCGCCTTTTATAATAGCTTAGAATTTTACCTTTCTCGCAATTTTTAACTGTTAAACAAATGCATGCAAGAATGAATGGACAAAAATAAAAACAAACGCTAGATCATCTATACCATGACAAAATAAATGCAAATGAACATGACACACAAATCACACACCACCCCTAGGGTACGCCTCACTGTTGCCTTGCCCTTCGAAAAGTGATCGTCGAGTAGAGGATGTCTTAGTAAGTCCTCATGATCCGGGAACCTGGCATGAGGATAGCTTCTAAGGTGTCTTCCCATTGCTCTGGTGATCACCATGTCCCGAACCTCGAATTGACCCGAACACCTCCAACGGTGGTGCTACCTACCTCTCAATGGTGGGATGGCACTACTTTAAAGGACATCTACACAGACGAATTCCTTAAGGTAGGTAGACGACTCTAGATACTTGCTCTAATTTCAAAAACAAATCAAAAATACTTTTCACACCGACACCTTTTCAAAAAAAAGCTTTCGAAAGCAATTTTTCAAACACTCTTGAGGACCGATACAAGAGTCGAACTGGAATTTTCAAAGAAACTTTTTAAAACCCACATTGAAAAGCAAACAAACCATTTTTGAAAACACAATGAGCAAGTATCTAAGAGCCCATGGATAACCATGGATAGAAAGGGTGCTAACACCTTCCCTTTCTATAACCTACCTCCCGAACCGAGAGCAATCTCTTTAAGGAATTTTTCTGTGCTTTTGTCCTTTCCATTTGGAGAAAATAAAAGACGGTGGCGACTCTTGCTTCCGCGACATTTCGCGAACCAGCGTTAAACAGTCAGTTCCAGATCCACCGATCACAATCCTTTAATAAATGAAAGGGCAAATTTTGGGGTACAACAGTTGCCCCTTGTGATGCGGTGGGAGAACTGACTTGATTATTTTGCGTTTGATCGCAAATGTTGCGGTTAGCAAGAGTCGCCACCGACTTTTATTTTATCCAAAAGGAAAGGTGAAAAAGCACAGGAAAGACCTTTGTGATTGTTTCTTGAGTTCGGGGGGTAGATTATGAAAAGGGAAGGGATTAGTACCCTTTTCATCCATGGTTTTCTATGGGATCTTAGTTACTTGCTAGATCACTTACTTTTGTTTGAAATTGTGCTTTGTGTGGTTTTGAAAGTATTTTGTAAAAGAGGCCATTGTTTAGGAAATCTTTGTAATGATTCCCGTTCGTAAGAATGTATACAAAGATGTTGATCTTTTTGAAAATGTTTTCAATGTTTGTAAGATGTTTGGAAAGGTGTAGGTGTTTGTTTTGAAAATAGCAAGGATATTTATTTTGAAATGGAGCAAGTAACTAGAAGCAATCTACCTACTCAAATGTCTTTCTTGTTCATTTTCTTTCCTTTGATATTGTTGTCTTACCATTGATTTGGTAAGCAACCCTATCTTTGGATGTAAACGGGACGGACGTGGGTCATCGTATAGTCATGATTAGCAATGTTGCAAAGTATCTTAGCATTTTTTAGGGACTAAGATCATTTTTGTAAGGCAACTTTGAATAGCGTCATCGAGGGACTATGATCTTATATTTGTTTGTTTTTGCTAAGACACTTTACATGCGTAATATAGCCATTTTGTATAAGGCAACCAAATGGAGTAACCCTAGGGGTGCTTGTGTGCAAGTGTGTCATTTTCATGCTTGATTTTGTCTTGAATTAGGGTTTTCTATTTGATTGGTTTTATTCTTTCCATACAAACCCTAATTACTAACATATTATGTAAAAGCGATAAATTGCGAAATTTAAAGTTACTACGCTATTACAATATTTGTGGGAGGGGGATATACAATTTATGAATGGGAATTTCAATAATATAAACCTAATTAATCTATTACAACCAAATTGAATATGTACAAATAAATGGAATAAATAATATACAAGATGAATTAAATATGCAAATGTATGTAAATGCAAAGAAGAATTTTGTTTGGTTTTTTATGAAAAAAGTTTTAACCTAAACCTAATAAATAAATCAAGATTAACTTAAATCAATTAAGAAAAGAAATTAGTTTAGAAAAGATTTTTTTGAATAAACCCTAATTCTATTTGATTAAAAGGAAATAAATTTCTTTAAGAAAAAGTAAGTATTTTTTTGTATTTTTTTTATCTTGAAAACAATATATGGCATTATGAGATATTTTTGATATTTTTAATACTAAAATAATATGTCTAATGGGTGTGAAGAAAAATAAATATTTAAACTAGTTCTAAAAATTTACAAATTTAATTAATAAAAATGGATAATATATAACTAAATAAAAATTATTTTTGTGAGAAAAATAAAATAAGCTAAAATATAA
This sequence comes from Vicia faba, assembly GCA_948472305.1. Classification (NCBI taxonomy): domain Eukaryota; kingdom Viridiplantae; phylum Streptophyta; class Magnoliopsida; order Fabales; family Fabaceae; genus Vicia; species Vicia faba. The sequence goes on from OX451735.1 coordinate 65,021,917, forward strand.
ATCTATCATTTTTATATTTTTTTAATGATTTTTAATATTAAGAAAAACATATTTAATAAAATAAAATGAAAGTAAAATAAATAAATAAAATTATTAGGCCAGGGGTGTTAAAAGTAAGCAGGAGATAGGATGTTAGAAAAAAAACATAAGGCCCATGAAACTGAAGCCCATGCGCTGCAAAACAACAAAAAATGGAAAAATATGAGAAAATTGCAAAAGGCAGCGCGCTAAGGCTCGAACCCATGACCTCTAGCATTTTTGCACGCTGCCTTACCACTGGGGTGGCTATACATCCGTTTATATAAACAAAAGCACAAATATATATTAGAAAACGCCTCCTGAAGTAAACTTCATCTTCAACCTTGAGCCATGGTCGGACCACCTGTATCTTCTTCATTTCTCCATAAAAATGGAAAGTTCAAACATGAAAGTTATAATGTTTCTTCCCACGAGTTCAACCATATAATTTATGTAAACTAAAAATCAAAGATAAGATCTAATTTTATTGGCCCTAATCTGAAACCTAATTTTTGCAGAAATTTCAAATCCAAAATTCTCTATGCATAGTTAATATAAATGAAAACTATGAACATGGTTAGCCTTAGAGCAAGGATATCTACATTTTTCTTTCACAAATCAGGACCAAATGATGCTTGTACGAAGAGATAGAAGTTTGAGTTTTTACCTCTTGCAGCTGGGATCGTGAATGGAGTTTGAGTAAGGTTTGATAACGCATGAGGGTTTGTTTAGCTTGTATGGACCTCCTTGAGTGTGTTCCAATCCTTACTTTGTCTTGAAAGTCCCTGAATCTCCCTACTCAAGTTAACCTGCAAGCTTGATATTTGAAAATGGTGGATGATGGAGGAGGAGTTACAGTGAGGGAATAAGGGTCTGGATCACATAGATATGAGGTATATTAAGTGTTTGTGCGGTTAAAACTCAATATGCACGAGTGGATTTAAAGATGGCTGTGTAAGGTTCAAAACTGTCAAGCTATGGAAGATTTTCAGTTGCAAAGTGTTTGGGAGTGTTTCTGAGTCTTAGAATTAATGTTTTATGTTGCAATACATTTGTGTATATGTATGGAAAAGGTTAGAGATCAACTCCACTCCAGGTTTCTGAGTTATAGCCTTTTGGCTCTATAACTTGCTTTTGAAGAAAAGTGAGGAGACAAGTCTCTTAGTTTGTACAAGCATGATCTGAGTTGGTAGAGACCTTAGACAATTTGCTTTTGTTTTTTACTTTTCTTGTGTGCTGATAAAACAATTGAGAGGCTCAAGAAGTTGACAAAGGCAAAAGTAGTGCTTTATCAAAATGGAAATGACAACTTTGTGCCAAAAATGGAATTGTAACTTGGATAAAGGCTCAAGTGCTTGGATTAAAGTTCTATCAGCTGTGTAAACATTTAATTATGGAGTGAGAAACAAGTTTGAGGCCTGCAAAGCAAAGATTATGAAGCCTAGGCTTGGATTTGAATTTTTTTCATCATGAAATGGCTTGAAATCAAAGTGATAAATCACCAACTTCATCTCTTTGATTCTCCCTGCTCAGGAATGATATCAAGGATTTCTAGGACATTTTGGAAAGCTTTCAATGTGCTCCACAACTCATCTTTGAATTGCTTTTAAAAATCCCCTTTGGAACTATGTGGAAAAATGGCATGAAGTTAGGTAAAAAATCTGCCTAACTAGGGCAAAAATTTCACTAAGTTATTTTAGTTCATGAGCATGTATTCACAAAATTGTATCTTGAGATCCAAGAATTTTTAGGAGATATTGTATGAATCAAAGTTGTATATTTCATGGAGATATACAACTTTCATGTTGGAAGTTTCCTTTGAATCATCTTACATCATGGTGAAAATTTGGCTTAAAGTTGAGAAAAAATAAGAAATTTTCTATACTTAGAAAATTTTCTAAGTTAAAAATTTCAAATTTTCAAAACAAAAACTTAAACCCTTGATTTCTTGATGAACAAGTTTCTCATTTTGACATGTTTTGATGAATTATGATCTTTGGCATTTGATTTTGACCAAAAAGTCAAAGTTTGACTTTTCAGTATACAATTGACTTTTGATCAGTTGACTGAAAAATTTATCTGTCAATCCAATGGATTTGTAATGTTTTAAACCATGTCATTAGGTCAAGATGGTGAAATTGAACTCTTGAAATCATGCTTTAAACCAATTGATCATTTTCTAGGTCAAAAATCAGAAATTGCCCATTCCCAGTCAAAACCCTAATTTTGACCATTTTGCCCTTTTGATGATTTGATCAAATTTCTTGAGGAATTATGGTCCAAACTTGATCAAGTGATACATATGAGTCTAAAATGTTGATGTGGATAAAAAATTATGAAGTTTGACTGTAAATTGGCTATGGATAAAACTCAAACCCTAATTTTGGTCATTAGTGCTTGAGAAGATGTCTTGAGCTGGTCAAACCCTAATCCAGTCTTGAGTCAAAGAGATCTTGTGAGAAAATTCTTGATAAGTGAGAGGGAAAATTTTGGGGTACAACAGCTTCCCCTGTTCAATCTTCTTAAACCTAAAGAGTTAGACTGGCGAGTTTTGCCATTCGTGACTCGAAGGTGGAAGATGATTGGACACTAGAGTGCCCATAAATTTGCACTCGGCGGTGCGACAATAGAAGGAATGGGCTTATAGATGCCATTTGGAGAGGTGATAGAAAGCTATGGGATATGGGATTAAAGATTCCATCCAAGAGTGATTGTTGAATTGTAATTTGTAAGCTGAAAGAATGAGTACCAGAAGTACGTCCGTGTCTGGAGCGTGTCTGAACTGTATCTAAAAGTTGACTTTGAATGAGTATCAGAATGGAATCCATATTTGGAGCGTATCTGTACTGTATCTGAAAGTTGAATCTGAATGAGTATCAGAATGGCATCCGTGTCTGGAGCGTATCTGCACTGTATCTGAGAGTTGACTTTGAATGAGTATCAAAATGACATCCGTGTCTGGAGCGTATCTGAACTGTATTTGAAGGTTGAATCTGAATGAGTATCAGGATAGCATCCGTGTCTGGAGCATATCTAAACTGTATAAAAAGCTGAAATCTGAATGAGTATCTGGATGGCATCCGTGTCTGGAGCGTATCTGAACTGTATCAAATGGTTGAATCTGAATGAGTATCAGAATGTCATCCGTGTTTGGAGCGTATCTGAACTCTATCAGGTTTTGAATATTGTTAATGGTAGATGTTAACCTTATCCTGAAAAGGGTAAAATGTTAGCTAAAATGAAAAGTCATGTTGTATGAAATGTATGATGTGATGCATTTTCTTTATCAATGTTTATGATATAAGGATGCAGTGTATGCGCATGTGAGCTAATTTGTTGTACGACTGTTGGATTTGGGGAAAATAAATCCCTGACTGATGTTGAGGATATGTAAGTCTTCATGCTTTGAAGCCGAAGTGTTGCTGAATTTCTGCTTTGAGAAATAAACTCTGTTGTAAGGGAAATGCCATGTGCTACTTGTAAAATCCTATTGGGGAATCCTAAGAAATTTGACGACTTCTATCGGGGATCAATAATTTCAAACTTTGTTCCGCTGGGGATTTAAACAACATACTGTAGGGGATTACTTATGGAATAGCTTAGAGATATTTTCCTATCCTTTCAACCTATCAGTAATTTCCTCTTTTCATTTTGTTTATTTGTAATCAGTAATTATGTTCAAAAATGAATCATTGGACGTTTTCGTAAACAAAACACACGCGTAAAGAAAAGACAAATAGTTTTTGCACTTTCAAAGGGACATATTTGTATTGACTTTGAGTAAGTGTTTTTGTACAAGGGGACAAACATTCTAGTAGGAGAATGCTGTCATAAAAAGAAATAAAAAATTTAATACAAAGAAAGATAACTATGTGTAAAAAAAATCCCGTGGGGTTCCCATTCTACTATAGTCTTTGTATCTCTGAGTATCTTGTCTATTTGTTGCCTCGCCCGAAGATGATTGAATTGATCAGAACCTGAGTTTGTCAGTGGAAGCCAAAGTTTGTCCATGAAGTGATCCAACGGGACATAGTCATACACCTTAATTCCCTAACTTTTGCCTGGACCGCCCTTTTGGGTTTTCGGTCCACCGGGAAACCCTTATTTTCCCAAGTCGCCCTTTCGGGTTTTCAACTTGCCGGGTGTACATATTTTTTTTTTATCCCTAATTTTTGCCTGAACCTTTTTGGTTCGCCGGGATGCCCTTGTTTTGCCTAGGTATGTCAACCTAGCGGGTCTCTTATGTGTAGTATCTTTTGACTATGTCCGTGTTTGCATGATGTGGCAGGTCGTCACCATCTATGGTGGTCAAGATCATTGCCCCACCAGAGAAAGTGTTTTTGATTACAAATGGTCCTTCATAGGTAGGAGTCCACTTGCCCCTAGGATCACCTTGTGGTAGTATGATGCGTTTGATCACTATATCTCCAACTTGATACACTTGGCGCCTGACTTTCTTGTTGAAAGCCTTGATCATCCATTTTTGATACATCTGACCATGGCAAACAGTAGTAAGTATCTTTTCATCAATCGAGTTTAGTTGATCAAGTCGAGTCTGAATCCAATCGTCTTCGTTCAATCCTGTATCCTTCATAATCCTCAGAGAGGGGATCTGAACTTCGATAGGCAAGACAACCTCCATGCCGTAAACCAAAGAATAAGGCGTTTCCCTGGTTGATGTGCGAGCCGTGGTACGATATCCATGGAGAGCGAAAGGTAACATCTCATGCCAGTCTTTGTGTGTGACTGTCATTTTCTGTATGATCTTTTTAATGTTTTTATTTGCAGCTTCGACAACACCATTCATCTTTGGTAGATAGGGAGAAGAACTGTGATGCTGAATCTTGAATTGCTCGCACAAGGCGGTGATCATAGTGTTGTTAAGATTTGTACCATTGTCAGTTATGATCCTTTCCGGGACACCGTACCGACAGATGAGATTTTGCTTGATGAAGCGGGCAACAACGTTCTTAGTGACGGAAGCGAAGAAAGCTGCCTCCACCCATTTCGTAAAATAGTCAATGGCCACTAGGATGAAGCGGTGTCTGTTGGAGGTTGTCGGCTTGATTTTCCTAATCATATCAATCCCCACATAGCAAAGGGCCACAGAGCTGTCAAGAAATTCAGAGGAACCGGGGGTACATGCACTTTTTCAGCATAAATCTGACACTTATGGCAGATTCGAGAGTATTGATAACAATCTGCTTCCATGGTGGACCAGTAATAGCTTGCCCGTAGGATTTTCTTTGCCATCGTATGCCCACTAGAATGGGTACCAAAAGTGCCTTCGTGTAATTCAACCCTGATCCTTTCAGCTTCAACCTTATCTACGCACTGAAGTAACACAGAGTCATGATTGCGTTTTGTAGTTGTTTATGTATTGGCATGCATTTTTGGTAAAACCAGGTGTATGAATGTCATGACTGATGTCATAACATTCTAGTTTATTAGGTACAGATTTATTAGGTACCTTTGCAGAAAAATATTGTCATACAGGTACTGATGTTTATGAGTGTGTTTCTGAGCATTTTGCAAAATGATCACATTTACCAAAATCAGTAAACAGGAATTCAGATGTCATAACAAATGTTAAGACATCCTGTTCTGAACTAACAGGTATGCAGTTTGGTAAATTCTGAGTTTTTTCAGGAAAATGACTCAGTCTTTCCAGAACAGAATCCTACGTTTTCTTTGGGTTAACCTAGCTCAACCCCAACCTGGTTGATCTAGTCCTGTGACCTAGTCTTAAGGTCAAACGGATTTAACCCTAGCTTTTTGTGGAAACCCTAACTGAAGATGCAGCTGCTATATATTCAACAGAGCTGCTGTCTTGGAATGCATCCCTTTTTAACAGAAGATCATTTAGAAGCTGTATAGTTTTAACTATTGTAATCCAAGCAATTATCATTGTGATAAGTGACTTGGAATAGGTTTTAATTGTAAGGGTTGTGTAACACTCAAAGCTTTGAAGCAAGAGTGTTTGTATGTCTCTTGACTAAAGCTGTGAAGCAAAGTCAAGTCAGGTTTGTGTATCACTCAAAGCTGTGAAGCAAGAGTGTTTGTGTTGCTTGATTAAAAAGCTGTGAAGCATAATCAAGTGCATGTTTTGAAGAGTGTCTTCAACAATTCATTAGTCAAATTGTTTTATGTATCACTGCTGTGATTGAGGGGGAGTGAGTAGGAACTCAGGTTTAAGTTGTACTTAGATTGAAGTTGCATTGGGTAGGTCTTAAGTGAAGGAGATAAACTGGTTGGTTTATTCCTGAATTAATATCTCTTATAGTGGATTTCCTCCCTGGCTTGGTAGCCCCCAGAGTAGGTGTTGTTGCACACTGAACTGGGTAAACAATTGACTGTGTTCTTTACTGTTTTTGTATTTACTGTCTTATAGTAAGTCAGATACGGTGTCATAACATTGAACGTGACATTGAGTATCTGCAGCCAGAATTTCAATTGGAATCAGAGCAGGCACCCTGCCTGTATTACTGGGTGAGATCTAGGGATATCACTTTCTGGCACTATGGACAAAGAAGGAGTTTTTGGAAATAGACCACCCATTCTGGATGGAACTAATTATGACTACTGGAAACCTCGTATGATTGCCTTCTTAAAATCTTTGGACAAAAAGGCTTGGAGAGCTGCTGACAAAGGATGGATCCATCCCACCATAACTGAGAAAGATGGGACAATCAGTTTGAAGCCTGAGGAAGATTGGAGTAAAGAAGAAGATGAGTTAGCCCTGGGAAATTCCAAAGCTTTAAATGCCTTGTTCAATGGAATTGATAGAAACATTTTCAGACTAGTACATCAATATGAATTGGCCAAGGAAGTTTGGGACACTCTCAAAACTACTCATGAGGGTACTTCCAAAGTGAAAATGTCAAGGCTTCAGATGTTGACTACCAAGTTTGAGAATCTAAAAATGATGGAAGATGAAACCATTCATGAGTTTCACATGAACATCTTGGAGATTGCCAACACCTCAGGAGCACTGGGAGAAAAGATGTCAGAAGAAAAATTGGTGAGAAAGATTCTCAGATCCTTGCCTAAAAGATTTGCAATGAAGGTAACTGCCATAGAAGAAGCCCAGGACATCAGCAAGTTGAAAGTGGATGAACTTATTGGGTCTCTTCAGACTTTTGAGATGGGGATCACTGAAAATGGTGACAAGAAGAACAAGAGCATAGCACTTGTATCCAACACTGATGTTGAAAACAAGGAGGATGAAGAAGAAAATATTTCAGAAGCTATAGCCATGCTTGGAAGACAGTTCAACAAACTCATCAAAAGAATAGATCCAAAGTCAAGGTCTAATGTTCATAACATTCCCTTTGACATTGACAGTTCCAGCAGAAGACCAAGGTCAGAAGAGAAGGGAAATCAAGGCAGAGGTATTCAATGTCATGGCTGTGAAGGATATGGGCATATTCGAGCTGAATGTCCTACCTTTCTTAAGAAACAAAAGAAAGGAATGACTGTTACCTGATCTGACTGTGATTCAGAAAGTAATTCTGAAGAAGAATCTGCCAAACTAGTTACTGCTCTAACTGGTGTTTGTACCTCTGAAAGTGACACTAGTGATGAAGAAGTGACTTTTGAAGAACTGACTGATACTTACAAGAAATTGTGTATCAAAAGTACTGAAGTCTGTATGCAGAATGATAAACAATCAAAACTCATCATAAAGCTGGAGGCTGAAAAAAGGGCAAACCTTGAAACTATAAGTCATCTAGAAGGGGAAGTTCAATTGTTGAACTCACAACTGAATCAAATGACCAAATCTGTCAAGATGCTAACTAATGGAACAGAAAAATTGGAAGAGATCCTTCAGGTTGGACAAAATGTGGGAAATAAATCTGGACTAGGATTTATGGAAGCAAAGAAATCTGGTACAGATAAGAAGATCAGGCCTGATAAGCAAATGTCAAAACAGATGTCTCAACACAACTCCCAACATCAGGAACAGAGACATATGAAGAAAAGGTACCAAAGATGGAGATGTCATCATTGTGGGAGATATGGCCACATAAAGCCCTTCTGCTTCAGATTGCATGGATACCCCAATCAAAACTCAGGTGTCAAACCTAAGTCTAAAAAGGTACCACATGCTCCTAAATGGAAGAAAAAGGCTACTGCCCTGATAGCCCACACTTCCCTGAGGGTCTCTGCAAAGGAGGACTGGTACTTTGACAGTGGGTGTTCCAGACACATGACTGGAATCAAGAACCTCCTCAATAATGTTAAACCTCACACCACCAGTTTTGTGACCTTTGGAGATGGTGCTAAAGGTGAAATCAAAGGAGTTGGTAATTTGGACTGCCCTGGAGTTCCAAGTCTGAATGAAGTACTGCTGGTAAAAGGGCTGACTGCTAATCTCATTAGTATCAGTCAATTGTGTGATCTAGGATTCAAGGTCAATTTCTCAAAATCTGAATGTCTTGTAATTAATGAAAAACAAGAAATTATAATGAAAGGAGTCAGATCTAAAGACAACTGTTACTTGTGGGAGCCTGAGAACATTAATTTCTCTTCTGTGTGTTCCATTGCAAAAGAAGAAAAAGAGGTGAAACTGTGGCACCAAAAACTTGGCCATCTTCATCTAAGAGGTATGAAAAGGATTATCTCCATGGAGGTAGTCAGAGGGATTCCAAGACTGCAAATCGATGAAGGAAGAGTCTGTGGTGAATGTCAGGTTGGTAAGCAGACTAGGATGTCACATCCAAAGTCAAGACATCTGACCACCTCTAAGGTTCTAGAACTTCTTCATATGGATCTGATGGGACCAATGCAAGTGGAGAGTCTTGGTGGAAAAAGATATGCCTATGTGGTTGTGGATGATTTTTCCAGATTCACCTGGATTAACTTCATTGGGGAAAAATCTGATGTATTTGAAGTTTTTAAAGAATTGTGCAAAAAAATTCAAAGAGAAAAGGAAGGGTGTATTGTCAGAATCAGAAGTGATCATGGCAAGGAATTTGAAAACAACAAGTTTGATGATTTCTGTTCCTCAGAAGGAATTAGTCATGAATTTTCTTCTCCTATAACTCCTCAGCAAAATGGAGTTGTGGAAAGAAAAAACAGGACCATACAGGAATCTGCCAGAGCAATGATACATGCCAAAAGACTTCCTATGTATTTTTGGGCTGAAGCTATGAATACAGCCTGCTATGTCCATAACAGGGTCACCTTGAGAAAGGGAACCTCATCCACCATATATGAACTCTGGAAAGGAAGAAAACCAACTGTGAAGTACTTCCATGTGTTTGGCAGCAAATGTTATATTCTGGCAGATCGTGAACAAAGAAGAAAACTGGACCCTAAAAGTGATGAAGGCATATTTCTAGGATACTCCTCAAACAGCAGAGCTTATAGAGTATTCAATTCCAGGACCAAAGCCATGATGGAATCAATAAATGTTATAATTGATGATTATCATGAAGAAATAGATGTCCCTTGTAATGTTGAGACATTCTTTGAGACTTCAACCCAACAGAATGATCTACCCAACACCACCACAACAGAATCTGAATCAAAGGAAGCTAGCAAGATCCCTTCCATCAGAATTCAGAAGGATCATCCAAAAGAGCTCATCATAGGAGATCCCAACAGTGGAGTCATTACAAGATCTAGTGAAATCATCTCAAACTCTTGTTTTGTGTCCAAAATGGAACCAAGAAATGTCAAGGAAGCTTTAACTGATGAATACTGGATTGGTGCAATGCAAGATGAACTGAACCAATTCAAGCAACATGAAGTTTGGGAACTGGTTCCTAGACCTGAAGGAACTAACATCATTGGCACAAAATGGATTTTCAAGAACAAATCAGATGCTGAAGGAGTTGTCACCAGGAATAAGGCAAGACTGGTTGCTCAAGGATACACTCAGGTTGAAGGGGTTGATTTTGATGAAACCTTTTCACCTGTAGCCAGGCTGGAATCAACTAGACTCCTATTGTCAATTGCTTGTCTTCTGAAGTTCAAGTTGTTTCAGATGGATGTGAAAAGTGCCTTTCTAAATGGGTACTTGAATGAGGAAGCTTATGTGGAACAGCCTAAAGGCTTTGTGGATCCAAATCACCCTGATCATGTCTACAAATTGAGAAAAGCTCTATATGGCCTGAAACAAGCTCCTAGAGCATGGTATGACAGGTTAACAAAGTTTCTCTCAGACAAAGGATACAGAAAAGGAGGCTTGGACAAAACACTCTTTGTCAAAACTGAAGGAGGGAAGTTGATGGTTGCCCAAATATATGTTGATGACATAGTGTTTGGAGGAATGTCAGAACCTATGGTTAAACATTTTGCTGAACAGATGCAGGCTGAATTCGAAATGAGTCTCATGGGAGAACTAACTTATTTTCTTGGACTGCAAGTCTCACAGATGGAGGACTCAATCTTCTTATCTCAAAGCAAGTATGCTAAGAACATTGTAAAGAAGTTTGGTATGGAGAATGCCAGTCACAAAAGGACTCCTGCTCCTACTCATTTAAAGCTTTCCAAAGATTCAAGTGGGGTTAAGGTGGATCAAAGTCTGTACAGAAGCATGATAGGAAGCTTGTTGTACTTAACAGCCAGCAGACCTGATATTGCTTTTGCAGTTGGAGTTTGTGCAAGATACCAAGCTGATCCCAAAGTCAGTCATATCAATCAAGTGAAGAGAATTTTGAAGTATGTGAGTGGAACTTACAACTATGGGTTGCTATATTCTCATGGCTGTGAACCAAATCTGACTGGTTATTGTGATGCTGATTGGGCTGGTAGTGCTGATGATAGAAAAAGCACCTCTGGAGGATGTTTCTTCTTGGGAAATAATCTGGTTTCCTGGTTCAGCAAGAAACAGAATTATGTGTCTCTCTCTACTGCTGAAGCTGAATACATTGCAGCTGGTAGTAGCTGTTCTCAAATGATCTGGATGAAACAGATGCTTACTGAGTATAATGTCACTCAAGATGTTATGACATTGTACTGTGACAATCTGAGTACAATCAACATTTCCAAGAATCCCATTCAGCATAGTAGGACCAAACATATTGACATAAGACATCACTTTATCAGAGACCTTGTAGAAGAGAAGACAATCAAATTGGAACATGTTGCCACTGAGCTACAGCTGGCTGACATTTTTACCAAGGCTCTTGATGCAAATCAATTTGAAAACTTGAGGGGTAAGTTGGGTATTTGCCAACATGAGGAATTGTAGCAATTAATTTTGCTTAAAACAAGGGTTAAAGGAGTTATGTTTGTTCTGATTGGGTTAAAATTATATTTTCCCATTTCCTTCAATTCTTTTAAGAAGTTGAATAGACACTCCTTTTCTTCCTTCCCCTTTCGTCTCCTTATCAAAACCCAGTCTCTCAATCAGAATTTTCTCTTCAGTTGCTGTTGGTCCTCTAAGACTGTCAAAATGTCTCAAACACCATCATCATCCAATACGACTATTTCAACCTCTTCCTCTGATCAAGATTCTAGGATAATCTCTTCTTGTCTGGACTCTGAAGTCCTGGAGGTCTCTTCTCTTAGAAAAGTGGAAACTAACCCCACCAAGGTCAAAGAGCTGAGAACAAGACATGCAGGAAGGTCCCAAGCCTCTGCCTCTGGTAATCCATCTCATCCTTCTTCTTCAGTTCCCCCTGAAATTGCAAATAGGGAAGGGTCAGCCTATGTTCATCAAGCAATAGCTAAAATTGTTTCAACAATTCTGAACGAGAACCACTTAGTTCCTGGCATTTCTGTTCCTTTAAATCAAGAAAGTTCAAATGCTGAAACAAATCCAGATGTCTCTAAGGATGTTGAGACATCAGACAAAGAGAAGAATGCTGACATTGCTCACAAGAAAAGGAAGAAGCCTGAATCCTCTGAGTCTGATGACAGTGCTTAAAGGTTGGTGGAGTTGCTGTTTGGTGGTGTTGCTGGTCCCTGGTGGAGTTTGCAAAGTGTGTTCAATTTTTTTTGTCTTGTTGTGCTACTTTTTCTGGATGACTGTATAATCTTTAAGAACATGTATCTTTGGCCCATTTGTGGCTAAAGAGGGGGAGATATATCTTGGTAGACTTTAATTGACATTCCATTTTTCTGCAGTCATATTTATTCTGCTGCTATCTATCTCTGATTGCTTAGGGGCTTTAGCCAAAAATCTGCCAAAGGGGGAGTTTGTAGTTGTTTATGTATTGGCATGCATTTTTGGTAAAACCAGGTGTATGAATGTCATGACTGATGTCATAACATTCTAGTTTATTAGGTACAGATTTATTAGGTACCTTTGCAGAAAAATATTGTCATACAGGTACTGATGTTTATGAGTGTGTATCTGAGCATTTTGCAAAATGATCACATTTACCAAAATCAGTAAACAGGAATTCAGATGTCATAACAAATGTTAAGACATCCTGTTCTGAACTAACAGGTATGCAGTTTGGTAAATTCTGAGTTTTTTCAGGAAAATGACTCAGTCTTTTCAGAACATAATCCTGCGTTTTCTTTGGGTTAACCTAGCTCAACCCCAGCCTGGTTGATCTAGTCCTGTGACCTAGTCTTAAGGTCAAACGGATTTAACCCTAGCTTTTTGTGGAAACCCTAACTGAAGATACAGCTGCTATATATTCAACAGAGTTGCTGTCTTGGAATGCATCCCTTTTTAACAGAAGATCATTTAGAAGCTGTATAGTTTTAACTATTGTAATCCAAGCAATTATCATTGTGATAAGTGACTTGGAATAGGTTTTAATTGTAAGGGTTGTGTAACACTCAAAGCTTTGAAGCAAGAGTGTTTGTATGTCTCTTGACTAAAGCTGTGAAGCAAAGTCAAGTCAGGTTTGTGTATCACTCAAAGCTGTGAAGCAAGAGTGTTTGTGTTGCTTGATTAAAAAGCTGTGAAGCATAATCAAGTGTATGTTTTGAAGAGTGTCTTCAACAATTCATTAGTCAAATTGTTTTATGTATCACTGCTGTGATTGAGGGGGAGTGAGTAGGAACTCAGGTTTAAGTTGTACTTAGATTGAAGTTGCATTGGGTAGGTCTTAAGTGAAGGAGATAAACTGGTTGGTTTATTCCTGAATTAATATCTCTTATAGTGGATTTCCTCCCTGGCTTGGTAGCCCCCAGAGTAGGTGTTGTTGCACACTGAACTGGGTAAACAATTGACTGTGTTCTTTACTGTTTTTGTATTTACTGTCTTATAGTAAGTCAAATACGGTGTCATAACATTGAACGTGACATTGAGTATCTGCAGCCAGAATTTCAATTGGAATCAGAGCAGGCACCCTGCCTGTATTACTGTGTGAGATCTAGGGATATCACTTTCTGGCACTATGGACAAAGAAGGAGTTTTTGGAAATAGACCACCCATTCTGGATGGAACTAATTATGACTACTGGAAACCTCGTATGATTGCCTTCTTAAAATCTTTGGACAAAAAGGCTTGGAGAGCTGCTGACAAAGGATGGATCCATCCCACCATAACTGAGAAAGATGGGACAATCAGTTTGAAGCCTGAGGAAGATTGGAGTAAAGAAGAAGATGAGTTAGCCCTGGGAAATTCCAAAGCTTTAAATGCCTTGTTCAATGGAATTGATAGAAACATTTTCAGACTAGTACATCAATATGAATTGGCCAAGGAAGTTTGGGACACTCTCAAAACTACTCATGAGGGTACTTCCAAAGTGAAAATGTCAAGGCTTCAGATGTTGACTACCAAGTTTGAGAATCTAAAAATGATGGAAGATGAAACCATTCATGAGTTTCACATGAACATCTTGGAGATTGCCAACACCTCAGGAGCACTGGGAGAAAAGATGTCAGAAGAAAAATTGGTGAGAAAGATTCTCAGATCCTTGCCTAAAAGATTTGCAATGAAGGTAACTGCCATAGAAGAAGCCCAGGACATCAGCAAGTTGAAAGTGGATGAACTTATTGGGTCTCTTCAGACTTTTGAGATGGGGATCACTGAAAATGGTGACAAGAAGAACAAGAGCATAGCACTTGTATCCAACACTGATGTTGAAAACAAGGAGGATGAAGAAGAAAATATTTCAGAAGCTATAGCCATGCTTGGAAGACAGTTCAACAAACTCATCAAAAGAATAGATCCAAAGTCAAGGTCCAATGTTCATAACATTCCCTTTGACATTGACAGTTCCAGCAGAAGACCAAGGTCAGAAGAGAAGGGAAATCAAGGCAGAGGTATTCAATGTCATGGCTGTGAAGGATATGGGCATATTCGAGCTGAATGTCCTACCTTTCTTAAGAAACAAAAGAAAGGAATGACTGTTACCTGATCTGACTGTGATTCAGAAAGTAATTCTGAAGAAGAATCTGCCAAACTAGTTACTGCTCTAACTGGTGTTTGTACCTCTGAAAGTGACACTAGTGATGAAGAAGTGACTTTTGAAGAACTGACTGATACTTACAAGAAATTGTGTATCAAAAGTACTGAAGTCTGTATGCAGAATGATAAACAATCAAAACTCATCATAAAGCTGGAGGCTGAAAAAAGGGCAAACCTTGAAACTATAAGTCATCTAGAAGGGGAAGTTCAATTGCTGAACTCACAACTGAATCAAATGACCAAATCTGTCAAGATGCTAACTAATGGAACAGACAAATTGGAAGAGATCCTTCAGGTTGGACAAAATGTGGGAAATAAATCTGGACTAGGATTTATGGAAGCAAAGAAATCTGGTACAGATAAGAAGATCAGGCCTGATAAGCAAATGTCAAAACAGATGTCTCAACACAACTCCCAACATCAGGAACAGAGACATATGAAGAAAAGGTACCAAAGATGGAGATGTCATCATTGTGGGAGATATGGCCACATAAAGCCCTTCTGCTTCAGATTGCATGGATACCCCAATCAAAACTCAGGTGTCAAACCTAAGTCTAAAAAGGTACCACATGCTCCTAAATGGAAGAAAAAGGCTACTGCCCTGATAGCCCACACTTCCCTGAGGGTCTCTGCAAAGGAGGACTGGTACTTTGACAGTGGGTGTTCCAGACACATGACTGGAATCAAGAACCTCCTCAATAATGTTAAACCTCACACCACCAGTTTTGTGACCTTTGGAGATGGTGCTAAAGGTGAAATCAAAGGAGTTGGTAATTTGGACTGCCCTGGAGTTCCAAGTCTGAATGAAGTACTGCTGGTAAAAGGGCTGACTGCTAATCTCATTAGTATCAGTCAATTGTGTGATCTAGGATTCAAGGTCAATTTCTCAAAATCTGAATGTCTTGTAATTAATGAAAAACAAGAAATTGTAATGAAAGGAGTCAGATCTAAAGACAACTGTTACTTGTGGGAGCCTGAGAACACTAATTTCTCTTCTGTGTGTTCCATTGCAAAAGAAGAAAAAGAGGTGAAACTGTGGCACCAAAAACTTGGCCATCTTCATCTAAGAGGTATGAAAAGGATTATCTCCATGGAGGTAGTCAGAGGGATTCCAAGACTGCAAATTGATGAAGGAAGAGTCTGTGGTGAATGTCAGGTTGGTAAGCAGACTAGGATGTCACATCCAAAGTCAAGACATCTGACCACCTCTAAGGTTCTAGAACTTCTTCATATGGATCTGATGGGACCAATGCAAGTGGAGAGTCTTGGTGGAAAAAGATATGCCTATGTGGTTGTGGATGATTTTTCCAGATTCACCTGGATTAACTTCATTGGGGAAAAATCTGATGTATTTGAAGTTTTTAAAGAATTGTGCAAAAAAATTCAAAGAGAAAAGGAAGGGTGTATTGTCAGAATCAGAAGTGATCATGGCAAGGAATTTGAAAACAACAAGTTTGATGATTTCTGTTCCTCAGAAGGAATTAGTCATGAATTTTCTTCTCCTATAACTCCTCAGCAAAATGGAGTTGTGGAAAGAAAAAACAGGACCATACAGGAATCTGCCAGAGCAATGATACATGCCAAAAGACTTCCTATGTATTTTTGGGCTGAAGCTATGAATACAGCCTGCTATGTCCATAACAGGGTCACCTTGAGAAAGGGAACCTCATCCACCATATATGAACTCTGGAAAGGAAGAAAACCAACTGTGAAGTACTTCCATGTGTTTGGCAGCAAATGTTATATTCTGGCAGATCGTGAACAAAGAAGAAAACTGGACCCTAAAAGTGATGAAGGCATATTTCTAGGATACTCCTCAAACAGCAGAGCTTATAGAGTATTCAATTCCAGGACCAAAGCCATGATGGAATCAATAAATGTTATAATTGATGATTATCATGAAGAAATAGATGTCCCTTGTAATGTTGAGACATTCTTTGAGACTTCAACCCAACAGAATGATCTACCCAACACCACCACAACAGAATCTGAATCAAAGGAAGCTAGCAAGATCCCTTCCATCAGAATTCAGAAGGATCATCCAAAAGAGCTCATCATAGGAGATCCCAACAGTGGAGTCATTACAAGATCTAGTGAAATCATCTCAAACTCTTGTTTTGTGTCCAAAATGGAACCAAGAAATGTCAAGGAAGCTTTAACTGATGAATACTGGATTGGTGCAATGCAAGATGAACTGAACCAATTCAAGCAACATGAAGTTTGGGAACTGGTTCCTAGACCTGAAGGAACTAACATCATTGGCACAAAATGGATTTTCAAGAACAAATCAGATGCTGAAGGAGTTGTCACCAGGAATAAGGCAAGACTGGTTGCTCAAGGATACACTCAGGTTGAAGGGGTTGATTTTGATGAAACCTTTTCACCTGTAGCCAGGCTAGAATCAACTAGACTCCTATTGTCAATTGCTTGTCTTCTGAAGTTCAAGTTGTTTCAGATGGATGTGAAAAGTGCCTTTCTAAATGGGTACTTGAATGAGGAAGCTTATGTGGAACAGCCTAAAGGCTTTGTGGATCCAAATCACCCTGATCATGTCTACAAATTGAGAAAAGCTCTATATGGCCTGAAACAAGCTCCTAGAGCATGGTATGACAGGTTAACAAAGTTTCTCTCAGACAAAGGATACATAAAAGGAGGCTTGGACAAAACACTCTTTGTCAAAACTGAAGGAGGGAAGTTGATGGTTGCCCAAATATATGTTGATGACATAGTGTTTGGAGGAATGTCAGAACCTATGGTTAAACATTTTGCTGAACAGATGCAGGCTGAATTCGAAATGAGTCTCATGGGAGAACTAACTTATTTTCTTGGACTGCAAGTCTCACAGATGGAGGACTCAATCTTCTTATCTCAAAGCAAGTATGCTAAGAACATTGTAAAGAAGTTTGGTATGGAGAATGCCAGTCACAAAAGGACTCCTGCTCCTACTCATTTAAAGCTTTCCAAAGATTCAAGTGGGGTTAAGGTGGATCAAAGTCTGTACAGAAGCATGATAGGAAGCTTGTTGTACTTAACAGCCAGCAGACCTGATATTGCTTTTGCAGTTGGAGTTTGTGCAAGATACCAAGCTGATCCCAAAGTCAGTCATATCAATCAAGTGAAGAGAATTTTGAAGTATGTGAGTGGAACTTACAACTATGGGTTGCTATATTCTCATGGCTGTGAACCAAATCTGACTGGTTATTGTGATGCTGATTGGGCTGGTAGTGCTGATGATAGAAAAAGCACCTCTGGAGGATGTTTCTTCTTGGGAAATAATCTGGTTTCCTGGTTCAGCAAGAAACAGAATTGTGTGTCTCTCTCTACTGCTGAAGCTGAATACATTGCAGCTGGTAGTAGCTGTTCTCAAATGATCTGGATGAAACAGATGCTTACTGAGTATAATGTCACTCAAGATGTTATGACATTGTACTGTGACAATCTGAGTACAATCAACATTTCCAAGAATCCCATTCAGCATAGTAGGACCAAACATATTGACATAAGACATCACTTTATCAGAGACCTTGTAGAAGAGAAGACAATCAAATTGGAACATGTTGCCACTGAGCTACAGCTGGCTGACATTTTTACCAAGGCTCTTGATGCAAATCAATTTGAAAACTTGAGGGGTAAGTTGGGTATTTGCCAACATGAGGAATTGTAGCAATTAATTTTGCTTAAAACAAGGGTTAAAGGAGTTATGTTTGTTCTGATTGGGTTAAAATTATATTTTCCCATTTCCTTCAATTCTTTTAAGAAGTTGAATAGACACTCCTTTTCTTCCTTCCCCTTTCGTCTCCTTATCAAAACCCAGTCTCTCAATCAGAATTTTCTCTTCAGTTGCTGTTGGTCCTCTAAGACTGTCAAAATGTCTCAAACACCATCATCATCCAATACGACTATTTCAACCTCTTCCTCTGATCAAGATTCTAGGATAATCTCTTCTTGTCTGGACTCTGAAGTCCTGGAGGTCTCTTCTCTTAGAAAAGTGGAAACTAACCCCACCAAGGTCAAAGAGCTGAGAACAAGACATGCAGGAAGGTCCCAAGCCTCTGCCTCTGGTAATCCATCTCATCCTTCTTCTTCAGTTCCCCCTGAAATTGCAAATAGGGAAGGGTCAGCCTATGTTCATCAAGCAATAGCTAAAATTGTTTCAACAATTCTGAACGAGAACCACTTAGTTCCTGGCATTTCTGTTCCTTTAAATCAAGAAAGTTCAAATGCTGAAACAAATCCAGATGTCTCTAAGGATGTTGAGACATCAGACAAAGAGAAGAATGCTGACATTGCTCACAAGAAAAGGAAGAAGCCTGAATCCTCTGAGTCTGATGACAGTGCTTAAAGGTTGGTGGAGTTGCTGTTTGGTGGTGTTGCTGGTCCCTGGTGGAGTTTGCAAAGTGTGTTCAATTTTTTTTTGTCTTGTTGTGCTACTTTTTCTGGATGACTGTATAATCTTTAAGAACATGTATCTTTGGCCCATTTGTGGCTAAAGAGGGGGAGATATATCTTGGTAGACTTTAATTGACATTCCATTTTTCTGCAGTCATATTTATTCTGCTGCTATCTATCTCTGATTGCTTAGGGGCTTTAGCCAAAAATCTGCCAAAGGGGGAGTTTGTAGTTGTTTATGTATTGGCATGCATTTTTGGTAAAACCAGGTGTATGAATGTCATGACTGATGTCATAACATTCTAGTTTATTAGGTACAGATTTATTAGGTACCTTTGCAGAAAAATATTGTCATACAGGTACTGATGTTTATGAGTGTGTATCTGAGCATTTTGCAAAATGATCACATTTACCAAAATCAGTAAACAGGAATTCAGATGTCATAACAAATGTTAAGACATCCTGTTCTGAACTAACAGGTATGCAGTTTGGTAAATTCTGAGTTTTTTCAGGAAAATGACTCAGTCTTTTCAGAACATAATCCTGCGTTTTCTTTGGGTTAACCTAGCTCAACCCCAGCCTGGTTGATCTAGTCCTGTGACCTAGTCTTAAGGTCAAACGGATTTAACCCTAGCTTTTTGTGGAAACCCTAACTGAAGATACAGCTGCTATATATTCAACAGAGTTGCTGTCTTGGAATGCATCCCTTTTTAACAGAAGATCATTTAGAAGCTGTATAGTTTTAACTATTGTAATCCAAGCAATTATCATTGTGATAAGTGACTTGGAATAGGTTTTAATTGTAAGGGTTGTGTAACACTCAAAGCTTTGAAGCAAGAGTGTTTGTATGTCTCTTGACTAAAGCTGTGAAGCAAAGTCAAGTCAGGTTTGTGTATCACTCAAAGCTGTGAAGCAAGAGTGTTTGTGTTGCTTGATTAAAAAGCTGTGAAGCATAATCAAGTGTATGTTTTGAAGAGTGTCTTCAACAATTCATTAGTCAAATTGTTTTATGTATCACTGCTGTGATTGAGGGGGAGTGAGTAGGAACTCAGGTTTAAGTTGTACTTAGATTGAAGTTGCATTGGGTAGGTCTTAAGTGAAGGAGATAAACTGGTTGGTTTATTCCTGAATTAATATCTCTTATAGTGGATTTCCTCCCTGGCTTGGTAGCCCCCAGAGTAGGTGTTGTTGCACACTGAACTGGGAAAACAATTGACTGTGTTCTTTACTGTTTTTGTATTTACTGTCTTATAGTAAGTCAAATACGGTGTCATAACATTGAACGTGACATTGAGTATCTGCAGCCAGAATTTCACGTTTGTACAGGATGCCATTACTAAGGAAGAACTTAGCAGAAAATCTCCTTAAGAACTTATTATCATTGACTGAAGCTCCTTCTGGATATTCTTGAGCCTCAAGATACCTCTTGACATCGTGAAACCAAGGCTGGTCCACTACTTCTTCAGTATTAATCTCGTGACAGTGTGCTGGTTCCTCCATTCGTTCAATGGTGATATGGGGAGCCTCGTTATCCCAATTAAGTTTAAACATAGATGACATTGTGGCTAGAGCGTCTGCTGGCTAATTTTCTTCTCGCGGGAAATGCTCGAAGGTAATCTTCTCAAAATGTGGTAGCAATGTCAAAACATGTTCTTTATAAGGGATAAGGTTTGGGTGTTTGGTGTCCCATTCCCCTTTGATCTGGCCGATAACCAAAGTTGAGTCTCCAAATACATCCAAGGATTTGATCCCCAAGTCTATGGCAGCTTTGAGACCGAAGATGCACGCTTCGTATTCCTCCATATTGTTTGCACAATTGAAGCAAAGTCTGGCAGTAAAGGGAGTATGAAACCCTTCTGTAGATATGAGTACAACACCAATACCATTTCTGAGTGCATTGGAGGCTCCATCAAAGAACAGGGTCCATCGGGATCCTTGTTCAGGTCCGTCATATGGCCTGAATTCTTCATAGTTGTCTAATGTCATGATGTCTTCATCCGGAAATTCGAACTTCATGGACTGGTAGTCTTCTACAGCTTGGTGAGCGAGGTGATCAACTAGTATACTGCCCTTTATTTCTTTCTGGGTAGTATACTGTATGTCATATTCTGTCAGGATCATGTGCCATCTCTCTATTCTCCCAGAAAGAGCAGGCTTCTCGAAGATGTATTTTACCGGATCCATCTTAGATATCAACAAGGTAGTATGAGTCAGCTTATACTGTCTTAGCCGGCGATCAGCCCATGCCAGAGTGCAGCAAGTTTTCTCGAGCAGTGAATATCTGGTTTCACAACCGGTAAACTTTTTGCTCAGGTAATAAATAGCGTGCTCTTTTCGGCCAGACTCGTCATGCTGCCCTAATACACACCCCATTGAGTTTTCTAAAACAATCAGATACATGATCAATGGTCTTCCCTCGACTGGTGGCATCAACACAGGAGGCTCTTGTAAGTATTCTTTGATTTTGTCGAAAGCAACTTGGCACTCGTCATTCCATTTGACTACTTGATCTTTCTTCAATAGTTTGAAGATTGGCTCACAAGTGGCTGTCAGGTGAGAAATGAATCTGGAAATATAGTTCAAGCGTCCCAAGAACCCTCTGACCTCCTTTTCAGTGTGAGGAGCAGGCATCTCTTGTATTGCTTTAACTTTGGCAGGATCGACCTCGATACCTTTGTTGCTGACAATAAAGCCTAGGAGCTTACCAGATCGTACCCCGAATGTGCACTTGTTTGGATTCAACCTCAGCTTGTACTTCTTCAGTCTCTCAAATAGTTTTTATAAGTGATCAAGATGCTCTTCTTCTGTTTGAGATCTGGCTATCATTTCGTCCATATAGACCTCTATTTCGTGATGTATTAGTCGTGAAATAGAGCTACCGTGGCACGCTGATAGGTTTCCCCAGCATTCTTTAGTCCGGATGGAATCACCTTGTAGCAGAATGTGCCCCACTATGTAACAAATGTTGTTTTCTCCATGTCCTCAGGTGCCATTTTGATTTGGTT
Source organism: Vicia faba (assembly GCA_948472305.1). NCBI lineage: Eukaryota > Viridiplantae > Streptophyta > Magnoliopsida > Fabales > Fabaceae > Vicia > Vicia faba. The sequence continues at coordinate 65,043,652 of OX451735.1, forward strand.
GTAACCTGAGAATCCGTCCATGAAGGAAAACACTCAGTGTTGTGTCGTATTATCAACTAGGATATCAATGTGGGGGAGTGGAAAATCATCCTTAGGGCTTGCCCTATTCAAATCTCTGTAGTCCACACACATTCGCACCTTGCTATCCTTTTTGGGCACGGGAACAACATTGGAAACCCATTGGGGGTAAGAGGTGACAGCTAAGAATCCAGCGTTGAATTGCTTCATGAATTCTGCTTTAATCTTTTATGACATATCAGGCCTCATACGGCGAACTTTTTGTTTTACTGACGGACAATCCTCTCTTGTAGGCAGACGATGTACCACAATATCTTCATCAAGTCCTGGCATGTCTTCATACGACCAAGCAAAGACTTCGACATAATCATGCAACAACTGAATCAGACGCTTCTTGACATTGGGTTCCAGATTGGCACCCACTTTGACCTCTTTTTTACCTTCTTCGGTACCTAGGTTGATCGTATCCATGGGTTCCTCGTGAGGCTGAATGGTTCTCTCTTCTTGTTGTAGCAATCTGGCAAGTTCCCCTGGTACTTCACAATCTTCCTCACCTTCGTCTTCAGCTTGGTAGATTAGATTCTCATAGTTACAAAAGGTCACAGCAGTATAGTTACCCATGGGATCCTGAATGGATGTATACTTGCATTGTGGGTGTGGTGTGTGTAAGGGTATGGCTATCTTTGAAAGAAAGTAAAATGTAAAAGAAAAAAACAATGAGCACAAAAGTTTGTATGCGAAAACTTCTGTGATCGGTGGATCTGGAACTGACTGTTTAACGCTGGTTCGCGAAATGTCGCGGAAGCAAGAGTCGCCACCGTCTTTTATTTTCTCCAACAAGGATAGGACAAAAGCACATCAAAATTCCTTATGAGATTGTCTCTCGGTTCGGGAGGTAGATTTATAGAAAGGGAAGGTGTTAGCACCCTTTCTATCCATGGTTATCCATGGGCTCTTAGATACTTGCTCATTTGTGTTTTCAAAAGTGTTTGCTTTTCAATTGTGGGTGAGTTTGAAAAAAGTTACGATTAAAGATTTCAGATCGACTCTTGTATCAGTCCTCAAGAGTGTTTGAAAAATTGTTTTGAAAGCTTTTTGAAAAATATCAGTGTGAAAAGAGTTTTTTATTTGTTTTTTGAAATAGAGCAAGTATCTATGAGTCATCTACCTACCCTAAGGAATTAGGCTGTGTAAATGTCCTTAAGGTAGTGTCATCCCACCATTGAGAAGTAGGTAGCACCACCGTTGGAGGTGTTCGGGTCAATTCGATTAAGAGACAGGGTGGTCACCAGAGCAATAGTAGGACACCTTAGAAGCTACCCTTATGCCATAGGGTATGGACATAAGGACTTACTAAAACGTCCTATACTCGACGACCACGTTTCGAGGGCAAGGCAACAGTGAGGCGTACCCTAAGAGTGGTGTGTGAATTTGTGTGTTGTTTTCATGTTATGTTTTATCTTGTACATGCATCACGGTGCTCTACGCTTGTTTTTAATTTAAGCCATACATTCTTTCATGCAATTATAATTTAAAAGTGCAGAAATTTAAATGCGGAAAGATAAATCCTACGCTATTACAAGGCGCGGGTCTATACATCGCCAAATTACAAAGACCCGTTTTTAATAAAAATGCGGAAAATAAAATAAATTCCTAATTACTATTACATGGCTTGAACAGTTACATAATATTCACAAACGAAATAAGAATAAATGCGCGAAAGAATTGAAGTTGAACGTTCGAGGGCGTTGGACCCTTTTGAAATTAAATTGAATTAAAAGTTAATTAATTATTTAATAAAAGGAAAGAAATGTTTTTTAGGTTTTTGGTATTTAATGAAAATAAAGAAAATTGAAATTAAAAGAAACCCTAATTCTAAGTTATTTTTAATTACTAATGAAAAACGTCAAAGTTTAACTTAATTTACTAAAGAATTTATGTACATGTTTATTTACAAAATAAATTAGTAATTACTAATAATGATAATAGGAAAAAATTATTTATTAGGAAAAGGATGAAAATGCTAAAAAAAACCTAATTTCTACATATTTTAATTTATTAAGAAAAAGATTAAAGCTTTAACCTAATTTAACTAAATTAATTATTTAACATTTATTTACAAAAATAATAATAGTGAAATTAATATTAATAACAATAAACATTTTTGATTTTTTCTGTATTTATTATTGTGAAAATTATTTTATGGTAAAGAGAAATAATTAAAACATTAAAAAAGAATTAGAAAAGAAAATCAAATAAAAATTAAAAATGTGCAAACCATGGGGGGGTATTCAGACCCAAAGGGAGGTTTTTTGAAGGATTCTGGCCCATTAGACAAAGGCCTTGTTTGACTTTCTGGCATCACGTGCGTGTTCATTGACTCCTGAGTACAGTGGTCTGCATTCTTTGGCCATTGGATTGGGTTTCATGGCCATTTGTGTTCTGGCTGTTGGCCATTTGTGTTCTGGCCTCAACGTTCCTTAATCTTCTCAGGATGTCTGTCTCGTCATGCATAAGTTGTTCTTTTGGCCATTTGGCTTTTGGCTTTTGGCTTTTGGCTTTTGGCCATTTGGCTTTTGGCCTCAACGTTCCTAAATGAACCTGCATGGGATCCTGTCTAAATCGGCAGTGTTGAATCTCACGAACACATTAAATAAAATCATAAAATGCAAATAAAGCCAATATATGAAGAAATTTAATGTTTAGGCACAATATGGCATGTATGAATGATTATACCCTTTTGATCATGGAGATCAAATCAATCTTACCCTTACTGGGAAATTAGTGACCTGAATGCTTTTATGCCATTTGGATCATGGAGATCAAGCCAGCCTTATCCTTACTGAAGAAGTAGTGAGATGTTGGTTTGTAACTGTGATGGTTTGTTTGTAGTGAGAGAGGGATTTGTAATAAGGATTTCAAGGTTTTAGGGTTCTTGAAAGAATTTGATATTCTAACAGTGTTGTGGCAAGGTTTTTTCTCTCTTTTTTTTTCTCCTCTCTCGTTTGTGTGAAAAGAAGGTGATTATATAATGGAAATTAGGGTAAAGAAAATGGGCTTTGAATGTGCAATTGGGCCTTCAATGTTTACTTGAGTTCGTCACTTTCCAGGCTAAATCTCAGGGACTTAAGTGCAATTTTTAAAGTTGAAATGTGAAAACAAAATGTAGCCGACATCGATAACTAACTCCTGTCCGAAAATCGGCTCAATCGGATAAACGGTGAATTAGTTATGAATTTTTGAAGTTTCAGCTCAGACAAACTTATTTTGGGCTCCAGTGTCGACTCTGACACGTTCTTCAATAAAAAACTGGTATTGATCGGAGCATAATCCGGTCTCGACTTTTGAAGCAAAGTTGTAGATCTATGAGTCAGGGACCTTGTGTAAAAATATGAGCCCAATCCGATAAAAATTGACCGAGTTATGAATTTTCGAAGTTTCAGCCCAGATGAAATAATATTCAGCATTCAGGATTTTCAGCGTGTCACGCACTCTGAGCAAAAAATGAAGGCCTTTTGAATATCGTTTGAACTCAATACCTTCTGTGAAAATGTAGCCAACTCAATTTGTGAAATTTTGGCGCCGGAACCAGCTCGATACGATGAAAATCGACCAAGTTATGATTTTCTGAACATGACGCAAATAAACTTGTCACAAATTTTCTGTATGAAAATACTTGATAAATCCACATTTTTGAAGACCTTCTGATCGAAATTGGCTTCCAACCGTGAGAGATAAAAACGTAGATAATGTCAAGACGGAATTTTAGCCACCGGAACGGGTTCAAAACGAGTCACGATCTTCAAGTTATGAATTTTTTAGTGCGTAAAAACTGCACTTTCAGCACACTTTTTCACCATATTTCTTCAAGAAAACCCGCACATTCGGATACCTTTTTTAAAGAATTGACTCTTGAGCCGAACCTGAATTTGAGAATATGTTATCAAAGATATCTTGGCGAAAGAATACCTGAATATGACGCGCCGGGTTGGACTTGTGAATTTTTCTTGAAATAATTTGAGAAATATGGGAGGACAAATTTTGAGGTACAACAGTTGCCCCTGTTCAATCTTCTTAAACCTGAGGATGTAGATTGGCTTGCGTGCCTTTCGTGATCCGAAGGTGGAAGATGATTGAACACTAGAGTGCCCAGAAATTTGCACTCGCATAGTAGAGTATCAGCAATGTGATGGCGGGAATGGGCTTACAGGTGCCATTTGGAGACTGATGAATAGGAGGATGGGCTTATAGATGCCATCTAAGTGTCGATCGCGTAAGAGATTCCTTAGCGAGAACTTGCGTACCTGAGAAAGAAAAATAATTACCTGGCCTGTTACAGGAATTGATCTTCAAACTCTTTATGTAGATGTGCCCTGGTTGGATACATGAATTGAATCTTTAAACTCTTCAGACGTGCCCTGGCGAGATACAGGAATCGAGTCCGGAGAATACAGTCGTCAACAGATACACCCTGGCAAGATACAGGAATCGGATCTTCAAACTCTTCAGACGTGCCCTGGCAGGATACAAGAAACGAGTCTGGAATTAGTCGTCAACAGATAGACCCTGGCAAGATACAGGAATCAGATCTTCAAACTCTTCAGACGTGCCCTGGCAGGATACAGGAATCGAGTCTGGAATTAGTCGTCAACAGATACACCCTGGCAAGATACAGGAATCGGATCTTCGAACTCTTCAGACGTGCCCTGGCAAGATACAGGAATCGAGTCTGGAGCTTCAAAAGGTTTTTGTTGATAATGATGTGATGAATGAATCAGGGACGGTTACTACCTCAACGGGACGATGAGAGAACCTTGGACGATTACTATCTCAACGGGATGATGGGAGAACCTTAGACGATTACTACCTCAACGGGACGATGAGAGAACCTTGGACGATTACTATCTCAACGGGACGATGAGAGGACCTTGGACGATTACTACCTCAACGGGATGATGAGAGAACCTTTGGGCGATTACTACCTCAACGGGACGATGAGAGAACCTTTGGGCGATTACTACCTCAACGGGACGATGAGAGAACCTTTGGGCGATTACTACCTCAACGGGACGATGAGAGAACCTTTGGGCGATTACTACCTCAACGGGACGATGAGAGAACCTTTGGGCGATTACTACCTCAACGGGACGATAAGAGAACCTTTGGGCGATTACTACCTCAACGGGACGATGAGAGAACCTTTGGGCGATTACTACCTCAACGGGACGATGAGAGAACCTTTGGGCGATTACTACCTCAACGGGACGATGAGAGAACCTTGGACGATTACTACCTCAACGGGACAATGAGAGAACCTTTGGGCGATTACTACCTCAACGGGACGATGAGAGAACCTTGGATGATTACTACCTCAACGGGACGATGAGAGAACCTTTGCGCGATTACTACCTCAACAGGACGATGAGAGAACCTTGGACGATTACTACCTCAACGGGACGATGAGAGAACCTTTGGGCGATTACTACCTCAACGGGACGATGAGAGAACCTTGGACGATTACTACCTCAACGGGACGATGAGAGAACCTTTGGGCGATTACTACCTCAATGGGACGATGAGAGAACCTTGGACGATTACTACCTCAACGGGACGATGAGAGAACCTTTGGGCGATTACTACCTCAACGGGACGATGAGAGAACCTTGGACGATTACTACCTCAACGGGATGATGAGAGAACCTTTGGGCGATTACTACCTCAACGGGACGATGAGAGAACCTTGGACGATTACTACCTCAACAGGACGATGAGAGAACCTTTGGGCGATTACTACCTCAACGGGACGATGAGAGAACCTTGGACGATTACTACCTCAACGGGACGATGAGAGAACCTTTGGGCGATTACTACCTCAACGGGACGATGAGAGAACCTTTGGGCGATTACTACCTCAACAGAATGATGAAGGAATCTTGGACGTCTTCTACTTCAAAAGGTAAAGACTTTTATCTGTTGATCGTTCTTTTCCTGAAAAAGTAACGAGTTAGTTATATGCAATGTCATAATGTATGACATGCATGATGTCATGATGTTCTCAAAAATAAATGAGATTGGGGTGATACGATGCGTGTATGCATGTATCATAATGTATGACAAGGTGATGTTTATGAATGTATTTTCGTCTAGGAAAATAAATCCTTGACGGGTGCCGGGAAGTTGAATCCTGGGCTGATATGGAAGAGTAGAGCTCTGTTTCCGCTGGGGGTGATGGTTGCAAGAATACCGGTAGAAGAAGATGACTCCGTTGGGGAACAAACTTGGAGAATAGATTACTCTACGGGGAATGCTCTGTGGGGAGAGGAATACTTCGCTGAGGTTGATGATAACTCCGCTGGGGATTCCATTGGTAAGTCATGTTGGGAGATCTGATGAACTCCGCTGGGGATAGGAAGACTTTGCCGGGGACGATCTCTCCGTGGCAGTTGGCTGAGGATAACCCAGTTATATCCTGGTGGGGAAATAAACTTTGAATAAAGCCGGGGGAGCGTTCGTACTATGCAGATGACAAGCTTCCAGAATCTACTGGGGATAAGCTTTAAGACCTGCTGGGGATATGGATTCCACTTTCCTGGGGAAACTTTTGGACTGGACTCTCTTGGGGAAATTTTTTTGAGATGTACTGGGGAAGTGGCTCCACCGAATGTTTGGTATTCCGCCGGGGAACAATCTTAGATCAAGACTGTCGGGGATGCTTGTTAAGAATGTTTGTATACTCCGCTGGGGAATGTTGAGATCCGCGGGGGATAATCCAACTTCCTTGAGGTTGATAGTGGACTAACTCTGCTTGGGGAGAGTATCGCTGACTTGCTGGCTCACTCTCTGGGGAATTAAGATATCTTGGTCACATTCTTTGGTCGAACCTATCTTGGTACCTTGGTGGACAGAGAAACTAGATTGCTTAGACAACTTATTACTGCCCCTGTTTTTGATGTTACCTATGGAGGTGCTTGGTGACTGCCGATTGACAAATCTTCTTTTGGTAGGCAAGTGACGAGATGCCAGGACATAGTCGTACGCTTTGATCCCTAACTTTTGCCTGGACTTCCCTTTCGGGTTTTCAGTCCACCGGGATACCCATTTTTGCCCAAGCCGCCTTTTTAGGTTTTCGACTTGCCGGGTGTACAGATTTTTCATTTTCATCCCTTATTTTGCCCGAACCCTTTTGGTTCGCCGGGAAGCTCTTATTTTTGCCTAGGTGTGTCAACCTAGCGGGTCTTTGATTGTGCGTAGTATTTTTTCGACTATGTCCACACTCTCAGGATGTAGGGAGGTGCCCCTGTCAGTAGCATTGTGTAGCCATATTACCAGAAGATGTCTGATCGTGCAAGATTTGTTGCTGGAATTCCTGTCCAATGCCCCAAGTGACTAAGGCGGAGATTTGCCCCTTGTTATCTTGGCATTTTGAGAGATTCTCTAAATCTTGACTGAATTGCCCCAGATGATGGACAATAATCACGTCTGCCCCTTGATTGGAAGTGCTTTTGTTCACTAGGTATTCATCGTGAGAATTTCCCTGATGTTCAAACAAATAGTCATATGCAAACAATGTTATATCAAAAATGCAAAGCTTATGTCTGTCTTGAAGATTTTGAAAATGCATTCTTTTTCCTAAAACAAGTGAATGTTTGTAAAACGTGATGTCAACTTCGTATTTACCGTAGGCCTTAAGGAGTCAGGATACCTTTCGTAACAGTATGCTTTCAAACTAACCCATGCTTCAGCTAGGACTTTTAAGGGTTGTAACGTGGTCTGGTTCACGGTTTAAGAAACAAAGGATAAAGGCTCAAATTTTATTTGTACCCACCCGTTCTTCGTGATGTTCTTCAAACCTAAACTCAGCTAATCGTGCGTTAGACCTTATTTGAGTTTTTGTCCTGATATTCCCGTGATGGTTCGGATGTTGATAGTTTATTTTGAATAGGAAGTCATTCCTTTTTGTTATTGAGGGTTTGTAGGACCTCTTTCTTTTTTATTTCGTTATCCCTATTTTTTTTGCCTGAACTGTTTCTTTTTGTATTTACAGTCAGCGGGATGCCCCAGTTTTGTAAGTCTCCTTCATAGGTTTTGACTTATTGGGCTTTAGTTTTTTTTTTGTTTTGGTAATGACTGCCTGTCTTTATGATTATTCGGAACCATCATTGTCTTTTGTTTTGTAAGGACCTCTTTGGTGCAATTCGTTATGCACTTGGATCAACTGAGAGAATTACCCTGCCCCAGGTTATGATTAAGGGTTTTAATTTTCGAAAAGAAAAACTCCTACTTCTTTGGCTCAAAGGGGTTGACGAGGGATTATCTTCCTTATTACTCCAGTGTTTAGGAATTGAAACAATGCCTATACCTCATCAACGGGGTCCGTTCAAAAGCATACTGTAGAGATCGTGGTATCGTTTTCGTCATCCTCCCTCAAGAGGCTTAGAATTGTTAACCGAGCGTTGAACATCACAAAAATATGAAAACAGTTTTAAGCATAGTAAACATAATTACTTCAAAACAGACACGTGTAATGCATTAATGAAATAACAAAGTTTGACATGAATAAAATGTTTGAACGATCAAAGAAAAATACAACTTGAACATTCGAATGAACAAAAGATATTCTCGATGACTTGGTGTAGGATCAGTGTTCAAACTTGACCTCCTTGGTGTCAATCAAATCCTGGATCTTGTTCTTCAAGGTCCAACAGTCGTCGGTGTCATGTCCGGGAATGTCAGAATGGTAGGCACATCTCGCACCCGGGTTGTATTTGGGAGAGGAAGTATCAGGATTTTGGGGAGGACCCTTTAGTGTGATCAGTTTCGCCTTCAGCAATTGTTGTAGTGCCTGAGACAAAGGCATGCTGATGTCAGTATACTTCCTATCTTGATACTTTATCCTACGCCTATTGCTCTTTCTTTGTTGAACAGGCGCGGGATCAGAGATCTGGATGGCCCCTACATCATGACGACCCTTTTTACCATGTATAGCATTGGACTCTTTCTTCCCACTGTGGGGCTTTTTCTGAGCATCAGCAGGTGCAGCTTCTTGAATCTTTCCTGATTTTATACCAGCTTCAATTCTCTCCCCGGTCAAGATCAGATCTGTGAACCCAGCAGAAGAATTCCCAATCAGATGGTTGTAGAATGGACCAGACAGGGTCCCCAAGAACAAGTCCACAAGTTCACGATCAGTCAGAGGTGGTTGCACCCTTCCAGCAAGGTCTCTCCACTTTTGAGCGTACTCCTTAAAACCTTCTCCTGATCCTAGCGACATACCTTAGAGTTGGGTACGTGTAGGAGCGAGGTCGGCATTGTACTAGTACTGCTTGTAGAATGCAGTGGCCAAGTCCTCCCAGCTGCGGATGTTGGCTCCATTCAGTTGATAGAACCAATCGAGTTGAGTTCCCGACAGACTATCCTGAAATAAGTGAATCCACAAATTCTTGTCAGCCGTGTAGGGCTGGATCCTCCTTGTGTAAGACCTGAGATGCAGCTTAGGACAGGAAGCCCCGTCATATTTTGCAAAAGCAGGTGCCTTGAACTTGTGTGGGATTACTACCCTAGAAGACAGACCTAGATCTTCGAAGTCCAGGCCAGGCACTTTCTGTATTTCCATAGCACTTAACCCGTCTTCCAACTGTTTGTACCTGTCCTCAGCTGGGGGGTACTGCTCACCATTGTAATCGGTCTCGTTGTCGGAGACCACTGGACTAGGAACCTCCCTTTCTTGGGGATTGTCTTTCCCAACAGACGGGGTAGTCAGCTCAACTTCATTTTGTGACCCATTCCCAGATTTGCGTCTCGGGTTGAACAACACCGTCCTCTTCTTCTTCTTCTTCGAGAGCAGAGTCTTCAGATCTTGTTGCCCCTGGGCCAAACTCATGATCAACTCTTGGAACTGGGCGTTCTGAGCCTGAAGAGCCTTGATGGATTGCTCAGTAGATGATTTAGGATTCATGACGATCGGCTGAAATAAACAGCAAAGAAGGTAAGCAGCCTATAAAAGGGACACCTGTAATGCAATGATATGTATGTATGCATGCAATGTTTTCAAGGATCTCGCGGGGTAAACAAGAAAATTGTTAGAGTTGGGATCCGATAGCTCGATTGAAGGAACTGCATGTTGTTGAGAGTCCTTCTTCAAGGGTCAAAGGCTCACCATATCCAGTGGGTCATAGCCCCTGACAACCTTGGCTTAGAGGAAAATAAATCCCCTTTGCCCCTTGCTAGACAGTTTGGTTCATCGTGACCTGCACCACAGACCCTTGAGATCCTTGAAATGGATTAGTCCTTATGTAGGATGCATGCAATGGTATGATGTTATGATGTTATGCTATGCGTGGCGTAACATAGGTAAACCCTGTTATGGGTCCAGATTAAGGACTGTAAACAAAACCTGCGAGAAACTCAAGTGTCAGATAACAAGCATGTAAGTAGTCAAGTTTGAAGGCACACAAGTCACACAAAGATCCCTTAGAGTTTAGGCCAGCATGGGGTCTGGTATTACCCTCTTGAAGTTGGTGGGCTCAAACCTGTCCTATCAAAGTAATCGGGTTCTAAGGGTCCCAATATCATTGGATTGCTTTCATTGTTCATCGTTTCAATTTAGCCACTGAACTGGCGACCGAAATATTCCAAGAAAACAACCCTCAACTGAGTGTAGTATCGAGTATCAACCAACCTCGGACTGCACCAAAGTCAGTTATCTCACTACCCTAAAGAGGCCAAGATGGTTCAATTAAGGTTCCTAAGGTCAGTTGATGCTTCACGACACCACGCGGCGGCCCCGTACTCTCCTTGACTGAACTCAAGGGTTACCGGTACACACCAAAGTGCCACATCAACGTAGCAGACTGCTTCAACCATGTCGGTATACCCCGCACAGTTCCCTCACAGCCTTGTTGCTACTTTCTAAGAAGGTATCCCCAGATCCGGGTTAGGATCTATAGAACTCCCAAGACAGTACCCACAATGATAAAGCAAACAATTCAGACAATTGAAAACACAAGTGATCTTAGTCCTAAGGTACACCTCACTTTTAAAGTTTCCCCAGCAGAGTCGCCAGTTCTGTGATCGGTGGATCTGGAACTGACTGTTTAACGCTGGTTCGTGAAATGTCGCGGAAGCAAGAGTCGCCACCGTCTTTTATTTTCTCCAACATGGATAGGACAAAAGCACATCAAAATTTCTTATGAGATTGTCTCTCGGTTCGGGAGGTAGATTTATAGAAAGGGAAGGTGTTAGCACCCTTTCTATCAATGGTTATCCATGGGCTCTTAGATACTTACTCATTTGTGTTTTCAAAAGTGTTTGCTTTTCAATTGTGGGTGAGTTTGAAAAAAGTTTCGTTTAAAGATTTCAGATCGACTCTTGTATCAGTCCTCAAGAGTGTTTGAAAAATTGTTTTGAAAGCTTTTTGAAAAGTGTCAGTGTGAAAAGAGTTTTTGATTTGTTTTTTGAAATAGAGCAAGTATCTATGAGTCATCTACCTACCCTAAGGAATTAGGTTGTGTAAATGTCCTTAAGGTAGTGCCATCCCATCATTGAGAAGTAGGTAGCACCAACGTTGGAGGTGTTCGGGTCAATTCGATTAAGGGACAGGGTGGTCACCAGAGCAATAGTAGGACACCTTAGAAGCTACCCTTATGCCATAGGGTATGGACATAAGGACTTACTAAAACGTCCTATACTCGACGACCACGTTTCGAGGGCAAGGCAACAGTGAGGCGTACCCTAAGAGTGGTGTGTGAATTTGTGTGTTGTTTTCATGTTATGTTTTATCTTGTACATGCATCACGGTGCTCTACGCTTGTTTTTAATTTAAGCCATACATTCTTTCATGCAATTATAATTTAAAAGTGCAGAAATTTAAATGCGGAAAGATAAATCCTACGCTATTACAAGGCGCGGGTCTATACATCGCCAAATTACAAAGACCCGTTTTTAATAAAAATGCGGAAAATAAAATAAATTCCTAATTACTATTACATGGCTTGAACAGTTACATAATATTCACAAACGAAATAAGAATAAATGCGCGAAAGAATTGAAGTTGAACGTTCGAGGGCGTTGGACCCTTTTGAAATTAAATTGAATTAAAAGTTAATTAATTATTTAATAAAAGGAAAGAAATGTTTTTTAGGTTTTTGGTATTTAATGAAAATAAAGAAAATTGAAATTAAAAGAAACCCTAATTCTAAGTTATTTTTAATTACTAATGAAAAACGTCAAAGTTTAACTTAATTTACTAAAGAATTTATGTACATGTTTATTTACAAAATAAATTAGTAATTACTAATAATGATAATAGGAAAAAATTATTTATTAGGAAAAGGATGAAAATGCTAAAAAAAACCTAATTTCTACATATTTTAATTTATTAAGAAAAAGATTAAAGCTTTAACCTAATTTAACTAAATTAATTATTTAACATTTATTTACAAAAATAATAATAGTGAAATTAATATTAATAACAATAAACATTTTTGATTTTTTTTGTATTTATTATTGTGAAAATTATTTTATGGTAAAGAGAAATAATTAAAACATTAAAAAAGAATTAGAAAAGAAAATCAAATAAAAATTAAAAAGGTGCAAACCATGGGGGGGGGGGGGGGGATATTCAGACCCAAAGGGAGGTTTTTTGAAGGATTCTGGCCCATTAGACAAAGGCCTTGTTTGACTTTCTGGCATCACGTGCGTGTTCATTGACTCCTGAGTACAGTGGTCTGCATTCTTTGGCCATTGGATTGGGTTTCATGGCCATTTGTGTTCTGGCTGTTGGCCATTTGTGTTCTGGCCTCAACGTTCCTTAATCTTCTCAGGATGTTTGTCTCGTCATGCATAAGTTGTTCTTTTGGCCATTTGGCTTTTGGCTTTTGGCTTTGGCCATTTGGCTTTTGGCTTTTGGCCTCAATGTTCCTAAATGAACCTGCATGGGATCCTGTCTAAATCTGCAGTGTTGAATCTAACGAACACATTAAATAAAATCATAAAATGCAAATAAAGCCAATATATGAAGAAATTTAATGTTTAGGCACAATATGACATGTATGAATGATTATACCCTTTTGATCATGGAGATCAAATTCTTACCCTTACTGGGAAATTAGTGACCTGAATGCTTTTATGCTTTTTGGATCATGGAGATCAAGCCAGCCTTATACTTACTGAAGAAGTAGTGAGATGTTGGTTTGTAACTGTGATGGCTTGTTTGTAGTGAGAGAGGGATTTGTAATAAGGATTTCAAGGTTTTAGGGTTCTTGAAAGAATTTGATATTCTAAGTGTTTTGGCAAGGTTTTTTCTCTCTTTTTTTTTTCTCCTCTCTCGTTTGTGTGAAAAGAAGGTGATTATATAATGGAAATTAGGGTAAAGAAAATGGGCTTTGAATGTGCAATTGGGCCTCCAATATTTACTTGAGTTCGTCACTTTCCAGGCTAAATCGCAGGGACTTAAGTGCAATTTTTGAAGTTGAAATGTGAAAACAAAATGTAGCCTACATCGATAACTAACTCCTGTCCGAAAATCGGCTCAATCGGATAAACGGTGAATTAGTTATGAATTTTTGAAGTTTCAGCTCAGACAAACTTATTTTGGGCTCCAGTGTCGACTCTGACACGTTCTTCAATAAAAAACTGGTATTGATCGGAGCATAATCCGGTCTCGAATTTTGAAGCAAAGTTGTAGATCTATGAGTCAGGGACCTTGTGTAAAAATATGAGCCCAATCCGATAAAAATTGACCGAGTTATGAATTTTCGAAGTTTCGGCCCAGATGAAATAATATTCAGCATTCAGGATTTTCAGTGTGTCACGCACTCTGAGCAAAAAACGAAGGCCTTTTGAATACCGTTTGAACTCAATACCTTCTGTGAAAATGTAGCCAACTCAATTTGTGAAATTTTGGCGCCGGAACCAGCTCGATACGATAAAAATCGACCAAGTTATGATTTTCTGAACATGACGCAAATAAACTTCTGTCATAAATTTTCTGTACGAAAATACTTGATAAATCCACATTTTTGAAGACCTTCTGATCGAAATTGGCTTCCAGCCGTGAGAGATGAAAACGTAGATAATGTCAAGACGGAATTTTGGCCACCGGAACGGGTTCAAAACGAGTCACGATCTTCAAGTTATGAATTTTTTAGCGCGTAAAAACTGCACTTTCAGCACACTTTTTCACCATATTTCTTCAAGAAAATTCGCACATTCGGATACCTTCTTTAAAGAATTGACTCTTGAGCCGAACCTGAATTTGAGAATATGTTATCAGAGATATCTTGGCGAAAGAATACCTGAATATGACGCGCCGGGTTGGACTTGTGAATTTTTCTTGAAATATTTTAAGAAATATGGGAGGGCAAATTTTGGGGTACAACAACGTCCATGATTCATTGATGACATATGAAAAATGAGATAATAACCCTTACAAATGGACCATTGTGCCTCGGGTAAGACACAAGGTTTTAAGAGTGCAAATTGTTTTGAATATTACAGACCCAACAAAATGTAAAGATAAATTACTGAGGGATGAAAGTGATTGGGACGAAGTCTCTAGCCTCCCAATTACTGAGCCCTCCATTGACAGTCGGGAAGATCCATTCCTCCAGGTTATAACCATCTTCACCATCTTCTACCGTGTTGACCTGATAGTTGCTGATCTTCAAGGGTGGCCCTCCAGCACGGGCACGGCGTACAGCCTTTTGAGCATTTGAAGTGAAACCTAGGCCAAACTTGTCAGACTTATATGGGATATCTGGGAGTTGTCCCCAGATAGTGCATCCTCCTTCTTCTACCACTGCTTTGGCATCCTTTAGTGACGACATCCGGAGTGGAGGCCTGGTAATCTTGGGAACAACTTTAGTCACTGCCACCTCTTGAGGACCTTTTCAAAGTGTTGAAATGGAGTTTCAGTGAATTCACCATCTAATTCCACATATATGAAGGAATTGAGATGGCTGATCATGTATTCTTCCTCTCCATGGACGATGATAATCTTCCCTTGAACCAGATACTTCAGCATCTGGTGCAATGTAGAGGTAACATCGCCAGCATTTTGGATCCATGGTCGGCCTATCAAGCAGGAGTATGAAGGGCGGATGTCCATCACATAAAAAGTTGAATTGAAGGTTTGGGTTCCCACTTTTATGGGAATGTCTACCTCTCCATGTACCATCCTCTTCGAACCTTCAAAAGCCCTTACCACTATGCTGCTTAGCTTCAAAGTCAACCCCTCACAGTCAAGTCTATCAAGAGCTTTTTTGGGTAATACATTCAAAGATGAACCAGTGTCTACCAAAACATGCGCCAGAGTGGTGCCCCTACATTCCACTGAGACATGCAACGCCTCATTACGCTTTCTTCCCCTCGGAGTCAGATCAGCATCTGAAAAACCTAAACCATTGTCCGCAGTTAGGCTGGCCACGCAGTCTTGAAATTGATCAACAGATGTCTCTTGAGGTACATGGGAGGTTTTTAAAAACTTCACAAAGGCTTTTGCATGTGCCTCGGAACATAGTAGTAATGCTAGCATGGAGATCTTTGAGGGAGTTTGCCCCAGCTCTTCAACTACATCGTAGTCGCTTCTCTTTATAATTTTTAAGATCTCCTCCATTTCCTTCTTGGAGGTCTCAAGGATAGTCAATGACTGAACCTTCATCTGGACAGGCTCATCCATAACACCTTTTCCTCGAGCCTCGGTTAACTCGGCAACATGAGTGTCAGTAAGAATGATTACAGGGGTTGTAACGGCTTTGTCAATTTGAGTACTTGCAGAGATGATTATGGGTGTAGGAGTAACCTTTGGAGCAGCAACATAGATAGTCACGGGTCCAGAAACTGCTTTTGGGGGAGCAATTTCTGGAGAAAAGATCTTACCACTTCGGGTAATTTTGCTAGTTCCCGCAATATTCCTGACGTCGGAGTCTTCTTTCTCGGAATTTATCTCTTTGGTGGCCGGCCAGTCTTTCTTGATGCCATGGTAGTAAATGTCCCCTCCGTAATTCCACGACACGATTTTGTCTAATTCATACGGGACTGGCCCAGGCATTGTGATTATTAAAGGAGATGCTTTTGGAACTGATGTAATTCTAACGGGTCTTTTGGTGGAGACCCTGGAATAATTGGCGGAAATGGTAATGATAGAAACATCTTCAAAAGAAACAGGTGTAACAGGAGTCTTTTCAAAAAAAAATCTCTTTGTTATCTATCAGGCACTTAATGCCTACTTTCAACAAAGGACATCCAGTTGGTAAGGACAAGCAGAGATGGCAAACTTCATTACAGCCCGGGAACACACCGACTTTCAACAAGTTCATTTTAACAGTCAGAAGTGGGGTCATGAGTTCATCAACGGAGGTAACAAAAAAATATTCTTCAATGGAATTAGTATTTTGGCCATGTCTAGGCATAGGAGTAGAAATGACATTTGGCTTCTCGGGCGCATCGAACTCAATTTCTTTAGCTTCGATGAGGTCTTGTATTTTGTTCTTTAGAGCCCAACAGTTGTTAGTATCGTGACCAGGACTTTCAGAGTGATATGCACAACGGGCATTGGGATGATAATGAGGGGATGTTGTATTGGGTTTTTTCGGAGCTTCTTTTAAGGTCACCAAGTTGGATCTTAGTAGATGAGGTAATACTTGAGACGGGGTCATGTTGATTCTGGTGAACTGCCTGACTGGCCTTTCTACCCTTGGTTGATTATTTCTTGGCTGATCAGATGCAGGTTTTGGGGTCATAACAGCCCCCACCATTGGTCGGCGTTCGACCCTATCTTGGTTTCTCTGCGGGTATACGGCAACCACCTCTTTCTTTCTGATAAAGGGTTTCCTTACAGGTGTAGAATAAGATATGTATTTCTAGATCTTTCCATTCTTTATACCGGCTTATATCCTCTCTCCGGTCAATATTAGTTCAGTGAAGCCTGCAGATGAACTTCCAATTAAATGATTGAAGAAGGGACCAGACAAGGTGCTGAAGAACATGTCCACCAATTCTCTCTCAGACAGAGGGGGTTGAACTCTTCCAGCCAGATCTCTCCATTTTTGTGCGTAGTCTTTGAAACCTTCATTGAAAACCATGGCCATACTCTGGAGTTTAGTACAGGTAGGCGCTAAATCTATATTGTACTGATATTGTTTGTAGAAATCTGCAGCAAGATCTTCCCAATTGTGGATGTTAGCTCTTTCAAGTTGGTAAAACCCGTCAAGTTGAGTTCCAGACAGACTGTCTTGGAAGAAATGCACCCATAAGTCTTTATCAGCGGTATGGGGTTGAACTTTCCTCACATATGACGGGAGATGCATCTTAGGGCATGAAACTCCGTCATATTTAGCGAATACAGGTGCTTTGAATTTCGGAGAAATCACAATCCCTGACACCAAACCCAATTCCTCAAAGTCCAAGTCGGGCACCTTTTGGATTTCCATCATGCTCAGACGCTCTTCAAGATGTTTATACCTGTCATCAGCTGGAGGGTATTGTTCCTCAGAGTTATCCTCTTCTTCTTCCTCCTCTTCCGATTCTGACGGGACAACTATTTCCTTGCCTTTCCCTTCTCCTTCACCAGATGTTGTTGCAAAGTCCAAAGTCTTTCTTGTCTGCCCATGAAATCTTCTTCCCGTGTTTAAGACTCCGGTTACCTTCTTTGTTTTCTTTTTCCTCTCTTCAGCCAGCAGAGTCTTCAACTCTTCTTGCCCCTTTGCTAGGGTCATGAGAAATTGTTGAAACTGCATATTCTGAGCTTGAAGATCTTTCACTGGTTGCTCGAGATCCATCTTACTGAAATAAACAGTAGAGAGATGAGGAGACTTGTTGCAAAAACCTGCTTATGTTATGATGTATGGTATATGCATATGCAATGTTTTCAAGGATTTCAAAGATTCAAATTCGCTTTAGACAAAAAGGAAACACACGTTATATTAATAAGATAAAGTTTGAGCACATCAATTCCCCTTGGGCAAAATAATACAAAAGCTCTAAGATAGAAAACTAGTGCGCATCCTCTTTGGTGCAATGTAGGCATTCAGAGTCTGCTCCTCATGAAGTAGCCTAATGAGCTCCAAAACCTTCTCCTCGCTTGCATAGAATTGGGCTTGGAAAGTATCTCTCTCCCCTTTGAGTTGTATCCAATGCCTTTTTAGGTATTCAAGAGATGTGGGCAAGTCAGGATGTAGGATAGTGTATGGAACGTCTCCCTCTTTGACAGGCTCAATGATTACCGGGAGAATGGAGGGGTAAGGCATCATAAGACTCTAAGCGCGAGTTCGTACCCATTTGAGATAAGGCTCAAGAGGGATGGAATTCTTGTGTCCCAAAGTCTTGCTATCCACCTTGTTTAGCATCCTCCAAGCTCGGATAAATCTCTGGCGAAGACCTTGATCGTTGTTGTCGTAGTCGAATACCAAACCTTGAATCAACATCTCGTGCGGGCCATCCTTCGGGCATAACCAAACTGCCTTAAGGCTAAGCATGCGTTGTAGGTGATACCTCCCCTAATGCCAAGTAAAGGGACATTATGGAATTCTCCACAACGGTCGACAATGATAACATTCTCTTTGGATCGAGAGCACCAATGAATGTCTGAATTTTTGAGCGTCATCAACCTTTGTGACCACCTTGAACCTTGCTCATTCTTTAATACAAACTGGGGAAGATGAGAAATAAACCATCTTGCCAAGAGAGGAGTGAAACACATAAGAACACCTCTTTTCCTCATTGTGCGAGTGTGAAAAGAGTGTAGGATATCCCCTAGCAACATAGGCATCGGGTTGCGTGATATGAAAATTTTGACGGTGTTCACATCTATGAGCTGGTCAGGATTTGGAAACAAAACCATCCCATAGATGAGGAGAGCCACAATTTCCTCAAAGGCTTGAAAGTCTAAGGAATTCCAACAACTTTGAGATTTCTCAAACATGAACTTTGCTAAGAAACCTTTGACACCGCTCCTTGTTTCCCAATGGGTTGTGACATCAGATGAGTGCAAGTGTAGAGCTTGAGCAATCTTTTCTGGCTTTGGATCTCTTTCCGTACCGTTGAAAGGTAGTGGATTGAGAATGGGAATCCTCAAGAGTTGGGAGAATTCTTCCAAAGTAGGCACAAGTTGATAGTCAGGGAATGTAAAGCAATGGTGCAAAGTATCAAAGAACTGAAAGAGCACCTTCATCATGTCCTCATCTGTGTTGGAGGTGACCAAGTTGAGTAGACGACCATGCCTCTCGGTGAATGGAGAGTTTTCAGGAACCCTTGAAGCTAGCTCCTTTAGTTGTGGGGTGGGGGGGGGGGGGTTCTCACAAGGTTGACTTGAATAGTTTTCCTGCGAAGTGAGTCCATATCCTACAAAACAAGAACAAAGATGAATCCCAAAATCCTAGAAATGGTTAGTGGATGTATATGATGTTCATGATGTTATGTACAAGTATGCATATACAAACAAAGCAAACAAGTACTTAGGTTTAGGCTTGCATGGAGTTTTATAGGTAAGTACCCTCTTGAAGTTTAGTTGGCTCAAACCTGTCCTAGTAATAGTAACCAGGTTCTAAGGAGCTCAATATCACTGGTTCGTTTCCTTGGTCATTGTTTCAGCACAAGCCTCTTTATTGGCGACCGAAATATCCCAAGAAACCAAACCTCAATGAGTGTGGTATCGAGTATCTACCAACTTCGGACTGCACCAAAGCCGATCATCTCACTACATCCTAAAGGCCAAGTTGGTCAAATAAAAGTTCTAAAAGTTCATTAGTGCTTTATGACATCACTCAGCGGCCCCGTATTCTCTTTGATTAACTCAAAGGCTACCGGTACCCACAAATATGCCGCACTAACATAGCTATTGCTTAGACCATGTCGATATATCCCGCACAATTTTTCACAACGTATTGCTACTTATCTATAATGTATCCCAAATCCGGGTAGAGGATTCAAACCCAAACAAAGAACCATAACGTAAAGCATACAAGTCAAACAATGTAAGCAAATAAATGTGATCTAATCCCTAAGGTAACCCCACTTTTAAGCATTTCCCCAACAGAGTCGCCAGTTCTGCGATGCGGTGGGAGAACTGACTTGATTGTTTTGCGTTTGATTGCAAATGTTGCGGTTAGCAAGAGTCGCCATCGACTTTTATTTTATCCAAAAGGAAAGGTGAAAAAGCACAGGAAAGACCTTTGAGATTGTTTCTTGAGTTCGGGGGGGGGGGGGTAGATTATGAAAAGGGAAGGGATTAGCACCCTTTTCATCCATGGTTTTCCATGGGCTCTTAGTTACTTTCTAGATCACTTGCTTTTGTTTGAAATTGTGCTTTGTGTGGTTTTGAAAGTATTTTGTAAAAGAGGCCATTGTTTAGGTAATCTTTGTAATGATTCTAGTTTGTAAGAATGTATACAAAGATGTTGATCTTTTTGAAAATGTTTTCAATGTTTGTAAGATGTTTGGAAATGTGTAGGTGTTTGTTTTGAAAATAGCAAGGATATTTGTTTTGAAATGGAGCAAGTAACTAGAAGTAATCTACCTACTCAAATGTCTTTCTTGTTCATTTTTTTTCCTTTGATATTGTTGTCTTACCATTGATTTGGTAAGCAACCCTATCTTTGGATGTAAACGGGACGGGCGTGGGTCACCGTATAGCCGTGATTAGCAATGTTGCAAAGTATCTTAGCATTTTTTAGGGACTAAGACCATTTTTGTAAGGCAGCTTTGAATAGCGTCATCGAGGGACTATGATCTTATATTTGTTTGTTTTTGTTAAGACACTTTACATGCGTAATATGGTCATTTTGTATAAAGCGACCAAATGGAGTAAACCTAGGGGTGCTTGTGTGAAAGTGTGTCATTTTCATGCTTGATTTTGTCTTGAATTAGGGTTTTCTATTTGATTGGTTTTATTCTTTCCATACAAACCCTAATTACTAACATATTATGTAAAAGAGATAAATTGCGAAATTTAAAATTACTACGCTATTACAACATTTGTGGGAGGGGGATATACAATTTATGAATGGGGATTGCAATAATATAAACCTAATTAATCTATTACAACTAAATTGAATATGTACAAATAAATTGAATAAATAATATACAAGATGAATTAAATATGCAAAGGTATGTAAATGCAAAGAAGATTTTTGTTTGGTTTTTTATGAAAAAAGTTTTAACCTAAACCTAATAAATAAATCAAGAAGGAGATAGGATGTTAGAAAAAAAACATAAGGCCCATGAAACTGAAGACCATGCGCTGTAAAACAACAAAAAATGGAAAAATATGAGAAAATTGCAAAAGGCAGCACGCTGAGGCTCGAACCCATGACCTCTAGCATTTTTGCGCGCTGCCTTACCACTGGGGTGGATGTACATCCATTTATATAAACAAAAGCACAAATATATATTAGAAAACGCCTCCTGAAGGCAACTTCATCTTCAAACTTAAGCCATGGTCGGACCACCTGTATCTTCTTCATTTCTCCATAAAAATGGAAAGTTCAAACATGAAAGTTATAGTGTTTCTTCCCACGAGTTCAACCATATAATTTATGTAAACTAAAAGTCAAAGATAAGATCTAATTTTATTAGCCCTAATCTGAAACCTAATTTTTGCTGAAATTTCAAATCCAAAATTCTCTATGCACAGTTAATATAAATGAAAACTATGAACATGGTTAGCTTTAGAGCAAGGATATCTACATTTTGCTTTCACAAATCAGGACCAAATGATGCTTGTATGAAGAGATAGAAGTTTGAGTTTTTACCTCTTACAGGTGGGATCGTGAATGGAGTTTGAGCAAGTTTTGAGAAGGCCTGAGGATTTGTTTAGCTTGCCTGGACTTCCCTGAGTGTGTTCCAATCCTTACTTTGTCTTGAAAGTCCCTGAATCTCCCTACTCAAGTCAACCTGCAAGCTTGATATTTGAAAATGGTGGATGATGGAGGAGGAGTTACAGTGAGGGAACATGGGTCTGGATCATTTAGATATGAGGTATATTAAGTGTTTGGGTGGTTAAAACTCAATACGCACGAGTGGATTTAAAGATGGCTGTGTAAGGTTCAAAACTGTCAAGCTATGGCAGATTTTCAGTTGCAAAGTGTTTGGGAGTGTTTCTGAGTCTTAGCATTCATGTTTTATGTTGCAATACATTTGTGTATATGTATGGAAAAGGTTAGAGATCAACTCCACTCCAGGTTTCTGAGTTATAGCCTTTTGGCTCTATAACTTGCTTTTGAAGAAAAGTGAGGAGACAAGTCTCTAAGTTTGTACAAGCATGATCTGAGTTGGTAGAGACATTAGACAAGTTGCTTTTGTTTTTGACTTTGATTGTGTGCAGAGAAAACAATTGAGAGGCTCAAGAAGTTGACAAAGGAAAAAGTAGTGCTTTATTAAAATGGAAATGGCAACTTTGTGCCAAAAATGGAATTGTAACTTGGATAAAGGCTCAAGTGCTTGGATTAAAGCTCTATAAGCTGTGTAAACATTTAATTATGGAGTGAGAAACAAGTTTTAGGCCTGAAAAGCAAAGATTATGCAGCCTAGGCTTGGATCTGGATTTTTGTTCATCATGAAATGGCTTGAAATCAAAGTGATAAATCACCAACTTCATCTCTTCGATTCACCCTGCTCAGGAATGATCTCGAAGAGTTCTTGGACATTTTGGAAAGCTTGCAATATGCTCTGCAACTTATCTTTGAATTTATTTTGAAAATACACTTTGGAACTATGTGAAAAAATGGCATGAAGTTAGGTCAAAAATCTGCCTAACTAGGGCAAAAATTTCACTAAGTTATTTTAGTTCATGAGCATGTATTCACAAAATTGTATCTTGAGATTCAAGAATTTTTAGGAGAAATTGTATGAAGCAAAGTTGTATATTTCATGGAGATCTACATCTTTCATGTTGGAAGTTTCCTTTGAATCATCTTGAATCATGGTGAAAATTTTGCTTAAAGTTGAGAAAAAATAAGAAATTTTCTATACTTAGAAAATTTTCTAAGTTAAAAATTTCAACTTTTCAAAACAAAAACTTAAACCCTTGATTTCTTGATGAACAAGTTTCTCATTTTGACATGTTTTGATGAATTGTGATCTTTGGCATTTGATTTTGACCAAAAAGTCAAAGTTTAACTTTTCAGTATACAATTGACTTTTGATCAGTTGACTGAAAAATTTATCTGTCAATCCAATGGATTTGAATGTTTTGAACCATGTCATTAGGTAAAGATGGTGCAATTGAACTCTTGAAATCATGATTTAAACCAATTTATCATTTGCTAGGTCAAAAATCAGAAATTGCCCCTTCCTAGTCAAAACCCTAATTTTTACCATTTTGCCCTTTTGATGATTTGATCAAATTTCTTGAGGAATTATGGTCCAAACTTGATCAAATAATACATATGAGTCTAAAATGTTGATGTGGATAAAAAATTATGAAGTTTGACTATAAATTGGCTATGGTTGACTTTTTCCCCAATACAACTGATTTTTTAGTTTAACTGTTCAATTGACTGATCAAAAGTGTGGCCCAAAGCTTGAAACTTGACATGAGTAATCTTGGGGGTCCATAATGATCCTTGAAAGTTGTATGAAGCATTGATAGTCCAAAAATCCTTGTGCGAACTCAAACCCTAATTTTGGTCATCAGTGCATGAGAAGATGTCTTGAGCTGGTCAAACCTTAATCCAGTCTTGAGTCAAAGAGATCTTGTGAGAAAATTCTTGATAAGTGAGAGGGAAAATTTTGGGCTACAACACCCCTGTTCAGTCTTCTTAAACCTGAAAAGTTAGATCGGTGGATCCGTCATTCGTGACTTGAAGGTGGAATATGATTATACACTAAAATGCCCAGAACTTTGCACTCGAAGATAAATTGTGAATGGGCTTATATATGCCATTTGGAGAAATAATGGAGATTTTACGGAGATGGGCTTGTAGATGCCATCCAAGAATGATTGTTGGAAGGAATGGAAGAAGTTTCAGAATAATCTCTGGTCGATTTACACTGAAATAATGGATGTGTTGGGTTGAGTACTAGAATAATATCCATAAATGGATTGTATTTGAATCGCATTTGAAATCTGAAACTGAATGAGTATCAGAATGGCGTCCGTATCTGGAGCGTATCTGAACTGTTTCTGAAAGCTGAATCTGAATTAGTATCATAATGGCGTCCGTATCTGGAGCGTATATGCATTGTATATGAAAGTTGAATCTGAATGAGTATTAGAATGGCGTCCGTATCTGGAGCGTATCTGCACTGTATCTAAAAGTTGAATCTGAATGAGTGTCAGAATGGCGTTCGTATTTGGAGCGTATCTGAATTGTATCTAAAAGTTGAATCTGAATGAGTATCAGATTAGCGTCCGTATCTAGAGCGTATCTGAACTGTATCTGAAGGTTGAATCTGAATGAGTATCAGAATGGCCTCCGTATCTGGAGCGTATCTGAACTGTATCTAAAAGTTGAATCTGAATGAGTATCAGAATGGCGTCCATATCTGGAGCGTATGTGAACTGTATCTGGAAGTTGAGTCAGAAGAAATCCGTGTAGGATTGCTTTAACTTGTTGTGTAGATAATTGTCTTGGCTTGTTGTCGGTATCAATCTCTGACCTTTTGTAAATTGATGATGATAACCATCAGTTGACTGATCTTTCCTGAAAATATGAAAGGTTAGTTGTATGCAATGTCATGATGTATGAAATGCATTATATAATGGTGTTCTTAATAAAATGAATGAAATCATGTTATATGTGTTCATTTTGTCAATGTCATGACGTATGGCTGTGATGTATAGGAATATAAGCTATGTTGTTGTAACATTGTTGGATTAGGGAAAATAAATCCCTAACTGCTGACGAGGATATGGAATGGAAGTCTTCATGTTGTGAAGTTGAAGTGTTGATGAATTTCCATTTAGAGAAGTAAACTCTGTTGTAAGGGAAACGCCTATGTATTGCTTGTGAAATCCTGTTGGGGAATCCTGAGAAGTTTGGTGACTTCTATCGGGGAGTGATAACTAGAAGTTTTATTCCACTGGGGATTAAACTGCACACTGTGGGTGATTTTTATGGAATAGCTTAAAGATATTGCCCTATTTCTTAAAGCCATTAGTGATTGTCTTTCTATTTTGTTCATTTGTAAACAGTAGTTACATTCAAATGCATATGTTCAAAAATAAATCATTGGACGTTTTTGTAAACAAAACATAGAAATAAAGAAAACAAGATAGTTTTGCACTTTCAAAGGGGATATCTTTGTATTGACTTGAGTAAGTATTTTTGTACAATGAGACAAACATTCTAGTAAGAAAATGTTGTCATAAAAAATGAAAATTTGATACAAAGAAAAGATAGCTATGTGAAATAATCCCATGGGGTTCCCATTCTGCTATAGCCTTTTGTATCTTTGAGCATCTCATCTATTTGTTGCCTAGTTCGAAGTTGATTAGACTGATCAGAAACGAGTTTGTCAGTTGAAGCCAAAGGTCATCTGTAAAGGTGATCCAACGGGACATAGTCGTACGCTTTAATTCCCTAACTTTTTCCCGGACTTCCCTTTCGGGTTTTCAGTCCATCGGGATACCCTTTTTTGCCCAAGTCGCCCTTTCGGGTTTTCAACTTGTCGGGTGTACAGATTTTTTTTTGTTTTATCCCTAATTTTTGCCCGAACCTTTTTGGTTCGCTGGGATGCCCTTATTTTGCCTAGGCGTGTCAACCTAGCGGGTCTCTTATGCGTAGTATCTTTTGACTATGTCCGCGTTCACAGGGTGCGGCAGGTCATCACCATCCATGGTGGTCAAGATCATTGCTCCACCAGAGAATATGCTTTTGATTACAAACGATCCTTCATATGTAGGAGTCCATTTTCCCCTGGGATCACCTTGCGGCATTATGATGCGCTTGATCACCAAATCCCCGACTTGATATACTTGTCATCTGACCTTTTTGTTGAAAGCCTTGATCATACTTTTTTGATACATTTGACCATGACAGACAATAGTAATCCTTTTCTCATCAATCAAGTTCAGTTGATCAAGTCGTGTTTGGATCCGATCGTCTTCATTCAACCCTGAATCCTTCATAATTCTTAGAGAGGGGATCTGGATCTTAATAGGCAAGACAACCTCCATGCCGTATACTAGAGAGTAGGGTGTTTCCCCAGTTGATGTGTGTGTCGTGGTACGATAACCGTGGAGAGTGAATGGTAGCATCTCATGCCAGTCTTTGTACGTGACTGTTATTTTCTGTATGATCTTTTTAATGTTCTTATTTACGGCTTCGACAACACCATTCATCTTTGGCTGGTAAGGGGAAGCATTATGGTGCTAGATCTTGAATTGCGCACACAGTGCGGTGATCATAGTGTTGTTGAGATTCGTACCATTGTCAGTGATGATTCTCTATGGGATACCGTACCGACAGATGAGATTCTTTTTGATGAACCGGGATACAACATTCTTAGTAACAGAAGCGAAAGAAGCCGCCTCAACCCACTTTGTGAAATAGTCAATGGACACCAAAATGAAGCGGTGTCCATTAGAGGCGGTTGGCTTGATTTCCCCAATCATATCGATGCCCCACATAGAAAAGGGCCAAGGAGCCGTCAAGATATTCAAGGGAACCAGGGGTACGTGCACCTTGTCAGCATAGATTTGACACTTGTGGCAGGTTCGAGAATATTGATAGCAATCTGCTTCCATGGTAGACCAGTAATAACCTGCTCGTAGGATTTTCTTTGCCATCGTATGCCCACTGGAATGGGTGCCAAAAGTGCCCTCATGTAGACCAGCCATGATCTTTTCTGCCTCAACCTTGTCTATGCAACGGAGCAAAATAGAGTCATGGTTGCGTTTGTAGAGAATGATGTTACTAAGCAAGAACTTAGCAGAGAATCCCCTTAAGAACTTCTTATCATTGACTGAAGCTCCTTCTGGATATTCTTGAGCCTCGAGATACCTCTTGACTTCGTGAAACCAAGGCTGGTCCACTATTTCTTCAGTATTAATCTCGTGACAGTGAGCTGGTTCAACCATTTGTTCAATGGTGATCTGGGGAGCCTCGTTATCCCACTTAAGTTTAAACATGGATGACATTATGGCTAGTGCATCTGCTAGCTGATTTTCTTCTCGCGGGAAATGCTCGAAGGCAATCTTCTCAAAATGTGGGATCAGTGACATCACATGTTCTTTGTAGGGGATAAGGTTAGGGTGTTTGGTGTCCCATTCCCTTTTGATCTGGCTGATGACCAAAGCTGAATCTCCGAATACATTTAAGGATTTGATCCCCAAATCTATGGCAGCTTTGAGACCAAAAATGCATGCTTCATATTCTGCCATGTTATTTGTACAATTGAAGCAGAGTCTTGCCGTAAAAGGAGTATGACATCCTTCAGGAGATATGAGTATAACACCTATACCATTTCCGAGTGCGTTGGACGCCCCATCAAAAACCAGGGTCCATCGGGATCCTTGTTCAGGTCCATCATATGGTCTAAATTCTTCAGTTGTTTACCATCATGATGTCTTCATTTTGGAATTCGAACTTCATAGACTAGTAGTCATCCATAGCTTGATGAGCAAGGTGATCACCTAGTACACTTCCCTTTATTTCTTTCTGGGTAGTATATTGTATGTGTGATACAGTGGCCAGAACCGAGACGTGTTTCCCTATTTTTTAAGGAATTTGCTGGTTTGCGTTTTACGTTTGTGTTCGCAAAATGTCACGGTAAGCAAGAGTCTCCACCAACTTTTATTTTATCCAACAAGGAAAGGAAAAAAGCACAGAAAAATTCCTTTTTTTTGAGATATTTCTGAGTACGGGGGGTGGATTATAGAAAGGGAAGGTATTAGAACCCTTTCTATCTGTAGTTATCTACGGGCTCTTAGGTACTTGCTCATCATTTTTAAAACTATTTTCTTTGTGTTTGTGGGTTTTGAAAAAAAAATTTGTTTTAACTTCGATTTAACTCTTGCTTCTGTCTTCAAGAGTGTAATGAAGTGTTTTTGCAAACTTTGTTTATAAAGGAGTGTAAGTGTGAAAATTTTTGTTTGGATGAGCAAGTATCTAAGAACTAATCTACCTACTCGAAAAAGGAATCGTTCTATGCTAATTTCCTTTAGACAATGTTATCCCACTATTAGTGAGTAGGTAGCATCGTCGTTGGAGTTTTAGGGTCAATTCGAAAGAGGGACACACGATCACTAAAGCAATGTTAGGATATCTTAGCGGTAACCCTAATGTCTTAGATCATGTATTCGAGGCAACAATTTCCAAGGCAACCATTTTGAGGCAACTATGATCTTTTAGACAAGAGGGCGACCTCTAAAACAACCTATACTCAATGACCGCTTACGAAGGCAACCAAGTGGGGTGTACCCTAAGAGTGCGCATGTGCGAGTGTGTTGATTTCAGTTATTATCTTTGCACATGTTAAGGGTGATCTAATTGATTTTAATTCAAGCATTCATTCTTGTCATGCAAACCCTATTATCAAACATCTAACAGTTGTATAATTTGCAGAAATTTAAAGGTGCGGAAATTAAACTAAATTATTACAAGGCGTCAGGTATTTACATCGCCAAAAACAACCCTTTGAAAATAAAATAAAGCGGTAAAATAAATAAATGTCCTATTTAAAACTATTACAAGTCGGGAGCAGATACATCAATAATTAAATAAGGAAAAATAAATCGCACGAATGAATTGGATCGAATGCGAATTAGGGTTTTGACCCTTTTAATTAAAGAAAATGTTTTTGTTGTTTTTATTTTTAAGAAAAAGAATTAAAACCTAAAATTAAATGCTAGATTAAAGATTAAATAAATTAATTAATGAAAAATAATTAATGACATATTTTTGGATTTTTGTTGATTTAAGAAAGAAAATAAAATAATTAAATGAATGTTAAAACCTAATGATTTCTAATTAATTTTAAATATTTGCAAAAACAATTAAGGTTACCTAATTAATATCCTAATTAATTAATTAGTATTTATTAATAAAAAATAAAAGTTCTAAAATTTAATTGGACAAAAAATATTTTTGGTGAGTTTTTTTGATAAAAAGAAAATTGTTATTGGTTAATAACTTAATTAAACAAAATAAAGTAATTAAATAAAATAAACAAAAATATAAGAAAGTAGAGAAATTGGGCCTGGTTTTGAGGTGTATGAATAACAATTGGCTGGCCCATTTGAGACTGATCCATTTGACTTTTCTGATCTAGTGCACAAGCGTTTGACCTGCCTATGGTGCTCCTTCAATATTTGACCACCAGATCTGGCCACCTGGCCATCTGGCACGCTGAAGAGTGAGGGAGTATGATGGTCCCTTGGCATGGGCGTACACTAGATTACCTGAAAAATAACAAGAAAATGCAAATTGCTGGAGGCAGGGATCGAACCCTTGACCTCCAGCCTTGGGATGCCTTAAGGCTTACGTGGCTACCACCAGACCATGTTGCTTCATTTGTTATTATAACACAATGCAATAATAATATGTGAAAACAAAATACATGGCTAGAAAAAAAAGAAAAGCGTGCGCGTTGTTTGAATGGGAAAATGGATGGATGACAACTCATCATCCCTGTCCTCTAAATCCTGCAACTTTTACCTGCGGATTTTTATCCGCAGCTAAAATCGTGGCTTCATTCTAAAATCTTCCCCAGGCCATATAAATGGAAGGTAGCGCCATGGTTGAGCTCGTCTTGTTCCCCTGAATAAGATGGTACCCTTCACGAAAGCCAATTATTCATGTAACAAAAAGCCCTAAAAAAAACCTAGAAAACCCTACAATGGTGATCCACGATATAAAGCATAAGAATGAAATTGGTTATTGCAAAAAGCTAGCAAATAACATGGTGATTCAGAATATGCAATTGTTTTTCATTATAGATGCAAGAATCGTATAAATCAAATTCAAGAACAGGGCGGCTTCGTGGATGACTTACAGCGCTTGGGAGGGTTTGGAAATGCGTGATTTTGATTGGTTTCGATTGTGGAGGTTGCCAGGAAACGATTGAGATACTTGCCAAGCCTTAAGGATGCCTCTAGGATTGATTTTGAAGTCACACTTTTTCTTGATTTTTTCCAATTCAGTTCTTGCTCTCTAATTGATCTCCAACCCTAATTTCTGTCTGCCTCGCTTCCTTATGTATTGTACAATACATTAGGTTAGAATTTGCTGTCCAAATCTTCCTCCATTGATGATTTTGATATCTGATTTTATTCTCTTTCAAAGCTTTCCAAAATTGGCTTGATTTGAATCTTTTTGTGTACAATTGCTTTGACACAAGTTTGATATGGTGCAAGCTGTCCATTGAAACCTGAAATCATCAAAAGATCTTTGGTTATCAATATTTTTGATTTTATTTGATTTAATTTGGTTTAAAATGAATTAATTCAAATAAAAATCAAATTAAATGATAAAAATATGATATTGGCACATGGCCAACGCTAGAGCACGTGGGAAATAATGCAAACTCAAAACAAGTATGAGAAAGTTATGCTTAGTCAAAGTTGAGTTGACTTTTCCTGCAAAACCCTAATTTAGCAACTTTTGAATCTTGATGAATTTTGAGCAATTCTTGATGAATCATGATAAACCCTTGATCAAATGATGAAATATACTTCAAAATGAGAATGTTGACAAAAAATCTTGAAGTTTGACTGTATGTAGGTCACAGTTGACTTTTGCCCTAGCATAGTCGATTTTTGGACCTTTGAGCAATTGACTGACTAAGATTCCTCCGCAAGGCTTGAAACTTGACATGGATGATCTTGAGAACATATTAGGACATTGGTGAGAACTTGGGGTCACTTTGACTCAAATATATTAATGCAATGTGAAATCCTAGTTTGGGGTAGACTGCCTTAGGATAGAGCTTGTCTGACCAACTCATGGGCTATCTTGAGCAATTTGGAGATCTTTCTTGAAATGCTTTGAGAAATATAGGAGGGAAAATTTTTGGGTACAAAAGCTTCCCGTGTTCAATCTTCTTAGACCTGAGGATGCATATTGGCTTTTGTGCCTTTCGTAATCCGAAGGTGGAAGTGGATTGAACACTAGAGTGCCCAGAAATTTGCACTCGCATGAAATGATAATTGTCTTATGATGCTGGGAATGGGCTTATAGATGCCATTTGGAAGAGTTTCGATCGCATAAGAGATTCCTTAGTGAGAGCTTGTATACCTGTTATTGAGGAAGATTCCGCTGGGGAGGTCTGATCTCTCGTGGAGAGAGATAGAAATTTATGAGCTTCGTCGTCCGTCATTCTGCTGGTAAGTCGTCTCTGTTGATATTTAGGAACTTCAATCGTCCGTACTCAACTGAGGGAACATCTTTTGCTGAGATTTAGGAGCTCGTTCATAATTCAACTGGCTTTGTCAAGATTTAGGAGCTTGTCCGTAATTCAACTGAGGTGCCGAGATTTAGGAACCTGTCCGTAATTCAACTGATTTTGTCGAGATTTAGGAGATTGTCCGTAATTCAATTGAGTAACATATCTGTCGAGATTTAGGACCCCGTCCGTAATTCAACAACTTTGCTGAGATTTAGGAACTTGTCCGTACTTCAACTAAGCAACCATCCGTTGAGATTTAGGAACTCGTCCGTAATTCAACTGAGGAACATATCTGTCGAGATTTAGGAACCCGTCCGTAATTCAACAACTTTTCTGAGATTTAGGAACTTGTCCGTAATTCAACTGGGGGAATAACTTTGCTGAGATTTAGGAACATCGTCCGTAATTCAACTGAGGTAATATTTGTCGAGATTTAGGAACTTATCCGTAATTCGACTGCTTTACTGAGATTTAGGAGCTCGTCCGTAATTCAACTGACTTTGTCGAGATTTAGGAACTTGTCCGTAATTCGACTGCTTTGCTGAGATTTAGGAGCTCGTCCGTAATTCAACTGACATTGTGGAGATTTAGGAGCTAGTCCGTAATTCGACTGAGGTGATATCTGCTGAGATTTAGGAGCTCGTCCTTAATTCAACAACTTTGCTGAGATTTAGGAGCCTGTCCGTAATTCAATTGAGGTAATTATTTCGCTGAGATTTAGGAACTTGTCCGTAATTCAACTACTTTGCTGAGATTCGGGAGCCTGTCCGTAATTCAACTGCTCTGCTGAGATTTAGGAACACCGTCCGTAATTCAACTGAGGTAATAGCTTCATAGCTTAAATTTTATGAGAATTTAACCGTATCCTTCCTGAAAGATAAAGGTTAGTTGTATGTAATGCATGATAGGTATCAAGCAATGATGCTCTCAAAATAAATGAGATTGTGTTGTATGATGCGTATGCATGTCATGATGTATGAAAATGTGATGTTTTTAGCTAGGGAAAATAAATCCCAGATTGTTGTTTAAGAAAAGAATTGAACTCTTTGTTTCCGCTGGAGATAGTGGACGAAGACATTTGTGAGAATAAACCTGCGGAGGAGGATAACTTCTCTGGGGAATAAATTGATGAGGAAATGACTCTGTGGGGAGGACATGCTCTGCTGAGGATTCCGTTGATAGATTCAGCTGGGGATGAATTACCGCTGCTGGTGATAATGAACCTTGTTGGGGATTGAATTCCTGTTGGTGAAAGGAATGAACTCCGCTGGGGATGATTTTCCAATTACGACTTTATTGGGGATAGCCCTCTTAGACTTTACTGGGGATGATCTTCCAGAGTCTATTGGGGATATTTCTTCAAACTCCACTGGGGATACTTTTATACTTCGTTGGGGAAGGTTTTCAGACTCCGCTGGGGATAATTGTCTAGTGTTGATGATGGATAAATTCTGCTTGGGGAGAATGTTACCGATTCATTCATAGCTGCGAGTCTCAGCTGGGGAGAGTTAACACCACTAACTTTCTCTTACTCTGCGGGGAATGAATGTACTTTCAATCGTTTCCTCCAGCTAGTTCTATCCCTATACCTGGTGGACAGAGCAACTGTACGGTTTGGACATTTCTCGTCTGCCCCTGTTTCCGATATTACCAGTAATCATCTTTTGTTTCGCATGTAAATTTTTATGAGCAGCCATTAATGTCAAATGCATATATCAAAAACTGAACATTGGACGTTCTTTGCAAAATAAAACAGAAAAAGGAAAACAGTTTGAAATTTATTTGTGAAATGACTTGTATTGATCTTGAAGTTAGCCTGTAAATAGGCGTTTTTTGTACAAGAGGCTGACGTCCTAGTAAGAGAACGCCGCTGAACAAATAGAATTTATACAATTTGTGAAAAACAAAGAAAAACAACTATGTGAATAATCCCACTGGGTTCCAACTCTGCTATTGCCTTTATGTCCTCGAGCATCTCATCACTTTGCTTACTTGGTTGAAGGTAGATCAGATTGATTAGTGCCATCTGAGCTTGATAGTCGATACCGAAGTCTGGTTGCAAGGTGATCCAATGAGACATAGTGTTACGCTTTAATCCCTAATTTTTTCCTGGACCGCCCTTTTGGGTTTTCAGTCCAACGGGATACCCTTTTTTTCCCAAGCCGCCTTTTCAGGTTTTCGACTTGTCGGGTGTATAAATTTTTTTCATTTCATCCCTTATTTTTGCCCGAACCCTTTTGATTCGCCGGGAAGCCCTTATTTTTGCCTAGGCCAGTCAACCTAGCGGGTCTTTGATTCATGCGTAGTATTTTTTCACTATGTCTGCATTGACGGGGTGAGGAAGGTCGTCACCATCCATGGTGGTTAGAATCATAGCTCCTCCTGAGAAAATGTTCTTAACCACAAATGGCCCTTCGTAAGTAGGGGTCCATTTGCCCTTGGGATCACCTTGAGGTAGAATGATGCGCTTGATTACCAGATCTCCAACTTGATACTCTTGTCGTTTGACTTTCTTGTTAAATGCCTTAATCATCCGTTTTTGGTATGTTTGACCATGACAAATAGCAGTAAGTCTCTTTTCGTCGATTAAGTTCAGCTGGTCAAGACGGGTCTGAATCCAGTCATCTTCGCTCAAACATGCATTTGTCATAATCCGAAGAGAGGGTATTTGAACTTCAATGGGCAAGACGGCCTCCATGCCATAAACCAAGGAATAGGGTGTTGCCCCTGTTGACGTCCGTGCTGAGGTACGGTACCCATGAAGAGCAAATGGTAACATCTTATACCAATCTTTGTATGTCACCGTCATTTTCTCCACAAACTTCTTAATGTTCTTATTAGCCGCTTCTACAGCCCCATTCATCTTCGGCCGGTAGGGAGAAGAGTTGTGATGTTGTATCTTGAACTGTTTGCAGAGTTCGGTGATCATCTTATTATTGAGATTTGTACCATTGTCCGTAATGATCCTCTTTGGTACACCATATCGACAGACCAGATTGTGCCGAATGAACCGTGCCACGATGTTCTTGGTTACGGTAGCAAAGGAAGCTGCTTCAACCCACTTCGTAAAGTAATCAATAGCTACCAAGATGAAACGATGCCCGTTAGACGCAGTAGGTCTGATCTCACCGATCATGTCGATGCCCCACATTGCAAAAGGCCAAGGAGCTGTCAAGACGTTCAGAGGTACCGGAGGTATGTGCACCTTATCAGCATAGACTTGGCACTTGTGACAGGTCCGAGAATGCTGATAACAGTCGGCTTCCATGGTAGACCAATAATATCCTTCCCGTTGGATCTTTTTTGCCATGGTGTGTCCACTGGAATGGGTCCCGAAAGTACCTTCATTTAACTCTACCATAATCCTTTCTGCTTCGTTCTTATCCATACATCGCAGCAAGGTTGAGTCATGGTTACGATTGTAAAGGATACCATTGCTGATGAAGAACTTCGCCACGAACCTCCTCAGAAACTTCTTATCATTAACGGATGCACCCTCAGGGTACTCCTGAGCTTCAAGATACCTCTTCACCACATGGAACCAGGGTTTATCAGTTACCTCTTCAGTCTCAATGTCGCAGCAATGTGCGGGTTCGTCCAACCTCTCAATGGTAATCTGGGGAGCTTCATTATCCCATCTGACCTTGAACATAGAAGACATCGTAGCTAGCGCGTCCGCCAACTGATTCTCCTCTCTAGGGAAGTGTTCAAAAGTTATCTCCTCGAAGTGCGGAAGCAACGTCAACACATACTCCTTGTAAGGAATAATATTAGGGTGTTTCATATCCCACTCGCCTTTGATCTGATTGATCACGAGAGCGGAATCTCCGAATACACTTAAGAACTTAATCCTTAGGTCAATTGCTGCTCGAAGACCCATAATGCACGCTTCATACTCCGCCATGTTGTCGGTGCAGTTGAAACATAGTCGGGTGGTGAATGGAGTATGAGAGCCTTCAGGAGATATGATCACGGTGCCAATGCCATTACCCAAAGAGTTTGAAGCTCCGTCAAAGTACATAGACCATCGGGATCCCTCCTCAGGTCCTTCGTCCGGTCCAGGTGTCTCACAGTCAGTCACTATCATGATGTTCTCATCCGGGAATTCGAAGTTCATACACTGGTAATCGTCCACTGCCTGATGCGCCAAATGATCTGCCAACACACTTCCCTTGATTGCTTTCTGGGTCGTGTATTGGATGTCGTACTCAGTCAAGATCATCTGCCATCTTGCTATTCTTCCGGAAAGGCAGGCTTCTCGAAGATATACTTGATTGGATCCATCTTTGATATCAATAGAGTAGTGTGAGTCAGCATATACTGTCTCAGCCAGTGAGCAGCCCATGCCAAAGCGCAGCAAGTTTTCTCAAGCAACGAGTATCGAGTCTCGCAGTCGGTAAAATTTTTGCTAAGGTAATAAATAGCATGCTCTTTTCGGCCAAACTCGTCATGCTGCCCCAACACGCACCCCATCAAATTGTCGAGTACTGTCAAGTATAAGATCAAAGGTCTCCCTTAAACTGGAGGCATCAGAATAGGAGGCTCTTGGAGATACTCTTTAATTCTTTCGAAAGCGGCCTGACATTCATCGTTTCATCTTACCACTTGATCTTTCTTCAGTAACTTGAAGATTGGCTCACAAGTAGCTGTTAGGTGCAAGATGAATCGGGCAATATAGTTCAGACGTCCCAGAAAGCCTCTGACTTCTTTTTCTGTTCGGGGAGCCGGAATTTCCTGTATAGCTTTCACCTTTGCAGGATCCACTTGAATACCTTTATCACTTACAACGAAACCCAACAGCTTACCAGATCTCACCCCGAAGGTGCACTTGTTCGGGTTTAACCTCAGTCTGTACAACTTCAACCTGTAAAATAGCTTCTGAAGATGGTCAAGGTGTTCTTCCTCTGTCTGGGACCTTACAATCATATCGTCAACGTATACCTCAATCTCATGATGAATCATGTCATGGAACAGAGCAACCATGGCGCGCAGATACGTCGCCCCAGCATTCTTCAGTCCAAAAGGCATGACCTTTATAGCAAAAGGTACCCCATTGAGTAACAAAGGTTGTCTTCTCCATGTCTTCGGGATCCATTTTAATCTGATTATAACCGGAGAAACCATCCATAAAGAAAAGACCTTATGATGTGCGGTGTTGTCAACCAGAACGTCAATATGAGGCAGAGGGAAATCATCCTTGGGGCTTGCTCTGTTCAGATCCCTATAGTCAACACACATCCGAACCTTCCCATCCTTCTTCGACACTGGAACCACGTTGGCCACCCACTGCGGGTAAGAAGTAACTGCTAGAAAACCGGCATCAAACTGTTTCATAACTTCAGCCTTGATTTTCTCAGACATCTCCGGGCGCATTCGGCGGACTTTCTGTTTTACTGGAGGACAGTCTTCCATTGGTAGGCAATCGGTGAACCACAATATCAGTATCCAACCCTGGCATATCTTCGTAAGACCAGGAAAAGATCTCAACATAGTCTCGCAGCATCTGAATCAACTGTTGCTTAACACTAGCTTCTAGATCTGCACCGATCTTGACCTCTTTCTTGTCCTCTTCTGTACCCAGATTTACTATTTCCACTGGCTCTTCATGCGGATGTATGGCCCTCTCTTCCTGAAGTAACAGTCTAGCAAGTTCACCAGGCACTTCGCAATCATCTTCACCTTCGTCCTCGGCTTGGTTGATCAGACTTTCGAAGTCATAACCGGCAGTAGTAGAGTCGTTATCAGTGGGATCTAGAGTGGATGTAGACTTGTATATGTGAGTGTGTGTAAAATAGCTGTTTTTGCAAGATAGAAAAGAAAAACAAAGAGCACAAAATTTGAATATGCAAGAAAACATCCAATGCTTTTATTAATGATATATGGAAATGACACACATAAAGCCCTCACAAACAAAGCCACGGTGTCTCGGGTAAGGCACCGGGCTGTAAAGTTTAAAGATTGTTTGTTACAAATCCAAAACAAAAGTCTCATTACTGGGTAATAAAAGAAATTGGCACGAAGTCCTTTGCCGTCCAATTGCTTAGTCCGCCATCGGTAGTTGGGTAGATCCAACTGTCAAACTCAGATTCTTTAACATCGTCTTCAATGGCATTTACTCCTGAATTGCTGATAAACAGGGGAGGTCCTCTGATCCGTGCATGCTGAACAGCCCTTTGAGCTTCTGCAGTGAAACCCAAACCAAACTTGTCAGTCTTATGTGCAAAATCAGGGAGTTGGCCCCAATTCTCACACCCACCTTTCTCAATAACAGCCTGGGCATCCTTGAGGGAAGCCATCTTCATTGGAGGATCTTCAGTAACAATTTCAGTTGATGCCAGCGTCTGGGGGACTTCTTCAAAATGTTGAAACGGGGTCTCAATGAACTCCCCGTCCATCTCCATATACCGGAAAAAGTTGAGGTGGCTCACCATGTACTCCTCTTCTCCTCGTACCGTAACAATTTTCCCTTTCACTGGGTATTTTAGCATCTGGTGAAGCGTAGAAGTTACTGCCTCAGCTTTGTGGATCCACGGGCGACCCAGCAAGCAAGAATAAGATGGCCGAATGTCCATCACATTGAATGTAGACGCGAAGATCTGAGAACCAACCTTAACCAGAATATCCATTTCTCCATGTACCATCATCTTGGACCCGTCAAAGGCCCTAACCACAATGTTACTCGGCTTCAGCACCAACCATTCACAGTCTAACCGGTCTAACGCTTTCTTAGGTAAAACGTTCAACGAGGATCCAGTATCCACCGGAACATGAGCTAAAGTAGTTCCCCTTCATTCAATGGAGACATGCAGGGCGTCATTGTGATTCCTCCCCTTAGCAGTCAAGTCTGCATCGGAGAAACCCAACCCATTATCTGCTGTCAGACTAGCCACGCAATCTTTGAATTGGTCAGCGGACGTTTCCTGCGGCACGTGCGTAGTCTTCCGGAAAGCAATCAGAGCCTTAGCATGGGCCTCTGAACACAACAATAAGGATAACATAGAGATCTTTGACGGGGTTTGCCCCAGCTGTTCGACTACATTGTAGTCGCTTTTCTTGATGATCTTTAAGATTTCCTCTATCTCCTGTCTAGAGGCCTCAACAGTAATCTTCCTCGGTGCCTCCGTCCGGGCAGGCTCACCGGTGATCCCTTTGCCCCGAGTGTCAGATGACTCGGCGACAGGGGTAAGGACTGGAACATGAACAGGGGTAGTAGCAGGTGTATTGGCAGGTCTAATAACAACAGGTTTCCGAACAGTTGGTGGAGAGATCTCGGGGGAGAAAAGTCTTCCGCTTCGGGTGACTTTAGTAGATCCAACAATGTTGCTGATATCAATACTAGCCTCTTCATCCTTCAAGTCTTTCTTCACCCCACGATCATACACATTGGCCCCATAATGCCATGGGACAACTTTATCTGACGTATAGGGGATAGGTCCAGGAATAGTGATGATCAATGGTGCGATTCTCGGAACAGATGTAATTCTAACAGGCTTTCTCGAGGAAGCCTTGGAAGAATTGGCGAAAATGGTGATTATAGAAACTTCTTCAACAGGAACCAAGGGAACAACAATTTTCTCGAACAAGATTTCTTTATTATCCATCAGGCTTTGGACACCTGACTTCAATAGATGGCAACCAGTAGGTAAGACGAAACACAAATGGCAACCCTCGCCACAACCCGGAAATAAACCGGCTAACAGAAGGTTCTTCTTCACAGTCATTAGTGGGATGGCAATGTCTTATATAGAGGATACAAACACATCATCATCCACAACATTCATTCCATGATTTGGCATAGGAGCAGTCATAACGTTAGGTTTCTCTGGCGCTTCAAACTCAATCTCCTTAGCATCAATTAGATCATGTACCTTATTCTTCAAGGCCTAGCAATTATTGGTATCATGCCCAGGGCTATCAGAGTGATAAGCACAGCGGGCGTTTGGATTGTACAGCGGTGAGGTGGTGTTGGGATTCTTTGGGGCCTCCCTCGGAATCACCAAGTTAGTCTTCAATAACTGTGGCAGAATTTGAGATAAGGACATGCTGAGCCGAGTAAACTGTCTTTGAGGCCTCTCTGCCCTTGGTTGAGTGTTGTGTTGTGTGGCAACAGTTGGTCTTGAAATAACTATCGCATTGACTGCTTGGCGGCGCTCGGTTCGACTTTGATTTCTAGAGGTGTAAACTGCACTAGACTCCTTCTTGAAGGGCTTCTTCTCGGTACTTGACGAAGCACCTTTCTGTAACTTGCCGCTCTTGATACCGGCTTCAATCCTCTCCCCAGTCATAATCAACTCAGTAAAACCTGACGATGAACTTTCGATCAAATGGTTGAAAAATGGACCAGACAGGGTCCCCAAAAACATATCCACCAACTCCCTGTCAGCCAGCGGGGGTTGGACTCTACCTGTAAGATCTCTCTACTTCTGAGCGTAATCTTTAAAACCTTCGCTCGCACCCATAGACATACCCTGAAGTTGGGTACGCGTGGGAGCGAGGTCGGCATTATGTTGGTACTGCTTGTAAAAAGCAGCAACAAGGTCTTCCTAATTACAGACACTAGCTCCTTCTAGCTGATAGAACCACTCAAGTTGAGTCCCTGAGAGACTATTTTGAAAGAAGTGGATCCAGAGGTTCCTATCAGCGGTATATGGATGCATCTTTCTAACATACGA
Organism: Vicia faba; assembly: GCA_948472305.1. Lineage (NCBI taxonomy): Eukaryota > Viridiplantae > Streptophyta > Magnoliopsida > Fabales > Fabaceae > Vicia > Vicia faba. Next base: position 65,083,665 of record OX451735.1, read on the forward strand.
ATGAAGGTGTAGCTTTGGGCAGGAGACCCCGTCGTATTTAGCAAAGACTGGTGCTTTAAACTTGTGGGGAATCACCACCCCATATGCTAGAATCAAGTCACCAAAGTCCAATCCAGGAATCTTCTGGATCTCCATCGCACCTAAACGGTCTTCAAGCTATTTATACTTATCCTCAGCCGGAGGATACTGGTCTTCGTCAAAGTCAGTCTCGTTGTCATAAACCACAGGGCTAGGAGCCCTCCTTTCTTCTTGGTTCTCCCCCTTCCAGATGAGTGGGACAGATCAACTTCGTCTCGCAACCTGTTTCCAAACCTGTGACCCATGTTCAGGAGGACCGTCTTCTTCTTCTTCTTCTTATCCTTCAAGATAAGAGTCTTCAGATCTTTCTGCCCCTTGGCCAGGGTCATGAACATTTCCTGGAATTGAGCGTTTTGAGCTTGAAGAGCCTTGATAGCTTGATCAGTAGATGTTTCAGCATACATAATGAGTGCTGAAATAAACAGCGAAGAAGATAAGAGACTTGTAATGGGTACCTGTGATGAGGTGCATGGGAATGGAATGCATATGAAATGATTTCAAAGACTTTAGGGATTCAAATTCGTAAACCAAAATGAAACACACTTTTATTAGATTAAAAAACTTGAAATAATGTTTGACAAATGCCTTTAAGGCGTTTACAAAAAGAAAAATTGAAAAGTAAATCAAAACTAGGAATAACAAAAGACATCAGCGCTCCCATGGTCGTTTTCCGTTGGTGCTGACATAGTCGTTGAGGACCTTCTCGTTCTCCAGCTGCCTTGTAAGCTTTAGGATCTTCTGTTCTTGTTCATGATACTTCTCTCTGTAAGTATCCCGCTCTTCCCTCAATCGGATCCAAGACCTCTTTAACGCCCCAATGTCATAGGCATGTATGGGTGGAGGATGGTAGGAGGAACCCCTTCTTCATCATCATGTTCAACTATTACAGGTAAGACAACTTCGTACGGCATCCCTAGATTTTGAGCACGTGTATGAACCCACCGGAGATAAGGTTCCATAGGAAGAGAGGTCCTCATCCCTAACTCATGTGGATCAGACCGGTGCACCCTGTTCCAAGCTCGTATGAACCTGCGACGATGCTCCTCACTATCCCCTTGAAAGTCAAAGACAATGCTCGGAATCAGCAACTCATGAGGACCATCCTTTCTAGCTCGCCCAAATTGTCGTAAGGCCAGACAAGGATTATAGGTTATTCCTCCCCTAATTCCAAGTAAAGGAACATTGGGGTATTCTCCGCACCGGTCAATAACAGCTACTTCTTCCATGTCTTTAGTGCTCCAGATGATGTCTGTGTGAGCCAAGGACATAATTCTGTAGGCCCAACCCATTCCTTCCTTATTCTTCAAAACAGATTTGGGGAGGTGAGAAATAAACCACCTCGCCAGCAATGGTGCACAACACATAAGGGTTCCCCGTTTCCGAGCAGTACAGGCATAAAGAGCATGCAGAATGTCCCCTAAGAGAGTGGGTACTGGATTACAGGACATGAAAACCTTCACTACGTTCACGTCGACGAAAGAATCTGAATTAGGAAACAACACCAGACCATAAATGAGAAGAGCAAGGATGTCTTTGAATGCTTGAAAACCCAAACTATCCTAAAACTGATTAGCCTGATCAACCAAGAACTTAGCCAAGAAGCCTTTTGTCCCACTCCGAGTCTCCCAGTTAGACATTACTTCAGCCTTTGTCAGATGTAGGGATGTAGCAACATCTTCTGGCCTAAGAGCTTTCTCCCAACCTGTAAATGGCGTCTGCTCTAGAATAGAAATACCAAGTAGATCAGAGAACTCTTCCAAAGTAGGGACCAACTGATAGTCCAGGAAGGTGAAGCAGTGGTGCAATGGGTCAAAGAACTGGCACAAGACATTCAGCATCTGCTCATCCATCTTGGAAGTGACCAAACCAAGGAGGTGACCATGTCTTCTAATAAAGGAGGAAGTATCTGGAACTTTTGCAACTAAATCTCTGAGCTGAGTAGGAATCTGTATAAAGCTGGTCCGAATAGTGTTTCTATGCATAGGGGGCATGACCTACAAAACAGAACAAAGATGAATCCCCTCTGTCTTTGAAATAGGTTAGTCTGATGCAAGATGCATGCAATGTCATGATGCATGATGTTATGATAGAAACATACCACAAGTATTCACAGATAACAAACATGGTAAGGGCAAACAAGTCACACAGTAGCCCTTAGATTTCAGGATGGCGTGGAGTTTAGGTATTACCCTCTTTCAGTTTAGTTGGTTCAACCTGTCCTAGTAATAGTAACCGGGTTCTAGAGGATCTCAATATCACTGACCATCCTCGATCGGTCATAATTCTAGTTTGGCAACCTTTTCTTGCAGTCGGAATCATCGTGGGAGTTTGGTCTCAATGAGTGTAGTATACTCTACTACTTTTCTATGGCCAAGTTGGTCAATTATAGGTTCTAAGGTCAGTTGGTGCTTAATGACCCCTTAGAAGACCCATATTCTCCTTATTCCACCACAAGGGATATCGGTACAAACTAAAGTGCCACACCAACACAGCTACTACTTCAACCGTATCGGTCTATGCCATACAGTTCCCTCACAGTCTATTGCTACTTACCTAAAAGGTATCCCCCAGATCCGGGTTAGGATCTATAGTAACTCCGATTCAAACCCACAAAGATAAAGCATACAAATCAAGGAATTGAAAACATTATGATGAACTATTCCTAAGGTACATTCCACTTAAAATGTCCCCAGCAGAGTCGCCAGTTCTGTGATACGGTGGCCAGAACCGGGACGTGTTTCCCTATTTTTTAAGGAATTTGATGGTTTACGTTTTGCGTTTGTGTTTGCAAAATATTGCGGTAAGCAAGAGTCGCCACCGACTTTTATTTTATCCAACAAGGAAAGGAAAAAAGCACAGAAAAATTCCTTTTTTTGAGATATTTCTGAGTACGGGGGGTGGATTATAGAAAGGGAAGGTATTAGCACCCTTTCTATCCGTAGTTATCTACGGGCTCTTAGGTACTTGCTCATCATTTTCAAAATTGTTTTCTTTGTGTTTGTGGATTTTGAAAAAAGTTTTTGTTTTAACTTGATTTAACTCTTGCTCCTGTCTTCAAGAGTGTAATGAAGTGTTTTTGCAAACTTTGTTTATAAAGGAGTGTAAGTGTGATTTTTTTTTTTGGATGAGCAAGTATCTAAGAACTAATCTACCTACTCGAAAAAGGAATCGTTCTATGCTAATTTCCTTTAAACAATGCTATCCCACTATTAGTGAGTAGGTAGCATCGTCGTTGGAGTTTTAGGGTCAATTCGAAAGAGGGACATACGGTCACTAAAGCAATGTTAGGATGTCTTAGCGGTAACTCTAATGTCTTAGATCATGTATTCGAGGCAAAAAATTTCGAGGCAACCATTTTGAGGAAACTATGATCTTTTAGACAAGAGGGAGACCTCTAAAACAACCTATACTCAATGACCGCTTACGAAGGCAACCAAGTGGGGTGTACCCTAAGAGTGCGCATGTGCGAGTGTGTTGATTTCAGTTATTATCTTTGCACATGTTAAGGGTGATCTAATTGATTTTAATTCAAGCATTCATTCTTGTCATGCAAGCCCTATTATCAAACATCTAACAGTTGTATAATTTGCAGAAATTAAAGGTGCGGAAATTAAACTAAATTATTACAAGGCGTCGGGTATTTACATCGCCAAAAGCAACCCTTTGAAAATAAAATAAAGCGGTAAAATAAATAAATGTCCTATTTAAAACTATTACAAGCCGGGAGCAGATACATCAATAATTAAATAAGGAAAAATAAATCGCACGAATGAATTGGATCGAATGCGAATTAGGGTTTTGACTCTTTTAATTAAATAAAATGTTTTTGTTGTTTTTATTTTTAAGAAAAGGAATTAAAACCTAAAATTAAATGCTAGATTAAAGATTAAATAAATTAATTAATGAAAAATAATTAATGACATATTTTTGGATTTTTGTTGATTTAAGAAAGAAAATAAAATAATTAAATGAAAGTTAAAAGCTAATGATTTCTAATTAATTTTAAATATTTGCAAAAACAATTAAGGTTACCTAATTAATATCCTAATTAATTAATTAGTATTTATTAATAAAAAATAAAAGTTCTAAAATTTAATTGGACAAAAAATATTTTTGGTGAGTTTTTTTGATAAAAAGAAAATTGTTATTGGTTAATAAATTAATTAAACAAAATAAAATAATTAAATAAACAAAAATATAAGAAAGTAGAGAAATTGGGCCTGGTTTTGAGGTGTATGAATAATAATTGACTGGCCCATTTGAGACTGATCCATTTGACTTTTCTGATCCAGTGCACAAGCGTTTGACCTGCCTATGGTGCTCCTTCAATATTTGACCACCAGATCTGGCCACCTGGCCATCTGGCATGCTGAAGAATGAGGGAGTATGATGGTCCCTTGGCGTGCGCGTACACTAGATTGCCTGAAAAATAACAAGAAAATGCAAATTGTTGGAGGCAGGGATCGAACCCCTGACCTCCAGCCTTGGGATGCCTTAAGGCTTACGTGGCTACCACCAGACCATGTTGCTTCATTTGTTATTATAACACAATGCAATAATAATATGTGAAAACAAAATACATGGCCAGAAAAGAAAAGAAAAAAGCACGCGCGTTGTTTGAATGGGCAAATGGATGGATGACAACTCATCATCCCTGTCCTCTAAATCCTGCAACTTTTACCTGCGGATTTTTATCCGCAGCTAAAATCGTGGCTTCATTCTAAAATCTTCCCCATGCCATATAAATGGAAGGTAGCACCATGGTTGGGCTCGTCTTGTTCCCCTGAACAAGATGGTACCCTTCACGAAAGCCAATTATTCCTGTAACAAAAAGCCCTAAAAAAACCTAGAAAATCCTACAATGGTAATCCACGATATAAAGCATAAGAATGAAATTTGTTATTGCAAAAAGCTAGCAAATAACATGGTGATTCAGAATATGCAATTGTTTTTCATTATAGATGCAAGAATCGTATAAATCGAATTCAAGAACAGGGCGGCTTCGTGGATGACTTATAGCGCTTAGGAGGTTCTGGAAATGCGTGATTTTGATTGGTTTCACTTGTGGAGGTTGCCAGGAAACGATTGAGATACTTGCCAAGCCTTGAGGATGCCTCTAGGATTGATTTCGAAGTCACACTTTTTCTTGATTTTTTCCAATTCTGTTCTTGCTCTCCAATTGATCTCCAACCCTGATTTCTGTCTGTCTTACCTCCTTATGTATTGTACAATACATTAGGTTAGAATTTGCTGTCGAAATCTTCCTCCATTGATGATTTTGATATTTGATTTTATTCTCTTTCAAAGCTTTCCAAAATTGGCTTGATTTGAATCTTTTTGTGTACAATTGCTTTGACACGAGTTTGATGTGGTGCAAGCTGTTCATTGAAACCTGAAATCATCAAAAGATCTTTGGTTATCAATATTTTTGATTTTATTTGATTTAATTTGGTTTAAAATGAATTAATTCAAATAAAAATCAAATTAAATAATAAAAATATGATATGGGCACATGGCCAAGGCTAGAGAACATGGGCAATAATTCAAACTCAAAACAAGTGAAAAAGAATGGGCCCATTTGGCAAAATTTGAAGTTTTGGGGATAATTGACTTTAGGCAATTTTGCAAAAAAGTCCAACTTCAACAATGCATAACTTCGTCAATTTTGAACTTTTAGAGGTGTTCTTGGACTTTTTAGAAAGCTTGAGGTGTCCTCTAACCAACCCTTTTTGTCTCATCTCAATTTGATATTCCATTCTTAAGTTATAAGCTTTGACAAAAAAAAGGTGTTTTTGTTGACTTTTCAAAATGACCTATAATGTCCAAATTCATAACTTCTTGTGAGTGCATTTTTTGATCTTGGGATATGAAGATGGATTGTAGGGAATTGCATCCTCTTAAAAATGAGCTTTGGATGGGAATTTATCATAAATTATGAGAAAGTTATGCTTAGTCAAAGTTGAGTTGACTTTTCCTACAAAACCTTAATTTAGCAACTTTTGAATCTTGATGAATTTTGAGCAATCCTTTATGAATCATGATAAAACCTTGATAAAATGATGAAATATACTTCAAAATGAGAATGTTGACAAAAAATCTTGAAGTTTGACTGTATGTAGGTCACAGTTGACTTTTGCCCTAACACGGTCGATTTTTGGACCTTTGAGCAATTGACTGAGTAAGATTCCTCTGCAAGACTTGAAACTTGACATGGATAATATTGAGAACATATTAGGACATTGGTGATCAATTGGGGTCACTTGGACTCAAGGATCTTGATGCAATGTGAAACCTTAGTTTGGGGTAGACTGCCTTAGAATAGAGCTTGTCTGACCAACTCATGGGCTATCTTGAGCAATTTGGAGATCTTTCTTGAAATGCTTTGAGAAATATGGGAGGGAAAATTTTGGGGTACAACAGTATGTCATATTCCGTCAGGATCATCTGCCATGTCGCTATTCTCCCAGAGAGAGCAGGTTTCTCGAAGATGTATTTTATTAGATCCATTTTAGATATTAATAAGGTAGTATGGGTCAGCATATACTGTCTTATCCAGTGAGCAGCCCATGCCAGAGCACAATAAGTTTTCTTGAGCAGTGAATATCTTGTTTCACAGTTGGTAAACTCTTTGCTCAGGTAATAAATAACATACTCTTTTAGGCCAGACTCGTCATGCTGCCCCAGCACACACCCCATTGAATTTTCCAAAATGGTTAGATACATGATCAAGGGTCTTCCCTCGAATGGTGGCATCAAAATCGGAGGCTCTTGCAGGTATTCTTTGATCTTGTCGAAGGCAGATTGGAACTTATCATTCCATTTGACTACTTGATCTTTCTTCAGTAATTTGAAGATTGGTTCACAAGTAGCTGTCAGGTGAGAAATGAATCTGGAAATGTAGTTTAACCGTCCCAAGAATCCTCTGACTTCCTTCTCAGTACTAGGAGCAGGCATCTCTTGTATTGATTTTACCTTGGCAGGATCCACTTCGATACCTTTACCGTTGACAACAAAACCTAGGAGTTTACCGGACCTCACCCCAAATGTGCATTTATTTGGGTTTAACCTCAGCTTGTACTTTTTTAACCTCTCAAATAATTTCTAGAGATGACCAAGATGCTCTTCTTCTATTTGAGATCTAGCTATCATGTCGTCCATATAGACCTCTATTTCGTGATGTATCATGTCGTGAAATAGAGATACCATGGCACGCTGATAGGTTGCCCCAACGTTCTTCAGCCCGAATGGCATAACCTTGTAACAGAATATGCCTCACTGTGTGACAAAGGTTGTTTTCTCCATGTCCTCAGGCGCCATTTTGATTTGGTTGTAGCCTGAGAAACCATCCATGAAGGGAAACACTTTATGTTGTGTCATATTGTCAACTAGAATATCAATGTGGGGAAGTGGGAAATCATCCTTAGGGCTTGCCCTATTCAAATCTTTGTAGTCCATGCACATTCATACTTTTCCGTCCTTTTTAGGCACAGGAGCAACATTGGCGACCCATTTCGGATAGGAGGTTACAGCCAAGAACCCGGTGTTGAATTGTTTCATGACTTCCACCTTGATCTTATTTGACATGTCTGGTCGCATGCGACAAACCTTTTGTTTTACCGGTGGGCAGTCTTCTTTTGTTTGTAGACGATGTACCACGATATCTGCATCAAGTCCTGGCATGTCTTTGTACGACCAGGCAAAGACCTCAACATAATCATATAGCAACTGAATCAGACGCTCTTTGACACTGGGTTCCAGATTAGCACCCACCTTGACTTCTTTCTCGTCCTCTTCGGTACCTAGGTTAATTGTGTCCACTGGTTCTTCAAGGGGCTTGTCATACCCCAAATTTTGACCTAAGATACCACCTCCCATCTGCATTATTACATAGCAAGCGTTCACAAGCGTTTCGACCTATTTTTGCCAATTCTCGAGTCAGATTTCAAAAATTCATAACTTCTTCAAATTTCGACAATTTTTTAGTGGTTCTTTTACATATGATTCTCCTTTGCAACAACTACAACTTTTCTTTACAAGACAAGAGATGATTATGCTTTGAAAATCCACCAAAAAATAGAAACGTTAGAAATTGTTGTGAATTTAGTGAAATTTAACTGGTTTTGCCTGACTTTATTAAATCATGATTTTATTTTCTTTTTTTTTCATCTTTCTTTTATTCTTATTTTTCATAAAAAAAGAAAATCCTAAAAAATATTTAGTTCATGCTATCTTCATTTTATTTACGTTTTTATTCAAAATATAAAAAAAATAATTTCCTTAAGTTTCATTTAGTTTTTTTTTGTTCTTGTATCATTTAAGTTAAAATTATAGTCTTTTAGATTTAATTTAGTAAAAAATCTCAAAAAATAGTAATTTCACATTCTTTTATTTTATTTTGCAAGTTCTTTATGTTAATTTAAAATTATCAAAAAATCTTAGTTACATATAATTTATATTTTTGCATCACTTTATTTGAAAAAAACTCAAAAATTATAAATTTGTTCATATGCTGCAAATCAGTTCAAATCTTGATGTGTTATTGCTACCCAATTTCCAGTCCAAAAACCTGTGAACAGCAGTCCAAAAACCTGTGAACACCAGTCCAAAATCTTCACTATGTCAAGACAAACATTACACCAAAATAGGAGGGGTCAAGAAACTGCATCAAAAAGTGTCGAAAACAGGGTATTCCCCATATGTTCAAACTCACCAAACTTTCCCTCCCAAAACCTCATTCTTATTCACTATAAAACAGGCAGATATACAATCGAAGAGGGGGGTGAGAGAGAAAAAGAGATAGTTCACAAAGAGAAAAACGCAAACTTGCAGAAGCAAACCTCAAACCTGCCTAAAGCAAACTGCAAGTTATCAAAACAAGCTCAAACCTTCATTCCATACAACATTCAACTTCGTTCACTACCTCAGAAGCTCCTCCAACCTGCCATGTTGAACCGAATCTGAACCATACAAACTCACTGCAACTGAACAATCATACACCATATCCACTATGAACCTACAAGTTTGGATTGCACAAAAAACCAAGCTCCAATCATACCAGCAAACTCGCACCAACACCGACGCATAGCTCACAACAATAGTGCTAGAATTTTAGGAGAAAGGGGAGAAAAGAATCTGCAGAATTTGAAGAACAAGTAACATTTATTCTCTATAGTTTTAGAAGAAATCAATTCTATTACAAGATTTTCCAACAAGATTTTCAGAAGAGCAGAAGGAATTAAAAGAGCATATTACCTCATCTCTGGATTTCTTTATTATTTCATCATCAAAAATCGAAATCATCATACTTGCTCTGATCTTGTAAGTCTCCCTATTTTTTTCTCAAAATCTGTTGCTATGCTTGTTATAATGATGTATGCTGTGAACTAGTTGTCGTTGCTGCATTTTTTGTTGTTGATGTTTCAATAAACCAGAACCCCTGAGATTGTTATTGTTGTTTCTCTTACCATGAATATTTGTCGCCTTGTTGATTTGATGTTTAACTGCATGAAAAAAAAAACAGAAGCAGTGTTGTTGTTCGATTTCAATTTAGAAGAGAAAGAGTTCGAAAGAGGGAGCAGGTTGTTCGATTTCGATTTAGAAGAGAGAGAGAGAGAGAGAGAGAGAGAGAGAGAGAGAGAGAGAGAGAGAGAGAGATCGAAGAGAGAGAGAGAGAGAGAGAGAGGGAGCAGGTTGTTCGATTTCGATTTAGAAGAGTAAGAGTTTGAAAGAGGGAGCAGGGTGTTTGATTTCGATTTAGAAGAGAAAGAGTTCGAAAGAGGGAGCAGGGTGTTCGATTTCGATTTAGAAGAAAGAGTTCGAAAGAGAGAGAAAAAGAGAGTTCGAAAAAGAGTTCGAAAGAGAGAAAAAAAGAGAGCTCGAAAAAAAGTTCGAAAGAGAGTTCGAAAGAGAGATTGAAGAGAGAGTTCGAGAGAGTGATCGAAGAGAGAAAAAAAGAGTTCGAAAGAGAGAAAAAAGAGAGTTCGAAAGAGGGAGCAGGGTGTTTGATTTCAATTTAGAAGAGAAAGACTTCGAAAGAGGGAGCAGGGTGTTCGATTTCGATTTAAAAGAAAGAGTTCGAAAGAGAGAAAAAAAGAGAGTTCAAAAAAGAGTTCGAAAGAGAGAAAAAAAGAGAGCTTGAAAGAGAGTTTGAAAGAGAGATTGAAGAGAGAGTTCGAAAGAGAGATTGAAGAGAGAGTTCGAGAGAGAGATCGAAGAGAGAAAAAAAGAGTTCGAAAGAGAGTTTGAAAGAGAGAAAAAAAGAGAGTTCGAAAGAAGCGTTGTTCGATTTCGATTTTAATCCCATGCTGGACCGTTATTTCATTTTCAGTTTATAACCCAATTAATTAGTTTAGTTTTATAATTTATTTAAATCTTGATATTTCATTTTTAGTTTCGTCAACATTTTAGTTAATTTTGTTAGTTTTTTTTAACTAGTCTTTTATTGATAAGTTTGTAAGTTATCTCTTTGAATTTATTGCCCCTTATGATGTTCCTCCCATGATACATGTTGGTTGAGTTTGTGATAATTTCGATTTAATTCCATGGCTTCTCTCTTGGTTTTTCTTTTAAAATCCTGGAGTGTTTATACTTTTAGTTTTAATCTTCATGTTGCTTGCAAAATCCAAGGGAATTGTTTAATTTTTGTCGACTTCATATCATCAAAAAAACATCGTGCGAATACCCTCATTCATCATCCGTTTATTATTTTGTTAAAAAACTTAAGATAAATTTTCCCAAATATTCAATTTTTCAAAACTCACACCTTTTAAGTCAAAACTTCGATGTTAGGTCGTCGTATCTTCAAAACTCTCGCCCACACCTATTTTTAGCCAAATGAACCATTTTAATCAAACAAACAATTTTAACCAAAAAACAGATATTTCAAAAGGTTCCTATATAATACTATAGATACATTGGGTGCTAATACCTTCCCATTGTATAACCAACCCCCGAACTCTAGACCTCTTTTCAAAAACGCCTTGTATTTTCATTACTTTTAAAGTATTATTTTACATTGCATATTTTAGGGTTTTATTTCGCTCTTTTCCCTTTTCCCTTGGAAATAATAAAGCGCGGTGGCGACTCTTGCTTTTGTGAGACGAATTAATTAATAGTTCGATCTCCGATTTACCCCGCTACATTTTTTATCGCTACAGAATTGGCGACTCTGCTGGGGACAGATGGACCTCTTGCTGGTCCATCCCTAAGTGGGTTAAGCCTAGTTTGTTTTTTCTGTTTTATTATTATTTGATTTGTTTGATTATGTGTTTATATTGGGGTTGTTTGGGTTTTTTGCAAAGGACGAATCCTATACCCGGATTAAGTTACACTTAAGAATAGGACGGGCGGTATAGTCATGTTAACTTTGAGGGAGTAATCCCGAAGAAGGAGGCATGAAATCCCCCACTCAGTGGAAGGCCCTTTTGAACGTAGTATTTGTTTACCGAGTAATCGGGAAGACATTATTATTTTCGACCTGGGAGCCAGAGAAGCTGAGAACCGTAGAACCCTAACCCATCGTGGCCTTTTAGGTGTAGCGTGGAGATTATAACGGAGTAATCCGAAAGTAGTTGTTACGCGATGCTACGCCCGTACGAGTTTCTCTTGAGAATATTGCTAATTATTGAGTAATCAAGACGTTGGTAATATCCGAAGGAGGAATGTAGACTCTGGGAACTCTTAGAACCTTGTCTTACAGGTGCAATTAAATCGTTAGTACATACCTTGGAGTGGGCTTTACCTTTGACTCCATGCACGAAACGTTGAACCTTTGAACCCCATGTTTGTGAACTTGTGTGTAATTGTTGCATTATCATTCATCCATGCATCCATCAACATTTTTTGTAAAAAACTTGTTTTTCAAGGAACTTAAGAATGATTTTTGCAGATATCTCAGGTACTATTATTATGGAGTTTGGAAGAAGAAACACTCGAAGTTAATTCTAAATGATCTTCAGTTCTTAGTTTTATTTTTACTGTTGTCATTTTGTAAAACTCTGTAAAAGGGCTTCATGTTCCAAAGTTGTAATTTACTGCTTTATTTATTGGGTTGTTGTCCCAAAGTTATAATTTATTGTTTTGTTATTCCAAAGTTGTAAGTTGTAATTTACCGCTTTTGATTAATGAAATGAGTTTTTGTTGTTCCAAATTCCTTTACCATTGATGTGTGCGAAATTATTGAAGTTCCTTGAAAAAAACTATCAAAATGAACGATCATTTGCATCGCATATCATGCATCATCCAACATTCCACTTCACATGTTTTCTAGAGTCTTATCCTTGTTTCTTTTTCCACTCCGGTAGATTGTCAAGCTGTCTCATTGGTACGATACCCGAGCCAATCGTCAGAGGAAGATGGAAGATCTAGAACAGGAAAACCACGAGCTTCGTGAGGAGGTCGCTACCCTTCGTGTCGTTATGGAGAACTAACTGCGCTGGTGGAAAGTTTGATGGCTGCTCAGAATCAGCCATCGACTACAGCTGCTGAGATTTAGACTTCAACTACTGTAGTTTCTGAGATTGTCACTGTTCCAACATTTGTGACTCAAATCAACTCTCTGCTTCAACATCAGATGCCAAAAGGTTTTCCGTGGGGAATGCCTTATAACTTTGTGCCAGAAGGGTATCAGCCTGTCGTACAACCTTTGGTTCAACCTACTGTGTCTGTTCCTCAACTGGAGACAACTATTATGCCGCCTGTAATCCTGTCTGTGGCACCTTTCCCTCAACCAGTGATGACAACTGTCGCTCCTGTGGTTCATTCTATGCCATACATGAATGAACCTGCTTATCATGCCGAGCCTGCTGAAAGTCTGGGTCTTTTCGATAGAATGGAAGAATTTCAAGACCAATTTCAAGAGATGCAGAGGGAGATCAGAGCGTTAAAGGGAAAATATTTGTTTGGAAAGAATGCTCATGACCTGTGTTTAGTTCCAAATGTAAAGATTCCAGTCAAATTCAAAGTGCCGGACTTTGAAAGGTATAAAGGTGATTCGTGTCCGCGGAGTCATTTAACTATGTATGTGAGAAAGATGTCTACATATTCTGATGATCATAACTTGTTAATTCACTACTTTCAAGACAGTTTGGATGGTGCCGCTCTAAAGTGGTATATGGGTTTGGACAACACTCGGATCCATAATTTCAACGATCTTAGTGAAGCTTTTGTTCGCCAGTATAAGTACAACTTCGACATGGCGCCGGACAGAGATCAACTTTGGGCGATGTCCCAGAGAGACAGAGAGTCCTTTAAAGAATATGCCGAGAGGTGGCACGAGATTGCTGCTCAGATTTATCCCCCTCTTGAGGAGAAAGAAATGACAAAGATATTCCTGAAGACTTTAGGTTCCTTTTATTATGAAAGAATGATTGCCAGCGCACCCAGTGATTTCACCGAGATGGTAGGTATGGGCATGCAGTTGGAAGAAGGGATTCGTGAAGGACGTTTGGTTAAGGAAGGAAGTCCGTCTAGCAGTATCAAGAAGTTTGGAAGTGTTTTTCCTAAAAGGAAAGAACAAGATGTTAGTGTAATTTTCCCTGGGAGACCAAGGAGAGGTTATTCACATGTTGCGACAGTCACTCCGGTTGTCCGCCCAACATTGGTGACCCCAACTCATCAAACCCCACCAATTCAGCAACGGCCATTTCAACAGCAGCCTCGACAACAGGCTTATCAATTTAATAACCAGAATCGTTCACCAAGGAAACCGCAATTTGATGTCATTCCCATGACTTACACTGAATTGTTCCCTGCTCTGATCAGAAAGAACCTCATAACGACGAAGCCTCCTCCTGTCGCACCGAATAGTACTTCTCTGTGGTACAAGGCGGACCAATTTTGTGAGTATCATCAAGGGTCGCCGGGGCACAACATTGAAAATTGCTTTGCTCTAAAGGCAGATGTGCAGAGATTGATTAAGAACGGTATCTTGTCTTTCAAGGATGTTAACCCGAATGTTAGAGATAATCCTTTGCCTCGATATGGGGCAGCATCAGTGAATATGGTGGAAGGTTTTCCGGGAAAGTTTCGAGTTTTTCAAGTTGAACACATAAGAGATTCGTTGATCAGGTTACACCAGACCTTAAGAAGACTTGCCTTTTTTAGGCATCATCATGATTATGATGTTTGTGAATTTTGTTCAAGAGAAGTTGATTGCCCTATTGTGAAGGAGGACATTCAAAAATTGTTAGACCAAAGGGTTATCACTATTACACATGACAGAGATCCGGTGGATGAAGTGAATGTTATAATACCACAATTCAACTTGCCTGAACCAGTAGAGATCGTTTACGACATTCAGACTACACCTGTTGCTCCTTTGATCATTTATCCACCTGGTCCTGTGCCTTACAACTCAGACCAAGCTATACCGTATAAGTATAATGCAATAATGATCGAGAATTGGGTAGAAGTCCTTATACCAACAACGCCATCTTTTGTTAACATTGTTGATGTGAGCAGAGTTACGAGAAGCGGACGTGTCTTTGCAGCAGTACCTTTGAAAAGACCAGAAGTTCAAGTCAGGAGGCCCATACCGGCAGAAATTCCAGTGAGAAATGTTGAACCCAGGGTTGAGGTAGGCCGATCCAATGAACCTATCCCACATCCCGATGATGATGAGCTTCTGAAGCTCATCAAGAGAACTTAATACAAGATTGTGGACCAACTATTGCAAACTCCTTCCAAGATTTCTTTGCTTGCTTTACTGAGAGATTCTGGTGCCCATAGAGAAGCTTTGATGAAGGTCTTGGACCAGGCATTCGTGGATCATGATGTGACGGTTGACCAATTTGATGGAATTGTAGGAAATATTACTTCGTGTAACAATCTTGGTTTCAGTGATGAAGAGCTTCCGGAGGAGGGAGGGAACCATAATATGGCTTTGCATATCTCAATAAGTTGTGGAAATGATACTTTATCAAGTGTGTTGGTAGATACAGGTTCGTCGTTAAATGTAATGCCCAAAACTACATTATCTCGACTCTCATATCAAGGTGCTCCCATGAGACCCAGTGGGGTAATTGTCAAAGCGTTTGATGGTTCTAGGAAGACTGTCATTGGTGAAGTGGATCTTCCTATAATAATTGGTCCTCATACTTTTCAGATCACTTTTCAAGTAATGGATATTCGTGCCACCTAAAGTTGCCTATTGGGTCGTCCATGGATCCATGATGCAGGGGCAATCACTTCCACGCTCCATCAAAGATTGAAGTTTGTAAGGCATGGAAAGCTGGTAATGATTGGTGGAGAGCAGGCTATGGTGGTAAGCCATTTGTCATCTTTCTCTTTTATTGATTCTGATGAGGATATTGAAACCCAATTCCAAGCTCTATCTGTTGCTAATAATGAAGTGAAGAAGCAAGGGACAACTATTTCTTCTTTTGAGGATGCGCGACGAGTGGTTGAAAGTGGTTCGGCTGAAGGTTGGGGCCAGGTGTTGACTTTGCCTGAGAACAAGTCTGGAGAAGGTCTTGGTTTTCATCCCGTGTCTACAAGAGTTAAGCAGGAAACAGTTATCCGTCCGATACAAGAGGTTTTCCGAAGCGCAGGTTTTATCCATCCGACACCTCCTGAAGTTGATGCTATAATAGGAGACGATTCTGAAGAGGATTTACCCGATTTTGTAACGCATGGAGTGGTTTGCCAGAACTGGATCACTATTGATGTTCCTGTTGTGATGCACGTTTCTGAGTAATGTTTTGTTTTATTTTTGAAAAAAAAAATTTTCGCTCTGCCCAAGGCGAAAAGTATTTGTGTCGGGCTATGTTGAAAATAAATCCTTTTGCTCTGCCCAAGGCAAAAGAGAAAATGTCTGGGCTCTTTGTTTCAAGTATTGCCAATCATGAATAAAAACGTTATTTTGTCCACTACTGTTTTATTTTTCACTTTTTTCTGGGAAATAGTAATGAAAATTAATTGGTAGTAATAGGAAAATATAATAACTTTTGTTTTATTTGTACAAATCG
Organism: Vicia faba; assembly: GCA_948472305.1. Classification (NCBI taxonomy): domain Eukaryota; kingdom Viridiplantae; phylum Streptophyta; class Magnoliopsida; order Fabales; family Fabaceae; genus Vicia; species Vicia faba. The sequence continues at coordinate 65,099,708 of OX451735.1, forward strand.
ATTTCTAAAATAAAGCATAATCATATGTGCAGATTAATCCATGACTTAACCATTGAAAACAATGATCCTATGCCCCCTCCCAACTTTGAATTCCCTGTGTTCAGATCCGAGGAAGAAGATAGTAAAGAGATCCCTGATGAAATTTCCCGTTTACTTGAGCATGATGAAAAGACTATTCAGCCGTTTGAAGAGCCCATAGAGATGATCAATTTGGGTGATGAAGAAGATAAAAAGGAAGTTAAGGTTGGAGCATTGCTTATCCCAGAGGTCAAAGAGAAAATGCTGGAGCTTCTCAGAGAGTATGTTAACGTGTTTGCTTGGTCCTACCAAGACATGCCAGGTTTGGATAACAATATTGTGGAGCATCGTTTGCCGTTGAGACCTGAATGTCCGCCGATTAAGCAGAAGTTGAGAAGGACTTGTCCCGATATGGCTGACAAGATCAAAGAAGAAGTTCAGAAGCAAATTAATGCAGGTTTCCTTGTTACATCAGTCTATCCTCAATGGTTAGCCAATATAGTGCCTGTTGCTAAGAAGGATGGCAAAGTTCGGATGTGTGTAGATTACAGAGATTTGAATAGAGCTAGCCCAAAGGATGATTTTCCTTTACCATAAATTGACGTATTGGTCGACAGTACCGCAAAGTTCAAAGTCTTTTCTTTCATGGATGGTTTCTCCGGTTACAATCAAATCAAGACGGCGCCAGAAGATATGGAGAAGACAACTTTCATTACACCTTGGGGAACATTTTGTTATCGGGTAATTCCGTTTGGTTTGAAGAATGCTGGTGCAACATACCAAAGGGCCATGACTGCTTTGTTCCATGATATGATGCATAAAGAGATAGAAGTGTATGTAGATGACATGATTGCCAAATTGCAAACTGAAGAGGATCATTTGGAACATTTATTGAAGTTATTCCAGCGTTTGAGAAAGTATAAACTCCGTCTGAATCCCTACAAGTGCACTTTTGGTGTTCGTTCTGGAAGACTTCTGGGTTTCATTGTCAGTCAGAAAGGTATTGAGGTAGATCCTGATAAAGTCAAAGCTATTCGGGAAATGCCCGCACCTAAGACGGAAAAACAAGTAACAGGATTCCTTGGGAGACTGAACTGTATTTCTAGATTTATATCTCATATGACTGCTACCTGTGGGCCGATTTTCAAGCTTCTCCGAAAGAACCAAGGATGTGTGTAGACAGACATGAAGCAGACATGCTAATGCAGGAAGTACATGAAGGATCCTTTGGCACCCATGCCAACGGACATGCAATGGCTAAGAAGATGTTGAGAGCTGGTTACTATTGGATGACAATGGAATCTGATTGCTGCAAATATGTGAAGAAATGTCATAAATGCCAGATTTATGCGGACAAGATACATGTGCCACCGACCCTCCTCAATGTTATCTCTTCACCTTGGACTTTCTCTATGTGGGGCATTGATATGATTGGAATGATTGAACCCAAGGCTTTAAATGGTCATCATTTCATCTTAGTAGCGATCGATTATTTTACTAAATGGGTGGAAGCAACATCTTATGCTAATGTAACCAGACAGGTGGTAGTCATATTTATCAAGAATCAGATCATTTGTCGATACGGCATCCCGAGCAAGATAATCACTGATAATGGCTCGAATCTCAATAACAAGATGATGAAAGAGATTTGTGAAGAGTTCAAGATTGAACATCATAATTCTTCTCCTTACAGTCCGAAGATGAATGGGGCAGTTGAAGCTGCTAACAAGAACATTAAAAAGATTGTCTAGAAGATGGTGGTAACTTATAGAGATTGACATGAAATGTTTCCGTTTGCTTTACATGGATACCGTACTTCAGTTCAAACTTCAACAGGCGCAACCCCATTTTCCCTAGTTTATGATATGGAAGCAGTACTCCCCGTGGAGGTTGAGATTCCGTCTATGAGAGTGTTGATGGAAGCTAAACTTTCTGAAGCTGAATGGTGTCAAAGTAGATATGATCAGTTGAATTTAATTGAAGAAAAGAGATTGACAGCATTGTGTCACGGTCAATTATATCAGCAGAGAATGAAGAAGGCTTTTGATAAGAAGGTTCGACCACGCGAGTTCAGAGAAGGTGACCTTGTGCTCAAGACGATATTATCTTTCCAACCTGATTCTAGGGGCAAGTGGGCTCCGAATTATGAAGGACCGTATGTCGTTAAGAAAGTTTTCTCTGGAGGTGCCATGATTCTCACAAATATGGACGGTGAAGAGCTCCCGCGCTCCGTGAACGCCGATGCAGTCAAGAAGTATTTCGCCTAGGTTTGAGTTGACAGTTCGCTAAGTTGAAAACCCGAAGGGGCGGCTTAGGCAGGCTTTTGGTCAGACCGGTTGTGGCATTTGAGCACATTTTGGAATTTGAAGTTGTTAGGGAGAATAGTGATCATTGTTTTTGTGTAACCCTTTCTTTCATGTACTATTTCCCAAACTTTTGTAAACCGTTGGAGTCGCGTTGTTAGCGAACTACTATCTTATTAATGAAATTTGAGCATTTACCTTTTGTGGGCAAAATTTTAATTTTACGGCAATATTTGAAACAAAGTTATTAAAAGTATTCTTATTTTAAAAATGTGTCGTGAATAATGAAAGGAATATTAACAGTTGTTCCGAGGATGGTCAAGCCATGAAATGCAAAACAATACAGTAATTTATCCTTGCATGATGAACATGTTTTCTTTCAAAATCGTCACGAGGTGTTGGTTGTGTAAACTTTTGTTTCTAGTGGTACTAAGTTTGGTGACTCCCCAGCATTTCCAGTTTAGCGTTGTTTTGGTTATCTTTATTTGAGCAGATTTATGTAGTGTGGTACGCCTTGTATCATGTCAGTGGTCCATTGGAGATTAGAAGATTGGTTTTGAATACCTTTTCTCCCAGAAGATTTGAGCCTTGTAGAGTGATACACTCTGACGTTGCTTTTTGGTTCCAGTTCCAGTTATTTTCCGTCTTTTTAAGATTGGCCGAGTATCTATTATTTCGTGATATCTTATCATCTTCAAGATATTTCGTCTGCCTGTTTCGTCAGCATAACATTAATTCATTCATTTACACTTATATCACGCATGCATATTCACATTTGTCGTTGATTTTGGGTCGTATACCTTGTTTATGTTTATTAAGATAATGTACATGTTCTTTCCAAGTAGAATGTTAGCTTAGGCAGAAAATGTGCTTCCTTTCTAAATTCCCCAACTGAGCTAATCCTCGTGGATGATTTTTTTGATTTAGCCTTCCTTGTCCGTTTCTGGATAGGATGAATCCCCAATCAAGTTATTTTCTCATTGGGTGGAGTCTTGTTTGACTGTTTTCTCTCTGGTTTATTCCTGGAGGGAGTTGTTGTCTCTTGCATAGGCTATTTTGTGATTTTCTCCAAGCTAGGCAACCTAGACGAATGGTGCATTTATTTTGAGCATTTAAGTATTTGATCTCCTCGGGAAGGATCTATTCATGGTTCCCTTTGACGAAGATTTTATTCTCTGGAAGTGTTATCGCAATTTTCTTCTGAATTATTCTTCGGAAAATGGAAAGTGGCGGTCTCTTCATGAGCAGCTTGTACGTTATTATTCTTTGGAAAACGGCAAGTGGCGGTCTCTTCATGAGCAGCTTGTACGTTATTTTTCTTCGGAAAACGGCAAGCGGCGGTCTCTTTATGAGCAACTTGCACGTTATTATTTTTTGGAAAACGACAAGTGGCTGTCTCTTCATGAGAAGCTTGGACGTTCTTTTTCTGCAGAAAACGGCAAGCGGCGGTCTCTTCATGAGCAACTTGTGCGTTATCTTCTTGCGGAAAACGGCAAGCGGCAGTCTCTTCATGAACAACTTGTACATTATTATTTTTGGAAAACGACAAGCGGCGGTCTCTTCATGAGCAACTTGTACGTTATTATTTTTCTAGAATACAACAAGTGGCGGCTTCTTTATTTGAGCAGCTTGTATGTTATTGGTTATTTTTGGAAGACAGCAAGTGGCAGCTTCTTTATTTGAGCAGCTTGTATGTCATAGTATTTTTGGAAGACAGCAAGTGGCAGCTTCTTTATTTGAGCAGCTTGTATGTCATAGTATTTTTGGAAGACAGCAAGTGGCAGCTTCTTTATTTGAGCAGCTTGTATGTCATAGTATTTTTTTGGAAGACAGCAAGTGGCAGCTTCTTTATTTGAGCAGCTTGTATGTCATAGTATTTTTGGAAGACAGCAAGTGGCATCTTCTTTATTTGAGCAGCTTGTGTATCTACAACCATATTATTATTTCAGCATTAATTGGTGTCTCTCCAGAAATCTCGCAGAGAAGTTTGTTAAGAATCTTTACCTTCAAAAGTCGGTAATCCATTATCAGCAAACTTGGTACATATTTTGTCTATCTTTGACCTTGAGTTGTGAACTCGCTGTTATTTTGGATCAATAATCTGTTTTTGTGGCCTATGCAAGATGCCTTCTTTGTTAGGGTCAGAGGTCGTATTCTCTCAAATTCTTATTCGCCGTCAAGAGTCTATCATTTGAAGTCGATGGCTCATTTCCCCAGTAGTGTATAATTATGTTCCTGTGGTTTGTTGGTGTTTGGTTTCTCCAGCATTATCTTGTCTCATACAATATCATTCTCTGTGAATTTAAATACTACATTCATATCACAAACATAATGGCGGTATCTTAGGGCAAAAATTGCGTATTATGTATTTAAGTACCTTCAATCTCGTCGAGACGAAGATTTTAATCTTCATATCTCCGGATATAAGAAACTTAAACAGGGGCAGCTGTCATACCCCAAATTTTGACCTAAGATACCACCTCCCATCTGCATTATTACATAGCAAGCGTTCACAAGCGTTTCGACCTATTTTTGCCAATTCTCGAGTCAGATTTCAAAAATTCATAACTTCTTCAAAATTCGACAATTTTTTAGTGGTTCTTTTACATATGATTCTCCTTTGAAACAACTACAACTTTTCTTTACAAGACAAGAGATGATTATGCTTTGAAAATCCACCAAAAAATAGAAACGTTAGAAATTGTTGTGAATTTAGTGAAATTTAACTGGTTTTGCCTGACTTTATTAAATCATGATTTTTTTTCATTTTTTATCATCTTTCTTTTATTCTTATTTTTCATTAAAAAAAAGAAAATCCTAAAAAAATATTTAGTTCATGCTATCTTCATTTTATTTATGTTTTTATTCAAAATATAAAAAAAAAAATTAGTTTCCTTAAGTTTCATTTAGTTTTTTTTGTTCTTGTATCATTTAAGTTAAAATTATAGTCTTTTAGATTTAATTTAGTAAAAAATCTCAAAAAATAGTAATTTCACATTCTTTTATTTTATTTTGTAAGTTCTTTATGTTAATTTAAAATTATCAAAAAATCTTAGTTACATATAATTTATATTTTTGCATCACTTTATTTGAAAAAAACTCAAAAATTATAAATCTGTCCATATGCTGCAAATCAGTCCAAATCATGCTGTGTTACTACTGCCCAATTTCCAGTCCAAAAACCTGTGAACACCAGTCCAAAAACCTGTGAACACCAGTCCAAAATCTGCACTATGTCAAGACAAACATTACACCAAAATAGGAGGGGCAAGAAACTGCATCAAAAAGTGTCGAAAACAGGGTATTCCAGATGTTCAAACTCACCAAACTTTCCCTCCCAAAACCTCATTCTTATTCACTATAAAACAGGAAGATATACAATCGAAGAGGGAGGTGAGAGAGAAAAAGAGATAGTTCACAAAGAGAAAAACGCAAACTTGCAGAAGAAAACTTCAAACCTGCCTAAAGCAAACTGCAAGTTATCAAAACAAGCTCAAACATTCATTCCATACAACATTCAACTTCGTTCACTACCTCAGAAGCTCCTCCAACCTGCCATGTTGAACCGAATCTGAACCATATAAACTCACTGCAACTGAACAATCATACACCATATCCATTATGAACCTACAAGTTTGGATTGCACAAAAAACCAAGCTCCAATCATACCAGCAAACTCGCACCAACACCGATGCGTAGCTCATAACAATAGTGCTAGAATTTTAGGAGAAAAGGGGAGAAAAGAATCTGCAGAATTTGAAGAACAAGCAACATTTATTCTCTATAGTTTCAGAAGAAATCAATTCTATTACAAGATTTTCCAACAAGATTTTCAGAAGAGCAGAAGGAATTAAAAGAGCATATTACCTCATCTCTGGATTTCTTTATTATTTCATCATCAAAAATCGAAATCATCAGACTTGCTCTGATCTTGTAAGTCTCCCTATTTTTTTCTCAAAATCTATTGTTATGCTTGTTATAATGATGTATGTTGTGAACTAGTTGTCGTTGCTGCATTTTTTGTTGTTGATGTTTCAATAAACCAGAACCCCTGAGATTGTTATTGTTATTTCTCTTACCTTGAATATTTGTCGCCTTGTTGATTTGATGTTTAACTGCATGAAAAAAAACCAGAAGCAGTGTTGTTGTTTGATTTCAATTTAGAAGAGAAAGAGTTTGAAAGAGGGAGCAGGTTGTTTGATTTCAATTTAGAAGAGAGAGAGGTCGAAGAGAGAATTCGAGAGAGGGAGCAGGTTGTTCGATTTCGATTTAGAAGAGTAAGAGTTCGAAAGAGGGAGCAGGGTGTTTGATTTCGATTTAGAAGAGAAAGAGTTCGAAAGAGGGAGTAGGGTGTTCGATTTCGATTTAGAAGAAAGAGTTCGAAAGAGAGAAAAAAAGAGAGTTCGAAAAAGAGTTCGAAAGAGAGAAAAAAAGAGAGTTCGAAAAAAAGTTCAAAAGAGAGTTCGAAAGAGAGATTGAAGAGAGAGTTCGAAAGAGAGATTGAAGAGAGAGTTCGAGAGAGAGATCTAAGAGAGAGAAAAAGAGTTCGAAAGAGAGATCGAAAGAGAGAAAAAAGAGAGTTTGAAAGAGGGAGCAGGGTGTTTGATTTCGATTTAGAAGAGAAAGAGTTCGAAAGAGGGAGCAGGGTGTTCGATTTCGATTTAGAAGAAAGAGTTCGAAAGAGAGAAAAAAAGAGAGTTCGAAAAAGAGTTCGAAAGAGAGAAAAAAAGAGAGTTCGAAAAAAAGTTCGAAAGAGAGTTCGAAAGAGAGATTGAAGAGAGAGTTCGAAAGAGAGATTGAAGAGAGAGTTCGAGAGAGAGATCAAAGAGAGAAAAAAAGAGTTCGAAAGAGAGTTCGAAAGAGAGAAAAAAGAGAGTTCGAAAGAGAGAAAAAAAGAGAGTTCGAAAGAAGCGTTGTTCGATTTCGATTTCAATCCCATGCTGGACCTTTATTTCGTTTTCAGTTTATAACCCAATTAATTAGTTTAGTTTTATAATTTATTTAAATCTTGATATTTCATTTTTAGTTTGGTCAATATTTTAGTTAATTTTGTTAGTTTTTTTTAACTAGTCTTTTATTGATAAGTTTGTAAGTTATCTCTTTGAATTTATTGCCCCTTATGATGTTCCTCCCATGATACATGTTGGTTGAGTTTGTGATAATTTCGATTTAATTCCATGGCTTCTCTCTTGGTTTTTCTTTTAAAATCCTGGAGTGTTTATACTTTTAGTTTTAATCTTCATGTTGCTTGCAAAATCCAAGGGAATTGTTTAATTTTTGTCGACTTCATATCATCAAAAAAACATCTTGCGAATACCCTCATTCGTCCTCCGTTTATTATTTTGTTAAAAAACTTAAGATAAATTTTCCCAAATATTCAATTTTTCAAAACTCACACCTTTTAAGTCAAAACTTCGATGTTAGGTCGTCGTATCTTCAAAACTCTCGCCTACACCTATTTTTAGCCAAATGAACCATTTTAATCAAACAAACAATTTTAACCAAAAAACAGATATTTCAAAAGGTTCCTATAGAATACTATAGATACATTGGGTGCTAATACCTTCCCATTGTATAACCAACCCCCAAACTCTAGACCTCTTTTCAAAAACGCCTTGTATTTTCATTACTTTTAAAGTATTATTTTACATTGCATATTTTAGGGTTTTATTTCGCTCTTTTCCCTTTTCCCTTGGAAATAATAAAGCGCGGTGGCGACTCTTGCTTTTGTGAGACGAATTAATTAATAGTTCAATCTCTGATTTACCCCGCTACATTTTTTATCGCTACAGGGTTGTATGGTCCTCTCTTCTTGTTGTAGTAACCTGGCGAGTTCCCCTGGTACTTCACAATCTTCCTCACCTTCGTCTTCGGCTTGGTAGATTAGATTTTCAGAATTACAGAAGGCCATAGCAACATCGTTACCCATGGGATCCCGAATGGATGTAGATTTGCAATTTGAATGTGAGTGTGTGTAAGAGCATAGCTATCTTTGAAAGAAATGAAAATGTAAAAAAGAAAAACAACGAGCACAAAGTTTTGTATGAAAAAACGTCCATGATTCTTTGATGTCATATGGAAATGAGATAATAACCCTTACAAATGGACCATTGTGCCTCGGGTAAGACACAAGGTTTTAAGAGTCTGTTTAATATTACCGGTCCGAAAAAATTTAAAGACAAATTGCTGTTGAATAAAAGTGATTGGGACAAAATATCTAGCTTCCCAGTTGTTGATCCCTCCATTGACAGTTGGGAAAATCGAATCCTCCAGGTCATAGCTGCCTTCCTCATCCTCCAATGTGTTCACTTCGTGGTTGCTGATCTTCAAGGGTGGTCCTCTGGCATGAGCACGACGTACAGCTTTCTGGGATCCTGAAGTGAAACCCAAACCAAATTTGTATGGGATATCTGGGAGTTGACCCCAAATAGTGCACCACCTTCTTCGATCATTGCCTTGGCATCTTTCAAAAATGACATCTTGAGCAGAGGCCTTGTAATTTTTGGGACTTGAGAAACAGCCTTGGTTACTGCCACAGTTTGCGGGACTTCTTCAAAGTGCTGGAATGGAGTTTCAATAAATTCACCATCTAATTCCACATATCTGAAGGAATTTAGATGACTGAGCATATACTATTCTTCCCCGTGAACAGCGATAATCTTTCCCTGAATTGGATATTTCAGCATTTGATGCAACGTAGAGGTAACGGCACCAGCATTGTGAATCCACGGTCGGCCTAATAAGAAGGCATATGAAGGGCGAATATTCATTACGTAAAAAGTTGAATCAAATGTTTAGGTTCCAACTCTTATGGGGATGTCCACTTCCCCATGCACCATCCTTTTTGAGCCGTCGAAGGCCCTCACCACTATGTTGCTAGGTTTCAAGGTTAATCCTTCACAGTCAAGCCTATCAAGAGCCTTTTTAGGAAACACATTCAGAGATGAACCAGTATCAACCAAGACATGATCCAAAGTCGTTCCCCTGCATTCGACTGAGATATGCAATGCCTCGTTATGCTTCCTCCCCCTTGGCATTAAATCAGCATCTAAAAAACCTAAACCATTATCTGCGGTCAAGTTGGCTACGCAGTCTTGGAACTGATCGGCAGATGTTTCTTGGGGTACATGGGCAGTTTTAAGGAATTTTACCAAGGCCTTTGCATGAGCCTCAGAATATAACAATAAAGCCAACATGGAAATTTTTGATGGAGTTTGCCTCAGTTGTTCAACTACGTTGTAGTCGCTTATTTTTATAATCTTTAGAATTTCCTCCACCTCTTTTCGAGAGGTCTCATGGATAATTACTAATTGTTCCTTTATCCAGACAGGCTCAACCAGAATACCTTTGCCTCGAGTCTCGGTTGACTCGGCAGTAGGAATGTCAGTAGGGGTGATAACAGGGGCTGCAGCAGTTTTGTCAACAAGAGTATCAGCAGAGATGATTGCAGAACTGGGAATAGCCTTTGGAGGAGCAACAACAACAAGAATAATTACAGGTCCAGAAATAACTTTTGGAGGAGCAATTTCTGGAGAGAATACCCTTCCACTTCGGGTTATCTTGATAGTCCCTGCGATGTTAGTGATATCGGAGTCAACTTTCTCAGAACTTGAATTTTCAGCAGTTGGCCAATCTTGCTTGATACCGTGATAGTAGACATCACCTCCATAATTCCATGGGACAGTTTTGTCTGACGAATACGGGTTTGGTCCAGGCATTGTAATCATCAATGAAGCTACTTTAGGAACTGATGTAATTCTAACGGGTCTTTTGGTGAAGACCCTAGAAGAATTGGCGAAAATGGTCACTATGGAAACATCATTATAAGAAACAGTTGGAATAGAAGTCTTATCGAACAAAATCTCCTTGTCATCTATTAGGTATTGAACGCATGCTTTTAACAAATGACAACTGGTTGGTGAGGATAAATAGAAATGACAGTTTTCATCACAGCCTAGGAATACACCGGCATTCAACAAGTTCTTTTTGATAGTCAGGAGTGAGGTCACAAGTTCATCAACCAAAGTAACAAACATATCCTCCTCAATGGCGTTGACATCACGGTCGTGCTTGGGCATAGGGGCATTGATAACATTGGGAATTTCTGGCGCATCAAATTCAATCTCTTTAGCTTCAAGAAGGTCTTGTACCTTGTTTTTCAGAGCCCAACAATTGTTAGTGTCATGGCCGGGACTCTGAGAATGGTATGCACAGCGGGTATTAGGATGATAATGAGGAGAGGTTGTGTTAGGATTCTTTGGAGCTTCTTTAAAAGTCACTAGATTGGATCTTAACAAGTGTGGAAGTACTTAAGATAGTGTCATATTAATTCGGGTGAACTGTCTGACTGGTCTTTCTGTTCTTGGCTGGTTACTTCTTTGCTGAGCAGGTGTAGGTTTAGGAATCATGACAACCTCCACCATTGGACGATGTTCAGTCCTATCTTGATTTCTCTGAGGATATACAACAACAACTTCTTCTTTTTTCCAATAAATGGTTTTCTTACAGCTGCAGAGGATGCGTCCTTTTGAATATTTCCATTCTTTATCCCGGCCTCCACTCTTTCTCTGGTCAATATCAACTCAGTAAAACCTACCGAGGAACTCCTAATCAAGTGATTAAAGAAAGGACCGGACAGGGTACCCAAAAACATGTCTACTAACTCTCTTTCAGATAGGGGAGGCTGGACTCTTCCTGCTAAGTCCCTCTATTTTGAGCGTAGTCTTTGAAGCCTTCACTTGAAACCATGGCCATACTCTAGAGTTGAGTATGGGTGGGAGCAAGGTCTGCATTGTATTGGTATTGTTTGTAAAAGGCAGCAACAAGATCTTCCCAATTATGAACATTGGCTCTTTCTAGCTGATAAAACCAGTCAAGTTGAGTTCCGGACAAACTGTCTTGAAAGAAGTGTATCCATAAATCCCTGTCAGTAGTGTGAGGTTGTATTTTCCTCAAATAGGACCGAAGATGCATTTTGGGACACGAAACTCCGTCGTATTTGGTGAACACCGGTGCCTTGAATTTTGGAGGAATGACAACCCCAGATACTAAACCCAACTCCTCAAAGTCCAGTCCAAGCACTTTTTGAATTTCCATTGCACCTAACCGTTCTTCGGAATAATCTTCTTCTTCCTCTGAATCTGGCTGGGCGACTGTTTCCTTGCCTTTCACTTCTTGATTATCTTTCTCTCCAGATGACGTTGCAAAGTCTAGGGTACTTCTTGCTTGCCCTTGGAACCTTCTTCCCATATTTATAACTCCGGTTACTTTCTTTTTCTTCTTCTTCTCTTCAATCAACAAGGTTTTCAGATCTTCTTGTCCTTTGGCTAGAGTTAAGAACAACTGCTGAAACTGAGCATTCTGTGCTTGGAGGTCCTTTACCGTCTGCTCGAGATCCATCTTACTGAAATAAACAGTAGAAAGATGAGGAGACTTGTTGCAAGAAACCTGCTTATGTTATGATGAATGGTAGATGTATATGCAATGATTTCAAGGATTTTAAAGATTCAAATTTGTTTTAGAAAAAAAGGAAACACACGTTATATTAATAAATTAAAGCTTGAGTACATCAATGCCTCTTTAGGCTTACACAGAAATAAAAACTCCAAGATAAAAAGGTTGTGCGCATCCTCTTTGGTGCGATGTAGGCATTCAGGCTCCGCTCCTCATGAAGTTGCTTAGTGAGTTCCAAAACCTTCTTTTCACTAGCGTAGAATTGGGCTTCGAAAGTGTCTCGCTCCCCCTTGAGCTGTATCCAATCTCTTTGTAACTCTTCAAGAGAGGTGGGCATGTCAGGATGCAGGATGGTATATGGAATATCTCCTTCCACAACAGGCTCTATGATTACCGGGAGAATGGAGGGGTAAGGCATCATAAGGATTTAGGCACGAGCTCGCACCCATTTGAGGTAAGGCTCAAGAGGGATGGAACTCTTATGCCCTAATTTCTTGCTATCTACCTTGTTCAACATCCTCCAAGCTTGGATAAACCTCTGGCGATGACCTTGATCGTCGTTCTCGTAGTCAAATACTAAACCTTGAATGAGCATCTCATGTGGGCCATCCCTTCGGGCGTAACCAATCTGTCTTAAGGCTAAGCATGGGTTGTAGGTGATACCTCCTCTAATGCCAAGTAAAGGGACATTAGGTAATTCTCCATAACGGTCGACAATAGTAACATTCTCTATGGATCGGGAACACCAATGAATGTCTGAATGTTTGAGCATCATCAACCTTTGTGACCAACTTGAACCTTGCTCGTTCTTCAATATAGATTGGGGAAGATGCGAAATAAACCATCTTGCCAAGAGAGGAGTACAACACATAAGGATACCTCTTTTCCTCATAGTGCGAGTGTGAAAAGAATGTAGGATGTCTCCTAGCAAAGTAGGCACCAGGTTACGAGACATGAAGATCTTCATGGTGTTCACGTCTATGAGTTGGTCAGGATTTGGAAACAAAACCATCCCATAGATGAGGAGAGCCACAATTTCCTCAAAAGCTTGCAGATCCAAAGAGTTCCAATAGTTTTGGGCTTTCTCAAACAAGAATTTTGCTAGGAAACCCTTGACACTACTCCTTGTTTCCCAATTAGTTATGATATCAGATGGTTGAAAGTGTAGAACTTGAGCAATCTCTTTTGGCTTTGGATCGCTTTCCGTACCGTTGAAAGGTATTTGATTGAGAATGGGAATCCTCAAGAGTTGGGAGAATTCTTCCAAAGTTGGCACAAGTTGATAATCAGGAAATGTGAAGCAATGGTGTAAAGGATCAAAGAACTGAAAGAGAACCTTCATCATGTCTTCATCAGTGTTGGAGGTGACCAAGTTTAGTAGGCGACCATGTCTTTCAGTAAATGGATAATTTTCAGAAATCCTTGATGCTAGCTCTTTAAGTTGAGGAGGGATCCTTACAAGATTGACTTGAATAGTTTTCCTGCGAATAGAATCCATGTCCTACAAAACAGAACAAAGATAAATCCCAAGATCCTTGAAATGGTTAGTGAGTATGAGTATGATGTTATGATGTTCATGGTGTTATGTACAAGTAAATATACACAAACAAAGCAAACAAGTCCTTAGGTTTAGGCTTGTATGGAGTCTCATAGGTAAGTACCCTCTTGAAGTTTAGTTGGCTTAAAACCTGTCCTAGCAATAGTAACCGGGTTCTAAGGAGCTCAATATCACTGGTTTATTTCCTTGGTCATTATTTCAGCACAAGCCTCTTTAATGGCGACCGAAATATCCCAAAAAACCAAACCTCAATGAGTGCAGCATCGAGTATTTACCAACTTCGGACTGCACCAAAGTCGGTCATCTCATTACATCCTAATGGCCAAGTTGGTCAAGTAAAGGTTCTAAAAGTTCATTAGTGCTTCATGACATCACTCATCGGCCCCGTATTCTCCTTGATTAACTCAAGGGCTACCGATACCCATACATATGTCACAATAACATAGTTATTGTTTAGACCATATCGGTATACCCCGCACAGTTTTCACAATGTATTGCTACTTACCTATAAGGTATTCCAAATCCGGGTAGAGGATTCAAACCCAAACAAAGAACCAAAATGTAAAGCATACAAGTCAAAAATGAAAGCAAATAAATGTGATCTAACCCTAAGGTAACCCCACTTTTAGAATTTTATCCTCAGCAGAGTCGCCAGTTCTGTGATATGGTGGGAGAACTGACTTGGTTGTTTTGCGTTTTATCGCAAATGTTGCGGTTAGCAAGAGTCTCCACCGACTTTTCTTTTATCCAAAAGGAAAGGTGAAAAAGCACAGAAAAGACCTTTGAGATTGTTTCTTGAGTTCGGGGGGTAGATTATGAAATGGGAAGGTATTAACACCCTTTTCATCCATGGTTTTCCATGGGCTCTTAGTTACTTGCTAGATCACTTGCTTTTGTTTGAAAATGTGCTTTGTGTGGGTTTTGAAAGTATTTTGTAAAGATGCCATTATTTAGGCAAACTTTGCAACGATTCTCGTTCATAAGAATGTATACAAAGTGTTGATCTTTTGAAAAATATTTCATGTTTGGAAAATGTTTTGAAAGTGTTTTTGAAAGTGTTTGGTATTTGTTTTGAAAATAAGCAAGGAGGTTTAATTTGAAAATGAGCAAGCATTTAGGAGTAATCTACCTACTCAAAAGTCTTTCATGTTTATTTCCTATTTCCTTTGACATTGTTATCTTACCATCGATTTGGTAAGTAACCCTATCTTTGGATGTAAAAGGGACAGGCGCGGGTCATCATATAACCATGATTAGCAATGTTGCAAGATATCTTAGCATTTTCTTTAGGGACTAAGATCATTTTGAAAGGAAATATAGATAGCATCGTCGAGGGACTGTGATCTTGTATTTTGCTTGTTTTTGCTAAGATACCTCGCATGCATAATATGGCCATTTTTATAAGGAAACCAAGTGGATTTACCCTAGGGGTGTTTGTGTGTAAGTGTATTAATTTACATGCTTGATTTGTCTTTGATTAGAGTTTTCTATTTTGTTGGTTTTAGTCTTTCCATACAAAACCCTAATTACTAGCATTCGTATATAAAGCGATAAATTGCGGAATTTAAAATTACTACGCTATTACATCACTTAGGGGAGGGGGTGTACAAATTAAAAATGGGGTCTGCAAGGGATTTAAAGTCCTAATTATCTATTACAACCATATTGAAATAATGTACAAGAAATGAAATTGACTTGTTTTGTTTAAGAAAATATTTTTAGTCTTTTGGTTTTAAAAGAAATAAAATAAAGTATGTGAATATAAAAATGTTTTTGGTGTTTTTGATTAATGAAAATAAAAATGATGATAAAGAATAATAAGCGAAAAAAAGGGTCAGAATCAAAATCAGTGCATTGCTGAAGTAAGAAGCTCTGACTCTGGTGCGTTGCAAGTCAGAAGGAAAATGTTAGCAGCAAAGGGGACGGACAGACGTTCTGGGTCCGGGTACACTAAAGTTCTTGGGTTGCTGGGGAGAAAGGAAATCCTAGGAGTTCTGATGCAACGGTCAACTTAGAAGTTCTAATATTACTGGAAGGTTAGAAGTTCTGGTCCAATTAATGGGGTAAAAGTGTTTGGAAATAAATGTAAAAAAGGGGTTGTTTCTGGGGTTAGAACTCAGGACCCTTAACACTAATGTCTTATACGCACACTCTCTACCACTAGGGTGGATATACATCCGGTATTAGAAGCAAAATCATAAACACATAACATAAAGTAAATTTTGATGATGAGCTTCGTCTCTTTTCCCATGCTAATCAGAACATCTGCAACTTAACCATTTCTCAACAGAACAGAAAACACAAACATAGAAATTATGGTAGGTTTCCCTCAGGGTTTCAGAAGCATAAAAATGTCAAGACTATAAATCAGAAACAAACATGTATATGCTAGTTCTAGTTTCCTTAAGAAGTTCTAAACCTATGTTCTTCTTATTTAGGCAGGCAAGTACATGAAATCTCAGAATATGTACAGCATCAGAATCAGGATGTTTACATTGTATTTTGAACATGCAAGTCTAATAATGCTTAAGTGATATGATGAGGGTTAGCAGAAGCTTACCTTGCAGCTAAAAAATGTTCTGTGAGCTGGAGTCTAGTTCTGACTGCATGTATTATTCTGATCAGCTTCCTCACCTATTCAACTGGCTAGAACAAACTTTAAATTGGGTTATGAATGGTGAATGGAAGATTCAGAAGTTGTATGAATGATTTGGTCAAGAAACACTTGATGGAAGGTGGAGTTTGAATGCAAGAATCAAAAACTAGCAGGTTTTGTATTTGTGTTTACAGTTTTGTATTTTCTGGAATTTTAACAAGGTTTCAAAGTTTTTCCTTTCAATTTTTCTCTCTCGGCCCCCCTTTACAGTTGCCCTTGAAGTTCAATTTATAGGCAAGGATTTTGTAGCCTGGAGAGATCAAGGGTACAGTCATCATATGCTAGGGTGTTGCCTTGTTCTTGAAGTAAATTAAACAAGTATGGTGGTTAGCAGCTTTTAGCCGTGCCTATGCTGGATTTGTAAGCATTAATTAAGGAAAAGTACCCTCAGAGGGAAAAGTAAAGCATGGGCCTAACATAAACTTGTACAAAAGTTTGCTTTTCAAGGACGGCAATGGTACTTCTTTCTCACACGTGGGGAAATTCTTTGGATAAAAACTCAAAAGTGGTTGTATGCATTAAATGATGATGAGATTTATCAAACCAGAAATCCTGCGCTATGAAATTGTGCATCATAGCTTAATTCTGGGCCAGAAGTTCAGCATCAGCGTAACTTAGAAAAAACATCCAACTTCTGATCTTGGAATCTCTCTGCTCCAGCATGTTTTGAGCGAGTTCTCAGACTTTCCCAAAAGCTTGTAACATGCTTTGTAAATCCTCTTTGAATTGCTCTTGCAACTTCTGATTGAAACTTCGTGAAAACTGGCACAGAAGTTCTAACCAAACTCTGCCTTAAAAATGTCCAGAATTTGCTGAGTGCTTCAGTTTCATGGACGTGTCTTTAAACCTTTATAACTTGAAATTACAACATTTCCAGGAGAAGTTCTGTTCTGCAATATTTTAGGTCTTATTGAGATCTAAAACTCTTGTGTTAGAAGTTCTTTCAGAATCAGCTTGCATCATGGTGGAAATATGGCCAGAAGTTCTGAACTTGTCATATTTCTTAAACACTTAGAAAATTTTTAAGCATTTAGAATTTGACTTTTCCAAAGTAATTTTGACTTTTGAATTTCTTGATGAAACAAATTTCATATTTCAACATGTCTTGATGAAATATGACTCTTGAAACTTAACTTTGGTCCAAAAGTCAAAGTTTGGCTTTTTAGTAAGCAAAATGACCATTTTGCCCTTGTGAATGACTTTCTTGGAAAATTTGTAATTCAAGGCTTGAAATTGGATGGGGGCAAACCTGAGGGTTCAGGATGATCCTTTGAGAAATGAGAGGGCAAATTTTGGGGTACAACAGTAACGCTTCTACTGGGGATTGCAAAATCAATTTCAAGTAAAACAGACGGACACCAAAACATTAAAACGCTCACTGGGGAATTCAGGCCAATTTTGAAGGAGGAAAACATATAAACTTCGCTAAAGCATATGATACCCCATCGTCGAGACATTAACTAGGGATTTTGTGCTGACTTCATTGGGGAGGTCAGCACCACATTCTCAAAGGGAAAGCCAATATACGTTCTATACTGGAGAAACCGGAGACATGTGTTCTTTGAGAGTAATTATTGTACCAACTTCTCTGGGAAGAAGGAACTTCTATCAAACAAGCAAAACCTTCACTAGAGAAATCTTGGATTGAGTCTTCATATCATGCAAACTCAGAAAAGAAGAAAAATAAACCAAAACTTGACCGGGGACACTAGAGTCACAAACCCAATACAGTGAAAACATCCTGAGAAAATCTTCCCTTGGAAACAAAACTTCTCAAAAAAACTGGAGTTCGTCCATTCCTGGGATCACCACTTTTGTCTTTCTCTTGCATCACAAATTCTAAGGTAAAAGCAAATCGTAAATTCTTTTTGAAGATCAATTTTGTTATTTAATCTTTTTGCTATGAAAATTATTATCAATAATAATGGAGTCTTTGCAAGCTAAATAAAATAAGAAATACAAAGAATTGGGTAAAAGCTCAAATTTCATTAATAGAATGGTAGTCTGGGAATGACGAGACTCCATGGATGATTACAAAGTTCGGAAAATGGTAATATATAATGGAAAAGATACATTGAGATACAATGACCATTATCCCCTCTAACCACTTTTGAAATCCTGAGCAGCAACTTCCGTTGAAGCATGGTAAGGATTCAAGAAGATTGTTGCTTCAACGATCAAGTCTTGTCTGATGTAGTTACTTGCCAAGAAAGTCCCTAAATTTTGCCTAAGCTTCCCTTGCGGGTTTTCAACTTAGCGGGAAATTTTATTCTGTTTATGTCTCTAATTTTTGCCTAGACCTCCCTTTCGAGTTTTTGGCCTACCGAGACGCTCTTTTTTCCTAAGCAGACCTTTCGAGTTTTCAACTTAGCGAGCTATTATTTTATTTCTTTAGGCGAAGTATTTCTTAACTGCATCAGCATTCATGGGACGTGGGAACTCCTCGCCATCCATAGTTTCAGGAATTAATGCACTGCCAGAGAAGGCTTTCTTGACAACATATGGGCCTTCAAAATTGGGAGTCCACTTTCCCCTAGAATCAGCGTTAAAAGACATGATCTTCCTGAGCACGAGGTCGCCTTCTCTGAATTCACGAGGTTTGACCTTCTTATCAAAATCTTTCTTTATTCTCTTATGATATAACTGCCCATGACACAAAGCCGTCATTCTCTTCTCTTCAATCAAATTCAATTGGTCAAACCTGTTCTGGACCCATTCACCCTCTGACAACTTGGTTTCCATTATCACACGCAAAGAGGGAATCTCAACCTCAATTGGGAGTATCGTTGTCATTCCATACACAAGGGAGAACGAGGTTGCTCCTGTTGAAGTGTGGACAGATGTTCGATATCCATGCAAAGCAAAAGGGAGCATTTCATGCCAATATTTATAAGTAACAACCATCTTCTGGATGATCTTCTTGATATTCTTATTAGCAGCTTCAACAAACCCATTCGTCTTTGGCCTGTACGAAGATGAATTGTGATGCACAATCTTGAATTCCTCACAAAGTTCTGTCATCATATTGTTGTTCAGATTCAAGCCATTGTCAGTGATAATTCTGTTCGGCACAACATACCGACATATGAGATTATTCTTAATGAAGCGCATAACCACCTTCTTGGTTACGTTACCATATGAAGCATCTTTCACCCATTTGGTGAAGTAATCAATTGCTACCAAGATGAAATGGTGTCCATTCGAAGCTTTGGGTTCTATCATCCTAATCATGTTAATACCCCACATAGAGAAAGGCCATGGGGAAATAGATCACATTAAGAAGTGTCGGAGGCCCATGAACCTTGTCCGCATAAATCTGGCATTTATGACACTTCTTTGCAAATTTGTAACAGTCAGGTTCCATTGTCAGCTAATAGTAACCTGCCCTTAGCATCTTTTTAGCCATCGAATGTCCATTGGCATGTGTGCCAAATGAGCCTTCATGAACCTCATGCGTCAACATGTCTGCTTCGTGTCTATCCATACATCTGAGAAAGACCATGTCATAATTTTTCTTGTACAACACATTTTCACTGAGGAAGAAATTGCCAGCCAATCTTCTCAATGTCTTTTTATCTTTATTTGATGCACCAATCGGATATTCCTGAGTTTGGAGAAAATGCTTGATATCATAATACTAAGGTTTCTCATCTGCTACCTCTTCTGTTGTAAACACATGAGCGGGCCTATCCAGTCGCCGAACCATAATTCGAGGTATATCATTCCATGTATTCACTTGATACATAGAAGCCAGAGTTGCCAGAACATCCACCATTTGATTTTAATCTCTAGGAATGTTATGGAATTCAACTTTATTAAAGAAGGGTAAAAACATTCTAGCATAATCTTTATAAGGGATCAAGCCAGGGTGACGAGTATCCCACTCTCTTTTAATCTGATTTATTACCAAAGTTGAATCATCATACACATCTAGAATTTTAACTCTGAGATCAATAACTTCCTCGAGACCCATGATGAAAGCCTCATATTCTGCCATATTATTAGTACAATCAAATGTCAACCTTGCAGTAAAAGGAATGTGTGATCCATGTGGAGTGACAATCACAACACCAATTCCTTTACCATAACCATTCACAGCTCCATCAAATATCATACTCCAACGAGATTCAAGATCAGGACCTTCCTCGGGCAACGGTTCATCACAATCTTTCACTTTCAGAAACATCACATCCTCATCGGGAAAGTCATTCTTCATAGACTGATGATCATCAAATGGTTGGTGAGCAAGATAATCTGCCAACACGCTGCTTTTAATAGCTTTTTGAGTGCGGTATTCAATGTCATATTCAGATAACAACATCTGCCAGCGGGCAATTCTCCCAGTAAGAGCAGGCTTTTCAAAAATGTACTTGATTGGATCCATTTTAGAGATCAACCAAGTAGTGTGATTCAACATATACTGCCGCAAACGTTTTGCCACCCAGGCCAGTGCACAACATGTCTTTTCTAGCATGGAATACCGCGACTCACAATCAGTAAAAAATTTACTGAGATAATAAATGGCATACTCTTTCTTCCCCGTTTCATCTTGTTGTCCCAGAATACAACTGATGCAATTATCTAACACTGTCAGATACATAATCAACGGTCTTCCTTCAACAAGAGGGAGCAAGATAGGAGGTTCAAGCAAATATTCTTTAATACTTTCAAATTCCCTTTGGCAGTCATCTATCCACACACAACCTTGATCTTTCTTTAACAACTTAAAGATCGGTTCACATGTTGCAGTCATGTGAGAAATGAATCTGGAAATATAATTCAAACGCCCGAGAAACCCTCTGACTTGTTTTTTAGTTCTTGGCGCTGGCATTTCTTGAACTGCTTTGACTTTTTCAGGGTCAACTTCAATTCCTTTCTGGATAGCAATGAAACCCAACAATTTCTCTGATCTAACACCGAGGGTACATTTATTTGGATTCAAGCGGAGATGATACTTCCTCAAACGTTGAAACAACTTCAACAAATCTTCTACATGCCCTTCTTCAGTCTGGGATTTAGCAATCATATCATCAACATATACATTGATTTCCTTGTGCATCAGATCATGGAATAGGGTTGTCATAGCCCTCTGGTACGTTGCACCAGCGTTCTTTAACCCGAAGGGCATCACTCTTTAACAGAATGTTCCCCAGGGTGTGATAAACGTTATTTTTTCCATGTCCGCTAGAGCCATTCTTATTTGATTATACCCGGAAATTCCATCCATGAACGAGAATACTTTGAATTTTGTTATGCTATCTACTAACATGCCAATGTGTGGCAATGGAAAATCATATTTTGGACTAGCTTTATTTAGATCTCTGTAATATATGCACATGCGAACTTTTCCATCTTTTTTCGGTACTAGAAAATATTGGCAATCCATTGAGGGTACACTGACGTCACAAGAAAACCGTCATTAATCTGCTTTAGAACTTCTTCTTTGATCTTCACTTCCATATCCGGGTGAGTTCTTCGCAACTTCTATTTGATTGGCGGACACTCTAGCTTCAATGGCAAACAGTGCTCTACAATATATGTATCTAGACCAGGCATATCTTAATAAGACCAAGCAAAAATATCCACATACTCTTTAAACAACTCAATCAACTTGCTCTTCACATCAGGATGCAGCAACGCTCCAATCTTGACTTCTTTCGGATCTTCTTCTGAACCCAAATTGATTACTTCCAATGGCTCTTTATATGGCTGAATGGCATTCTCCTCACACTCAAGCAACCGTGAGACCTCTTCTGGAATCTTATCACAGTGTTCTTCTTCGGCCCCATACACAGGACATTCAAAGTTGGGAGAGGGCGCAAGGTCATTGTATGCAACGGGTTTTTTAATTAATCTGCACATATGATTTATGATTCTTTTTAGAAACTGGCACATATAACAAGTGATCATGCAAATTGAATTTCAGTTATTATTTATTTTGAAAGATTTTTTCTGATTACCATTTTCCAAGGAAAAGCAAAAAATAAAGACACAATTTGGGGAACAAAGACAACTTTTATTATTGATTTTAAAAGTCACAGCAAACAGATAAGCCCATACATTATTAATACTTCAACCTTGGGCAGAGTGAAAGCTTTTCAAAAAGATTAACAAGACAAATTACTTTGAAACATGTATGCAAGAGGGAACGTCAATGGTGATCCAATTATGAACCCTAACTCCGTGCGTCACGTAATTTGGCATTTCCGGATCTGCTTCATCTTCCATAATGGCATTAATCTCGGAGACAGTTGGATGAAGATAACCCCCGCTACAAAAGATGTCTTGATACTTGCTTGCAATAGACTTCGGCTTCATGCTCTTACCTTTTTCATTCTTCAAAGATAACCCCAAGCCATCTTTGTTCTTGTTTACAGGTGGATCCACAATCTGTCCCCATACCTCACTAAGACCCTTACACACAAATTGCTGCGCATCCTTAAGTGAAACCATGGAATTCTCATTTCCTCTTATGTTATCAATGGATAAGGCTTGGAACTTGGTTCCAACAGCAGCTTCATCCACCTCCACAATGCTGAAAGAGGATAAATGAAATATCAATAATGCATGTTCTCCATTTATAATTACCACTTTTCCTTCACGTACAAACTTCAACTTCTAGTGTAAATTCGAAGTGACAGCCCCTGCCTCATGTATCCATGACCTTCCTCGCAAACAGTTATAAGCGGGTACAATATCCATGACCTGGAAAGTAATCTGAAAGAAATGTGGGCCTATATGAATGGGCAAGTCCACTTCACCAATAACAGATTTCCTTTATCCATCAAACGCCCTTTCACAATAATGCCACTTGGGCGTATGGGCGTTCCCTTATATTTCAACTTCATAAGCGTTCTCCTCGGTATAACGTTCAAAGCGGTTCCATTATCAATCAACACATTGGATAGTGAATCATTCTTGCAGTTCATAGAGATGTGGAGGGCCAAGTTATGATTTCTTCCTTCATCTGGAAATTCATCATTGCAAAAACTCAGGTTATTACATGACGTAATGTTCCCTACTACACTGCTGAATTGGTCTATAGGCATATCACTTTCCACAAAAGCTTGGTCCAATACCATCATCAAAGATTCTCTGTGAGCAGAGGAGTTCATCAATAAAGACAAGATAGATATTTTTGAAGGAGTCTGCAGTAGCCGATCTATAATTCTGTAGTCACTCATCTTGATTATCTTAAAAATATCATCCATATCCTTTTCTAGCGTAGCTCCACTAGATTCACCCGTAACCTTCTTGGGTTCAACATTCTCAACAAGTTTCTCTCCAGTGCTAACATCTCCATGCACAACTGGTGCAAATACACGACCGTTGCGGGTCACTCTGCTAGTCTCAGCAATATTTCCAACATCAGGCATTGGCTGGATAAGAACTTCCACACCATCCTCTAAGATTGTAGCGTTATATTTGTAGGGTACAACCTTATCTGACTTGTAGGGGACAGGACCCGACAAACTAATCACTAATGGAGTAATGGCCAGCTTGCTATGATACTCGACTTCAAAATGGGCGGGTGCACCAAAACAAGGCACAATGATGTTTACCCCTTCTTCAACATAATCAGTCATTATGGAGTCATCTATGGAAAACAAATCTTCATCTGGGGAGCAGAACTCATCTGCAGAGGCATACTCATCATCCGATTCTTCTTCAGCCAAACAAAACTCAATCATATCAAATTCATGGTAATCATCCCTTTGACTTGTAACATTGATAGTTCGATTATCCAACAACAACTGAACACCTTTCCTCACGATTGAACATCCTCGGGAGTCCAGGAAGAAAATTCGGCAAGATCCATACTGATGTTCCACCTGACTAGCCATGTGGCAGAAAGTAGCATGCAATTGTACAAGATCCTGATTCATGTGCTCCACATCAAAAATTCTAAACTCTCCAGGACATCCAGAAACCATGTTCACCTCCTCTTCATACTCTGCCCTAGGCCTGATTTTATGGATGAGGCCCTCATCCATCATCTCCTGCAAATCAGCCTTTATCTTGTCACAACCATGTATGCATGTACTGCAAATAGCACAACCGGAATGATCATGCGTATAGTATCTAAATTCATAGAGGTCTGCACGCATTTTCACCAAATCTCCTCTAACCAGATGAATATTAAAAATTTGGAAGTCACCTGGACAACCGGCCACCGTGTTCACAGCATTCGCTCCTCCATACTTGGGTAGAGGATTGTATTTCACATTAGGGCCCACATTCTTGAAAGATAGAATATCATACTTCACCAATTTCTGCACCTCAATCTTCAAAGGATAGCAATTCTCAACATTATGCCTTGGTGCTCCCTGATGAAAAGCACATGTTTGGTCTGCTTTGTAATACCAGGAAAATGGTGATGGTACAACGGGAGGTGGTCGGGTCTGAACCAACTTCTTCTAAATCAATGCCGGTAGTAACTATATAACTCATAGGAATAGGGTCATAACTCTCCCTTTTCTGATTATACCCTTGATTCCCCTGCTGGGATGGTCTCTGATAAGCAACGGTGGTTGGAGCTACACCAATAACTGGAGTAACTGAGGTGACTTGCTGATGACGCTGATAATTTCTACTAGGAGGATTAACCCTCCTCTCTTGCATAATAGCATTTTTATCCCCTTCCTTCTTCTTGGTAAACCCATAAGATGGCTTCTTTGCACCTCCAGATCCTTCACTCTTCGTTAAACAACCCTCTCCTACAGCCTCTTCTAAACAGATACCCATGCCTACCATTTTAGTAAAGTCACTTGGTGCACTCGCTACCATCCTCATATAGTAGAAAACACCCAGAGTCTTCAAGAAAATATTAATCATCTCCTTCTCTTCCATGGGAGGAATCACTTGGGCGGCCACCTTACGCCATCTCCGTGCATATTCTTTGAATGATTCCCTGTCTTTCTAAACCATGGCTCTGAGTTGATCATGGCCAAGCGCCATGTTCACGTTGTATTTGTATTGTCTGATAAATTATTCTCCCAAGTCATTTAAAGTATGGATATTGACACTATCCAAACTCATATACCAATTCAGTGCAGCACCGGTCAAACTATCCTGAAAAAAGTGAATCAGCAGACGTTGATCATAAGTATGGGTAGACATTCTCCTTATATACATTACCAGATGAGCACGAGGGAAAGTGTTTCCCTTGTACTTTTCAAACTCCGTGATCTTAAACTTTGCAGATATCTTAACATTCGAGACTAAGCACAATTCATTCACATTCTGCCCGAATAACTCTTTTCCTCTGAGGGCCTTCATCTCCCTCTGCATCTTGTCAAACTGCTCTTGAAAATCACCCATTCTATCATAAAGACCCAAGTATTCACTTGGTGAAGGAAAAGGACGACATACATCATCATTAAAAAATGGAACCAAATTCACTGAAGGAGGTGCAGCAGGAGCAGCATGCACCACAGGAGGTGCAGGAGTAACAGTAGTCTGAACAACTGGAGCTTCTTGAGGACTAAGATTGAAACCTTCTGGTGCAAAATTCTCTGGAATTCCCCATGGATAATGTTGTACCCCAAAATTTTCCCTCTCATTTCTCAAAGGATCATCCTGGACCCTCGGGTTTTCTTCTATCAAGTTTCGAGTCTTGGATTACAATTTTCCAAGAAAATCATTCACAAGGGAAAAATGGTCAAAAGCACACTAAAAAGTCAAACTTTGACTTTTTAGATCAAAAATAAAGTTTCAACAATTATATTTCATCAAGACATGAAATTGGTTCATCAAAAATAAGAAGTCAGAAATTACTTTGAAAAAAAAAATCCAAATTTCTAAACATTTAGAAATTTTCCTAAGTGTTAAGAGAATATGGTACTTCAGAACTTCTGGGCCAGCCCCCACACAAGCGCAATCAGAATTTGCAAACATGGTTCAGAACATGATGCTTCAATCAGAACATGTAGAAGAGATGCTCTTTGGTCAGAACATGATTCTTCAACATATGGAGGCTATGTTCAATGCTTCGGTCAGAACATCACCCTTCGAGTCTCATTCTGGTCTTCTACGATCAGAACATCACCAAATCCCAAAACCTCGTTTAAACAACCTGTTGTCCTGCTGTGTCACAGTCCTGCAACTAGCTGCTGATCTAGTCTATGCATGCACTTTCTCAAACCCCATATTTACACCAAATTAGCATATAAAATCCGTGTTTAAAAAGCAATGGAACAATATGCCAAAAGGTTTAAATCCCATTTGTTTTCCCCCCTAAAACCATAACAAACCCATCTATAAATAAGTTTCCCCATCACACGTTCAAGGGGATGGCTTTTGAAAAGAGAGAAAAGAAAACAGTAAAGCATTCGTAAACTCAGAATTCCCAAACAAAACCAAAACCTTTATTCTTCCCTTTGAATCAAAGAACATAGCATTTTTTGTCCCGTTGCTCCTGCTGACTCTAGAACACCTGAAGGAACTAGCTCAAGTCCCCAATACATGCTTTAGATTCAAGGTAAGTGTTTCTGACTTTGCATCTTTTCATTCAGAACATGATTAATGTGTAAATATTATTTTATGTTGACCATATCATTGCATAAGTAGAAGAAATTGTGGATCAGAACTTCTTGAATAAAGCTAGATTCAGAGTTAGGATTATAACTTCTATAAACTGTTGTGCTTTTTATATTTCTGATTTGCTTTTTGTTAAGAACTGAATAAGTTATTGATGTGATGATTAATGTAAGGAAGGAGTTGAAATGCCACACAGAACTTCTGAGTTCTCCTCACTGTTTTAACACATAGAACTTCTGAGTTCTTCTCACTGTTTTAACACACAAAACTTCTATGATTTTCTCACTATTTAAACACACTGAACTTATGACTTTCACTCACTGCTTTAGCACAACACTGAACTTCTTAGTTCTCCTCACTTTTAATACACAAAACTTCTAAGACTTTCTCACTGTTCTAACACTCAGAAGTTCAGCACGTAGCAATCCAGAACTTCTGTGTTTTCCATCTAATATTTCTTGCAGGACCTCAGAGTGTATTAATACATAACTTCTGATTTCCTCTGACGTTTCTTTCTGAACCACAGCGCGCCCGACATCAGAACTTCTGATCCCCTTTGTTTTGCTTTCAGCAGCATGCTAATTCTATCTCATTATTTCCCTTTTTTTAATCATTTTTAATATTAATACCCTTTTTATGAATACAAAAAAGACATACAAATATTTTCTCTTTATTAATTAATTTATTTCTTTTTCTTAATTCATTAAGACAAAAAACCATTTTCTAAATAAGTCATTTTTCTTCCTTGCATTGTACATTTCAATATGGTTGTAATAGTTAATTAGGATTTAAATTCTTGTAACTCTCCATTTGTAAATTTGTACCCCTACCCCTAAATGATGTAATAGCATAGGACCTTTACATTTTCGTAATTTATTTCTTTCAAATATAAATGCTAGTAATTAGGGTGTGTATGGCAAGACATAAAATCAAGAAATAGATAACCCTAATCAAGACTAAATGCATGAAAATCAAACACACTTTCACACTAGCACCCTTAGGGTAATCCTATTTTGTTGCCTATCATAAAATAGTCATGTCCCTCGAATATGGGCATTTTAGCAAAAACCCTCGATAAAAGATCGTAGTCCCTCGATGACCCTTAATGTTGCCTTCGGTAAACGATCTAGTCTCAAAAACGACATTGCTAAAACGTCCCATAGGTTTCCTTCTATGACTATACAAATGTCCCACGCCCGTCCCATCACATCCAATGATGGGGCTTCTTACCAAAACAATGGTAAGGTAGCAACATCTAAAGGAGGAGGAAAATAACATCTAAGACCTTTTGAGTAGGTATAATTGCTCCTAGTTTCTCTCTTGCTCACAACAAAAACATTTTATACACCAACACTTTCATCTTGAAACATTTTCAAAAGACAAATACTTTGTACGTGTTCTTGTAGAAACGAGGGCCATTATAAAGAAGACACCTTTCAAAATCACTTTCAAAAACACATTTCACAAACACACTCATTGAACTATTTTCAAAACAAAACTTTGTATGCGTTCTTATAGAAACGAGAATCATTACAAATACATTTTCAAAATACTTTCAAAACCCACACCACAAGCACACTCAAACAAAAGCAAGTGATCTAGCAAGCAACTAAGAGCCCATAGATAACTACAGATGAAAAGGGTGATAATACCTTCCTGTTGTACCCCAAAATTTGCCCTCTCATTTTACTTAAAACATGTCAATTGAGGTCCCCAAGTTGCTCAAGGAAGTCCAAGAGTTGACTAGACCAACTCTCTCCTAAGGCAGTATACCTCAAATTAGGGTTTCTATTTTCATCAAGATGCTTGAGTCCAAAGGATCCAAAATTCTCTCCATGGTCTTAATATATTCTCAAGACCCTACATGTCAAGTTTCATGCCTTGCACAAGAAGTTTGCCCAGCCAACTGCTCAGATGCTTGAGAATCAACTGTATTAGGTCAAAAGTCAATTGTGGCCCACATGCAGTTAAACCTCAAGATTTTTGGTCAACATCAGCATTTTTAAGTTATATCCATCATTTGATCAAGGGTTGATCATTATTCATCAAGAAATTCTCCAAGTTCATCAAAACCCAAAAGTTGCTAAATTAGGGTTTCTCAGGAAAAGTCAACCCAACTTTGACCAAGCATAATTTCCACATGCTTTATCAGAATTTTCCATCCAAAGCTCATTTTGAAGAGGATACAATTCCCTAAAACTCATCTTCAGCTCACAAGTTCAAAATATGCACTCATAAAAAATATGAATTTTGACATTATAGGTCCTTTTGAAAAGTCAACAAAAACACCTTTTAGGTCAAAGCTTCTTACATGAACATGGAAGACTCAATTGAGATGAGACCAAAAGGGTTGCTTAGGGGACATCCTAAGCTTTCTAAAAAGTCCTAGAACATCCTCCTAGGGGAAAATTGAGGGAGATATGCCTTGTCAAAGTTGACCTTTTTTGCAAAATTATCAAAAGTCAACATTGATCAAATTTGCATTTTTTTCCAAAGGGGCCCATGTTTTCTTGCTTGAAACATGTTTCTAATAGGACCCACAACCCCTGAGCTTTTCCACCTATTTTTTTTATTACTTTTATCATTTATTTTGATTTTTTATTCAATTAAATCAAAATAAATCAAATTAAATGGCAAAAAAATGAAAACAAATCAAATCTTGAGATTTTTATGCATATTTTGAGTCCATGTACAACTAGTATGCCAGCCAAGTCGGGCAAGGTTCATTAGGGTTGAAAAAGATTGGATTGAAGTAAGTTTTGGGAAGAAATCATACATGAAGCAAATCAAATCCAATTTTCATAATTCTCAAAGATTTGATACAAATTTGTTGACCTAATTCAGTCTACTATAAGTGCATAATAATTCCATATCAAAAACAAGAGGATTGGAGGCGTGAAAGAGCAAGAAGAAAACTCAAAAATTTGGACAAAAGTGGGAGATCAAAGTCCATCTTAGAGCCATCCTCAAGGAGTTTCAAGCCTAGCAATCGATTCCTGGACATCCCAGGAAGCTAACAGCATCATTTGCAAGCCTCAAAGCATCCAGAAATCGTCCCTAAAAGCAGCACGGTTTGCCCTAAAACTCAAACTCGATTTCAATGTTTTACGCATCCTGAACGCATGCTAACCATATATTTGTGTTTATCATCTTGTTTGCAAGCTACCTATATCCTTTAATTGCATTTATCGCTCAGGAATCCATAGTTGTCATTGCTAGGTTTTCT
The DNA here is from genome assembly GCA_948472305.1 of Vicia faba. Classification (NCBI taxonomy): domain Eukaryota; kingdom Viridiplantae; phylum Streptophyta; class Magnoliopsida; order Fabales; family Fabaceae; genus Vicia; species Vicia faba. Next base: position 65,129,461 of record OX451735.1, read on the forward strand.
GAGATGTTTTTAGGGCTTTGTTATACAGGAACAATTAGGCCAAGAAAATGATACCATGATACTCGTGAGGCCAAGACGAGTTGATTGGTATCATCACAATTGATTTATTATGCTTGTATGGAATTTTTGAAATTTGAAGGGGCTGTAGTGACAGCAAACGTCCATAGGTAAAAGTTCTTCACCCAAGACGACGGTTGCAGTGAAGAAGGTGATGCGTGGCAGCCCATGAATGGCTGATTTGAATTTTGCGTGCATTTTCTGAATCCATTATTTGTTTTACTTATTATGCTTTGTTTCTATTATATGAACAAATAACATGGTAGCGCAGCTGGCAAAGCATCACTGGAGGCGAGCATAAGGACCTGGGTTCGATCCCAGGTCCCAACATTTGCTTTATATTATTTTTTTCTCATATGATCAGGTGTAACACATTACCAGATCCAGCACACCTCACCTTCTGAGGATCATCACACGCCCTCTGATCTCATCCTCTGGATCCACCTCCAGCCAGATCCAGCATACCTCACCTTCTGAGGATCATTACACGCCCTCTGATTTCATCCTCTGGATCCACCTCCAGCCAGATCCAACACACTTCACCTCCTGAGGATCATCACCCTCCCTCTAATCTCATCCTCTGGATCCACCTCCATCCAGATCCAGCACACCTCACTGTTTGAGGATCATCACGCGCCCTCTGATCTCATCCTCTGGATCCACCTCCATCCAGATCCAGCACACCTCACCTTCTGAGGATCATCACGCGCCCTCTGAACTCATCCTCTGGATTCACCAGATCTAACGCCAGCATACGTAGGTCCACCATGAGTCCCCAGAAGATGGTCTCATTGGATCAGGCCCCAGACTCTGGGTCATCCTTCTGGGTTTCAGAAGTTCAACATACACCCCCAGTTTGCTTCATCACTCCAGGCCCATTCTTTTTCTCTTCTTTATTTATTTCTTTTGTTTTAATTATTTTTGTTTATTTATTTTTCACCAAAAAATTAATTGTTTTTTTTAATTAATCATAAAACCAACAAATCACAAAAATACAAAAAAAAACATTATTTTAATAATAAAATTAATTTAATTAGGAAATTAGGTTAATTAACTTCTTTCATAATTAAAAACAATTAGAAATTAGGTTTAATTAATTTGTGATTTAATTGTTTTCTCAAATAAAAATCCACAAAAATTTCTTTCTCTCAATTAGGGTTTTAAGTTAGTAATTATCGTCCTCGTATTTAATTTGCCGCGCGCTTGTTAATTATTTTGTAACTGCTCAGGGTTTGTAATAGTTAAATTAGGGTTTTATTTCTTGCTTTAAATCCCCGATTTTTGGTTATGTAATTAATCCCCCTCCCCGAAGCCTTGTAATAGCTAGGTTTTACTTCCTCGCACTTTTAATTTTCACAATCTTTAACTGTTAGATGTATGGCTAATAGGATTGTATGGCAAGAATGTCTGGAAAATTAGAATGGTAGATCACCTAATGTGCAAAGATTTAATAAACTGAAACAAATCATATGCACATATTCACTCCTAGGGTTTACCTCACTTCGGCTGCCTTCGATAAACAATCATTAAGCATAGAAGATTTTAGTGGTTGCCCTCCAGTCTAAAGAGATCAAATTGTCCCATTCGAATGTTGCCTCGGAAATGTTGCCTCGAAAAGATCTTAAGACTCTAGGGTTACTACTAAGGTTTTCTAACTATTGGTTTAGTGATTGTATTTGTCCCTTTCGAATGTCCCTTACAAACTCCAACGACGGTGTTACCTACTCCTTAATAGTAGGATAACATTGTCTAAAGGATATAGAACAAAAATGATCTTTTTTTTTGAGTAGGTAGATGCTAGTAGGTACTTGCTCAAAACAAATATTTTCACACAAACACCTTTCAAAATAGTTTCAAACAACTTCGTCACATCCTTGAGGACCGATACAAGGGTTATCACGAAGTAAAACATTTTCCAAGCAAGCACATACACAAGCAATTTAAAAATGAGCAAGTACCTAAGAGCCCGTAGATAACTACGGATAGAAAGGGTGCTAACACCTTACCTTTCTATAATCTACCCCCCGTACTCAGAAATATCTCGAAAAAAGGTTTTTTTTTTGTTCTTTTTCCTTTTCCATGATTGGATGAAATAAAAGTCGGTGGCGACGCTTGCTTAGCGCGACATTTTGCAAACACAAAACGCAAAATGCAAACCAGTATTAAATAGTCGGTTCTGCCACCGTATTGCAGAACTGGCGACTCTGCTGGGGACTCAATAAGTGGGGTAAACCTTAGGATCTAGGTCATATTTAATTGCTTTCTCTTAATTGTCTTGCTTGCTTTATATTTATAAGAACTGTTTGGGTTATTTGATCTTACACCCGGATCTGGGGAACACCTTTTAGGCAAGTAGCAATAAACTGTGAGGGAACTATGTTGGGGTATACCGGCACGGTTGAAGCAGTAGCTACATTGATGTGGCACTTTGGTTGGTACCGGTAACCCTTGAGTCAATCGGGGAGAGTACGGGGCCGCCGCGTGGTGTCATGAAGCATAAGCTGACCTTTGAACCTTTAATTGCCCAACTTGGCCATTAGAAAGTAGTGATATAGTCGGCCTCGGTGTAGAGCTGAGAACTGGTTGATACTCGATGCTACACTCATTGAGATCAGACTTTTGGGATATTTCAGCCGCAAGAAAAGATTGCGTTGGTTGAGACAATGCCGATAAAGGATGGTCAGTGATATTGAGATCCTCTAGAACCCAATTACTATTTCTAAGACAGGTTTGAAACCAACTAACTTCAAGAGGGTATTACCTTTGACCTCATGCAAGCCTTAAACCTAAGGACTTTGTGTGATTTGATTGTGCTTGCTATACCTGTGTTTGTTATACCTGTGTTTTATCATGACATCATGCATCATAACATAACATCCATTCTTATTGCACTGACCATTTCAAAGACCAAGGGAATTTATCTTTGCCCTGTTTTGCAGATCATGGCTTCTGTCCGTAGAAACACTATTTGAATCAGCTTTGTTAAGATACCTTACCAACTCAAAGAGCTAGTATCAAGGATTTCTGAAACTTCTGCGTTCACCAAGAGACATGGTCGACTTCTCGACCTGGTTACTTCAAACTTTGATGAAAAGATGATGAGTATGCTTTTTCAGTTCTTTGATCCCAAGCACCACTGCTTCACCTTTCCAGACTATCAGTTGGTACCTACCTTGGAAGAATTCTCCCAGCTGTTGGATATGCCCATTCTTGAGCAGTTACCCTTCACAGGTTTAGAATAAGCTCCTAAGCTAGAAGTCATTGCCTCAGCTTTACATCTAAAACGGGCCGATGTGGTATCCAATTGGGAAACAAGAAGCGGAGTCAAGGGTTTTCTAGCTAAGTTTCTGATAAACAGAGCCGAGTTGTTTTGGGATGATGCAGACTTTCAAGCTTTCGAGGAGGTCTTGGCTCTTCTAATCTATGGGTTAGTCCTGTTCCCTAATACGGGCTCATTCATAGACGTGAATGCTATCAAGATCTTTCTCTCTCGCAACCCGGTGCCTACCTTGCTCAGAGATATTCTACACGCTCTCCATACTCGTACCATGAAGAGAAGAGGGATTCTTATGTGTTGTATGCCATTGCTGTCGAGGTGGTTTATTTCTCACCTCCCTAAGTCCATGCTGAAGAATGAAGAAGGTTTGGGTTGGTCGCAAAAGATAATGTCGCTCGCTCATACGGATATTCTTTGGTGTTCTCGATCTATGGAAAATATTGCTATCATTGACCATTGTGGAAAGTACCCTAATGTCCCGTTACTTGGCATCAGAGGGGTATAACCTATAACCTTTGTTTAGCCCTGCGACAATTTGGTTATGCTCGAAGGGAGGGTCCCCATGAGTTACTTATCGAGGGTATTGTATTCAACTATGAGGATGATGTCAAGTATATCGCCGGAGATTCATACGAGCCTGGGGCATGGTAAACAGATCTGGCGCCAAGGCTTTGGGACCAAAGACTTCCATTCCTATGGAACTTTACCTACAATGGGTATGAGCTCGTGCCTGGCAGCTTATGATGCCCTATGTGGCTGTTTTTCTAGTGATTGTGGAACCCACTACGGAGGAGGGTATTCCTACATAATTCTCTATCCTTATATGCCCACTGATCTTGGAGAATTACATAGGTCTTGGATTCAGTTGATGGAGGAGCGGGATGCTTACAAGGATCAGTTTCATGCTCAGAAGAGGAAGGTTTTAGAGCTCACAAAGAAGTTGCATGAAGAAAGAGGACTCGATGACCATCCCGACACAAAGAGGAAGCATCCATAGGAATTTTATTGTCTTTTATAGTTTTAGATTTATTTTTTAAATTGTAACGCCTAAAAGGCATTTGAACTTCGAATTCAGCTAATAAAGTTTTTGTTTATTTTTGGTTCGTAAATTAAAAATTTCCGAGGTCTTTGAAATCATTGCATGTGCATACCATTATCATACACATCATTACAAGTACCATTACAGGTTTCTCATCTTCTTCGCTGTTCATCCCATGCAGAAATGTCTTCCGAACAAAGCATTAAGGACCTGTAGGCACAAAACGCCCAGTTCCAACAAATGTTCATCAGTCTGGAAAAAGTGCAGGAGGATCTGAAAGCCCTCATTCTGAAGGAGAAGAAGAAAAAGAAGAAGGCTACTGGTATTCTGAATATGGGCCGGAGGTTTGGAGAGCATTTGAAGCGTCCAACTGATCTGACCTCTTCATCCAAGGAAGGGGAGAACCAAGAAGAAAAGACGGACCCTAGCCCTGCAGTCTCTGATAATGATATTGACTACAACGATGAGCAATATCCTCCTGCTGAGGATAAATACAAACAACTAGAAGACCGTCTAAGTGCCATGGAAGTTCAGAGGATACCTGGGCTAGATTTCAAAGAACTGGGATTGGTGTCGGGAGTGGTCATCTCGAAAAAGTTTAAAGCTCCAGTTTTTGCCAAGTATGATGGGGTGTCCTGCCCAAAGATCCATCTTCGTTCTTATGTCAGAAAGATCCAGCCCCACATAGCTGATAGAAATCTATGGGTTCACTTCCTTCAAGATAGTATGTCAGGGACTCAACTTGAATGGTTCTACCAGCTAGAGGGAGCAAATATCTGAAACTGTGAAGATCTAGCTGTTGCCTTCTACAAGCAGTATCAGTATAATGCCGACCTTGCTCCCACTCGTACTCAACTCCAGAGTATGTCCATGGGCGCAGGTGAAGGTTTTAAAGATTATGCACAAAAATGGAGAGACTTGGCTGGGAGAGTTCAACCCCCTTTGTCTGATAGGGAGTTGGTTGATATGTTTCTGGGGACGCTATCTGGTCCATTTTTAAATCATCTGATCGGTAGTTCATCAGTTGGTCTTACTGAGCTGATCCTAACTGGGGAAAGAGTAGAAGATGGGATTCGAAGCAAAAAAAATACAGGAGGATGCCTCGTCAAGTTCAGTAAAGAAGCCTTTTGCTGGTAAGAAGGAAGCCAGTGCCGTCTATAGCCCGAGGGGCCAAAGCAAGGTTGAACATCGTCAGACAGTAAGTGTCATGATGATACCTAGACCTGCAGTTTCTCCACAACGCAACAATCAACAAAGGGTGGAAAGACCACAACGATAGTTTACCCGCATCAACATGACATTGGCTGAAGTTCTACCTCATCTGCTGAGATCTAACTCGGAAACCTTGAGAGAGGCTCCCAAGAATCCAAAAACTGCATCTCCCCGATATAGTCCAAATGCCTGGTGTGCCTATCATTCTGAGTGTCCTGGTCACGATACAAATGATTACTGGGCTCTGAGAAACAAAATACAAGACTTGATTGAAGCCAAGGAGATAGATTTTGATGCTCCAGAAAAGCCAAATGTCATAACTGCTCCCATGCCTAAACACGGCCGTGGGATTAATGCCATTGATACTGATTTGTTTGTTACCTCTATTGGTGAAGTTTATACTCCTCTCATGACTGCCAAGAAGAATTTGCTGTTGGCCGGTTTATTTCCGGGTTGTGGTGAAGGTTACCACATGTGTTCGCTTCTACCTTCTGGTTGCCGTTTACTAAAATTAGGTGTCCAACGCCTAATAGATAGCAGAGAAATTCTGTTTGAGAAAACTATAGTTCCTGTTGTTCCAGTTGAAGACGTTGCCATTATAACCATTTCCGCCAATCCTTCCAAGGTTTCCTCGAGAAGACCTGTTAGGCTTACATCCGCTCCAAGAATTGCTCCACTAATAATCATTGTTCCTGGTCCTGTCCCATATGTCTCCGATAAAGCTGCCCCCTGGCATTATGGTGTCGATGTGTACTATCATGGCATCAAACAACATCTGAAAGATGAAGAAGCTGATCCTGATATTGATAATATTGCCGGAACCAGTAAAATCACCCGAAGTGGAAGGGTATTCTCTCCCGAGATTTCCCCTAAGACTGTTAACAAGCCTATTTAATTACATTTGTTGTTCCTGCTAGTACATCTACTAATGTTCCTGTTCTTACTCCGTTTGTTACCCCTATCGGCGAATCGTCTGATACCCGTGGCAAAGAGTTTGTAGGTGAGTCTGCCCGGACGGAGGCGCCTAAGAAAATTGTTGCGGAGGCCTCTAAGCAAGAAATAGAGGAGATACTGAAAATTATTAAGAAGAGAGACTACAATGTGGTCGAGCAGCTGGGGCAGACCCCACCGAAGATATCCATGTTGTCTCTACTGTTGTGTTCTGAAGCCCATACGAAGGCTTTGATTGCGTTTCTCAAGACTGCGCATGTGTTGCAAGAGATTTCAGCTGATCAGTTCAAAGATTGTGTGGCCAGCCTGAAGATAATGGGATGGGTTTTTCAGATGTCAATCTGACTCTGAAAGGAAGAAAGCATAATGATGCTCTGCATGTCTCGATTGAATGCAGGGGCACCACTATGGCTCATGTGTTGGTAGATACTGGGTCTTCACTGAATGTTCTTCCGAAGAAGGCATTAGACCAGTTGGATTGCGAGGGTTTAACTCTAAAGCCTAGTAACATTGTGGTAAGGGCTTTTTACGGATCGAAGAGAATGGTGCACGGAGAAGTGGACATCCCTGTCAAAATAGGTTCTCAGACTTTTGGGTCCACTTTCTATGTGATGGATATCAGGCCATCATATTCTTGTTTGCTGGGTCGTCCTTGGATCCATGAGGCTGGGGCAGTCACCTCCACACTCAATCAAATGCTGAAGTATCTGGTGAAAGGAAAGATTGTCACAGTACAGGGCGAGGAAGAATATATGGTGAGTCACCTCAACTCCTTCCACTACGTAGAGATGGATGGGGAATTCATAGAAATGCCTTGTCAGAATTTTGAAGAGGTCCCTCAGGTCTTGGCATCAACTGAAACTATTAGTAACAAACCTCCTTCAAAGATGGCTTCTCTCAAAGACGTCAGGGATGTGGTTGAAGAAGGTGGGTGTGCCAATTGGGGTCAGCTCCCTGATTTCACTCATAAAACTGTCAAATTTGGTTTGGGCTTTACTATAGGGGCTCAAAGGGCTGTTAGATGTGCTCGGGATGGAGGACCTTCCCTACGCATCAGCAATCGTGGGGTTAACACCATTGAAGACAGTGAAGAGGAATCAAACATCGACAGCTGGATCTACCCAACTACCAACGGTGGACCGAGCAACTAGATGGCTAGGGACTTCATACGTATTTATTTTATTCCGCAATAATTGACTTATTTGTTTTAAGATTTGTAATAAACAATTTGAAACTTTATGGCTCGGTGCCTTACCCGGGGCACCTTGGCTTTTCTTGTGAGGGCTATTGTTTGACATTTCATAATCATTAATAAAGCATTGGACGTTTCTTGCATACAAATTTTACGCTCTCTGTTTTTCCTTTCTGTTTTTCACTTTATCAAAACAACTATTCTCTTACACACACTCACGTATCATAATGCAGATCCATATCCACTCTGGATCCCATTGATAACAGCTCTGCTATTTCCAGTTATGACTTCAAAAATCCGATCAACCAAGCCGAGGACAAAGGTGAGGATGATTGTGAGGTGCCTGGAGAACTTGCTAGATTACTATAGCAGGAAGAAAGGGCCATACAGCCTCATGAAGAGCCAGTTGAGACAGTGAACTTGGGTACTGAGGAAGACAAAAAAAAGGTTAAAATAGGTGCAAATTTGGAGTTTAGCGTCAAACAGAGGTTGATACAGATGTTGCACGACTATGTTGAGATCTTCGACTGGTCTTACGAAGACATGCCTGGTTTGGACACTGATATTATGGTACATCGCCTGCCGACTAAAGAAGACTGTCCTCCGGTTAAGCAGAAGGTCCGCCGTATGCGTCCTGAAATGCTAGAGAAAATCAAGGAAGAGGTCATGAAACAGTTCGATGCAGGATTCTTAGCTGTCACTTTGTATCCACAGTGGGTTGCCAACGTTGTTCCGGTACCTAAGAAAGATGGTAAGGTACGGATGTGTGTTGACTACAGAGATCTGAACAGGGAAAGCCCCAAGGATGACTTCCCACTTCCTCACATTTATGTCCTGGTCGACAACACCGCGCAACATAAAATCTTCTCCTTCATGGATGGTTTCTCTGGTTACAGTCAGATCAAGATGGCTCCTGAAGACATGGAGAAGACAACTTTCGTCACACAGTGGGGCACCTTCTGCTACAAGGTGATGCCTTTTGGGTTGAAGAATGTTGGGGCAACATATCAGCACGCTATGGTCGCTTTATTCCACGACATGATCCACCATGAGATCTAAGTGTATGTTGATGACATGATAGCCAGGTCTCAGACTGAGGAAGAGCATCTTGATCATCTCCAGAAATTGTTTGACAAATTGAAGACATATAAGCTGAGGTTGAATCCGAACAAGTGTATATTCGGGGTAAGGTCTGGTAAGCTTCCGGGTTCCAGTAGTCATAATTGCTTTCGTCCAGAATGGGTGGTCTGTTCACAAATCCTCCTTTCTTGTCCATAGTACCAGAAATTATCTTTCTTGGATCTCACTTAGATAAAGAGTAGGATGCCTGCTCTGATACCAATTGAAATTCTGGTATCAGATATGTGATGTCGAAAAAGATGTCATGACACAAATATCTGTTTGTAAGTAAGATGCAGTAAAAACAAAAGCAGTATAAACATAAGAGATTGTTCACCCAGTTCAGTGTACAACAACACCTACTCCGGGGGCTACCAAGCCAGGGACAAGTTCACTAAATAGTATCAATTCATAGACCCTCAGTAAACAACCAGTTTAAGATCTAACCACTTAATCACTACCCAAGCTAAACTTCTACCTAAGACTCACCTACGTATGAGGCCATCCTCAAATCCCTTTAATCACTTACAAAATTAATAAGTTTGGAACACTTCAATCATTCAATGCTTAAAAGCTTATGAATGATACACAATTAACAACCTAAATAACAACTCAATTACTTAAACTAATACTTAGAGTGTATTACAATAAAAAGCCTAAACTTCTAATCAGAAAGAAAGTATTCTTCTTTAAAAATTGCTTGTCTTTGAATAAGGTAGCAAGTCCTTATATATGTGCAGCTTTGAGCTTGTGCTTGAAAACAAATATTCAAATATTTTGAATATTTCTATAAAAACATGCTAAGATATAATTATGCAATTTGAAAAGTATTCCTCCATATTTTTCGCAACCTGTAGTTCATAAATTCTGAGTTATAGAGTGCTGGAAATCAGGAAACAAAAGACTTAACTGATTTTGGACTGAGATCAGTTCAGAAGGCAGATATCAAGACATCTGCTTTGACATCATTCAAAACAGTTTTGCTCCAAATGTTAAGACATTTAGCAAAACATTAACAAGTCTTTATTTTACCAAAATTGCTGCTAATAAACACTTACACATTGGAGTCACATTTGTTGTTATGTGATGTTTTGCTTTGAATGCATGATGTGTGTGATAATTGGTTCAACCGTGACTTTGGTGATCATTGTAATATATGTGATGATTGTGTGAATTGTTATACTTGGATATAATTATCTTGGTACTTGTATTGGTGAAGCCATGTTGTATAGATAATTATATGAAGTGTGATGAATTCTTGGAATGTATGTGTGTTATATACATTTTTTATATTATATATATTCATAGTGATGTGAATTCTCACCCTTCTATTGTAATGATGTCCTATGCGACATCGCGCAGGTACTGAGAATAGCGGTGATACTTTCCAGGATTAGTCAGAAGAGCTAGATCCTTATTTATCTATTTATCCCTATGTAGTGAGTCATTGCTCTGGTCTATGTAACACGGGGGAGGTTTTGAACTTATGTTTAATTGAAAAGATATTGTTATTTCTCTTATTTGAATTGTATGTTGAGAGTTTATGTTGAGTGGTCTCAGTGCCTAAGGATTTGAGATCCATGACTTGTTATGAGGATTTATGATTATAGTATGGGATATAATCATTATTATTATTATTTGAGTAAAGAATTATTCCGCTGTGATGTGCATGATTTTTAAAACATGGAGTTTGAATACGTGTTATGATCATGACTAGTACATGTTTAAATTTCTTGGATATTTTGTGATCTTCAAAATGTGACGCCCTCTTTGAGATGCATGTCATTTTACTCTGATTATGCTATTTATGCTATGTGGGGTTAGGGGGTGTTACACCGGTCTCCCTAGGATGCAATTGTAGAGAGGGACAGTCGATCACCAGAAACCACACCTTGACCTGTCGGGATGCAGTTTCTTTCCCGAAGGTGACAAAGAGCTCAACATAGCCCCAAGGTTTGGAGGTCGAACTGTTAAATCCTTGTAGGTTGGACCCCACATATGGTGACAGGTGGGTATCGTCGAGCTGCAGGGTACGTAATAGGTAATTGTACATGACGTCGACAAAACTCCCCTCATTGACCAGAATGCGATATACGTCAAGTTGGCCATCCTTACTCTCACCAACAGAGGAATGCTTGAGTTCGGGGCTCCGCCGGGAAGCTCCTCAAGGTAGAAAGTGATTGGATTTTTCCCTTGAACCTTTCAAGGGTTACTTCCTGGGTTGGGGCTGCGTCCACCAACTCGTCGGGTTTCCTTTTTGCTGAATTTACTGATATGTCGTTGAATCCCCCGCCCAATATGACCATGGCGGAAGAGACTTTCTCCCATCTGCTATGTGTGGACGGGGTTCATCTTCATAGTTGTTGGGGACGTGGAAGTCCTTGGGCCTCGTCATGGAGAAAGCTACTCGGAGGGGACCCGGTTCACCGGATGGTCGGGTTTCTTCCTCGATTTCTTTTACCTCGTAGGTATCCCGGCGAGAAGCGTCATTTCGTATATACTGCCTGAGTCTCCCACCCTTGATGAGAGTCTCGATGGCATCCTTGAGGTGGACGGAGTCTTCCGTCAAGTGTCTGTGGCTCTGATGGTACTGAAAGTATTTTGTTCTGTCTGCCCCAGGCTTTGTAGGAGAGGGTCGAGGACGTCTGACGCCACCGTCCTTGAACTCGATATTAGAGCACTCTGCAAGGATACGCTCGCGGTTAGCGGTTAGCGGGGTGTACTCTGTAAACCGCCCTGCTGGTCCTCTATGCTAGCGGGATCGCGCAATTTCTCCTCCCTTCTCTTTTCCCCACTCTATCGAGAAGGGCCCACGTCCTGATGCCGCAGGATGTTAGCTGGTCTACGATTCCTCGAATCATGGGCTTTATTGGCTGCTTCTTTCTCCTCGTAGTCCATGTATGCCCAGACATTTTCGAGGAGGGTGGGGGGTCAATACCGATAGCCTTTCTAAATTCATTGCCCGAAAGGAGTCGCCTCTCAATCATGTATCTTTTCATGTGATCGGTGCACGGGACCTGAATGGCCTCATGGTTGAACCGATCAATGTATTCCCTGAAGGTCTCGTCGCTCCTCTGGACGATTGCCTCAAGGGAGGCCTCAGTCTTTGGATGTCAATGAGACGCGGTGAAGCTACTGATGAACTGGTTTTTGAGGCTCCTCCAGGAAGTGATAGACCCAGGGGAGAGGTTCTTGTACCAGTCCATAGCTATTTTTCTCAGTGTCGTAAGGAACATCTGACATTTAATTGTCCCCTCGACGTTGTGGTAGTGAAGCATTGCTTCAAAGTCGTCGATATGGTCGACAGGATCAACAATGCCTCCGTACTCCTTTAGTTGGGGAGGTTTCTCTATTCTCCTAGGAATAAGGGCCTCAATGATTGCTTGGGACAATGGACCATCGGGGTCGTCTTTGTCACTTTTGTCTGGAGAGCGGGAGGGAGACTGGTTGTAGCGCCAGTCATTGTGACGACCTTGGCCACAGGGAGCATCCCTTGGCCGAGATTGTCTTTCTCTATTTCCCCTATTTCTGTTGTGTTCAGGGGATTGTCGCTGCCTGTGCTGGGAGGGGGTGTGACAGCGCCTCATCACAGCTTCGTGCAGGCTCCTATCTAACGCAGGGCCTCGCCTAGTTTGTCAGGGAGAAAGACTTCACGAGCCATCCCGTCTATGTCTCCGTGGGGGAGATTGTTGAAGGTCCTCGTTCCGTCGGGGAGCAGGAGTGTCAGGTCTCCTATGTCTTCTAGGGGCCCGACGAGTTTGCTCGAGCATCCTTAGCCGCTCACCATGTGAGAATATCATGTAGTTAGTCTGGTTGATGGTTGTAAATAGAGCTTTGGTCGTGGCATCAACACCTGTAGGGACGTGGATTTCCTGGTATGTATTTGGTTCATAGTTATGTGGAGGATGATAGTCTTTCTCGCGCGGTTGCGAGCGAGTTGATGAAGAGACGGTCGGTCTGTCTATATAGTTTTACTCGGGACCGACCATGTCAGTGTCGTTGCCGCATTATTGTCGCTAACGTTATTATTGTTGGGGTCAGCGAGATTGGCGTTTTGGTTATTGACGACAGCTTGGTCGACCATGACAATCGTACAGTTAGATGAAGAGTTGCTTTGGTCTTGAGATGGAGACGAGGAAACTGGTTCCCATAGACGGTGCCACTGAGCGTACCTGATCAGAAGGGATTGTCAAAGCCCACAAGCTTCAAGTCGAGCAACAGTTGAATGTGAAGTAGGGGGTACCTGCAAGACACTCTGATGCCAAAGTGAGGTTCAGAGTAAATGCAAGCAAGCAAGTATGAGAATATGAGTGAGTGATTGAATACCTGACCCTCTTAAGTGAGAGTGTATTTATAGCCTCCAGCGCCGGGTCAAGATCTTCAGTGATGGGCCACGATGAGGCCCAACAACAAAGACTTCTAGGGTTTACGGGTGTATGGAGTTTAACATGTGGCCTCCTCCCTGGTCAACTGCCCCGAGAAAATAAGAGTTGAACCCGTTATTCTCGGAGGGAAGGGTGATGATGATATGTACACGTAAGCCGCGTTCTCCTAATGGACAGGTGAGAAAATATCCAACGGTCCTCAATTTAGGCTGCATGCTTTTGAGCTTTTAGTAAAGGCGCTGGATTGGACCTCCCCAACAGTGGAGCAAGTGCCGACCCAGTCCAGAACAGGTAGTAAGATTAAAATGTCTTTGCCTTAAAAAATACAAACTTAGGACAATGTTTATGTCTAAGATGCATGCATGAAAATTTCCAGAGATGCATATCTGAAATAATATTGTTTAAATAGCTTAAAATGCACTCAGTGGTATTTTCAGATATATATATTCAAATACATACTAATTTTTCGCAAATGCATCTCTAGACCAATTTTTAACAAATATGAGATGACAATTTAATTTACGAAGTATGAAATGATTTAAAATTTATTCGAAAATGCTTCTTGAAAAACGGCTAAATAATTTTATGTTTTAAGAAAGAGGTGTGAATCATTACCCTCAAAGTTGAAAAAAAATTTCTTCTTATTTTAAGTGAAATTTGAACCTTAGTACAAGCTTTAAATCAAATGAAATGAAAGAAAAAAAAACGAAATCCAACAAGAAAAAAAGAATATACATTAACGGTATAAAATATATATATATACTGGCAACCAATCATGATTAAATATCTTATCAAAATCATGTTTTAATTTTTAAAATAGTGATATGACATACGGCAGAATAAGAAAATCTTATATACAATACATATTACTAATATTCAAAATTATTTATGCATTGGGTCCACATTACTAATATCCAAAATTATTTATGTTTCATTGGGTCCCACCCAATTGATATTCATCATGCTCACGTTAACGAACAAACTCCTTCGTTCCATTCCTTCATATCATTCAATTTCTCCCTCAACCCAACTCAACCATGCTAATCCCTTCATCATCACCAGGTTCGAAACCATTCAATCTCCACCGTTTTTCTCGTTTTCGTTTCAATTCGTTTTATCAAATCCACCGATAATAGAGATTTGTGAAGTAACGTACTCTTGCATGCAAATTCGAAACTCTATTTCGATTTTTTTTTTGAATGTGTGTGGATCTGTTGCATGATCTATTATCAATGTGTATGATCCTAACAATAGAAATTCGGAACTGAAATCTTGCATCGAAATGCTTTTTATTATTGTTATTTGATGATAATAATGATGATAAATGAGTCACAAAGATGGTTTTTGTTTTCTAGATTTTTCAATTTGGTAATTTTAGGGTTCTGGGAGAATAGTAGTACTGGTAAAAACATGTTATGACTATTTGATAGTTCTACATTGTTGTATAATTGATTGTATACATTATACTTTGTGATTTAGGGTTCAGTGTTCTTCATGGTTATATATAAATATGTAAGTTGATGTGATTCTCTACTTAAGCAGTCGGATTTTCTTAAAGGTTAAGAATGAATACGAGAATAAAGTAAGTGTATCAGAGATGAAGATGTTGCGTTGGATGTGTGGTACGATTAGGCAAGATAAGATTAGAAGTGACTATTAAGAGAGAGTCTTGGGGTGAGATGTATAGTAGAAAAGTTGGTGGAAAATAGACGTAGGTGGTTTGGACTTGTAGAAGACGTGTAGATTCTGTGGTAAGGAGAGTAGATTAGATGGAGAGAAGTCAAACAACTACAAATAGAGGAAGACTTAGAAAAACTATAAGAGAAGTTATTAAGAAAGACCTAGAGATTAATGATTTGGATAGAAGCATGGTTTTGGATAGAATATTATGGCAAGAGTTGATCCATGTAGCCGATCCCGGTCCTGCTTAGTGAGATACGGCTTAGTTGTAGTTGTTGTTGTTATGCATGAACAGATACTCATAAATTCACATAATAGCTTTTAGTGATTGTGTGAGATGAGCAATATTTTGATAAATATGTTCCTCTGTTAAAGCAAAATGACTTTTTTTAAAAGTAAAAAGTTGGGGAACTTAAATAAAGCCGACACTAATGATTATTGTTACTGTCATCGATGAAATTTAAACTCTGTCCATTGAATTTACAAAATCAAACTCATACTACTGAACTGACACCTTATGAATTAATGACTCTTGAAATTATATACCGCAGCATAGTGCTATTCAACCTCTCAATCAGTGTTGTCCATGGCGGAGAACCAAAATTCCGCCATACCGGACGCTTTGTGGCTCCGTTTTAGAGGATTATGGCGGAAAAACCTGCAATATTGGCCAGTGTTGTCCATGGTGGAGAGCCAAAATCCTGCCATACCGGACACTTTGTGGCTCCGTTTTAGCGCATTATAGTGGAAAAATCTGCAATATCGGCCAATATTTACCATTGCCGCGAGCCCAAAGACCGTCACATATATCCACTATAGCGCCGTAATTGCGGATATTTGATTACACTGCTCTGCTCTCAATACAGAAGGCAACCACCATATATAGTCATTATCCTATTGACATAATTACTTTTAAAATGGAATATGAATTAGCAATAGTTCTTATATCATATACGGTAATCTGTACATGAATTCTTTCATAGATAGTGTATTATTCATATTCAACTATTGATAATTATGTTTAATTTGATTTCAGGACTGTAGTGTTATCAGACATACAAAGTTGATTTGCTGGTTTTGAACCAGATTTAAATAATGATTCTTTCTGCTCTTCTAACTTCAGTTGGAATTAATCTTGGCCTTTGTTTTATATTTGTTACCCTGTACTCTATATTGAGGAAGCAGCCTGGTAATATTGTTGTCTATGCACCACGCTTAGTTTCTGGAGGAAAACTCCAAGACGACGGTGAGTTTAACTTGGAACGTTTGTTACCTAATGCTGGTTGGGTGAGAAGAGCATGGGAGCCTTCTGATGATGAATTTATATCAGCTGCAGGCTTAGATGCTTTTGTTTTTATCCGTATATTTGTCTTTAGGTAATTTGAACTATTTTTCTGATTCTTCTAGGTTTAAACAAGTATCATGCCATTTCTTATTAAATCAGTATTGTTAAATTGTGGCTCTAGTGGTGCTACATCATTTTGGTATTTGAACAAATCACTACTGTTTGTGACAAATTTGCGTAGCAGAATGAACAAAACTACGTTTTTGGTGGTATTGTGCAGTTTAAAAGTATTTACTTTTGCTGGAATTGTTGGGACAATCTTTCTTCTTCCGATTAATTATACGGGGACTCAACTTCGTGATTTACCGAACAAGTCCTTGGATTCCTTCAGTATTTCAAACGTTAACAATGGTTCACACCGGTGAGTCCTTGCTGAACGAAGAGGATGTTGTGACATGATTATCAAGGATGATTTACCATTGTCATGCATTGTATTGTGAAATACTAATTTATTCCCCAAATTATACAAGTTCATCCTAACAAATGACAATTTTACTGTTTGCTGTTTCATTTACACTACTACTCATGTGAGTGAAATATTTGTGATAACTTATTACTTATATTTCACTTATTACTAATAAGTTTCATTGAAATTTGGTTCTTTTCGTTTAATTTTTATCTTAAGTTATAACATGGGAACTCTGATCGCTAGATTTGGCCTTTATCAAGGTTATGGATTCATTTTTGCGCTGCTTATGTTTTCACCGGGGTTGTATGCATTCTTCTTTATTTTGTAAGTTATTATTGCTCAAGTTTTTCTAATACATGCTTTCAAATTTTATTGTTTCTGTTAACCTGTATGACAGTGATTGATTTCATGGTTGATGTTAATATCATATGCAGGAGTACAAGTACATTGCATCAAAAAGAATTGCTTGCTTCTATTCCTCCAAGCCAGAGCCTCATCAGTTTACTGTATTAGTACGAGGTATTCCTGTTCCTCCTGAACGTACATGTAAAGATGCTGTCGAGCAATTCTTCATGGAGTATCACCCTTCTACTTATCATTCGCACTCAGTTGTCCGTCGAAGCAGCAAACTTCAAATTCTAACTGTAAGCATTTTTTTAAGTTCTACTTCTAAGCCATTCAATCTTTTCCCCCGACACTTGCTCGATGTTTCATTCTTTGTTACTCAATTTAATGCCTCAATTTCTTAAATCATGGAAGTGAATTTCTTCTAAGTATTCACAATCCATTGAGGGATAAGAAGTATGACATTTGAAGACCACGAGTATTCATTCATTTAATTAAAAGAAACAGCTTTTAACAGAAAAAAAACTTTTTTTCATATTGAAGTCCTACTTGCTTAAAGCAATGATGCTATGCATCCTACTAGCACCTTAATATGCCATCCTTAATTTTTTGTGCAACTGATTTTGGACTTTGTAATGATGCTTTACTCGCTAAACAACAAGAATTAAGTCAACATTATAATCCATCCTTTGGCCATCAAATAATAATTAAGCTTTAAAGTGGAATGGTTCATGGAGAAGGTTAAACCGTTAAAAACCCTTCTAACCAATTAATTTTTGGCTATGACTCTCGGGCTTGAAGGGTGGTTATTTCACATCACACCTTACCTTGTGGTGAAATTCAACTTTTATTTAGGAGAAATGGAACAACAAGGATTGATCCCTTCACCCTTTTACCATAAAAGCTTTACTACCATGTCAAGGATCAACAACTCTTAATTAAGTTCTTAGATTTTAAATCCCTTTTCCTCAGATAAAATCTGAAACTTTTAAAAACATTGCTATTTTGATAGTTTTTCCACAAATATCTTTGTTTGTTCTTTCTTTTAAATATATTATATATCATTTATTTTCTGTAAGGGTTCTCTTTTTTGGAGCTAGAGGGATGGTGTTGGGTCTCTGGATTTGAATCAGTCATCGCAATGATCGCATATCTTTGTGAAGCTTTGAACTTTTTATGAGAAATATAAAACTTAACCTTCAATTCTTTCTTTCAACATTTCATATATTGTACTTTTGACCGTGGAAATTTCATTCCTTGTAGACTGATGCAGAGAGACTGTACAAAAGGCTTACCCAACTGAAAAACAAAGATAACTCTCCTCAAAGGCAGAGGCGTGATGGATTTTTGGGACTTTTTGGGCATAAGGTTGATATGTTAGATCATTATGAGAAGACATTGGGAGACATTGCAGATAATGTGAGAATAGAACAGTCTTTCATGGCAGGAAAGGTAACCATCATGTCTAGGCATTAATAACCTTCAAGACTTGATTGACTGATAATTAATTTTGTTTCCTCTATTGCTGTTTTACATCTGGTCTGGTTTGCACCCTATCAATATATAATACATCCACTTGTTTTTATTGCTTTTAATTTAAAAGGAAGTTCCGGCTGCCTTTGTCTCATTTAAGTCACGATTTGGTGCTGCAATAGCTTTGC
Organism: Vicia faba; assembly: GCA_948472305.1. NCBI lineage: Eukaryota > Viridiplantae > Streptophyta > Magnoliopsida > Fabales > Fabaceae > Vicia > Vicia faba. The sequence goes on from OX451735.1 coordinate 65,148,133, forward strand.
ACTTGCAAGAAGGTGTCAATCCCACACACTGGATCACTGAACAAGCTCCACAGCCTCATGATGTTTATTGGCCTTTCTTTTCTGTCACTTTCATTAGAAGATGGATCAGCAAGATGGTGGCTTATGTTGCTTGCAATGCTATTACAATTCTCTTTTTAATCCCAGTTGCACTAGTTCAAGGTCTTACCCATCTTGATCAACTGGAAAGCATGTTCCCTGCTCTGAGAAGCATACTGAGACTGTAAGTTGAACATATCAATGTTAAAGTTTGCCTTATACTTAAGCTTGCCAAAGAGGCAGATTACTATGTAGAGTTTAGTAATTATACGCTGAATCTGTAAACACATTTTTCATAGTCGTTCAATCAGATTTTACTGTAACATAATGTTACTTTTAAAAACCTATTTACACTATAATGAGATGTTTAAATATGATTTGACGTAGTAATCTAATTTTCAACCCTCTTTGTGATTTCCCTTATATATCCAGTAATTTTTCTGATTGTATAGAGTAAATAAGTAAAAGGAAACATGTTTCTTTCAAACTTGTGCTTGCTTCTCCTAATTCTCTTTTGCTTATGTGGTTCTGTTAGAGATGATGCTATTGATAATAGTAATAGAACAAACAGAAACTGAACCTCTAAAGGCGTGTTATATAAAAATTCATAACACTGTTATCTTTCCATGGATTTTTAAATGAGGTAATGCTTTCCATTATATATTTGCAGGGCAGTTGTGAGCCAAGTTATAACAGGATACCTTCCCATTCTGATTCTTCAGGTGTTTCTGTCCTTTGTGCCAGCTCTTATGATTATGCTTTCATCCTTGCAAGGATACATTTCATGGAGTCAGATTCAGAAAAGTGCATGCACTAAAGTATTATGGTTTACCATCTGGAACATTTTCTTTGCAAACGTTCTGTCAGGGTCAGCTCTCTACCGATTGAATTACCTTCTTGAGCCCAAAGAGTTTCCTAGAGTACTAGCTGAAGCTGTACCAGTGCAGGTGAGAATAATGACTGGTTTTGTTACACAAATTCAAGCAATATTTTCTCTAGGTCTCCCTGTTTTGAAGGAATACTGTTCCACAATTGATGACATATGCCTTATTTATTGATGCTACGAGGAATCGAGGAGAGATTGGAGAACTTCCTATCTATCTCTCTCTTTTATTTAATTTTGAGTATCTTTTATTTTGTGCATGAGATATTATTACATGCATTGGAACATAGGCAGTTCATTTTTTAAAACATATTTGGTGCAGGCATCATTCTTCATGGCATATGTTGTGGCATTCGGATGGACTAATATAGCATCAGAACTTTTTCAATTGATTCCACTTTTTTACAATTACGTAAATAGATTTTTCGGTGGAGACTGTGATGACGATTTTGAAGCACCAACAATTCCTTACCACAAGGAAGTTCCTAGGATTCTTTTCTTTGGTCTTCTTGGTGTAACATACTTTATCCTTGCTCCTCTTATACTGCCATTTCTCTTGGTCTATTTTTGTGTGGGATACATCATTTACCGCAACCAGGTTAGCAAGTGTTTTTTCTTCAATACATACACTTATCTTCCTATGTATAGCTTTAGAGGCAAAACATGGCCAGTTTATACTATATTCTAACTATACCTTAAATTCTTTTGTTGACAGCTTTTATATGTTTATGTTCCTAAATTCGAGACCAGAGGAGAATTTTGGCCTACAGTACACAACTACACAATTTTTTCATTGATACTAATGCACATAATTGTAATTGGGATATTTGGGCTGAAGAAGCTTCCAATAGCATCTGGCTTGATTCTTCCTCTTTCTATTGCCACACTTCTTTTCAATGAGTACTGCCAGAAACGGTTCTTTCCTATATTCCAGGCTTATCCCGTTGAAGTACGTTGGTTGAAATTTCATGCTAATTTATCTCATTCTTTTCTGGATGATGATTTTTGTATGTTTTTCATCTGTATGTTAGTTTTTTCATTTCTTATTTAATATAGAAGTCGTGACTATTGAAATTCAAGTATGAGTGGTTAGTCTCACACTCATCAAAACTATATTCCGAATGTCTTAAGGTTTTGAGTAACTATTGCAATAGGTTGATGAAACACATGATGACAATCTCTTAAGCATTTTCTTCTGTTTTTTTTTTCCTTTTCCATTTGAATTTCATTCTTTAGCATTCTTATGAAATCATGTCTCTTGCAGTGTTTGATCAAGAAAGATAGACAAGATCAAAATAATCCCAACATGTCTGAATTTTATGATAAGTTGACCAAAGCATATAATGATCCAGCTCTGATGCCAATCAAGTATTCTGGAAGGTTTCGCAGTCGCAGGACTCCCCTACTTAGCTCAGAATCTCAAAATAGCGTCCGGGAGAGTTCATCACAAGACAATCTTGTATAAGGAAATTGACCTTAACTTGTATCTTCCTTTAAGTTTTTATATGAATATTTATAGTACACGATCTTTCCCCTAGTAATCAAAGTTTATTGATCCTTTCTAGGTGCTACATGTTATTTATTTGTATGTTGTTAGAAATTATAGTTTATGCTCGCAAGGGCTTGTTTATGCATAGGTTATTTTTTATTTGAATATATGGAAAAAGCATGCATCATTACATTGGAAGGCAAGAGTGTCATCCCAACAAAGGTCTCTGATCCACCTTGATGTCTAAGAAATTGATCTTTGTTTCTTCTAGTAGTTTTATGAACACCATCATTGGATAGTGCTATCACTAGATGATTTAAGCCCTTTATTCTATATTGAGAGAAATTTCATGTTTTAGAAAGTAAAAATCGGCTCTATGTATAGGTCTTATATACAAATATGTGATGTAACAATCATGGTTTTAGTTTCCAACAATTTCTCACATTTATGATGATCTCTTTCATACTTCTTTTTCCCACATTTATGATGTGGCCGACACCTCAGAAAACTCAAAACTGTTCTCAGTTATTTTCAAAGATGCATCTTCGGATGCATCATAAATCATCTCATCCTTCGTAAATCAAGCAACCATCTTATTTTAAGTCAAAATCTGATTTGAAGATGTATTTGTGAATATTTCTTGGGTGTATTCGGAGATGCATCTCCGAAAACACTCCTGAATCTATTTACTAAACGTTTTTCATTGAGATTTATTATTTAATCATTACGTAATATTTTTGAAGATGCATCTCCTAAAATATCATGCGGGAAATTGAATATATCATCACCTTGCATGATCATCTCTTTCATACTTCATACCTCCTTCATAACCCAAAACTCTTTAAAAAAATCACTTCAATCAACTTGTCGATCTCAAATCATCATTTTTATATTTTATCACATCAAAGAGAGCGAAAGAAACTACAATTTGAGGTAAAGTTCTTTCATTTCATACCTCATTGCTTGCATTAATCTTGTTCTTAAGATGAAAAAATTAACGTTAAGTTTGGAGATGTATCTCCGAATTCACCTGATATTTGTTTCGGAGATGCATCTATGAATTTGTCTATTATTGTGATTTTTTAAACTGTTTTTCTCTTTTGGTTTGTATTAGATATGGTGCACCCGAATATGTTTCCTAAAGCCGCCGTAAGTAATTATGTAAAACCTCATGAAGTGAAGGATGATGTTAAATCAAATGAGATGAATGATGATGTTAAACCGTGTGCTAGACAGGTTGATGTCGAGATAGATGTTGGTCAATAATTTACAAATGAGCAAATTTTTACTGCTCGTGAACATATGCTTGAATGGGTCTGCATGGAGGCTGTAAAATTGGGTTTTGGCATTATAATCAGAAGGTCCGACAATGATTTTAATAGAAGGCAAGCATTTGTAACCATGAGATGTGAGAGAAGTGGTACGTACGTTCCACCGATTGAAAATTTGAAACATGATGACACCGAATCGAAAAAATATGAGTGTCTGTTTAAATTGCACGGATATAGTAAGGTGGATGATACATGGAAATTTAATGTGATTTTTTATTTACATAATCATGCCTTGCAAACCGAGCTAGTCTGTCATCCTATCATATGTCGCCTTAAACCGGAGGAGAATGAAATTATTTCTGAGATGTCTTTAATCAGAGTGGCGCCGAAAAACATACTTGCAGATTTGAAACATAAAAGACTTGAAAGTGGTTCGAATATTAAGAAGATGTATGATGCGCATTATCGAAACAACATGGAGATAAGAGGTCCAAGATCCGAAATGCAATAATTTTTGAAGTTTTTGGATGACAACCACTATGCTTTTAGGTACAAAGTTTGTGAGGATAAATCACTACTACAAATAACGCTTTTAACCTCATATGCGAAATGCATTTTACCTCGAATAAAGTAGTTAGGTAACGAAGGTTGTCATGAAAAATTTCTACTTAACACCTCAGTGATTAAAAACCGAGGGGTGTACTTATATGTTCATGGGTTTGAACCCTAACAACTGCACTTTTATTATTTTCAAAACTATCATTTCTTTAATCTCAGTTTATTCAAAAAACCGAGAGGTATGATTATTATTATTTTTTAAATTGTTACCTTGTTTATCCAGAATATTACATTGTTTATCCAATATTACATTGTTTACACAGAACATTAAAATTAAAATAAGTCAAATTCCCTAAGGTTCAAGGTAAAAATTAAATTTCCTAGGGATCTAGATAAAAATCAAATTCCTTGAAGATTTAGACTTTAGATCTTTGAATTATTGAATCTTGGGGATGATCTTCTGTTTGATCTTACATGCATTTGTTTCTGGTGAAAAAGGGTACAAATGATTAATATCAATAATCAAAAATATTTTCGGTACAAATAAAAATTTCATAAAACAAACCTTGAACCCAAATGATGTTCTTCTCTTACAATCCATCGTAGAGAAATTTTCCAAGCGTCCTTAGATTTCAAGCACTTCGTATGTTTTATTTAGGTTAGGTTTCCAATATCGTAAGAAAACTTTTATAATGGATGTCCCTTAGGTTTCACGCGGATCACTAATGACAGATTCTTGAGCGTTAATAACCAGTAAATGGACAACAAAGATTTGTGAAGGCTGATGCATATAGGCAAAAAAATTAATATAAACTCTCACCTCCGTTATGATAAAACACCGAGGTAATAAGCATTTTTTTAAAAACACATTGTATGTATTTTGCGATTGGCAATAATTTTGGTAAAACATGTATCATAACCATATGTTGAGTAAGATGTCATGACATCTTGATCACTTTATGTAGCAGGTGCTATTTGTTGTACTAAAAAATTTTCCCTCCATTTTCTTCAAAACATTTCTCACAAAAGATCTCAAATGCTCAAGAAGTTTCAAGAGTTGATCAGACAAGCTCACCTCCTAAGCACTAGGACCACAAATTAGGATTTTGGTTTTCTAACGGACAATTGGACTTTTTATGCTTCAAATGATTTTAATGATTCATTTTGGGTCTCCAATATTGCTCATACCAAATTTCAAGTATTGCATCACAAATTTGCTCAGTCAATTGCTCAAATAACTGAAAATCAATTGTATTGGATAAAAAGTCAACTATGATCAATATACAGTCAAAATTCATGATTTTTGGCCAACATCAACATTTTGAAGTTATTTTCATCAATTTATCAATGGTTGATCATAATGCCTCAAGAAAAGTACTCAAATCATCAAAGGGGCAAAATTGTCAAAATTAGGGTTTTGACTGAGAATGACTGATCATTGACTTTTGACCTAGTACATGACCTAATTACTTGGAGCATGACCTCAAGGACTCAAACACAATATATTGACCTAATTTCATGTCTCAAATCATTTCTCAAGATCAAAGGATTGATAGTTGAAATTTGGATCAACTGATGAAAAGTCAACTAATACACAAAAAGTCAAACTTTAACTTTTTAGTCAATATTGAATTTCAAAGATCAAGGTTCATCAATACACTCAAAAATATCAAACTTGGTAAACAAGAATCAAGAAAGTCAATAAAGTCCACAAAAAGTCAAAGTTTTCAATACTTCGAAAAATTCTAAGTGTTTTTTAACCTTGATAATTTCACTACTTCATGACAATTTTTCACTAAGATGCAAGATGATTCAAGGAAAAATTTCAACATGAAAGTTGTAGATCTTGATTAATTCTACATCTTTGTCCCTTAGGGTTGATTTCCAAAAAATTCTTGGATTTGAAGATATAGGCTCATGAAGTCATGACTTTTTATCAAAAGCCATTAGTGAAATTTTCATCAAGTTAGGCAGTTTTTTTGTCCCAACTTCTTGGAAAATTTTCACCAAGTTCCAAATTGATTTAGCCAAAGTGGTAAATATGAAGGTTGTATAAAATGTTTCAAGATTTCCAAAATGTCCAAGAACTTGAAGAGATCATGCTTGAGCTAGGAGAATCAAAGAGAAGAAGTTGAGCATCCATTCTTGAATTACAAGGCATTTTCATGAAGAACACTTGATCAAACCTCAAGCCATACTGCATAAATCTTGATTTACAGGCTTCTAACTTGCAAATCATTCAATAATTAATTTTTTACACAACTGATTGAGCCATTGTCCAAGCATTTGATCCATTGTCCAAGTGGTTAATCCATTTTTGGCACAAAGGTAACATTGCCATTTTGGAAAAGTGGCTTTAATCACAAAGTCCATTCTCCTTGAGCTTTGACTTATTCCTTATGAACACACACAATCTCAAAGCCAGAAGAAAATCATCTACAACCTGTTAGCCACCCTACAAGCCCTTGTACTATGCATTGAAACCATGATTTTCAAGATTGCTTAAAAATCAAGTCACATAACCATAACATGTGATTCTTGATTTCTGACTACCTCAAGCTTCCAAACCTCTTGCCTATAAATAAATAAGCTATTTGCAAGATAAGACACGAATGAACAAGCCTTGAAACACTCTCATACCCCCTCAAACCAGAATTTGCACAAAAATCTCCATAACTTGTCATTTCTGACTTTGAATACCAATCTCACAATCCACTCGTGCATTTTCACTTTTAATCAATCACAAAGCTTCCACACCTCATATATAACTCATCCCCATCCCTGTTTCAGCACTATAACTTCATCTTCATCATCCTCCATTTCCAAATATTCAAACGTGTAACTTGACTTCTCCAGCACGATTCAGGCACTTTCAGCATAAAGCATGAGTTTCATTAGCTTCCTAGGAGTCTAGTGAAGCTATCCAGACCATCACCACACTTCCAGGGGTGCTCAAACTCCATACACGATTTCCAGTTTTGAGGTAAGCTTTCTCAACTTTGAACTCTCTCTATAAGCATCATTAATGGTTATTTTATGAATGAAAAATGTAGACTTCATTGCCCTGATGCTAACCATGTCTTTAGTTTTCATTTATGTTGCCTAAGGATGCGAATTTTGAAGTTGAACTTTCTGAAAAAATTAGGTTTTATTTGGTATCAAACAAAATTCATGTTCATCTTTTATTTATAGCTTTAGTTACTTACATGGTTGAACTCATGGTGAAAAATGGAGCAACTTTCATGTTTACACTTTTGAAAATGACTGAGAAATGAACAAGTTCAGAAATTTGAAAATGTGATAATGGAGGCTGGCGCGAGGTTAGGGATGAAGTGAAATCAGAGAAGGGTTTATTTTAAATTTATTGTAACTTGTCTTATAAATGGATGAAACAACCACCCTAGTGGCAGAGGAAGCACGCGTAAGGCATTAGTGTATAGGGACCTGAGTTCGAGCCCAAGTGGTACCCTTTTGTTTTTTCACAATTTCTTATTTCAGATTCTATGCATACAAGCCACGCGCGCCTACCATAGGCTTCATACCATCACCATCAGATGTGCAAGCAGCAAAGATCAAACGTTCCACATGTATAGTCCATGATGTATCTCAAAAATCCAGCAACATTGGATCAACCCAGGCGCTAAACTCTTCACTTTGGGCCTGATTTATTTTTGATCTCACACCACCCATTTTACTTTTTAAGCGCAGGCCCATTCATACTTTTTTTATATTTTATTTTCTCAGATTTCAAAAAAACCTGTTTGGGCCTAATATAAAAAATACTTTTTCACACCTCTTTTACTTTTTAACACCAAGCCCAATTATTTTTATTTCTTTTATATTTTCTTTATTTTCATTTATTTATTTATTTTATCTAAACCAAAAATACCAAAAAATATATTTTCTTAATTAAATTAAAAAATGTTTTAATTTAAGCATTTTATTTCATTTTATTTTATTAAATTAAATTTTATTATTTCTTTTACATTGTAAAATATTTTCTTTATTAATATTGACATTCAAATTAATTTCTAAACAAACTATTCAGACTTAGGTTTTATTTTCTTCTTAAAATTCAATTAAATTATATTTTAGGTTTTGACTAAATAACTAATTAACTCTTCTTGTAATTAAAATTAATTAGTTTAATCTTTAAAACCTTTTTTCCATCAAAAACCCTAAAAACAATTGCTTTCTTCTTCTTTACATTTTGTACATTCTATCTTTATTCATGTTCAATGGTTTGTAATAGATAATTAGGGCTTTATTGCTTTCTTCCCCTATTCACAAACTTGTATCCCCTATTCCCAAAGTGTTGTAATAGTGTAGGACTTTTAAAATTCTGAAATTTATCAATTTCCTTATTATTGCTAGTAATTAGGGTTTACATGACAACACTTAAAATCAAACCTAGAAAAACCCTAATTCAAAGATAAAATACATGAATCCAATATACTTTGCACACATGCACCTCTAGGATAACCCACACTTGTTGCGTCAGATTAAAACAGTCATGTCCCTTGAACGTGAGATGTTTTAGCTAAAGCCCCTTATTAAAAGATCGTAATCCCTCGATGATCCTTCAATGTTGCCTTTGGTAAATGATCTTAGTCCCTTACGACAATTGCTAAAACATCTTACAAGTTGTCTTCTATGACTGTACAATGACCCACGCCTATCCCTCACATCCTATGATATGGCTCCTTACCAACCAATGGTAAAATAACACTATTTAAAGGAGGAGGAAAAGAATAAAGACTTTTTGAGTAGGTAGATTGATCGTAATTGCTTGCTCACAAACTAAAACCATTTTCACACCTCACACTTTAAAAAACAAACATCTTTTCAAACACCCTCTTTCCAAACAAATATTTTCAAAACAAAAACATTTTGTGTACATTCTCAACGATATGAGAATCATTGCAAAATTTCCGCACTAAGGCGTTTTCAAAATATTTCCAAAACAAATAGTTTTTATACACTCTCAATGATACGAGAATCATTACAAAATTACCATTTTCAAACATACACAAACACAATGCATTTCAAAAAGTGATCAAGCAATTAAGAGCCCGTTGATAACTACAGATGAAAATGGTTCTAACACCTTCCCTTTCATAACCTACCCCCCGAAATCAAGAAAATTATCAAAAGGTCTTTCCTATTCTTTTCACCGTTTCCTTTATTAGATAAAAGAAAAGTCAGTGGTGACTCTTGCTATCCGCAACATTTGCGATCACACACAAAACACCCAAGTCAGTTCTCCCACCGTATTACAGAACTCGCGACTCTGCTGGAGAAAATAAACTAAAAGTGGGGTTACCTTAAGAACTAGATCACCTTTATTTGCTTTACTTGATTGATTTGTATGCTTTACATTTTGGGGTTATGCTTGGGTTTATTTCTTGTATAGATCCTATACCCAGATATGTGGTATATTAGGTAAGTAGTAATAGATCGTGGGAACTGTGCTACGTAATACCGACATGGTTGAAGTGATGACTATGTTAGTGTGACAAATTTGTTGGTACCGGTGTCCCTTGAGTCTAGTCAAGGAGAATACAGGGCCGCTGTATGGTGTCATGAAGCACTAACTGACCATAGAACCTTAGTTGAACAACTTGGCCATTAGAAAGTAGTGAGATAGCTAGCTTTGGTGCAATACTAAAGTTGTTTGATACTCTATACTACACTCATTGAGATCAGACTTTCGGGATATTTTAGCCGTAGTTTGGATGCTTGAGCTAAAACAATACCCGACGAAGAAAGATCAGTGATATTGAGGCTCCTAGAACCCGATTACTTATTTTAGGATAGGTTGAAGCAACTAAAACTTCAAGAGGGTACTTACCTATAAACCCCATGCAAGCCTAAACCTAAGGCCTTGTGTGTTTTATTTGTGTATGATTATTTGTTTATGACATCATAACATTATGCCATAGAATTTTCACTAACCATTTCAAGGACCTAGGGATTTATCTTTGTTCTGTTTTGTAGGATATGGCTTCTGCTCGTAGAAATACCATCTGAATCAACTTTGTAAGGCTGCCTCCTCAACTCAAAGAGTTAGCATCAAGGGTTCTGTCATACCCCAATATTTGACCTAAGATCCCTGCTTCATCTGCATTATTTATATATATATATATATATATATATATATATATATATATATATATATATATATATATATATATATATATATATATATATATATATATATATATATATATATATATATATATATATATATATATATATATATATATATATATATATATATATATATATATATATATATATATATATATCAAGGTCACAAAATATGGTAGGTTCCGAACGTTTCGCTTTCGAGCTTTGACTGTGTAGAGATTATCAAGTGTTGTGAGCATTTTATCTTACGAATGACTAACCACTAATCAAGCACGAAGTGTATGTTTTGTTGTTTTGTTTTTATGTGCAGGAAATAGGTCTGAAAGAAGAACATCGAACATCGTACATCAATTAGGGTTTCGAGTCTCGGGGCAGAAATGCGGTCGGTCGTTAATTCTCAAAGGCTGGTTCATCAAAGAATTTCAGAGAATTGTGCATTTATTTCCACACTCTGTCCAACAGATGGTCTCCAGTTTCTTTGAATATTTCTTAGAAAGAACAGTCGAAGTTCTACTGTCTTCGGTTCATGTGTGTTTCACATTGTTTTAAAATACAAGAAAACCAAGCTATGCCAGTCATGTTCGATCACTTCGACCAAAGGTCATCTGCAAATTTTCTCATGATGCGGGGTGAATTTCGCCAAAATGGGATGATTAAATTTAAAACCATTCTAGAAGAATTTATTCGAAATATTTGGAATGTTTCTTTATTTGAATTCAAGTGATAATTAAAGAGGAGCTACCAAGAGATCTCATCCAAGAATAATCATTTATCTCATGAAATATTTATTCAAGATTTTTGTGTGTGATTATTTTGGTGGATTTACATCTGGTTATTTAAATACATGAAACATTTATTCAAGAAGTTAGTGGGAAAAGGAATTCGATCCAATTAATCGATCATCACAAGACTAATTACATAAGGATTTCTATTTGATTACAAAATTAATTCATGTGATTTATTTGGATCTCTATTACAAAAATGCAAGATTAAAGTCTAAGACTTGCATTATTATTTATTCATCATTCAACAATTTATTCAAGTATTGTTCAACTCTTTCCCAATTCAAATGGAAGGCCTTGAATTTTTATCAAGACATATCAAGATTCATGTTCATATGAAGATTCAAGGTTATTTATAATTAAAAAAGGAATTGAGAATATATTGAAGAATACATGTTAATTCATGTTATAAGTTATTTGGATTTATTGTTATAAGGTTACAAAATAAAATACAAATTTTGTACATGAAAATCAAACTATTATTCTTACTACAAAACAGTCCCAATGCTGCCCATTTTTCCAGCACTATATTAACCCATAACAGTCCAATTTTTTGAGTGTAGTGCTGTCCTTTTTCTCCAACCTTGCTTCAACAAAGACCATGCCAAGCTGCTGTCCAAATCTACCCTGCAAAACAGTCTAGAATGCAGCCCATAAGACATAAATCTGCACATTTTGCTGCTACAAAAACAGTTTGCAAAGCTCCAAATATTGCACTAAAATAGATACTTCAAAAAGCTATCCTATAAAACATCAAAACAGGACCTAGAATAGTTCAAACTTCTACTGTTTTTCCCCCCTAAAACCCCACACATTCACTATAAATAGAGGCTTTTATCAACACAAAAAGGGCACACCAAGAGAATTCAAAAATCCAGTGAGAGAGTGAAAACAGAAAAGAGAGTTTTGTTCAAAAATCCAGCAAGAGAGTGAAAACAGAAAAAGAGAGTTTTGTTCAACAATCCAACAAGAGAGTGAAAACAGAAAAAGATAGTTTTGTTCTAAAATTCAGTAGAGAGAAAAGCCAGAAGAACATAACAAACTCAAGGAAAAACTTACTATCTTTTAGAAGCCCAATCGGAGAGGCTCCGATAGGTATTATTTTCTTCTCCCTCTCTATCTACTACTGCATATATTCATGTTTGAATCACTTTCTGCACCATTTTTCTTTGCCATACAATGTTTGCCTTATCGTTCTTTTCTTTGTTGTATTTTATTTGAGTTGCTGCATTTTGTTGGCATTTAAACATGTTTAGAAATACTAATAACACAAAAAGTGTACAAATCCAGAGATAAAAAACACACCTTCAAATTTCTTTTTCGGAGTATACAAATCCCAAACAGAAAATCGTTGCCATTGTCTCTACACTTACAATTGCTAACCTTAATCCCTACTTCAATCTCTTCCTACTGTAAAAAACATGAACTCATGACAAATCAGAGTAGCAGTAAAAAGCACACCCGAAGGTAAATCAGACCTGAACTCCCTAGAGGCTGCACCTGCAGATAGAAAACAATCTAGAAAATCAGGAACACTTGAACTGCCATCTTTCACGATATTGGTTAAGCCTAAGCATACAAATACTAGTCCTAAAGATGCTGCTTATGAAATCCAAAAACCCTTTCATCTTCTCAGTCTAACCATCTTTCCGTCCAACCATCTTGTCGTCCAACCATCTACCGTCCCTGCTTCCTGCGACCCATTTTCTCCTCGATTTCGTTCGCAGGACCTACCACCACCAAACCTAAAACCTGTTAATAAGTTATATTCTGTTGTCATTAAAATGAAACTTATTAATACTAAAAAAATCGTAACCGGTTTTTTTTAAACAAAAACATAACTTGTATAACCAGAAAACCAGGAAAAGAGAAACGTTAGAATATCCATAATACTAACCTCACCATAAATCACACTCATTCAACCATCCATTTATCATCATCCCCTTCAGGGTATATACCGATACAACCTGTTTTAAAACCATTCGCCGCTTCTGTTTTGCTATGCTCCGTTTCTCTTCACTTTATTTTTTCTTCAACACTTTCCGCTTTCATCAATTCTAAAATTGGAGAACCTTGTATTGAATCAAATCAATGGAAGAGCTTTAATCGCGGAAACTAGAACACCAAAACAATACGATCCATTTTGGAAAAATCGATTTCATACCTGTTAAAAAGAAAAACCCTTCTTCCTCCATAATCATCAACCTTCAAGTAGTGGAATCTAGATTTTTATTTCTACAGATCTACGCCCTACAACATCATAAATATCACTCGCTGCATCCAACGCCTGCATGCTATGATGATAAGATCCTCTTGCCACATCAAACGGCAGAGCACAATACCGATAACAAGAACTTTCCAAATCAAACTCCGGTAAAATATGAAGATAAATGTGCTTGCCGCATCAAAAGATGAAAGACTTGGCCGACAAAATGCACTTACCAAATCATAATCCAGAAGACTGTGCTGCTAACAAGTGCTTACCAAATAAAACACCAGATCACAATGCCGATAAGAGGCAGTTACTTCATCAAATGTTAGAACACTCTGCTGATAAGAACTTGCGTCAACCTTAAGGACTCGTCGAGAGAATTCTGATTCGAGTGAGAGCTGAGATATAGAGAACGATTTAGATGAAGATCGAGAGGGAGAGAGAAGTGCTTTTATTGTTTCATCCAATTTTCTTTTCTTCTTATTTTAATTGAATATTATGGGAAATATTATTCTGTAATTCCCCTTCCCAAGGAAGCAACTCCAGCGAACAACGCCTCTTTAGTTGTGTTAGGGTTGCAATCTTTCCCTATTCTTTCCCCAACAGGGTCAAACTCTTTGGGCCTATTGGCCCAATCACTCCCTCACGTTTCCTTATTTATCAATTTTGTCCTATTAATAAACGAATACCATCCTAGTACAATTGGTGAAGCATGTTAGTTATAATCTAAAGAAGCTGAGTTTGATCCTTGGTGGGGACGTTTTCTTTTTTTCTCTTTTGCCCTTATTCTTTTTTCAATTCCTTTGAAACTTGATTATATAGTTTAGGTTATAATTATTAGTTAATTACAACACACATAAATAACATGCTTTTATAATCTAATATTTATTTGATTTTTGTTATTAACCTTTTATTATTTAATTATTAAAAAAAATACATGTTTCATGATTTAATTCTTGCTATTTGTTTAATTATCAAAAAATCCATGATATTGTAATTTAATCTTTATGTACTTTTGGTTAGTTATTTAATCATTTAAAATGCATGCTAGTATAATTTAATTTCCATTATTTAAGTGTTCAATTGTCATTTTAATTAATTTTGTCATCAATCGTTAATCTTTATATCTTTCGTCCGTCTCAAATCCAAGGGAAATGTTTTAACTTTGTTGATTTCACGTCATCAAACACATCTCATCCAATCGTGCGAACACCCTCATTCATCTTTTGTTTGTTTACAATTTTGCTAAACCTAAGATAATTTTCCTAAAAGACTCCATTTTTAAACTCACACCTTTTAAGTCAAAACTTCGACATTAAGTCGTCGTATCTTCGAAATCTCATCCGCACCCATTTTTAGCCAAACAAACTATTTTTATCAAACAAACAATTTTAACAAACAAATATTTCAAAAGGTTCCTATAGGATACTATAGATGCATTGGGTGCTAATACATTCCCATTGCATAACCAACCCCCGAACTCTAGATCTCTTTTCAAAATGCATTGTATTTTCATTACTTTTAAGTATTATTTTACATTGCATATTTTAGGGTTTTATTTCGCTCTTTTACCTTTTCCCTTGGAAATAATAAAGCGCGGTGGCGACTCTTGCTTTTGTGAGACGAGTTAGTTAATAGCTCGATCTTCGATTTACCCCGCTACATTTTTTTATCGCTACAGGTTCCTGAAGATTCTCCTTTCACCAAAAGATATGGTCGACTTCTCAATCTGGTTACCTCAAGCTTTGAAGAAGACATGATGAGGGTGCTCTTTCTGTTCTTTGACCCTGTACATCATTGTTTCACCTTTCCCGATTATCAATTGGTGCCCACAATGGAAGAATTCTCTCAAATACTAGGAGTATCTATTCTTGATCAAATACCCTTCACCGGTTTAAAGGAATCTACAAGACCTGAAGTTATTGCCACGACCTTACATTTAAAGAGTTCTAACATTGTAGCTAATTGGGAGACAAGAAGTGGGGTCAAATGCTTTTTGGCTAAATTCCTGATGGAGAAGGCTCGTTTGTTTTTGGATGCCATGAACTTTCAAGTTTTTGATGAGATCTTGGCTCTTCTAATCTATGGGTTGGTGCTTTTTCCTAACCCTGACCAACTCATAAATGTGAATGCCATCATAATTTTCCTTACTCGTAACCCTGTGCCTACACTGCTTGGAGACGCTTCACACTCTCTTCATACTCTCACTATGAGGAAGCGAGGGACTCTTATATGTTTCTTGCCTTTTCTATCTAGGTGGTTTATTTTGCACCTTCCCCGATCGGTATTGAAGAATGAGCAAGGTTTGAGGTGGTCGCAAAGGATAATGTCACTTTCTCATACATATATATATATATATTGGTGCTCTCGATCTCAAGAGGACATTACTATCAT
The DNA here is from genome assembly GCA_948472305.1 of Vicia faba. Classification (NCBI taxonomy): domain Eukaryota; kingdom Viridiplantae; phylum Streptophyta; class Magnoliopsida; order Fabales; family Fabaceae; genus Vicia; species Vicia faba. Next base: position 65,163,929 of record OX451735.1, read on the forward strand.
TGACCGTTGTGGGGAGTTCCCTAATGTTCCACTCTTGGGAATTAAGAGAGGTATTACTTATAACCCTTCTCTAGCTCTACGGCAATTTGACTATGCTCGAAAAGATGGTCCCCACAATGCACTCATTCAAGGTATTATATTCGACTACGAGAACGATGTTCAAGGTTATCATCGAAGGTTTGTACATGCTTGGGGCATGGTAAGCAAGGTTGATAGCAATACTTTGGGGCATAAGAATTCCATCCCTCTTGAGCCTTATCTCAAATGGGTAAGAGCTCGTGCTCAAAGTCTCATGATGCCATATCTAGCTATCTTACCAATAGTTGTGGAGCCTGTTGCTGAGGGGGATATTCCTTACACCATTCTCCATCCTAACATGCCTACTGACCTCGAGGAATTAAAGAATTCCTGGGTTCAACTCAAGGGAGAACGAGATACCTTTGAAGCTCGATTCTACGCAAGCGAGAAGAAAGTGTTGGAGCTCACCAAGCAACTTCACGAGGAGCAAAGCCTAAATGCCTACCTCGACACAAAGAGGAAACACCCGTGGGAGACTTGATTCTTTTGTTTTAGGAGTTCATTTTGTTGTCTCTTTGAGACCCTTTTGCTTTCCTATTGTAAGCCCAAGAGGCAATTTTAATCTTTGAACTTATTAATATAATTGTTGTGTTTGTTTCCTTTTTGGATAGAAAAATTAAATCTCCTGGTGTCCTTGAAAACATTGCATCCACATATCATGCATCGTGTCATAAGCAGGTTTTCTGATACAGGTTTCCTCATCTTTTTACTGTTATTTCAGTATAAGATGGCTCTAGAGCAAACTGTCAAAAATTTGCAAACTAAACACACACACAGTTCCAAGAGACTCTCCTCAACTTATCTAAAGGATAATAAGAAATGATGGCACTCCTTGCCACCAACAAGAAGACCAAGAAACTGGTTGTTATTCTCAACATGGGAAGAAGGTTCAAGGGGCCCATCCGACTGGCTCAAATAGAAGAGGCTTCTTCTAAGAAAGAAGACAAGCAAGAAGAGGAAGTTAGAAGCACCAAGGTTGGGGGTGGAAATAATCAGATGTCTGAGGATGAAGACTATTCTAATGAGAAGTACCCACCAACAGATGACAAATACAAATAGCTAAAAGACTAACTCAAGGTTGTAGAGATCCAAACAATGCCTGGTTTGGACTTTGGAGACTTAGGTTTGGTCCTTGGGGTGGTCATTCCCCACAAATTCAAAGTTTCGGTCTTCACCAAATATGATGGAGTCTCCTATCCTAAGATGCATCTGAGGTCTTATGTCCGCAAGATTCAACCACACACTGCCGATAGGAAGTTATGGGTTCATTTCTTCCAAGAGAGCTTATCTGGAACACATTTGGAATATTTCTATCAACTAGAAGGGACTAATATCCACACATGGGAGGATTTGGCTGCTGCCTTCTATAGACAATACCAATACAATGCTGATCTTGCACCAACTCGTGTGCAATTACAAAATATGACTATGGGTTCAAATAAAGGCTTTAAGGAGTATGCTCAAAAATGGAGGGACCTGGATGGAAGGGTGCAACCTCCTTTGATTGACAAAGAATTAGTGGACATGTTCATGGGCACCTTGACTCGTCCATTCTTTAATTTTCTAATTAGGAGTTCTTCGTCAGGGTTCATTGAGTTGATTTTGACTGGCGAACAAGTTGAAAGTGGAATCAAAAGTAGGAAGATCTCAATGGCCTCAATCTCTACTGCTACAAAGAAACCATTTGCTAGTAAGAAGGAGGATAATGCTGTTTATGGACAAAAGAGCCGTATCAAGAATGATTATCATCAGTCAGTAAGTGTAGTATTGATTTCTAACCCAACCCTAGTTCAATGACCACAACGACAAAACAATCAACAAAAGCCGAATGTCCCGAGAAGGAAGTTCACTAGGATCAATATGCCATTGTCTCAAGCTTTACAACATCTATTGAAAGCACAATTGGTAACACTGCGAGATCCTCCTCAAAATCCCAACACATCATTCCGAAGTATAACCCAAATGCAAGGTATGCATACCATTCCAATAGCCCTGGGCACGACACCAATGATTGTTGGGCCCTAAAAAGCAAAATCTAAGATTTGGTTGACAACAAAGCGATTAAGTTTGACCCTCCACAAACCCGTAATGTGATTACCTCACCCATGCACAGTCATGGTTGTTGCATCCTAAAATTTGTCCTCTTTGTTTTAACGTTGATTGGCTTATACTTTGTTTGCATATACACATGCATGCATCTCATTGTTTTCGTATTCATGGGATCAAGGTATTTGATTAACACAACAAAGATGTCGTAATTTTTCAACGCATGTTTGAGTTGTGGAAGATTTGGGTGTTTTCGGTGAATTTAAAATAGTGCGAATTGGAAACAGTGTTTTTACTGATCAGAGTTTGAAAATTCGCATCTCCAGCTTGGAATGGTGTTTTGGGTTGATTCATGAGGTTTTGAAACCTTCTATATGTTCTATTCAATTTTTGTGTTCGGACCAAAAGCTAATTCTCAAAGGAAAGTCTCCAGATACGCGGTTCTTTTGGAAGTTATATGGTGAAAAATACAAAGAAAAAGGTGCTGAAAGTGCAGTTTTCGCACACTAAAAAATTCATAACTCGAAGACTGTTTATCGTTTTAAACCCGTTCTGGTGGATAAAATTTTGTCTTGATGTCATCTACATTTCGTATCTCACGGCTGGAAGCCAGTTCTACCCAGAGAGTCTTCGAATATATGAATTTATCAAATATATTCGCACGAGAAAATAGTGACAAATATTCACCGGCTTCATCTTCAGAAAATCATAACTCGGTCGATTCTTATTGTATCAAGCCGGTTCGAGTGGCATTGGTTCACAAATTGAGTTGGTTAAATATTTCTTTTAGTTTTTGGTCTGAAGCGCGCACAACGCGTGTGAAAATCCTGAACCGAGAAATATTTTCATCTGAGATGAAACTTCAAAAAATCATAACTAAATCACCGTTTATCCGATCGAGCTCATCTTCGGACACGATGTTGTTCTCGATGTTGGCTACATTTTAATTTCACATTTCAACTTCTAAAGTCGCACCGAGATTCCTACGAATTTGCCTGAAACGTATCGCACCCAAGTGAATTAAAATTCTGCATTAATATTTATGAATATTTGAGACCCATTAACCAAATTCACTCACATAAGCCCATACTATATATTCTTTTTACTCCAATTTCTATCATAATTGACAAAATCTCAACAAACAATCAAAACTTTTCTCTCAATTCTCTCAAAGATCAAATCAAGGTTCTACACTTTTTTCATCAAGAACACAACAACAACTTCATCAATATCCAAAAGTCAAGATCAAGAGCAATTATTCTCCGATTGTTGATCCGTTCGTTGCGATCTCTATACCTAAGCCTCCTCTTCAATTCTATCGGTGAGTTTTCTTGAATTAAGTACTTTTTGAAATAAGTGATTTTTTGGAATAAGTGCTTTTTCTTGATTTTGTGTTGATTGATGTTTTAATTGTGTAATTGAGGCTTAATTGTTGAGAATTGATTTGAATTGAGAATTTAATACCATTTTATTGAATTGCTTATTGAAATAAGTGATTAATTAAACTTGATAAATTGATTTTGGTTGTAACTTGAAGTTGACATAGTTTTGTTGTGTTGATTTTTAGTCCTAAGTATAGTTACACTAGTGTTTAAGTTGAATTAGCTATAGAAAACTAGTTAGCACTAACATTAGTTTGAGATTTTGAACTTTTGATTAGATTAACACTAGTTTCTAATTCTTGATGTAGAATTTGTTAATAGTTTATGTTATGTAGATTCTAACACTAACTTTGATTTAGGTGTTGTTATATAAACTAACAATTAGTGTAGTTTAGGTATAATATTTGATTTTCAAGCTTCACTACATGTTTCCAATTATTTTTGTGCATTTGAAATGTATTTTTGCATATGATCTCAAGTTACTAATTCTTGACATATACTAATCTTTTACCAATTTTTGGTTAATTACTTGTTGCTTGCCATTTCAATGAATTGAGATAATTTCTAATGGACTCAAATTCCATTCCTAAACATTTTTGAAGCAAGTTTGATAAAAAATATCTTAATACTTGGCAAATGGCAAAATTTGACATAATTGGTGTTTTTGCTCTAATTTTTGATCCGTATTGAGTTTTTTCGACTTTCTTTAATGAAAATCGATTTTCTTGAGCCATCCAAAATCTCTTACGCGAGTATTTTTTTGATTCGTAAAAATTTCGTTCCATTTTTCTGCTACTGTAGCACTTACGAAAATCACATTTCGAAACGGAATTTGGCCGAGCCGAGTTAATTTTTGGAACCGTTGGCATGTTTCTATGTCGCCTTAATTTTTGCGGTTGATTTCGGATGCTTTTCAATTAATTTTCTAACTTTCCGATTTAATTTTTTTGCACATTATCTTGTGTTTCATTATTTAATTGTGATACTTTTTATGTGTTAACTCATACTTTGATGTCAAGTAATATCATTTGGTTTTAACTAATTGCTTGAGAACTTTGTGAATTTAGCATATCGGAATACATTTTGATTAACAACTTTTACGTTTGACAAATTGTGAGTTGATTCCTATTCATCACACTTTTGGCATAAATACATAAACTCATGAATTGGAGTTAATTTGCAATTTGTTGATTAAATTCCGATACATTAAATTCATGTGGTTTTTAGACTTAAATTCTTGATTTTTAGCTCAATCTTGAGGTTACATGTTTATGTGCAAGTTCCGGATAACCATCTCATGCTAATATTCAAGATTAATGCACTAAAACTTTAACTTTCAAATCGATTCATGGTGAATTTCAAAAGGCGTGTAATGCTGTCCGAACCTTGTATTTCGCACGTGCATTGAGTTTTAGTTTGTGAATAATATATTGTTGTACTTATTTGAGCATTTCTTCGATATCGGTGCAAGTTTAAATGTTTCTAAACCGGTTGTTGCACCTATTTTCATGAGTACGAGGTTGCTATCCGAAATGCTATGTTATGCTCCTTTGACTTGTTTGCTTTGTCTTGTACATATTCATACTTCATTTTTGTGCATATTGCTAATTGTCATTATCACATTTGATTTTGTTGTTATCTACTAACAAATTTTGTGAGATGTGAGAAGCAATTTGGATACCATTCGCTTTGGTGAGGATACGCTTTACTTGCATATGTTGTTCACGCTTCTGACGCTATTTGTTGTTGATGCTAGTTTGCGGCGCCCTCCGAGCTTTCGCTATGTTTTGACTTGGTTTTTGCGGATTTTTATTATCCGTTTAGTATGGTTTCAGGCCATTTGTTGTAATATTACATTTACCACTTTCTAGAGATCATATATAGTAGGAGCATTTATCACTTTCTAGAAATCATGTGAAGTAGGAAGCAGGAAATAAAGAGCGTGCGCTTGAAGTCGCTATTTAAAGACCTGTAGCTGGCATTCCGCACTTCATTTGCTATATGTGTTGTGCTTGTATTTGTTTACTTTCTTGTTGATAAATGAGTCACTCAATTTAGAAATTGAGATCACGACTTCGCTCTCAGTGCATGCTCCCTATAGGATTTCATCGCTTTCCTTTATTTCTTGTTGATCAATGAGTCACTCAATTTAGAAATTGAGATCACGACTTCGCTCTCATTGCATGTTCCCTATAGGATAGTTTTGTTAGACTTTCTTAGGTAATGGTAGCCTAGATAGATTCTCTATAGTTGTGCTCGCTTGAGCTAACTCTCCCGAGCTTATTGGCTTACCTGTTTGATTTCATCTTTGTGTACATGTTTTGAGATGATATACCCTCTGCATGTTCCCTTAGGAGCTCTCGATTCGACTATAGATGATGATTCGAGATAGACATAGTTTTAGGTGATAGACCCTTGCTATGCTCCTTTAGGACTTCTTGATTCATCTATAGATGATGAGTTGAGATAGACATTAGGATTGTTATCCAAGCATGTCAACACAGGGTAGATATTTCCCTTTAAAACTCAATCTTAGGATCAATCATTGTATGATAACATTAGGGATAGATTTACACTAGTCTCCCTTAGATGTTTTTCTTTCTTTTGCATCCATGCATTAAAACAAAAACTTCCTTTTTCTTTGAAAAATATTAAAACATCTAACAACTTCCAAATCCTTCTTCAAGGTATAAGATATCAACCAATGCAAACTCTTTTGCGCCTTCGGGCTTTTCTTTCAAACTCTTTTCAGAAAGAACATGTTAATTCACTTCTGTACTGACGCATAAATCTCCAAAGGTCGAGTTGCGGCAGAAGGCGAAATTAATGTTGTTCATTAAAAAAATACAAACAAACAAAAACATGTCAGCCGAACTACGGCTGCTCTGATTCCTTAAAAGGGATACGTAGGTATTGGGGTAAGGCCCGAGCGAGCACAACTTTATTTTCCCTACATTCTTTTCTCATTCCTTTTGCATGCATTCCCCCTCCAGTAGTATAGTAAACAATAAGCATAGATTAAACACACCCATAAGATAGATAACAAGAGTGGATACCGTAGAGTACTACGGACGTGTGGGGTGCTAATACCTTCCCCTCGCGTAACAGACTACCTTACCCGTACCTCTTGGTCGTTTGACCTTGATTTCACCCTTATCATGTTTACTCGATGTTTACCTTTCCCCTCTTGTGGGATAAAAAACATTTGATGGAGACTTCATTGATTTCATTATCAGTTGATTGGTCAGCCGGTTGTTTCAATGGTAAAGGTGTTAATGTTGTTGACGATGTTTCATATGTCTCCTCCATCAGTGATTTGACTACTCCCTTGATGATTGTTAAGAAGAATCTGTTAAGAGCTGGTTTATTTACGAGCTTCCTTGAGAATTATTACCACTGTTCTTCCCAAACTAATGGTTGTATGTGGTTGAAGAAAGGTATTCAACACCTGATTGATATTCATGAAATTTTGTTCGAGAAAACTCCGCTGTGAAGAGTTTTCTTGAAAGATTTTTCCAAGAGCTAAGACTTGAAGATGTTTCCATAATTACCATTTCAAATAATCCTATTAGGATCACCTCTAAAAGCCCTATAAGGATTCCTACTGAGCCAAGAGTGGCTCCCCGGATTATCACTACATCGAGGCCAGTCCCCTATTCCTCTGACAAAGTTGTGCCCTGGAACTATAGGGAAGAAGTTTATTATCATGGTGTTAAGAAAGAGCCATGGATTACTAAAAATGAAGATCCTGAAATTACAAACATTGTTGGAACTAGTAAGGTCACTAGGACAGGAAGGGTCTTCTCTTCGGAGATCTCTCCTCCAACAACTACTACAACACCTGTTCATATTCCTGCTGCTGGGCTAACTGCCAATGCCTGAGGTAAAGAGAAGGTAACCGAGCCTACCCTGAAGGAGGAACCCTTAAAAGAAGTGACAATTGAAGACCCATCTAGACAAGAGATGGAAGAAATTCTGAAGATCATCCGAAAAAGTGACTATAAAATAGTTGAGCAATTAGGGCAAACACCCTCAAAGATATCCATGTTGTCCTTGTTTTTATGCTCCAAAGCACATGTCCAAGCCTTGTTGAAAGTCCTGAAGAACACCCATGTACCACAAGAGACCACTGCTGACCAATTTTAAAATTGTGTTGCGAGCCTAACTACTGACAATGGGTTTGGCTTTTCTGATGCAGATTTAACTCTGACGGGAAAAAATCATAACAAAGCTCTACACATCTCTATTGAATGCAAAGGCACCACTATGGAGCACGTGTTAGTAGATACTGGGTCCTCCCTAAATGTTTTACCCAAAGGTGCTTTGGATAGACTGGACTGTAAAGTGCTGAAACCCAACGATATTGTGGTAAGAGACTTTGATGGGTCGAAGAGAATGGTCCATGGAGAGGTCGATCTTCCGATTAAGGTGGGATCTCAAGTCTTCAAATCAACTTCCTATGTAATGGATATTCACCTGACCTATTCCTGCCTGCTCTAATGCCCATTGATTCATGGGACAGGTGCGATTACCTCTACATTGCATCAAAAGATGAAATACCCAGTGAAAGGAAAGATTGTCACAGTCTGTGGAGAGGAAGAATATATGGTCAATCATTTGAATTCTTTCAAATATGTTGAAATGGATGGACAATTCATTGAAACCCCTTGTCAAAAATTTGAAGTAATCCCTCCAATGATTGCTATTGCTACTCCTGTTACTCCTGAAATCTCTAAGGGCAAACCAAGAATGGCCTCTCTGAAGGATGCTAGGGTTGTTGTAGAAGATGGGGGATGCACTATTTGGGGACAACTTCCAAATATCACCTACAAATATGACAAATTTGGGTTAGGTTTTACTTCAAAGGCTCAGAAAGAGATTCGACGTGTTCGTGCTAGGGGGCCACCTCTTCGTATTAGCAACAATGAAGTCAATGCTCTAGAAGACACTGATAGTGATGGTGACTTGGACGACTGGATATTCCCAACTACCGACGGTGGAATCAACAAATGGATGACTAAAGCCTTCATCTCAATCTTCTTCAGCCAGGAGTAATTGCTATTTCCTATTTTTATTACTTTAAGAAGTTTGTCTGTATAATTTCTTTAAGAATAATGAATTTAAACCATGTGCCTTGCCCGGGGCACAATGGTTCATTTGTTAAGGGCTTGTCATTTCATATATCATATGATTATTTAATGAAAACATTGGATGGTTTTGCATTCGCACTATGCGCTCCTTGTCTTTCTTTTACTTTACTGCATTTTCAAAATAGCCATGTGACCTTACATGCACACCCACACACACACATTTGCAGATCCACATCCAATCCGGATCTCATTGACAACAATTCTGCTATTGCCTTTTATGACTTCGAAAATCCAATATATCAAGCCGAATACGAAGGTGAAGAAGATTGTGAGATACATGGAGAACTCGCCAGACTCCTGATACAAGAGGAAAAGGCTATCCAAATGCACGAACAATCGGTCGAAGTGATAAACTTGGGTACTGAGGCAGATAAGAAAGAAGTCAAGATTGGCGCCAACCTGGAAGACATTTTCAAGGGCAGATTGGTTCAGATGTTGCACGGATATGTTGAGGTCTTTGCTTGGTCATACGAATACATGCTGGGCTCGATATTGATATCGTGGTTCATCAGCTGCCAATGAAAGAAGGTTGTTCTCTGATCAAACAAAAGGTTCACCGCATGCACCCTGATATGTCATAAAAAATCAAGGCTGAGGTAATGAAACAGTTCAATGCAGGTTTCTTGGCAGTGACGTCGTATCCCCAATGGGTTGCAAATGTCGTTCCAGTGCCGAAGAAAGACGGTAAGGTCCGTATGTGTGTAGACTACATGGATTTAAATAGGGAGAGCCCCAAAGATGACTTCCCACTACCATATATTAATGTCTTGGTTGACAACACTGCTCAACATAAGGTATTCTCCTTCATGGATGGCTTCTTTGGTTATAACCAAATAAAAAATGGCACCTGAAGACATGGAGAAACTACTTTTTTCACACAATGGGGCACCTTCTGTTATAAGGTCATGCCTTTCGGGCTAAAGAATGCAAGCGCAATTTATCAACGAGCTATGGTGGCTTTATTTCATGACATGATTCATCATGAGATACAAGTCTATTTTGATGACATGATAACGAGATCACAAATCGAGGAAGAACACCTTGATCATCTGCATAAGCTATTTGAAAGGCTGAAGAAATACAAGCTGAGGTTGAATCCCAAAAAATGCACCTTCAGGGTAAGGTCTGGAAAGCTCCTGGGCTTTGTCGTCAGTGGTAAAGGTATTATGGTCGATCCAACAAAGGTTAAAGCTATCCAAGAAATTCCAGCTCCCTGTATTGAGAAGGAGATCAGAGGTTTCTTGGGATGACTCAACTACATTGCCCGGTTCATCTCTCACTTGACTGCGACTTGTGAGCCACTCTTCAAGCTGCTGAAGAAAGATCAAGTAGTAAATTGGAATGATGACTGCCAAATAGATTTTGACAAGATCAAAGAGTATCTTCAAGAACCTCCAATTTTGATGCCACCAGTTGAAGGAATACCTCTGATCATGTACTTAACTGTGTTAGAGAATTCAACGGGGAGTGTGCTGGGCCAATATGACGAGTTTGATCAAAAAGAGTATGTAATATACTACCTTAGTAAAAAGTTTACCGAATGTGAAATAAGATATTCACTGCTCGAGAAAACTTACTGTGCTTTGGCCTGGGTTACTCGCAGACTAAGACAATATATGTTGATCCATGCTACTCTATTGATCTCTAAGATGGATCCCATCAAGTACATATTCAAGAAGCCAACTATCTCTGGAAGAATAGCTTGATGGATCCCATCCAGTACACTGCATAAAGAAATAAAAGGAAGTGTACTGGCAGATCATTTAGCGCATCAAGCTGTAGATGACTACCAATCCATGAACTTTGAATTCCCGGATGAGAATATCATGCTGGTTACAGATTATGAAAAGCCTAGACTGTATGAAGGACCTGAGCAAGGATCCCTATGGACTATGTTCTTTGATGGAGCTTCCAACGCACTGGGTAACAACATTGATGCTGTGATCATTTCCCCCGAAGGTTGCCACACACCTTTCACTGCCATACTTTTCTTTGATTGTACCAATAACATGGATGAGTACAAAGCGTGCATCTTGGGTCTTAAAGTTGCTATTGACTTAAGAATAAAATTCCTGAGTGTGTATGGGGATTCAACCTTGGTTATCAGTCAAGTTAAAGGAGAGTGGGATACAAAACATCCAAATCTTATCCCTTACCGAGAACTTGTACTCACCTTGATCACGTACTTTGAAGAGGTTACCACTGAACATATTCTGAGGGAACAAAATCAGTTGGCGGATGCCTTAGCTACCATGTCATCCATGTTCAAGTTCAAGTGGGACAATGAAGCTCCCAGAATTACTGTCGAAAGATTTAACGAATCGGTGCACTGCTATGAGATTGACACTGATGGAGTATAAGTGAAGCATTGGTTTCATGAAGTGAAAAGATATCTCGAAGCTCAAGAGTATCCTGAAGGGGCGTCAATCAACGAAAATAAATTCTTATGGAGGTTCTCAGCCAAGTTCTTCTTGAGCAACGGAATTCTATACATGCACAACCATGATTCGACCCTGCTTTGTTGTATGGACAAGAAGGAGGCAGAGAAAATTATGGAGGACATGCACGAAGGCATATTTTGTACTAACTCTAGTGGACATACTATGGCCAAGAATATTCTGAGAGCTAGTTACTATTGGTCTACCATGGAAACCGATTGTCACCTCCACTCGAGGACTTGCCATAAGTGCCAAATTTATGCTGATAAGGTTCATGTGTCTCCAGTTCCTTTGAATGTCACGACTTCTCCTTGGCTATTTGCAATGTGGGGTATTAATATGACCAGAGAAATCAAGCTTACTGCCTCTAATGGACATCTTTTCATTCTTGTCTCCATTAACTACTTTACCAAGTGGGTCGAAGCAGCTTCATTTGCCTCAATTACCAAGAACATCGTGGCCCGGTTCATCAAGCACAACCTCATCTGTCGGTATGGCATCCCTGAGAGGATCATCACTGAAAATGGTACCAATTTTAACAATGCCATGATCACTAAACTCTACACGTAGTTCAAGATCAAGCATCACAACTTTTCTCCATACAGACCTAAGATGAATGACACAGTGGAAGCTGCCAACAAAAACATAAAAGAGATTGTGCAAAATATGGTGGTGACCTACAAAGACTGGCATGAGATGTTAACATTTTCTCTTTGTTGTACCCCAAAATTTTCCCTCTCTATTCTCAAGACATTTCTCACAAAAGATCTCAAATGCTCAAGAAGTTTCAAGAGTTTGTTCAGACAAGTTCACCTCATAAGCACTGAGTCCACAAATTAGGGTTTTTGGTTTTCTTAAGGACAATTGGACTTTTGATGCCTCAAATGACTTTCATGGTTCATTATAGGTCTCCAAGATTTCTCATACTAAGTTTCAGGTCTTGCATCACAGATTTGCTCAGAATTGCTCAGATGACTGAAAATCAGCTGTATTGGGTAAAAAGTTAACTATGGTCAATATACAGTCAAACTTCATGATTTTTGGCCAACTCAACAATTTGAAGTCATATTCATCAATTGATCAAGGGCTGATTACAATTCCTCAAGAAAAACATTCAAATAATCAAAGGGGCAAAATGGTCAAAATTAGGGTTTTGATTAAGAATGACTAATCATTGACTTTTGACCTAGTACATGACCTAATGGCTTGAAGCATGATCTTAATTATTAAAACACAATACCTTGACCTAATTTCATGGCTCAAATTACTTCTCAAGATCATTGGATTGATAGTTGAAATTTGATCAACGGATGAAAAGTCAACGGATACATAAAAAGTCAAACTTTGACTTTTTTTTGGTCAACATTGAATTTCAAGGATCAAAATTCATCAAGTCATTAAAAATATCAAACTATATCATCAAGAATCAAGAAAGTCAAGAAAATCCATAAAAAGTCAAAGTTTTCAATACTTAGAAATTTTCGAAGTGTTTTTATACTTGATAAGTTCATTATTTCATGACATTTTTCACCATGATGCAAGATGATTCAAGGAAAACTTTTAACATGAAAGTTTTAGATCTTGATGATCTCTACAACCTTGAATTAGAGGGTTGATGTCCAAAAATGCTTAGATTTTAAGCAAGACCAAAACACCAATCCTGGTACCTGGACTCTAGATGCTCTCGACACATGACCGGAAGAAAGCATATGTTCCAAAGCCTGGAGCTTAAATCTGGAGGCTACGTAGGTTTTAGGGGCAATCAAAAAGGGAAGATCATTGGCTCTGGAACAATTGGTAATAGTAATCTTCCTTCTATTAATAATGTTCTGTTAGTAGATGGATTGATTCATAACTTGTTATCCATAAGTCAATTAAGTGATAACGGTTATGATATAAGCTTTAATCAAATATCCTGTAAAGCTATTAGTCAGAAAGATGTATCTATCATCTTTAATGGAAAGAGAAAGAACAACATTTACAAAATAAAACTTTCTGAACTAAAAAGTCAGAATGTAAAATGCCTATTGTCTGTTAACGATGAACAATGGGTCTGGCACAGAAGATTAGGGCATGTTAGTATGAGAAGAATATCTCAGATTAACAAACTTAATCTGGCCAGAGGACTTCCTAACCTGAAGTTCAGCTCAGATGCTCTGTGTGAAGCATGTCAAAAAGGTAAATTTGAAAAAAACCCCTTTTAAAGCAAAAAATGTTGTTTCTACCTCTAGACCATTAGAACTTCTGCACATAGATCTATTTGGACTAGTGAAAACTGCATCCATTAGTGGTAAGAAGTATGGATTAGTGATCGTAGATGACTATAGCAGATGGACATGTGTAAAGTTCTTAAGAAACAAGTGTAACAGTAAAAATGTTTAAGACTAAGCCATTTGATTGACTAGATTTATACAGATCAAAAATAAAAATCGCTACCGCGCTTTATTGTTTCCAAAAGAATGGGAAAAAAGCGAGTAACCCAAAAAAGAGGGGGAAATATTCAAGGTAAGGGGGTTGATTATGCAAAGGGAAGGTATTAACACCCTAAACATCTTCCGTACTCCGCAGGAACCTCTTTATAAAATATATATATTTTTTCTATAAGATGTTGTATGTAAAATAGATGGTGGAGATGAGAGAAGAAATATATATATATATATATATATATATATATATATATATATATATATATATATATATATATATATATATATATATATATATATATATATATACATTATGATTTTTTCACCCGCCGCGGTTGCGAACCTTTAGTGCCTACGTACCACCTTTCATGCAATAGGGGATCAGGATATACGTAGTTCACCTTTAAAATTTTTAAAACACAAGTGTGTTGGTTAATTTTATGAGATAACACATCATCATCATTGTCCGTGTGGAAAAACATACTTACTACCCACAATCATGAGAAAGGAGAATTTGCATCATCTCAAAGTGGAGGATACGGCTTGGATTTTAAGATCAACAATGCCCCACTCAACACACAAGTGGAAAATATCTCACCTCACTATATATCATAGAAGTATAGTTGTTTACATCACTACAAGGATTTACAAGAGTCGAATCTTTTGGGAAAAAGTTTAAGATGAAAGCCAAGATGGCAAAATGGTTTGAATGAGATTGATTGATTTTTAGTCTTCTCACAAAAAAATGTCTAGGTTTTATTAATGTTGATTGAAGTTTATTTATGAAAGATGTTTTTAAAATGCACGGACCTAAGTCCAAGTTTATTATGAAAGTAGTTCAATTTTAAAAATAAGAAGAATTTTCAAAAAGAGGGAGAAGATATTTTGAAATTTAAGAAGATGGGAGGAGAAGAAGAGGCTATCCTAAAGCATAAGGTAAAAGCTAGGGATAGGAACCATCTAACCAACAAGAAGCCAATACTTGACATTATGAGTCAAGATAGAACTCCCATTCTTTGGATTGAAGCCAAGCAAGCAAAGGTACTAGACCTCTTGAGAGAACCAAACTTCAAGTGTATTAAGTCTTCATAAAAAAATTGGGCAGAGTAACGACTGTATACAGGTGAATTCCAGACTACAAACAAAGTATGTAGTCACAATAACCTGCACACAAAACAAACAAACAACCCAATGTCTTGAGGTAAACCTCAAGAACTCCAGACAAAATATTAATTAAGGTCACAAGGTCTCCAACATAGGCTAAGGTCTCTAATCCTAAGTCCAAGAAGTCCAATACTCCATAATGCCAAGGATAGTAACCAAATAGTCCAAGTATCATTAAGTCTTTTTATGGTTCATGTTGATTATTAGGTATTTTAGAAGAGAAAATAAAAGGCTCAAGTGAGCAAAAAAATAAAAATGACATGAAATGTAATGCTTAAAGTAAATGGTGCATAAAGCATAAAAAATAAAAAGGGGCATAAAGTAAAAACAATTTAATAATTAATGGTTAGTTGGATGACCATCTTGAAACTTGCATTTGGAACTCATTAGAGGATTGATAGAACCAAAGCCTCCACACAACAAGTTGCCTTTGCTTTTTGTCAAGTATATCATCCATTTGGAATCCTCAAAAGTACCATTGAATGATCAACGATGTTTAAGTAATCTGCGTTGAGCAAAAGTGTTGTAGATCCATTAGAGGATTGGTAGAACCAAAGCCCCCACACAATTAATCTCAAGGCTATTGGATCAAAGAGATCACATTAACATACTTGGTCTTGCAAACATAGTTATTAGCCACAAATGATCATTTATTCGAATCGGGACAAAATCTATGCACCATTTATTTTGAGACATGATATAAAGATCATGCTCCAATAAAACTTAGTTCAATGAGAAAGGGACAAGATGAAGAGGGGTGGGAGAGAACATACAAACCACATTTGAATTAAATTTAAATCAAACTATTATTAAAATCATTCATCCATTTTTGTGGAGTTAGACTTAACACCATGGATCCAATGATGTTAATAAAGTTCATGATGAAAAATTCAACCCAAGATCAGCCAGAAAATAATCACAAAATAATATTGCATTTAATATATACATTAAAAAAAGGTTTTAGAAATATTTAAAATAGAAATAAGGGATAAAAATATCAACTATATTCAAGTTAATCAAGAAATAAAAAGTAAGACCACAGAAAAATCAGAAATGGACTCAAATATTTTTATAAAATTTTTGGTAATTTTTTAAAGTCATAAACTATTTTTAAAATTAAAAGAAATGATTAAAATAAACCAAAAATGATAAAAAAAATACCAAAGTCAGAAATAAAAAATAAGTGAAGTGACCAATATTTGTCACAATATCATTAGATCATTCCATATTTTTTTCAGAATTTAAAAATGCATGAAAGTATTTTTAAACATTTAAAACAAATCAAATAAAGTGAAAATTTATAAAAAATACCAAAACATAGAATAAAATTGTGAAAAAAAAATCAGAAAGAAAAAAATCAAAAATATTTTTCATAATTTTTTCAGATTTTTTGGACTAAAAATGAGTTTTCTATGATTTTTGAAATTTAAAACAATTAAATATAAAAATCAGAAAAGAAAATAAAAACCAAAAAAATATGGGCCATCTGATCAATGTCAAAACGCGTTAGTAAACATATCAAGTGGACCTGGCGTGCTGTGCATGTTATGGACTTTAGTGGATAATGCATTGAATCATTAATTAAATCAGATTTCAAAAAAAACAAGCGGCGTGCCATCATTGGTTGGAAGATGACACGTTGGTCATCTTCAACCTCCAGCCAACGTGAATTGCAGGTCTCTCAAACTGTAAAATCAGAAGCTCAGACCTATGTCATTCGCTTTGTCTCTTCAAGATGAAGACAACCACACCTTCGCGACAAATTTATATAAATTGTAGCTCAAGCAATTTGGAAGGAAAGTTTTGAAAAGGGATTTGAAATTTCATGGTCAAAACAAGTTTCCAGATGAAAATAAGTGTTGCGTCTAGAACCAGGGCAATGACAACATCACAATGATATCAAAATTTTGAAGAATCGATGAAGGAATCTACCTATTGAAGTTGAGTTGCAGAGCTCTGAAACTGGACTTTTATGGAGCAATATAGGACACGATTCTTGAATGGAATTATATGGTTAGCTTCAGGGAAGATCAAGGAAGGTGAAGTGATGGAAAAATAGGATGGAAAAAGGCTTGAAAGCAGATTTCGAAGTAGCCGAATTTTGAGTTATGGAGCAAGTTTGGCAGGGTGATTTTGGCTATCCAAGATTGAGAAAATGAATGAGGATTGACCCTCTATTTATAGGGAATCAAATGGAATGTTCAAGCGTGTGAAATGATAAAATTTGGATGGAAATCGTGTGAAGTTGCAAACAAGAAAAGTGTGACCTCTACTTTGATTAAAACTCATCCAAAATGCGCGCTTTGCTATGCTAATCACTTCTGGAGGTTCACTAAACATGTTTAGAAGCAAAAACATGCATAATCAAAGTGTTTAAAAGCTAAACCAATGATTTCAAATTCCGACTTTTGAAGAAACTTCAATTCCAAGTTACCAAGTTCAAATCAATGGCATTCTCAGCTCAAGGGGTCTTAGGGCATGATTCTTGATGCTTTAGAAAGATGAGGTTACAAAATTTGCAATGGAAAAAGAATGGAGTCAAATGGATGCTTGAGCTGAAAGTTACACGGAGTCAAAGTTGGAAAAAAAGGTTGACTTTCCATACTTAGAAATATTTCAAAGTTTTCTTCAAAAGTGACCTATAATGTTTTGCATCCAAAAATGGCCTTCTACTTGAAATTTGTTCTTGACCAAAAAATATGGCATGAAATAGACCTCTTGAACGACATTTTGAAACTTGAACCGTTCAAAATATCAAAAAATTGAGAGAGTTATGAATTGTTGAAGTTGGAAAAAAATCATGAAATGACCTATAATCTTTTGTATCCTTAGGGAATCTTCCATCCATTTTCTCACTTTGCACATAAAATAAGGAATAAAGTTCACATCCTCAAGATCATTGTGGAAAAAGAATGGGCTCAAGGTGATAAAAATTGACCAAGATATGATCATTTGAAGTCACACATGAGAAAACGGGGGTTCATCTGGAGGACTTGTAATCTTTCTTCATCATCGAGTTTCTTCCACATGAAAACTCCTTGAAACTTTTGAAGTTATTTATTGATAACCCTTTAAAGAGAAGGATGTTTTTGGAATCACTCAAAAATACCAAAAGATGAGCAAGATATGCTTCTTTGAAGTTCAAAATCCTAGCTCATTAGATCAAGAGAATGCTTTGAGGAACTTTGACAATTTTGAACAAACTTCTTGTACCAACACAAATTCTTTGTAAATAGAAGTTGTTGAGGATGATAATGAGAACTCATAGCAACAAAAACCACTTCCGTATCTTGATAATTGAGATAAATATGCACTTGTGACCAATGGGAACAAGACCTTGTTCAACCATGACAACTTCTTCAATCAACCCCTTGCACTTTTGGATCAATCTTGATATCTTGGAATGTAGTGAACCAAAATAACCTTGCCATGCCATTTCTTCCAAAACAAATCCAATGGTGAGGTTTGAACTTCTCAATCTTTATTGACTAGGGCATGGAAATAAACTCATGAACCCATGGAGCAACTTGCTAAATCTCATTGCCTTTACCTACATAAGTAACAAGCAAGAAAAACCAACATTGAATTTTATTAATTAAAAGAAGAAATCAAGACAAAAATATTCATGATCATAGAAGAACATAAGTCAATGTTCTTGGTGATTCCTCATAGAGCAAAGCTAAAGATAGGGAGGGGAACCAATAATCCTAATGTGATCTTATTGTGATGGAATCAACATGGTATGATGAGGGGATCTTAGGGGAAAAAATTGGGGTACAACAACAAGGATGAGTCATACTCTGTGTTCTTTTCTTTCTGTAACCAAGTCCAAAATGAAAAAGATCTTAGAATTGTTAAAGTCAGAAATGATCATGGTGGAGAATTTGAAAACAAAAAATTTGAAATATTTTTTAATGAGAATGGAATCTCTCATGATTTCTCTTGTCCTAGAACTTC
The DNA here is from genome assembly GCA_948472305.1 of Vicia faba. Classification (NCBI taxonomy): domain Eukaryota; kingdom Viridiplantae; phylum Streptophyta; class Magnoliopsida; order Fabales; family Fabaceae; genus Vicia; species Vicia faba. The sequence goes on from OX451735.1 coordinate 65,182,570, forward strand.
CTAACAAAATGGAGTTGTAGAACGAAAGAACAGAACTTTACAAGAAATTTCCAGAACCATGATCAACGAGACTAACATTTCTAAGAACTTCTGGGAAAAAGCAATTAACACATCATGTTACATTCAGAATAGAATCTCCATAAGACTTATTCTGGATAAGACTCCATATGAACTGTGGAAGAACAGAAAGCCCATCATCTCGTATTTCCATCCATTTGGATGTATTTGTTTTATTCTTAACACCAAAGAACATCTAAACAAGTTTGACTCTAAAGCACATAAGTGTATTATGTTAGGATACTCTGAACGCTCAAGAGGCTACAAAGTATACAACATAGAAACACAGATTGTAGAAGATTCAATCAGTTTTAGATTTGATGACAAGCTTGGATCTCAAAAGTCAAAGCAAAATGAATCTCTTGCAGATATAAAAGTACAATTTATAGGTACTGAAGACATTGCATCAGAAGTTCCCAACAAAGAATCACAAACAACATCAGAAGGATATGTCACAAACATTACAGCAACATCTAAAGAACCTCTCCAGAAAAGATTATCCAGAAGCAGCCTAGCTCATCCTGAAGACAAAATTCTAGGAAAGAAAGAAGACCCAATCAGAACAAGATCCATATTCAGAAACTATGAAGAATCTCTCTTGGGATTAATGTCTCTGATTGAGCCAACTTCCATTGATGAAGCTCTTCTGGACAATGATTGGATACTAGATATGTAGGAGGAATTAAATCAATTCACCAGAAATGATGTGTGGGATTTGGTTCCCAAACCAAAAGGGTTCAACATCATTTGAACCAAATGGGTATTCAGAAACAAGCTGAACGAACAAGGAAAAGTCATCAGAAACAAAGCACGACTGGTTGCACAAGGTTATAGTCAGCAAGAGGGGATAGACTATACAGAAACCTTTGCTCCAGTCTCCAGGTTAGAATCTATCAGACTTTTAATTTCCTTCGCTGTGAATAATGGCATCACTCTCTATCAGATGGGTGTCAAAAGTGCATTCTTAAATGGATACATTGATGAAGAAGTTTATGTGCACCAACGCCCTAGTTTTGAAAATTCCAAACATCCATAATATGTTTTCAAACTAAAGAAATCACTATATGGTCTGAAACAAGCTCCCAGAGCTTGGTATGAAAGACTAAGTAGCTTTCTGTTAGAAAATGATTTCACCAGAGGGAAAATGGACACAACCTTATTCCGTAAGCCATTTAAGAATGACATTCTAGTTTGTCAAATTTATATAGATGATATTATTTTTGGATCTACTAAAGCCTCTTTTGGAAGAGAATTTGCTAATCTGTGTAGGCAGAGTTTGAAATGAACTTGATGGGAGAACTCAAATTCTTTATGGGAATTCAGATCAATCAAACTCCAGAAGGAACCTACATACACCAGAGCAAATATGTCAAAGAACTTCTGAAGAAATTTGACTTAATAGAATGTAAGCCAGCCAAGAATCCAATTTACCCTACATGCATTTTGGAAAAGGAAAAGGTAAGCAAAAAGGTAGAACAAAAGATCTATAGAGGTATGATTGGTTCTCTCTTATATCTTACAGCTTCAAGACCTGACATTCTATACAGTGTATGTTTATGTGCCAGATTCCAATCAGATCCTAGAGAATATCACTTAACAGCTGTTAAGCGAATTTTCAAGTATCTGAAAGGTACTACTAATCTTGGTTTGTTTTATAGAAAAACCAGTGAATACATGTTAGTAGGGTACTGTGATGTTGACTTCGCTGGAGACATAGTAGAAATAAAAAGCACTTCTGGAAGCTTCCAGTTTCTGGGAGAAAATCGGATCTCATGGACCAGCAAGAGGCAATCCACAATTGCATTGTCAACTGCTGAAGCTGAATACATAGAAACTACTGGATGCAGCATACATATGCTCTGGATGAAGAGTCATCTTGAAGACTTCAATATATTTGAGAGTTACATTCCTATATTTTGTGATAACACTTCTGCAATTTGTTTATCTAGGAATCCTATTTTACATTCTAGGGCTAAGCATATAGAAATAAAACATCACTTTATTAGGGACTATATTTAGAAAGGAATTCTTTCCTTAAAATTAATTGACACAGACCATCAATGGGCTGATGTCTTCACTAAACCACTTTCTGAAGATAGGTTTAATTTCATTCTTAAACATCGTAGCATGAAATTATGTCCAGAATAAGAGTTTTATTTATATATTCTTTAACCCTCATAATTTTATGTTTTTTTGTGAACATCTGATCAACAATTCTTCAGAAGTTAGAAGGACAGTTGCATCAGGATCTATCCAAGAAGATCTGAACAGTCTCCAAACGGTTCATTTCAAAGATAGAAGCATGAATTTCATATCGTCAACATTTGTCATCCTCTCACAAGCGTCCTTCTAAGTCTGAACACGCGTTCAAATTCTGAAGGGATTATAGCTTTGATGGGATGCATTGAGACGCATGTTATATTGGTAACTATTTTATATCCACGCCATCTCCCTATTTTCCGGAATCATTAATGCTATGTAATCATTAATTTTTTCCTTTTCTTGCTGATTAAGTTTTCAATTTTCTTATAAATACATATTCACTTTCACTATCACTTCTTCTCGCTACTGTTTTCTCTCTAGTTTTTCATTTGCAAAACTCTCTTTCAAAAAACCCTCAACAGTCTATGTGAACAATGGCTTCATCTTCAAGCACTCAGAATCCTTAATGTGCTCCTGGTTCATCTTTGTCAACTGCAGAAAGATACGAAGAACCGTCAAGAACTCTTTTGACCCCCATTGATTCACTAGAGGTTCTCTGCGAACTCATCATTGATTTTGGAAGCATAAAGGAAACCGACTATGATCTTACAACATATGTGGAATTTCAAGGATGGCCCAGATATTTTTATCGTCTTCTGGGTCCAGTTTTCCCAAAATTGGTCAAGGAATTCTGGATTCACGCATCCACATCAAATCATCAAGTAACTTCATATGTGACGGGGAAGAAGATTGCAATCACTGAAGATCTGGTTGCAAGGTTGATTGGTCATAACGACAGAGGAATCCGTTGCAGCGATATGGATGAAAAATGTTTTGAACTAACAAAAATCTCGAGAGGGATTTTCACCTCTGGGCAGCCATCTAACAAAATCAAAGATCTGAAGGACTACTTCAGAATTTAGGCAAAAATTATTCCGGGCTATATCAACCACAAGAAGCCAACACGCTCTCCTGATTACATCAACATTGATCAACAATTTTTGTTATACTTCATTGCAATAAAGGAAAAAGTAAACCTTCCTCATCCGCTATTCAACCATCTGAGAACAAATATGAAGGAAACCAGAGAAGATGAAAGAACCAAGAGGGATTGGATACCTCTGGGTAGGCTGATATCAGATATTCTGACTGAAAACAAATTAGTAGAATATTTGACTGAAGCTTAGCAGATCAACACTCTGGAGGCATGTGCTGGAAAAGCTATCAATGCCAAGAACCTGAAGAAGATGAAAATCATTGACATCGTTAAGAAGGATCCAACTATTGCATCCAAAGAATTCATCACATCAAGAAGAGTCTCTCTGAAATATTTCGATATGTTCTCTCAAATAGATGCTTCACCAGAAATCATTGTTAGATATCTGGAAGCATGCAAGATGGATGGGACTAATCCAGCGTTAAACATTCGTGATCTGAATAAATAGGCTCCAAAAGTTGTCCTCAAGAAGTCCAGAAAAAGGAAAGCTGCAGGAGAAGGATCTCCTCAGAAGACACCAAAAGCTGCTAAGAAGAAACGTAATTCTTCCTTTATTTTTGTTGTAGAATCAGTGATTTTTCAACATCTGAAACACCCTCCTCTCCAAAACCAATAGAAGACCCCTCACCACAAACCTTTGATGATTTTGATATAGAATTTGACCCATCAGTTACTCTAGAAAACATTCTGAACAAACCATACTCTCCTAATTCACATCTTGAACAAAATCAGCTAGAACTTACTCAAGTTCTTTCTGAAATTGATCAATTTGATCCAGAATTTCAAGCCCCCCACATAGAAAATCCAAACTTCCAAGCTACCCACTCTGAAAATCCAAACGCTCACGCTTCCCAACTAGAAAATATAAATATTAACTCTGATACCACCATACCAAATTCCTGGAATAACAGAATTTCTCATGGTTCGAAAACCTCTCTCAATCCAAGACATTCCATAAATTCCATCACCTTACCATTCCAATCCACTAAATACACCTCCCTCACCAATTATCATTTCTGATTCTCCTTCTCCCTCTTCTATTAATCCTCCAAAAGATCACCGAAGAACTGTAATAGACTTAGAAGCGCTGGATCACCTTGCCTCTAACTCTCACAAAATTGCTATCCCAAAACCAAAACCAACTATTACCAAAGTAGATGTTGGTAGAAATGTACTGATTTTTGAAACAGAGATAATTGAATGGGTTAACTCTTTGAAGCTAGCATGCTTAGAAAATATGAATCCTGCTGCTTCTGATTCTCACTAGAACTAGTTCAGAAAATGGTTCAACTCTGAATCCGAGAAACTCAAGGAGTTAATCTATGAAATGTCCCAACATAACTTCTCTGGTTTTGCGTCACTGGGAAAAGAAACCTATTTTTCTGCTAGACAATGCTCCCTGGAAAGAGCGCCAGCCTTCAGAAGTTGATGAACCATGCTCTGGTAAGCTTCCTTTGGTTATTGTTCAAGACAAAGGCAAAGAGACTGAAGAAACCACTGAGTCAGAAACTGCTACAGATTGTTCTGAGAAACTTGCACCTTCTATGGATATACCTTCCTCATCTCTGGTTATGCAAACTCTGGAAGAGTTAAAGAAAGAAAATGCAGTGACCAAGGAAAGATTAGACAAGCAAGATGACACATGCAAAGAAATCAAAGGAATGCTGGGAAAACAATAGGAATCGAACACTCAGATTAAGAGCTTGCTGGAAGCGTTGTTCACACGACTTCCTCCACCCCAATCTTAGTTTTTTAAAACTTATTTTCTTTATTGTATTCATTTTTCTTGTTTTGTTTGCCTCTGAACATGTTATTGCAATCAAGTTTAATATAACTCAACTTTTGACTCTGAATATTATTGTTTATATTGCTTTTTGATTCTTGACAAAAGGGGGAAAACGTAAGATATTTCTAATAACAGTATATCAAGATACAGTCTCAAACATTTTGAATATCATAAGTTGTGCTAAAAGAAATATGTTTTAACTCTGATTACACAACTCTGGGAAAGTAAGTCTAACGCTGCAAATAGGATCTTATGGATCTAACCTTCAAAAGTTATGAAGCAAGCAACAACGTATACTTCAATGTTCTGAAGCGTTACAAATAAAATATTTACATTTCAAGAGTAACGGCTGGAAGGGAACAAGGATATTTATTTTTGAAAAGCACCTTAATTGTCATTAATCAAGTTTCCAAATGATCATCCATGTTGCGCCTATTTAAACAAGACTTGAGGATAAATCGTTCATGATTTACACAACACTAAATAACGCCACAATCTTTTCTAAATCCTCAAACGTATAATACTTTCAACTGTGTAAAACATCACTATACCGTGATACTGTTTTAAGAGAAACAATACTGTACATTATTTTAGTCTTATATTATTTAGTGCATTTCCTTGAGATAAATCGGGTTGTGGTTATACTCAAGAAGACTTTGACAGTTGTCAAAGTATATTTGTAATCAAGATTGATTAGTGGATTAAGACCTCTTCGGAGAGAGGTGAAATCACCTTGACGGGTGGACTGAAGTATTTTGATTTCAAACAAACCAGGATAAAAATCAATGTGTTCTTTTCATTGAATTTTAAGATTGAAATTCAACCCCCCTTCTTGTGTTTTTCCATTCTTCAAATCTCTATAGTATGCTTTTGAACAGACCTTGCTAACGATGTACATGAGTTGTTATCCTAAACAGTGGATGTTGTACCCCAAAATTTGCCCTATCATTTTATCAAGATTTCCCCTTACAAGACTCTTTGGACTCCAGACAGGATTAGGGTTTGCTCTGCTCAAGACATCTCATTGCACTGATGACCTGAAATTAGGGTTTGAGTTTGCACAAGGATTTTTGGACTTTCAGTGCCCCATGTGACTTTCATACTTCATGTTGGACTTATAAGATTGCTCATACCAAGTTTCAAGCCTTGAATCAAATTTTTGACCAGTCAATTGGACAGTTGACCTAGAAATCAGCTGTATTGGGGAAAAAGTCAACTGTGGCCAATTTACAGTCAAAACTCATAATTTTTGATCCACATCAACATTATAAACTCATGTGAACCATTTGATCAAGTTTGGACCACAACTCCTCAAGAAATTTGATCAGATCATTAAAAGGGTAAAATGGTCATTTTTAGGGTTTTGACTGCAGAAGGGAAATTTCTGATTTTTCACCTAGCCAATGGCAAATTGGGTTCAAGCATGGATTCAAGGACTCAATGGAATCATCTTGACCAATTCACAAGGTTCAAAAGATCTCAAATACATTGGATTGACAAATGAATTTTCCAATCAACTGATCAAAAATCAACTGTACACTGAAAAGTCAAACTTTGACTTTTTGGTCAAAATCAAGTGCCAAGGGTCATTTTTCATCAAAATGTGTCAAAACATGAAACTTGTTCACCAAGAAACCTAATTTTGAAAATTAGGGTTTAAAATAGAAAATTTTCATAACTTAGAAATTTTCTAAGTTATGAAAATTTCTTATTTCCCCCCCAACTTTTCCCAACTTTTTCACCATGATGAAATTGGATTCAAACAAAACTTCCAACATGAAATTTGTAGTCCTCCACAAAATCTACAACTTTTACTCACAAAGTTTTCCCAAAAGATGCTTGTATCTCAAGTTATGATTTTGTGAACAAGGGTCCATGAAACTTTTAACTTAGTAAAATTTTGCCCTAGTTTAGGCAGGATTTTGACCTATCTTCATGGAAATTTGTCACATAGTTAAAAGTGGAATCTCAAAATTCATTTCAAATATGGATTGTATAGCATGTTACAAGATTTCCAAAATGTCCAATAACTCTCCAAAATCATTTGTGGTTAGGGAGAATCGAAGGTTTGAAAATGGGAAATTGTCACTTTTGGCCAAGGCATTTTACACCATGCTACAAGTTGCAAATTCTGTCCAACCATGCTTGTACTTGTTTTAAAGGCCTTAAACCTCTTCACACTCATAAATTAAATGCAAACACATTGGATTAAGGCTTTATTCTGAGCTTTAGAGCATTGTACAAAGAATTAATCTAAAAATGGCAAAAAGGCAACATTGCCACTTTGATAAAGCTTACTTTATGTCAAGTTGTTTCTCTTTAGCTGTGAACCCAATCTTTTGCAGAAAACCAACTCCACAAACTTAGGGCAAGGTACACCAACTATGTGCAGCTAAGAAGGAGGCCTGTACAGGCTCTTGAGCATGGTCATTTCACTTTTGCTTCAAAAGCAAGAAAGTGTGCAAAAGGTCAACAACTTTGTAATCTGATATAACCAGGTGTTGTATTCATTTCAAAGAGGTTCAACACATTACACTAAGCCAAAAACACGAGCTTCAATCCTCTCAAACACCCTTGAATACCAAAACATCAAGTTCTTGCAAAAACAGGGCAGGCCCTGTAGAATCACTTCCATCTTCACATTGCCTCATGCGTTTTTTCCCAAACCAGTTCCAACACACTCCATACAACATACCTAAGCTATCCCAACCATTCCCAAGTCACTGTAACTCCATTTACACACTTCACCATTTTCAAATTTTGAGTTTGCAGGTTGAGTTCTACAAGAAGATTCAGGCAAGTTCAAAGCAAGCTAAGCATTGGGAAAGCTCAAAGGAACTTCAAGCAAGCTCATAAGTATCTCAGGCCTCACTCACAACCCCTACATTGCCATACTCGAGCTTGACTGAAACAGGTATTTCTCCAACTTCTATCTCTCTATTTAGGAATCATTAGGCTTAGGTTTGTGAAGAAAAAATGTAGTCCTCATTGCCCTTGAGCTGTACATATGCATATAAATCATTTATGTTAACTGAGCTAGGAGTATTTGATAGTTGAACTTTATGAAAAAACTAGGTCAAGATTTAGGGCCAATGAAATTCTCTCTGGTCTTTGAGAGTTAGATTAAGTTTTTTATATGGTTAGAATCGTATGATCAAGAGCTATAACTTTCATGTTGCAAGTTTTTATTTTAAAGCACAAATGCAGGAGATACGAATTTGAACAAGGCGCGTGTATTTTCGTTCCAAGGACAGGGATGAAGTGTGGCATTGGACTGGGCCTGGATGTTCCTTCCTATTGACACCCCCCTGCCTGCATTCTGCACCCCTGGCCCATTTCTCTTATTTTTTATATTTTCTCATTTATTTTACATTTTCTGACTTTTATTATTTTTTCTAAATATAAAAAATCACCAAAAATATTTTCTTAAATTTTCACATTTTATTTTATTATTTTTTATTATTTTGGCATAAGAATAGTTTTAAAAAAAATATACTTTTATTTTCTTAAATAAAAACTTGTAAATATTATAAAAATATTATATATTTTTATTCTTATTATTTATACACTTAAATAATATTTTCTCACACATTTATATTTTTTTTAACACTTTTGTATATATTTTTATTTATTTTCCTGTACATAAATAAATAATATAATATACATATTTTTCTTAAAACAAAATTAGGGTTTCTTCACCCTTTCCAAAAATAATCATTAATATTTTTATTATTTTTAGACAAAAATAATTTATTTTACATACATAAAATAAATACAAAAAAACATTTTTGCATATTTATAATATATTGCATATTTAAATATTTGTCAATTTATTATTTGTACAATAAATTCAATATGGTTGTAATAGTTTTAGGGCTTTATTTCTTGCAAATATCCCCCTATTCAAACTTGTATCCCCCTCCCCATATCAATGTTGTAATAGTATTAGATTTACTTTTATGCACTTTATTGCTTTCAAATATGCATGATAGAAAGATTAGGGTTTGTATGATAACCAAAAATCAAACAAATAACTTGACTAATACAAGACAAAAATGCATGAAAAATTAACAACACAATGCACACAAGCACCCCTAGGGTTTCATCCACTTGTTGCCTTTAAAATGGCCATGATATGCATGCTAGGTATCTTGGAAAAATCAATCAAAAACAAAAGATCATAGTCACTCGATGACGCTATCTTGGTTGCCTATACAAAAATGATCTAGTCCCTCAAAAAAACTTCCTAAATTTACTTGGCACAATTGCTATCATGGTCATACGATGACCCACGCCTGTCCCGTTTAACATCCAAACACAAGGTTGTTTACCAAATGCAATGGTAAAACAACAATGTCAAAGGGTTAAAAATGTGTAGGAAAGATCTTTGAGTAGGGTAGACAACTCCTAGTTACTTGATCAAACTTGCAAACATCCTTGCTATTTTTAAAAACACATCACAACACAATTTCAAAACATTTTCCCAAAACAAACTTTCAAACATTGAAACATTTTTCAAAAGACAAACACCTTTGTATACATTCAAACAAGAATCATTACAAAGGTTGCCACAACGATGGCCTCTTTTCAAAATACTTTCAAAACCACACACAAAAGCACCATTTCAAACAATTGAAAAGCAAAAGCAAGTGATCTAAAACAAGTAACTAAGAGCCCATGGAAAACCATGGATGAAAAGGGTGCTAGCACCTTCCCTTTTCATAATCTATCCCCCGAACCCAAAAACAATCTCAAAGGTTTTTCCTGTGCTTTTTGACCTTTCCTTTGGATAAAATAAAAAGTCGGTGGCGACTCTTACTAAACCGAAACATTTGCGAACACAAACACAAAACCTCATGTCAATTCTCCCACCGCATCACAGAACTGGCGACTGTGCTGGGGATCAATCTAAAAGTGGGGTTACCTTAGGGTTTTAGATCACCTTTACATGCTTATCTTGCTTGACTTGATTGCATTATAATTTGGTTCTTTTGTTTGGGTTTGAATCCTCTACCCGGATTTAGGAAACATTCATAGGTAAATAGCAATACATTGTGGAAACTGTGCGGGGTATATCGACATGGTTGAAGCAATAACTATATTAGTGCGACATATTTGTGGGTACCGGTAGCCTTTGAGTTAATCAAAGAGAATATGGGGCCGCTGAGTGATGTCATAAAGCACTAATGGACTTTTAGAACCTTTACTTGACCATCTTGGCCTTTTTAGGGGTAGTGAGATGACCGACTTTTGTGCAGTCCGAAGTTGGTAGATACTCGATACTACACTCATTGAGGGTTGTTTTCTTGGAATATTTCGGTCGCCAGTAAAGTGGCTAAACTGAAACAATGAACACAGAAAATAATCCAGTGATATTGAGCTCCTTAGAATCCGGTTACTATTTATAGGACAGGTTGAGCCAACTAAACTTCAAGAGGGTACTTACCTATGAAACCCCATGAAAGCCTGAAACTAAGATATTGTGTGATTTGTTTGTACATATATGCTTGTGCATAACATCATAACATCATGAAGCATCATATGCATCCACTAACCATTTCAAGGATTTGGATCTTCATCTTCGTTCCTGTTTTGTAGGTAATGGATTCACTTCGCAGGAAAACAATTCAAGTCAACCTTATGAGAATTCCTCCTCAACTCAAGGAGCTAGCTTCAAGGATTCTTGAGAACTCTCCATTCACCGAGAGGCATGGTCGTCTTCTCAACTTAGTCAACACCAACACTTAGGAAGACATGGTGAAAGTTCTCTTCCAGTTCTTTGACCCCCTACACCACTGCTTCACATTTCCTGATTACCAGCTTGTGCCTACTTTGGAGGAATTTTCTCAACTCTTAAGGATTCCTATTCTCTATCAACTACCCTACAACGGTACATCAAGAGATCCAAAGCCTGAAGATGTTGCTCAAGCCCTACACTTGCAACCATATGATATCATAGGCCATTGGGAAACTACAAGTGGTGTCAAAGGTTTCTTGGCAAAATTTCTGTTTGAGAAAGCCCAAAGCTGCTGGAATTCATTGGACTTACAAGATTTTGATGAGATTGTAGCTCTTCTCATCTATGGGATGGTCTTGTTCCCAAACCCTGACCAGCTTATAGATGTAAGTGTTATCAAAATTTTCATGGCTCGTAATTCGGTGCCTACATTGCTTGGGGATATCCTCCACTCATTTCACACTCGAACAATGCGGAAAATAGGTGTTCTCATGTGCTGTACTCATCTTCTAGCAAGGTGGTTTATTTCTCACCTTCCCCAATCAGTCTTGAAGAATGAGCAAGGCTTGAGGTGGTCACAACGATTGATGACTCTTACACATTCAGACGTTCATTGGTGTTCTCGATCCAGAGAAAATGTTATCATCATTGATAATTATGGGGAATTTCCTAATGTCCCTCTACTAGGCATTAGGGGAGGCATTACCTACAACCCCTACTTGGCTCTGAGACAGTTTGGGTATGCCCAAAGGGATGGCCCTCATGACATGCTGGTTCCATACTTGGCTTTTGACTTCGACAACGACGATCAAAGACTTCGACAAAGGTTTTTCCGAGCTTGGAGAATGCCCAACAAGGTGGACAGTAAGACATTGGGACACAAGAATTCCATCCCCCTTGAGCCTTACCTCAAGTGGGTACGAACCCGCGCCCAAAGTCTTATGATTCATTACCCCTACATTCTCCCTGTGATCAAAGAGCCTGTTATGGAAGGAGAGGTTCCATACACCCTCCTACATCCTAACATGCCAACATCACTTGAAGATTTGCAAAGGAGTTGGATACAGCTCAAGGATACGTTTGAAGCTCAATTCTACGCCAGTGAGAAGAAGGTTTTGGAACTTACTCGTCAACTTCACGAAGAGCAGACTCTCAACACCTACATTGCACCAAAGAGGATGCGCAACGTCTTTTTACATTAGAATTTTGTATTATTTTCCCATGGGGCATTTATGTACTAACAAATTCTTCTTATTAATATGACGTGTGTTCTTTTTGTTTAAAACAAATTTGAATTTCTGAATCCTTGAATGCATTACATGAATAACACATCATTCATCATATGCATAAACAGGTTTTCACACCAGGTTTCCTTATCTCTCTGCTGTTTATTTCAACAAGATGGATATAGAGCAGACGGTCAAAGACTTACAAGCGCAGAATTCACAGTTCCAACAGCTACTCATGACCTTGGCAAAGGGTCAGGAGGAGCTCAAAACTCTACTGGAAAAGGAAAAGGAGAAAAAGAAAAAGAAGAGGGTTGGTGTGGCTACCATGGGTAGAATATTTGAAGGTCAAGATAGAAGAGTCCTGGATTTCCCCTCAACATCTGATGAAGGGGTAGGAAAAGGAAAGGGAGAAGTGGTGCAATCTGAGTCTGAGGAAGAAGAAGATGAAGAGGATGAAGACTATTCAAAACAGCAGTACCCTCCTGCAGACGACAAATACAAGAATTTGGAAGAGTGTCTGGATGCCATGGAGGTGCAAAGAGTGCCTGGGCTGGACTTTGATGAGCTAGGGTTGGTTGCTGGGATTGTCATTCCCCCTAAGTTTAAGGTGCCTCTTTTTTCTAAATACGATGGTTTGTCTTGTCCAAAGATGCATCTACGGTCTTACGTCAGAAAAATCCAACCGCATTCTTCTGACAAGGATCTGTGGGTCCATTTCTTCCAGGACAGTCTTTCGGGGACGCAGTTAGATTGGTTCTACCAGCTAGAGAGGTCTGATGTGCATAATTGGGAGGATTTGGCTGCTGCCTTCTACAGACAATATCAATATAATACGGACTTAGCACCAACCCGTACTCAATTACAGAGTATGGGCATGGTCTCAAATGAAGGGTTCAAAGAGTATGCCCAGAAATGGAGAGACTTGGCGAGACGAGTACAACCACCTCTATCTGAGAGGGAGCTGGTAGATATGTTCTTGGGTACACTGTCGGGCCCCTTTTTCAATCACCTGATTGGAAGTTCGTCTGCGGGGTTCATAGAGCTAATTCTGACCGGTGAGAGAGTTGAAGCCGGAATCGAGAGCGGAAAAATTCAAAAGGATGCATCTGCTTCCGCTGCCATCAAAAAGACCTTTCCAGCAAAGAAAGAAGTCTCAGCTAATTACTCCCAAAGAAGTCAAGGAAGAGTTGAGCGCTGGCCAGCGGTGGGGGGTGTAATGATTCAAAAGTCTGCAGTTGATCAACCTAGAAACAATCAACCCAGAACCAACCAAGCAAGGGTGGAAAGGCCTGCACGGCAATTCACCCGGATCAACACGACACCTGCTCAGGTTCTCCCTCATCTTTTGAAGTTAAACGTTGCAAGTTTGAAAGAGGCACCGAAGAATCCGAATACATCTTCTCCTTACTACCATTCAAATGCAAAGTGTGCTTATCATTCAGACAGCCTGGGGAATGACACCAACAATTGTTGGGCCCTCAAGAATACAATTCAGGATTTAATAGATGCTAAAGAAGTTGAATTCGACGCCCCTGAAAAGCCTAACGTGATCTCTGCTCCAATGCCAAAGCATGGTCACAATGTCCATGCTGTTGAACAAGACCTTTTTGTTGCTACTGTTGATGATTTGATGATTCCGTTACTGATAATCAAGTTGAATTTGCTGAAGGCTGGGATTTTCCAAGGATGTGAAGAAGATTGCTGCATTTGTTCATCCTTACCAACCGACTCTCCGTTGTTGAAGTTAGGCATCCAACGCCTAATGGATAACCAAGAGATCCTCTTTGAAAAGACTCCTGTTACACCGAATCCTGTCAATGATGTTTCGATAATTACCATATCCACCAATCTTTCCAAGGTCTCCAAAAGACCTGTTAAGATTATATCTGATCCAAAGATTGTACCTTTGAAGATAACCATGCCGGGGCCTATCCCGTACAAGTCCAACAAATCAATACCGTGGAATTATGGGGGAGAGATCTTCTACCACGGTGTTAAAAAAATTGAATCAACTGAAGAGAGTTCTGATGAAGAGACTTCCGACATTGGAAACATTGCTGGAACGAGTAAAATCACCCGCAGTGGAAGAATTTTCTCTCCGGAGATTGCGCCTCCAAAGGCAATCTTCGGACCCTTAGCCACTCCTAAAGTTACTCCTTTACCGGTCAACATATATGCGAGAACTCCAGTTATTGAAGAAGTTGTGACTCCTGAGGTTGTCCCCTCTACTGCTGCTGATGATAGAGGGAAAGGGATCCAAGAAGAGCCTGTCAGGACGAGGGCTCAGCCGTTGATCATCCCTGAGACCTCTCAAAAAGAAATGGAAGAGATTTTGAAAATAATCAAGAGAAGTGATTATAATGTTGTGGAGCAACTAGGGCAAACCCCCTCAAAGATCTCTATGCTGGCTTTGCTTCTTTGTTCATAAGCTCATGCCAAATCCCTAATCAAATTCTTGAAGACGGCCCATGTGCCCCAGGAAACCTCCGCGGACCAGTTCCAGGAATGTGTAGCTAGCCTAACAGCAGACAATGCTCTAGGGTTCTCCGACGCCGATTTAACAATCAAAGGGAGGAAACATAATGACGCTTTACATGTCTCGGTAGAATGCAGAGGGACTACTCTGACATATGTTCTGGTAGACACCGGTTCATTGCTGAACGTCTTACCAAAGAAGGCATTGGATAGGATAGATTGTGAAGGTCTAACTTTGAAGCCCAGCAACATCATTGTTAGAGCCTTTGATGGTTCTAAACGGATGGTCCACAGGGAGGTGGACATCCCGATTAAAGTGGGAACTGAAACCTTCAACTCCATATTCTATGTCATGGACATCCGTCCCTCCTATTCTTGCTTGTTGGGAAGACCCTGGATTCATCATGCTGGAGCCGTTACTTTAACTCTGCATCAAAAGCTCAAGTACCCTGTCTAGGGGAAAATTGTGACAGTTCACGGTGAAGAGGAATACATGATAAGCCATCTTAATTCTTTCCGCTATGTGGAATTTGATAGTGAATTCATCGAAACCCCCTTTCAGCATTTTGAAGAGGTAGCTCAGGAGATTGCGGAAGTACCTTCTGTACCCATGATTACCCGACCTCCGCCTCGGATGTCGTCACTCAAAGATGCAAAGGCTGTAATTAAAGAAGGAGGAAGCACAATCTGGGGGAAGCTTCCCGATTTTCCCTTTAAATCTGATAAATTCGGCTTGGGTTTCACTGCTTCTGCTCAAAAGGTTATGCGTCACTCCCGGGATGGAGGGCCACCAGTGAATATTACCCATCATGGAGTCAATGCTTTGGAGGATGGTGAAGAGGAGAGCAACCTGGAAGACTGGATTTCCCTACCGTTGAAGGAGGACTATGCAATTGGGAGACAAAGGACTTTATTCCTATTACTTTCATCAATCAGTAATTTATCTTTCAAACATTTCTGTTGGTTTGTAATAATTCTTGAACAATTCGTACACTTTTAACCTTGTGCCTTACCCGAGGTACATAGGTCCATTTGTAAGGGTTTAATTTTTCATCTTCATATGCCATTTTAATGAATCATGGACATTTTCACATATAAACTTTTGTGTTCATTTTCTTTCTTTTTACATTTTATTTGTTTAAAGGTGGCTATCCCTTACACACACCTACACTCACCAATGCAGGTACCCATCCATTCCGGATTCCATGGGTAACAATTCTGCTATGGCCTTCAGTGACTCTGAAGATCTGGTCTACCATGCCGAGTACGAAGGTGATGAAGACTGTGAAGTGCCTGGAGAATTGGCTAGACTGCTGCAACAGGAAGAAAGAGCTACTCTACCTCACGAGGAGTTGTTAGAGACAATCAACTTGGGAACAGAGGAAGACAGAAAAGAAGTTAGAGTGGGTGCCAACCTAGAGCCAAGTGTCAAAGAGCGCTTAGTTCAGCTGTTGAATGAATATGTTGAGATCTTCACCTGGTCCTACGAAGATATGCCGGGGCTTGATACAGATATTGTGGTTCACCGTCTCCCTACAAGAGAAGATTGTCCACCAGTTAAACAGAAAGTTCGCCGCATGAGGCCCGACATGTCTGAAAAGATCAAAGCTAAAGTCATAAAGCAGTTCAATGCTGGATTTCTTGCTGTTACTTCCTATCCACAATGGGTTGCTAACATTGTGCTCGTGCCTAAGAAGGACGGCAAAGTCAGAATGTGCATGGATTACAGAGACTTAAACAGGGCTAGCCCTAAAGATGACTTTCCACTACCGCACATTGACATCTTGGTTGACAATACAGCTCAACACAAGGTATTTTCTTTCATGGATGGATTTTCAGGGTACAACCAGATCAAAATGGCCCCCGAAGACATGGAGAAAACTACTTTTGTTACACAGTCGGGTACGTTCTGCTATAAGGTGATGCCATTCGGACTGAAGAATGTCAGGGTAACCTATCAGCGCGCCATGGTAGCTTTATTTCATGATATGATACATCATGAGATAGAGGTCTACGTAGACAACATGATAGCCCGTTCACAAACTGAAGAAGAACACCTCGACCATCTGCAAAAGCTGTTTGTCAGGTTGAAAGAGTACAAGTTCAGACTGAATCCTAACAAGTGCACTTTCGAAGTCAGGTCCGGTAAACTCTTGGGTTTCATTGTCAGTAACAAAGGCATCAAGGTTGATCCTGCCAAAGTCAAATCTATACAAGAAATGCCTAGCCCTCGCACCGAGAAGGAGGTCAGAGGTTTCTTGGGACGCCTAAACTACATTGCAAGGTTCATTTCTCACCTAACATCTACCTGTGAACCAATCTTCAAGCTGTTGAAGAAAGATCAGGTGGTTAAATGGAATGATGACTGTCAAGTTTCTTTGGATAAAATCAAGGAGTATTTGCTAGAACCTCCTATCTTGATGCCACCCATCGAAGGAAGGCCGCTAATCATATATCTGGCTGTCCTAGAGAATTCAATAGGGTGCATATTGGGCCAACATAAAGAGTCTGGCCGAAAAGAGCATGCCATTTATTACCTTAGCAAAAAGTTTACCGACTGTGAGACCCGATACTCACTGCTCGAGAAAACTTGTTGCACTTTGGTATGGGCTGCTCGCCGGCTAAGGCAGTATATGTTGACTCATACCACTTTGCTGATCTCTAAGATGGATCCGGTCAAGTACATCTTTGAGAATCCTGCTCTATCTAGAAGAATCGCTAGATGGCATATGATCCTAACAGAATATGATATACAATACACAACCCAAAAAGCTATAAAGGGGAGTGTACTAGCCGATCATCTGGCCCATCAAGCTGTCGAAGATTACCAATCCATGAGGTTCGACTTCCCCGACGAGGACATTATGACTTTGAGCAACATTGAAGAGAACAGACCATATGACGGACCTGAACAAGGATCCCGATGGACCCTGTACTTTGATGGTGCCTCCAATGCACTTGGCAACGGTATCAGTGCAGTACTTATTTCTCCAGAAGGTTTCCATACACCTTTCACTTCCAGACTCTGCTTCAGCTGTACCAACAATATGGCCGAGTATGAAGCTTGTATCTTTGGTCTCAAGGCCGCTATTGACTTAGGAATCAAGTCTTTGATTGTATTTGGGGATTCAACTTTGGTTATCAGTCAAATAAAAGGAGAGTGGGATACTAAAATTCCTAACCTCATCCCTTACAAAGAACATGTCTTGACATTGTTACCACATTTCGACCAGATTACCTTTGAACACTTCCCGCGAGAAGAGAATCAGCTAGCAGATACGCTAGCTACAATGTCATCCATGTTTAAACTTAACTGGGATAATTAGGCTCCTCAAATCACCATTGAACGGATGGACGAACCTGCACATTGTCACGAGATCAATACCGAAGAAGTAGTGGACCGACCTTGGTTTCATGACGTCAAAAGGTATCTCGATACTCAAGAATACCCTGAAGGAGCTTCAGTCAACGACAAAAAGTTCTTAAGGAGGTTCTCAGCTAAGTTCTTCCTGAGCAATGGTATCCTATACAAGCGCAATCATGATTGCATTCTGCTCCATTGTGTGGACAAGGTTGAAGATGAACAGATCATGGCTGAACTGCACAATGGTACTTTCGACACTCACTCTAGCGGCCATACGATGGCTAAGAAGATTCTACGGGCAGGCTATTACCGGTCTACCATGGAAGCTGACTGCCATCAACATTCCCGAACATGCCACAAATGTCAAATCTATGCGGACAAGGTACATATACCTCCAGTTCCTTTCATTATCTTAATAGCTCCTTGGCCATTCGCTATGTGGGGAATCGACATGATTGGAGAGATCAAGCCTACAACATCCAATGGACACCGCTTCATCCTGGTGGCCATTGATTACTTCACCAAGTGGGTCGAAGCAGCGTTGTGATCGGTGGATCTGGAACTGACTGTTTAACGCTGGTTCGTGAAATGTCGCGGAAGCAAGAGTCGCCACCGTCTTTTATTTTCTCCAAATGGAAAGGACAAAATCACAGAAAAATTCCTTAAAGAGATTGCTCTCGGTTCGGGAGGTAGGTTATAGAAAGGGAAGGTGTTAGCACCCTTTTTATCCATGGTTATCCATGGGCTCTTAGACACTTGCTCATTTGTGTTTTCAAAATGGTTTGTTTGCTTTTCAACTGTGGGTTTTAAAAAAGGTTTCTTTGAAAATTCCAGTTCAACTCTTGTATCAGTCCTCAAGAGTGTTTGAAAAATTGCTTTCGAAAGCTTTTTGAAAAGGTGTCGGTGTGAAAAGTGTTTTTGATTTGTTTTGAAATTAGAGCAAGTATCTACGAGAACCTACCTACCCTAAGGAATTCGTCTGTGTAAATGTCCTTTAAAGTAGTGCCATCCCACCATTGAGAGGTAGGTAGCACCACCGTTGGAGGTGTTCGGGTCAATTCGAGGTTCGGGACATGGTGATCACCAGAGCAATAGGAAGACACCTTAGAAGCTACCCTCATGCCAGGTTCCCGGATCATGAGGACTTACTAAGACATCCTCTACTCGACGATCACCTTTCGAGGCAAGGCAACAGTGAGGCGTACCCTAGGGGTGGTGTGTGCGATTCGTGTGTCGTTTTCATTTGCATTCATCTTGTCATGTTATTGGTGTTCTACGCTTGTTTTTATTTTTGTCCATACATTCTTTCATGCTTTGATTAATAGTTAAAAATATTGCGGGAAAGCAAAAATTCTAAGCTATTACAAAAGGGCGCGGGTCCACATCGCCAAAATTTCTCGAACCCGATTTGACAGAAAAATAAAGAAAGTAAAAGAAAATAAGGAATTAAAGGTGCGAGAAATCAATTACATGGCTTCGGGAGAGATACATAAATATTTAAACGAAATAAAATAAATACGCGAATAAGAATTAAATCGAAACGAGGGCGTTGGACCCTTTTTGCAAAATTAAATTACATGGAATTAATTAAAATTAAAAAGAAAAGGAGATGTTTTTGGTATTTTTTAGTATTTTCGGATTTAATATGAAAAAAGAATCAATTAAAAATAAATACTAACCCTAATTCTAGTGGCTTTTAATTTATTGAGAAAACATTGAATTTTAACCTAAATTAACTAAATATTTAATGTACAAATTTAATTACAAAAATAAATATTTAATTATTTAATCATTTATGAAAGAAAAATAAAAAGGATGAAAAATTATTAATTAAACCCTATTTCTACATTTTTTTGATTTTTTATTAAGAGAATTAAAATTAAAACCTAATTTACACTAAATTTAATTATATGCATTTATTTATGAAAATACTAAGAATAAAATATTTATTATTTTTTCTCTTTTTTCTGATTTTTATGGCATTTTAGGATTTTATGAAAATATAATTAAATTAACAGAACTAAAAAAAAATAATAATTGAAAATAAAGAAACAAAGAAAAATAAAAAATAAATGAAAAGGGTTTGCAAACCTGGGGGTTCAGACCCCAAATAGGAGGTGAGGCCTTAGCAAATCTGGCCCATTTACCCTGGCCCTTTTTGACTTTCTCCAGGGAGTATGCTGGCGCGTTGACTGGGACTCACCATGTATCTCAATTCTTGGCCTTTGGATTGATGAAATTGGACAGGTGGATGTTGATTTTTGAGGATGTACCATGGACCACAACATTATGCCTGCACATGAATATCATTTGAAAAAAATTATATGGAAAGGGTGGGGACCTGGGGCTCGAACCCAGGTCCTGAATGTTACCAGCCTTATGCCTTGCCAGTTGTACTGAACGCGCGCTTTGTATATCAAAGATCAAACAAATATTATAAGAACAAAAACACGCGTTAGTGCTTTTTAGCGCGAAATTTTAAAAGGACCAATCATCGCTAGCCAACACATCATCTTCTTCATTGATTTTATTTTCCTGAAAAAAACAAATATGTTAGGCAACGGTTTTGTTAGCGTTCTCCTAGGCCGGTTTTGGAAAAATAGCGACTAGCCCCAGGGGCTCTATAAATTAGGCGCGAGGGTAGCCTTATAATCGTCTGAACGCCCTGATTTGAATGGTGGTGGTCTTGAAGGCCAATTTTTCCTCATTTAAAAACCCCTAATCCAAGGTCCTGTAAACCCTAGAAAACGATAATGGCATAATCGCGTACACAGCTCAAAAACACAATTAAGTTACATGATTAGCATTAGAACAAGTCAATTAGTGTGAATGCATCAAAAAAACGTAAGGAAAATGCCTTAAATATGAAACACGATTATGCATTTTTTTTGAAACAGTTTGAATCCATGGTACCAATTCTGGGCGTATGAAGGTTGGAGAGTGATCCTGTTAGCTTCAGGGGGACACGAGGAAGCTTTTGCAACTGGTCTTGTGCCTTGAATCAACCTAAAACCTGATTTTCAGTTTTGAGTTTTTTAACAAAAATTCAAGCTTTGTTTTTTAGGTTTCTGAGCAGCTGCGTGGTTCCAAGCATGAGGGTTTGCTTTGTATATATGTGTGGAACAATTAGGTTAAGAAATTTGATCCAAAAAGCTTGGCATTCATGACTTTGAAAGATTTGATTTTCAAGATCTTTTTCAAATATTTTCCATGTGTTTTTGTACAAATTAAGATCAATTCTCTCCAAATATTTCCCTATTTAATTTCACACGAATTATTGAGTAGATTTTGTGCACAAAAAGATTGTAAAACCTAGGTTAAATATTTTTCATGTATTTAATTTGATTTAAATGAATTATTATAAATAAAAATTCAAATAAATAAATAAAAAATGAAGAAATACTTCCCTTTGGGCCAAGTGGTCGTGCACATGCCATGGATGATGAATTATGGAAGAAAAATGGGCCCATTAGCAATTTTAGGTCATTTGAATCAATGTTGACTTTTCAAAATATCCAAAAATTTCCCAACTTCCACAAGGCATAACTTGCTCAATTTTTACGCTTTGCTAATGTTCTTGGACATTTTGGAAAGGACTTTGAGTCCTCTAACCAATGCCTTTGGTCCCATGTCATTTTGATTTACCAATTTCAAGTTATGGCCTTTTACTTAAAGTCCCTTTTTGTTGACTTTTGAAAATGACCTATAATGTTGAAATTGATAACTTTTTGTGAGAGCATTTCTTGGACTTGAAGTATGAAGATGAGTTGTAGGAAATGTCTTTCTCTTCAAAATGAGATTTGGATGGAATTTTTCTGATAATCCATGTGAAAGTTATGCCCTGGTCAATTTACAGTTGACTTTTTCAGCTGTCCAAATAAGGAAACTTTTGCATCTTGATGATTTTTGAGCCTAGCTTTGAGAATCATGATCAAGCATTGATCAAATGATGTTTGTGGCTTCAAAATGAGATGTTGACCAAAAATTTGAACTTTTGACTGCCAAATGACCATTTTGCCCCTACAATTGACTGTAGTGCAATTAGGGTTTTTGACTGTGCAATTTTGTGCTGAATGTCTTGAAACTTGATATGAGGATGCTTGACCATATTTGTAGGCATGTGAAACTTGATTGGACCTTTGGAAACTTCATTTTCTTGATCAGAACACAAACCCTAATTTTGACTGCTTAGGAGGCTCTTGCACTATGCAACCCTTGGGGAATTTTGAAGCTTGACTTTGCAATTTCTTGAAGAATATGGGAGGGCAAATTTTGGGGTACAACAGTTGCCCCTGTTCAATCTTCTTAGACCTGAGGATGCAGATTGGCTGACGTGCCTTTCGTAATCCGAGGGTAGAAGATGATTGAACACTAGGGTGCCCAGAAATTTGCGCTCACATAGTAGCAGTGTGATGACGGGAATGGGCTTATAGATGCTATTTGGAGATTGATGAATAGGATGATGGGCTTATAGATGCCATCTAGATGTTGATCGCGTAAGAGATTCCTTAGCGAGAACCTGCATACCTGCAAAAGAAAAATGAGTACCTGACATGTTGCAAGAGCTGGTTTTCAGATGCTTGGTATAGATGTGTCCTGACTGGTTACAGGAGCTGAATCTGGAGCTTCAAAAGGTGATGAATGAAACAGGGATGGTTACTACCTTATCATGAACGGTAAGAGAACCTTGGGTGACTTTAACTTCAACAACGCTCGTTGAGAAAAATCTTGGTGGGAATTACCATCTTCGCAGTATCGGGAAGAGAACCAATAGGCAATTGTAATTTCAAAGAAAAAACCTAAAATGGAATTATCATCTCACGCACCGTCGGGGAGGGAACTATAGGAAATTATAACCTGAAAGGGAATTACATCTCACGCACCGTCGGGGAGAGAACCATAAGAAATTATAACCTGAAAGGGAATTACATCTCACGCACCATCGGGGAGAGAACCATAGGAAATTATAACCTGAAAGGGAATTACATCTCACGCACCGTCGGGGAGAGAACCATAGGAAATTATAACCTGAAAGGGAATTACATCTCACGCACCGTCGGGGAGAGAACCATAGGAAATTATAACCTGAAAGGGAATTACATCTCACGAACCGTCGGGGAGAGAACCATAGGAAACTATAACCTGAAAGGGAATTACATCTCACGCACCGTCGGGGAGAGAACCATAGGAAATTATAACCTGAAAGGGAATTACATCTCACGCACCGTCAGGGAGATAACCATAGGAAATTATAACCTGAAAGGGAATTACATCTCACGCACCGTCGGGGAGAGAACCATAGGAAACTATAATCTGAAATGGAATTATCACCTCACGCACCGTCGGGGAGGGAACCATAGGAAATTATAACTTGATAACTTCTACTGAGTCTTCATCAGAAAAATCTGTTGGGAGTCGATTTAACTGGACTAGAGAAGGCCTTGGACTGGATAAGAAATCTTTAGAGTCGATTAACTGAACCGGTCTAGGTCTTGAAATATGATGAAGAATTTAGCTGAATCTTTCCTGAAAGGTAAATGTCAGTCATATGCAATGCATGATATGGATCAAGCAATGATCTTCTCAACATAAATGAGATTTGTATGATATGATGCGTCTATGCATGCTATAATGATGTATGTGATGTTTTATGAATGCGTTTTTCGTCTAGGAAAGTAAATCCTTGACGGGTGCCGGGAAGTCACTCCTGGGCTGATATTTGAAGAATAAGCTTTTACTCCTGCTGGGGATGATAACTGCAAGAATACCGGTAAAAGAAGACGACTCCGTTGAGGAATAAACTTGGCAAATGGAAGATTCTGCGGGGAGAAAAATACTCTAGCGACCATACTGGGGAGTGATACTCTGTGGGGAGAGGGATGCCTTTGCTGAATTGTTGATAGTAACTTGCTGGGGATATCCTTGTTGTATTGGAAGTGCTAACTAGACTTCGTTGGGGATAAGAAGACTGTTTCGACGACGATCTTTCAGTGGCTTTTGGCTGAGGATAACCCAGTTATATCCTGTTAAGAAAATAACTCTTTGAATAAAGCCGGACGACACGTTCGTGCTATGCGAGGATAAGCTTCCAGAATCTACTGGGGATAAGCTTACTGCTTGGGGGTATGAATTCCCACTTTCCTGGGGAACTAGATTGGACTCTCCTGGGGAAGTTTTGAACTGCGGGGAAGTGATTCCTTTGAATGTTGGTATACCGCCGGGGAACAATATTTAGACCAAGACTGCAGGGGATGCTTGTTAAGAATATATGTATGCTGCAGGAGAATGTTGAGGTCTGCTGGAGGATACTCAACTTCCTTGAGATTTGATAACTCTGCTTGGAGAAGAATGCACTGACTGCTGACTTGCTTTCTGGGGAATTAAGATGTACTGGTCATGTTCTTTAGCTGAACCTACCTTGGAACCTTGGAGGACAGAACAATTAGATTGCTTAGACAACTCTTTATTGCCCCTGTTTCTAGTGTTACCTGTAATTAATTCTTTGTTTCGTATGCAAATATTTATGAGTTAGCAAATTATTGTCAATGCATATATCACAAATTGAACCTTGGACGTTCTTCGCAAAACAAAACAGAAAAAGAAAAACAATTGGCACGTTTAACTGAAAAGTATATTTGTATTGATTTTGAATGGCCTGAAAATAGGCGTTTTGTGTACAAGAGGCTGACGTCCTAGTAAGAGAACGCCGCCGAACAAAAGAGTTTATACAAATTTTGTACAAAAGAAAATAAAACAGCTGTGTGAAATATGAATGATCCACTGGGTTTCAACTCTGCTATTGCCTTTATAACTCTGAGCGTCTCATCACTTGATGACCTTGGTTGAAGGTGAAGCTGACTGATCAATGCCGTCTGAACTTGATGTAGATACCGGATTCTGGATGCAAAGTGATCCAATGAGACATAGTATTACGCTTTTATCCCTAATTTTTGCCTGGACCGCCCTTTCGGGTTTTCAGTCCACCGGGATACCCATTTTTGCCCAAGCCGCCTTTTCAGGTTTTCGACTTGCCGGGTGTACAGATTTTTTTATTTCATCCCTTCATTTTGCCCGAACCCTTTTGGTTCGACGGGAAGCCCTAATTTTTGCATAGGCATGTCAGCCTAGCGGGTCTTTTTTTATGCGTAGTATCTTTTTACTATGTCTGCATTGGCGGGGTGAGGAAGGTCGTCACCATCCATGTTGGTTAGAATCATTGCTCCTCCTGAGAACACATGCTTAACCACAAATGGCCCTTCGTACGTAGGGGTCCATTTTCCCCTTGGATCACTCTGAGGAAGGATGATTCTCTTGATTACCAGATCCCCAACTTGATATTCCTGTGGTCTGACCTTTTTGTTAAATGCCCTGATCATTCGTTTCTGATACGTCTGACCATGACAGATAGCAGCAAGTCTCTTTTCATCAATGAGGTTGAGTTGATCAAGTCGTGTCTGGATCCAATCATCCTCGTTCAGATTTGCATCTTTCATTATCCGGAGAGAGGGTATTTGCACTTCGATCGGTAAGACTGCCTCCATACCATAAACCAGAGAGAAAGGAGTTGCCCCGGTTGACGTCCTAGCTGAGGTACGGTACCCATGTAGAGCGAACGGTAACATCTCGTGCCAATCTTTATAAGTCACTGTCATCTTCTGCACGATCTTCTTGATGTTCTTATTTGCTGCTTCTACAGCCCCATTCATCTTCGGTCTGTAAGGAGAAGAATTATGGTGCTGTATCTTGAACTGCTCGCAGAGCTCAGCGATCATCTTGTTGTTCAGATTGGTACCGTTGTCTGTAATTATTCTTTCTGGGACACCGTACCGACAGATCAGGTTATGCCGAATGAACCGTGCCACAACAGTCTTGGTTACCGTGGCATAGGATGCTGCTTCGACCCACTTCGTAAAATAATCAATTGCTACTAGGATGAAGCGATGCCCATTGGATGCCGTAGGTTTAATCTCGCCGATCATGTCTATGCCCCACATTGCAAACGGCCAAGGCGCAGTCAGAACATTCAGGGGAACTGGAGGAACATGTACCTTGTCTGCATAAATCTGGCACTTATGGCATGTCCTGGAATGCTGGTAGCAGTCAACTTCCATTGTGGACCAGTAATATCCTGCCCGTAGGATTTTCTTTGCCATAGTATGTCCACTGGAATGTGTACCAAAGGTCCCTTCATGTAGCTCTTCCATGATCCTTTCTGCTTCAGTCTTATCCACACAACGCAGTAAGGTTGAATCATGGTTTCGCTTATACAAGATGCCGTTGCTAAGGAAGAACTTTGCTGCGAATCTTCTCAGGAATTTCTTATCATTGACAGATGCACCTTCAGGGTATTCCTGAGCTTCCAGATATCTCTTCACTTCATGGTACCAAGGCTTCTCAGTCACCAATTCAGTCTCGAGATCACAACAGTATGCCGGTTCGTCCAGTTTCCAGATGATGATCCGGGGAGCCTCATTATCCCATTTAACCTTGAACATAGAAGACATTGTAGCTAACGCGTCCGCCAACTGATTCTCTTCTCTCGGGAAGTGCTCAAAGGTTATCTCTGTGAAGTGGGGGATCAAGGTCAACACACATTCTCTGTAAGGGATAAGATTCAGATGTTTCGTATCCCACTCTCCTTTGATCTGATTGATCACAAGAGCGGAATCTCCGAAGACACTCAGAAACTTGATCCTCAGGTCGATCGCAGCTTGAAGACCCATGATGCACGCCTCATACTCCGCCATGTTTTTGGTACAGTTGAAACATAGCCGGGCAGTGAGTGGAGTATGAGTACCTTGAGGAGATATGATTATGGCGCCGATACCGTTTCCCAAAGCGTTGGAGGCTCCGTCAAAGTGCATAGACCATCGGGATCCTGGTTCAGGTCCTTCATCCGGTCCAGGTACTTCACAATCTGTCACTATCATGATGCTTTCATCCGGAAACTCAAAGTTCATTGACTGATAATCATCGACTGCCTGATGTGCCAAGTGGTCTGCCAATACACTTCCCTTGATGGATTTCTGGGTTGTGTACTGAATGTCGTATTCCGTCAAGATCATTTGCCATCTTGCAATTCTCCCAGGCAGAGCAGGCTTTTCGAATATGTACTTTATAGGATCCATCTTTGAGATCAACAAGGTGGTATGAGTCAGCATATACTGTCTCAGCCGGCGAGCAGCCCATACCAAAGCGCAGCAAGTTTTCTCAAGCAGTGAGTATCGGGTCTCACAGTCGGTAAACTTTTTGCTAAGGTAATAAATGGCATGCTCTTTTCGGCCAGACTCGTCATGCTGCCCCAGCACACACCCCATTGAGTTGTCAAGCACTATTAGATATAGTATCAGAGGTCTCCCTTCAACCGGTGGCATAAGGATAGGTGGTTCTTGGAGATACTCTTTGATTCTGTCAAAAGCAGCCTGACATTCATCATTCCAACGTACTACCTGATCTTTCTTCAGCAGCTTGAAGATTGGTTCACAGGTAGCAGTTAGGTGTGAGATGAACCGAGCAATGTAATTCAGGCGTCCTAAAAAGCCTCTGACTTCCTTCTCTGTCTTAGGAACTGGCATCTCTTGAATAGCTTTGACCTTAGCAGGGTCCACTTGAATTCCCTTGTCACTTACCACGAAGCCTAGCAATTTTCCGGATCTTACCCCGAAGGTGCACTTGTTCGGGTTCAACCTCAGCTTGTACAGTTTCAACCGGTCAAATAACTTCTACAGATGATCTAGGTGTTCTTCCTCAGTCTGGGACCTAGCGATCATGTCGTCCACATACACTTCTATCTCATGATGGATCATGTCATGAAATAGAGCAACCATGGCACGTTGGTAGGTTGCCCCAGCATTCTTCAACCCGAATGGCATGACCTTGTAACAGAAGGTGCCCCACTGAGTAACAAATGTAGTCTTCTCCATGTCTTCAGGTGCCATCTTGATCTGATTGTAACCTGAGAAACCATCCATGAAAGAGAACACCTTATGCTGAGCTGTATTGTCAACAAGGACATCAATGTGAGGTAAGGGGAAGTCATCCTTGGGGCTGGCTCTGTTCAGATCCCTGTAGTCGACACACATTCTGACCTTACCGTCCTTCTTAGGTACCGACACCACATTAGCAACCCACTGAGGGTAAGAAGTCACTGCAAGGAACCCAGCATCAAACTGTTTCATGACCTCGGATTTAATCTTCTCAGACATCTCTGGACGCATCTGACGGACCTTTTGCTTAACTGGAGGGCAGTCTTCCTTAGTTGGCAAGTGATGGACCACAATATCGGTATCCAACCCGGGCATGTCTTCGTAGGACCAGGCAAAGATCTCTATATAATCATGCAGCATTTGAGTCAACCGTTGCTTCACGCTGAGCTCTAGGTTGGCACCAATCTTTACCTCTTTCCTATCTGCCTCAGTACCCAAGTTTATTGTTTCCACTGGCTCTTCATGGGGTTGAATTGCCCTCTCTTCCTGAAGTAACAGTCTTGCAAGCTCGCCAGGCACTTCGCAATCATCTTCACCTTCGTCTTCGGCTAAGTTGATCGGATTTTCGAAGTCATAACTGGCAGTAGCAGAGTCGTTACCAGTGAGATCCAGAGTGGATGGAAACCTGTATGAGTGAGTGTGTGTGTAAATACAGCTGTTTTGAAATATATGTAAAGGAAAGAAAGACAGAAAAGGAGCATAAGATTTGCAATGCGGGAAAACGTCCAAGATTTTAATTCATGATATATGAAATGACAATTTATATGCCCTCACAAATGAAACCACGGTGCCTCGGGTAAGACACTGGGCCATAGAGTTTATTTATTGTTTATTACAAAATAACGAAACAAAGAAATTTATTACTGCGTCACAAAGGTAACAGGAGTATGGTCCTTAGCAATCCAATTGTTCAATCCGCCTTCGGTCGTCGGGTAGATCCAGCTATTGAACTCAGCTTCGTCCACTTCATTGTCTTCCCCAACAGCATTCACTCCTGGATTTGTAATGAACACAGGAGGTCTTCCGGTCTTCGCTTTCCTCATAGCTTTCTGACCCTCTGTGGTAAAACCCAGCCCAAATTTATCAGTCTTCTGTGTAAAGTCTGGAAGTCTGCCCCAGTTAGCACATTCACCCTTCTGAACCACAGCCCGGGCATCCCTCAGGGAGGCCATCTTTAAAGGAACACTTTCTGCTGCTGCTGTAATTGGAAGCACCTCCTCGAAATGCTGAAAGGGGGTTTCAATAAACTCCCCATCCATCTCAATGTATCTGAAGGAATTCAGGTGGCTTACCATATACTCCTCCTCTCCCTGCACAGTGACGATCTTCCCTCTGACGGGGTATTTCAGCTTCTGGTGCAAGGTAGAGGTTACTGCCCCAGCTTTATGTATCCAAGGTCGACCCAGTAGACAAGAGTAATATGGACGGATATCCATCACATAAAAAGTAGAGTCAAACACCTGAGAGCCCACACGAATCGGAATGTCAACCTCCCCATGAACCATCCTTTTTGAACCATCAAAGGCCCTGACGATGATATTGCTGGGTTTCAATTCCAGGCCTTCACAATCTAAACGGTCCAAAGCCTTCTTGGGCAGCACATTCAAAGAAGAACCAGTATCCACCAACACATGTGCCAAGGTAGTGCCCCTGCATTCGATAGAGACATGCAGAGCATCATTATGGTCTCTTCCCTTCACAGTCAGGTCAGCATCTGAGAAACCCAAGCCATTGTCTGCTGTCAGATTTGCTACACAATCAGTGAACTAGACTGCAGATGTCTCATGTGGCACATAGGCCGTCTTGAGGAATGAGATTAAGGCCTTAGCATGGGCCTCGGAGCACAGCAATAAAGAGAGCATGGAGATCTTGGAGGGCGTGTGCCCCAGCTGTTCCACAACATTGAAATCACTCTTCTTTATTATCTTCAAGATTTCCTCCATCTCTTGTTGGGAGGCTTCAGCAGTTACCGGTATAGGTGCCTCCATTTGGGTAGGCTCAACTTCAATTCCTTTGCCCCGAGCATTGGATGACTCAGCAGCAGGAGAAACAATTGGATCAGCAGCAGGAACAGGTACACTTGTAGGAGTTATAAGGAGTGGTCTTCGAGCAGCAGGCAGTGCAATGTCAGGCGAGAAGAGCCTGCCACTGCGGGTGACTTTGGCTGGGCCAGTGATATCACAGATGCTGGCACCAGCGTTGAACTCTTATTTAATCCCATTTACATACACATCTGCCCCGTAATGCCAGGGGATAGCTTTATCAGATACATAGGGCAGGGGCCCCGGAACAGTGATAACAATAGGTGCGACGGTCATGATTTGGACGGGCTTCTTCGGGAGAACCTGGATTGGATTATTGAATATGGTAACCACAGAAACTTCTTCCACCGGAACCAACTGAACAACAGACTTCTTAAACAGAATGTCCTTACTATCCATTAGGCTTTTGATGCCTAACTTCAGCAAGGGACAACCAGATAGGGACACGGCACAGAACAGGCAACCCTCACTGCAACCCGGAAATAAACCGGCCAGCAGCAGGTTCTTCTTGACAGTCTTC
Organism: Vicia faba; assembly: GCA_948472305.1. Lineage (NCBI taxonomy): Eukaryota > Viridiplantae > Streptophyta > Magnoliopsida > Fabales > Fabaceae > Vicia > Vicia faba. Next base: position 65,212,965 of record OX451735.1, read on the forward strand.
AGAGGAGTGGCAAGGTCATCCACAGAAACAGCATAAACATCTTCGTCAACAGCATTTACCCCATGCTGAGGCATAGGAGCAGTAACTACATTTGGCCTCTCAGGAGCTTCGAACTGTATCTCCTTTGCATCGATAAGGTCTTGCACCTTACTCCTTAATGCCCAACAGTCATCAGTAGAATGCCCCGGGCTATCTGAATGGTAAGCACAACGAGCATTCGGGTTGTACTTAGGAGATGCAGTATTTGGAAACTTTGGAGCCTCTCTGACAGTCACTAAATTGGTGGATAGCAACTGTGGCAGGATCTGCGATAGGGTCATGCTTAACCGGGTAAATTCTCTCCGGGGTCTTTCAGCCCTTTGAGGATTGGTTGGCCGAGGAGCGGCAGCAGGCTTAGCAATCATTACCGCACTGACAGATTGGCGGCGCTCAGGTCTCTCTGATCTCTTGGAACCATACACGGCACTAGCCTCCTTCTTGAAGGGTTTCTTCTCAGCACTAGATGATGCACCCTTCGGAATCTTTCCAGACTTCAACCCAGCCTCAATTCTCTCTCCAGTCAGAATCAGGTCAGTGAACCCTGCAGACGAATTCCCAATGAGATGGTTGAAAAATGGCCCAGATAGGGTCCCCAAGAACATGTCTACCAACTCCCGATCAGTCAAAGGTGGCTGCACCCTGCCAGCCAGGTCTCTCCACTTCTGAGCGTACTCCTTAAAACCTTCACTTGCACCTAACGACATACCCTGGAGTTGGGTACGTGTGGGGGCAAGGTCGGCATTATATTGATACTGCTTATAGAAAGCAATAGCCAACTCCTCCCAGTTACGAACCTTGGTCCCATCCAGCTGATAGAACCATTCGAGATGAGTCCCTGAAAGACTCTCCTGGAAGAAGTGGATCCACAAATTTTTATCCGCCGAGTACGGTTGGATTTTCCGAACATAGGACCTGAGATGTAGCTTGGGACAAGACGCCCCGTCATATTTAGAGAAAGATGGTGCTTTGAACTTCCGAGGAATAATCACACCAGTAGACAAACCCAGATCTCCAAAATCCAGCCCAGGTACCTGTTGAATCTCCATAGCATTCAACCTATCCTCCAGTTGCTTGTATCTGTCTTCTGCAGGAGGGTACTGCTCTTCATCAAAATCAGTCTCGTTGTCGGAGACTACCGGACTAGGAACCCTTGCTTCTGCCTGAGGAGTACTCTTGCCAACAGAAGAACCATCCTCTTCCTGCTGCAGAGCATTGCCAAACCTTCGGCCCGAGTTGAACAGAACAATTCTTCTCTTCTTCTTCTTCTCCTTCTTCAGGAGCATAACCTTCAGCTCTTCTTGGCCTTGAGCCAAACCCTTGATTAATTCCTGAAACTGCGCATTCTGCGCCTGAAGAGCCTTGATGGATGTCTCAGTTGACGACGAGTCAGGATTCATGATGCTGAAATAAACAGCGAAGAACTGTAAGCAACCTGAAAAGAGGAAAAACCTGCTATGCACATGATGAATGAGATGTGTTTATGCAATGCATTCAAGGGTTCGAAAATTCAACTTCGTTGTAGACAAAAAAGGAACACACGTTATCATTAAGGAAATAACTGTTTAGTACATCAAAGCCTCATGGGCAAAGTAATACAAAAATCAAATCAATCCCAAAATACACTGCGCATCCTCTTTGGAGCTATGTAAGTGTTGAGATTCCTCTCCTCATGCAACAGGCGGGTGAGCTCCAAGACCTTCTTTTCACTAGCATGTAGACTGGTCTCAAGAGAATTCCTTTCCTCCTTAAGCTGGATCCAGCTCTTCTGCATCTCTTCCCAGGATGTGGGCATATCAGGGTGCTGAATAGTATAGGACACTTCTCCTTCCAAGACTGGTTCTTTGATTACTGGGAGCATGTGAGGATAAGGCATCACTAACTTCTGGGAGCGGGCTCGTACCCACTTGAGATAAGGTTCCAACGGGATGGAGTTCCTGTGCCCCAGTGTCTTGCTGTCTATCCTACTTGACATCCTCCAGGCTCTGATAAATCTCTGGCGAAGTCCTTGAGTATCGTTGTCGAAGTCAAAAACTATGTCAGGAATTAACATGTCATGAGGACCATCCCTCCGAGCATATCCAAACTGTCTCCAAGCCAGGCATGGGCTGTAAGTAATACCTCCTCTAATTCCAAGTAAAGGAACATTAGGGTACTCCCCGTAACGATCAATGATAGTGACATCTTCTCTGGACCGAGGGCACCAATGTATATCTGCATGTGTAAGAGCCATCAACCGTTGTGACCATCTCAAACCCCGCTCATTCTTCAGGACTGATTGTGGGAGGTGCGAAATAAACCACCTTCCCAGGAGAGGAGTGCAACACATAAGGACACCTCTTTTTCTCATGGTTCGAGTGTAACATGAGTGAAGGATGTCCCCCAGCAACGTAGGTATAGGATTCCTGGACATAAAGATCTGGACAGCACTGATATCAATAAGCTGATCTGGGTTAGGGAACAACACCAAACCATAGACAAGGAGGGCCACCACTTCTTCAAAAGCTTGCAAGTCAAGGGAGTTCCAACATTCATAGGCCTTTTCAAACAGAAACCTAGCTAAGAACCCTTTGATACCACTTCTGACTTCCCAATGTCCCTTGAGGTCAGATGACTGTAGGTGCAAGGCTTTAGCAATCTCTTCAAGCTTAGGTTCCTTTTCCGTACCGTTGTAGGGTAGCTGATCAAGGATAGGGATCTTCAGGAGCCGGGAGAACTCCTCCAATGTAGGTACCAACTGATAGTCCAAGAAGGTGAAACAGTGATGTAGAGGGTCAAAGAATTGGAACAGGACCTTTATCATATCTTCCTCAATGTTGGTATTGACCAAGCTGATGAGGCTTCCATGTCTTTCACTGAATGATGAGTTCTCGGGAATCCTGGATATAAGCTCCTTAAGCTGAGGAGGGATCCTTACAAGGCTGATTTGAATTGTCTTTCTACGAATAGTTTCCATGTCCTACAAAACAAAGAACAAAGATGAAGATTTGAACCCCTGAAATGGTTAGTCAATGCATATGATGCTGGATGATGTCATGATTCTATGATTAAACACACCACAGATATTTACAAAGACAAACATGTAAGGCACACAAGGCACACAAGACAAGCCCTTAGGGTTTAAGGCCGGCATGGGGTCTGGGTAGTACCCTCTTGAAGTTGGTGGGTTCAACCTGTCCTATCAAAGTAACCGGGTTCTAAGGGTCCCAATATCACGGGATTGCTTTCATTGTTCATCGTTTCGATTTAGCCACTGAACTGGCGACCGAAATATTCAAGGAAAGCAACCCTCAATTGAGTGTAGTATCGAGTATCAACCAACCTCGGACTGCACCAAAGTCAGTTATCTCACTACCCTAAAGAGGCCAAGATAGTTCAATTAAGGTTCCTAAGGTCTGTTGATGCTTCACGACACCACGCGGAGGCCCCGTACTCTCCTTGACTGAACTCAAGGGTTACCGGTACACACCAAAGTGCCACATCAACGTAGCAGACTGTTTCAACCATGTCGGTATACCCCGCACAGTTCCCTCACAGCCTTGTTGCTACTTTCTAAGAAGGTATCCCCAGATCCGGGTTTAGGATCTATAGAACTCCCAAGACAGTCCCACAATTTAAAGCAAACAAGGAAAGCAATTGAAAACACAGTTATGAACTAACCCTAAGGTACACCTCACTTTAAGTAATGTCCCCAGCAGAGTCGCCAGTTCTGTGATCGGTGGATCTGGAACTGACTGTTTAACGCTGGTTCGCGAAATGTCGCGGAAGCAAGAGTCGCCACCGTCTTTTATTTTCTCCAAATGGAAAGGACAAAAGCACAGAAAAATTCCTTAAAGAGATTGCTCTCGGTTCGGGAGGTAGGTTATAGAAAGGGAAGGTGTTAGCACCCTTTCTATCCATGGTTATCGATGGGCTCTTAGACACTTGCTCATTTGTGTTTTCAAAATGGTTTGTTTGCTTTTCAACTGTGGGTTTTAAAAAAGGTTTCTTTGAAAATTCCAGTTCGACTCTTGTATCAGTCCTCAAGAGTGTTTGAAAAATTGCTTTCGAAAGCTTTTTGAAAAGGTGTCGGTGTGAAAAGTGTTTTTGATTTGTTTTGAAATTAGAGCAAGTATCTACGAGAACCTACCTACCCTAAGGAATTCGTCTGTGTAAATGTCCTTTAAAGTAGTGCCATCCCACCATTGAGAGGTAGGTAGCACCACCGTTGGAGGTGTTCGGGTCAATTCGAGGTTCGGGACATGGTGATCACCAGAGCAATAGGAAGACACCTTAGAAGCTACCCTCATGCCAGGTTCCCGGATCATGAGGACTTACTAAGACATCCTCTACTCGACGATCACCTTTCGAGGCAAGGCAACAGTGAGGCGTACCCTAGGGGTGGTGTGTGCGATTCGTGTGTCGTTTTCATTTGCATTCATCTTGTCATGTTATTGGTGTTCTACGCTTGTTTTTATTTTTGTCCATACATTCTTTCATGCTTTGATTAACAGTTAAAAATATTGCGGGAAAGCAAAAATTCTAAGCTATTACAAAAGGGCGCGGGTCCACATCGCCAAAATTTCTCGAACCCAATTTGACAGAAAAATAAAGAAAGTAAAAGAAAATAAGGAATTAAAGGTGCGAGAAATCAATTACATGGCTTCGGGAGAGATACATAAATATTTAAACGAAATAAAATAAATACGCGAATAAGAATTAAATCGAAACGAGGGCGTTGGACCCTTTTTGCAAAATTAAATTACATGGAATTAATTAAAATTAAAAAGAAAAGGAGATGTTTTTGGTATTTTTTAGTATTTTCGGATTTAATATGAAAAAAGAATCAATTAAAAATAAATACTAACCCTAATTCTAGTGGCTTTTAATTTATTGAGAAAACATTGAATTTTAACCTAAATTAACTAAATATTTAATGTACAAATTTAATTACAAAAATAAATATTTAATTATTTAATCATTTATGAAAGAAAAATAAAAAGGATGAAAAATTATTAATTAAACCCTATTTCTACATTTTTTTGATTTTTTATTAAGAGAATTAAAATTAAAACCTAATTTACACTAAATTTAATTATATGCATTTATTTATGAAAATACTAAGAATAAAATATTTATTATTTTTTCTCTTTTTTCTGATTTTTATGGCATTTTATGATTTTATGAAAATATAATTAAATTAACAGAACTAAAAAAAAATAATAATTGAAAATAAAGAAACAAAGAAAAATAAAAAATAAATGAAAAGGGTTTGCAAACCTGGGGGTTCAGACCCCAAATAGGAGGTGAGGCCTTAGCAAATCTGGCCCATTTACCCTGGCCCTTTTTGACTTTCTCCAGGGAGTATGCTGGCGCGTTGACTGGGACTCACCATGTATCTCAATTCTTGGCCTTTGGATTGATGAAATTGGACAGGTGGATGTTGATTTTTGAGGATGTACCATGGACCACAACATTATGCCTGCACATGAATATCATTTGAAAAAAATTATATGGAAAGGGTGGGGACCTGGGGCTCGAACCCAGGTCCTGAATGTTACCAGCCTTATGCCTTGCCAGTTGTACTGAACGCGCGCTTTGTATATCAAAGATCAAACAAATAATATAAGAACAAAAACACGCGTTAGTGCTTTTTAGCGCGAAATTTTAAAAGGACCAATCATCGCTAGCCAACACATCATCTTCTTCATTGATTTTATTTTCCTGAAAAAAACAAATATGTTAGGCAACGGTTTTGTTAGCGTTCTCCTAGGCCGGTTTTGGAAAAATAGCGACTAGCCCTAGGGGCTCTATAAATTAGGCGCAAGGGTAGCCTTATAATCGTCTGAACGCCCTGATTTGAATGGTGGTAGTCTTGAAGGCCAATTTTTCCTCATTTAAAAACCCCTAATCCAAGGTCCTGTAAACCCTAGAAAACGATAATGGCATAATCGCGTACACAGCTCAAAAACACAATTAAGTTACATGATTAGCATTAGAACAAGTCAATTAGTGTGAATGCATCAAAAAAACGTAAGGAAAATGCCTTAAATATGAAACACGATTATGCATTTTTTTTGAAACAGTTTGAATCCATGGTACCAATTCTGGGCGTATGAAGGTTGGAGAGTGATCCTGTTAGCTTCAGGGGGACACGAGGAAGCTTTTGCAACTGGTCTTGTGCCTTGAATCAACCTAAAACCTGATTTTCAGTTTTGAGTTTTTTAACAAAAATTCAAGCTTTGTTTTTTAGGTTTCTGAGCAGCTGCGTGGTTCCAAGCATGAGGGTTTGCTTTGTATATATGTGTGGAACAATTAGGTTAAGAAATTTGATCCAAAAAGCTTGGCATTCATGACTTTGAAAGATTTGATTTTCAAGATCTTTTTCAAATATTTTCCATGTGTTTTTGTACAAATTAAGATCAATTCTCTCCAAATCTTTCCCTATTTAATTTCACACGAATTATTGAGTAGATTTTGTGCACAAAAAGATTGTAAAACCTAGGTTAAATATTTTTCATGTATTTAATTTGATTTAAATGAATTATTATAAATAAAAATTCAAATAAATAAATAAAAAATGAAGAAATACTCCCCTTTGGGCCAAGTGGTCGTGCACATGCCATGGATGATGAATTATGGAAGAAAAATGGGCCCATTAGCAATTTTAGGTCATTTGAATCAATGTTGACTTTTCAAAATATCCAAAAATTTCCCAACTTCCACAAGGCATAACTTGCTCAATTTTTAAGCTTTGCTCATGTTCTTGGACATTTTGGAAAGGTATTTGAGTCCTCTAACCAATGCCTTTGGTCCCATGTCATTTTGATTTACCAATTTCAAGTTATGGCCTTTTACTTAAAGTCCCTTTTTGTTGACTTTTGAAAATGACCTATAATGTTGAAATTGATAACTTTTTGTGAGAGCATTTCTTGGACTTGAAGTATGAAGATGAGTTGTAGGAAATGTCTTTCTCTTCAAAATGAGCTTTGGATGGAATTTTTCTGATAATCCATGTGAAAGTTATGCCCTGGTCAATTTACAGTTGACTTTTTCAACTGTCCAAATAAGGAAACTTTTGCATCTTGATGATTTTTGAGCCTAGCTTTGAGAATCATGATCAAGCATTGATCAAATGATGTTTGTGGCTTCAAAATGAGATGTTGACCAAAAATTTGAACTTTTGACTGCCAAATGACCATTTTGCCCCTACAGTTGACTGTAGTGCAATTAGGGTTTTTGACTGTGCAATTTTGTGCTGAATGTCTTGAAACTTGATATGAGGATGCTTGACCATATTTGTAGGCATGTGAAACTTGATTGGACCTTTGGAAACTTCATTTTCTTGATCAGAACACAAACCCTAATTTTGACTGCTTAGGAGGCTCTTGCACTATGCAACCCTTGGGGAATTTTGAAGCTTGACTTTGCAATTTCTTGAAGAATATGGGAGGGCAGATTTTGGGGTACAACAGTTGCCCCTGTTCAATCTTCTTAGACCTGAGGATGCAGATTGGCTGACGTGCCTTTCGTAATCCGAGGGTAGAAGATGATTGAACACTAGGGTGCCCAGAAATTTGCGCTCACATAGTAGTAGTGTGATGACGGGAATGGGCTTATAGATGCTATTTGGAGATTGATGAATAGGATGATGGGCTTATAGATGCCATCTGGATGTTGATCGCGTAAGAGATTCCTTAGCGAGAACCTGCATACCTGCAAAAGAAAAATGAGTACCTGACATGTTGCAGGAGCTGGTTTTCAGATGCTTGGTATAGATGTGTCCTGACTGGTTACAGGAGCTGAATCTGGAGCTTCAAAAGGTGATGAATGAAACAGGGATGGTTACTACCTTATCATGAACGGTAAGAGAACCTTGGGTGACTTTAACTTCAACAACGCTCGTTGAGAAAAATCTTGGTGGGAATTACCATCTTCGCAGTATCGGGAAGAGAACTAATAGGCAATTGTAATCTCAAAGAAAAAACCTAAAATGGAATTATCATCTCACGCACCGTCGGGGAGGGAACTATAGGAAATTATAACTTGAAAGGGAATTACATCTCACGCACCGTCGGGGAGAGAACCATAGGAAATTATAACCTGAAAGGGAATTACATCTCACGCACCGTCGGGGAGAGAACCATAGGAAATTATAACCTGAAAGGGAATTACATCTCACGCACCGTCGGGGAGAGAACCATAGGAAATTATAACCTGAATTAATATCTCTTATAGTGGATTTCCTCCCTGGCTTGGTAGCCCCCAGAGTAGGTGTTGTTTCACACTGAACTGGGTAAACAATTGACTGTGTTCTTTACTGTTTTTTTATTTACTGTCTTATAGAAAGTCAGATACGGTGTCATAACATTCACTGTGACATTGAGTATCTGTTGCCAGAATTTCAATTGGCATCAGAGCAGGCACCCTGCCTGTCTTACTGGGTGAGATCTAGGGATATCACTTTCTGGCGCTATGGACAAAGAAGGAGTTTTTGGAAACAGACCACCCATTCTGGATGGATCAAATTATGACTACTGGAAACCTCGTATGATTGCCTTCTTAAAATCACTGGACAAAAAGGCTTGGAGAGCTGCTGACAAAGGATGGAACCATCCCACCATAACTGAGAAAGATGGGACAATCAGTCTGAAACCTGAGGAAGAATGGAGCAAAGAAAAAGATGAGTTAGCCCTGGGTAATTCCAAAGCATTAAATGCCTTGTTCAATGGAATTGATAGAAACATATTCAGACTAGTACATCAATGGGAACTGGCCAAGGAAGTTTGGGACACTCTCAAAACTACCCATGAGGGCACATCCAAAGTAAAAATGTCAAGGCTTCAGATGCTGACTACCAAATTTGAGAACCTAAGGATGATGGAAGATGAAACCATTCATGAGTTTCACATGAACATCTTGGAGATTGCCAACACCTCAGGAGCATTGGGAGAAAAGATGTCAGAAGAAAAACTGGTGAGAAAGATTCTCAGATCCTTGCCTAAAAGATTTGCAATGAAGGTAACTGCTATAGAGGAAGCCCAGGATATCAGCAAGTTGAAGGTGGATGAACTCATTGGGTCACTTCAGACCTTTGAGATGGGGATCAGTGACAATGTTGACAAGAAAAACAAGAGCATATCACTTATATCCAACGCTGAAGATGAAAACAAGGAGGATGAAGAAGAAAATATTTCAGAAGCTATAGCCATGCTTGGAAGACAATTCAACAAACTCATCAAGAGAATGGATCCAAAGTCAAGGTCAAATGTTAAGAACATTCCTTCTGACATTAACAAATCTTATGACTCCAGCAGAAGACCAAATCTGAAGAGAAGGGAAATCAAAGCAGAGGAATTCAATGCCATGGATGTGAAGGATATGGGCACATTCGAGATGAATGTCCTACCTTTCTTAAGAAACAAAAGAAAGGAATGTCTGTTACTTGGTCTGACTGTGATTCAGAAAGTAATTCTGAAGAAGAATCTGCCAAACTAGTTACTGCACTAACTGGTACTTGTACCTCTGATAGTGACACTAGTGATGAGGAAGTGACATTTGAAGAACTGGCTGATACCTACAAGAAATTATGTATCAGAAGTGCTGAAGTCTGTCAGCAAAATGAGAGACAAACAAAACTCATAATAAAGTTGGAGGCTGAGAAAAGGGCAGACATTGAAACTATAAGTCATCTAGAAGGGGAAGTTCAAATGCTGAACTCAAAACTGGACCAGATGACCAAATCTGTCAAGATGCTGACAAATGGAACTGACAAATTGGAAGAAATCCTTCAGGTTGGACAAAATGTGGGAAACAAGTCTGGTCTAGGATTTGTGGCAGCAAAGAAATCTGGTACATACAAGAAGATTAGGCCTGATAAACAAATGTCAAAGCAGATGTCACAACATAGCACTCAACATCAGGAACAGAGAAATATGAAGAAAAAGTACCAAAGATGGAGATGTCATCATTGTGGGAGGTTTGGTCACATAAAGCCATTCTGCTTCAGATTGTATGGATACCCTAATCAGAACCCAGGTGTCAAACCTAAGTCTAATAAGGTACCACATACTCCACAGTGGAAGAAAAAGGCTACTGCCCTGATAGCCCACACTTCCCTTAGAGTATCTGCAAAGGAAGACTGGTACTTTGACAGTGGATGTTCTAAGCACATGACTGGAATCAAGAACCTTCTCAATAATGTTAAACCTCACACCACTAGTTATGTGACCTTTGGAGATGGTTCTAGAGGAGAAATCAAAGGAGTTGGAAAATTGGACTGCCCTGGAGTTCCAAATCTAAATGAAGTATTACTGGTAAAAGGCCTGACTGCTAATCTCATAAGTATCAGTCAATTATGCGATCTAGGATTCAAGGTCAACTCCTCAAAATCTGAATGTCTTGTAACTAATGAGAAACAAGAAGTTGTAATGAAAGGAGTCAGATCTAAAGACAACTGCTACTTGTGGGAGCCTGAGAACACTAATTACTCCACTGTGTGTTCTATTGCCAAAGAAGAAAAAGAAGTGAAACTGTGGCACCAAAAACTTGGCCATCTACATCTAAGAGGAATGAAAAGGATTATATCCATGGAGGCAGTCAGAGGGATTCCAAGACTGCAAATTGATGAAGGGAGAGTATGTGGTGAATGTCAGGTTGGTAAGAAGACTAGGATGTAACATCTAAAGTCAAGACATCTGACCACCTCTAAGGTTCTAGAACTTCTACATATGGACCTGATGGGACCAATGCAGGTGGAAAGTCTTGGTGGAAGAAGATATGCCTATGTTGTTGTGGATGATTTTTCCAGATTCACCTGGATTAACTTCATTAAGGAAAAATCTGATGTATTTGAAGTTTTTAAAGAACTGTGCAAAAGAATTCAAAGAGAAAAAGAAGGGTGCATTGTCAGAATCAGAAGTGATCATGGCAAGGAATTTGAAAACAGTAAGTTTAATGAGTTCTGTTCCTCAGAAGGAATTAGTCATGAATTCTCTTCTCCTATAACTCCTCAACAAAATGGAGTTGTAGAAAGGAAAAACAGGACCATGCAGGAATCTGCCAGAGCAATGATACATGCCAAAAGACTTCCTATTCATTTTTGGGCTGAAGCTATGAATACAGCCTGTTATGTCCATAACAGAGTCACCTTGAGAAAGGGAACCTCATCCACCATTTATGAACTCTGGAAAGGAAGAAAGCCAACAGTGAAGTACTTCCATGTATTTGGTAGCAAATGCTATATTCTGGCAGATCGTGATCAAAGGAGAAAGCTGGACCCTAAAAGTGATGAAGGAATATTTCTAGGATACTCCACCAACAACAGAGCTTATAGGGTATTCAATTCCAGGACCAAAGTCATGATGGAATCAATAAATGTCATAGTTGATGATTATCATGAGGAAACAGATGTCCCTTGTAATGTTGAGACATTCTTTGAGACTTCAACTCAACATAATGACCTACCTAACACCACTACAGCAGACTCTGAATCCAAGGAAGCTAGCAAAATCCCTTCCATCAGAATTCAGAAATATCATCCTAAAGAGCTCATCATAGGAGATCCTAACAGTGGAGTCATTACAAGATCTAGAGAAATCATCTCAAACTCTTGCTTTGTGTCTAAAATTGAACCAAGAAATGTTAAGGAGGCTTTAATTGATGAATACTGGATTGGTGCAATGCAAGATGAATTGAACCAATTCAAGCAACATGAAGTATGGGAGTTAGTTCCTAGACCAGAAGGAACAAACATCATTGGCACAAAATGGATATACAAGAACAAATCAGATGCTGAAGGAGTTGTCACCAGGAATAAGGCAAGACTTGTTGCTCAAGGATACACTCAAGTTGAAGGGGTTGATTTTGATGAGACCTTTGCCCCTGTAGCCAGACTGGAATCTATCAGACTCCTATTGGGAATTGCTTGTCTCCTGAAGTTCAAGTTATTTCAGATGGATGTAAAAAGTGCCTTCCTAAATGGGTACTTAAATAAGGAAGTTTATGTGGAACAGCCTAAAGGTTTTGTGGATCCAAACTACCCTGATCATATCTACAAATTGAGGAAAGCTTTATATGGCCTGAAACAAGCTCCTAGAGCATGGTATGACAGGTTGACAAAATTTCTCTCTGACAAAGGATACAGAAAAGGAGGCTTGGATAAAACCCTCTTTGTCAAAAATGAAGGAGGAAAGATAATGGTAGCTCAAATCTATGTTGATGACATAGTGTTTGGGGGAATGTCAGATAAAATGGTTAAACATTTTGCTGACCAAATGCAGGATGAATTCGAAATGAGCCTCATGGGAGAATTGACCTACTTTCTTGGACTGCAAGTCACACAGATGGAAGACTCAATTTTTCGGTCTCAAAGCAAGTATGCAAAGAACATTGTCAAGAAGTTTGGAATGGAGAATGCCAGTCACAAAAGGACTCCTGCACCTACTCATTTAAAGCTATCCAAAGATTCAAGTGGGGTTAAGGTGGACCAAAGCCTGTACAGAAGCATGATAGGAAGTCTGCTATACTTAACAGCCAGCAGACCTGACATTGCTTTTGCATTTGGAGTATGTGCAAGATACCAAGCTGATCCCAAAGTCAGTCATATCAACCAAGTGAAGAGAATTTTGAAGTATGTAAGTGGAACTTACAACTATGGCTTGCTGTACTCTCATGGTTGTGAACCAACTCTGACTGGTTACTGTGATGCTGATTGGGCTGGAAGTGCTGATGATAGAAAGAGCACCTCTGGAGGATGTTTCTTCTTAGGAAATAATCTGGTCTCCTGGTTCAACAAGAAACAGAACTGTGTGTCTCTCTCTACTGCTGAAGCTGAATACATTGCAGCTGGTAGTAGCTGTTCTCAAATGATCTGGATGAAACAGATGCTTACTGAGTATGATGTCACACAAGATGTTATGACATTGTACTGTGACAATCTGAGTACAATCAACATTTCCAAGAATCCTATTCAGCATAGCAGGACCAAGCATATTGACATTAGACATCATTTTATCAGAGATCTTGTAGAGGAGAAGACGATTAAACTGGAACATGTTGCCACTGAACTACAGTTGGCTGACATTTTTACCAAAGCACTTGATGAAAATCAATTTGAAAATTTGAGGGGCAAGTTGGGTATTTTCCAACATGAGGAAATGTAGCAATTAATTTTTCTTAAAACAAGGGATGAAGGAGTTTTTTGTGTTAAGTCTATTTTGATTGGGTTAATCATATGTTTTCCTATTTCTTTCAAAATTGTTAAGAAGTTGAATAAACACTCATTTACCTCCTTCCTCTCTCGGCTCTGCAACAATCTCCATTCTCTCAATCAAATATTTCTCTCTCGTTGTTACTGGTTTTCTAAAACTCTCAAAATGTCTCAAACATCATCCTCTTCCAAGGTGACTGTTTCATCCGCATCCTCTGATCGAGATCCTAGGGCAATCACAACATGCATGGATTCTGAAGTCCTGGAGATTACTCCTCTTAGAGAACTGGAAACTAACCCCTCTAAGGTTAAAAAGCTGAGAACAAGGCATGCAGGAAGGTCTCAAGCTACGTCATCTGGTAATCCCTCTAAACCATCATCTTCTGTTCCCTCAGGAATAGCAAATAGGGAAGGCACATCTTATGTTCATCAAGCAATAGCTAGACTTGTTACAAGAATTCTGAATGAAAACCACTTTGTACCTGGCATTTATGTTCCTTTAAATCAAGAATCTGCTAGTCCAAATGTGGAAATCAATCCAGATGTCTCTAAGAATTTTGAGACACCGGATGACAACATTCAGAAAACATCTGAAAATCTTGATGATATCCAGAACCCTTCAGAGAAGAATGTTGAACCACCGGTTATTGATGTGGATGAAGAATACTCTGACAATGACCTAATTGCAAATATCAACCCTAGCATAGCTAGGAGGATGATGAACAGAAAAGGTAAGCAGGATGCTGCAAAATGTCTGACCAAAGAGAAGACTGATGATGTTGCTCATAAGAAAACCAGGTCTGAAGGCAAGACGGGTGTAGAAACTATGAAGTCTGGATTGTCCAAAGGGAAGGTGAAGACCCGAGTACCTGCTGGTAATCTCTCAAAGCCTGTGAGACAACCAATAGCAAAGAAAAGGAAAGAGCCTGAACCTTCTGATTCTGATGAGGAATCAGAATTTGAAGTTGATGCTGAAGACATTCCTCTCCGAAGGAAACTCCCATCAAGCAAAATGGCTAAAGTTCCTGAAGTCCCCACTGACAACATTTCTTTTCACCACCCTGAAAATGCCAACAGATGGAAGTATGTCTGTTTGAAAAGAATAGCCTTGGAAAGATAACTGAACAATGGTGCCATGGAATGTAAGGAGATCATGGACCTAATCAAAACTGCTGGGCTAATGAATACTGTGGTAAAGTTTACCAACTGCTATGAAAATCTTGTCAAAGAATTCATAGTGAATTTATCTGATGGATGTGCTGATGGAAGGTCAGCTGACTTTAAGTGTGTCTATGTGAGAGGAAGGAAGGTTAATTTCTCTCCCTCTGAAATAAACAAATTCCTTGGAAGACCAGATGAGGATTGTCCTGAACTAGAGGTTACTGACAACCAAGTATGCCAAACATCACTGCAAATCAAGTAAGGAGCTGGCCCTTAAAAGGAAAGCTGAATGCAAGCAAGCTAAGCATGGAATTTGCCATCCTGCACAAGATTGGTGCAGCCAACTGGGTTCCTACCAACCATAAATCAACCATCTCCACAAGATTGGGAAGATTCATTTATGCTGTTGGAACCAGGACAGATTTTGACTATGGCAGGTATATCTTTGATCAAACTTTAAAACATGCTGGAAGCTATGCTGTTAAAGGCCCTATTGCCTTTCCCTCCCTCCTATGTGGTATTGTCCTTGCTCAGTATCCTGACATTCTAGTGGAAAGAGATACTATATGCAAAAGAGACCCTGCTCTTGGGTTGCACTATAAGCTATTTCAGGGAACTCATGTTCCTGACATTGTCATGACATCAGCTGAGACATCAACTGTCAAAACTCAGTCCAAGAAATCTGATGTTATAGTTGTGCTGAAGGAAACCTGCAAAGAGCTGGAGACAAGGAAAAGGACTCTTGAGAACCTAATTGCTAGACTAGAACAGGAGGAGACTGAAGGACAAAGAAGGGAAGAGGATGCTGCTTAAGATCAGCTTAATGCTGAAGATAATGCCTCCTATGAAGATGACAGTGCTTGAAGATCAGTGGAGTGTCAAGCTTGCTGCTGATACCTGTTGCTGCAAGTGATTTCAGATTTTTTTGTTGTTTTTATTATTCATTTTGGATGACTGTATAACCTAAAAGTACATGTATCTTTGGCCTATTTATGGCTAAAGAGGTGGAGAAGATTATGTGTTAATTATACTTGGTAGACATTAACTTTTCTGCAGTCATATTATTTCTGCTGCTCTCTATTCTCTGATTGTTTAGGGGTTTTAGCCAAAAATTTGCCAAATGGGGAGTTTGTAAGTGTTTAGTTATTGGCATATATTTTTGGTAAAACCAGGTGTGTGAATGTCATGACTGATGTCATAACATTCTGAGTTATTAGGTACTTTATGCAGAAAAAGAATGGCATACAGTAGCTGATCTTTATGAGTGTGTATCTGAGCATTTTGCAATGATCACATTTATTACATTCTACCAAAATCAGTAAATAGGATTCCTGTTGTCATAGCCAATGTTAAGACATCATGTACTGATCTAACAGTTATGTAGTTTGGTTAATTCTGAGATTTTTCAGGAATTTGGTTCATACATTCCAGAACAGAATCTCACGTGGACTTTAGGTTAATCTTAGCTCAACCCTAATCTGGTTGATAAAGTCTTGTGACCAAGTCTTGAGGTTAACCCTAATTAACCCTAGCTTTTCGTGGAAGCCCTAACTGAAGAAACAGCTGCATATATATTCAACAGGAAGGCCGTTGGGAAAATCAACACTTTTAGACAGAAGATCTACAAGGAGCTGTATAGTTTTAACTACTGTAATCCAAGCAAGTATCATTGTGATAAGTGACTTGGAGTAGGTTTTGATTGTAAGGGTGGTGTATCACTCAAAGCTTTGAAGCAAGAGTGTTTGTGTCACTTGACTAAAGCTTTGAAGCAAGGTCAAGTTAGGTTTATGTATCACTCAAAGCTTTGAAGCACGAGTGTTGGTGTTACTTGATTAAAAGCTGTGAAGCATAATCAAGTGTATGTTCTGAAGAGTGTCTTCATAATTTCATTAGTCAATTGTTTAATATCACTGCTGTGATTGAGGGGGAGTGAGTAGGAACTCAGGTTTAAGTTGAACTTAGATTGAAGTTGCATTGGGTAGGTCTTAAGTGAAGGAGATAAACTGGTTGGTTTATTCCTGAATTAATATCTCTTATAGTGGATTTCCTCCCTGGCTTGGTAGCCCCCAGAGTAGGTGTTGTTTCACACTGAACTGGGTAAACAATTGACTGTGTTCTTTACTGTTTTTTTATTTACTGTCTTATAGAAATTCAGATACGGTGTCATAACATTCACTGTGACATTGAGTATCTTTTGCTAGAATTTCAGAAAGGATCATCACTGACAATGGTACAAACCTGAAAAACACTATGATCATCGTCTTGTGCGAGCAGTTCCAGATTCAACATCACAATTCATCTCCCTGTCGGCCAAAGATGAATGGTGCTGTCGAAGCTGCGAACAAAAATATCAAGAAAATCATTCAAAAGATGACAGTCACCTACAAGGACTGGCATGAGATGTTACCGTTTGCTCTGCACGGGTACCGTACCACGGCATGAACATCAACTGGGGAAACACCCTATTCTTTGGTATATGGCATGGAAGCTATTTTACCTATCGAGGTTCTGATTCCCTCCTTGAGAATCATGAAAGATGCTGGTTTGAGTGAAGACGATTGGATTCAGACCCGACTTGATTAACTTAACTTGATTGATGAAAAGCGACTTACTGTTGTTTGTCATGGTCAGACGTATCAGAAACGGATGATCAAGGCATTCAACAAGAAAGTCAGGCGCCAGGTATATCAAGTCCGGGACCTTGTAATCAAGCAGATCATCTTGCCACAAAGTGATTCCAGGGGAAAATATACTCCTACCTACGAAGGACCATTTGTGATCAAAAACATCTTTTCTGGTGGGGCAATGATCTTAACCACCATGGACAGCGATGACCTGCCGCACCCTGCGAACGCAGACATAGTCAAAAGATACTACGCATAAACGACCCGGTAAGTTGAAAACCCGAAAGGGCGACTTGGGCAGAAATGGGCATCCCGGTGAATCGAAAACCCGAAAGGGCGGTTCAGGCAAAAATTAGGGATAAATAAAAAAAATCTGTACACCCGGCAAGTTGAAAACCCGAAAGGGCGACTTGGGCAAAAAAGGGTTTCCCGATGGATCGAAAACCCGAAAGGGCAGTCCAGGCAAAATTTAGGGAGTTAAAGCGTATGACTATATCTCATCGGATCACTTTAAGGATAATCTCTTCACCGGACAAGCTCTTGGCTTCTGATCAACTCAATCATCTTCGGACGAAGCAACTAATGGACAAGATATCCAGAGTTACGAAGGCTATAGCAGAATGGGAACCCCATGGAATTTTTACACATAGCCATCTTTCTTTGTATAAACTTTTCTCAATTTTTATGACAACATTCTCTTACTAGGATGTCTGTCTCCTTTGTACAAAATACTTACACAAAATACAAAGATACTTCAAAGTGCAGAAAACTTTTTTCCTCTTCTTCTTTTTTTTACACTTGTGTTTTATTTGAAAACATCCAATGATTTATTAAATGAGCATATGCATTTAAATATAATCACTGTTTACAAATAAACGAAATGTGAAAGAATAATTACTGACAGGTTGAAAGGATAGGAAAACGTCTTTAGGCTATTCCAAGAGAAATCCCCTGCAGCACATCATCTAGATCCATAACGGAGCTACAACCTTGAAATGCATATCCCCAGCGGAATTAAATTTCAAAATCCTCGCCAGAGTCAAAACTTCAAACTCTCGATCCCCGACGGAGTTATATTTCAAACCTTTAATTCTCATCAGAGTTAAACCTCTAAACTCCCAATCCTCAGCGGGGCAAAAACTTTGGGTCATAAATCCCCAACAAATATGAAACCTTCTTCCCCAGCGAAGTCAAATTTCCAACTACCAATCCACAGCGGAAACCATTCAGTTTTCCCCAGATTCCCTAGAAAGTTGTCTTAAAATCTGAGAATCAATCAGATAACAATTAACTTTCATCCCCAACCTCCGGCTAATTCCCCAGTAGATTGGCATACAACCCAAACTCCTGAAATTTTTCCAAACATGAATAAGCTTTTTCCCTAGAGAGTCTTGAACTTACTTTCCAGAAAGATAGCTACTCTCCAGCAGTATAGCTATTCCCCACAGAGTTCTTACTCCCCAACAGAATTGAAATTCTGGAAACAGATACTTAATGTCACAGTGAATGTTATGACACTGTATCTGACAAATTGTACACAAACCAAACAGTAATTTAAAAGACAGTAAAGAACACAATCAATTGTTAACCCAGTTCAGTGTATAACAACACCTACATCTTGGGGCTACCAAGCCAGGGAGGAAATTCACTATAAAAAGTATTAATTTAGGAATAAACCAACCAGTTTATCTCCTTCACTTAAGACCTACCCAATGCAACTTCAATCTAAGTCCTACTTAAACCTGAGTTCCTACTCACTCCCCCTCAATCACAGCAGTGATACTAATCTACTGATTAATAAGATTATGAAGACATTCTTCAATGCACACGCTTGATTTTGCTTTAAAGCTTTAATCAAGAGACACAACACTCGTGCTTCAAAGCTTTGAGTGATAAACAACCCTTACAACCAAATCCTACTCCAAGTCACTTATCAAGTGATAATTGCTTGGCTCACAGTAATTACTAAAACTATCACAACTACAAAATGCCTTATTGATCTTCTCTGGAAAGCGCTTCACACCATTAGGATTCGTGAGAAATATATATGCAGTCTATTCTTCATTTTGGGCTTCCATAAAAATAGCTAGGGTTAACCAAAGTTAACCTAAAGACTTGGTCTTGGGCTTTCATCATAACAGATTAGGGTTAAGTAAGGTTAACCTAATATCCACGTGAGAATCTGATCTAGTCAATATACTTCAACTCAGAATAGCACACCAGATTCCTGAAAATTCTCAGGAACAATAAATCTGCACAACAACTTGATCAGTACAGGATGTCTTAACATTGGTTATGACATCATGTATCCTGCTCACTGATTTTGGTAGAATTCAGTACATATGATCATAGCTTAATCATCATGATATTCACTCATGCTGAGTTGTTCCTGTAGAACATTCCTTCTGCAGAATTTGTCTTTATCCCAGAATGTTATGACATCAGTCATGACATTCGCAAATCTAGTTTTACCAAAAATTAATGCCAATAAGAAAACACTTACAAACTCCCCCTTTGGCAAATTTTTGGCTAAAACCCCTAAAAAATCAGAGATTAGAATGTAGAAGCAACATGCAGTAGAACAATTACTTCTCCCCCTTTTTAGCCATAAAGAGGCCAAAGGATCTAGTACTTCAAGTTATACAGTCATCAAAAGGAAATCCAAAATACACAGAAATAGTGAGAAGGTATCAAATAGCAGCAACAAGTTCCACCATCAATCTTTATAACTCAGCAAACACAGACCTTCAGGTACTGTCATCCCCTGAGGAAGCACTATTTTCAGCAGCATCTTCTGGTGAGCTTCTTGCAGAACCATCATGCTGTTCTTCATCAACATCAATGACAAGAGGTTCAACAACATTGTCAGTAGGGGTCTGGTGATCATCAGGTTTCTCTGGAGATTTCTCAATGTTGTCATCAGGTGTCTCAACATTCTGAGTGACATTAGGATCACTTTCTAAATTAGGGCTAGCAGTTTCTTGGTTCAATGGTACAGATACACCAGGAACAAAGTGATTCTCATTAAGAATTCTATTGACTAGTCTGGCAATAGCTTGATGCACATAAGCAGAACCTTCCCTATTAGCTATCTCTGGAGTAACAGAGGATGATGGTTGAGAAGATTTACCAGAGGGAGAAGCTTGTGATCTTCTTGCATGTGTGGTTCGCAACTTCTCGACCTTAGTAGGATCAGCTGCCATTGCACGTAGTGGAGTTACCTCAAGAACATCAGCATCCATGGGGTTTACGTTTGCCCTAGGTTCGGTGTCAGTGGGTGAGGAAGATGCAGTTGCATTTGATGAAAATGATGACACAGATTGTTGAGTTATCTTGAGAGATTGAGAATACAAGTGACAGCGAGTGTGAAATTTTCTTTTGAGGGAATGGAGAGTGATGCAGCAAACTGAGAAGAGGGAGATATAAATATGTCTATTCCTCTTTTTAAACTTTTGGAAAGAAAGAGGGAAACAAATGATTAGCCCAATCAGAATAATCTTGATTAAAATATCTCTTTCAAACCTTGTATTAAGCAAAATTAATTTCTACATCTCTTCATATTGGCAAATACCCAGCTTGCCCCTTAAATTCTCAAACTGACTAGCATCAAGTGCCTTGGTAAAAATATCAGCCAGTTGTAGTTCAGTGGCAACATGTTCCAGCTTAATCACCTTCTCCTCCACAAGATCTCTGATGAAGTGATGTCTAATGTCAATATGCTTAGTCCTGCTGTGCTGTATAGGATTCTTGGATATGTTAATAGTACTCAAATTGTCAAAGTACAATGTCATGACATCTTGTGTGACATTATACTCAGTCAGCACCTGTTTCATCCAGATCATTTGAGAACAGCTGCTACCAGCTGCTATGTATTCAGCTTCAATAGTAGATAGAGACACACAATTTTGTTTCTTGCTGAACCAAGAAACAAGATTATTTCCCAAAAAGAAGCATCCTCCAGAGGTGCTCTTTCTATCATCAGCACTACCATCCCTATCAACATCACAATAACCAGAAAAAATTGGTTCACATCCATGAGAGTACAGCATGCCATAATTGTAAGTTCCACTCACATACTTCAAAATTCTTTTCACCTGGTTGATGTTACTTACTTTGGGTTCAGCCTGGTATCTTACACATACTCCAACTGCAAAGGAAATGTCAGGTCTGCTGGCTATTAAGTATAGCAAACTTCCTATCATGCTTCTGTACAAGCTTTGATCCACATTTGCCCTACTTGTGTCTTTGGAAAACTTTAAATGAGTAGGTGCAGGAGTCCTTTTATGACTGGAATTTTCCATCCCAAACTTCTTGACAATATTCTTTGCATACTTTCTTTGAGACAAAAAAATTGAGTCTTCCATCAGTGTGACTTGTAGTCCAAGAAAGTAGGTCAATTCTCCCATGAGGCTCATTTCAAATTCAGCTTGCATCTGGTTAGCAAAATGTTTAACTATTTTATCTGACATTCCTCCAAACACTATGTCATCAACATAAATTTGAGCTACCATTATCTTTCCTCCTTCATCCTTGACAAAAAGAGTTTTATCCAAACCTCCTTTCCTATATCCTTTGTCAGTGAGGAACTTTGTCAACCTTTCATACCAAGCTCTAGGAGCTTGTTTCATACCATATAATGCTTTCCTCAATTTGTAGACATGATCAGGACAGTTTGGATCCACAAATCCTTTAGGCTGTTCCACATACACTTCCTCATTTAAGTACCCATTTAGGAAGGTACTCTTCACATCCATCTGAAACAGCTTGAACTTAAGGAGACAAGCAACTCCCAAGAGAAGTCTGATTGATTCCAGTCTGGCTACAGGAGCAAAAGTCTCATCAAAATCAACCCCTTCAACTTGAGTGTATCCTTGAGAATCAAGCCTTGCCTTATTCCCTGTGACAACTCCTTCAACATCTAACTTGTTCTTGTAGATCCACTTTGTGCCAATGATGTTTGTTCCTTCTGGTCTAGGAACTAACTTCCATACTTCATGTTGCTTGAACTGGTTCAATTCATCTTGCATTGCTCCAATCCAGTATTCATCAGTCAAAGCCTCTTTAAAATTTTTTGGTTCAATCTTAGACACAAAACAAGAGTTTGTGATGATTTCTCTAGATCTTGTAGTGACTCCACTGTTAGGATCTCCTATGATGAGTTCCTTGGGATGATCTTTCTGAATTCTGATGGAAGGATATTTGTTAGCTTCCTTTGATTCAGACTCTGATGGAGTAGGATTAGGCACATCATCCTTTTTAGACACTTGTGTTGAAGTCTCAAAGAATGTCTCAACATCATATGGGACATTTGTTTCCTCATGGTGATCATCAACTATGACATTTATAGACTCCATCATAACTTTGGTCCTGTAATTGAACACCCTATATGCTCTGCTGTTGGTAGAGTATCCTAGGAATATTCCTTTATCACTTTTAGGGTCCATCTTTCTCCTTTGTTAACGATCTGTCAGAATATAGCATTTTCTCCTAAAGACATGGAAGTACTTCACTGTAGGCTTTCTTCCTTTCCATAGTTCATAAAGGGTGGATGATGTTCCTTTTCTCAAGGTGACCCTGTTGTGGACATAACAGGCTGTATTCATAGCTTCAGCCCAAAAATGAATAGGAAGCTTCTTGGCATGTATCATTGCTCTGGAAGATTCCTGTATAGTCCCGTTTTTCCTTTCCATAACTCCATTTTGTTGAGGAGTTATAGGTGAAGAGAACTCATGATTGATTCCTTCTGAGGAGCAGAACTCATCAAACTTACTATTTTCAAATTCCTTACCATGATCACTTCTGATTCTGACAATGCATCCTTCTTTTTCTCTTTGAATTCTTTTGCACAATTCCTTAAATACATCAAATACATCAGTCTTTTCCCTAATGAAGTTTATCCAGGTGAATCTGGAAAAATCATCCACAACAACATAGGCATATCTATTTCCACCAAGACTTTCCACCTGCATGGGACCCATCATATCCATATGTAGAAGTTCTAGCACCTTAGAGGTGGTCAGATGTCTTGTCTTTGGATGTGACATTCTAGTTTGCTTTCCAACCTGACATTCACCACGGACTCTCCCTTCATCAATCTGAAGCCTTGGAATCCCTCTGACAGCCTCCATGGATATGATCTTTTTCATCCCTCTAAGATGTAAATGACCAAGTTTTTGGTGCCACAGTTTCACTTCCTTTTCTTCTTTGGCTATAGAGCACACAAAAGAGTAGTTAGTGTTCTCAGACTCCCATAAGTAACAGTTGTCTTTTGATCTGACTCCTCTCATCACAACTTCTTGTTTTTCATTAGTTATAAGACATTCAGACTTGGTGAAGTTGACCTCGAATCCTAGATCACATAATTAACTGATACTTATGAGATTAGAAGTCAAACCATTTACCAGCAACACTTCATTTAGGTTTGGAACTCCAGGGCAATCCAAGTCTCCAACTCCTTTGATTTCTCCTCTAGCACCATCTCCAAAAGTGACATAACTAGTAGTATGAGGTTTGACATCATTCAACAGATTCTTTATTCCAGTCATGTGTTTAGAGCATCCACTGTCAAAGTACCAGTCTTCCTTGGCAGAAACTCTAAGGGAGGTGTGAGCTATCAGGGCTGCAGTCTTTTTCTTCCACTGTTGAGTATATGGTGCCTTGTTAGTCTTAGGTTTGACATATGGGTTCTGATTAGGATATCCATATAATCTGAAGCAGAATGGCTTTATGTGACCAAACCTCCCACAATAATGACATCTCCATCTTTGATACTTTTTCTTCATATTTCTCTGTTCTTGATGATGAGTCCTATGTTGTGACATCTGCTTTGACATTTGTTTATCAGGTCTGGTCTTCTTCTTGTCAACAGCAGATTTCTTTGCAGCCACAAATCCTAGACCAGACATGTTTCTTGCATTTTGTCCAGCCTGAAGGATTTCTTCCAACTTGTCAGTTCCAGTTGTTAACATCTTGACAGACTTAGTCATCTGATCAAGTTTGGAGTTCAACATTAGAACTTCACCTTTGAGATGGCTTATAGTAGCAGTGTCTGCCTTCTTCTCAGCCTCCAACTTCACTATGAGCTTTTTCTGTTTCTCATTTTGCTGACAAACTTCAGCACTTCTGATACATAGCTTCTTGTAGGAGTCAGTAAGTTCTTCAAATGTCACTTCCTCATCACTAGAATCATTATCAGAGTTACAAACACCAGATAGTGCATTAACTAGTTTAGCAGATTCTTCTTCAGAGTCACTTTCTGAGTGACCATCAGACCAAGTAACAAACATTCCTTTCTTTTGTTTCTTTAGAAAGGTAGGACATTCAGCTCGAATGTGCCCATATCCTTCACATCCATGGCATTGGATTCCTCTACTTTGATTTCCCTTTTCTTCAGACTTAGTTCTTCTGCTGGAGTCATAGGATCTGCTAATGTCAGAGAAAATGTTCTTGACATTTGACCTTGACTTTGGGTCCATTCTCTTGAAAAGTTTGTTGAACTGCCTTCCAAGCATAGCTATAGCTTCTGATATATTCTCTTCATCACTCTCCTTGCTTTCATCTTTAGTATTGGATACAAGGGCTTTGCTCTTGTTTTTCTTGTCAACATTGTCACTGATCCCCATCTCAAATGTCTGAAGTGACCCAATGAGTTCATCAACCTTCAAGTTGCAGATATCCTGAGCTTCCTCTATAGCAGTCACTTTCATTGCAAACCTTTTAGGCAAGGATATGAGAATCTTTCTCACCAGCTTTTCTTCTGACATCTTTTCTCCTAATGCTCCTGAGGTGTTGGAAATTTCCAAGATGTTCATGTGAAACTCATGAATGGTCTCATCTTCCTTCATCCTTAGATTCTCAAATTTGGTAGTGAGCATCTGAAGTCTTGACATTTTTACTTTGGATGTACCCTCATGGGTGGTTTTGAGAGTGTCCCAAACATCCTTGGCCAGTTCACATTGATGTACTAGTCTGAATATGTTTCTATCAATTCCATTGAAAAAGGCATTCAATGCTTTAGAGTAACCCATGGCTAACTCTTCTTCTTCTTTGCTCCATTCTTCCTTAGGTTTCAGACTAGTCGTCCCATCTTTCCCAGTTATGGTGGGATGGTTCCATCCTTTGTCAGCATCTCTCCAAGCTTTATTGTCGAGTGACTTCAAGAAAGCAATCATACGAGGTTTCCAGTAGTCATAGTTTGATCCATCCAGAATAGGTGGTCTGTTCCCAAATCCTCCTTCCTTGTCCATAGCGCCATATAATAATATCCCTAGATCTCACCCAGAAAGACAAGCAGGGTGCCTGCTCTGATGCCAATTGAAATTCTGGCAACAAATACTTAATGTCACAGTGAATGTTATGACACCGTATCTGACAAATTGTACAGAAACAAACAGTAATTTAAAAGACAGTAAAGAACACAATCAATTGTTAACCCAGTTCAGTGTATAATAACACCTACATCTGGGGACTACCAAGCCAGGGAGGAAATTCACTATAAGAGGTATTAATTTAGGAATAAACCAACCAGTTTATCTCCTTCACTTAAGACCTATCCAATGCAACTTCAATCTAAGTCCTACTTAAACCTGAGTTCCTACTCACTCCCCCTCAATCACAACAATGATACTAATCTACTGATTAATAAGATTATGAAGACATTCTTCAATACACACGGTTGATTTTGCTTCAAAGCTTTAATCAAGAGACACAACACTCGTGCTTCAAAGCTTTGAGTGATAAACAACCCTTACAACCAAATCCTACTCCAAGTCACTTATCAAGTGATAATTGCTTGGCTCACAGTAATTACTAAAACTATCACAACTACAAAATGCCTTATTGATCTTCTCTGGAAAGCTCTGCACACAATTAGGATTCGTGGGAAATATATATGTAGTCTATTCTTCATTTTGGGCTTCCATAAAAATAGCTAGGGTTAACCAAAGTTAACCTAAAGACTTGGTCTTGGGCTTTCATCATAACAGATTTGGGTTAAGGAAGGTTAACCTAATATCCACGTAAGCATCTGATCTAGTCAATATACTTCAACTCAGAATAGCACACCAGATTCCTGAAAATTCTCAGGAATAATAAATCTATGTTAGAACAAAGTTTGAATCTACTACCCTATATTTAAGTTTTGATGATAACAAAGTGAAAAGATATAGTATTTATAAGTTTCATGTATGAACTATCTACTGCCTAAAATTATTATGTTCTGACTTGCAGATACTCTGATTGATATAAGCAAGATCACATCTACTCAGCATCAGAACTTGATTTCAGACACCAGCATCAGAAGTTGCCATATCAGAATGTCAGAATCAGATGATCAACTCACGTACATGCTGAAGCCTGATGAACAAGACTGCGCTCAACACTCTGATAAAGAAACACAACAGTTCATCAGCAGCGAAGCAGAGTCAGAATGAGCCAAGCCAGAACTTGCATTAAGTAAACAACGGTACTGTGCATTGAAAGCAAATTAATTCCAACGGCCTCATTCCAGACAAGATCTGCTCAATAAGGAAAGTTTGTTATTAGCATTGAATCAAGAATATTGCATCCAACGTTCATCATCTCAGTGCTATATAAATAAGACTTTGAAGATTGAAATGGCTAATGCTCTCCAAATCTCTACACGCACAAAAGCTAATCATAATCTTCTTTCTCTCAGTTTTGCTAAACCACACACTCTGATATTCTATCATTGTTTAGCAATCTAGTTTCTAAGCTTCAATTTGTGTATACATCACAGTTGTGATACAGTTTTGTAGAAAACATCCACACACTTAGTTTTATCTCTTTGTAAGAAAGTGTTACCTTGACAAACCGGGTTGTGGTTTGGATCAAGAAGGCTTTAGCAGTTGTTAAAGCAGTCTGTAATATTCAGTTGAATATAGTGGATTAAGACCTCGTTGGAGAGAGGCGAAATCACCTTGACGGGTGGACTGGAGTAGTTTGAGATCAAACGAACCAGGATAAAAATATCTTGTTCATTGCATTAGATTTCAGTTTTACAATTCAACCCCCCCTTCTTGTGTTTTTCACCACTTCAATTGGCATCAGAGCGCCTGGTTCTGAGCTAAAACACTTAACCGTGTCAGTACAAGATCCAGCGCCAGAAAAACACAATGGCAGGAAACAATTCTCACATCAGCAATGACAACAATGAGGACAGAGACGGATTCAGTGGCAAACCTCCAGTCTTTGATGGAGAAAACTTTGATTACTGGAAAGACAGAATTGAAAGCTTCTTTCTGGCACATGATGCTGATCTGTGGGATATGGTGACAGATGGATACACGCACCCTGTGAATGCAAGTGGTCAGAAGATTGATAGAAAAACAATGTCTGATCAACAAAAGCGTGACTTCAAGAATCACCACAAGGCCAGAACCATCCTCCTCAGCGCCATCTCCTATACTGAGTATGAAAAGATCTCCAACAGAGACACAACAAAGAATATTTTTGACTCACTCAGAATGACGCATGAGGGCAACGTTCAGGTCAAAGAAACAAAAGCTCTGGCGCTCATTCAGAAGTATGAGGCGTTCAAAATGGAAGAATCTGAATCCATTGAAACCATGTTCTCTAGATTCCAGATTCTGGTAGCTGGTCTCAAAGTTCTGGACAAAGGATACTCTACTGCTGACCATGTCAAGAAAATCATCAGAAGTTTACCCAAGCAGTGGAGACCTATGGTTACAGCTCTGAAGCTAGCTAAAGATCTCAACAAAATCACTCTGGAGGAACTTATCAGCTCCCTCAGAAGTCATGAGATAGAGCTAGAAGATGATGAGCCTCAGAAGCAAGGTAAGCCTTTAGCATTAAAATCTAACAGAAAATTTGAGTCTAAAGTTTTGCAGGCAGTTGAAGAAACATCTGATGGATCCTCATCAGAAGAAGACGAACTCTCCCTTCTCTCCAGAAGAGTAAATCAACTGTGGAAGCAAAGACAAAGGAAGTTCAGGAATCCCAGAAGATCTGATCAGAACGAGTCTTCTTCCAGATACAGAAGGACAGATTCTTCCTCTGGATACAGAAGATCTGAAGGCTCCTCCAGTAGCAAAAAGCCAAACACCAAAGACATCATCTGCTATGAGTGCAATGAGCAAGGACACTATAAGAGTGACTGCCCAAAGCTTCAGAGGGAAAAGCCCAAAAAGAAGTTTGGAAGAGAGAAGAAGAAAAGTCTCATGGCTACATGGGATGACTCTGACTCGTATGAAGCTGACTCAGAATCAGATGATGAAAGGGCAAACATAGCTCTCATGGCTAACATTTCAGAAGATATTGAAGCTTCTGAATCAGACTCAGAATCAGACACTGAAGAGGTATTTCCTAACTTTGCTGTTAACTTTACAAAGGCTGAACTTGGTGAAAGCCTTAATGAGATTCTGGAACGTTATCAGCAAATTAGAGCTAAATTCAAAGACCTAAAAAGGAATCTTGAATCTGACTCTAATAAGACTGAGAGTCTCAAATTGGAAAATTCTGAGCTGAGAAATAAGATTTCAAAATTAGAAAACACTTTACAAAACTCTCAGAAGGAACCAATTTCTGAAACTCCCAGCAACGCTGATGAGATCATCAAGGAGTATGATCACAGTTTCCAGAAGTTCCTAGCTAAAAGCATAGATAGAAGCAGAATGGCTTCAATGATCTATGGAGTTAGCAGAAACGGCAGGAAAGGAATAGGATACCAAGGTAAGGTTCCTACACCAAAGAATGTCATGGACTTAACCATTAAACACACTCCTCTGAATTCACATTTTGTATATGGTCACACACATGATATCAAATACACTAGCAGTAAGCACTCTGTGAAACCAAAATTCAACCAGAGTTTTGGTAAAACTAACAAATCAGGACCCAAGAAAATCTGGGTACCTAAGGATAAAATAATACATGTTGCAGATATCTTTAGCAGCAAGTCAGAAACACCAGTCATGGTACCTGGACTCTGGCTGCTCACGACACATGACGGGAAGAAGGCATATGTTCCAAAGCCTGGAACTTAAGCCTGGAGGCCACGTTGGCTTTGGAGGCAATCAGAGGGGAAAGATAATTGGCTCTGGAACTGTAGGTAATGGAAATCTTCCCTCTATTAATAATGTTCTACTAGTAGATGGATTGATGCATAATCTGTTATCCATAAGTCAATTAAGTGATAACGGTTATGATATAATCTTTAATCAAAAATCATGTAAAGCTGTTAGTCAGAAAGATGGGACTATCCTGTTTAATGGTAAGAGGAAAAACAACATTTACAAAATCAAACTTTCTGAACTAAAGAGTCAGAATGTAAAATGTCTTCTGTCTGTTAACAACGAGCAGTGGATCTGGCACAGAAGATTGGGGCATGTTAGTATGAGAAGAATATCTCAGATTAACAAACTCAATCTGGTCAGAGGACTTCCTAATTTGAAGTTCAATTCATATGCTCTGTGTGAAGCATGTCAGAAAGGCAAATTTGCAAAACCTTCTTTTAAATCCAAAAATGTTGTTTCTACCTCTAAGCCATTAGAACTTCTGCACATTGACTTATTTGGACCAGTTAAAACTGCTTCAGTCAGTGGTAAGAAGTATGGGTTAGTAATCGTAGATGACTATAGCAGATGGACATGGGTAAAGTTCTTAAGACACAAGGACGAGTCACACTCTGTGTTTGTTACCTTCGGTAACCAAGTTCAGAATGAAAAGGATCTTAGAATCGTTAAAGTCAGAAGTGATCATGGTGGAGAATTTGAAAACAAAGATTTTGAGTCATTCTTTAATGACAGAGGCATTCTGCATGATTTCTCTTGTCCTAGAACTCCCCAACAAAATGGAGTTGTAGAACGAAAGAACAGAACATTGCAAGAAATGGCCAGAACCATGATCAATGAGACAAACGTTGCTAAGACCTTCTGGGCAGAGGCAATAAACACAGCGTGCTACATTCAGAATAGAATCTCAATAAGACCTATTCTGGAAAAGACTCCATATGAATTGTGGAAGAACAGAAAGCCCAACATTTCATATTTTCATCCATTTGGATGTACTTGCTTTATATTAAATACAAAGAATTATTTGAACAAGTTTGACTCTAAAGCACAAAAGTGTATTATATTAGGATACTTTGAACGCTCAAGAGGGTACAAAGTATACAATACAGAAACACAGATTGTGGAAGAATCAATCAGTGTTCGTTTTGATGATAAGTTTGACTCTGAAAAGTCAAAGCAGAATGAAGTTTTTGCAGGTATAGAAATTGAATTTGCAGGTTCTGAAGACAAGTCATCAGAAGCTCTCAACACAGACATTCCTTCAACGTCTGAAAGGAGCACTGCTAGCAATCCTACAACAGCTGCTGATCAACCTCAGAAGAGATTACCCAGAAGCAGCTTGGATCACCCAGAAGAGACTATCCTAGGAAGAAAGGAAGATCCAATCAGAACAAGAGCAAGCTTCAGAAACTCTGAAGAAACACTTATTGGACTTGTGTCTCTGATTGAACCTTCTTCTATTGATGAAGCACTTCTGGATAATGACTGGATTCTGGCAATGCAAGAAGAGCTGAATCAATTCACCAGAAACGACGTATGGGATCTCGTTCCCAGACCAAAAGGATTCAACGTCATTGGAACAAGATGGGTGTTCAGAAACAAGCTAAATGAACAAGGTAAAGTCATCAGAAACAAGGCACGACTGGTTGCACAAGGTTATAGTCAGCAAGAGGGGATAGACTATACAGAAACCTTTGCCCCAGTCGCCAGGTTAGAATCTATCAGACTTTTAATTTCATTTGCTGTTAATAGAGGCATCACTCTGTATCAGATGGATGTCAAAAGTGCATTCTTAAATGGTTATATAGAAGAAGAAGTTTATGTACACCAACCCCCAGGTTTTGAAAATACAAAACATCCAGAACATGTTTTCAAACTAAAGAAGTCACTGTATGGTCTGAAACAAGCTCCCAGAGCTTGGTATGAAAGGCTAAGTAACTTTCTGCTAGAAAATGAATTCACCAGAGGGAAAATGGACACTACTCTATTCTGTAAATCAGTTAAGAGTGACATCTTAGTCTGTCAAATTTATGTTGATGATATTATTTTTGGTTCTACTAATCCTTCTCTTGGAAGAAAATTTGCTAAGTGTATGCAGGCAGAATTTGAGATGAGCCTCATGGGGGAACTGAAATTCTTTCTAGGAATTCAGATCAATCAAACTCCAGAAGGAACTTACATTCATCAGAGCAAATACATCAGAGATCTTCTGAAGAAATTTGACCTCTCAGAATGTAAGCCATCAAAGATTCCAATGCATCCCACATGCATTCTGGAAAGAGAAGAGGTAAGCAAAAATGTAGAACAGAAAGTCTACAGAGGTATGATTGGTTCTCTCCTCTATCTGACTGCTTCAAGACCTGACATATTATTCAGTGTTTGTATCTGTGCTAGATTCCAATCAGATCCTAGAGAATCTCACTTAACAACTGTTAAGCGAATTTTCAAGTATCTGAAAGGTACTACTAATCTGGGTTTGTTTTATAGAAAATCTAGTGATTACAGCTTAGTAGGCTACTGTGATGCTGATTTTGCTGGAGACAGAGTGGAACGTAAAAGTACTTCTGGAAGCTGCCAGTTTCTGGGAGAAAATCTGATCTCTTGGTCCAGTAAAAGGCAATCAACAATTACTCTATCAACAGCAGAAGCTGAGTACATAGCAGCAGCAGGATGTAGCACACAAATGCTCTGGATGAAAAGTCAGCTTGAAGACTTCCAGATTTTTGAGAGTAACATTCCTATACTTTGTGATAATACTTCTGCTATTTGCTTAAGTAAGAATCCCATTTTACATTCTAGAGCTAAGCATATAGAAATAAAACATCACTTCATTAGGGACTATATTCAGAAAGGTATTTTGAACTTAAAATTTATAGATACAGACCATCAATGGGCTGATATCTTTACTAAACCCCTTTCAGAAGATAGGTTTAATTTCATTCTGAAACATCTCAGCATGAAAGTGTGTCCAGAGTGAAAATGGTTTAATTCCATATATTTACCTTCAGAATGTAATTGTTTTACTGTGAACTTCTGATCAATCTCCTTTCAGAAAGATAGAACATGCGTATCAGATGCAAGTCTAAAAGATCTGAGAGTCTAAGCTCAAAGACAGACGTGCTGATCACTACATCAAACAAGTGTCATCCAATCATCAGCATATCTCTGAAGCAGAACGCGTGCACGCCTTTGAGAAGGCAAAGTGCTGATTGGGTGCATTGAGACACATGTCTGGTAACCGTTTTTAAGTATCTTTCTCAAATCCCCCAAAATCAGCAAGCATTTAATGAAAAGTAATCATGCTTTTAAAATGCAATCATGATTTTTCTCTCTCTTAAAAAACGTTTATCTTTTCAAAATAGTTTTGAAAACTCTATTTAAGCACATTAATCTCTCATTCTCATTCTTTACGTTTTCTCACTGATACTCAAGCATCTTCTGCATATTTCTGTGTTCATCTCTTGCAAAACCTATTTTCCTCAGTTTATTCTCAAAACCCTTTTAGTGTGAACATGGCAACCTCCAGCAGTGCTTCTGCAGGTCCTCAGAAGAAACCATCATCTGAGCAATATCAAGTGCCATTCAGAACTCTCCTCACTCCTGTGAAGAATCTTGAAGTGCTTTCTGAATTAATCATTGATTTTGGAAGCTTGAAGGAGAACGGTTTTGACCTAACTGAAGAAGTTAGGGCTCAGAAGTGGGAAAGGTATTTTGACAGGTTGGTTGGACCAACATTCCCAATACTAGTCAAGGAATTCTGGATTCACGCCAAGGCTTCAACACATCTAGTCACCTCCTTTGTTATGGGGAAGAAGATTGTGATCACTGAGGATCACATTGCAAGGCTAATCGGTTACAGTGGCGGTGGCGTCTGTTGTGTGGACATGGCTGAAAGATGTGCTGATGTAGGTGTGATAGCTGCAAGGATTTTCACTCATGGGGTGCCCAGCAGCAAGATTAAAGATCTGAAGGATCATTACAGAGTGTGGGCTAAGATAATTCTGGGGTGCTTCAACCACAGGAAACCAACCAGTTCTCCTGATTACATAAATGTGGATCAGCAGTTTCTGATCTACTTTATTGATCAGAAGGTAAAGATCAATCTGGCTCACTTCCTGTTCAACCACCTCAGAACAAGTGTGAAGGAAACCAGGGAAGAAGAAAGAACCAAGAGGGATTGGATACCTTTTGGAAGGTTGATATCAGATATTCTGACAGAGAATAGGCTGATTGAGCATCTGATAGAAGCTCAAGAGCTAAGCACTATTGAACCAACAGTTGGGAAACCTCTGAATGCAAAGAACTTGAAGAAG
Organism: Vicia faba; assembly: GCA_948472305.1. Lineage (NCBI taxonomy): Eukaryota > Viridiplantae > Streptophyta > Magnoliopsida > Fabales > Fabaceae > Vicia > Vicia faba. Next base: position 65,246,338 of record OX451735.1, read on the forward strand.
ATGAAGCTGATAGAGAATATTCAGAAGGAACCCAGAGCTACTCCTATTGCTGATATCACCAGCAGAAGAGTGCCTCTGAGTGACTTTCCATTATTTTCTGAAATTGAATCCAAACCAGAGGTGGTTCTCAGGTACTTGGATGCGTGCAAGGCAGATGGTTCAGATCCAAATCTGATTATCAAAGCTCTGCATCAACCTCAGCAAGAAGTGACTCTGAAGAAGTCGAAGAAGAGGAAGGCACCATCAGAAGGATCATCCCAGCAGACACCCAGGAAAAGAGGTAATTCATCTGCTGCTTCTGTTTTAAATTCTTCTACTATTCCAGCATCTATTCCTCCTCAAACCTCTCATAGAATCTCAATCCCCATCCCTACCATAGATGAAACTGTATCAGAAGAGGACCCTTCTGAGGCATTAAAACTCAGAAGACCCAGAACCAAACATCCCAAACAACCAACAATCTCAACAACATCAGCAATTGACCAAGTGCTGTCTGACATTGATCAACACACCTCTGATCAACCAATCTCTGAACCACAAACTGTTCCTCCTCCACAACCAGAACAACAACAACCACTCTCATCAATTCCAGAAGAACCCCTTATCCCTGAACAATTAGAAATTCCAACAACTTCTCCTCAACCAGCAATTCCGTCTCCCTCTCCCCAACCAGAAATTAATCCACCATCACCTCAAACAGAGTTTCATCACTCTGAAACTCCTTCTCCTCAACCATCTGAACCTCATTCACCTCAACCATCACCTTTGGCAATCCAGCTGCCAGGTGGAACAACTATCACCTTAGCACAATTGCCATCCTCATCAGAATCTACACCACCAAATACTCCCAAAACACCACCCAGTCCAATCATAATCTCTGATTCTGATACTCCATCTCCAAAACAAACAGCTGCTCAGAAAACCTCCGAAAACCCCAGCAGGACTTTCATAGACTTAACCAGTCTTGACCGTCTTGCTGATCTGAAACACAAAATTGCCATCCCAAAACCAAAACAACCAGATGTTGGCTCTGGTATTATGAATTTTGAAACAGGTGTGCTGCAATGGATTGCTTCTTTGAAGCAAGTCTGTCCTAGAATGATTGACCCAGCTGCTTCTGATCAGCTCTGGTCACAATTCAGACTTTGGGTACGTGCTGAAGCCCTCAAGTTGCAGGATATCAACTATGAGCAGGCACAACAAAATTTCAGCAAGCTTCTGAATGAAGTTGGAAGTCAGCTTCTGAAAGAAGACGTGCTCCCTCTGGATAGTGAACCTTGGTCTGAGAAACAGCAAGCTGCAAAGGTGCAATCAGAAGAAGACAAGACCATTCAAGCTGAAGAAAGTCTAGCAGAAGATGTTGCTGAAAGCTCTCAGAAGCTTCCTGCTTCTGATGCTTCTCAAGCTGCCTTGGACAGGCAGACTCTGGAAGAACTAAGGCTGAATGACACGCGTCTGCAGCAGCAGATGGATGAAAGCGATAAGAAGATGAAAGAGAGAATGGATGTGCAGGATAGCAAGATTGACACTGTTGTCAGCATGGTGCACAAGCAAAATGAGACTGCTGAAAAGATCCAAGCCATGCTGGAGAACCTGTTCACACGCTTGCCTCCTCAACCTTAGTCTCTTTTTTCATTCATGTTCTTTTTCATGTTTTCCTTGATTTTCTGATGTACTGTTTGAATATGTTTTGTACTATTTTCTTGTTTTGATTCTGAACTATCTTAATATGATTAGTTTTTCTGATCTTAATTGTTTTAGCACATCACCTACACTTTTTGATTGCTGACAAAAAGGGGGAGAACAAGAATGATATTTTAATCAATAACGGCTAACTAGACAGAAATTCTCAAACATTCTAACTCTATTACTTGAAAATGTTTTTTCTGTTTTGCTTAAAGTCTACAGGTACAAGGAAGCTCCTGGACACTCTGAAGACTAGAAGCTCTGAAGCTCTGATCACTATGAAGTTCTGATCCGCTCTGATATTCTGATCCAAAGCAAAGCTCTGACAAGAAAAGCTCTGAAGCTCTGCTCTGACATAAAGCTTCTGATAAGTCAAAGACTCTGATACTCTGATGTTCAAAGAAAGGCAAAAAGATCTGATCCTGAAGAACACATGTAATCAAAGGGAAGTAATAAACTCAGGGGGAGTATCTCTCAACTCTGATATCTCTTTACTCCTTATCCTTTTACTTCTTACTCTGATACATATCTCAGATACCTTTTCACGTTATTTTCATTTAAAAAATATCTAGTTTTTGTCATCATCAAAAAGGGGGAGATTGTTAGAACAAAGTTTGAATCTACTACCCTATATTTAAGTTTTGATGATAACAAAGTGAAAAGATATAGTATTTATAAGTTTCATGTATGAACTATCTACTGCCTAAAATTATTATGTTCTGACTTGCAGATACTCTGATTGATATAAGCAAGATCACATCTACTCAGCATCAGAACTTGATTTCAGACACCAGCATCAGAAGTTGCCATATCAGAATGTCAGAATCAGATGATCAACTCACGTACATGCTGAAGCCTGATGAACAAGACTGCGCTTAACACTCTGACAAAGAAACACAACAGTTCATCAGCAGCGAAGCAGAGTCAGAATGAGCCAAGCCAGAACTTGCATTAAGTAAGCAACAGTACTGTGCATTGAAATCAAATTAATTCCAACGGCCTCATTCCAGACAAGATCTGCTCAATAAGGAAAGTTTGTTATTAGCATTGAATCAAGAATATTGCATCCAACGTTCATCATCTCAGTGCTATATAAACAAGACTTTGAAGATTGAAATGGCTAATGCTCTCCAAATCTCTACACGCACAAAAGCTAATCATAATCTTCTTTCTCTCAGTTTTGCTAAACCACACACTCTGATATTCTATCATTGTTTAGCAATCTAGTTTCTAAGCTTCAATTTGTGTATACATCACAGTTGTGATACAGTTTTGTAGAAAACATCCACACACTTAGTTTTATCTCTTTGTAAGAAAGTGTTACCTTGACAAACCGGGTTGTGGTTTGGATCAAGAAGGCTTTAGCAGTTGTTAAAGCAGTCTGTAATATTCAGTTGAATATAGTGGATTAAGACCTCGTTGGAGAGAGGCGAAATCACCTTGACGGGTGGACTGGAGTAGTTTGAGATCAAACGAACCAGGATAAAAATATCTTGTTCATTGCATTAGATTTCAGTTTTACAATTCAACCCCCCCTTCTTGTGTTTTTCACCACTTCAATCTACACAACAACTTGATCAGTACATGATGTCTTAACATTGGTTATGACATCATGTATCCTACTCACTGATTTTGGTAGAATTCAGTACATATGATCATAGCTTAATCATCATGATATTCACTCATGCTGAGTTGTTCCTGTAGAACATTCCTTCCGCAGAATTTGTCTTTATCCCAGAATGTTATGACATCAGTCATGACATTTGCAAATCTGGTTTTACCAAAAATTAATGCCAACAAGCAAACACTTACAAACTCCCCCTTTGGAATTTTTTTGGCTAAAACCCCTAAACAATCAGAGATTAGAATGCAGAAGCAACATGCAGTAGAACAATTACTTCTCCCCCTTTTTAGCCATAAAGAGGCCAAAGGATCTAGTACTTCAAGTTATACAGTCATCAAAAGGAAATCCAAAATACACAGAAACAGTGAGAAGGTATCAAATAGCAGCAGCAAGTTCCAGTATCAATCTTTACAACTCAGCAAACACAGACCTTCAGGTACTGTCATCCCCTGAGGAAGCACTATTTTCAGCAGCATCTTCTGGTGAGCTTCTTGCAGAACCATCATGCTGTTCTTCATCAGCATCAATGACAGGAGGTTCAACAGCCTTGTCAGTAGGGGTCTGGTGATCATCAGGTTTCTCTGGAGATTTCTCAATGTTGTCATCAGGTGTCTCAACATTCTGAGTGACATTAGGATCACTTTCTAAATTAGGGCTAGCAGTTTCTTGGTTCAATGGTACAGATACACCAGGAACAGAGTGATTCTCATTAAGAATCCTAGTGACTAGTCTGGCAATAGCTTGATGCACATAAGCAGAACCTTCCCTATTAGCTATCTCTGGAGGAACAGAGGATGATGGTTGAGAAGATTTACCAGAGGGAGAAGCTTGTGATCTTCTTTCATGCTTGGTTCACAGCTTCTCGACCTTAGTAGGATCAGCTGCCATTGCACGAAGTGGACTTACCTCAAGAACATCAGCATCCATGGGGTTTACGTTTACCCTAGGTTCATTGTCAGTGGGTGAGGAAGATGCAGTGGCCTTTGATGAAGATGATGACACAGATTGTTGAGACATCTTGAGAGATTGAGAATACAAGTGACAGCGAGTGTGAAATTTTCTTTTGAGGGAATGGATAGTGATGCAGCAAACTGAGAAGAGGGTGATATAAATATGTTTATTCCTCTTCTTAAACTTTTGGGAAGAAAGAGGGAAACAAATGATTAGCCCAATCAGAATAATCTTGATTAAAATATCTCTTTCAAACCTTGTATTAAGCAAAATTAATTGCTACATCTCTTCATATTGGCAAATACCCAGCTTGCCCCTTAAATTCTCAAACTGACTAGCATCAAGTGCCTTGGTAAAAATATCAGCCAGTTGTAGTTCAGTGGCAACATGTTCCAGCTTAATCACCTTCTCCTCCACAAGATCTCTGATGAAGTGATGTCTAATGTCAATATGCTTAGTCCTGCTGTGCTGTATAGGATTCTTGGATATGTTAATAGTACTCAAATTGTCACAGTACAATGTCATGACATCTTGTGTGACATTATACTCAGTCAGCATCTGTTTCATCTAGATCATTTGAGAACAGTTGCTACCAGCTGCTATGTATTCAGCTTCAACAGTAGATAGAGACACACAATTTTGTTTCTTGATGAACCAAGAAACAAGATTATTTCCCAAAAAGAAGCATCCTCCAGAGGTGCTCTTTCTATCATCAGCACTACCAGCCCAATCAGCATCACAATAACCAGACAAAATTGGTTCACATCCATGAGAGTACAGCATGCCATAATTGTAAGTTCCACTGACATACTTCAGAATTCTTTTCACCTGGTTGATGTTACTTACTTTGGGTTCAGCCTGGTATCTTACACATACTCCAACTGCAAAGGCAATGTCAGGTCTGCTGACTATTAAGTATAGCAGACTTCCTATCATGCTTCTGTACAAGCTTTGATCCATATTTGCCCTACTTGTGTCTTTGGACAACTTTAAATGAGTAGGTGCAGGAGTCCTTTTATGACTGGAATTTTCCATCCCAAAATTCTTAACAATATTCTTTGCATACTTGCTTTGAGACATAAAAATTGAGTCTTCCATCAGTGTGACTTGTAGTCCAAGAAAGTAGGTTAATTCTCCCATGAGGCTCATTTCAAATTCAGCTTGCATCTGGTTAGCAAAATGTTTAACCATTTTTTCTGACATTCCTCCAAACACTATGTCATCAACATAAATTTGGGCTACCATTATCTTTCCTCCTTCATCATTGACAAAAAGAGTTTTATCCAAACCTCCTTTCCTGTATCCTTTGTCAGTGAGGAACTTTGTCAACCTTTCATACCAAGCTCTAGGAGCTTGTTTCAGACCATATAATGCTTTCCTCAATTTGTAGACATGATCAGGACAGTTTGGATCCACAAATACTTTAGGCTGTTCCATATACACTTCCTCATTTAAGTACCCATTTAGGAAGGCACTCTTCACATCCATCTGAAACAACTTGAACTTAAGGAGACAAGCAACTCCTAAGAGAAGTCTGATTGATTCCAGTCTGGCTACAGGAGCAAAAGTCTCATCAAAATCAACCCCTTCAACTTGAGTGTATCCTTGAGCAACAAGGCTTGCCTTATTTCTGGTGACAACTACTTCAGCATCTGACTTGTTCTTGTAGATCCACTTTGTGCCAATGATGTTTGTTCCTTCTGGTCTAGGAACTAACTCCCATACTTCATGTTGCTTGAACTGGTTCAATTCATCTTGCATTGCTCCAATCCAGTATTTATCAGTCAAAGCCTCTTTAACATTTTTTGGTTCAATCTTAGACACAAAACAAGAGTTTGTGATGATTTCTCTAGATCTTGTAGTGACTCCACTGTTAGGATCTCCTATGATGAGTTCCTTAGGATGATCTTTCTGAATTCTGATGGAAGGATCTTTGTTAGCTTCCTTTGATTCAGACTCTGATGGAGTAGGATTAGGCACATCATCCTTTTTAGACACTTGTGTTGAAGTCTCAAAGAATGTCTCAACATCATATGGGACATTTGTTTCCTCATGGTGATCATCAACTATGACATTTATAGATTCCATCATAACTTTGGTCCTGGAATTGAACACCCTATATGCTCTGTTGTTGGTAGAGTATCCTAGGAATATTCCTTCATCACTTTTAGGGTCCATCTTTCTCCTTTGTTCACGATCTGTCAGAATATAGCATTTTCTCCCAAAGACATGAAATTACTTCACTGTAGGCTTTCTTCCTTTCCATAGTTCATAAAGGGTGGATGATGTTCCTTTTCTCAAGGTGACCATGTTGTGGACATAACAGGCTGTATTCATAGCTTCAGCCCAAAAATGAATAGGAAGCTTCTTGGCATGTATCATTGCTCTGGAAGATTCCTGTATAGTCTCGTTTTTCCTTTCCACAACTCCATTTTGTTGAGGAGTTATAGGTGAAGAGAACTCATGATTGATTCCTTCTGAGGAGCAGAACTCATCAAACTTACTATTTTCAAATTCCTTACCATGATCACTTCTGATTCCGACAATGCATCCTTCTTTTTCTCTTTGAATTCTTTTGCACAATTCCTTAAATACATCAAATACATCAGTCTTTTCCCTAATGAAGTTTATCCAGGTGAATCTGGAAAAATCATCCACAACAACATAGGCATATCTATTTCCACCAAGACTTTCCACCTGCATGGGACCCATCATATCCATATGTAGAAGTTCTAGCACGTTAGAGGTGGTCAGATGTCTTGTCTTTGGATGTGACATTCTAGTTTGCTTTCCAACCTGACATTCACCACAGACTCTCCCTTCATCAATATGAAGCCTTGGAATCCCTCTGACAGCCTCCATGGATATGATCTTTTTCATCCCTCTAAGATGTAAATGACCAAGTTTTTGGTGCCACAGTTTCACTTCCTTTTCTTCTTTGGCTATAGAGCACACAGAAGAGTAGTTAGTGTTCTCAGACTCTCATAAGTAACAGTTGTCTTTTGATCTGACTCCTCTCATCACAACTTCTTGTTTTTCATTAGTTACAAGACATTAAGACTTGGTGAAGTTGACCTCGAATCCTAGATCACATAATTAACTGATACTTATGAGATTAGAAGTCAAACCATTTACCAGCAACACTTCATTTAGGTTTGGAACTCCAGGGCAATCCAAGTTTCCAACTCCTTTGATTTCTCCTCTAGCACCATCTCCAAAAGTGACATAACTAGTAGTATGAGGTTTGACATCATTCAGCAGATTCTTTATTCCAGTCATATGTTTAGAGCATCCACTGTCAAAGTACCAGTCTTCCTTAGCAGAAACTCTAAGGGAGGTGTGAGCTATCAGGGCTGTAGTCTTTTTCTTCCACTGTTGAGTATATGGTGCCTTGTTAGTCTTAGGTTTGACATATGGGGTCTGATTAGGATATCCATATAATCTGAAGCAGAATGGCTTTATGTGACCATACCTCCCACAATAATGACATCTCCATCTTTGATACTTTTTCTTCATATTTCTCTGTTCTTGATGTTGAGTCCTATGTTGTGACATCTGCTTTGACATTTGTTTATCAGGCCTGGTCTTCTTCTTGTCAACAACAGATTTCTTTGCAGCCACAAATCCTAGACCAGACATGTTTCTTGCATTTTGTCCAGCCTGAAGGATTTCTTCCAACTTGTCAGTTCCAGTTGTTAACATCTTGACAGACTTAGTCATCTGATCAAGTTTGGAGTTCAACATTAGAACTTCACCTTTGAGATGGCTTATAGTAGCAGTGTCTGCCTTCTTCTCAGCCTCCAACTTCACTATGAGCTTTTTCTGTTTCTCATTTTGCTGACAAACTTCAGCACTTCTGATACATAGCTTCTTGTAGGAGTCAGCAAGTTCTTCAAATGTCACTTCCTCATCACTAGAATCATTATGAGAGTTACAAACACCAGATAGTGCAGTAACTAGTTTAGCAGATTCTTCTTCAGAGTCACTTTCTGAGTCACCATCAGACCAAGTAACAAACATTCCTTTCTTTTGTTTCTTTAGAAAGGTAGGACATTCAACTCGAATGTGCCCATATCCTTCACATCCATGGCATTGGATTCCTCTGCTTTGATTTCCCTTTTCTTCAGACTTAGTTCTTCTGCTGGAGTCATAGGATCTGCTAATGTCAGAGAAAATGTTCTTGACATTTGACCTTGACTTTGGGTCCATTCTCTTGAAAAGTTTGTTGAACTGCCTTCCAAGCATAGCTATAGCTTCTGATATATTCTCTTCATCACTCTCCTTGCTTTCATCTTCAGTACTGGATACAAGGGCTTTGCTCTTGTTTTTCTTGTCAACATTGTCACTGATCCCCATCTCAAATGTCTGAAGTGACCCAATGAGTTCATCAACCTTCAAGTTGCAGATATCCCGAGCTTCCTCTATAGCAGTCACTTTCATTGCAAACCTTTTAGGCAAGGATATGAGAATCTTTCTCACCAGCTTTTCTTCTGACATCTTTTCTCCTAATGCTCCTGAGGTGTTGGAAATTTCCAAGATGTTCATGTGAAACTCATGAATGGTCTCATCTTCCTTCATCCTTAGATTCTCAAATTTGGTAGTGAGCATCTGAAGTCTTGACATTTTTACTTTGGATGTACCCTCATGGGTGGTTTTGAGAGTGTCCCAAACATCCTTGGCCAGTTCACATTGATGTACTAGTCTGAATATGTTTCTATCAATTCCATTGAAAAAGGCATTCAATGCTTTAGAGTAACCTAGGGCTAACTCTTCTTCTTCTTTGCTCCATTCTTCCTTAGGTTTCAGACTAGTCGTCCCATCTTTCCCAGTTATGGTGGGATGGTTCCATCCTTTGTCAGCAGCTCTCCAAGCTTTATTGTCGAGTGACTTCAAGAAAGCAATCATACGAGGTTTCCAGTAGTCATAGTTTAATCCATCCAGAATAGGTGGTCTATTCCCAAATCCTCCTTCCTTGTCCATAGCGCCATAAAATAATATCCCTAGATCTCACCCAGAAAGACAAGCAGGGTGCCTGCTCTGATGCCAATTGAAATTCTGGCAACAAATACTTAATGTCACAGTGAATGTTATGACACCGTATCTGACAAATTGTACACAAACCAAACAGTAATTTAAAAGACAGTAAAGAACACAATCAATTGTTAACCCAGTTCAGTGTATAACAACACCTACATCTGGGGGCTACCAAGCCAGGGAGGAAATTCACTATAAGAGGTATTAATTTAGGAATAAACCAACCAGTTTATCTCCTTCACTTAAGACCTATCCAATGCAACTTCAATCTAAGTCCTACTTAAAACTGAGTTCCTACTCACTCCCCCTCAATCACAGCAATGATACTAATCTACTGATTAATAAGATTATGAAGACATTCTTCAATACACACGATTGATTTTGCTTCAAAGCTTTAATCAAGAGACACAACATTCGTGCTTCAAAGCTTTGAGTGATAAACAACCCTTACAACCAAATCCTACTCCAAGTCACTTATCAAGTGATAATTTCTTGGCTCACAGTAATTACTAAAACTATCACAACTACAAAATGCCTTATTGATCTTCTCTGGAAAGCGCTGCACACCATTAGGATTCGTGAGAAATATATATGCAGTCTATTCTTCATTTTGGGCTTCCATAAAAATAGCTAGGGTTAACCAAAGTTAACCTAAAGACTTGGTATTGGGCTTTCATCATAACAGATTTGGGTTAAGCAAGGTTAACCTAATATCCACGTAAGCATCTGATCTAGTCAATATACTTTAACTCAGAATAGCACACCAGATTCCTGAAAATTCTCAGGAATAATAAATCTACACAACAACTTGATCAGTACAGGATGTCTTAACATTGGTTATGACATCAAGTATCCTACTCACTGATTTTGGTAGAATTCAGTACATATGATCATAGCTTAATCATCATGATATTCACTCATGCTGAGTTGTTCCTGTAGAACATTCCTTCTGCAGAATTTGTCTTTATCCCAGAATGTTATGACATCAGTCATGACATTCGCAAATCTGGTTTTACCAAAAATTAATGCCAACAAGCAAACACTTACAAACTCCCCCTTTGGCAAATTTTTGGCTAAAACCCCAAAACAATCAGAGATTAGAATGCAGAAGCAACATGCAGTAGAACAATTACTTCTCCCCCTTTTTAGCCATAAAGAGGCCAAAGGATCTAGTACTTCAAGTTATACAGTCATCAAAAGGAAATCCAAAATACACAGAAACAGTGAGAAGGTATCAAATAGCAGCAGCAAGTTCCAGTATCAATCTTTACAACTCAGCAAACACAGACCTTCAGGTACTGTCATCCCCTGAGGAAGCACTATTTTCAGCAGCATCTTCTGGTGAGCTTCTTGCAGAACCATCATGCTGTTCTTCATCAGCATCAATGACAGGAGGTTCAACAGCCTTGTCAGTAGGGGTCTGGTGATCATCAGGTTTCTCTGGAGATTTCTCAATGTTGTCATCAGGTGTCTCAACATTCTGAGTGACATTGGGATCACTTTCTAAATTAGGGCTAGCAGTTTCTTGGTTCAATGGTACAGATACACCAGGAACAGAGTGATTCTCATTAAGAATCCTAGTGACTAGTCTGGCAATAGCTTGATGCACATAAGCAGAACCTTCCCTGTTAGCTATCTCTGGAGGAACAGAGGATGATGGTTGAGAAGATTTACCAGAGGGAGAAGCTTGTGATCTTCTTGCATGCTTTGTTCGCAGCTTCTCGACCTTAGTAGGATCAGCTGCCATTGCACGAAGTGGACTTACCTCAAGAACATCAGCATCCATGGGGTTTACGTTTACCCTAGGTTCGGTGTCAGTGGGTGAGGAAGATGCAGTGGCCTTTGATGAAGATGATGACACAGATTGTTGAGACATTTTGAGAGATTGAGAATACAAGTGACAGTGAGTGTGAAATTTTCTTTTGAGGGAATGGATAGTGATGCAGCAAACTAAGAAGAGGGTGATATAAATATGTTTATTCCTCTTCTTAAACTTTTGGAAAGAAAGAGGGAAACAAATGATTAGCCCAATCAGAATAATCTTGATTAAAATATCTCTTTCAAACCTTGTATTAAGCAAAATTAATTGCTACATCTCTTCATATTGGCAAATACCCAGCTTGCCCCTTAAATTCTCAAACTGACTAGCATCAAGTGCCTTGGTAAAAATATCAGCCAGTTGTAGTTCAGTGGCAACATGTTCCAGCTTAATCACCTTCTCCTCCACAAGATCTCTGATGAAGTGATGTCTAATGTCAATATGCTTAGTCCTGCTGTGCTGTATAGGATTCTTGGATATGTTAATAGTACTCAAATTGTCACAGTACAATGTCATGACATCTTGTGTGACATTATACTCAGTCAGCATCTGTTTCATCTAGATCATTTGAGAACAGTTGCTACCAGCTGCTATGTATTCAGCTTCAGCAGTAGATAGAGACACACAATTTTGTTTCTTGATGAACCAAGAAACAAGATTATTTCCCAAAAAGAAGAATCCTCCAGAGGTGCTCTTTCTATCATCAGCACTACCAGCCCAATCAGCATCACAATAACCAGACAAAATTGGTTCACATCCATGAGAGTACAGCATGCCATAATTGTAAGTTCCACTGACATACTTCAGAATTCTTTTCACCTGGTTGATGTTACTTACTTTGGGTTCAGCCTGGTATCTTACACATACTCCAACTGCAAAGGCAATGTCAGGTCTGCTGACTATTAAGTATAGCAGACTTCCTATCATGCTTCTGTACAAGCTTTGATCCATATTTGCCCTACTTGTGTCTTTGGACAACTTTAAATGAGTAGGTGCAGGAGTCCTTTTATGACTGGAATTTTCCATCCCAAAATTCTTGACAATATTCTTTGCATACTTTCTTTGAGACATAAAAATTGAGTCTTCCATCAGTGTGACTTGTAGTCCAAGAAAGTAGGTTAATTCTCCCATGAGGCTCATTTCAAATTCAGCTTGCATCTGGTTAGAAAAATGTTTAACCATTTTTTCTGACATTCCTCCAAACACTATGTCATCAACATAAATTTGAGCTACCATTATCTTTCCTCCTTCATCATTGACAAAAAGAGTTTTATCCAAACCTCCTTTCATGTATCCTTTGTCAGTGAGGAACTTTGTCAACCTTTCATACCAAGCTCTAGGAGCTTGTTTCAGACCATATAATGCTTTCCTCAATTTGTAGACATGATCAGGACAATTTGGATCCACAAATCCTTTAGGCTGTTCCATATACACTTCCTCATTTAAGTACCCATTTAGGAAGGCACTCTTCACATCCATCTGAAACCGCTTGAACTTAAGGAGACAAGTAACTCCCAAGAGAAGTCTGATTGATTCCAGTCTGGCTACAGGAGCAAAAGTCTCATCAAAATCAACCCCTTCAACTTGAGTGTATCCTTGAGCAACAAGGCTTGCCTTATTTCTGGTGACAACTCCTTCAGCATCTGACTTGTTCTTGTAGATCCACTTTGTGCCAATGATGTTTGTTCCTTCTGGTCTAGGAACTAACTCCCATACTTCATGTTGCTTGAACTGGTTCAATTCATCTTGCATTGCTCCAATCCAGTATTTATCAGTCAAAGCCTCTTTAACATTTTTTGGTTCAATCTTAGACACAAAACAAGAGTTTGTGATGATTTCTCTAGATCTTGTAGTGACTCCACTGTTAGGATCTCCTATGATGAGTTCCTTAGGATGATCTTTCTGAATTCTGATGGAAGGATCTTTGTTAGCTTCCTTTGATTCAGACTCTGATGGAGTAGGATTAGGCACATCATCCTTTTTAGACACTTGTGTTGAAGTCTCAAAGAATGTCTCAACATCATATGGGACATTTGTTTCCTCATGGTGATCATCAACTATGACATTTATAGATTCCATCATAACTTTGGTCCTGGAATTGAACACCCTATATGCTCTGCTGTTGGTAGAGTATCCTAGGAATATTCCTTCATCACTTTTAGGGTCCATCTTTCTCCTTTGTTCACGATCTGTCAGAATATAGCATTTTCTCCCAAAGACATGGAATTACTTCACTGTAGGCTTTCTTCCTTTCCATAGTTCATAAAGGGTGGATGATGTTCCTTTTCTCAAGGTGACCCTGTTGTGGACATAACAGGCTGTATTCATAGCTTCAGCCCAAAAATGAATAGGAAGCTTCTTGGCATGTATCATTGCTCTGGAAGATTCCTGTATAGTCCCGTTTTTCCTTTCCACAACTCCATTTTGTTGAGGAGTTATAGGTGAAGAGAACTCATGATTGATTCCTTCTGAGGAGCAGAACTCATCAAACTTACTATTTTCAAATTCCTTACCATGATCACTTCTGATTCTGACAATGCATCCTTCTTTTTCTCTTTGAATTCTTTTGCACAATTCCTTAAATACATCAAATACATCAGACTTTTCCCTAATGAAGTTTATCCAGGTGAATCTGGAAAAATCATCCACAACAACATAGGCATATCTCTTTCCACCTGCATGGGACCCATCAGATCCATATGTAGAAGTTCTAGCACCTTAGAGGTGGTCAGATGTCTTGTCTTTGGATGTGACATTCTAGTTTGCTTTCCAACCTGACATTCACCACAGACTCTCCCTTCATCAATCTGAAGCCTTGGAATCCCTCTGACAGCCTCCATGGATATGATCTTTTTCATCCATCTAAGATGTAAATAACCAAGTTTTTGGTGCCACAGTTTCACTTCCTTTTCTTCTTTGGCTATAGAGCCCACAAAAGAGTAGTTAGTGTTCTCAGACTCCCATAAGTAACAGTTGTCTTTTGATCTGACTCCTCTCATTTCAACTTCTTGTTTTTCATTAGTTACAAGACATTTAGACTTGGTGAAGTTGACCTAGAATCCTAGATCACATAATTGACTGATACTTATGAGATTAGCAGTCAAACCATTTACCAGCAACACTTCATTTAGGTTTGGAACTCCAGGGCAGTCCAAGTTTCCAGCTGCTTTGATTTCTCCTCTAGCACCATTTACAAAAGTGACATAACTAGTAGTATGAGGTTTGACATCATTCAACAGATTCTTGATTCCAGTCATGTGTTTAGAGCATCCACTGTCAAAGTACCAGTCTTCCTTGGCAGAAACTCTAAGGGAGGTGTGAGCTATCATGGCTGCAGTCTTTTTCTTCCACTGTTGAGTATATGGTGCCTTGTTAGTCTTAGGTTTGACATATGGGGTCTGATTAGGATATCCATATAATCTGAAGCAGAATGGCTTCATGTGATCAAACCTCCCACAATAATGACATCTCCATCTTTGATACTTTTTCTTCATATTTCTCTGTTCTTGATGTTGAGTCCTATGTTGTGACATTTGCTTTGACATTTGTTTATCAGGCCTGGTCTTCTTCTTGTCAACAGCAGATTTCTTTGTAGCCACAAATCCTAGACCAGACATGTTTCCTGCATTTTGTCCAGCTTGAAGGATTTCTTCCAACTTGTCAGTTCCAGTTGTTAACATCTTGACAGACTTAGTCATCTGATCAAGTTTGGAGTTCAACATTAGAACTTCACCTTTGAGATGGCTTATAGTAGCAGTGTCTGCCTTCTTCTCAGCCTCCAACTTCACTATGAGCTTTTTCTGTTTCTCATTTTGCTGACAGACTTCAGCACTTCTGATACATAGCTTCTTGTAGGAGTCAACAAGTTCTTCAAATGTCACTTCCTCATCACTAGAATCATTATCAGAGTTACAAACACCAGATAGTGCAGTAACTAGTTTAGCAAATTCTTCTTCAGAGTCACTTTCTGAGTCACCATCAGACCAAGTAACAAACATTCCTTTCTTTTGTTTCTTTAGAAAGGTAGGACATTCAGATCGAATGTGCCCATATCCTTCACATCCATGGCATTGGATTCCTCTGCTTTGATTTCCCTTTTCTTCAGACTTAGTTCTTCTACTGGAGTCATAGGATCTGCTAATGTCAGAGGAAATGTTCTTGACATTTGACCTTGACTTTGGGTCCATTCTCTTGAAAAGTTTGTTGAACTTCCTTCCAAGCATAACTATAGCTTCTGATATATTCTCTTCATCACTCTCCTTGCTTTCATCTTCAGTATTGGATACAACGGCTTTGCTCTTGTTTTTCTTGTCAACATTGTCACTGATCCCCATCTCAAATGTCTGAAGTGACCCAATGAGTTCATCAACCTTCAAGTTGCAGATATCCTGAGCTTCCTCTATAGCAGTCACTTTCATTGCAAACCTTTTAGGAAAGGATCTGAGAATCTTTCTCACCAGCTTTTCTTCTGACATCTTTTCTCCTAATGCTCATGAGGTGTTGGAAATTTCCAAGATGTTCATGTGAAACTCATGAATGGTCTCATCTTCCTTCATCCTTAGATTCTCAAATTTGGTAGTGAGCATCTGAAGTCTTGACATTTTTACTTTGGATGTACCCTCATGGGTGGTTTTGAGAGTGTCCCAAACATCCTTGGCCAGTTCACATTGATGTACTAGTCTGAATATGTTTCTATCAATTCCATTGAACAAGGCATTCAATGCTTTAGAGTTACCCAGAGCTAACTCTTCTTCTTCTTTGCTCCATTCTTCCTCAGGTTTCAGACTAGTCGTCCCATCTTTCCCAGTTATGGTGGGATGGTTCCATCCTTTGTCAGCAGCTCTCCAAGCTTTATTGTCCAGTGACTTCAAGAAGGCAATCATACGAGGTTTCCAGTAGTCATAGTTTGATCCATCCAGAATAGGTGGTCTGTTCCCAAATCCTCCTTCCTTGTCCATAGCGCCAAAAAATAATATCCCTAGATCTCACCCAGAAAGACAGGCAGGGTGCCTGCTCTGATGCCAATTGAAATTCTGGCAACATATACTTAATGTCACAGTGAATGTTATGACACCGTATCTGACAAATTGTACACAAACCAAACAGTAATTTAAAAGACAGTAAAGAACACAATCAATTGTTAACCCAGTTCAGTGTATAACAACACCTACATCTGGGGGCTACCAAGCCAGGGAGGAAATTCACTATAAGAGGTATTAATTTAGGAATAAACCAACCAGTTTATCTCCTTCACTTAAGACCTACCCAATGCAACTTCAATCTAAGTCCTACTTAAACTTGAGTTCCTACTCACTCCCCCTCAATCACAGCAATGATACTAATCTACTGATTAATAAGATTATGAAGACATTCTTCAATACACACGCTTGATTTTGCTTCAAAGCTTTAATCAAGAGACACAACATTCGTGCTTCAAAGCTTTGAGTGATAAACAACCCTTACAACCAAATCCTACTCCAAGTCACTTATCAAGTGATAATTGCTTGGCTCACAGTAATTACTAAAACTATCACAACTACAAAATGCCTTATTGATCTTCTCTGGAAAGCGCTGCACACCATTAGGATTCGTGAGAAATATATATGCAGTCTATTCTTCATTTTGGGCTTCCATAAAAATAGCTAGGGTTAACCAAAGTTAACCTAAAGACTTGGTATTGGGCTTTCATCATAACAGATTTGGGTTAAGCAAGGTTAACCTAATATCCACGTAAGCATCTGATCTAGTCAATATACTTTAACTCAGAATAGCACACCAGATTCCTGAAAATTCTCAGGAATAATAAATCTACACAACAACTTGATCAGTACAGGATGTCTTAACATTGGTTATGACATCATGTATCCTACTCACTGATTTTGGTAGAATTCAGTACATATGATCATAGCTTAATCATCATGATATTCACTCATGCTGAGTTGTTCCTGTAGAACATTCCTTCTGCAGAATTTGTCTTTATCCCAGAATGTTATGACATCAGTCATGACATTCGCAAATCTGGTTTTACCAAAAATTAATGCCAACAAGCAAACACTTACAAACTCCCCCTTTGGCAAATTTTTGGCTAAAACCCCAAAACAATCAGAGATTAGAATGCAGAAGCAACATGCAGTAGAACAATTACTTCTCCCCCTTTTTAGCCATAAAGAGGCAAAAGGATCTAGTACTTCAAGTTATACAGTCATCAAAAGGAAATGCAAAATACACAGAAACAGTGAGAAGGTATCAAATAGCAGCAGCAAGTTCCAATATCAATCTTTACAACTCAGCAAACACAGACCTTCAGGTACTGTCATCCCTTGAGGAAGCACTATTTTCAGCAGCATCTTCTGGTGAGCTTCTTGCAGAACCATCATGCTGTTCTTCATCAGCATCAATGACAGGAGGTTCAACAGCCTTGTCAGTAGGGGTCTGGTGATCATCAGGTTTCTCTGGAGATTTCTCAATGTTGTCATCAGGTGTCTCAACATTCTGAGTGACATTGGGATCACTTTCTAAATTAGGGCTAGCAGTTTCTTGGTTCAATGGTACAGATACACCAGGAACAGAGTGATTCTCATTAAGAATCCTAGTGACTAGTCTGGCAATAGCTTGATGCACATAAGCAGAACCTTCCCTGTTAGCTATCTCTGGAGGAACAGAGGATGATGGTTGAGAAGATTTACCAGAGGGAGAAGCTTGTGATCTTCTTGCATGCTTTGTTCGCAGCTTCTCGACCTTAGTAGGATCAGCTGCCATTGCACGAAGTGGACTTACCTCAAGAACATCAGCATCCATGGGGTTTACGTTTACCCTAGGTTCGGTGTCAGTGGGTGAGGAAGATGCAGTGGCCTTTGATGAAGATGATGACACAGATTGTTGAGACATCTTGAGAGATTGAGAATACAAGTGACAGTGAGTGTGAAATTTTCTTTTGAGGGAATGGATAGTGATGCAGCAAACTAAGAAGAGGGTGATATAAATATGTTTATTCCTCTTCTTAAACTTTTGGAAAGAAAGAGGGAAACAAATGATTAGCCCAATCAGAATAATCTTGATTAAAATATCTCTTTCAAACCTTGTATTAAGCAAAATTAATTGCTACATCTCTTCATATTGGCAAATACCCAGCTTGCCCCTTAAATTCTCAAACTGACTAGCATCAAGTGCCTTGGTAAAAATATCAGCCAGTTGTAGTTCAGTGGCAACATGTTCCAGCTTAATCACCTTCTCCTCCACAAGATCTCTGATGAAGTGATGTATAATGTCAATATGCTTAGTCCTGCTGTGCTGTATAGGATTCTTGGATATGTTAATAGTACTCAAATTGTCACAGTACAATGTCATGACATCTTGTGTGACATTATACTCAGTCAGCATCTGTTTCATCTAGATCATTTGAGAACAGTTGCTACCAGCTGCTATGTATTCAGCTTCAGCAGTAGATAGAGACACACAATTTTGTTTCTTGATGAACCAAGAAACAAGATTATTTCCCAAAAAGAAGAATCCTCCAGAGGTGCTCTTTCTATCATCAGCACTACCAGCCCAATCAGCATCACAATAACCAGACAAAATTGGTTCACATCCATGAGAGTACAGCATGCCATAATTGTAAGTTCCACTGACATACTTCAGAATTCTTTTCACCTGGTTGATGTTACTTACTTTGGGTTCAGCCTGGTATCTTACACATACTCCAACTGCAAAGGCAATGTCAGGTCTGCTGACTATTAAGTATAGCAGACTTCCTATCATGCTTCTGTACAAGCTTTGATCCATATTTGCCCTACTTGTGTCTTTGGACAACTTTAAATGAGTAGGTGCAGGAGTCCTTTTATGACTGGAATTTTCCATCCCAAAATTCTTGACAATATTCTTTGCATACTTTCTTTGAGACATAAAAATTGAGTCTTCCATCAGTGTGACTTGTAGTCCAAGAAAGTAGGTTAATTCTCCCATGAGGCTCATTTCAAATTCAGCTTGCATCTGGTTAGAAAAATGTTTAACCATTTTTTCTGACATTCCTCCAAACACTATGTCATCAACATAAATTTGAGCTACCATTATCTTTCCTCCTTCATCATTGACAAAAAGAGTTTTATCCAAACCTCCTTTCATGTATCCTTTGTCAGTGAGGAACTTTGTCAACCTTTCATACCAAGCTCTAGGAGCTTGTTTCAGACCATATAATGCTTTCCTCAATTTGTAGACATGATCAGGACAGTTTGGATCCACAAATCCTTTAGGCTGTTCCATATACACTTCCTCATTTAAGTACCCATTTAGGAAGGCACTCTTCACATCCATCTGAAACAGCTTGAACTTAAGGAGACAAGTAACTCCCAAGAGAAGTCTGATTGATTCCAGTCTGGCTACAGGAGCAAAAGTCTCATCAAAATCAACCCCTTCAACTTGAGTGTATCCTTGAGCAACAAGGCTTGCCTTATTTCTGGTGACAACTCCTTCAGCATCTGACTTGTTCTTGTAGATCCACTTTGTGCCAATGATGTTTGTTCCTTCTGGTCTAGGAACTAACTCCCATACTTCATGTTGCTTGAACTGGTTCAATTCATCTTGCATTGCTCCAATCCAGTATTTATCAGTCAAAGCCTCTTTAACATTTTTTGGTTCAATCTTAGACACAAAACAAGAGTTTGTGATGATTTCTCTAGATCTTGTAGTGACTCCACTGTTAGGATCTCCTATGATGAGTTCCTTAGGATGATCTTTCTGAATTCTGATGGAAGGATCTTTGTTAGCTTCCTTTGATTCAGACTCTGATGGAGTAGGATTAGGCACATCATCCTTTTTAGACACTTGTGTTGAAGTCTCAAAGAATGTCTCAACATCATATGGGACATTTGTTTCCTCATGGTGATCATCAACTATGACATTTATAGATTCCATCATAACTTTGGTCCTGGAATTGAACACCCTATATGCTCTGCTGTTGGTAGAGTATCCTAGGAATATTCCTTCATCACTTTTAGGGTCCATCTTTCTCCTTTGTTCACGATCTGTCAGAATATAGCATTTTCTCCCAAAGACATGGAATTACTTCACTGTAGGCTTTCTTCCTTTCCATAGTTCATAAAGGGTGGATGATGTTCCTTTTCTCAAGGTGACCCTGTTGTGGACATAACAGGCTGTATTCATAGCTTCAGCCCAAAAATGAATAGGAAGCTTCTTGGCATGTATCATTGCTCTGGAAGATTCCTGTATAGTCCCGTTTTTCCTTTCCACAACTCCATTTTGTTGAGGAGTTATAGGTGAAGAGAACTCATGATTGATTCCTTCTGAGGAGCAGAACTCATCAAACTTACTATTTTCAAATTCCTTACCATGATCACTTCTGATTCTGACAATGCATCCTTCTTTTTCTCTTTGAATTCTTTTGCACAATTCCTTAAATACATCAAATACATCAGACTTTTCCCTAATGAAGTTTATCCAGGTGAATCTGGAAAAATCATCCACAACAACATAGGCATATCTCTTTCCACCTGCATGGGACCCATCAGATCCATATGTAGAAGTTCTAGCACCTTAGAGGTGGTCAGATGTCTTGTCTTTGGATGTGACATTCTAGTTTGCTTTCCAACCTGACATTCACCACAGACTCTCCCTTCATCAATCTGAAGCCTTGGAATCCCTCTGACAGCCTCCATGGATATGATCTTTTTCATCCATCTAAGATGTAAATAACCAAGTTTTTGGTGCCACAGTTTCACTTCCTTTTCTTCTTTGGCTATAGAGCCCACAAAAGAGTAGTTAGTGTTCTCAGACTCCCATAAGTAACAGTTGTCTTTTGATCTGACTCCTCTCATTTCAACTTCTTGTTTTTCATTAGTTACAAGACATTTAGACTTGGTGAAGTTGACCTAGAATCCTAGATCACATAATTGACTGATACTTATGAGATTAGCAGTCAAACCATTTACCAGCAACACTTCATTTAGGTTTGGAACTCCAGGGCAGTCCAAGTTTCCAGCTGCTTTGATTTCTCCTCTAGCACCATTTACAAAAGTGACATAACTAGTAGTATGAGGTTTGACATCATTCAACAGATTCTTGATTCCAGTCATGTGTTTAGAGCATCCACTGTCAAAGTACCAGTCTTCCTTGGCAGAAACTCTAAGGGAGGTGTGAGCTATCATGGCTGCAGTCTTTTTCTTCCACTGTTGAGTATATGGTGCCTTGTTAGTCTTAGGTTTGACATATGGGGTCTGATTAGGATATCCATATAATCTGAAGCAGAATGGATTCATGTGACCAAACCTCCCACAATAATGACATCTCCATCTTTGATACTTTTTCTTCATATTTCTCTGTTCTTGATGTTGAGTCCTATGTTGTGACATTTGCTTTGACATTTGTTTATCAGGCCTGGTCTTCTTCTTGTCAACAGCAGATTTCTTTGTAGCCACAAATCCTAGACCAGACATGTTTCCTGCATTTTGTCCAGCTTGAAGGATTTCTTCCAACTTGTCAGTTCCAGTTGTTAACATCTTGACAGACTTAGTCATCTGATCAAGTTTGGAGTTCAACATTAGAACTTCACCTTTGAGATGGCTTATAGTAGCAGTGTCTGCCTTCTTCTCAGCCTCCAACTTCACTATGAGCTTTTTCTGTTTCTCATTTTGCTGACAGACTTCAGCACTTCTGATACCTAGCTTCTTGTAGGAGTCAGCAAGTTCTTCAAATGTCACTTCCTCATCACTAGAATCATTATCAGAGTTACAAACACCAGATAGTGCAGTAACTAGTTTAGCAAATTCTTCTTCAGAGTCACTTTCTGAGTCACCATCAGACCAAGTAACAAACATTCCTTTCTTTTGTTTCTTTAGAAAGGTAGGACATTCAGATCGAATGTGCCCATATCCTTCACATCCATGGCATTGGATTCCTCTGCTTTGATTTCCCTTTTCTTCAGACTTAGTTCTTCTACTGGAGTCATAGGATCTGCTAATGTCAGAGGAAATGTTCTTGACATTTGACCTTGACTTTGGGTCCATTCTCTTGAAAAGTTTGT
The DNA here is from genome assembly GCA_948472305.1 of Vicia faba. Classification (NCBI taxonomy): domain Eukaryota; kingdom Viridiplantae; phylum Streptophyta; class Magnoliopsida; order Fabales; family Fabaceae; genus Vicia; species Vicia faba. The sequence continues at coordinate 65,268,487 of OX451735.1, forward strand.
TGAACTTCCTTCCAAGCATAACTATAGCTTCTGATATATTCTCTTCATCACTCTCCTTGCTTTCATCTTCAGTATTGGATACAACGGCTTTGCTCTTGTTTTTCTTGTCAACATTGTCACTGATCCCCATCTCAAATGTCTGAAGTGACCCAATGAGTTCATCAACCTTCAAGTTGCAGATATCCTGAGCTTCCTCTATAGCAGTCACTTTCATTGCAAACCTTTTAGGAAAGGATCTGAGAATCTTTCTCACCAGCTTTTCTTCTGACATCTTTTCTCCTAATGCTCATGAGGTGTTGGAAATTTCCAAGATGTTCATGTGAAACTCATGAATGGTCTCATCTTCCTTCATCCTTAGATTCTCAAATTTGGTAGTGAGCATCTGAAGTCTTGACATTTTTACTTTGGATGTACCCTCATGGGTGGTTTTGAGAGTGTCCCAAACATCCTTGGCCAGTTCACATTGATGTACTAGTCTGAATATGTTTCTATCAATTCCATTGAACAAGGCATTCAATGCTTTAGAGTTACCCAGAGCTAACTCTTCTTCTTCTTTGCTCCATTCTTCCTCAGGTTTCAGACTAGTCGTCCCATCTTTCCCAGTTATGGTGGGATGGTTCCATCCTTTGTCAGCAGCTCTCCAAGCTTTATTGTCCAGTGACTTCAAGAAGGCAATCATACGAGGTTTCCAGTAGTCATAGTTTGATCCATCCAGAATAGGTGGTCTGTTCCCAAATCCTCCTTCCTTGTCCATAGCGCCAAAAAATAATATCCCTAGATCTCACCCAGAAAGACAGGCAGGGTGCCTGCTCTGATGCCAATTGAAATTCTGGCAACATATACTTAATGTCACAGTGAATGTTATGACACCGTATCTGACAAATTATACACAAACCAATCAGTAATTTAAAAGACAGTAAAGAACACAATCAATTGTTAACCCAATTCAGTGTATAACAACACCTACATCTGGGGGCTACCAAGCCAGGGAGGAAATTCACTATAAGAGGTATTAATTTAGGAATAAACCAACCAGTTTATCTCCTTCACTTAAGACCTACCCAATGCAACTTCAATCTAAGTCCTACTTAAACTTGAGTTCCTACTCACTCCCCCTTAATCACAGCAGTGATACTAATCTACTGATTAATAAGATTATGAAGACATTCTTCAATACACACGCTTGATTTTGCTTCAAAGCTTTAATCAAGAGACACAACACTCGTGCTTCAAAGCTTTGAGTGATAAACAACCCTTACAACCAAATCCTACTCCAAGTCACTTATCAAGTGATAATTGCTTGGCTCACAGTAATTACTAAAACTATCACAACTACAAAATGCCTTATTGATCTTCTCTGGAAAGCGCTGCACACCATTAGGATTCGTGAGAAATATATATGCAGTCTATTCTTCATTTTGGGCTTCTATAAAAATAGCTAGGGTTAACCAAAGTTAACCTAAAGACTTGGTCTTGGGCTTTCATCATAACATATTAGGGTTAAGCAAGGTTAACCTAATATCCACGTGAGCATCTGATCTAGTCAATAAACTTCAACTCAGAATAGCACACCAGATTCCTGAAAATTCTCAGGAACAATAAATCTGCACAACAACTTGATCAGTACAGGATGTCTTAACATTGGTTATGACATCATGTATCATGCTCACTGATTTTGGTAGAATTCAGTACATATGATCATAGCTTAATCATCATGATATTCACTCATGCTGAGTTGTTCCTGTAGAACATTCCTTCTGCATAATTTGTCTTTATCCCAGAATGTTATGACATCAGTCATGACATTCGCAAATCTGGTTTTACCAAAAATTAATGCCAACAAGCAAACACTTACAAACTCCCCCTTTGGCAAATTTTTGGCTAAAACCCCTAAACAATCAGAGATTAGAATGCAGAAGCAACATGCAGTAGAACAATTACTTCTCACCCTTTTTAGCCATAAAGAGGCCAAAGGATCTAGTACTTCAAGTTATAAAGTTATCAAAAGGAAATCCAAAATACATAAATAGTGAGAAGGTATCAAATAGCAGCAGCAAGTTCCAGTATCAATCTTTACAACTCAGCAAACACAGACCTTCAAGTACTGTCATCCCCTGAGGAAGCACTATTTTCAGCAGCATCTTCTGGTGAGCTTCTTGCAGAACCATCATGCTGTTCTTCATCAGCATCAATGACAGGAGGTTCAACAGCCTTGTCAGTAGGGGTATGATGATCATCAGGTTTCTCTGGAGATTTCTCAATGTTGTCATCAGGTGTCTCAACATTCTGAGTGACATTGAGATCACTTTCTAAATTAGGGCTAGCAGTTTCTTGGTTCAATGGTACAAATACACCAGGAACAAAGTGATTCTCATTAAGAATCCTAGTGACTAGTCTGGAAATAGCTTGATGCACATAAGCAGAACCTTCCCTATTAGCTATCTCTGGAGGAACAGAGGATGATGGTTGAGAAGATTTACCAGAGGGAGAAGCTTATGATCTTCTTGCATGTCTGGTTCGCAGCTTCTTGACCTTAGTAGGATCAGCTGCCATTGCACGAAGTGGAGTTACCTCAAGAACATCAGCATCCATGGGGTTTACGTTTACCCTAGGTTCGGTGTCAGTGGGTGAGGAAGATGCAGTTGCCTTTGATGAAGATGATGACATAGATTGTTGAGACATCTTGAGAGATTGAGAATACAAGTGACAGCGAGTGTTAAATTTTCTTTTGAGGGAATGGAGAGTGATGCAGCAAACTGAGAAGAGGGAGATATAAATATGTCTATTCCTCTTCTTAAACTTTTGGAAAGAAAGAGGGAAACAAATGATTAGCCCAATCAGAATAATCTTGATTAAAATATCTCTTTCAAACCTTGTATTAAGCAAAATTAATTGCTACATCTCTTCATATTGGCAAATACCCAGCTTGCCCCTTAAATTCTCAAACTGACTAGCATCAAGTGCCTTGGTAAAAATATCAGTCAGTTGTAGTTCAGTGGCAACATGTTCCAGCTTAATCACCTTCTCCTCCACAAGATCTCTGATGAAGTGATATCTAATGTCAATATGCTTAGTCCTGCTGTACTGTATAGGATTCTTGGATATGTTAATAGTACTCAAATTGTCACAGTACAATGTCATGACATCTTGTGTGACATTATACTCAGTCAACATCTGTTTCATCTAGATCATTTGAGAACAGCTGCTACCAGCTGCTATGTATTTAGCTTCAGCAGTAGATAGAGACACATAGTTTTGTTTCTTGCTGAACCAAGAAACAAGATTATTTCCCAAAAAGAAGCATCTTCCAGAGGTGCTCTTTCTATCATCAGCACTACCAGCCCAATCAGCATCACAATAACCAAACATAATTGGTTCACATCCATGAGAGTACAACATGCCATAATTGTAAGTTCCACTCACATACTTCAGAATTCTTTTCACCTGGTTAATCTGACTTACTTTGGGTTCAGCCTAGTATCTTGCACATACTCCAACTGCAAAGGCAATGTCAGGTCTGCTGGCTGTTAAGTATAGCAGACTTCCTATCATGCTTCTGTACAAGCTTTGATCCATATTTGCCCCACTTGTGTCTTTGGACAACTTTAAATGAGTAGGTGCATGAGTCCTTTTATGACTGGCATTCTCCATCCCAAACTTCTTGACAATATTCTTTGCATACTTGCTTTGAGATAGAAAAATTGAGTCTTCCATCTGTGTGACTTGTAGTCCAAGAAAGTAGGTCAATTCTCCCATGAGGCTCATTTCAAATTCAGCTTGCATCTGGTTAGCAAAATGTTTAACCATTTTATCTGACATTCCTCCAAACACTATGTCATCAACATAAATTTGAGCTACCATTATCTTTCCTCCTTCATCCTTGACAAAAAGAGTTTTATCCAAACCTCCTTTCCTGTATCCTTTGTCTGTGAGGAACTTTGTCAACCTTTCATACCAAGCTCTAGGAGCTTGTTTCAGACCATATAATGCTTTCCTCAATTTGTAGACATGATCAGGACAGTTTGGATCCATAAATCCTTTAGGCTGTTCCACATACACTTCCTAATTTAAGTACCCATTTAGGAAGGCACTCTTCACATCCATCTGAAACAGCTTGAACTTAAGGAGACAAGTAACTCCCAAGAGAAGTCTGATTGAATCCAGTCTGGCTACAGGAGCAAAAGTCTCATCAAAATCAACCCCTTCAACTTGAGTGTATCCTTGAGCAACAAGCCTTGCCTTATTCCTGGTGACAACTCCTTCAGCATCTGACTTGTTCTTGTAGATCCACTTTGTGCCAATGATGTTTGTTCCTTCTGGTCTAGGAACTAACTCCCATACTTCATGTTGCTTAAACTGGTTCAATTCATCTTGCATTGCTCCAATCCAGTATTCATCAGTCAAAGCCTCTTTAACTTTTTTTGGTTCAATCTTAGACACAAAACAAGAGTTTGTGATGATTTCTCTAGATCTTGTAGCGACTCCATTGTTAGGATCTCCTATGATGAGTTCCTTAGGATGATCTTTCTGAATTCTGATGGAAGGATCTTTGTTAGCTTCCTTTGATTCAGACTCTGATGGAGTAGGATTAGGCACATCATCCTTTTTAGACACTTCAGTTGAAATCTCAAAGAATGTCTCAACATCATATGGGACATTTGTTTCCTCATGGTGATCATTAACTATGACATTTATAGACTCCATCATAACTTTGGTCCCGGAATTGAACACCCTATATGCTCTGCTATTGGTAGAGTATCCTAGGAATATTCCTTCATCACTTTTAGGGTCCATCTTTCTCCTTTGTTCACGATCTGTCAGGATATAGAATTTTCTCCCAAAGACATGGAAGTTCTTCACTGTAGGCTTTCTTCCTTTCCATAGTTCATAAAGGGTGGATGATGTTCCCTTTCTCAAGGTGACCCTGTTGTGGACATAACAGGCTGTATTCATAGCTTCAGCCCAAAAATGAATAGGAAGCTTCTTGGCATGTATCATTGCTCTGGAAGATTCCTGTATAGTCCTTTTTTTCCTTTCCACAACTCCATTTTGTTGAGGAGTTATAGGTGAAGAGAAATCATGATTGATTCCTTCTGAGGAGAAAAACTCATCAAACTTACTATTTTCAAATTCCTTACCATGATCACTTTTGATTCTGACAATGCATCATTCTTTTTCTCTTTTAATTCTTTTGCACAATTCCTTAAATACATCAAATACATCAGACTTTTCCCTAATGAAGTTTATCCAGGTGAATCTGGAAAAATCATCCACAACAACATAGGCATATCTCTTTCCACCAAGACTTTCCACATGCATGGGACCCATCAGATCCATATGTAGAAGTTCTAGCACCTTAGAGGTGGTCAGATGTCTTGTTTTTGGATGTGACATTCTAGTTTGCTTTCCAACCTGACATTCACCATAGACTCTCCCTTCATCAATCTGAAGCCTTGGAATCCCTCTGACAGCCTCCATGGATATGATCTTTTTCATCCATCTAAGATGTAAATGACCAAGTTTTTGGTGCCACAGTTTCACTTCCTTTTCTTCTTTGGCTATAGAGCACACAAAAGAGTAGTTAGTGTTCTCAGACTCCCATAAGTAACAATTGTCTTTTAATCTGACTCCTCTCATTACAACTTCTTGTTTTTCATTAGTTACAAGACATTTAGACTTGGTGAAGTTAACCTCGAATCCTAGATCACATAATTGACTGATACTTATGAGATTAGCAGTCAAACCATTTACCACCAACACTTCATTTAGGTTTGGAACTCCAGGGCAATCCAAGTTTCCAGCTCCTTTGATTTCTCCTCTAGCACCATCTCCAAAAGTGACATAACTAGTAGTATGAGGTTTGACATCATTCAGCAAATTCTTTATTCCAGTCATGTGTTTAGAGCATCCATTGTCAAAGTACCAGTCTTCCTTGGCAGAAACTCTAAGGGAGGTGTGAGCTATCATGGCTGCAGGCTTTTTCTTCCACTGTTGAGTATATGGTGCCTTGTTAGTCTTAGGTTTGACATATGGGGTCTGTTGTACCCCAAAATTTGCCCTCCCATATTCTTCAAGGTTTGCTAAGATCATGCTTCAAAATCTCCCAAGGGTTGCACAGTCCAATGGCCTCCTAACAGTCAAAAATTAGGGTTTTGGTTCTGGCAGAGAAATTGAAGTTTCCAAGGGTCCAAACAAGTCCCACATGCCTATAAACATTGTCAAGCATCCATATGCCAAGTTTCAAGACTCACAACACCAAATTGCACAGTCAAAAACCCTAATTGCTCAACAGTCAACTGCAGGGGCAAAATGGTCATTTGGCAGTCAAAAGTCAAAATTTTTGGTCAATATCTCATTTTGAATCCACAATCATCATTTGGTCAAGTCTTGACCATGATTTCACAAGAATGGCTCAAAAATCATCAAGGTGTCAAAAGTTTCTATTTTTGGACAGTTGAAAAAGTCAACTGCAAATTGACCAAGGCATAACTTACACATGGTTTATCAGAAAAATTCCATCCAAAGCTCATTTTGAAGAGAATGACATTTCCTACAACTCATCTTCACACTCCAAGTCCAAGAGATGCTCTCACAAAAAGTTATCAATTTCAACATTATAGGTCATTTTCAAAAGTCAACAAAAAGGGACTTTAAGTCAAAGACCATAACTTGAGATTGATAAATCAAAATGACATGGGACCAAAGGAATTGGTTAGAGGACTTCAAGAACTTTCCAAAGTGTCCAAGAACATGATCAAAGCTTAAAAATTGAGCAAGCTATGCCTTGTGGAAGTTGGGAAATTTTTGGGAATTTTGAAAAGTCAACTTTGCTTCAAATGCCTCAAAATTGCTAATGGGCCTCAATTTCTTCCATGAATCATTACCCAAAGGCCATGCACGACCCATTGACCTAAAGGGGAGTTATTTTCTCATTTTTAATTAATTAATTGCATTTTTAATCCTATTTATTCATTTAATTAAAATCAATTATGAGAAAAATACTAAACCATGTGTTTCAAATCTTTTTGTGCATAGAATTCACTCAATATTTCGTGCACTATTCAATAAGGAAAGATTCAATATGATTGGCAATGATTGGCATAAGAAAGGTATGAAAAAGATTGAAAAAGATTGGATTGGAAATCAAATATTGAACCATTGAATACATGGATCATGGGCTAGTTTTCTTGACCTAATTCGTTCATATACATGTGCATAACATAACCCTAAGGCCTAGAACACAGAAGCTGCGCCCAAGCACAAGAACAACATTGCATTTTTTCACAAAAAATCTCAAAACTGTTTTCATAGCTAGAGCTTGTTTCAAAGATCAAAAACCATTCCAATACACTCCTGACACATCCAGGAAGATTTTTCAATCAAAACCACGCCTCCATACTCAAGGAATTGGTAGATTGAAGTCTCACTTTTCATAAAATTATTCTTAATCGTGTTTTGATTTCTAGACATTTTCCATGCATTTTAATGATTGATTTATACTAACATGATCTCTCTGGAGCTATTGGTACCATCCAATTGAATTATTAAGCCCTGTACACGAATCCACCATGAAAGCTGCTTAGGGTTTTAGAGCTCCAATTTTGGGGTTTCATTCATCTGGAAAAATTGGACAATAAGACCAGTACCATTGGAATCAGGAGATCCAAACGAATTAATCTCACTATTCGCGCCCAATTTATATTGCCATATATGCTAATCGCTATTTTCAGGTTCTGCACTTAGTGGGGGTTTAAAAACCCCCGCTATCCATTTGTTAATTCCATGCAAAACGAAGAAACAATGGAGAAGATGCTGGCGTGGCTTGACATGATTGGTAGATTTGAAAATTAGCGCGTTTTTGATTTATTCCAGCATAATATTTGTTTTTCCATTATATTATTCATATTCCATTTAACTAACAAAGATAAGCGTTGGTTGGGTTGGTTGATGTGTTGTCATGCAGGCAATGGGACCTGGGTTCGATTCCCAGGTCCCTCATATTCTCAATAATTTTGGTTACAACGTGTTCAGGTGCTATGCCTCTCCAATGGTCCACCAAACGCCCAACGCCAGTGCCTGCCACATGTCCCTAAAGGTCAATCCAAAGGCCAGAATGTGCTGTCTACCATGGACGCTGGTCAACCATTCCTCACACAACCACAAAAAGTCAAAAGGGCTTGGGATTCTTGGGCCAAAACTGCTTTCTATACACCTCCAAATTGGGTCCAGACACCCCCAGGGTTTGATCCATCTTCTAATTCTTTTTCTTTCTTTACTTTTTTTTCTTCTTTTTATTCTTTTATTTGTTTTTTTAATTAATTGCTTTTCCCTTTAAATTCCAAAAATAATTTTCATAATAAAACCAAAAAAATCAGAAATCAAAAAAATAAAATATGTTTATTTAATTTTTAATTCATTAATAGTTTTGTAAATAAATTTTCAATAATCAATTTAGTTTAAATTTAAGTTTTTAACTTTAATGTTTTTTTTCTAAATAACTAAAATACATAAAAATTATGTTTTTAGCATTTTTATTCTTTTCTCATTAAATAAATTTTTCTTATTATTATTATTATTATTATTAATCATTAATTATTTTTGTAAATACTCTTGTAATTAAACAATTAGTAAATTAGGTTTAAACTTAAATATTTTTCTTTAACAAATTAAAAATAATGTAGAATTAGGGTTTCTAATAATAATTAATTTTCTTTCTTTATTTTCATTAAATACAAAAAAACATAAAAAACAATTTCTTTTCTCATTAAATAATTAATTAACTTTCAATTTCGATTTAATTTCTTTAAAGGGTCCAACGCCCTCGCACATTCGATTATAATTTCTTTTCGCGCATTTATTTTTATTTCCTTTTGTAAATATCATGTAATTTCCAAAGCCTTGTAATAGTTTAGGAAATTTATTTACTTTCTGCATTTTATTAAAAACGGGTCTTTGTTAATTTGGCGATGTATAGACCCGCGCCTTGTAATAGCGTAGGACCTTTATTTTTCCGCATTTTGATTTCCGCACCTTTTAACTGCTAATCACATGAAAGAATGAATGGCCCAAATAAAATCAAAGCGTAGCTCACCCAATGCATGATCAAGATAAAACATAATTGAAAATGACACACAATTCACACACCACTCTTAGGGTACGCCTCACTGTTGCCTTGCCCCTCGAAACGTGGTCGTCGAGTATAGGACGTCTTAGTGAGTCTTTATGTCCATTGATCTAGTTGCCTCGAAACAAGTTGCCTCGGAATATTTGCCTCAGAATAAAAAGATCAATGGTATAAGGGTAGCTTCTAAGGTGTCCTACTGTTGCTCTGGTGACCACACTGTCCCTAACAATCGAATTGACCCGAACACCTCCAACGGTGGTGCTACCTACCTCTCAATGGTGGGATGGCACTACCTCAAGGACATTTACACAGCCTAATTCGTTAGGGTAGGTAGATGACTCATAGATACTTGCTCTATTTCAAAAAAAACAAATCAAAAATTCTTTTCACTCCGACACTTTTCAAAAAGCTTTCAAAACGATTTTTCAAACACTCTTGAGGACTGATACAAGAGTCGATCTGAAACTTTAAATGAAACTTTTTCAAACCCACTCACACTTCGAAAAGCAAACAAACATTTTGAAAACACAAATGAGCAAGTATCTAAAAGCCCATGGATAACCATGGATAGAAAGGGTGCTAACACCTTCCCTTTCTATAAATCTACCTCCCGAACCGAGAAACACTCTCATAAGGAATTTTTCTGTGCTTTTTTCCTTTCCATATTGGAGAAAATAAAAGACGGTGGCGACTCTTTCTTACCGCGACATTTCGCGAACCAGCGTTAAACAGTCAGTTCCAGATCCACCAATCACAGAACTGGCGACTCTGCTGGGGATACCGTTATAAAGTGAGGTGTACCTTAGGATAGTTCATAACTGTGTTTTCAATTGCTTTGACTTGTTTGCTTTATTATTGTGGGACTGTCTTGGGAGTTCTATAGATCCTAACCCGGATCTGGGGATACCTTCTTAGAAAGTAGCAACAAGGCTGTGAGGGATCTGTGTGGGGTATACCGACATGGTTGAAATAGTCTGCTACGTTGATGTGGCACTTTGGTGTGTACCGGTAACCCTTGAGTTCAGTCAAGGAGAGTACGGGGCCTCCGCGTGGTGTCGTGAAGCATCAACTGACCTTAGGAACCTTAATTGAACTATCTTGGCCTCTTTAGGGTAGTGAGATAACTGACTTTGGTGTAGTCCGAGGTTGGTTGATACTCGATACTACACTCAATTGAGGGTTGCTTTCCTGGAATATTTAGGTCGCCAGTTCAGTGGCTAAATCGAAACGATGAACAATGAAAGCAATCCAGTGATATTGGGACCCTTAGAACCCGGTTACTTCTGATAGGACACGTTGAGCCCACCAACTTCAAGAGGGTAATACCCAGACCCCATGCAGGCCTAAACTCTAAGGCCTTGTCTTGTGTGACTTGTGTGCCTTATCATGTTTTCCTTTATGAATATTTGTAGTGTGTTTAATCATAGCATCATGACATCATACAGCATCGTATGCATTGACTAACCATTTCAGGGGTTCGAATCTTCATCTTTGTTCTTGTTTTGTAGGACATGGAAACTGTTCGCAGAAAGACAATTCAGATTAGCCTTGTAAGGATCCCTCCTCAGCTTAAGGAGATTATATCCAGGATTCCCGAGAGCTCTTCATTCAGTGAAAGGCATGGAAGACTCATCAGCTTGGTCAACACCAACATTGAGGAGGATATGATAAAGGTCCTGTTCCAGTTCTTTGACCCTCTGCACCACTGTTTCACTTTCCTGGATTATCAACTGGTGCCTACATTAGAGGAGTTCTCCCGGCTTCTGAAGATCCTTATCCTTGATCAACTACCCTACAACGGTACGGAAAAGGAACCCAAGCTTGAAGAGATTGATAAAGCCTTACACCTACAACCATCTGACCTCAAGGGACATTGGGAAGTTAGAAGTGGTATCAAAGGGTTCTTAGCCAAGTTTCTGTTTGAAAAGGCCCAAGAATGTTGGAACTCCCTTGACCTACAAGCTTTTGAAGAAGTTGTGGCCCTCCTTGTCTATGGTTTGGTGTTGTTCCCTAATCCAGATCAGCTTATAGATATCAGTGCTGTCCAGATCTTCATGTCCCGGAATCCTATACCTACGTTGCTTGGGGACATCCTTCACTCATGTTACACTCGAACCATGAGAAAAAGAGGTGTTCTTATGTGCTTCACTCCTCTCCTGGGAAGGTGGTTTATTTCGCACCTTCCACAATCAGTTTTGAAGAACGAGCGGGGTTTGAGATGGTCACAACGATTGGTGACTCTTACACATGCTGATATACATTGGTGCTATCGGTCCAGAGAGGATGTCACTATCATTGATCGTTGCGGGGAGTACCCTAATGTTCCTTTACTTGGAATCAGAGGAGGTATTACTTATAACCCGTGCTTGGCTTGGAGACAGTTTGGTTATGCTCGGAGGGACGACCCTCATGACATGTTAATTCCTGACATAGTTTTTGACTTCGACAACGATGCACAAGGATTTCGCCAGAGATTTATCAGAGCTTGGAGGATGCCAAGTAGGATAGACAACAAGACCATGGGGCACAAGAATTCCATCCCGTTGGAGCCTTATCTCAAGTGGGTACGAGCCCGCTCCCAGAAGTTAGTAATGCCTTATCCTCATGTTCTCCCTGTGATCAAAGAGCCAGTATTGGAAGGAGAGGTGTCCTACACCATTCAACATCCTGACATGCCTACCTCCTGGGAAGAAATGCAGAAGAGCTGGATCCAGCTTAAGGAAGAACGGAATTCTCTTGAGACCAGTCTACATGCTAGTGAAAAGAAGGTCTTGGAGCTCACCCGCCTATTGCATGAGGAGAGGAATCTCAACACTTACATAGCTCCAAAGAGGATGCGTAGTGTCTTTTGGGATTGATTTGCTTTTGTAATGTTTTCCCATGAGGCTCTGATGTACCAAACAATTATTTCCTTAATGATAACGTGTGTTCCTTTTTGTCTACAACAAATTTGAATTTTCGAACCCTTGAATGCATTGCATAAACACATATCATTCATCATGTGCATAGCAGGTACTCTTCTTTTCAGGTTGCTTACCGTTCTTCGCTGTTTATTTCAACATCATGAACCCTGAATCATCTACCGAGCTGTCTATCAAGGCCCTTTAGGCGCAGAACGCACAATTTCAGGAGTTGATCATGGGTTTGGCTCAAGGTCAAGAGGAGCTGAAGGCTTTGCTCCTGAAGAAGGAGAAGAAGAAGAAGAGAACTGTTCTATTCAACACGGGCCGGAGATTTGGTAACACACTGCAGAATGAGGAAGCTGGTTCTTCTGTAGGCAAAGACAGTCCCCAGGGGGGAAGGGCTCCTAGTCCGGTGGTCTCAGACAACGAGACTGATTTTAATGAGGAACAGTATCCCCCGGCTGAAGACAAATACAAGCAGTTGGAAGACCTTCTGAACGCCATGGAAATTCAACAAGTGCCTGGTTTGGATTTCGGAGACTTGGGTTTATCTTCTAGTGTGATCATCCCGCACAAGTTTAAAGCACCATCTTTCACCAAGTATGACGGGGCATCCTGCCCTAAGCTACACCTCAGATCTTATGTGCGGAAGATTCAGCCGTATACAGTGGACAAGAACTTGTGGATCCACTTCTTCCAGGAGAGTCTTTCAGGGACTCATCTCGAATGGTTCTATCAGCTGGATGGAACCAAGGTTCGTAACTGGGAGGAGTTGGCTAATACTTTTTACAAGCAGTATCAATATAATGCCGACCTTGCTCCTACACGTATCCAACTCCAGGGTATGTCGCTAGGATCAGGCGAAGGTTTTAAAGAGTATGCGTAGAAGTGGAGGGACCTGGCTGGCAGGGTGCAGCCACCATTAACAGACCGTGAATTGGTAGATATGTTCTTGGGGACCCTATCTGGGCCGTTCTTTAATCATCTCATTGGCAACTCGTCTGCAGGGTTTACTGACCTCATTCTGACTGGGGAAAGGATAGAGGCTGGTATGAAGTCAGGAAAGATTCAGAAGGGTGCATCTTCAAGTTCTGAGAAGAAACCTTTTAAGAAGGAGGCCAGTGCTGTGTATGGGCCTAGAAGGTAAGATAAACCAAAGCACCGCCAATCTGTCAACGCGGTGGTGATTGCTAAGCCTGCTGCCGCTCCTCGGCAAACCAATCAACCAAGGGCTGAGAGACCCAGAAGAGAATTTACCCGGCTGAGTATGACCTTGTCACAAATCTTGCCGCAACTGCTAACAACCAACTTGGTGACTGTCAGAGAGGCTCCAAAGGTTGTGAATACTGCATCTCCCAAGTATAATCCAAATTCCCGCTGTGCTTATCACTCCGATAGCCCGGGGCATTCTATTGATGACTGCTGGGCCCTGAGGAATAAGGTGCAGGACCTTATTGATGAGAAGGAGGTACAATTTGAGGCACCTGAGAAGCCTAATGTGGTGACAGCTCCCCTGCCTGACCATAGAGTGAATGCAGTTGGGGATGAAGATGAAGTGGAAGAATCAGAGTTCGATAGCTGGATCTACCCGACGACTGACGGTGGATTGAACAATTGGACCGCAAAAGATCATACACCTGTTACTTTTGTTACGCAGTAATGAATTCCTTTGTTTTTGTTATTTGTAATAAACAATAAATTGAAACTTTATGGCCCGGTGTCTTACCCGGGGCACCGTTGGCTTCATTTGTGAGGGCTTATAACTGTCATTTCCATATATCATGAATAAAGATCTTGGACGTTTTTTCGCATTTCAAATCTTGTGCTCCCTTTCTTTCTTTCTTTCTTTATATATTGCAAAACAGCTATATTTACACACACTCACCTACACAGGTTTCAATCCAATCTGGATCTCACTGGTAACGGCTCTGCTACTGCCAGTTATGACTTCGAAAATCCGATCAACTTAGCCGAAGACGAAGGTGAAGATGATTGCGAAGTGCCTGGTGAGCTTGCAAGACTGTTACTCCAGGAAGAGAGGGAAATTCAACCACATGAAGAGCCAGTGGAAACGATAAATCTGGGTACTGAGGCAGACAGAAAGGAAGTCAAGATTAGTGCCAACCTAGAGCTCAGCGTGAAGCAACGGTTGACTCAGATGTTACATGATTATGTGGAGATCTTTTCTTGGTCCTACGAAGACATGCCTGGGTTGGATACCGACATTGTGGTCCATCATTTGCCTACCAAGGAAGACTGCCCTCCGGTTAAGCAAAAGGTCCGCCGTATGCGTCCAGAGATGTCTGAGAAGATCAAAGCTGAGGTTATGAAGCAATTCGATGCCGGGTTTCTTGCAGTGACTTCTTACCCTCAGTGGGTTGCCAATGTGGTGCCGGTACCGAAGAAGGATGGTAAGGTCAGAATGTGTGTTGACTACAGGGATCTGAATAGGGCCAGCCCCAAGGATGACTTCCCCTACCTCACATTGACGTTCTGGTTGACAATACTGCTCAGCATAAGGTGTTCTCCTTCATGGATGGTTTTTCAGGGTATAATCAGATCAAGATGGCTCCTGAAGACATGGAAAAGACTACCTTTGTTACTCAGTGGGGCACCTTCTGCTACAAGGTCATGCCATTCGGGTTGAAGAATGCTGGGAAACCTACCAACGTGCCATGGTTGCTTTATTACATGACATGATCCATCATGAGATAGAAGTGTATGTCGACGACATGATTGCAAGGTCCCAAACTGAGGAGGAACACCTTGACCATCTGCAGAAACTGTTTGACCGTCTGAAACTGTACAAGCTGAGGTTGAACCCGAACAAGTGCACCTTCGGGGTAAGATCTGGAAAGCTGCTAGGCTTCGTTGTAAGTGATAAGGGTATTCAAGTGGACCCTGCCAAAGTTAAAGCCATTCAAGAGATGCCAGTTCCCAAGACAGAGAAAGAAGTCAGAGGCTTTCTAGGACGTCTGAATTACATTGCCCGATTCATCTCACACCTAACTGCTACCTGTGAACCAATCTTCAAGCTGCTGAAGAAAGATCAGGTAGTACGTTGGAACGATGAATGTCAGGCCGCTTTTGACAGAATCAAAGAGTATCTCCAAGAACCACCCGTCCTTATGCCACCGATTGAAGGGAGACCTCTGATATTATATCTGACAGTACTTGACAACTCAATGGGGTGTGTGCTGGGGCAGCATGACGAGTCTGGCCGAAAAAAGCACGCCATTTATTACCTTAGCAAAAAGTTTACTGACTGTGAGACCCGATACTCACTGCTCGAGAAAACTTGCCGCGCTTTGGTATGGGCTGCTCGCCGGCTGAGACAGTATATGCTGACTCACACTACCTTGTTGATTTCAAAGATGGATCCAATAAAGTACATATTTGAAAAGCCTGCTCTGTCTGGGAGAATAGCAAGATGGCAAATTATCTTGACAGAATACGACATCCAGTACACGACTCAGAAAGCCATCAAAGGAAGTGTATTGGCAGACCACTTGGCACACCAGGCAGTAGATGACTATCAGTCAATGAACTTTGAGTTTCCAGATGAAAGCATCATGATTGTGACTGATTGTGAAATACCTGGACCGGATGAAGGACCTGAGGAAGGATCCCGATGGTCTATGCACTTTGACGGGGCATCCAACGCTTTGGGTAACGGTATCGGCGCTGTGATCATATCCCCTCAAGGCACTCATACTCCACTTACTGCCCGACTATGTTTCAACTGCACCAACAACATGGCGGAGTATGAGGCGTGCATCATGGGACTCCAAGCTGCAATTGACTTAAGGATCAAGTTTCTGAGTGTCTTCGGAGATTCCGCTCTCGTGATCAATCAAATCAAAGGCGAGTGGGATACGAAACATCTGAACCTTATTCCTTACAGAGAATGTGTGTTGACATTGATCGCCCATTTCACAGAGATAATTTTTGAACATTTCCCAAGAGAGGAGAACCAGTTGGCGGACGCGTTGGCTACGATGTCTTCTATATTCAAAGTCAAATGGGACAATGAGGCTTCCCGGGTCATTATCTGGAAACTGGACGAACCGGCATACTGTTGTGATCTTGAGGCTGAGGTAGTGACTGAGAAACCTTGGTACCATGAGGTAAAGAGATACTTGGAAGCTCAGGAATATCCTGAAGGTGCGTCTGTCAATGATAAGAAGTTTCTGAGAAGGTTCGCAGCAAAGTTCTTCCTCAGCAACGGCATCCTGTACAAGCGAAACCATGATTCGACCTTACTGCGTTGTGTGGATAAGACTGAAGCAGAAAGGATCATGACGGAGCTGCATGAGGGCACCTTCGAAACACATTCCAGTGGACATACCATGGCAAAGAAGATCCTTCGGGCAGGATATTTCTGGTCCAAAATGGAAGCCGACTGTTACCAACATTCTCGGACATGCCATAAATGCCAGATTTATGCAGATAAGGTGCACGTTCCTCCAGTTCCTCTGAATGTCCTGACTGCACCTTGGCCTTTTTCAATGTGGGGCATAGACATGATCGGCGAGATTAAACCTACGGCATCCAATGGGCATCGCTTCATCCTGGTAGCAATCAATTACTTCACAAAGTGGGTTGAAGCAGCTTCCTACGCCACTGTAACCAAGAATGTTGTGGCACGGTTCATTCGGCACAACCTGATCTGTCGGTACGGCGTCCCGGAAAGGATCATTACGGACAACGGTACCAATCTTAATAACAAGATGATCACTGAGCTCTGCGAACAATTCAGAATACAGCACCACAACTCTTCTCCTTATCGGCCGAAGATGAATGGGGCTGTAGAAGCAGCGAACAAGAATATCAAGAAAATTGTGCAGAGGATGACAGTGACATATAAAGATTGGCACGAGATGTTACCGTTTGCTCTTCATGGGTACCGTACCTCAGCAAGGACGTCAACCGGGGCAACTCCTTTTTCCTTGGTCTACGGCATGGAGGCAGTCTTACCGATCGAAGTGCAGATACCCTCTCTCCGGATAATGAAGGATGCAGATCTGAGCGAAGATGATTGGATCCAGACACGACTTGATCAATTAAATCTAATTGACGAAAAGAGACTTGCTGCTATTTGTCACGGTCAAATGTACCAAAAACGGATGATCAGAGCATTTAACAAGAAGGTCAGACCACAAGAGTATCAAGTTGGGGATCTGGTAATCAAGCGTATCATCCTTCCTCAGAGTGATCCAAGGGGCAAATGGACCCCTACGTACGAAGGGCCATTTGTGGTTAAACATGTGTTCTCAGGAGGAGCCATGATTCTGACCACCATGGACGGTGACGACCTTCCTCACCCCGCCAATGCAGACATAGTAAAAAGATACTACGCATGACAAAAGACCCGCTAGGTTGACATACCTAGGCAAAAATTAGGGCTTTCCGGCGAACCAAAAGGGTTCGGGCAAAATGAAGGGATGAGATGGAAAAAATCTGTACACCCGGCAAGTCGAAAACCTGAAAAGGCGGCTTGGGCAAAAATGGGTATCCCGGTGGACTGAAAACCCGAAAGGGCGGTCCGGGCAAAAGTTAGGGATAAAGCGTAATACTATGTCTCATTGGATCACTTTGCATCCAGAATCCGGTATCAACATCAAGTTCAAAAGGCATCGATCAATCAGCTTCATCTTCAGCTAGGTCATCAAGTGATGAGACGCTCGAAGATATAAAGGTGATAGCAGAGTTGGAACCCAGTGGGATTATTCTTTTCACATAGCTGTTTTGTTTTCCCTTTGTACAAATTTGTATAAACTCTGTTGTTCGGCGGCGTTCTCTTACTAGGACGTCAGCCTCTTGTATATAAAACGCCTATTTACAGGCAAATTCAAAAAATCAATACAAATACACTTTTCAGACAAATTGCCAATTGTTTTTCCTTTTCTATTTTGTTTTGCGAAGAACGTCCAAGGTTCAATTTGTGATATATGCATTTGACAATGATTGCTAACTCATAAATATTTGCATACGAAACAAAGGATTAATTACAGGTAACATTAGAAACAAGGGCAATAATGAGTTGTCTAAGCGATCTAATTGCTCTGTCCACTAAGGTACCAAGGTAGGTTCAGCTGAAGAACATAACCAAGATATCTTAATTCCCCAGAGAGTGAGTCAGCAAGTCAATACACTCTCCCCAAGCAAAGCTATACCATCAGCCTTAAGGAAGTTGGGCATCCCCAGCAGATCTCAACATTCCTCAGTGCAATATACAAAAATCCTTAACAAGCATCCTCGATAGTCTTGACCTAAGATTGTTCCCCGGCGGTATAACAGACATTCAGTGGAGCCACTTCCCCAGTACATATCAAATTAGTTTCCCCAGGAGAGTCCAGTCCAAAGAGTTCCCCAGGAAAGTTTGAATCATCTCCCCAGTAGGAAGCTTATCCCCAGTAGATTCTGGAAGCTTCCCCCCTGCAGAACACGAACGCGTCTCCCGGCTTTATTCAAAGGTTATTTCCCTACCAGGATATAACTGGGTTATCCTCAGCCAAAAGCCACGGAAAGACCGTCCTCGGCAAAGTCTTCTTATCCCCAGCGGAGTCTATTAATTCCTTCAACATAACATAACAATGGTATCCCCAGCGAAGTTACCATCAAGATCTCAACAAAGTACCTCTCTTCCCACAGAGTATTGTTCCCCAGCAAGATCGCTAGAATAATTTTCCCCCGCAGAGTAATCTCCAAGTTTATCCCCCAACAGAGTTATCTTCTCCTACCAGCATTCTTGCAACTATCACTCCCCAACGGAAACAGCGAAATGCTATTTAGCATCAGCCCAGGATTTAACTTCCCGGCACCCGTCAAGGATTTATTTTCCTAAGACAAAAACATACATTCATAAACATCGCATTTTCATACACTATAGCATGCATATACGCATCATAAACATACAATCTCAATTATCACATCTCGCATGTCATACATCATGACATCGCATACAACTCACGTTTTGTCTTTTCAGAACAAAGGTTAATACCAAGATGATTACCATCAACGGTCGCAACTAAAGACCCGATTCCTGTATCTTGCCAGGGTGTGTCTGAAGAGTTTGAGGATCCGATTCCTGTATCTTTCCAGGGTGTATCTGTTGAAGACTAGCATTACCAGACCCGATTCCTCTATCTTGCCAGGGTGCGTCTGAAGAGTTTGAGGATCCGATGCCTGTATCTTGCCAGGGTGTATCCGTTGAAGACTAACAGTACCATACCCGATTCCTGTATCTTGCCAGGGTGTGTTTGGAGAGTTCGAAGATCCGATTCCTGTATCTTTCCAGGGTGTATTTATTGAAGACTAACATTACCAGAACCGATTTCTGTATCTTGCCAGGGTGCGTCTGAAGAGTTCGAGGATCCGATGCCTGTATCTTGCCAGGGTGTATCCGTTGAAGACTAACATTACCAGACCCGATTCCTGTATCTTGCCAGGGTGCGTCTGAAGAGTTTGAGGATCCGATTCCTGTATCTTGCCAGGGTGTATCTGTTGACGACTAGCATTACCAGACCCGATTCCTGTATCTTGCCAGGGTGCGTCTGAAGAGTTTGAGGATCCGATTCCTGTATCTTGCCAGGGTGTATCCGTTGACGACTAGTAGTACCAGACTCGATTCCTGTATCTTGCCAGGGTGCGTCTGAAGAGTTTGAAGATCCGATTCCTGTATCTTGCCAGGGTGTATCTGTTGACGACTAGCATTACCAGACCCGATTCTTGTATCTTGCCAGGGTGCGTCTGAAGAGTTTGAGGATCCGATTCCTATATCTTGCCAGGGTGTATTTGTTGACGACTAGCATTACCAGACCCGATTCCTGTATCTTGCCAGGGTGCGTCTGAAGAGTTTGAGGATCCGATTCCTGTATCTTGCTAGGGTGTATCTGTTGACGACTAGCATTACCAGACCCGATTCCTGTATCTTGCCAGGGTGCGTTTGAAGAGTTTGAGGATCCGATTCCTGTATCTTGCCAGGGTGTATCTGTTGACGACTGTATTCTCCGGACTCGATTCCTGTATCTCGCCAAGGCACTTCTGAAGAGTTTAAAGATCTGATTCCTGTATCCAGCCAGGGCGCATCTACGTAAAAAGTTTGAAAATCAACTCCTGTAACAGGCCAGGTAATTATCTTTCTTTTTTAGGTACGCAAGTTCTCGCTAAGGAAACTCTTACGCGATCGACACCCAACATGGCATCTATAAGCCCATCTTCCTAACCATCAATCTCTAAATGGCATCTATAAGCCCATCTTCCTAACCATCAATCTCTAAATGGCATCTATAAGCCCATTCCCCGCATCATACTGCTAACATGTGAGCGCAAATTTCTGGGCACTCTAGTGTTCAATCATCTTCCACCTTCGGATTACGAAAGGCACGTCAGCCAATCTACATCCTCAGGTCTAAGAAGATTGAACAGGGGCAACTGTTGTACCCCAAAATTTTCCCTCCCATATTCTTCAAGGTTTGCTAAGATCATGCTTCAAAATCTCCCAAGGGTTGCACAGTCCAATGGCCTCCTAACAGTCAAAAATTAGGGTTTTGGTTATGGCAGAGAAATTGAAGTTTCCAAGGGTACAAACAAGTCCCACATGCCTATAAACATTGTCAAGCATCCATATGCCAAGTTTCAAGACTCACAGCACCAAATTGCACAGTCAAAAACCCTAATTGCTCAACAGTCAACTGCAGGGGCAAAATGGTCATTTGGCAGTCAAAAGTCAAAATTTTTGGTCAATATCTCATTTTGAAGCCACAATCATCATTTGGTCAAGTCTTGACCATGATTTCACAAGAATGGCTCAAAAATAATCAAGGTGTCAAAAGTTTCTATTTTTGGACAGTTGAAAAAGTCAACTGCAAATTGACCAAGGCATAACTTCCACATGGTTTATCAGAAAAATTCCATCCAAAGCTCATTTTGAATAGAATGACATTTCCTACAACTCATCTTCACACTCCAAGTCCAAGAGATGCTCTCACAAAAAGTTATCAATTTCAACATTATAGGTCATTTTCAAAAGTCAACAAAAAGGGACTTTAAGTCAAAGACCATAACTTGAGATTGGTAAATCAAAATGACATGGGACCAAAGGCATTGGTTAGAGGACTTCAAGAACTTTCCAAAATGTCCAAGAACATGATCAAAGCTTAAAAATTGAGCAAGATATGCCTTGTGGAAGTTGGGAAATTTTTGGGAATTTTGAAAAGTCAACTTTGCTTCAAATGCCTCAAAATTGCTAATGGGCCTCAATTTCTTCCATGAATCATTACCCAAAGGCCATGCACGACCCATTTACCTAAAGGGGAGTTATTTTCTCATTTTTAATTAATTAATTGCATTTTTAATCCTATTTATTCATTTAATTAAAATCAATTATGAGAAAAATACTAAACCACGTGTTTCAAATCTTTTTGTGCATAGAATTCACTCAATATTTCGTGCACTATTCAATAAGGAAAGATTCAATATGATTGGCAATGATTGGCATAAGAAAGGTATGAAAAAGATTGAAAAAGATTGGATTGGAAATCAAATATTGAACCATTGAATACATGGATCATGGGCTAGTTTTCTTGACCTAATTCGTTCATATACATGTGCATAACATAACCCTAAGGCCTAGAACACAGAAGCTGCGCCCAAACACAAGAACAACATTGCATTTTTTCACAAAAAATCTCAAAACTGTTTTCATAGCTAGAGCTTGTTTCAAAGATCAAAAACCATTCAATACACTCCTGACACATCCAGGAAGCTTTTTCAATCAAAGCCACGCCTCCATACTTAAGGAATTGGTAGATTGAAGTCTCACTTTTCATAAAATTATTCTTAATCGTGTTTTGATTTCTAGACATTTTCCATGCATTTTAATGATTGATTTATACTAACATGATCTCTCTGAAGCTATTGGTACCATCCAATTGAATTATTAAGCCCTGTACACGAATCCACCATGAAAGCTGCTTAGGGTTTCAGAGCTCCAATTTTGGGGTTTCATTCATCTGGAAAAATTGGACAATAAGACCAGTACCATTGGAATCAGGATATCCAAACGAATTAATCTCACTATTCGCGCCCAATTTATATTGCCATATATGCTAATCGCTATTTTCAGGTTCTGCACTTAGTGGGGGTTTAAAACCCCCGCTATCCATTTGTTAATTCCATGCAAAACGAAGAAACAATGGAGAAGATGCTAGTGTGGCTTGACATGATTGGTAGATTTGAAAATTAGCGCGTTTTTGATTTATTCCAGCATAATATTTGTTTTTCCATTATATTATTCATATTCCATTTAACTAACAAAGATAAGCGTTGGTTGGGTTGGTTGATGTGTTGTCATGCAGGCAATGGGACCTGGGTTCGATTCCCAGGTCCCCCATATTCTCAATAATTTTGGTTACAACGTGTTCAGGTGCTATGCCTCTCCAATGGTCCACCAAACGCCCAACGCCAGTGCTTGCCACATGTCCCTGAAGGTCAATCCAAAGGCCAGAATGTGCTGTCTACCATGGACGCTGGTCAACCATTCCTCACACAACCACAAAAAGTCAAAAGGGCTTGGGATTCTTGGGCCAAAACTGCTTTCTATACACCTCCAAATTGGGTCCAGACACCCCCAGGGTTTGATCCATCTTCTAATTCTTTTTCTTTCTTTACTTTTTTTTCTTCTTTTTATTCTTTTATTTGTTTTTTTAATTAATTGCTTTTCCCTTTAAATTCCAAAAATAATTTTCATAATAAAACCAAAAAAATCAGAAATCAAAAAAATAAAATATGTTTATTTAATTTTTAATTCATTAATAGTTTTGTAAATAAATTTTCAATAATCAATTTAGTTTAAATTTAAGTTTTTAACTTTAATGTTTTTTTTCTAAATAACTAAAATACATAAAAATTAGGTTTTTAGCATTTTTATTCTTTTCTCATTAAATAAAATTTTCTTATTATTATTATTATTAATCATTAATTATTTTTGTAAATAATCTTGTAATTAAACAATTAGTAAATTAAGTTTAAACTTAAATATTTTTCTTTAACAAATTAAAAATAGTGTAGAATTAGGGTTTCTAATAATAATTAATTTTCTTTCTTTATTTTCATTAAATACAAAAAAACATAAAAAACAATTTCTTTTCTCATTAAATAATTAATTAACTTTCAATTTCGATTTAATTTCTTTAAAGGGTCCAACGCCCTCGCACATTCGATTATAATTTCTTTTCGCGCATTTATTTTTATTTCCTTTTGTAAATATCATGTAATTGCCAAAGCCTTGTAATAGTTTAGGAAATCTATTTACTTTCTGCATTTTATTAAAAACGGGTCTTTGTTAATTTGGCGATGTATAGACCCGCGCCTTGTAATAGCGTAAGACCTTTATTTTTCCGCATTTTGATTTCCGCACCTTTTAACTGCTAATCACATGAAAGAATGAATGGCCCAAATAAAATCAAAGCGTAGCTCACCCAATGCATGATCAAGATAAAACATAATTGAAAATGACACACAATTCACAGACCACTCTTAGGGTACGCCTCACTGTTGCCTTGCCCCTCGAAACGTGGTCGTCGAGTATAAGACGTCTTAGTGAGTCCTTATGTCCATTGATCTAGTTGCCTCGAAACAAGTTGCCTCGGAATAGTTGCCTCGAAATAAAAAGATCAATGGCATAAGGGTAGCTTCTAAGGTGTCCTACTGTTGCTCTGGTGACCACAATGTCCCTAACAATCGAATTGACCCGAACACCTCCAACGGTGGTGCTACCTACCTCTCAATGGTGGGATGGCACTACCTCAAGGACATTTACACAGCCTAATTCCTTAGGGTAGGTAGATGACTCATAGATACTTGCTCTATTTCAAAAAAAAACAAATCAAAAATTCTTTTCACTCCGACACTTTTCAAAAAGCTTTCAAAACGATTTTTCAAACACTCTTGAGGACTGATACAAGAGTCGATCTGAAACTTTAAATGAAACTTTTTCAAACCCACTCACGCTTCGAAAAGCAAACAAACATTTTGAAAACACAAATGAGCAAGTATCTAAGAGCCCATGGATAACCATGGATAGAAAGGGTGCTAACACCTTCCCTTTCTATAAATCTACCTCCCGAACCGAGAAACACTCTCATAAGGAATTTTTCTGTGCTTTTGTCCTTTCCATATTGGAGAAAATAAAAGACGGTGGCGACTCTTGCTTACCGCGACATTTCGCGAACCAGCGTTAAACAGTCAGTTCCAGATCCACCGATCACAGAACTGGCGACTCTGCTGGGGATACCGTTATAAAGTGAGGTGTACCTTAGGATAGTTCATAACTGTGTTTTCAATTGCTTTGAATTGTTTGCTTTATTATTGTGGGACTGTCTTGGGAGTTCTATAGATCCTAACCCGGATCTGGGGATACCTTCTTAGAAAGTAGCAACAAGGCTGTGAGGGAACTGTGCGGGGTATACCGACATGGTTGAAACAGTCTGCTACGTTGATGTGGCACTTTGGTGTGTACCGGTAACCCTTGAGTTCAGTCAAGGAGAGTACGGGGCCTCCGCATGGTGTCGTGAAGCATCAACTGACCTTAGGAACCTTAATTGAACTATCTTGGCCTCTTTAGGGTAGTGAGATAACTGACTTTGGTGCAGTCCGAGGTTGGTTGATACTCGATACTACACTCAATTGAGGGTTGCTTTCCTGGAATATTTAGGTCTCCAGTTCAGTGGCTAAATCGAAACGATGAACAATGAAAGCAATCCAGTGATATTGGGACCCTTAGAACCCGGTTACTTCTGATAGGACAGGTTGAGCCCACCAACTTCAAGAGGGTAATAACCAGACCCCATGCAGGCCTAAACTCTAAGGGCTTGTCTTGTGTGACTTGTGTGCCTTATCATGTTTTCCTTTGTGAATATTTGTAGTGTGTTTAATCATAGCATCATGACATCATACAACATCATATGCATTGACTAACCATTTCAGGGGTTCGAATCTTCATCTTTGTTCTTGTTTTGTAGGACATGGAAACTGTTCGCAGAAAGACAATTCAGATTAGCCTTGTAAGGATCCCTCCTCAGCTTAAGGAGCTTATATCCAGGATTCCCGAGAGATCTTCATTCAGTGAAAGGCATGGAAGACTCATCAGCTTGGTCAACACCAACATTGAGGAGGATATGATAAAGGTCCTGTTCCAGTTCTTTGACTCTCTGCACCACTGTTTCACTTTCCTGGATTATCAACTGGTGCCTACATTAGAGGATTTCTCCCGGCTTCTGAAGATCCCTATCCTTGATCAACTACCCTACAACGGTACGGAAAAGGAACCCAAGCTTGAAGAGATTGCTAAAGCCTTACACCTACAACCATCTGACCTCAAGGGACATTGGGAAGTTAGAAGTGGTATCAAAGGGTTCTTAGCCAAGTTTCTGTTTGAAAAGGCCCAAGAATGTTGGAACTCCCTTGACCTACAAGCTTTTGAAGAAGTTGTGGCCCTCCTTGTCTATGGTTTGGTGTTGTTCCCTAATCCAGATCAGCTTATAGATATCAGTGTTGTCCAGATCTTCATGTCCCGGAATCCTATACCTACGTTGCTTGGGGACATCCTTCACTCATGTTACACTCGAACCATGAGAAAAAGAGGTGTTCTTATGTGCTGCACTCCTCTCCTGGGAAGGTGGTTTATTTCGCACCTTCCACAATCAGTTTTGAAGAACGAGCGGGGTTTGAGATGGTCACAGCGATTGATGACTCTTACACATGCTGATATACATTGGTGCTCTCGGTCCAGAGAGGATGTCACTATCATTGATCGTTGCGGGGAGTACCCTAATGTTCCTTTACTTGGAATCAGAGGAGGTATTACTTACAACCCGTGCTTAGCTTGGAGACAGTTTGGTTATGCTCGGAGGGACGGCCCTCATGACATGTTAATTCCTGACATAGTTTTTGACTTCGACAACGATGCACAAGGATTTCGCCAGAGATTTATCAGAGCTTGGAGGATGCCAAGTAGGATAGACAGCAAGACCCTAGGGCACAGGAATTCCATCCCGTTGGAGCCTTATCTCAAGTGGGTACGAGCCCGCTCCCAGAAGTTAGTAATGCCTTATCCTCATGTTCTCCCTGTGATCAAAGAGCCAGTATTGGAAGGAGAGGTGTCCTACACCATTCAACATCTTGACATGCCTACCTCCTGGGAAGAAATGCAGAAGAGCTGGATCCAGCTTAAGGAAGAACGGAATTCTCTTGATACCAGTTTACATGCTAGTGAAAAGAAGGTCTTGGAGCTCACCCGCCTATTGCATGAGGAGAGGAATCTCAACACTTACAAGCTTTATTGTCGAGTGACTTCAAGAAGGCAATCATACGAGGTTTCCAGTAGTCATAGTTTGATCCATCCAGAATAGGTGGTCTGTTCCCAAATCCTCCTTCGTTGTCCATAGCGCCAGAAAATAATATCCCTAGATCTCACCTAGAAAGACAGGCAGGGTGCCTGCTCTGATGCCAATTGAAATTCTGGCAACAGATACTTAATGTCACAGTAAATGTTATGACACCGTATCTGACAAATTGTACACAAACCAAACAGTAATTTAAAAGACAGTAAAGAACACAATCAATTGTTAACCCAATTCAGTGTGAAACAACACCTACATCTGGGGGCTACCAAGCCAGGGAGGAAATTCACTATAAGTGGTATTAATTTAGGAATAAACCAACCAGTTTATCTCCTTCACTTAAGACCTACCCAATGCAACTTCAATCTAATTCCTACTTAAACCTGAGTTCCTACTCACTCCCCCTCAATCACAGCAGTGATACTAATCTACTGATTAATAAGATTATGAAGACATTCTTCAATACACACGCTTGATTTTTCTTCAAAGCTTTAATCAAGAGACACAACACTCGTGCTTCAAAGCTTTAAGTGATAAACAACCCTTACAACCAAATCCTACTCCAAGTCACTTATCAAGTGATAATTGCTTGGCTCACAGTAATTACTAAAACTATCACAACTACAAAATGCCTTATTGATCTTCTCTGGAAAGCGCTGCACACCATTAGGATTCGTGAGAAATATATATGCAGTCTATTCTTCATTTTGGGCTTCCATAAAAATAGCTAGGGTTAACCAAAGTTAACCTAAAGACTTGGTCTTGGGCTTTCATCATAACAGATTAGGGTTAAGCGAGGTTAACCTAATATCTACGTGAGCATCTGATCTAGTCAATATACTTCAACTCAGAATAGCACACCAGATTCCTGAAAATTCTCAGGAACAATATATCTGCACAACAACTTGATCAGTACAGGATGTCTTAACATTGGTTATGACATCATGTATCCTGCTCACTGATTTTGGTAGAATTCAGTACATATGATCATAGCTTAATCATCATGATATTCACTCATGCTGAGTTGTTCCTGTAGAACATTCCTTCTGCAGAATTTGTCTTTATCCCAGAATGTTATGACATCAGTCATGACATACGCAAATCTGGTTTTACCAAAAATTAATGCCAACAAGCAAACACTTACAAGAATGAAGATTCTCATTCTTAACTCCCCAGTTTGAAGTCCCCAAGAATTCAAATTCCCCTAGCAGATTGAAGATTCTCATTCTTGATTCCCCAGTAAGGTGGCCAGAGCCTTCATTACTCCCAACATGAATTTGTCATAATTTTTAATCCCCTGCAGATCGAAGATTCTCATTCTCACTTCTCCAGTGAAGCCCCCAAGGTTTCATTTTCCCCAGGAGATCGAAGTTTCTCATTCTTAATTCTCCGCAGAAGCCATCAAAGTCTTCCTTATTCTTCAGCAGATCAAGGTTTTCATTCATCTAATCCCCAGTAGAGATTCATCAAAGTTTTCTTATTCCCCAGCCGAGTAAGGATTCCCATTGTGTAATCTCCAGCCATAAGTCATCAAAGTTCTCTGGATTCCCCAAGCAGGTTTCTTAAGTAGACTTGAAGGATCCCTACATCCCCAAGGAAGTTTTCAAAGTTCTTGATAATCCCCGCAAGTTGCCAAGGATTTTCTATCCCCAACAGTGGTCCAAGGATCTATTTTCCCTGGCAGCAGTCAAAGATTTCATTATCTCCAGCTATCAAGGATTTATTTTCCTCAGCAAGATAGTTAATCAGCTTACATGTGCATACATTACATTCATATATCATGAACATTGACAAAACACATTTTATTGCATCATACATTTCATGCAACATAACTTTGTGTTTCATCTAACATTTTACCCTTTTCAGGATAAGATTAAAAGCTATATTTAACAAATATTCAAATATTTCAGATACAATATGGATACACGCCAGACACAGATGCCATTATGTCACTCATTCAGACTTCAACAATCAGATGCAAATTAGATACGCTCCAGACACAGAAGCCATTCTATTGCTCATTCAGATTCAACTATCAATTTCAACTCCAGATATACTCCAGACACAGAAGTCATTCTATCACTTATTCAGATCCCAGTTACAATTCAGATACACTCCAGACACGGAAGTCATTCTGCTACTCATACAGATCTCAACTTCAGATACAATCCAGATACACACCAGACACGGTTTCCATTCTGTCACTCATTCAAATGTTTCCCCAGCTTAGAGATGCTCCAGACACAGATGTCATTTTTCGCTTATACAGGTTTCAGATTCAGATACAATACAGATACGCTCCAGACACGGGAGTCATTCTGTTATTCATTCAAGAATCAAATACAGTTACAGATCAGATACGCTCCAGACACGGACGCCATTCCCTTGCTCATATAGACTCAATCTCCAGATACAACTCAGATACGTTCCAGATACGGATACCATTCTGATGTTCATTCTCCTGATTTTCAACAAATATTCTTGGATGGCATCTTTAAGCCCATCTCCATCAAGATTCAATCATCTCCAAATGGCATCTTTAATCCCATTTCCTCAACTACATTTTGACGAGTGCAAATTTATGGGCACTCTAGTGTCCAATCATCTTTTACCTTCGAGTCACGAACGACAAACTCACCAATCTAACTCTTCAGGTTCAAGAAGATTGAATAGGGGAAGCTGTTGTACCCCAAAATTTTCCCTCTCATTTTATCAATATTTCCCCTTACAAGACTCTTTGGACTCCAGACAGGATTATGGTTTGCTTTGCTCAAGACATCTCCTTGCACTGATGACCTGAAATTAGCGTTTGAGTTTGCACAAGGATTTTTGGACTTTCAATGCCCCATGTGACTTTCATACTTCATGTTGGACTTATAAGATTGCTCATACCAATTTTCAAGCCTTGAATCAAATTTTTGACCAGTCAATTGTACATTTGACCTAAAAATCAGCTATATTGGGGAAAAAGTCAACTGTGGCCAATTTACAGTCAAACCTCATAATTTTTTATCCACATCAACATTATAAACTCATATGAACCATTTGATCATGTTTGGACCACAACTCCTCAAGAAATTTGATCAGATCATCAAAAGGGCAAAATGGTCATTTTTAGGGTTTTGACTGCAGAAGGGCAATTTCTGATTTTTCACCTAGCCAATGGAAAATTGGGTTCAAGCATGGATTCAAGGACTCAATGGAATCATCTTGACCAATTCACAAGGTTCAAAAGATCTCAAATGCATTGGATTAACAGATGAATTTTCCAGTCAACTGATCAAAAATCAACTGTACACTGAAAAGTCAAACTTTGACTTTTTGGTCAAAATCAAGTGCCAAAGGTAATTTTTCATCAAAATGTGTCAAAACATGAAACTTGTTCACCAAGAAACCTAATTTTGAAAATTAGGGTTTAAAATGGAAAATTTTCATAACTTTGAAATTTTCTAAGTTATGAAAATTTCTTATTTTTTTCCCAACTATTCCCAACTTTTTCACCATGATGAAATTGGATTCAAACAAAACTTCCAACATGAAAGTTGTAGTCATCCACAAAATCTACAACTTTTATTCACAAAGTTTTCCCAAAATATGCTTGGATCTCAAGTTATGATTTTGTGAACAAGGGTCCATGAAACTTTTAACTTAGTGAAATTTTGCCCTAGTTTAGGCAGGATTTTGACCTATCTTCATGGAAATTTGTCACATAGTTCCAAGTGGAATCTCAAAATTCATTTCAAAGATGTATTGTATAGCATTTTACAAGCTTTCCAAAATGTCCAAGAACTCTCCAAAATCATTTGTGGTTAGGGAGAATCGAAGGTTTGAAAATAGGAAATTGTCACTTTTGGCCAAGGCATTTTACACCATGCTACAAGTTGCAAATTCTGTCCAACCATGCTTGTACTTGTTTTACAGGCCTTAAACCTCTTCACACTCATAAATTAAATGCAAACACATTGGATTAAGGCTTTATTCTGAGCTTTAGAGCATTGTACAAAGAATTAATCTTAAAATGGCAAAAAGGCAACATTGCCACTTTGATAAAGCTTGCTTTATGTCAAGTTGTTTCTCTTGAGCTGTGAACCCAATATTTTGCAGCAAACCAACTCCACAAACTTAGGGCAAGGTACACAAACTATGTGTAGCTAAGAAGCAGGCCTGTACAGACTCTTGAGCATGGTCATTTCACTTTTGCTTCAAAAGCAAGAAAGTGTGCAAAAGGTCAACAACTTTGTAATCTGATATAACCAGGTGTTGTATTCATTTCAAAGAGTATCAGCACATTACACTAAGCCAAAAACACGAGCTCCAAGCCTCTCAAACACCCTTGAATACCAAAACACCAAGTTCTTGCAAAAACAGGGCAGGCCCTGCAGAATCACTTCCATCTTCACATTGCCTTGTGCGTTTTGTCCCAAACCAGTTCCAACACACTCCATACAACATACCTAAGCTATCCCAACCATTCCCAAGTCACTGTAACTCCATTTACACACTTCACCATTTTCAAATTTTGAGTTTCCAGGTTGAGTTCTACAAGAAGATTCAGGCAAGTTCAAAGCAAGCTAAGCATTGGGAAAGCTCAAAGGAACTTCAAGCAAGCTCACAAGTATCTCATGCCTCACTCACAACCCCTACATTGCCATACTCGAGCTTGACTGAAATAAGTATTTCTCCAACTTCTATATCTCTATTTAGGAATCATTAGGCTTAGGTTTGTGAAGAAAAAATGTAGTCCTCATTGCCCTTGAGCTGTACATATGCATAGAATTCATTTATGTTAACTGAGCTAGGAGTATTTGATAGTTGAACTTTCTGAAAAAACTAGGTCAAGATTTAGGGCCAATGAATTTCTCTCTGGTCTTTGAGAGTTAGATTAAGTTTTTTATATGGTTAGAATCGTATGATCAAGAGCTATAACTTTCATGTTGCAAGTTTTTGTTTTTAAGCACAAATGCAGGAGATACGAATTTGAACAAGGCACACGTATTTTCGTTCCAAGGACAGGGATGAAGTGTGGCATTGGGCTGGGCCTGGTTGTTCCTTCCTATTGACACCCCCTGCTTGCTTTCTGCACCCCCTTGGCCCATTTCTCTTATTTCTTATATTTTCTCATTTCTTTTACATTTTCTGACTTTTATTATTTTTTCTGAATATAAAAAATCACCAAAAATATTTTCTTAAATTTTCACATTTTATTTTATTATTTTTTATTATTTTGGCATAAGAATAGTTTAAAAAAAATACTTTTATTTTCTTAAATAAAAACTTGTAAATATTATAAAAATGTTATATATTTTTATTTTTATTATTTATACACTTAAATAATATTTTCTCACACATTTATATTTTTTAACACTTTTGTATATATTTTTATTTATTTTCTTGTACATAAATAAATAATATAATATACATATTTTTCTTAAAACAAAATTAGGCTTTCTTCACCCTTTCCAAAAATAATCATTAATATTTTTATTATTTTTAGACAAAAATAATTTAGTTTACATACATAAAATAAATACAAAAAAAAACATTTTTGCATATTTATAATATATTGCATATTTAAATATTTGTCAATTTATTATTTGTACAATAAATTCAATATGGCTGTAATAGTTTTTAGGGCTTTATTTCAAATATCCCCCTATTCAAACTTGTATCCCCCTCCCCATATCAATGTTGTAATAGTATTAGATTTACTTTTACGCACTTTATTGCTTTCAAATATGCATGATAGAAAGATTAGGGTTTGTATGATAACCAAAAATCAAATAAATAGCTTGACTAATACAAGACAAAAATGCATGAAAATTGACAACACAATGCACACAAGCACCCCTAGGGTTTCATCCACTTGTTGCCTTTAAAATGGCCATGATATGCATGCTAGGTATCTTGGCAAAATCAATCAAAAACAAAATATCATAGTCCCTCGATGACGCTATCTTGGTTGCCTATACAAAAATGATCTAGTCCCTCAAAAAAACTTGCTAAAGATACTTGGCACAATTGCTATCATGGTCATACAATGACCCACGCCTGTCCCATTTAACATCTAAACACAAGGTTGTTTACCAAATGTAATGGTAAAACAACAATGTAAAAGGGTTAAAAATGTGTAGGAAAGATCTTTTAGTAGGGTAGACAACTCCTAGTTACTTGATCAAACTTGCAAATATCCTTGCTATTTTCAAAAACACATCACAACACAATTTCAAAACATTTTCCCAAAACAAACTTTTAAACAATGAAACATTTTTCAAAAGAAAAACACCTTTGTATACATTCAAACAAGAATCATTACAAAGGTTGCCACAACGATGGCCTCTTTTCAAAATACTTTCAAAACCACACACAAAAGCACCATTTCAAACAATTGAAAAGCAAAAGCAAGTGATCTAAAACAAGTAACTAAGAGCCCATGGGAAACCATGGATGAAAAGGGTGCTAGCACCTTCCCTTTTCATAATCTACCCCCCGAACCCAAAAACAATCTCAAAGGTTTTTCCTGTGCTTTTTGACCTTTCCTTTGGATAAAATAAAAAGTTGGTGGCGACTCTTGCTAAACCGAAACATTTGTAAACACAAACGCAAAACCTGAAGTCAGTTCTCCCACCACATCACAGTGGAGTTATAAGAAAGATAATCCATACTCATCCCCTTTGAGCCTAAGAAGTAGGAGTTTTCTTTTTCGTATAAATTGAAACCTTTAATCATAACCTGGGGCAGGGTAGTTTCTTAGTTAATTCAAATGCACATGCTGTCACAAGCTTTTACTTCGTACACAGTGAAATGCATCGGAGACGTCCTTCCAAATCAAAAGACGACGATGGTTCCCCATAAAACAGACAATCATTATCTTTCAAAATAAGAACCCGCTAAGTCAAAACCTCTGAAGGAGACTTAAAAAAAACTGGGGCATCCTGCTAACTGTAATCATAAAAGAAATAGTTCAGGTAAAAGGTAGGGATAATAAAATCAAAAAGAGGTCACTACAAATCCTTGACAACAGAAAAATGTTACAAAAATGTCTGCCTTCTCAAATAAAATTCAAGTATCCAAGCCATCACCAAAATATCATTCTAGACTAAATTGGAATCCAAACGCACAATTAACTGAGTATAGGGTTGAAGGACATCACGAAGAACATGTTGGGTACAAATAAACTTTGAGCCTTATCCTTTGTTTCTTAATCCGTGAACTAGGACATGTTACAACCCTTAAAAGTCCTAGCTGAAGCATAGGTTAGTTTGAAAGCATACAGTTACAAAAGGTATCCTGACTCCTTTAAGGTTTACTATAAATCCTAAGTTGAATTCATATTCTTACAAAATTATGTTGTTTGCTAAAAATGCATTTTCAAAAACTTCAAGACAAGCATGAATTTTGCATTTATAATACCACTGTTTACATATAACTAATTGTTTGACAGTAGAGAAATTCGTACGACGAATGTCCAATGAACGGAAATCCTCTCAGTAAATGGAATCACTTCAAATAACAAACCTTCCATAATCAAGGGGCATGACATGTTATTGTCTCATTCATTTATGGCAGTCAAGTCGAGATTCCAAGAAATCTCTCATAAAGTCTTGAATAGCCAGGGGCAGGTCTCCATCTGAATCACTTAGGGCATTGAACATGAATTCCAGCAAAGGGTCACGTACGACCAAGCAAACATTTTCTGGCAGTGCTACAACACTTACTACTATGGACAGTGACAATTTCCCTCTCCTTGAGAACATAGACATAGTCAGAAGATATTACGTACAAAAGAGACCCGCTAGGTTGACATGCCTAGGCAAAAGTAAAGGCATCATGGCGAACCAAAAGGGTTCGGGAAAAAATTAGGGATATATATACGTAAAGATGGTACACTCGGCAAGTCGAAAACCTGAAAAGGCAGATTGAGAAAAAAAGGGGGGGTATCCCGATGGATTAAAAATCTGAAAAGACGGTCAAGGCAAAAGTTAGGGATTAAAGCGTATAACTATGTCCCGTTATCTCATACTTGTCTATCCGTAAAAGACTTATCACTCTGACCAGCATTTACTGAGGACTCTAGGAGATAGGACAATGTTCAAGCCACCCCCACAGAGAAATCTCCACGGGATTATCCCCACAGAGTCATCTTCATCAGCTCATCTTCAACAAAGATACATTCCCCGACAAGTCTAAATGCCTTCAAACAGAAAGTGGGGCATCTTCCAGCCGATAATATAATCATACTCACCAGCAGATCCCCATAGCGGATAAAGGAGCATGATCTTCTCCCTGATAATATCGCCCACCTACAGAGTTCCAATCAATACAGTTCATGGAAATTCTCTTCACCAGCTGAGTTTGAAAACTATAAAACTCCTGCAGATTTCTTCTCTCTAGCAAATTCAATTTCCCCAAGAGAATCTGTTTCCTCAGCAGAGTATTTATTCGTCAATAGGGTTTATTTCCCCAACAGATTACAAGTCTCCTCAGCTTGAGTCAATTCCTCAGGCTACTACTAATCACCGGGAAAATTCCTCTCCCCAGAGAAGTCACTACTATCCCTATAGAATTGCTACGAAACTTGGAACTGGACCAGATATTAGTCAACTTTATCCTCCCTAGACTAGTCGGAAGGTTATCCATCTCTTTTATCCCCAGTCAGGGTATATAAGAATTAAACTCCCTAGTAGAGCGATGAACGACTAATGTTCCTGAAATCTTCTCCCCAATCAGAAATCAACATTCCCCAGTGGAGTTTCCTAGAGCACAAATCAACATTCCCCAGTGGAGTTTCCTCAAGAGGAAGTCGAAGATCCCCAATGGAGTATCCACAAATAGAAAGCGGGAATCCCCAGCAAAATTATTCCCAGCAGAAATTGAAGAATCACTTTCTTTATCTCCAATAACAGGCCGGGATTTATTTTCCCCAACTAGACATTGCTGCTAGAAGCTACCAATACGCTCTAACAACATATTGCATCCATAACACCATTTACAAAATATCATAACACATGCATATAAACTCATATAACGTCCTCATTTATTTTGTGAGTATCATCATGCAATGCATTACATACATTATGACATTGCATAAAGCTAATTTTGTCTTTTCAGGTAAAGTTCGCAAAAAAAGAATATCATCAATAAATTTCAAACAAATCATAGATTAATTCCCGAAACAGGACGGGGCAACTATCTACACGACCAGACGAAGCAATCTTACACGGGTTTCTTTTAATATATTTCCAGATGCAGCTTCACACGGGCTCATCCTGAAGCAATCTTACACAAGTTCCTTCTAATATATTTCTAGATGCAGCTTCACACGGGCTCATCCTGAAGCAATCTTACACGGGTTCCTTCTAATATATTTCCAGATGTAGCTTCACACGGGCTCATCCTGAAGAAATCTTACATGGGTTCCTTCTAATATATTTCCAGATGTAGCTTCACACGGGCTCATCCTGAATAAATCTTACACGGATTCCTTCTAATATATTTCCATATGTAGCTCCACACATGCTCATCCTGAAGCAATCTTACACGGGTTCCTTCTAATATATTTCCAGATGCAGCTTCACACAGTCTCATCCTGAAGCAATCTTACAAGGGTTCCTTCTAATATATTTCTAGATGATGCTTCACACGGGCTCATCCTGAAGCAATCTTACACGGATTCCTTCTAATATATTTCTAGATGCAGCTTCACACGGGCTCATCCTAAAGCAATCTTACACGGGTTCCTTCTAATATATTTCTAGATGCAGCTTCACACGGGCTCATCCTGAAGCAATCTTACATGGGTTCCTTCTAAAATATTTCCAGATGCAGCTTCCCACGGGCTCATCCTGAAGCAATCTTCCACGGGTTCCTTTTAATACATTTCCGAACACGGCTTAACACGGGTTCATTCCATCATATAATTCATATTAAATCGACCAAAGATTTATTATGATACTTCTCCCGGTTAATGATTTAAAGACCTCTACTGGCTCAGATTAAATTGGCCAAAGATTTATTTTGATACTTCTCTCAGTAGACCTTTTTTGGCTCAGATTAAATCAACCAAAGATTTATTCTGATACTCCTCAGATACAGTTAAGCCTAGACTCATTCTGATATTTCTATCAACAGTTACTTTGGATGGAATCTTTAATCCCATCTCTGATAACTCTCCATCATCTTTCCAAATGGCATCTTTAAGCCCATTCCCGGTATAATCAACAAACAATTTTACTTCATGCACAAACGAGTGCAAATTTCTGGGCACTTAAGTGTTCAATAGTCTTCCACCTTCAAGTCACGAATGGCGGACAAGCCAATCTAACTATTCAGGTTTAAGAAGATTTAACAAGGGAAGATGTTGTACCCCAACATTTTCCCTCTCTATTCTCAAGACATTTCTCACAAAATATCTCAAATGCTCAAGAAGTTTCAAGAGTATGATCAGACAAGTTCACCTCCTAAGCACTGAGCTCATAAATTAGGGTTTTTGGTTTTCTCAAGGACAATTGGACTTTTGATGCCTAAAATTACTTTCATGGTTCATTATAGGTCTCCAAGATTTCTCATACCAAGTTTTAGGTCTTGCATCATAAATTTGCTCTGTCAATTGCTCAGACTGAAAATCTGCCGTATTGGGTAAAAAGTCAGCTATGGTCGATATACAGTCAAACTTCAAGATTTTTGGCAAACATCAACATTTTGAAGTCATATTAATCAATTGATCAAGGTTTGATCATAATTCCTCAAGAAAAACATTCAAATCATCAAAGGGGCAAAATGGTCAAAATTATGGTTTTGATTGAGAATGACTAATCATTGACTTTTGACCTAGTACATGACCTAATGGCTTGAAGCATGTTCTTAATGATTCAAACACAATAACTTGACGTAATTTCATGGATCAAATCACTTCTCGAGATCATTGGATTGATAATTGAAATTTGATCAACTGATGAAAAGTCACTTAATACATAAAAAGTCAAACTTTGACTTTTTTACTCAAAATTGAATTTCAAAGATCAAAATTCATCAAGACATTAAAAAATATCAAACTTGATCGTCAAAAATCAATAAAGTCAAGAAAGTCCACAAAAGGTCAAAGTTTTCAATACTTAGAAAATTTTAGTGTTTTTATACTTGATAAATTCATTATTTCATGACATTTTTTAACCAAGATGCAAAATGATTCAAGGAAAACTTTCAACATGAAAGTTGTAGATCTTGATGAACTATACAACCTTGTATTAGAGGGTTTATGTCCAAAAAATGCTTATATTTGAAGATATCGACTCGTGAAGTCATGACACTTTTGTATAAACACTTAGAGAAATTTTCAACAAGTTTGGTCTGATTTTTGTCCCAACTTCTTAGCTAATTTTCATCAAGTTCCATAATCTTGCTTTGCAGACCTTCTAACTTGCAAATATTACCATAATTTAATGTTTACACAAACGTTTGAGCCATGGTCCATTTGATTTAAGCATTATCTAAAGCATAATTCCATTAATGGCACAAAGTTAACACTTTCATTTTTTGAAAAGCATGCTTTTGCAAAATGTCAATGCATTGAGCTTCGTAGTGGTTATATTATATACAAGCAAGGTAAAAAGCATGGAGAAAACCCTCTGCACCAACAACTTTAGAACATGCTTGTACTTGAAACATTAAAACTATGAAAATTCATCCAACTTGGTTTTTCACTTTAAACCAAACCATAGAGGCTATCTTGCAAATCTGATTACTTTAACCTCCCAAACCTCTTGCCTATAAATAGAGAGATCAATTACAAGATAAAAAGGGGAGGAGATGAACAAGCCCTCAAAATCCCTTTGCTCTTAAAAAACCAGAATTGTCCACAAAACCTCCATTTTTGAGCTTTGAAGTCCAAATCTTTGAATCTCTCAAACCTTGCAAGTTTTTACCCAAACAAACCCTCCAAATACTTCACATACATCATATAGAAGTTGTTCAAACACAAGAGCAACTTCTATAAAATCATTATCACCAACTTCCAAACTCAAAAACAGTACCTTGCAACTTGACTTAGTTGGAGTGAT
The DNA here is from genome assembly GCA_948472305.1 of Vicia faba. NCBI lineage: Eukaryota > Viridiplantae > Streptophyta > Magnoliopsida > Fabales > Fabaceae > Vicia > Vicia faba. Next base: position 65,306,975 of record OX451735.1, read on the forward strand.
TCAACAACTTTCAGCATAAAGTGAGGATTGGCATAACTTCAAGAAGGTCCAAGGGAGCATAATCAATCATAATATTGCACCTGGAACAGCTAGAAGAGGCTTCAGAATTTTATCCAAGAGAAGTAAGTTCCCTCAAACTTTGATATCTTTATTCATACATCATTTGTTTTCCTTTTCAAAAGAATAAAATAGGACAAATCAAGGCATAAGAGTGCAAATATCCAAAAATCAAAGAAAATGCTTATGGAGCCCTGAAACGGGTGGCCGTGTCACCTGACACGGTCCGTGTAAGGGAGAAAATATGCAAAAAGTGCAGGGCAGATGCTGACATGGGTGCCCGTGTCACGCGACACGACCCATGTCAACTTAATTGGGATTGAAAACTTGGAAAGGAGGAAAGGTAGGAGAAAACATGGGTGCCTGTGTCACACGACACGACCGGTGTCAATTCAACTGGGAATAAGAATGTGTAGGAAGCATTGGGAAGTTTTTGACATGGGTGCCCGTGTCAGCCTAAGCATTAGAAATCCTGATTTTTGAGATTTTTGTTATAATTTTGGGTACACTGGACATTTTTCATTGATGGGAATTGACATTAACATCCAAAATATTTTCTAAACAACTAAAAATAATTAGACATAGGTTTTATTTTAATCTCAATTAACTTAAATTTTTTAGGTTTTGTTTAAAATAATTAGTTAACATCTCTTTTAATTAAAAATAATTAATTTTCTTAGGTTAATGATTAAACTTTGTTTTCTATTAAAAAACCCTAAAAAGTAAATTCTTTCTTCCTCTTTACATTTTGTACATTCAATTATTATTCATATTCAATGGTTTGTAATAGTAATTAGGGCTTTATTGCTTTTCTTCCCCCTATTCACAAAATTGTAATAGTGTAGGACGTTTAAATTCTGCAATTTATCGATGTCCTTATTATTGCTAGTAATTAGGGTTTGTATGACAAGACTTAAAATCAAACTTAGCAAAATCCTAATTCAAAGATAAATACTTGAAATCAAACACCCTGCACACATGCACCTCTAGCGTAACCCACACTTGTTGCCTCAGATAAAAACGGTCACGTCCCTCGAACGTGAGATGTTTTAGCAAAAGACCCTCGATTAAAAGATCATAGTCCCTCAATGACCCTTCAATGCTGCCTTCGGTAAATGATCTTAGTCCCTTATGAAAAATTGCTAAAGCATCTTACAAGTTGCCTTCAATGACTATACAATGACCCACGCCCGTCCCTCACTTCCAATGATAAGGCTTTCTACTAACTAATGGTATAATAGCACTATCTATAGGAGGAGGAAAAGAATAAAGACTTTATTTTGAGTAGGTAGAACGATCATAGTTGCTTGCTCACAAACATTTCAAAACAAAAATATTTCAACACACCAACACTTTCTTGAAATATTTTCAAAGTCATCACTTTATATGTATTCTTATAGAGACGAGAATCATTATAAAGTTTGCCCAACGACGACACTTTGCAAAATATTTTTAAACAAACACATTTATAAAAGCATTTTAAAAGTGAGCTAGCAACTAAGAGCTCGTAGATAACTACAGACGAAAAAGGTGTTAACACCTTCCCTTTTCATAACCTACCCCCCGAACTCAAGAAATATCTCAAAAGGTCTTTACTATTCTTTTCACCCTTTCCTTTATTGGATGAAATAAAAGTCGGTGGAGACTCTTGCTATCCGCAACAATTGTGATAAAATGCAAAACACCAAGTCAGTTCTCCCACCGTATTACACTCTTCATGGCTATTGTACCTCGGCGCGAACATCAATTGGGGTAACCCTGTTCTCTCTAGTCTATGGTATGGAAGCTATCCTGCTTGTCGAAGTCCAAATTCCTTCTCTAAGAATCATGAAAGATGCAGACTTGGACGAAGACGAGTGGATTTAGACTAGGTTGGATCAGTTGAATTAGATTGACGAGAAGAGGCTTGCAGCTGTTTGTCATGGTCAGATGTATAAAAAACATATGATCAAGGGATTCAACAAGAAGATCAAGCATCGAGTATACCAGGATGGTGACTTGGTAATAAAGTGTATCATTATACCATAAGGCGATCCCAGGGGAAAATGGTCTCCCACCTACGAAGGGCCATTTGTTGTCAAGAAAGTATTCTAGGGCGGTGCTACGATACTGACCACTATGGATGGCGAAGATTTCCCACACCCTATGAACACGGACATAGTCAAAAAATACTACGCATAAGAATGACCCGCTAGGTTGACATACCTAGGAAAAAGTAAGGACATCCCGACGAACCAAAAGGGTCTGGGAAAAAATTAGGGATATATGCAAAAGATTGCACACCTGGAAAGTCAAAAACCCGAAAGGGCGGCTTGGGAAAAAAAGAGTATCCTGGTGGACTGGAAACCTGAAAGGGCGGTCCAAGCAAAAATTAGGGATTAAAATCATACGACTATTCCCCGTTGGATCACTTACATACAAGCTTTATTACCAAAGTCGAAAGTTCAAATAGTTCACTCAACTTCTTCCAATGGCAAGGGACGAGATGTTCAAAGACATATGGGCAATAGCAGAGTTTGGAACCCAATGAGATCAATTCCACATGGCTATACATTTTGTTTTCACTTTGTAATCTTTCCATTTCATGACGAATTCCTCTTACTAGGATTTCTGTCTCTTTGTATAAAACTGTCTATTTATAGGCAAATCATCAATACAAATACATCTTAAAGTTCAAACTTTTGGTTTTTTCTGTTTTGTTTGCAAAAAAGTCCAATGACTAAAATTGAATGAACATATTCATATGAACATGATTAATTGTTAATAAATAAATGCATAAGAATAGGAATAAGCATTTGCTCAAGATTATAGGAGCTGGGATGACACTCAAGCTGTCCATAATTCCCCACAGAGCTACTTCAAAGAGACTATCCCCACAAAGTAGTCTTCACAAATAAGGGTACATTGCATTTAATCTCCCTGACATATCACTCCAGTAAACAAAGGAGTATAATCTCCTCCCCGTAATTTCCCTACAGAGTTTCAATAAGTATACTTCCTGAAAATTCTCTTCCCCAACTGAGTTTGGTCCTCCAAAACTGAAAAATAAACCTTGCAGAGTTTCTTCCTCTAGCAAAATTCAATTTCCCCAGCAAAGTTTGTTTCCTCAGCAAGAGCATTTCTCCATCAACAGGGTTTATTTCCCCAACAAACTACAAATTCCCCAGTTCGAGTCTATTCCTCAGACTACTACAAACCACTGACAAAATTACTCTCCCCAATGAAGTCATCACTATCCTCAGAAAGTTGCTGCAAAACCTGGAATCCGACTAGATACCAGTTAACTTTTATCCTCCCCAAATGAGTTACAAGGTTATCCATCTATTTTATTCCCAATCAGGATATATAAGAAATAAACTCTCGAGTAGAGCAACGGACGACCAAGGTTCCTAAACTCTACTCCCCAAACAGAAATCAATACATCCCCTGCAGAGTTTCCTCAAATAAGTAAGCAAGAATCCCCAGCGGAAGCATTTTAGACAAAATTAAAGACACACATACTATTCATTCCCACCAATAGTCAGGGATTTATTTTCCCAAACAAAGATACACTTCAACAACATTTCACATTCATACATCATAGCATATGCATATGAAACACATATAACACAATCTCATTTATTTAGAGAAAATCATTATGCAATGCATTTCATACATCATGACATTGCATACAACTAACTCTTTACCTTTTCAGAAAAGATCAATCAACAGACTGATATCATCAATAAATCCTCAAGACAGATTGTAGGACATTCCCTGGAACAAGACAGGGAAAATATCTACATGATGGATACTCCCTTCAAACCTCTGCTGGCTCAGATTAAATCGACCAAAAATTTATTCTAATACTTCTCTCAGTAGACCTTTTTCTGGCTCAGATTAAATCGACTAAAGATTTATTCTGATACTTCTCTCAGTAGACCTTTTTCTGTCTCAGATTAAATCGACCAAAGATTTATTATGAAACTTCTCCCAGTTAAAGATTTAAATACCTCTGCTGGCTCAGATTAAACTGACCAAATATTTATTCGGATACTTCTCTCAGTAGACCTTTTTCTGGCTCAGATTAAATCGATCAAAGATTTATTCTGATACTTCTCCCAGTTAAAGATTTAAATACCTCTGCTGGCTCAAATTAAATCGATCAAAGATTTATTCTGATACTTCTCTCAGTAGACCTTTTCCGGCTTAGATTAAATCAACCAAATATTTATTCTGATACTTCCCTCAACAGACATTTTCTTGCTCAGATGAAATCAACTAAAGATTTATTCTGATACTTCTCCCAGTTAAAGATTTAAAGGCCTCTGCTGGCTCAGATTAAATTGAACCAAGATTTATTTTGACACTTCTCTCAGTAGACCTTTTTTGTATTAGATTAAATCGACCAAAAATTTATTCTGATACTTCCTCCAGTTAAAGACGAACGCAGATATCTTCTGGATCATATTAAATCGTCCAAAGATTTACTCTAATACTTCTTCTAGTAGACTTTTTCTGGCTCAGATTAAAGTCAAGCATAAACTTAGTCTAATTTCTCTATCAACAATTACTTTGGATGGCATATATAAGCCCATCTTCGATAACTCTTCATTACCTCTCCAAATGGCATCTATAATCCCATTCTAGATATAATCAACACCGTTTTACTTCATGTATAAGTGAGTGCAAATTTCTGGGCACTTAAGTGTTCAATCATCTTCCACCTTCAAGTCACGAATGGAAGACAAGCCAACCTAACTCTTTAAGTCTAAGAAGATTGAACAGGGGCAGCTGTTGTACCCAAAAATTTTCCCTCCCTTTTCTTCAAAACATTTCTCACAAAAGATCTCAAATGCTCAAGAAGTTTCAAGAGTTGATCAGACAAGATCACCTCCTAAGCATTAGGACCACATATTAGGGTTTTGGTTTTCTCAAGGAAAATTGGACTTTTGATGATTCAAATTAATTTCAAGGTTCATTATGGGTCTCCAATATTTCTCATACCAAGTTTTAAGTCTTGCATCACAAATTTGCCCAGTCAATTGCTCAGATGACTGAAAATCAGTTGTATTGGGTAAACGGTCAATTATGGTCAATATACAGTCAAACTTCATGATTTTTTGACAACATCAAAATTTTGAAGTCATGTTCATCAATTGATCAAGGGTTGATCACAATGCCTCAAGAAAAGCACTCAAATCATCAAAGGGGCAAAATTGTCAAAATTAGGGTTTTGATTGAGAATGACTGATCATTGACTTTTGACCTAGAATACGACCTAATGAGTAGAGAATGACCTCAAGGACTCAAACACAACATATTAAACTTATTTCATGTCTCAAATCATTTTTCAAGATCAAAGGATTGATAGTTGAAATTTGGATCAACTGATGAAAAGTCAACTGATACACAAAAAGTTAAACTTTGACTTTTTAGTCAACATTGAATTTCAAAGATCAAGATTCATCAAGACACTAAAAAATATAAAAATTGGTCAACAAGAATCAATAAAGTCAATAAATTCCACAAAAAGTCAAAGTTTTCAATACTTAGAAAAATTCTAAGTGTTTTTTAACCTTGATAATTTCACTACTTCATGACAATTTTTCACCAAGATGCAAGATGATTCAAGGAAAACATTCAACATGAAAGTTGTAGATCTTGATGAATTATACAACTTTGTCCCTTAGGGTTTATGTCCAAAAAACTCTTGGGTTTGAAGATATAGGCTCATGAAGTCATGACTTTTTTATCAAAAACACAGCGAAATTTTCATCAAGTTAGGCAGATTTTTTGTCCCAACTTCTTGGCAATTTTTCACCAAGTTCGAAATTGATTTAGCCAAAGTGTTTAATATAAAGGTTGTAGACAATGTTTCAAGCTTTCCAAAATGTCTAATAACTTGAAGAGATCATTCTTGATCTAGGAGAATCAAATAGAAGAAGTTGAGCATCCATTCTTGAATTATAAGGCATTTTCATGAAGAACACTTGATCAAATCTCAAGCCATGCTGTATAAATCTTAATTTGCAGGCTTCTAAATTGCAAATCACTCTATATATAATTGTTTACACAATTGATTGAGCCATTGTCCAAGCATTTGAGCCACTGTCCAAGTGATTAATCCATTTTTGGCACAAAGGTAACATTACCATTTTGGAAAAGTGGCTTTAATCACAAATTCCACTCTCCTTGAGCTTTTCACTTGTTCCTTCTGAATACACACAATATAAAAGCTAGAAGCAACTAATCTACAACCTATTAGCCACCCTACAATCCCTTGTACTATGCATTGAAATCATGATTTTCAAGATTGCTTCAAAATCAAGTCACATAACCATAACATGTGATTCTTGATTTCTGACTACCTCAAGCTTCCAAACCTCTTGCCTATAAATAAAGAAGCTATTTGCAAGATAAGACACTGATGGACAAGCCTTGAAACACTCTCATACTCCCTCAAACCAAAATTTGCACAAAAATCTCCATAACTTGTCATTTCTGACTTTGAATACCAATCTCAAAATCCACTCGTGCGTTTTCACTTTTAATCAATCACAAAGATTCAACACCTCATATATAACTTATCCCCATCCCTGTTTCAACACTGTAACTTTATCTTCATCATCCTCCATTTCCAAATATTCAAACCTACAACTTGACTTTTCCAGCATGATTCAGGAACTTTCAGCATAAAGTAAGAGTGGCATTAGCTTCCTAGGAGTCCAGTGAAGCTATCTAGATCATCACGACACTTCCAGGGATTCTCAAAATCCATACACGATTTCCAGTTTTGAGGTAAGCTTTCTCAACTTTGAACTCTCTCTAGAAGCATCGTTAATGGTTATTTTGGGAATGAAAAATGTAGACATCATTGCACTGAAGCTAACCATGCCTTTAGTTTTCATTTAGGTTGCCTGAGTGGTGTGAATTTTGAAGTTGAACTTTCTGGAAAAAATAGGTTTTATTTGGTATCAAACAGAATTCATGTTCATCTTTGATTTATAGCTTTAGTTATTTACATGGTTGAACTCGTGGTGAAAATGGAGCAACTTTCATGTTTACACTTTTGAAAATGGCTGAGAAATGAGAAAGTTCAGAAATTTGAAAATGTGACAATGGAGGCTGGCGCGAGGTTAGGGATGAAGTGCAATCAGGGAAGGATTTATTTTAAGTTTATTGCAACTTGTCTTATAAACGGATGAAACAACCACCCTAGTGGAAGAGGAAGCGCGCATAAGGCATTAGTGTATAGGAACCTGGGTTCGAGCCCCAGTTGTACCCTTTTGTTTTTTAATAATTTGTTGTTTCAGATTCTATGCGTACAAGCCACGCGCGCCTACCAAGGGCTTCATACCATCACCACCAGATGTGAAAGCAACAAAGATCAAATGTTCCACATGTGTAGCCCATGATGCATCTCAAAAAGTCAGCAACACTGGATCAACCCTGGAGCTGGACTCTCCACTTTGGGCCTATTTATTTTTGATCTCACCCCCCCCCCCCATTTTACTTTTTAAGCGCAAACCCATTCATACTTTTTTTAATTTTATTTTCTCTGATTTAAAAAAAACCAGTTTGGGCCTAATATAAAAAATACTTTTTCACACCTCTTTTACTTTTTAACACTAGACCCAATTATTTTTATTTCTTTTATATTTTCTTTATTTCCGTTTATTTATTTTATCTAAACCAGAAATACCAAAAAAATCTATTTTCTTAATTACATTAAAAAATGTTTTAATTTAAGCATTTTATTTCATTTCATTTTATGAAATTAAATTTTATTATTTCTTTTACATTTTAAAACATTTTCTTTATTAATATTGACATTCAAATTATTTTCTATACAAACTACTTAGACTTAGGTTTTATTTTCTTCTTAATAATCAATTAACTTAGATTTTAGGTTTTGATTAAATAATTAATTAGCTTTTCTGTAATTAAAATTAATTAGTTTAATTAGATTAATCTTTAAAACCTTTTTCCATCAAAAACCCTAAAAACAATTTCCTTCTTCTTCTTTACATTTTGTACATTCTATCTTTATTCATGTTCAATGGTTTGTAATAGATAATTAGGGCTTTATTTCTTTCTTCCCCCTATTCACAAAATTGTATCCCCCACTCCCAAAGCGTTGTAATAGCGTAGGACTTTTAAAATTCTGCAATTTATCACTTTCCTTATTATTGCTAGTAATTAGGGTTTGCATGACAAGACTTAAAATCAAACCTCGATGATCCTTCAATGTTGCCTTCGGTAAATGATCTTAGTACCTTAAGAAAATTGCTAAAACATCTTACAAGTTGCCTTCTGTGACTGTACAATGACCCACGTCTGTCCCTCACATCCTATGATATGGATCCTTACTAACCAATGGTAAAATAGCACTATCTAAAGGAGGAGGAAAAGAACAAAGACTTTTTGAGTAGGTAGATTGCTCGTAATTGCTTGCTCACAAACTAAAACCATTTTCACACCTCACACTTTCAAAAGCAAACATCTTTTTAAACACTCTCTTTCCAAACAAATATTTTCAAAACAAAAACATTTTGTATACATTCTCAAGGATATGAGAATCATAGCAAAATTGCCGCACTAAGGCGTTTTCAAAATATTTCCAAAATAAACATTTTGTATACATTCTCAACGATATGAGAATCATTACAAAATTACCATTTTCAAAATATCTCCAAACATTTTCAAACATACACAAACAAAAAGCATTTCAAAAAGGGATCAAGCAATTAAGAGCCTGTAGATAACTACGGATGAAAAGGGTGCTAACACCTTCCATTTTCATAACCTACCCCCCGAACTCAATAAAAGTCTCAAAAGGTCTTTCCTGTTATTTTCACCCTTTCCTTTATTAGATAAAAGAAAATTAGGTGGAAAATCTGGCTATCCGCGACATTTGCGATCAAACACAAAACACCCAAGTCAGTTCTCCCACCGCATTACACTACTGTTGCTTCTTGAAGGTTCAAATTTGATTTTTGTAAGATTCTCAATTGATTTATCTCACATATTTGCGTAGATCAAGAAGGGTTATATTTGGAACAAGTAATTTTATCTCTTACTGTGCATTAGTTTCTAAAATTGGATGTTAAGGTAATTTAGGAAACTTGTGATGTTTTTGTTCCATATTTCAAGGAGATATTTTCTGCATAATTTATGCAGTCATTAGTTTGTGGATCTACAACAAATTGAGTGAAGAATCCGAAGCCCATTCCAGCTGAGGAGTTTAAAAGGAAAAGCCTAAACCTAATGCAAAGTGTGAAAATAAGGGGAAACTGTTATTCAAGAGTCAATAGGGTTTGAGAGTTTTTCTATTGCACTTTGTTATTTGTATGTCACTCATGTATCTTGTTTGGTGCATTGAGGTTGACTGATTGTTCATTGTTCATTGTGATTCACTCATGAGATTTTAAGAAAATAATATAATCTATTTAATTGGAAGTGTGTTCTTCTGTTTTTGCCATTGTTATCGTCACTGAGGTGATTGTGGGAAGCGAGAGAGGGTTCTCATATCTAGGAGGTTCCTGGGTAGAAATTGCATGGTTAGTGATTAGGTGATAAGTTTTAAACTGAATTATTTAAGCTTTGAACTAATATTATTATTGTGGATTTCCTTTTTGGCTTGGATGCCCCTATAGTAGGTGAAGTTGCACTGAATTGGGTTAACATTTGAATATATTATTTATCTTCTACAATTTACTTTATGCATGATTTATTTCTTTTATAAACTGCTCTGTCAGTAAGATGATGTCTTAACATCTTTCTTGACATCACGTTCTGGTGTTGTAACTGATAACTCGGAATTACAATGTATATTTGACTCGACTCGCTTGAATTATTTTACTGTTTTCATTTATTTATGTCATATTATGCCGATATTTCTATTGCATTTCAAGTATATGCTAACAAAGATCCGCCATGTGAAGAAAGAAAGAAAATGAGAAGAAACAGAGAAGAAATTAGCAAAAGAACAAGAAAAACAACTGTTTGGGCTTGTGGCCTCTCCAAAATTCCTACGGCCCTCACCATGCATGACTGGGAGTTGTGGCCCTCACCACACCTTATTTTTGCAGGCCACATATTTTGTTTTCGTGGTTTTTCTTCGTGTTATTGACCCACTCAACCCATGATTTTCTCAACTTCTCTCACCATGATCTCCATTATCTCCACTACTCGTTACACAAATTTGTAAGTAACTCCCACAATTTCTTACTATATAAAGAACCTAGCATTCATTGTTTTGGGCATCCAAGTTTGTGCGCGGAAGAGCTGTTCATAGTTTTAGGCAGAAATCACTTTGTAAAAGCGGTAGTTTCTCACATCGGGGAACTACCACACCATTAGTTTTAGGCCTACAATCTATGTACTCTTGGATATTAATCTTTTCGACATTATTTCAAATATTTATTCAAGTTTCAAGATTTATTTCGTTCGTAGCTTTATTCAATTTTATTTCGTCTACTTTACTTCCAGGTTTATTTATTTGCAATTATTTTAGTTTCTTGTTCTTATAATATTTTTTTATCACTACCAATCTAAATATGCCTATGTTCATGGTTAATAATTATAATTGCATGTTTGTTTCTTTAAGTATGTCCGGATAAATTGTTTCGAGTCTGGTATGTGAGGACCATCGTTTCCGACAGGACTCGATAACAATGCTGGCTTAATATTTATATGAAATCCAATTTTTGGTTCTTGTTTTTAAACTTAATTTAAATAGCCTTGTTACGAGATTGAGATGTTACTTAACATGATTTTGTCACGAGAGTGAGAAATTAACTAAGGTTCAAGCCGACACTACGAGAGCGTGGGGGTCGAACCAGATAGTAAAAAGGGGACATCAATCTTAAAGAGGGCGAGAGCGCTTTAAGTATTGATTATGACTTGTTCAATTTTCAAAAACATTCCTTAATTAAAATGGGCGAGCGAGAGAAAAACCTCATTGTTAAGGAATATGGATTTATTCAAAACCCTGAGAGTGTGAGGTTTAGTCTTTAAATTGATATTTTCTACTAAACACATTTTTAACATCAGTATAGCCAATGAGTTACAGAGTCCTTGAGGTATGCGAAATACACATTCTGGTATCTCTATTTTCTTATATATTTCCTTAATCTTATTTTATTTCAGTTTTAGTTCTTAGTTTCCCCAAAATATAGCTTTACAAAGCGACGATATATTATAGTAGGTTGATATTGGTCTCAGTGAGTTTGACAATCTTTTATATTACTTCGATATTTTCATGCACTTGCGGATGTATCAGTGACATCATTCTTAACTGAATGTGTGAAAAACACAAGAAATGGGGGTTTGAATTGGGTTTTAAATCAAAAACTTTTCTTATAAAGAACCCCCTTTAACTAAAAACAGTTTTCTTCACTCTTGATAGTAAAGCTAAAGATGCAAGAAGGAAAGAACAAGTTATGTTTATACTAGTTCATTTGAAAATTATCAAGCTAATCTAGTCCACCCATCAAGGTGATTTCACCTTATCAAACAAGGTCTTAATCCAATAATCTCACAGATTATTAAAATGCACAAGCTAACTGCAAGTGACTCATGTACAACCTCTAAGACACACTAATCTTAGACTTCTCAAGGACTCTAACCAACTGGTATCTTAAGGCACAATCAAACAACAATTTGAAAAAGATTTGTTTACAATAGATTTACTTCTACACAAGCTGATAGTAAATAATATTTAAAGAACAAATAGACTTAAGAAAATAAAGGAATTCTTATGATCAGTCTTGTGAGAGAACGTGTGAATTATCAGCCTTTTACTTTAGTCTTCAAGCATATATATAGCCAATAAAATAATATATCCGTTGGAGGGTATTTCTGGAATTTCCCAAAAGCTGGAAGCTTGATTCTACATGGGGGACAAGATCGTACAATGCGGCCGTCTTTTCATGGTAGTGGAGAAAAATGTTTGTTTCTACCATGTACTATTGTACCACGTAACCTTATCTTCTTTTCTTCTTGACTTCAGAGGCTTCTGATTGAGCATGAGTTAGAAGAAAGAAAATAAAACTTAGGTCATCAGAACTTCAAGTCTCAGAGTCATCAAAACTTCGTCTTTAGAGTCTTCAACACTTAGTATTCAGAATCCTTTATCTTCAGAAACATAAGTCTTTAGAATCTCAACTGTTCATCAGAACTTCCATCATCAGATATTCAGAACTTGGTTCCTTAGGATGTGCTTGCTCCATTCGGATGCGACCTAGACCTTAGGTTCTAAGCCATGCACGTTAACATTAGGTAGAGATTTCCCTTTCATCCTTGACGTAGGACTACAATTGTATGATAACATTAGGTTAGAAATAGGCTATTCTCCCTTATTCTATTTTCTTCCCCTTTTGCATCCTTGCATTTAAACTAAAACTTCTTTTCTTAGCAAATCAAAAACATGCTAATCATACTTAAACCCTTTTTCAAGGTAACAAAATACAGACAAATCAAATGTGGCATCTTGCCTCGAGGGCGTAACTCGAAACCATTTTCAAGCAAGGACATGATTAATTTACTTCTGTGCCAACGCGTGAGTCTCCAAAGGCCGAGTTGCGGCAGAAGGAAGAATTAACATTGTTCATAAAAAACACAAAACAAACAAAACATGTGAGCCGAACTACGGTAGCTCTGATTCCTCAAAAAGGATACGTAGGCATTGGGGTAGGGCCCAAGCGAGTACAACTTTATTTTCCCTACATTCTTTTCTCTTTTCTTTTGCATGCATTCTTCCTCAGTAATAAACAATAATCATAGTTTAAACACACGCATAAGATAGATAACAAGAGTGGATACCGTAGAGTACTACAGGCGTGTGGGGTGCAAATACCTTCCCCTCGCATAACAGACTCCCTTACCTGATCTCTCGGTCGCAAGACCGTGACTTCTCCCTTCTCATATTTTCTCGATGATTACCTTTCCCTTCATGTGGCATAAAATACGTTCAATGACAACTTTATTGTTTGATGATTCTCAGCTGGTTGTTTTAACCCCATGCAAGCCTTTAAACCTAAGGCTCTTGTGTGATTTTTTTTCTTCTGTTTAAACAAACAAAACATCATGACATCATAACATCTGACATGGCATATACTAACCGTTTCAAGGATCTTAGGGATCTTTGGGCAGGGTTTCAAGCCAGACTGCTAGCAAGGAGGAAGAGGATTTATTTTCCTCTAGATAGACACTGTCAAAGACCAAAGTACATTCTTTTGAGTTAGAGGCTAGGACCCACTCGATATGGCGAGCTTGATTCTAATATAAGGACATCCAAAAATGAAGACTCGAAGTTCCATAAGGCAAAACATCAACCAGGATTCATTCTCTCTTTTACCCCGCAAGATCCTTGAAAACACCACATTTGCATCTACATATCATGCATTTCATTATATAATAGGTATATTCTAGATAGGTTTTCTCATCTTCTTGCTGTTTATTTCAGTAAAAGATGGCTCTCGAAAAAACAGTGAAAGATCTTCAGGCTCAGAACGCTCAATTCCAACAAATGTTACTGAACTTAGCCAAGGGGCGGGAAGAGTTCAAGACGCTCATCACCAAAGAGAGGAAGAAAAATACAAGGAAACCAATCTGCATTCTCAACATGGGAAGAAGGTTCATAGGCCCTCCCAAGCGAGCTCGAGACTGTGATATTCCATCAAATGAAGATGACAACCAGGGTGAAGATGGTAAGAGTGTGAAGGGGTGAGAGGGGAAGCAACCTTGGTTCTGGCCAGTATTCTGATGAAGACGAATTTTCGAATGAACAATATCCTCCTACTGATGAAAAGTACAAATAGCTGGAGGATCTTCTAAATTCTATAGAGATCCAGAGAGTTCATGGGCTGGATGTAGAGGAGCTGAGTCTAATTTTGGGAGTTGTTATCCCTCAAAAACTCAAGGTCCCTACTTTCGCAAAGTATGACGATGCTTCCTGTCCAAAGCTCCATTTGAGGTCTTATGTTCGGAAGATTCATCCCACACTAACGACAGGAAGTTATGCTGCCTTTTATAAACAATACCAATACAATGCTGACGTTGCACCAACTCGCTTGCAATTACAAAGTATGACTATGGGCTCAAATTAAGGCTTCAAAGAGTACGCCCAGAAGTGGAGAGATCTAGCAGGAAGAGTTCAACCTCATCTGTCTAATTATGGGAACTTTGACAGGTCATTTCTTCAACCATCTGATCGGAAACTCTTCAACCAGATTCACCGAGCTGATATTAACAGGGGAACGGGTTGAAGGTATAATCTGAAGCCGAAAAATTCAGGTGGCTACGTCTTCAAGTACGATGAAGAAGACGTTCAACAGTAAGAAAGAAGCTAATGTTGTGTATGGCCAGAAGGGTCGCGGTATAGGTGATCGCAACCAATCTGTGGGGGCAGTGTTAATTTCTAATCCCGCACCAATGCAACATCAACAATGCAATTAACGTAGGTCAGACACACCAAGAAGACAATTTACCAAGATCAATATGCCATTGTCTCAGGCATAGTAACATCTATTGAAGGCAAAGTTAATAACGTTAAGAGATCCTCCTCAGAATCTCAACACCTCTTCTCCTCGGTACAATCCTAATGTAAGATGTGCTTATCATTCCAATAGTCTCGGACATGACACGAATAGTTGTTGGGCCTTGAAAAATAAAATTCAAGATATGATTAACAATAAAGAGATTAAGTTTGATCCTCTCGAGACTCCAAATGTGATTACCGCTCCTATGCCTAAGTACGACAAAGGCATTGGTGCTATTGACGATGTTTTGTATGTTTCTACTGTAAGTGATTTGACTACTCCCCTCCTGATTATTAAGAAGAATTTGTTACAAGCCATTTTATTTTTTGGTTGCATTGAAAGATGCTACTACTGCGCAGCCGAACCGAATGGCTACAAACTGCTGAAAGAAGGTATTTAATGTCTGATGGATAATCACATAATTCTAGTTGGGAAGACTCCTTCTATTGAGAATTTGTTTCAAGACTTGGAGCTTGAAGAGGTATCTGTAATTTCTGGTACTCCTATATGGATCAATGCCAAGGGTCCTGTAAAGATTACTGCCAAACCCAAAGTTACTCCTCTGATCATTATCGCACCGAGGCCAATTCCATATTCTTCTGACAAGGCTATCCCCTGAAATTATGGAGCTGATGTTTACTACCATGGTGTTAAGCAAGAACCATTGGTTTTTTAAAATGGAAATACTAAAGTTACTGATCCCAACATTAACAGTATTGCCGGGACCAGTAAGGTTACAAGAAGTGGAAGGGTTTTCTCTCTAGAAATCTCTCCGAAGACTATTGTTACACTAGTTCGTGTTACTTCTACTGAGTCAACTCCTGAAACTCGAGGCAAAGAACAAATGACCGAGCCTTCCCAAACGGAGGCACCTAAAGAAGTTACCATTGAGGATACCTCTAAGCAAGAGATGGGGGAAGTACTAAAAATTAACCGAAAAAGTGACTAAAAGATTTTTGAACAGTTGGGGCAGACTCCCTCTAAGATATCCATGTTATCCCTGTTGTTTTGTTCTAAAGCCCATGCTCAGGCTCTAGTGAATTTCTTAAAACTTGGGCATGTGCCACAACAAATCTCTGCTGATTAATTTGAAAATTATGTTGCTATCCTGACGACTAATAATGGATTAGGCTTTTCTGATACCGACTTAACTCCTGAAGGAAGAAACCATAACAAGGCCTTGTATGTCTCTATTGAATATAGGGGCACTACCATAGCCCATGTATTGGTTGACACAGGTTCTTCATTGAATGTATTGCCGAAGGGTGCTCTAGACAGGCTCGATTATGAAGGGGTTGTGCTGAAACCCAATGACATTATGGTCAGAGCCTTTGATGGTTCAAAGAGGATGGTGCAAAGAGAGGTGGATCTTCCGATCAAAGTAGGTTCTCAATTCTTCAACTCTACCTTCTATTTGATGGACATTTTCCCGACTTATTCCTGTTTACTTGGACGCCCTTGGATTCATGGGGCAAGCGCTGTCGCTTTTACATTACATCAAAAGTTAAAATATCCTGTGAAAGGAAAGATTGTTACGGTTTATGGTGAAGAAGAGTACATGGTGAGTCACTTTAACTCTTTCAAATATGTTGAGATGGACGGAGAATTCATCGAAACTCCCTTCCATACTTTTGAAGTTATTCCTTGGACAACTATCGTTACTGAAGACGTTTCTGCTATTCCCAAGGTTACCAGGGTTCCTCCAAAAATGGTTTCTCTGAAAGACGCTAGAGTCGTGGTAGAAGAAGGTGGTTGCACTACTTGGGGTCAACTTCCTGACATTCCTTACAAATATGATAAATTTGGTTTGGGTTTCACTTCCGAGGCTCAGAGGGTTGTTCGGCGTGCTCGTGCTGGAAGACCATCATTCCACATCAACAACAATGGAGTCAACGCGGTAGACAATGCTGATAGTAACTATAAACTAGATAGTTGGATTTTTCCCTCCACCGACAATAGGATCAACAATTAGAGGACTGAAGACGTTATACCAATCTCCTTTATTCAGGAGTAAATGCTTTCAAGTTTTGGTTATGTAATTTTAAACAATAACTTTAAGCCTTGTGCCTTACCCGGCGCATAATGGCCCACTTGTTAGGGTTGTCATTATTCATCAACATATTTTCATTCAATAAATCATTGGACATTTGCATTCAAATTTTGCATTCTTTGTCTTTCTTTTACTTTGTTACTTTCAAAATAGCTACGTGATCTTACACACACCCACACAACAAATTGAAGATTCATATCCACCCTAGATCCCATTGATAAAAATTTTGTTATTGCCAATTATGACTTCGAAAATATGATCTACCAAGATGAGGACGAAAGTGATGAAGGTTGTGAAGTACCTAGAGAGCTTGCTAGGTTGTTAATGCAGGAATACAGAGCCATACAACCACATGAAGAGCCAGTTGAGTTTATGAACTTGGGTACTAAAGACGACAGGAAAGAAGTCAAGATAGGTGCTAACCTAGAAGACAGTGTCAAAAAGAGGCTAATTCCGATATTGCATGATTATGTTGAAATCTTTGCTTGGTCATACGAAGACATGCCATGGCTCAATACTGATATTGTGGTTCATTATCTACTGATGAAAGAAGGTTATCCTCTAGTAAAACAGATGGTTCATCATAAGCGTCCTGAGATGTCGGAGAAGATCAAGGCTGAGGTTATGAAGCAATTCAATGTAGGTTTCTTAGCTGTTATATCCTATCCTCAGTGGGTTGCAAATGTGGTTCCAATACCTAAAAAGTATGGCAAGGTGCGTATGTGCATAGACTACAAGGATATGAACAGGGAAAGCCCCAAAGATGACTTTCCACTTCCACATATTAACGTTCTGGTTGATGACACAGCTCAACATAAAGTATTTTCCTTCGTGGATGGTTTTTCTGGGTATCATCAACTTAAGATGGCATTTGAAGACATGGAGAAGACTACTTTTGTTACACAGTGGGGCACTTTCTGTTATAAGGTTATGCATTTCAGTTTGAAGAATGTCGGTGCATCATACCAGCGTGCTATGGTAGCTTTGTTCCATGACATGATCCATCATAAGATAGAGGTTTACGTTGACGACATGATAGCCAAGTCTCAGACTGAAGAAGAACATCTCAACCACCTGCTGATAACACGAATTTATATAACATATTTGGCTTAATTTTCATAGATAATATTAGTATTTTTATCTATTTATTCTATTTTATTTTTGTATTACGTTGGTATTTCTTTTGTTTCAGGTATTTGTATTAAATAAAAGATCAATTGAGAAAAGAAACAAAATTGAGGGAAAATCGGATTAAAAAGCCAAAGAAATGAAGCAAAAGGGGTGATATAGCAAAAAGGAGGAGTTAAGAAGAAAGAAATAATTATACAAAGAAAAAGACTAAGCCCAGAAGAGCAAAAGCCCAGCAGAAGTTCAGTCCACAAGGTGTTACGACCGTAACAGCCTTGTGACGACCGTAACGCGCTATATTTCAACTTCCTCACGTCATGGAGACGTGTCCCATGTTCTCCCATGATTTTGGTAGTTATTCCCATGTTCTCCCATGATTCTGGTAGTTATTCCCATGATCTCCACTAGCCTTCGTACAACATGGAAACGGGAAGTTACAAATGAAGCCTATAAATACAAGTTCAACCTTCAGAGCAAGGGTCGACAATTTTACCGAACAACCGTTATTTAGTCTTTCTTTATTTTTCTGTTTCGGTATTTTCTTTTCAGTTTTGTATTTCTACCATACTTTTATAGTTCAGTTTCTTTCTTTAGTTTTTATTTTAGTTTAAGTTTCTATAATTTTCACTGATCTAACCTTACGTTAGACCTAGTGCTTTTTATTTCTTGTCGTAATTTTTCTTTTCAATTCAAGAAGTCTCCGAGCAGATCCAACCGACTTGTGGGGGAATGCTCGTTTATTTCGAAGAACAAGATTATTCAAGCATTATTATTATTTCCAGGTTCTTAATATAATTATTTTATTTTATTTAAGTATTGTTGCTTGGTATTTATTTATTTGATTATGGGAATGTTTAAATATATTGAACCTTATTATTTATGCATGTCTGAATTAATAAATATGTCCGGCTAAACCGTTTAGGTATCGGTAAGTAATAGTAGTAAGAGTAGGAATTAAATTATTCATAAGTTAAAATACTAATTAACTTAATTTCTGGTTATGACTTTTTATAATCAAAACTACGCTTTTTGTTACGAAAGTAAGGAAAGTAAATAGGTTAGATCGAGACCACGAAAGTGTGAGGTTTTTAACCGGATAGCTAAAGTTAGGCATTTGATTTAAATACAGTGAAAGCGCTTTAAACCAAATTAGAATTAATTAAGTTTCCAAAAAATACTTCTAAACACTTATAGGCTAGCGAAAGCAGGTATAGGGCTTTAGACGTATAATCCGAGATAAGACCATGAAAGTGTGAGTCGAGGATATTTAAACTAATAAATTCTACAGAACAATTAAGTTAACCATCTTTATACGCTTAAGTTCAATTTAAGCCGCTTAGGTTCACTACTTTACGTACCGATATCCGTTTTATTTATATTTATATTCCTTAACCAATATTCTAAAAGAACTATTCACCTTAGCTATGTACCGTAACTTAGGATAACAATAGATCGATTTATAGTCTATGTGGGTTCGATATCTTTTAAAACTACGCGATAGGACTGTGCACTTGCAGTCTCCCGATTAACAGACGATAAAGTCCTGCGATCAAGTTTTTGCGATCAAGTTTTTGGCGCCGTTTCCGGGGAACTATTTAAGTCGATATTGTAACTCTGGTGTTACACCGTATAGACTAAGGCACCTTTACTTTATTTACTATGTATAACCCAAACTTTTCCTACGCCCATTATCAGTATTTTGAGGAACCACAAGAATATCATAGATCCAACCTTGAAATACTGATGGAAGATTTCAATGCTTCACAAACCTACTCTTACCCAAATTACCTCCAAAACTACCAATCCCCACATTTTGAGGAACCACGAGAAACTTATAATTTCAACCAAACTTTTCCTCAACCCAATTCTCTCTATAATTACCACACCCAATATTTTGAAGAATCACCTGAACCATATAAATCTTATCTCGAAATATTAATGGAAAATTTTAATGAAACATCTAGGATGATAAAACACTTAGGGGAAACACAAAAGGATACTTTAACTTACTTACAAGACTCTGAAGAATCGCAAGATTTTAACTTCGAAACACCAATAGAGGATTCTGATGAGATGATAACCAACGCTAGGTTAGAGTCTATGATTGAGCATTTTGTAGAAACACAAACTGTCCAAAATGAAGAGGTAAGAAAACAAAGTTTTCAAAATAATGAAGACCTTAGCCAACTAACCGTTGTGGTTGAGTCCCTCACGACTCACAACTTGGCCTTAGAAACTCAAATCTCCCAACTTGAACAAAACCTTCTAGGACCATTCCCCAAAGAAGATGTGGATGTTGAAACAACCATTATAGAAAAACTATTTGAAAATCTAGAGAGTGAAGATGAGTTTGAAGAGAGTGATATTGCGGCCAAGGAAAGTTCTGACGAGAAAATAGTGGAGATTGAGACAGATTCACCAACGCTGTTCGAAAAGGAGGTTGTAAACGAGGTAGAGAAGGAAGCGCAAATTGTAATCCCAAATCACTATATCCCACTGATTTCTTTCCCGAAAATTTTTATGGAAACTCCGGTAGACTCCCAATTTAAAACGTATGTTGAGGTATTAAAAAATATCCACATTAATGTACCACTATTTGAAGTCTTGCCTAAAAAGCGAAAATTAGAGGACCATAAAATTAATGGTATAATTGTTGTTAAAAGGGTGAGGTTAACTTATGAGGCGATGGATGAAATCACTAAGCCCGAATTTGAAAAACTTATACTTATGATAGATCCAGAACCACTACCACAATTTCGAAAGAATAAACCACCCTACAGAAGAAAGAAAAGAAAAGGTGAGGGATATGTGAGATAGCTTGATAAGTGGCCATGGAAAATCAACCAGTAGTCGTCCTGGTTTCTAATTTTAAATTTTCTCTTCCATATTTTCATTTTTTCTATTTTATGTTAAATTTTATATTTAAGTCGATTATCGGTTGCACCCTTTCATCTGATGCGTTTGAACTATTTCCCCGTAATATCGATAATTATACTCAATTAAATAATTCACGTTAATATTTATAATTATAATTGAGTATTATTTTAATTATCGTATTTCCCCGTCTCGTATTAATATACTGAACTAATACTTCCCAATATTTATAGTATCAATCATAATGCATTATATACTAGTATTATATATATATATATATATATATATATATATATATATATATATATATATATATATATATATATATATATATATATATATATATATATATATACTATTAATTAAAATTCTAGATTTATCTATTATACACACACATATATATATATATATATATATATATATATATATATATATATATATATATATATATATATATATATATATATATATATATATATATATATATATACAGTATGTAGTATGTATGCATGTGAGCTGAAATACAATTCCTTGTTCTTTATTCTGCCTAAATTCAAATCGCTGTCCAAGACGGTCGCCTCAAGTGCCCACACCATGCTCTGGAATATATCTGCACTAGTTTGAAAATAAATATTGGACGCAATAATGCTTTGTAATGTATCTGTAGTAAGAAAGAAATGTCACAGAACAGAAACAACTCTGTTCTGCTAAAAGTTATAAAATTTGTAGTTGTTACGACCGTAACAAAGCCCTTACGACCGTCACACGCCTTTTAGCGTGTTCCGACCGTCATGCCCGTGTTACGACCGTAACACGAGTTATATCAGTAACCCCTATAGAAGACATAATCTCTTCTTCTTCAACCTCCCACTCTTCTCCTTCCACTACCTCCATAACCGTCCCACTACGTCCATAACCCCCGCCTCAGCTCGTGCTTCTCCAGATGCATGTTGTCTTTTCTGCTCCCTTGACTGACTGTTTGTTTCGTCCTTTTCTTCTTTTCATTTTCCCACATTACTCCCATTCAACTCTTATTTACTCTTCCATCAAAATATTCTTCTTATTCATCTTCCACCATAATTCTTATTCAAACTTTCCCTCTTCATTTCCCAACACATTATTATTATAATAATTCCTCTTCAATCTTAACCCTCTATAAACACTCTTCTACATTTCTTCTCATTTCACGTCCCTTCCATCTAATTCTCATATACTTTCTCTCATCCATTTCATTTTCTACCATTCTATCCTTCATTTCATACTCTTCCATGGCTCCACGAAACACTCAACGTCAAGTGAGGCCAGACCGATCACCACCCGACCTATCCACGATTATATTCTGAGAAGACGATGATGGCCAACAAAGAGGAAAGTACATGAAATTCTATTCCCGTTCGGTTGTCCCCACTAAATATGTGGACACCGATAGTTTGGATGCCTTGGGTAGGGCGAAAAGCATCACTTTTATGCTTACGAATACGGGTTTGTTAAATCTCTGTTTAAATCCTTCTCCGACCTTCGAACCGCTCGTGCTTGAGTTCCTCAGTTCATTCTCATACAATACATCTCCCGACGATCCATTCACAACCGGTACCGCGAACTTCAGCATGTTTAATCAAGAATATTCAATTGATCAAGAAAGAGTCGCTGAACTTTTAGAATTCACTAGAGGTCCGACCGTTCATTGCAAACCTTTCGACCCCGAAGGCGACATTTCTTGGGATAAAGTTGGTTTTTCCCTTTGGGATGATCTAACCGGTCAACCCACGGAAAGTTGGCGAGATCTCTGCGCTTCGCATATTCATAATCCCGCTCTGAGGTACTTTCATCGAATTCTCGCAAACATCATTTTTTGGGAGGACCAATAATCACAAGGTCAACCAAAATGAGATGTTTCTTATTTTCTGTGCCCTCAACGGTCAAGCTGTCAACGCCGCTCCCTTCATGCTTAGCCACTTTCACACATGCGTAAATGCGGCCGGTACCAACCCATTTGTCTTCGGTGGAATCATCACATCTTTAGCATATGTTTTAGGCCTTTTCGACGAGCTTTTGTCCTTGGGACAATATATGATGCCGGCCCAGACGCTAGATGTTATGTACCGCCGCGATTCACATCTGATTCCCAATATAATACTTCCATATCCAAATCAGATTAATGTGCAAAATTTCCAAAATTGGCGTTTCAATTTGAATGCACCAGTCAAGCCGGCTGCACAACCAGATAATGATCATCCTCCGGCTACTCTAGAAGCAATGTATGCTACGATTCTACAACAAGATCAACATTTCCAAGCAATGGAAGTCATTCAAAATGAAACATTGCGCCTAGTTCGAGAAATGCAACGCGACCAACACGACTATGCACATTGGAATAACCGTAATTACGAAGCGATATCAAATCAAATGGAGGATTTCAACGAGTCCATACATGCCTTAAACCTTAGAATCGATGGATTGCATGATTACGACTCTGATAGACGTAGAAGACAATGAAATAAAAATAGAGGAGCAAGAGGACAAAATTCTCCAAGCGACGAGTGATCACCCTTCTCTTTTCTGATTTCTCCTGGTACTATCGCATTGAGGAAAATGCTTACTTTAAGTTTAGGGGAGTCAGAACATTTATTACTTCGTTTTTATTATCTTTTCTCTATTTAGTATTCCCTTTTAGTTTCCTTTTTTTTCCTATGTACTGCGAAATTTCCATTTAATAAAATACATGTTTATGAAATTTTAGCCTTTTATGTAAAAATTCTCGTGCTTATTCGAATTCCTCCATATTCTTGAGCCATAACGAAAAAATTCAAACGTTATATTAACATATTCAACTAGTATTAAGGTTGCTTATTTTTATAAATAAGAACTCGAGCGCGACTAAAGCAAAATTATTATCATCATAACACTTCAATACCCCAACGTGTTAGATTGATTTAAGTACTTATTATACCAACACCTTAAGACTTAGTTTTAAAGTAATCCCGAGTAGTTTATAAAAGCAGTCAGCACCGCCTTGAACGACAAACTACGTGGAGAATCGATGAATATAAGTGTTTGATCAAGATTTTTAAAGAGAAATTTTTATTAGAAGATGCACTTATTAAGTTAGATGATCCTTACCAGATCATTTAATTCAACGGTTGCAGAAACTATAAAATATTTATGCAAACAACCATTATGAATTGGTTCAGTGGTCTCTGGTGCTGAACTTGGTAGGGCGGACGACGGTCCGATCCCCCACAATTTGTAATTGGATAAAGGAGTACCAAATATAACTACCAGAACTCCAAGCTAGATTATAAAGATCAAAGTCACTAACCGGTTACTCCACTATGTGCGCGTAAGGTAAAGGGCTTAATGTGATTGCACCAGAATGAAAACGGGTGAAACGAAACGAAAGTATTAGGTCGAGTTATAATTCATGACTTAATTTGGTCTGCATAAATGAGGGTATCTAGTGTCATTACGGTAATTTTGGTGTCGAAGTCTGAACTCGAGTTATCCAAACAAAAGAATTGACCTGCAACCAAATACGAATTGAATTGTGTTTTATATCTACGTTTGACTTATGCTTAAGTAATTTTTCATTTTTAATTTTTGCTTGAGGACAAGCAAAGGTTTAAGTATAGGGGTGTTGATAACACGAATTTATATAAGATATTTGGCTTAATTTTCATAGATAATATTAGTATTTTTATCTATTTATTCTATTTTATTTTTGTATTACGTTGGTATTTCTTTTGTTTCAGGTATTTGTATTAAATAAAAGATCAATTGAGAAAAGAAACAAAATTGAGGGAAAATCGGATTAAAAAGCCAAAGAAATGAAGCAAAAGGGGTGATATAGCAAAAAGGAGGAGTTAAGAAGAAAGAAATAATTATACAAAGAAAAAGACTAAGCCCAGAAGAGCAAAAGCCCAGCAGAAGTTCAGTCCACAAGGTGTTACGACCGTAACAGCCTTGTGACGACCGTAACGCGCTATATTTCAACTTCCTCACGCCATGGAGATGTGTCCCATGTTCTCCCATGATTTTGGTAGTTATTCCCATGTTCTCCCATGATTCTGGTAGTTATTCCCATGATCTCCACTAGCCTTCGTACAACATGGAAACGGGAAGTTACAAATGAAGCCTATAAATACAAGTTCAACCTTCAGAGCAAGGGTCGGCAATTTTACCGAACAACCGTTATTTAGTCTTTCTTTGTTTTTCTGTTTCGGTATTTTCTTTTCAGTTTTGTATTTCTACCATACTTTTATAGTTCAGTTTCTTTCTTTAGTTTTTATTTTAGTTTAAGTTTCTATAATTTTCACTGATCTAACCTTACGTTAGACCTAGTGCTTTTTATTTCTTGTCGTAATTTTTCTTTTCAATTCAAGAAGTCTCCGAGCAGATCCAACCGACTTGTGGGGGAATGCTCATTTATTTCGAAGAACAAGATTATTCAAGCATTATTATTATTTCCAGGTTCTTAATATAATTATTTTATTTTATTTAAGTATTGTTGCTTGGTATTTATTTATTTGATTATGGGAATGTTTAAATATATTGAACCTTATTATTTATGCATGTCTGAATTAATAAATATGTCCGGCTAAACCGTTTAGGTATCGGTAAGTAATAGTAGTAAGAGTAGGAATTAAATTGTTCATAAGTTAAAATACTAATTAACTTAATTTCTGGTTATGACTTTTTATAATTAAAACTACGCTTTTTGTTACGAAAGTAAGGAAAGTAAATAGGTTAGATCGAGACCACGAAAGTGTGAGGTTTTTAACCGGATAGCTAAAGTTAGGCATTTGATTTAAATACAGTGAAAGCGCTTTAAACCAAATTAGAATTAATTAAGTTTCCAAAAAATACTTCTAAACACTTATAGGCTAGCGAAAGCAGGTATAGGGCTTTAGACGTATAATCCGAGATAAGACCATGAAAGTGTGAGTCGAGGATATTTAAACTAATAAATTCTACAGAACAATTAAGTTAACCATCTTTATACGCTTAAGTTCAATTTAAGCCGCTTAGGTTCACTACTTTACGTACCGATATCCGTTTTATTTATATTTATATTCCTTAACCAATATTCTAAAAGAACTATTCGCCTTAGCTGTGTACCGTAACTTAGGATAACAATAGATCGATTTATAGTCTCTGTGGGTTCGATATCTTTTAAAACTACGCGATAGGACTGTGCACTTGCAGTCTCCCGATTAACAGACGATAAAGTCCTGCGATCAAGTTTTTGCGATCACCTGCCCAAGTTGTTTGAGAGGTTGAAGAAATACAAACTGAGGTTGAATCCAAACAAGTGCACCTTTGGGGTAAGATCTGGTAAAGTCCTTGGTTTCGTAGTCAGTTGTAAAGTTATTGAAGTTGATCCTGCCAAGGTTAAAGCCATTCAAGAAATGCTAGCTCCCCATACCGAGAAGGATGTCAGAGGTTTTCTGGGACGACTAAATTACATTGACAGATTTATTTCCCATTAGACTGCTATTTGTGAGCCAATCTTCAAGTTACTGAAGAAAGATCAAGTAGTGAAGTGGAACGACGACTGTCAGATAGATTTTGACAAAATCAAGGAATACCTCCAAGAACCTCTGATACTAATGCCACCAGTTGAAGGAAGACCTCTGATCATGTACCTAATAGTGTTAGAGAAGTCAATGGGGTGTGTACTGGGGAAACATGACGAGTCTGGTCGAAAAGAGCATGTAATATACTACATTAGCAAAATGTTTACTAACTGCGAAACAAGATACTCACTGCTCATGAAAACTTGTTGCACTTTGTCATGGACTGCTCACCGACTAACACAATATATGTTGACTCATACTACTTTTTTGATCTCTAAAATGGATCCAATAAAATATATATTCGAGAAACTCGCTCTCTCTGGAAGAATAACAAGATGGAAAATGGTCTTGACAGAATACGTTATTCAGTACACCATGCAGAAAGCAATCAAAGGAAGTTTACTGGAAGATCATTTGGATCATCAAGCCATAGATGAATATTAGTCTATGAATTTTGAATTCCCGAATGAGAATATTATGCTAATTACTGATTATGAAAAACCTAGACCATATGAAGGACCGAGCCAGGATTCCAGTGGACTATGGTTTTTGACGGAGCTTCTAATGCACTTGGTAATGGAATTGGTGATGTAATTGTATCTCCCAAAGGTTTCCATACGCCCTTCACTGCCAGATTATGTTTTGATTGTACCAACAACATGGAAGAGTACGAAGCGTGCATCATGGGTATCAAGGCTGCTATTGATATGAGAATCAGGTTCTTGGATGTATATGGGGACTCATCCCTAGTGATCAGTCATATTAAGGGAGAATAGGATACGATACATCCAAATCTCATTCCTTATCGGGAGCATGTATTGACATTGATTATGTACTTCGAGGAAATCACTTTTGAGAATATTCCACGAGAAGATAATCAATTGGAAGACGCATTGGCTACCATGTCGTCCATGTTCAAAATCAGATGGGACAATGAAGCTTCTCGAATTACTATCAAGAGATTGGATGAACCTGCATATTGCTACAAAGTGGATACTGATGGAGTAGAGGAAAAGCCTTGGTACCATGAAGTTAAAAGATACCTCGAGACTCAAGAATATCCTGAAGGGGCATTTATTAACGACAAGAAATTTCTACGAAGGTTCTCTACCAAGTTATTTATGAGTAATGGAATTTTGTACAAGCGCAGTCATGATTCGACTTTGCTTCGTTATATAGACAAGAAGGAAGATGAGAAGATTATGGAAGATATGCATGAAGGAGTCTTTGGTACTCATTCAAGTGGGCATACGATGGCAAAGAAGATTCTGAGAGCGGGTTATTATTGGTCAACCATGGAAGCTGATTGCTATCGTCATTCTAGAACTTGTCACAAATGCCAGATTTATGCTGACAAGGTGCATGTGCCTCCGGTTCCTCTAAATGTCTTGACTGCTCCTTGGACGTTTGGAACGTAGGGCATTGATATGATCAGAGAGATTAAGTATACTGTGTCTAATGGGCATCAATTCATCCTGGCCGCTATTGATTACTTCACGAAGTGGGTTGAAGCAGCCTCGTTTTCCTCTGTTACCAAGCATGTTGTGGCCCAGTTCATTAAGCATAACCTCATCTGTCGGTATGGAATCCCTGCGAGGATCATCACTGATAATGGTACCAATCTCAACAAAACTATGATCACAGAACTCTATACACAGTTCAAGATTAAACATCATAATTCCTCTCTGTATCGACCGAAGATGAATGGCGCAGTGGAAACTGCCAACAAGAACATTAAGAAGATTTTCTAGAAGATAACGGTGACATACAAAGACTAGCATGAGATGCTACCATTTTCTCTTCATGGTTATCACACTTCAGTATGTACATCAACTGGGGAAACCCTATTCTCTCTCGTCTATGGTATGGAGGTTGTCTTACCTGTTGAAGTCTAGATCCGCTCTCTAAGAATTATGAAAGATACAAGCTTAGATGAAGACGAGTGGATTCAGACCAAGCTGGACGAGATAAATTTGATTGATGAGAAAAGGCTTGCGACTGTCTGTCATAGTCAGATGTATCAGAGGCACATGATCAAGGCATTTAATAAGAAGATTAAACCTCAGGTGTATCAGGTTGACGATTTGGTAATAAAGCGCATAATCTTACCACAAGGTGATGCTAGGGGAAAATGGACTCCCACGTATGAAGGGCCATTTGTGATAAAGAAGATATTTTCTGGCGGTGCAATGCTACTTACCACCATGGACGGTGAAGATCTTCCACACCCTGTGAACGCGGACATAGTAAAAAAATACTACGCATAAATGAGACCCGCTAGGTTGACAGGCCTAGGAAAAAATAACGGCATACCGACGAACCAAAAGGGTTCGGGAAAAAATTAGGGATATATATATATATATATATATATATATATATATATATATATATATATATATATATATATATATATATATATATATATATATATATATATATATATATATATATATATATATATATATATATATATATATATATATATATATATATATATTATACACCCGATAAGTCAAAAACCTGAAAAGGCAGATTGGGAAAAAAAGGGTATCCCGGTGGACTGAAAACCCAAAAGAGCAGTCTAGAAAAAAGTTAGGGATTAAAGCATATGACTATGTCCAGTTCGATCACCCGTTTACTAATAGCCAGCATGACTATTGATGATAGGTTCAAGTAGTACATATCATATCAATCAACTTCTTCCGATATCAAGGGGTGAGATGCTTGAAGGCATAATGGCAATAACAGAGTTGAAACTCGATGGGATCATTTCCACATAGTTGTTTTTTCTCTTTTGTACTTTTCCATTTTTACGATGATTTCCTCTTACTAATATCTCTGTCTCGTTGTACAAAACTGCATGTTTATAGGCAAACTCTCAATACAAATATACTTCAAAATTCAAATTTTTTTCACTTTCTCTGTTTTGTTTGCAAAAACGTCCAATGACTAAAATTGAATGAACATTTGCATTTGAATATGATTACTGTTAACAAATATGTGAATACAAGCATAATAGCATTTACTAATGACACTAGGAATTGGGATAAAGTTTTAAGTTATCCACAAATACCCCCAGAGCTTCCTTCATAATCTCATCCTGACAGAGGTATATTCCCCAACAAGTCTAATATGCCTTGAGACAGAAATTGGGGCATCTTCTGGCAGTTCATCTCCATATCCCTGATGGATAGCTTGACATGATCATCTCCCCAATGGGTCCCCTAGAAGATAAAAAAGTTTGATCATCTCCCCAATGAAATAACCAGCTGAACTGTCATCTAATATAAAATCAATGAAGTTTCCACCGATCGTCTTTTATCCCACCGAAAGGGAATGGTAAACATCGAGAAAACCTGAAGAAGGTGAATGCATGCAAAGAAAAAGGATGTATAAGATCTGTGTCTAAGGCTTTAAGCTGAAAAGGTAATGCATGCAAAGAAAAAGGAAAATAAAGTGTGGGGAAAAGAAAGGAATATTTACAAAAATATGCTCGATTAGGCCCCATAAAAGCCTCCGCCTACGTATCCCTCTTAAGGAATCAGAGCAGCCGTAGTTCGACCATATATTTTGGTTGGTTTGTGTTTTTTAGTTAAGAAGACAAAAGCAATAGTCAAGATGGAAAAACATTAGCTAAAATGACAAAAAATCAACAACGATGATAAAGCAACAAAAAAGGATGACAAGACATCACATAGTAACACAAACTTAGATAGATGATAAAACATCAACATGATAACAATATATCATACAAGATGATAAGACATTACACCTAACAATGATATCGAAAATCAAAGTAGGATAACAAACATATGCGATGGCGAAACATAGGAAACAAACATATACGATGGCGAAACATCGGCAAAAAGATAGCAAGATAACATGGCAAAGATGGCGAGATATCAACAATTCTGATGATAAAACATCACACCTAACAATGATATTGAGAATCAAAGTAGGATAACAAACATATACGATGATGAAACATCAGCAAAAACATATGCAATAACGAAACATCAACTAAAAGATAGTTAAATAACAGGGCAAGGATGGCGAAACATCAACTTAAAAAAGATTAAAACAAAGCCAAAATGGCACACCACCAATTAAAATTGGTTTGTATTTTTTACCTTGAAGAAGGATTTAAGTTCATTAGAGATGTTTTATGATTTACCAAGAAGAAGTTTTAGTTTTAAGATGCAATATGTAAAGAAAGGAAAAATAACTAAGGGAGACTAGCCTATCACTACCCCTAATGTTATCATACAATGATTGACCCTAAGGTTGAGGATGAAAGAGGGAAGTTTTTACCCTATGTTATCATGCATGGGTAAATATCCTAATGTCTAGCTCGAGGACTAACCCTACACAAGCAATCCTAAGGGAGCATGGTAAATACCAAACAAGTGCTTTGGAAAAAGCACAAAATCAAGGTATACTGACTCATGGGATGAGGGTATGAAGAGTAAATGATTTAGCTAAGGGGAGCGGATCACCTTAAGTAGACAAGCGGAAGACAGATGAAATAAAAAAAAATTAACGTCTAAAGCGACTGAGTACCTAACCAAGATATAGAAGATCGAGGTAGGTGACATAAGACAATTTGAACGATCATGGAGTGTCAGCATTGGCCAAGGAGAACTCCTGACAAAGCGTGGGGGTTTGATTGCAAAACCCTTCCCCACTTGACGGACTCGATGTATAAGATCGACACAACTCCAAAGCACCGTTGTACCACGTGAGCTAAGCATGACAAAGACTAGAATGTGCAGGGGTCGATTACAGACCCTTCCTTGCTCGCCTACTTTTGAGGACTTATCACCTCCAATATAGTGCAGGCTCAAATATAAACACACATGCATAATACCTACTCCGAAGGTAGGATTTTAAACAAACACAATTAGCACACCGACAAAATTTCCTTAAACAAGTCTTTAAATATACCAGAGGGACTCCTGACATATATCCGCAATGGAGGTCCCATGAAATAGAAAGCAATAAAGGGGGGGGGGGGGCAGTAAAAGGGAAGTAGTGCAATACCAAACAGATAACTATCCGTAGTAACTAAGAAAGAAAAAGAAACTCGGAGTACTTTGAGAAAAATCAAGTCAGAAATCACGCCATCAAATATAAGCATTAAGGCTTCAAATATGAACATGCCTCACATATGGTGTATAGCAGACACAACCACATGTACATCCTACAAGAGAATAAAAATATACAAAGCACACGAATGGTGCAAACATAACAAATTGTATCCCACAAATAAAGTGGAACACAAAAACATCAAGTCAATATTGAAAACTTTTCTCAGGGTACCTTGCACACTTAACAGAAAAATTAGTAATTACAAGGAGAATTGATGAATCAATAAGGGAGGGATGACGAGATATCAAAGCAATGAGAAATGATGGCAAAAAAAAGGCAATAGATGTAAGAATCCTCAAGCAAGCACAAACAAACAACTAGGTAAAAACTAGTGAACTATTACTCCTTTCTTGTCACCATGTTGAATTAACAATGAAAATGTTAACTAAGGGTCAAAGGAGCTTTGAACGATATCAAGAAATCTTTAACAAGTCAGGACATAATCAATCCAATCTAAAATGAACTCCAATTGTATTCAAAAGGAGGTGGTGCACATAAATTAGCTTCCTAACCATATTCACAAGTGATTAACAAACAAAATTGACAAAATAAGCAAGTGGTGAGAACTTGAATGGTTCAATGATGAACTCAAGTCTCCAAAACAGGGGATAGGATGATGAAAAGAAAGGGGATTGATCCCTCATGGGTTTCACAAGTGCATCCCCTTTACATCTAATTCAAAAGATCATATAAGCATACATGGGAGATTAATGGACCAAAAATGGAAAAAAGCTTGCAAAAATTATACAAAATTATTTCAAGACCCACAAAACAATATGAAATCCAAAACATCAATCTTAAGGCAAAATTAAAAGGGTTCAAGTGGAAAACCAAATCAAAACAAAGTAGAAACCCTAAAAAGGCCTCTAAATGGGAACCCTAGTGTGATTAAATGGGGAAAAAATAGTTAGAGACACTAGAAAATCATGAAAAGTCATACAAAAACTAAAGAGATCAGTAGTGTCAAGTCTTCAAAATGTTGGCTCCCAAACATGCACAAAAACAACCAAGTAAAGGTCAAATTGTTGAGGCAAGATTCAAAGATCTACTTATAAACTCAAATTGAGAAAAAATAAAAGGAAACTCTTAAAAATCAAATGAGAATTTTTATTAGTGATCAAGAGTTATAAAAGTTATAATCAACTGATTTGGCTCCTTGAATGCCCAGGGAAAGTGTGAAACAAAATTCATTTTTTATCATTAGTTGAGGTAAAACTCAAAATGGACACATTTAACCAAATATTTTGGAGAAAATAGATGTTTAAGGTATAAATTCAAACAAAATTAATTTCTAAAGACCTAACACATTCAATGACCCTAATCAAAGGTTATTTGACCTTTACAAGTCTTGAAGAAAAGCAAATTAAATCATGACTTGTGATGTAAGCAACAAAAATATTAAAAATGGTTCACCAACTTTACTAATTATGAAATCAAAAATTGAAGCATGATAAAACCCTAAATAAAATTCTACAATCAACATTAAGTTATAAGGATGCCTGAAAATATTTTAAAGCATTTTTTATATTTAAGAATAGTAGCAAATGGAGCCAAAAAATGTAAAAAATGATTAAAATAGGTAATATATTTACACAAATTTATAATGAATAAAAAATATAAGATCACAAAATAAAATCCATAATTTGAAAATGTACTATTAATACAGTGTGATATTTTTTTGTGGAATTTTCTAAATTTTAACAATATGGTCAAAATAATTGAAAAAAACAAAAGAAGCAATTAAATCTTATTAATTATTTAATCAACTAAAAAATGAAAATTCTAAAATGAAAATTAGAAACCTAAAATGGATTAATCAAAGTGCCTAAATAATTTTTTATATAATTTTTGTATAAAGGAATGGTCAGAAACAAAAATTAACAAAAATGTTATGCAAAAAAATCAATTAAACAAAATTAATTAATGCACAGATTTTTTCACCGATCAAATAATTTTTTAAAAATTCCATAAAAAATATGACAAATAATAGAAATTAAGATCAACCTATGGTAATTTTTTCAGAATTTTTGAAAAAGTTTTGATCATGAAAGAAAATCAGGTAAAACAATTAAAATTAAATAATATAAAATGCATTAAAATTCAAATGATCCAATCAGGGCGCGCCACCTCACTTTGTCTCCTACCTCCAACATACCAAAACATGTTTCATAAACAGGTCTCGAGCCTACATACAGATCCATCAAACACGCTCGTTTCTCAACCAAAATCCATGAATCAAAGCGCAAATTAAAGTTGAAATTATCATCTATCTCATGATACTCATAGAATTCACAATGGAACAGGGATCTATTATAAATATGCACGTAAACTTTATGAATACATAAAATATACAAGTTGCAGAAAAATCACATAACACGATTTGAGCTTCAATCGAGCAAACCAAGTACATCAGACATATAGTCTGGCTAGCTAATACATCATGAACATGAAATGATTCATCAAATCAAGTTGAAAAGAGCAAATCATAGTTCAAGCAACTCACCTTAATGTGAAAATGGAAATCTCGATTCCTTAGTTACATAAGCAAACAAACTTCTCAGTCTCGATCTACACACTTCAAGGAAGATGAATCCACATAAAATTTGATGAATGTGCGGAGGAGATGAGAGAATCGAAGAAAACTTCAGCAAGAAGAAGAAATGTTTAGATCTGGATTTGTGGTGAATGAAGCACGTAGAGCATGAAATGAGACTCATAGTACATTATATAGAGTGAGTATAAAAGGTTAGAAGACGAAATTGGTCCTCAAACCTGTTAGAGGGGCTGATTGGAAAATTTAGCCAGAAATTGAGTGCATATGGGCTTCTGTGTTTTACTCGTGCATTGCTCCATATCCATTGTGTTTTGTGTGCCAAATATCATCAGAAGGATACCCCAAAAGCTACAGGTCATGACTTGTTAAGGAGAGTGAGTGTTGGTGAATTAACTTTTCTTGGCAAGTTTGAGAACTTTGAACGCAAGCAAGTACCATGGTCCATGAGGCACGAAATTGCTGGCACTATGGGCCTCAGCAAGTCACAAATAAGTCATGGGCTTCATTAGAAGCAAAGAGGATGGCTGGAAATGAAGTTTGCAAGAGATTGCATTTTGCTTGCTTGGCCAAAATTCAATAAAATGGCATGAAATTCAAAAGACCATAACTTGCTCATCCTTTAGAATTTGGACACAAATGAGTATAATTTGAAAAGGTATTAAAGAGCTCTACAACTTTGTAGTTTTCAGTTTTCTCAATTGGATCCATTAAAGTCTTCAAAAATTGGCACGAAAATAACTAAATTTTGAAAATGACCTATAATTTTCACATGTGACCACGAGTCCTAAGCTCCATAACTCTTCACCCTTGCATGTTTTGCTTTTGGTAAAAGAAGAAAAGTTTTAGAGATTTATCTTAGATTTCCAAGCATATAAGACTTGCAATTTTTGGATCAAAAATGAATAAAATATGAATTTTTGAAATTTAGTACATATTTTCCATTTTTAGTAACTTTTCAAATTTCTTCATGAACAAGTTACATTCCCATCTTCCACTTCTCTTGACCTTGTGATGAAATTGACTTTGAAAAATTAAAGGAGGATGCTTGAATGAATGGTTTACCAAAATTTCAATTGGTCAACCTCTGGTTTTGACTGATTTTGACCAAAATGACCATTTTCCCTTTTTCTCCCAATTGAACCATTTATAATCCAAATTGAACCTTGATATTTCATACAAAGAAGCTTAATGACATGTAGTGAAGCATGGAAACAAGTTTGAGTGAAAAATTCAGAAAACCTGATTAAATCCAAAACCCTAATTTGCACTTTGTGTTAGGAGATAACTGCTCAAGCTCAAAAACCCTAATTCCATTGGGCATCATGAGAGACTTCTTGATCAAATTTGATTCCAATGATGATAACAAAATTATGCTTCATAACTTGGCTCATCTAAACCCCAATTACTTCAATTTGGATAAAACCCTAATTTGACTGATGAATTAAGAGAATGCGATTCTCTTCCAAATCAACACAATCTTCAACCCTCTGATGAATTAATGAGATGGATAAAAGGGTCTTGAGACATGAGGGAACCTTGTGACTTGAGAAACCCAAAGTTTGAGAGAAAGATCTCCCTTCTTACATTAATTGTCAACCCCATCAACCAACACAACTTGTAGTCAACTTGAGAACCAAAGTACCTTGATCCCATCATAAGAGAATGAATGCAAAGCAATATGATGTTTATGATGAAACATGAGCCTGAATCAAGAGGGTAAATTTTGGGGTGCAACAACTTCCCTTATTCAATCGTCTTTAGCATTATAAGTGAGAAAAGTGACAACTTTTGAGCGTTCAAAGTTGAAGATGATTGAATACGAAAGAACCCGAAAATTTACACTCTTGAAAAAGAAGCAGAACCCCCCAAAGACAAAGAATGCCAATAGGAGTGGGATTAAGAAGATACCAAACATAATTGGATTTAGAGAACATAGGGTTTAATGAAAATTAAACCTCCCAAGACATGCGTCAGAATGAAGCTGTAACACAGATTTTAACAAAGTTGAGACAAAACTCAAACTTAGAAGAATAGGTGAAACTAAACTTCAGAATAAACGTGTCATGATGAAACCAGACCACAAAAGGGGTGAGATAAGACTCCAACTCTGGAGAATAGGTGAAACTAAACTCTTGGCAAAGTACGAGGGGCAGAGCGACCAGAGTGCGTGGTTCTAGGAGCACTTGCTAGTCTCAAACCAAGGGAAGACAGTGAGATAAACTAAAAGATCCCAAAAGTTATATAAGAGACATGTTTCAACCCAAGATAGACAGTACGAAGGAAGAATCCTAGGAGTAAGAAACATAATGAGACAACACTCGACTCATTATGACTAGTCAGACCAAGCTAAACTAGATGAGTACCAGGATGAAAACTGGATTTCACGCATGGGTAACGAGGCAAAACTCGACCCATAGCAAGATGGTGAGAGTGCATGTTTCTCAGGGCATCTGCTGGTCTCAGATCAATGGATAGACAATAATGAAAACTAATAGAAGCATCCAAGGAACAAAGGAGACTATTTTCAACCAGGGATGCAATTACAAACACTTCAAAGAGACTCGGTAAATGAAAACCGATAAAAGATTCAGTAACTGAACACTGAGGGAAGTCCAAGATATGAAAAAAAACGAGACGACACTCGACTCATGATAACTAGTTAGACAAAACTAAACTATACGAGTACCATGACAAAAAGTAAATTTCACGCGCGGGTGAAGACATGAAACTCAAAACTCGACCCAAAGCAAGGTGATTAGAGCGTACTACTAAAAACCTA
Source organism: Vicia faba (assembly GCA_948472305.1). NCBI lineage: Eukaryota > Viridiplantae > Streptophyta > Magnoliopsida > Fabales > Fabaceae > Vicia > Vicia faba. The sequence continues at coordinate 65,343,663 of OX451735.1, forward strand.
CTGAAAGTGAATATCAGGATGAAATTGGTATTTGGAAGGTACATTGATTAACATTGGAATGAACTGACGAGGGTAGTAAAAACTAAACCCGAGAAAACCGCGCCAGGGAAAAACTGGACTACAATCAAGAGTAGATACTCAACCATTCAAATGATTAACCTCAAAAGGATATTTATATAGGGTGAAACTGAGATACTGAGGACGAAGACCTCGTCGGGGATATAATCTGAAGTATTATCAAATTCACTAGGGGAAACAGAAACCGTAATGGCTTATTGTGATACGGTGGAAGAACCGACTGTTATATACTGGTTTGCATTTTGTATTCGCAAATGTCACGGTAAGCAAGAGTCACCACCGACTTTTATTTCATCCAACAAAGGAAAAGGAAAAAGAACAGAAAAAACCTTTTTCGAGATGTTTCTGAGTACGGGGGGTAGATTATAGAAAGGGAAAGTGTTAGAACCCTTTCTATCCATGGTTTTCCATGTGCTCTTAGGTACTTGCTCATTTTTCAAATTTCTTGTCTGTGCTTGTTTTGAAAAGTTTTGTTTTACTTCGTGATAACCCTTGTTTCTGTCCTCAAGAGTGTGACGAAGTTGTTTCGAAAACTGTTTTTGAAAAGTGTTTGTTCAAAAATTTTTGTTTGAGCAAGTACCTAGGAGCTAATCGACCAAAATCAACTATACTGGGGACAAGGAAAGATCCTTAAATAAGGATGCCCCCAAGCAACCAATTAGTCGGGGAATGAGAAGTCAGGACGGGGAATCTCTAATTGGCGATGCTGCTAGGGAATTGAAACTTCTTCAGACTGTGAATCCTCATCAAAGCAACCTCATTGAGGATATGAGTCGTCTTCGAACTTGAAGTCTTGGAATGAATCCTTTCACTTTAAAAAGATTTCTGGGAGATAAAGCTCTACCGAGGAAACGAAACTCCACTGAGGATACAAAACTCTGTCGGGGAGCGTTTTTCTGGGGATTCCCGAACCTTTGGTATACAACCATAAAATATACTTTGAAGATAGTCAAACAGTATCAACTTTACTGGGGAAGTGGATATTTCATCCAACATCAACACTACTGAGGATGATAAAAGATTATTTTGACACTATCACTCTCTCATGAAACAAATGGCCTTTGTATCCAACGGAGTAGTCAAATCTTCCTCCTCTGACAACATTAAGCTCTTCACTGATGTTCATTGTGTAATCTCTTTTGATGTCAAGCAATTATTTTGTATGTAGAAGAATTTTTATTATGAGAATGACAACTCTGATGCGACAATTATGTAAGCCTTGAAGTTGAAAGCCTTGAATGAAAAAGATGCTGCAACTCTGTTGTGAATGAATCACTAGCTAGAGTGCAACATTTCAAATTTTTTTTGAAATAAACACGATGCAAGCGATAAAATACCATCATGGATATGTAACACATATTTGGGAGTTTGGAAACGCTATCCTGTTGTAATATGCCTTCGAGTTAAACCCATGTTTCAGTTAGGACTTTTAAAGGCTGTAACGTGGCATGGTTCATGGTTTTTTAGAAAAAAGATTTTAAGGCTCAATTTATTTGGTTCCCACCCCCTTCATGATGTTCTTTGGTCCTAAGTTCAGTTGACTCGATACGAGAACTCATTTCTCAAAAGAGTTTATGATAGTTGAGGAGCCACGATGATATCTTGGACACGACAATCACTTAACCTTTGTTTTTGGGTGTTCGATCTCACGACTTTTCTTTTGATGAGGATTTTTATTGGGTAATCCTTTTCTTCCTCTCGGGCTTTTCAAATTCTTTTTTTCTTTCCCTAATTTTTGCCTAGACCAATTCTTTTGAATTTCAATTTAGAAGTCCAGCGGGATACCCTAACTTTTTCCTAAGCAATTTATTTTTCAAGTTTCAACTTAGAATGGTGTGATGCGGTGGGAGAACTGACTTGAGGTTTTGCGTTTGTGTTCGCAGATGTTTCGGTTTAGCAAGAGTCGCCACCGACTTTTTATTTTATCCAAAGGAAAGGTCAAAAAGCACAGGAAAGACCTTTGAGATGTTTTCTTGGGTTCGGGGGGTAGATTATGAAAAGGGAAGGTGCAAGCACCCTTTTCATCCATGGTTATCCATGGGCTCTTAGTTACTTGTTTAGATCACTTGCTTTTGCTTTTCAATTGTTTGAAATGGTGCTTTGTGTGTGGTTTTGAAAATGTTTTGAAAAGGGGCCATCATTGTGGCAACCTTTGTAATGATTCTTGTTTGAATGTATACAAAGGTGTATTGTCTTTTGAAAATATGTTTCAATGTTTTGAAACTTTGAAAGTTTGTTTTGAAATTATGTTGTGAGGTGTGTTTGAAAATAGCAAGGATGTTTTTGCAAGTTTTGATCAAGTAACTAAGAGTTGTCTACCCTATCTACTCAAAGATCTTCCCTACACATTTTTAACCCTTTTGACAGTGTTGTTTTACCATTTCATTTGGTAAACAACCTTGTATTTGGATGTTAAACGGGACAGGCGCGGGTCATCGTATTGACCATGATAGCAATTGTGCTAAGTATCTTTAGCAAATTTTTTGAGGGACTAGATCATTTTTGTATAGGCAACCAAGATAGCGTCATCGAGGGACTATGATCTTTTGTTTTGTTTTTTTTTTTTGCCAAGATACTCAACATGCATAACATGGCCATTTTCAAGGCAACAAGTGGATGAAACCCTAGGGGTGCATGTGTGCATTGTGTTGTCATTTTCATGCATTTATGTCTTTGTATTAGTCAAGCTATTTGTTTGATTTTGGATTTTTTGCATACAAACCCTAATCTCTAACATGGCATATTTGAAAGCATAAAATGCGTAAAATAAACCTAAGCTATTACAACATTGATATGGTGAGAGGGATACATTTTTGAATGGGGGAGTATTTGCAAGAAAATAAAACCCTAATATTTACTATTAGATCCAAATTGAATAAATGGTACAAATAAGTAAATAGGCAAGTATTTAAATGGTCAATTAAATAAATATGCAAAATATTATGAATATGCAAAAAAAAATGTTTTTGTTTATTTTTATATATGTAAAAATAAAATATTTAATGTATTAAAAGAAAATAAATAAAAGATATATTTTTTTTATTAAGGGTTAAAACCCTAATTTTCTTTAAGAAAGTATATATATTAATTATATTATTTATGTATAATAAAATAATAAAATAATGAAATATGTACAAATATAAAAAAAATATATATATTAGAAATATATTATTTAAGTATGTAAATAATAATAATAAAAATATAATATTTTTTATGTATTATTTTCAAGTTATTTTTTATTAAAGAAAATAAAAGTATATACTAATTAATAATTATTTTTATGTCTAAAAAATAATATAAAATAATAAAATAAAATGTGAAAATTTATAAAAATGTTTTTGATATTTCTTATGTTTAGAAAAGAAAAAATAAAATCAGAAATGAAAAATAAATTGAAAAATACAAAAATATAAAGAAATGGGCCAGGGGGTGCAGTCAGCAATGCAGTGGGTGTCAAAAACAAGCCCAGGCCAAGCCCAACCCAAACTGATCTTCATCTTCAACTTTTGAACAAAAATGCGCGCCTGTAACTCCAGTGCTGTTCTCTCTATTCTTTGCATGAAATCAAAAACTCAAAACATGAAACTTGTAGAGCATTAAACCACGATTCCAACCATATAAAAAACTTAATCTAACTCTCAAAGACCAGAGAGAATTTCTCTGGCCCTAATTTCTAACCTAACTTTTTCAGGAAGTTCATGAATCAAATTCTCTTAACACGTTTAACTTAAATGAAAACTGAGCATATGTACAGCTTCAGGGCTATGAGTACTACATTTTTTATTCACAAACCTAAGCCTAATGATTCATAAATATAGAGATAGGAAGTTGCAAAATACCTGTTTCAGTTGAACACGAGTATGGCAATGTGGAGCTTTTCAGTGAGGCCTGAGGTGCTTGGGAGCTTGTTTGAACTTCCTCTGACCTTCCCCAATGCCTAGTTTGCTTTGGATTTGCTTGAGCAAGCTTGTAGAACTCAACCTGCACAAGCTGAAAACAGAAATGGTGAAGCTTGCAAATGGAGTTACAATCACTGTTCAATGGTTGGGATAGCTTGGATATGTTATATAGAATGTGTTTGAATAGGTTTGGGGCAAAACGCACGAGTGGTTTGTGAGATAGAACTCAAAATGCAGAAGATGCCCTATTTTGCAAGAGGAAGGTGATTTTGTGTTTTGGAAGGCTTGAGGGCTCAACGGCTCATGTTTCTGGCTCAAGGCAATGTCAAAAACTTGTCTCAAAAGCTTGCAAGAGTTGGTTATAACAGATATGCCCGTTATGGCTTTTTGGCAAGTTTCTTGTATTTTAAGCAAAAGTATCAAGTGGTACAAGACAGACCTGTACAGGCTATCTACTAGCTTACACTTTGTGATCTTGGCCCCTCAAGTTTGTGGATATTATTTGCTTTCCAAGATTTGGTTCAAGGCTCAAGGATGCAATTTGACATAAAGCAAAATTTGACAAAAATGGCAATGTTGCCTTTTTGCTATTTTTGGATTAATCTCTTGCGTAATCCTCCCATGATCAGAACAAAGCCTCAAACCAATGGATTTGAATTTAACTATTGAGTATGAAAGGGTTTAGGGACCTGTAATAGAGTACAAACAAAGCTGGATGGAAGTTGCAACTTGTATCAACATAAAAATGCCATGGATCAAAAGTGAGTTTTTACCAAATTCAAACCTTCGATTCTCCCTAACCAAAAATGATTTTGGAGAGTTCTTAGACATTTTGGAAAGCTTGTAACATGCTCTACAATCCATCTTTGAAATGCTTTTTTAGATTCCAAGTGGAACTAGGTGAAAAATTGCCATGAAGATAGGTCAAAATCCTGCCTAAACTAGGGCAAAATTTCACTAAGTTAAAAGTTTCATGGACCCTTGTTCCAAAAATCATAACTTGAGATCCAAGCTTCTTTTGAGAAAACTTTGTGAATCAAAGTTGTAGACTTTGTGGAGGACTATGACTTTCATGTTAGAAGTTTTGTTTGAATCCAATTGCATCATGGTGAAAATGTTGGGCAAAGTTGGGAAAAGTTATGAAAATTTTCAATTTTAAACCCTAATTTGCAAAGTTAGGTTTCTTGATGAACAAGTTTCATGTTTTGAAACATCTTGATGAAAAATGACCCTTGGCACTTGATTTTGACCAAAAAAGTCAAAGTTTGACTTTTCAGTATACAACCAAATTTTGATCAATTGACTGAAAAATTCATCTGCCAATCCAATGAAATTGAGATCTTTTGAGCCTTGTGAATAGGTCAAGATGATGCCATTGACTCTTTGAATCCATGCTTGAACCCAATTTGCCATTGGCTAGGTTAAAAATCAGAAATTGCCCTTGTGTAGTCAAAACCCTAAAAATGACCATTTTGCCCTTTTGATGATCTGATCAAATTTCTTGAGGAGTTGTGGTCCAAACTTGATCAAATGGGTCATATGAGCCTATAATGTTGATGTGTATCAAAATTGTGAGGTTTGACTGTAAATTGGCCACAATTGACTTTTTCCCTAATACAACTGATTTCTAGGTCAACTGTACAATTGACTGGGCAAAATTTTGATTCATAGCTTGAAACCTTGGTAGAGGAAATCTTATAAGTCTAACATGAAGCATGAAAGCTATTTTGAGCATTGACAGTTCAAAAATCCTTGTGCAAACTCAAACCCTAATTTAGGTCATCAGTGCAAGGAGATGTCTTGAGTAGAGCAAAACCCTAATCCTGTCTGGAGTTCAAAGAGTCTTGTGAGGGGAAATCTTGATAAAATGATAGGGAAAATTTTAGGGTACAACAGCTGCCCCTGTTCAATCTTCTTGAACCTGAAGAGTTAGATTGGAGAGTTTTCCTTTCGTGACTCGAAGGTAAAAGATGATTGGACACTAGAGTGCCCGTAAATTTGCACTCGTCAAAATGTAGCTGAGGGAATGGGCTTAAAGATGCCATTTAGAGATGGTAGAATCTGGCTGGAGATGGACTTAAAGATTCCATCCAAGACTTGTTTGTTGAAAATCAGGAGAATGAACACCAGATTGGTATCCGTATTTGGAACGTATCTGAGTTGTATCTGGAGATTGGATTCATATGAGCAAAGGAATGGCGTCCGTGTCTAGAGCGTATCCGAGCTGTAACTGTATTTGATTCTTAAATGAATATTAGAATGGCTGCCGTGTCTGGAGCGTATCTATATTGTATCTAAATTCTGAATAGGCGACAGAAAAACATCCGTGTATGGAGCATCTCTGGGCTGGGGATAAATTCCGAATGAGTGACAGAATGGCAACCGTGTTTGGTGCGTATATGGAATGTATATGAAATTGAGACCTGTATTAGTAGTAGAATGACCGCCGTGTCTGGGGTGTATCTGAACTATAACTGGGATCTGAATAAGTGACAGAATGACACCCGTGTCTGGAGTGTATCTGATCTTGAAGTTGATAGTTGAATCTGAATGAGAAATAGAATGGCTTCCGTGTCTGGAGTGTATCTAGTCTGTATCTGATTGTTGAATTCTGAATGAGTAATAGAATGACCTCCGTGTCTGGGGTGTATCCATACTGTATCTGAAATAAGAGATCTGAATGAGTAGTAGAATGACTTCCATGTCTTGGAGTGTATCCGTACTGTATCTAAAATCTTTGAACATTTGTTAAAGGTAGCTTTTAATCTTATCCTGAAAAGGGTAAAATGTTAGTTGAAACACAAAGTTATGTTGCATGACATGTATGATGCAATAAAATGTGTTCTATCAATGTTTATGATATATGAATGTAATGGATGTGCATGTAAGCTGATTACCTGTCTTGTTGAGAAAAATAAATCCTTGATAGCTGGAGATAATAAAATCCTTGACTGCTGTCGGGGAAAATAAATCCTTGACCGCTGTTGGAGATTCAAAATCTTTGATTGCTGAGAATGAGAAATCCTTGGACCACTGTTGGGGATAGAAAATCCTTCGTGACTTGTGGGGATTAACAAGAACTTTGACAACTTCTGTGGGGATGTGAGAATCCTTCATGACCTTCCTGGGGAATAAGGAAAACTCTGACAATCTCTACTGGGGAATTAAAACTTGGGAGGCTTCAACTGGAGAAATGAGACCGAGAATCTTCGATCTGCTGGGAAATAACTCCGTGGGGAGAATGTTTATTCTGTTGGAGAGTTCTCAAGGTCTTGGGTTGTATACCAATCTATTGAGGAATTATCTGAAGCTGTTGTTTGGTTTCCAAGATAACTTGTAGGGGAATCTTCTGATTTCGAGACAAATCTCTGGGGAATTGGAGGAAACTGGATGGTCTTCCACCTAGGTTTAAGGGTTGAAGTTTTGGACTCCGTTGGGGAAGAAAGTTTTATCTTCACTGAGGGTTTACAGTTCAAAGTTTTCTGGCTCCGCTGGGGATTGGGAGTTTGGAAACTTAGTTCTGATGGGGATTTTGAAATTTAACTCTGCTGGGGATATGTATTTCAAGGCTATAGCTCGGCTGAGGATTTCTCCTGGAATAGCCCAAAGACGTTTTCCCATACTTTCAATTTGTCAGTAATTATTCTTTCTCATTTCATTTTATTTGTAAGCAGTGATTATATTCAAATGCATATGCTCATTTAATAAATCATTGGACGTTTTCAAATAAAACACAAGTGTAAAGAAAAATAAATGGCAAATAGTTTTCTGCACTTTGAAGTATCTTTGTATTAACTTTGTGTAAGTATTTTGTACAAAGGAGACAGACATTCTAGTAAGAGAATGTTGTCATAAAATTGAGAAAAAATTATACAAAGAAAGATGGCTATGTGTAACAATTCCATGGGGTTCCCATTCTGCTATAGCCTTCATAACTCTGAGTATCTTGTCCATTCGTTGCTTCGTCCGCAGATGATTGGATTGATCAGGAGCTTGGAGCTTGTCCGTGAAGAGATTGTCCTTAAAGTGATCCGACGACACATAGTCATACGCTTTAATTCCCTAACTTTTGCCTGGACCGCCCTTTCGGGTTTTCGATCCACCGAGAAACCCTTTTTTACCCAAGTCGCCCTTTCGGGTTTTCAACTTCTCGGGTGTACAAATTTTTTGTTTATCCCTAACTTTTGCCTGAACCGCCCTTTCGGGTTTTCGATTCACCGGGATGCCTATTTTTTCCCAAGTCGCCCTTTCGGGTTTTCGACTTGTCGGGTCATTTATGCGTAATATCTTTTGACTATGTCTGCGTTCGCAGGGTGCGGCAGGTCATCACCGTCCATGGTGGTCAGGATCATTGCCCCACCAGAAAAGATGTTTTTGATCATAAATGGTCCTTCGTAAGTAGGAGTCCATTTACCCCTGGGATCACTTTGCGGCAAGATGATTCGCTTGATTACAAGGTCCCCGACTTGATATACTTGTCTCTTGACTTTCTTGTTCAAGGCCTTGATCATACGTTTTTGATACGCCTGACCATGGCAAACAGTAGTAAGTCGATTTTCGTCAATCAAGTTAAGTTGATCAAGCCGGGTATGAATCCAATTGTCTTCACTCAAACCAGCATCCTTCATGATTCTCAAGGAGGGAATCTGAACCTCGATAGGTAAAATAGCCTCCATGCCGTATACCAAAGAAAATGGTGTTGCCCCAGTTGAAGTGCGTGCCGTGGTACGGTACTCGTGCAGAGAAAACGGTAACATCTTGTGCCAATCCTTATAGGTGACTGTCATCTTTTGAATGATCTTCTTGATATTTTTATTTGCAGCTTCGACAACACCGTTCATCTTAGGCCGATAGGGAGATGAATTGTGATATTGAATCTTAAACTGCTCGCATAGAGCGGTGATCATAGTATTGTTCAAATTTGTACCGTTGTCAGTGATGATCCTGTCGGGGATACCATGCCGGCATATGAGGTTCTGCTTGATGAAGCGGGCAACCACATTCTTTGTAACGGAGGCAAAGGAAGCTGCTTCAACCCACTTGGTAAAGTAATCAATGGCCACCAGGATGAAACGGTGTCCATTGGATGATGTAGGCTTGATCTCTCCAATCATGTAGATTCCCCACATCACGAATGGCCAAGGAGCTGTTAAGACATTGAGAGGAACTGGAGGAATATGTACCTTGTCAGCATAGATTTGGAATTTGTGACAAGTACGGGAATGTTGATGACAATCAGCTTCCATGGTAGACCAGTAGTAGCCTGCCCGTAGAATCTTTTTAGCCATCGTATGACCGCTTGAGTGGGTGCCAAAGGTGCCATTATGTAGTTCAGCCATGATCTGCTCAGCTTCAACTTTGTCCACACAACGGAGTAGGACACAATCAAGATTGCGCTTGTATAGGATACCATTGCTCAAAAAGAACTTGGCCGCAAACCTCCTTAAGAACTTTTTGTCGTTGACTGAAGCTCCTTCAGAATATTCTTGTGCTTCGAGACACCTTTTGACGTCATGAAACCAAGGTCGGTCCACTACTTCTTCGGTATTGATCTCGTGACAATGTGCAGGTTCGTCCATTCATTCGATGGTGATTTGAGGTGCCTCATTATCCCAGTTAAGTTTAAACATGGAGGACATTGTAGCTAGCGCATCTGCTAGATGATTCTCTTCTCGCGGGAAGTGCTCGAAGGTAATCTGCTCGAAGTGTGGTAAGAATGTCAGGACATGTTCTTTGTAAGGGATGAGGTTTGGATGTTTAGTATCCCACTCTACTTTGATTTGACTGATAACCAAAGCTGAGTCCCCAAATACAATCAAAGATTTGATTCCCAAGTCCATAGCGGCCTTGAGACCAAAGATACAACCTTCATACTCGGCCATGTTATTGGTGCAGCTGAAGCAGAGTCTAGCGGTGAAAGGTGTATGGCAACCTTTTGGAGAGATAAGTACCGCGCCGATACTGTTTCCAAGTGCGTTGGAGGTACCATCAAAGTACAGAGTCCATCGGGATCCTTTTTCAGGTCCGTCATACGGTCTGTTTTCTTCAATGTTGCTCAAAGTCATGATATCCTCGTTGGGAAATTCGAACCTCATGGATTGGTAATCTTCGACAGCTTGATGGGCCAGATGATCAGCTAGTACACTCCCCTTTATAGCTTTTTGGGTTGTGTACTGTATATCATACTCGGCGAGGATCATCTGCCATCTAGCGATTCTTCCAGATAAAGCGGGCTTCTCGAAGATGTACTTGACCGGATCCATCTTAGAGATCAGCAAAGTGGTATGTGTCAACATATACTGCCTTAGCCGGCGAGCAGCCCATACCAAAGCGCATCAAGTTTTCTCGAGCAGTGAGTAGCGAGTCTCACAGTCGGTAAACTTTTTGCTAAGGTAATAAATGGCATGCTCTTTTCGGCCAGACTCGTCATGTTGGCCCAGTACGCACCCCATTGAATTCTCCAGGACAGTCAGATACATGATTAAAGGTCTTCCTTCAACGGGTGGCATCAAGATAGGAGGTTCCAGCAAATACTCCTTGATCTTATTGAAAGCAAATTGACAGTTATCATTCCATTTAAACACCTGATCTTTCTTCAATAGCTTGAAGATTGGCTCACAGGTAGATGTTAGGTGAGAGATGAACCTTGCAATGTAGTTTAAGCGTCCCAAGAAACCTCTGACCTCTTTTTCAGTGCGAGGGGCAGGCATTTCTTGTATAGCTTTGACTTTGGCAGGATCAACCTCGATGCCTTTGTTACTGACGATGAATCCCAAAAGTTTACTGGACCTGACTCCGAAAGTGCACTTGTTAGGGTTCAGTCTGAGCTTGTACTCTTTCAATCTGACAAACAGCTTTCGCAGATGGTCGAGGTGTTCTTCTTTTGTCTGTGAACGGGCTATCATATCATCTATGTAGACTTCAATCTCATGATGTATCATGTCATGAAACAAAGCTACCATGGCGCGCTGATAGGTTGCCCCGACATTCTTCAGTCTGAATGGCATCACTTTATAGCAGAAGGTACCCCACTGCGTAACAAAAGCAGTCTTCTCCATGTCTTTGGGGGCCATTTTGATCTGGTTGTACCCTGAAAATTCATCCATGAAAGAGAATACCTTATGTTGAGTTGTATTGTCAACCAAGATGTCAATGTGCGGTAGTGGAAAATCATCTTTAGGGTTAGCCCTGTTTAGATCTTTGTAATCCATGCACATTCTGACTTTGCCATCCTTCTTAGGCACGGGCACAATGTTAGAAACCCATTGAGGATAGGAAGTAACAGCAAGAAAGCCAGCATTGAACTGCTTCATCACTTCAGTTTTGATCTTTTCAGACATATCAGGCCTCATTCGGCGGACTTTCTGTTTGATTGGTGGACAGTCTTCTCTTGTAGGGAGTCGGTGAACCACAATATCTGTGTCAAGTCCCGGCATGTCTTCATAGGACCAGGAGAAGATCTCAACATATTCAGTCAACAGTTGAACTAAGCGCTCTTTGACACTTGGCTCTAGGTTGGCACCCACTTTAACCTCTTTTCTGTCTTCCTCTGTTCCCAAGTTAATAGTCTCTAACAACTCCTCGTGAGGTAGAATAGCCCTTTCTTCCTGTTGCAAAAGTCTAGCCAACTCTCCAGGCACTTCACAGTCTTCATCACCTTCGTATTCGGCATGATTGACCAGATCTTCAGAGTCACTGAAGGCCATAACAGAATTGTTACCCATGGAATCCGGAGTGGATGGGTACCTGCATTTTGTGAGTGTGGGTGTGTGTAAGGGATAGCCACCTTTAAACAAATAAAAATGTAAAAATAAAGAAAATGAACACAAAAGTTTATATATGAAAACGTCCATGATTCATTAAAAATGGCATATGAAAATGAAGAACCAAACCCTTACAAATGGACCTATATGCCCCGGGTAAGGCATAAGGCAAAAAGTGTACGAATTGTTTAAAAATTATTACAGACCAACAGGAAATGTTCAAAAGATAAATTACTGATTGATGAAAGTAATGGGAACAAATTATTTCGCTTCCCAGTTGTTCAGTCCTCCTTCAATAGTTGGAAAGATCGAGTCTTTAAAATTGTTTTCTTCTTCATCCTCCTCTAAAGCATGAACTCCATGATGAGTGATTTTCAATGGAGGTCCTCCAGCCCGGGAGCGACGCACAACCTTCTGACTAGCAGCAGTGAAACCCAAGCTGAACTTATCTGTCTTGTAAGGAAAATCTGGCAGTTGACCCCATATCGTGCTTCCTCCTTCCTTGATCACAGCCTCCGCATCTTTAAGGGATGACATCTGGGAAACAGGTTTGGTAATGATAGGCACAGAAGTCATTGTCTTGGCTACCGTAACTTCAGGAGAAACCTCTTCAAAGTGCTGAAAGGGGGTCTTAATGAATTCACCATCTAATTCAACATAACAGAATGAATTCATATGGCTTATCATATACTCCTCCTCGCCACGAACTGTCACAATTTTCCCCTGGACTGGGTACTTAAGCTTTTGGTGCAGAATGGACGTAACGGCCCCAGCATGATGGATCTATGGTCTTCCTAACAAGCAAGAGTAGGAGGGACGAATATCCATGACATAAAATGTGGAGTGGAAAGTTTCGGTACCCACTTTAATTGGGATGTCCACCTCCCCGTGGACCATCTGCTTAGAACCATCAAAGGCTCTTACAATGATATTGCTGGGCTTTAAGGTCAAACCTTCACAGTCCAATCTTTCCAATGCTTTCTTAGGCAAGACATTTAAAGACGACCCGGTATAAACCAGAACGTGAGAAAGAGTAGTCCCCCTGCATTCCACCGAGACATGCAGCGCATCGTTATGCTTTCTCCCCTTAGATGTTAAGTCAGCATCGGAAAAACCAAGACCATTGTCGGCTGTAAGGCTAGCTACACACTCTTGAAACTGATCCGCTGAAGTTTATTGAGGAACGTGGGCCGTCTTTAGAAATTTGATCAAGGCTTTGGCATGAGCCTCGGAACAGAGCAATAGGGCCAACATAAAGATTTTTGAAGGGGTTTTCCCCAGCTGCTCTACGACATCATAGTCGCTTTTCTTAATTATTTATAAAATCTCCTCCATCTCCTTTTGGGTGGTCTCGTGGATAACCAAAGGTTGAGCCCTCGTCCTGACGGGGGCTTCTTGGATCCCCTTACCTTTATCAACAGTAACAGCAGAGGGTACAACTTCGAGAGTTATGATTTCCTCAATCACCGGAGTTCGTACAGATGCGTTGACGGGCACCGGAATAACCTGAGGAGCACTTGAGGGTCTGAAGAATGCCCTTGGAGGAGCAATCTCCAGAGAGAAGATTCTTCCACTACGAGTGATCTTACTTGTCCCTGCAATATTTCCTATGTCAGGAGTTTCTTCATCGGAGCTTTCTTCAACTGATTCGATCTACTTAACACCGTGGTAGAAGATCTCTCCTTCATAATTCCACGGTATTGTCTTGTTGGACTTGTATGGGATAGGCCCCGACATTGTTATCTTCAGAGGTACAAACTTTGGATCGGGTGTAATCTTAACAGGTCTTTTGGAGACCTTGGAAAAAAATATCGAAAATGGTGATTATAGCAACATCGTTGATTGGAGTAATAGGAGTAACAGGAGTAACATGAGTTTTCTTGAAGAGGATTTCTTGACTATCCATCAGGCGTTGGATTCCTGACTTCAATAGCGGACAGTTGGATTTCAAGGTCGAACAAAAGTAACAATCTTCTTCACAGCCCGGGAAAATCCCGGCTTTCAACAGATTCATCTTGATCATTGGCAGCAGATTCATTAAGTCATTAATAGCAGTAACATAAAGATCTTCTACAATAGCATGGACATTGTGACCATGTTTTGGCATCAGAGCGGATATCACATTAGGTTTTTCAGGTGCATCAAACTCCACCTCCTTGGCATCTATTAAATCCTAGATCTTATTTTTAAGGGCCCAACAGTTGTTGGTGTCGTGCCCCACACTGTCCAAATGATAGGCACACTTTGCACTTGAATGGTAATAGGGAGAAGAGGTATTTGGGTTCTTCGGTGCCTCTTTCAAGTTTGTAAGGTTTAACTTTAACAAATGAGGGAGAACCTGAGCAGGTGTCATATTGATCCGGGTGAATTTCCGTGTAGGCCTTTCCATCCTGGCTTGGTTAGCTCTGGGATGACTACTTCGAGGTTGATCGGCTGCGGAATTTTGAAACATCACAGCCCCTACCGCTGGTCGGCGTTCCATTCTTCCTTGATTTCTTTGGGAGTAAACAGTAGAGATCTCTTTCTTGGCTGGAAAGGTCTTCTTGATAGAAGCAGAAGCAGATGTATCCTTCTGGATTTTACCACTCTTATGCCAGCTTCGACTCTTTCACCCGTCAGAATTAGTTCGGTGAACCCTGCAGATGAGCTCCCGATCAAGTGATTAAAGAATGGACCTGACAGGGTCCCCAAAAAAATATCCACAAGCTCTCTCTCAGACAATGGTGGCTGCACCCTTCCAGCCAAGTCCCGCCACTTCTGGGCATACTCCTTAAAGCCTTCATTAGAGACCTTACCCATACTCTGTAATTGAGTACGAGTAGGTGCTAAGTCTGCATTGTATTGATATTGTCTGTAGAAGGCAGCAACCAAATCCTCCCAGTTATGTACATCAGATCTTTCAAGTTGGTAGAACCAATCCAATTGCATACCCGACAAACTATCTTGAAAAAAGTGGACCCACAGATCCTTATCAGAAGAGTGAGGTTGGATCTTTCTGACGTAAGACCGCAGATGCATCTTCGGACAAGACAAACCATCATATTTAGCAAATGTAGGTACCTTGAATTTAGGGGGAATCACAATCCCAGCAACCAACCCTAGTTCTTTGAAATCCAGCCCATGTACTCTTTGTACCTCCATGGCTGCCAGCCGATCTTCCAGATTCTTATACTTATTGTCTGCATGAGGGTACTGCTGCTCAGAGTAATCTTCATCCTCTTCTTCTTCTTCTTCATCCTCAGACTCGGAGGGCACAGCAGCTCCCTTTCCTTTACCAAACCCTTCATCAGACGTCAAGGGGAAATCCAGGACTCTTCTAGCTTGGTTCTTAAATCTTCTTCCCATAGTGGCCACACCAACTCTTTTCTTTTTCTTTTTCTCCTTTTATTTTTCCAGTAGACCTTTGAGATCCTCCTGACCCTTTGCCAAGGTCATGAGTAGCTGCTGGAACTGTGAATTCTGCGCCTGTAGATCTTTGACCGTCTGCTCTATATCCATCTTGCTAAAATAAACAGCAGAGAGATAAGGAAACCTGGTGTGAAGACCTGTTTATGCATATGATGAATGATATGTATTCACGTAATGCATTCAAGGACTTAGAAATTCAAATTTGTTGCAAACAAAAAAGAACGCACGCCATATTAATAAGATAGAATTTGTTAGTACATAGGTGCCCCATGGGAAAAATAATACAAAATTCTAATGTAAAAAGACATTGCGCATCCTTTTCGGTGCTATGTAGGTGTTAAGAGTCTTCTCTTCGTGGAGTCGACGAGTAAGTTCCAAAACCTTCTTCTCACTGGCGTAGAAGCTGTCTTCAAAAGTATTATGTTCTTCCTTGAGTTGTATCTAACTCTTTTGCAAATCTTCCAATGATGTTGGCATGTCAGGATGTAGGAGGGTGTATGGAACCTCTCCTTCCATAATAGGCTCTTTGATCATAGGCAGAATGTAGGGGTAAGGCAGACTCTGGGCGTGGGTTCGTACCCACTTGAGGTAAGGCTCAAGGGGGATGGAATTCTTGTGCCCTAGTGTCTTACTGTCCACTTTGTTGGGCATCCTCGAAGCTCGGACAAACCTTTGTCAAATTCCTTGAGCGTCGTTGTCGAAGTCAAAAACCAAGTCTGGAATCAGCATGTCATGAGGGTCATCCCTTCAGGCATACCCAAATTGTCTCAGAGCCAAGCAGGGGTTGTAGGTAATTCCTCCTCTAATGCCAAGTAGTGGGACATTAGGGAATTCCCCACAACGATCAATGATGATGACATTTTCTCTGGACCGAGAACACCAATGAACATCAGAATGTGTAAGAGTCACCAACCGTTGTGACCACCTCAAGCCTTGTTCATTCTTCAAGACTGATTGGGGAAAGTGAGAAATAAACGACCTTGCTAGAAGAGGAGTACAGCACATGAGAACACCTCTTTTCCTCATTGTTCGTGTGTGAAATGAGTATAGGATGTCCCCAAGCAATGTAGGCACAGGATTCTGAGATATGAAAATTTTTACAGCATTCACATCTGTAAGCTGATCAGGGTTTGGGAACAAGACCAACCCATAGATGAGAAGTGCTACAATATCCTCAAAAGCTTGCAGATCTAAAGAATTCCAGCAGTCTTGTTCCTTCTCAAACAGAAACTTTGCCAAGAAACCCTTGACACCACTTCTGGTTTCCCAATGACCTTTGATATCAGATAGTTGCAAGTGTAAGGCTTGAGCAACATCTTCAGGCTTTGGTTCTCTTTCCGTACCTTTGTAGGGTAGTTGATGGAGAATAGGAATCCTCATGAGTTAAGAAAATTCCTCCAAAGTAGGCACTAGTTTGTAATCAGGAAATGTAAAGCAATGGTGTAGGGGGTCAAACAACTGGAAGAGAACTTTCACCATGTCTTCTTCAATGTTGGAGTTAACCAAGTTGAGAAGTCTACCATGTCTTTCACTGAAGGGAGAATTCTCTGGAATTTTGGAAGCAAGCTCCTTGAGTTGAGGAGGGATTCTCACAAGGTTGACCTGGATTGTTTTCCTGCGAAGAGATTCCATTACCTATAAAACAAGAACAAAGATGAAGATCCAAACCCTTGAAATGGTTAGTGGATGCAAATGATGCTTTATGATGTTCATGATGTATGCACAAGTACATGTACAAGAAAGTCACACAAGATCCTAGTTTCAGGCTTGCATGGGGTTTCATAGGTAAGTACCCTCTTGAAGTTTAGTTGGCTCAACCTGTCCTATAAATAGTAACCGGGTTCTAAGGAGCTCAATATCACTGGATTATTTTCTGTGTTCATTGTTTCAGTTTAGCCACATAACTGGCGACCGAAATATTCCAAGAAAACAACCCTCAATGAGTGTAGTATCGAGTATCTACCAACTTCGGACTGCACCAAAGCCGGTCATCTCACTACCTCTAAAAAGGCCAAGATGGTCAAGTAAAGGTTCAAAAAGTCCATTAGTGCTTCATGACATCACTCAGCGGCCCCGTATTCTCTTTGATTGACTCAAAGGCTACCGGTACCCACAAATATGTCGCACTAATATAGCTATTGCTTCAACCATGTCGGTATACCCCGCACAGTTTCCACAACGTATTTCTATTTACCTATGAATGTTTCCTAAATCCGGGTAGAGGATTTCAAATCCAAAGAATAGAACCAAGTGTAAAGCAATCAAAGCAAACAAAGTAAGCATGTAAAGGTGATCTAAACCCTAAGGTAACCCCAACTAGGATAACTCCCCAGCAGAGTCGCCAGTTATGTGATGTGGTGGGAAAACTGACTTGAGGTTTTGCGTTTGTGTTCGCAAATGTTTCAGTTTAGCAAGAGTCGCCACCGACTTTTTATTTTATCCAAAGGAAAGGTCAAAAAGCACAGGAAAGACCTTTGAGATGTTTTTTTGGGTTCAGGGGGTAGATTAAGAAAAGGGAAGGTGCAAGCACCCTTTTCATCCATGGTTATCCATGGGCTCTTAGTTACTTGTTTAGATCACTTGCTTTTGCTTTTCAATTGTTTGAAATGGTGCTTTGTGTGTGGTTTTGAAAATGTTTTGAAAAGAGGCCACCGTTGTGGAAACCTTTGTAATGATTCTTGTTTGAATGTATACAAAGGTGTATTGTCTTTTGAAAAGATGTTTCAATGTTTTGAAAGTTTGAAAGTTTGTTTTGAAATTGTGTTTTGAGGTGTGTTTGAAAATAGCAAGGATATTTTTGCAAGTTTTGATCAAGTAACTAAGAGTTGTCTACCCTATCTACTCAAAGATCTTTCCTACACATTTTTGACCCTTTTGACAGTGTTGTTTTACCAATGCATTTGGTAAACAACCTTGTATTTAGATGTTAAACGGGACATGCGTGGGTCATCGTATTGACCATGATAACAATTGTGCTAAGTAACTTTAGCAAATTTTTTGAGGGACTAGATCATTTTTGTATAGGCAACCAAGATAGCGTCATCGAGGGACTATGATCTTTTGTTTTGTTTTTGTTTTGCCAAGATACTCAACATGCATAACATGGCCATTTTCAAGGCAACAAGTGGATGAAACCCTAGGGGTGCATGTGTGCATTTTGTTGTCATTTTCATGCATTTATGTCTTTGTATTAGTCAAGCTATTTGTTTGATTTTGGATTTTTTGCATACAAATCCTAATCTCTAACATGGCATATTTGAAAGCATAAAATGCATAAAATAAACCTAAGCTATTACAACATTGATATGGGGAGAGGGATACATTTTTGAATGGGGGAGTATTTGCAAGAAAATAAAACCCTAATATTTACTATGACATCCAAATTGAATAAATGGTACAAATAAGTAAATAGGCAAGTATTTAAATGGTCAATTAAATAAATATGCAAAATATTATGAATATGCAAAAAAAATGTTTTTGTTTATTTTTATATATGTAAAAATAAAATATTTAATGTATTAAAAGAAAAGAAATAAAAGAAATATTTTTTTATTAAGGGTAAAAACCCTAATTTTCTTTAAGAAAGTATATATATATTAATTATATTATTTATGTATAATAAAATAATAAAATAATGAAATATGTACAAATATAAAAAAATATATATATATTAGAAATATATTATTTAAGTATGTAAATAATAATAATAAAAATATAATTTTTTTATGTATTATTTTCAAGTTTTTTTTATTAAAGAAAATAAAAGTATATACTAATTAATAATTATTTTTATGTCTAAAAAATAATAAAAAATAATAAAATAAAATGTGAAAATTTGTAAAAATGTTTTTGATATTTCTTATGTTTAGAAAATAAAAAATAAAATCAAAAATGAAAAATAAATTGAAAAATACAAAAATATAAAGAAATGGGACAGGGGGTGCAGTCAGCAATGCAGGGGGTGTCAAAAACAAGTCCAGGCCAAGCCCAGCCCAAACTGATCTTCATCTTCAACCTTTGAACAAAAACGTGCGCCTGTAACTCCAGTTCTGTTCTCTCTATTCTTTGCATGAAATCAAAAACTCAAAACATGAAACTTGTAGAGCATTAAACCACAATTCCAACCATATAAAAAACTTAATCTAACTCTCAAAGACCAGAGAGAATTTCTCTGGCCCTAATTTCTAACCTAACTTTTTCAGGAAGTTCATGAATTAAATTCTCTTAACCCGTTTAACTTAAATGAAAACTGAGCATATGTACAGCTTCAGGGCTATGAGTACTACATTTTTAATTCACAAACCTAAGCCTAATGATTCCTAAATAGAGAGATAGGAAGTTGCAAAATACCTGTTTCAGTTGAACACGAGTATGGCAATGTGGAGCTTTTCAGTGACGCCTGAGGTGCTTGGGAGCTTGCTTGAACTTCCTCTGACCTTCCCCAATGCCTAGTTTGCTTTGGATTTGCTTGAGCAAGCTTGTAGAACTCAACATGCACAAGCTAAAAACAGAAATGGTGAAGCTTGCAAATGGAGTTACAGTCACTGTTTAATGGTTGGGATAGCTTGGATAGGTTATATGGAATGTGTTTGAACAGGTTTGGGGTAAAACGCACGAGTGGTTTGTGAGATAGAACTCAAAATGCAGAAGCTGCCCTGTTTTGCAAGAGGAAGGTGATTTTGTGTTTTGGAAGGATTGAGGGCTCAACGGCTCTTGTTTCCGGCTCAAGGCAATGTCAAAAACTTGTCTCAAAAGCTTGCAAGAGTTGGTTATAACAGATATGCCAGTTATGACTTTTTGGCAAGTTTCTTGTATTTTAAGCAAAAGTATCAAGTGGTACAAGACAGGCCTGTACAGGTTATCTACCAGCTTACACTTTGTGATCTTGGCCCCTCAAGTTTTTGGATATTATTTGTTGTCTAAGATTTGGTTCAAGGCTCAAGGATGCAATTTGACATAAAGCAAAATTTGACAAAAATGGCAATGTTGCCTTTTTGCTATTTTTTGATTAATCTCTTGTGTAATCCTCCCATGATCAGAACAAAGCCTCAAACCAATGGATTTGAATTTAACTATTGAGTATGAAAGGGTTTAGGGACCTGTAATAGAGTACAAACAAAGCTGGATGGAAGTTGCAACTTGTATCAACATGAAAATGCCATGGATCAAAAGTGAGTTTTTACCAAATTCAAACCTTCGATTCTCCCTAACCAAAAATGATTTTGGAGAGTTATTAGACATTTTGGAAAGCTTGTAACATGCTCTACAATCCATATTTGAAATTCTTTTTTAGATTCCAAGTGGAACTAGGTGAAAAATTGCCATGAAGATAGGTCAAAATCCTGCCTAAACTAGGGCAAAATTTCACTAAGTTAAAAGTTTCATGGACCCTTGTTCCAAAATTCATAACTTGAGATCCAAGCTTCTTTTGAGAAAACTTTGTGAATAAAAGTTGTAGACTTTGTGGAGGAATACCACTTTCATGTTGGAAGTTTTGTTTGAATCCAATTGAATCATGGTGAAAATGTTGGGCCAAGTTGGGAAAAATAAGAAAATTTCATAACTTAGAAAAATTCTAAGTTATGAAAATTTTCAATTTTAAACCCGAATTTGCAAAAGTAGGTTTCTTGATGAACAAGTTTCATGTTTTGACACATATTGATGAAAAATGACCCTTGGAACTTGATTTTGACCAAAAAAGTCAAAGTTTGACTTTTCAGTGTACAGTCAAATTTTGATCAGTTGACTGAAAAATTCATTTGTCAATCCAATGCAATTGAGATCTTTTGAGCCTTGTGAATAGGTCAAGATGATGCCATTGAGTCCTTGAGTCCATGCTTGAACCCAATTTGCCATTGGCTAGGTTAAAAATCAGAAATTGCCCTTGTGTAGTCAAAACCCTAAAAATGACCATTTTGCCCTTTTGATGATCTGATCAAATTTCTTGAGGAGTTGTGGTCCAAACTTGATCAAATGGTTAATATGAGCCTATAATGTTGATGTGGATCAAAAATTGTGAGGTTTGACTGTAAATTGGCCACAATTGACTTTTTCCCTAATACAGCTGATTTCTAGGTCAACTGTCCAATTGACTGGGCAAAATTTTGATTCAAAGCTTGAAAACTTGGTAGAGGCAATCTTATAAGTCCAACATGAAGCATGAAAGCTATTTTGAGAATTGAAAGATCAAAAATCCCTGTGCAAACTCAAACCCTAATTTAGGTCATCAGTGCAAGGAGATGTCTTGAGCAGAGCAAAACCCTAATCTTGTCTAGAGTTCAAAGAGTCTTGTGAGGGGAAATCTTGATAAAATGAGAGGGAAAATTTTGGGGTACAACACGTGTATTTTTTTGTTTCTTTCTTATCCATTTCTCTTTCTTTCCTTTTGAACAAGTCGTGTGACCATAAGTCTTTGAACTCAGTGATTGCCTCATTCTTTGGTCGACGATGGATAACCATTTTAGTATCGATTCAATCTCGACCTATGGATTTTGTGAGGAAATAACCATTGTGGTTTTGATCCTTTCCCGACCTCATAATTTGAGGGATAAAATATTGTAATCCTCAAATGGGACGCTCCTTCTGAAATTTGAATGTTTGATCAAATTAAACGAACATCTACCCCGCCCCGGGTTAAAAATTATGGTTTTTTAACAGAAAAGAAACTCCTACTTCGAAGTCTCAGAGGGGTTAACGAGGGCCTATCTCCCTTATATATCCAGTTTTTGGGGATTGAAACAAGACGTGTACATCATCAACAGGGTTCTACTCAAAAGCATACAATCAAAGACTTCACCTTTAACTATCGTCATCCTTCCTCCAATATTTGACTAGGCAAAAGAGTTGGCACAGTTGGTATCAAGATTCCAGAAAATAATTTAAAGAATGATAATGAATGGGTTAAGTAAAACAAAAGGATTACTTCAAGGCAAACATATTCATCATGTGATACAGTGGCAGAACCGACTGTTAATACTTGTTTTGTGTTTGTATTCGCAAATGTCGCGGTAAGCAAGAGTCGCCACTGACTTTTCTTTTATCCAATAAAGGAAAGAGTGAAAAGAACAGAAAAAGACCTTTTTCGATATTTTCTGAGTAAGGGGGGTAGGTTATGGAAAGGAAAGGTGTTAGCACCCTTTCCATCCGTGGTTTTCCACGGGCTCTTAGGTACTTTCTCATTTTTAAAACTGCTTTCGTGTTTGTGTATTTTGAAAGTTTTTGTTTGCTTTATGGTAACTCTTGTATTAGTCCTCAAGGGTGTGATAAAGCATTTTTAAAATAGTTTTTGAAAAGTGTGTAAGTGTTAAAACTTAGGTTTGAGTAAGTACTTAAGAGTCATCTACCTACTCGAAAAAGTACGTTCTTTTCCTCCTTTCCTTTAGATAGTGTTATCCTACTATTAGTGAGTAGGTAGCCCTATCGTTGGATGTTGAGGGACTATCGAAAGGGACGTTATGGTCATCGAAGGCAACATGTAAGAATATCTTAGCATTCGAAGGGACTGTCATCATATAGGCAACATCGAGGGACAAGATCATTTCTCATAGGTAACTCGAGGGACATTTATGGACCATGATCTTTTATGATGACTTTTAAACTGAGGGTCATTGCTAAGATATCCCTACGTTCGAGGGACATGACCATTATTTTCCGAGGCAACCAAGTGAGGAATACCCTAAGGGTGCAAGTGTGAGAAGTGTGTTTTTTCAGTTATATTATCTTAAGGTTAGTGATCTAACGATTAATTGACTCTAACTTGTCACGCACGCCTAAGTTACTAACAATTATATACAAGCATATAAGAAATGTAAAAGCAAGAAATAAAGTCCTACAGCTATTACAGGGCTTCGGGACAGTTACATAAAAAATGGACTGAAAAGTAAAATGCGAAAATAAAAACCCTAATTAACTATTACAAATCGGGCGCAATTACATAAGTGGTAAAAAATAATCGTAGAAAAAAAATAATAGCGCGCAAAATTAAGACGGGAAAAAGTTCTAAACCTTAAAAAATCTAATTGCTCATTAAAAATATTTTTTTTTTGTATTTTATGAAAAAATATTTGAATTTTAACCTAATTCTCTAACTAAATTTAAATTAAGGAAAAAGGTTAAAATTTAATTAAATTATTTAATTTGCAAAAATTAATTTTATTAAAAAAACTCTAAATCCTAATTTTTATGATTTTATGATTTTTTATGATTTTCATGATTTTAAAAAAGGGAATAAATAAACTAAATAAAGAAACATAAAGAAATTAAAAATGGGCCCGAGGGGGTGTGAAACCCAAACTGGAGGGGGGTGTTGTTGAATTTCCAGGGCCCAAACCTTGTTGGCCCAGACCCTGCGCCTGATTCAGTGGTATAGCTTGCTGGGATGTCCACCATAGTCTCGAGTCATCTGGAACATTGGATCCACCATCTCAAGATTTGATGGCCCAAGTGTGAGGCCCATCATACGCTTGTTATTTCTCCTGTGAACTAGATCTGGAACATGGTTATTGGAAAAATGCAAAATATCAATTCCTGGGATCGAACTCAGGCCCCTTAGGAGGGAATGCCTTTGCATGCTTACTCATCACCATTGGGCCATTTGATTCAACTGTTAGTATAATGAAACAAAAACAATATAATGGAAAATCAAGCAATAACCGAGTCATCAAACACGCGCACTTGTGGTCCCACTGATTTTTAAGCGAACCAATCAAAATATGCTAACACGCCACACAAGGTCTTTGGTCGATCAAACCACCCTGGACGGTGGTTCCGATCATCTTCTCTGATCGGCCAAAAACCCTAACCTGCAAAATAGGGAAAGTTGAAGATTGATATTTTTCCCACCCCCCTATTTCGCATGCTACGAATTCAATGGTGATGGCCATTTGGCCTGAGGAGGCCTGTATCAGTATGTTCGTCCTTTGGCCGTTTCCAAGCCCCAACCATGGCAACATGAATTCTAAGCTTCTAGCCTTCCATGTAACACGTTAGAACGATTCAAAACAATCATATGAACATAAATACACACGCATAATTCATTTATATTATGTAATAAGAGGATTTGAATTCAAGAATTTTTACCAAATCAGTGATGCTTGGGAGAGCACTTCTTGGCACGTTTTAGCTTGAATAATGGTTCAAAAAAGCTTATGGGAATCTCAAGAGGAATAATGACTCTTTGGTTTTGATCAACAAGTGCTGGAATTTGTGCTTTTGAGTTTTACGATTTCTTGGAATTTTTGCAAATTTGTATGGCTCTCTTTGTGGCTGCTGTGTGTGTTCTCTTGACCTAGGCCAGCTATCAAAAACCGTGTTGCACCTTATATGTCGTGTTCATCAAGAATGCCAAGCTCTCGTCGAATATTGTAAAACGGTTCTCTTACTAAAGGTTTAGTGAAGATATCGGCAAGTTGATTATGAGTATCTACAAATGTTACCTCGACATCTCCTTGAAGTACATGATCACGAAGGAAATGATGTCGTATATCTATGTGTTTGGTTCTTGAATGCATGACCAGATTCTTCGTAATTTTTATTGCACTTGTATTGTCGCACCGTAGAGGAATGCGTCCTAGATCGAGTCCGTAGTCACGAAGTTGTTGTTTGAGCCACAAAATTTGAGCGCAACTACTACCCGCTGCAATATGTTCTGCTTCAGTCGTGCTAAGAGCAACACATGCTTGTTTCTTGTAGGCCCATGATACTAATGCATTTCCAAGAATGTGACAAGTACCACTTGTGCTTTTTCTATCAGTTTCACAACCTGCATAATCCGCGTCAGAATAACCAACTAAGTTACAAACACTACCTTTAGGATACCATAATCCAACGTTTGTTTTTCCTTTGAGATGCTTCATGATCCGTTTCACCGCCATGAGATGAGATTCCTTTGGATTTGCTTGAAAGCGAGCACATAGACAAACACTAAACATGATGTCAGGACGACTTGCCGTCAAATATAATAAGGAGCCAATCATACCTCAATACTTTGTAATGTCGATGGAAACACCTTATTCATATTGATCAACATATGTACCGGAACCCATTGGTGTAGACATTTCTTTACAGTTATCCATGTCAAATCTTTTTAAGAGTTCCTTGCATAACTTGGAATGGTTAACGAAGATGCCATCTTTTAATTTCTTGATTAGTTTATTCAAGTGTTCCATGTGAATATGAGCAATTCTTTTGTGCCACAGCCATGAATCATCATTTTTATCCATGAGACATTTTACCTTCAAAGATGGATCATCAAGGGAAATCATGAATATATTATTGATTCTTTTACCTTTAAGTATAACCTCATGTGTGACTTCGTCTTTTGTCAAGCATTCATCCTTGGTGAACTTGATCTTGAAGCCTTTGTCACAAAGTTGGCTAATACTAAGAAGATTGTGCTTTAGTCCTTCAACATAAAAAACATCTTCAATGGATGTGAAAGGTGGAGCACAAACTTTTCCTTTTCCAAGAATTCTTCCCTTATTATTGTCTCCATAAGTGACGAAACCCTTGGCCTTTAGAGCTAGATTTAAAAATTGGTTTAGGTCTCCCGTCATATGCTTTAAACAACCACTATCAAGATACCAAAGATTGCATGTGGTCTTCAAGCATACTTGCAAAACAAATTAGGCTTTGTTAGGTACGCAAGTTGCTTTGGATCCTTCATAATTAGTGCCTTTCTTTACCCACACATAATGCCCACTTTCCATACTAAAGTTTCTAACATAGCAAGCATTAGGTGTATGGCCTTTAATACCACAATAAAAACAAGTAAGTTCAAAGTTACTTCTATATCTAGAAGGATAAGATTTCTTCTTAGGAAATGTTTTCTTTTTAGGATAGTGATGAACTATTTTAGGTTTGTTCACTTTCTCTTTGGATGATTGATCACTAGCCTTAACAAAGATAGTTTTATTAGAACTTGGTTTTGAACACTTTGAATATCAAAGTCCACTTTTATCATTGGATTATCTTTAGTGGCTAAGGACACCTTCCAATCCAATTTGGCATTTTTCATATCTTTCAATGACTCTTTTTAGTTGGATAATTTGGAAAGAGAGTTATTCACAATTTTTGCATACAAAAAATTATGTTTTTGTTCATCACTTAATTTTTGTTTTTCTTCTTTGAAGTCTTTTTCTATAAATTCACGTTTTTCTTCTAAAGATGAAATTTGTTTCTTTTGAGATGAAATAGTTTTGTACAGAATTTTGCATTCATTTAATAGTTCATCTATAACACCTTGTGTGTCACTATCAAAAAGAGAAAATTCATTACTAACCTCATTATCTTCATCATCGGAATGGTGTGAGGCCATCAATGCTAGATTTGCACTTTCATCACTATCAGAATCGGATAAGGAACTTATTTCATTATCCTCCCATGCAACATAGGCCTTTTTGTTCTTGAATCCCTTTTTTCTTTTGTAGCCACATTTCTTGGAGAGTTTCGGACAATCCGGCTTGATATGACATTGCTTACCACATTCATAACATGCGACTTCTTGTGTTGATTTGGAAACTTCCTTTTTCTTGAATTGTTTCTTTCCTTTTGAATGAGAAAAGGATTTGTCATTTCTACCAAAGAACTTACCAAGCCTTTTAACAAGAAGCATGAAATTTTCATCTTCTTCTGGATTGCCTTTCTTTTTAACTTCCTTAGATTCTATCTTTATAGCAATATTCTTGGATTTCTTCTCTTAATTTTAATGTTTTTCAAGTCTTCCGAGTTCCGTTTCATATTCTTGAAGTTTCCCAAACAACGTTGCGGAAGTCATTAAGGAGAGACTTTTCTTTTCTGAAATTGTCGTTACCTTTGGTTTCCATACCCTAGTTAAGGACCTAAGTACTTTCAGATTTAGTTCATCATTTGTCAAAGTCTTACCAAGAGCCCTTAGATGATTTGTCAAGTGCACGAATCTCTTTTGTAGGTCAAGGATGGTTTCTCCGGGATGCATTCTGTGATCGGTGGATCTGGAACTGACTGTTTAACGCTGGTTCGCGAAATGTCGCGGAAGCAAGAGTCGCCACCGTCTTTTATTTTCTCCAACATGGAAAGGACAAAAGCACAGAAAAATTCCTTATTGAGATTAGTTCTCGGTTCGGGAGGTAGATTTATAGAAAGGGAAGGTATTAGCACCCTTTCTATCCATGGTTATCCATGGGCTCTTAGATACTTGCTCATTTGTGTTTTCAAAATGTTTGTTTGCTTTTCAAGGTGAGTGGTTTTGAAAAAGTTTCGTTTAAAATTTCAGTTCGACTCTTGTATCAGTCCTCAAGAGTGTTTGAAAAGTTGTTTTTTGAAAGCTTTTTGCAAAGTGTCGGTGTGAAAAGAAGTTTTTGATTTGTTTTGAATTAGAGCAAGTATCTACGAGTCATCTACCTACCCTAAGGAAATAGTCTGTGTAAATGTCCTTAAGGTAGTGCCATCCCACTATTGAGAGGTAGGTAGCACCACCGTTGGAGGTGTTCGGGTCAATTCGAGTTTAGGGACAGTGTGGTCACCAGAGAAACAGTAGGACACCTTAGAAGCTACCCCCATGCCATGTTCATGGACATGAGGACTTACTAAAACGTCCTCTACTCGACGACCACGTTTCGAGGGTCAAGGCAACAGTGAGGCGTACCCTAAGAGTGGTGTGTGAATTGTGTGTCCTTTTCAGTTATTATTTGTCTTGATCATGCATTGAGTGTTCTACGCTTTGATTTTATTTGAGCATACATTCTTTCATGTGATTATTAGCAGTTAAGGGTACGAGAATTAAAATGCGGAAAAATAAAGGTCCTACGCTATTACAAGGCGCGGGTCTACATCGCCAAATTAAACAAAGACCCGATTTAAAATAAAAGTGCGGAAAGTAAACGTCCTAATTATATATTACAAGGCTTCGGGGCAAATACATTATATTTAAAAAGGAAATAAAAGTAAACGTGCGAAAAGGAATAAAAATCGAGAATGCGAGGGCGTTGGACCCTTTAAGGAAATTAAATTGGAATTAATGATTAAATTATTAAATGAAAAAAAGAATTTATTTTTTTATGTTTTTGGATTTATGAAATTAAAGAGAATTAATTGGAATTAAAAGTTAAATAAAACCCTAGTTCTAAATTGTTTTTAATTTATTAAAGAAAAATGTTTAAGTTTGACCTAATTTAACCCTAATTAATTAATTACAAGTATTTACAAAAATAATTAATGGTTAATAATAATTATAATAAGGAAAAAAATATTTATTAAAAAGAGGATCAAAATGTACTAAAAACCTATTTTTATATTTTTTAGTTATTAAAAAGTAAATAAAAATTAAAACCCTAAATTAAAACTAAATTGATTATTAAATTTTATTTACAAAAATAAATATTAGTGAACTAAATATTAAAACATATTTTTATTTTTGACTCTTCTGATTTTTTTTGTATTTTTATATTATTTAAAATTAATTTAAGGAATAAAAGAAAATAATTAAATTAAAACAAAATAAAAAAAAAAGTAGAAAAAGAATAAGGGAAAGAAATACAAACAGGGGGGTTTCTGGCCCAATTATGGAGGTGTATGGGAAGCAATTAGGCCCAACAGATTCAAGACCTATTCACTTTTTCCAACGCGTGTATGGCATGTTTGACTAGCGTCTATGGTGATCTGCAAATTCTGACCTTTGGATCGGGGTTGTTGGGCGTGTGGCAAGCAAAGATGTGAAGCTGCATGGTAGGCCCTGGGGCATGTACTGCATGGAAGCATGTTAAAACAAAATATATTGAATAAGTGGGGGACCTGGGAATCGAACCCAGGTCCCAATACCTGCAAGCCAAACACACTAACCATTTGAGCTACGTGCGCGTATTTGTTAGTATAATGAGATAGATATAATATATGTGAAAAGACCATGCTATGCTGAACCACAAAAAAACGCGCTATTATTCAAATGTCCCAATAGCAATAAGCCACGTTAGCTTTCTTCTTCGTTGCCTGAAAATATAAAACAGATAGCGGGGGTTTTAAACCCCCACTAAACGCAACCTGCAGAAAATAGCGATTAAGCAATGGGCAATGATAAATTGGGCGCGAGGTGTGGGTTCAATCCGTCTTGTTGTCACGATTCCAATGGCGTTGGTCTTATGGTCCAATTTTTCCCCAGGAAAGAAACCCCAATTTCAAACCTCTGAAACCCTAGGCAACTTCCATGGTGGATTCGTGTACAAGGCTTAAAAGTTCAATCAAAGAATGCCAACAGCTTTATAATGCTCATGTTAGTATAAATCAATGCTTAAAACATATGGACAAGGTATGCAAATTCAAATACGATTGAGAAAATTTTCATGAACAGGGCAACGTGCTTCTACCAGTTCTGGATGTATGAAGACCTGATTTCGATTGGAAAAGATTCCTGGTCGCCTTGGCAAGCTTGTGAAATAGTTTTGAGGCCTTGAATTGTGCTCTATGTATGTTTTCAGTTTTGAGAATTTTGTGAAAAAATGCAAAGTTGTTTGGTGTTCTTGGGCGCAGCTTGCTTGTTCTCTGATTAGGGTTATGTTCTTGCTTATATGTGGAGTGAGTTAGGTTCACAAAACAAGTCCAAAATCCACGTTTAAATGCTTTTCAAATTTGTGATTTTCCATAATCTTTTTCAATCTTTTTCATTCCTTTTTTATGCCAATCATTGAAGATTCTTGCCTTTTTGAGTATGCACGAAATATTGAGTGAATGATGAGTGGAAATGCTGCATAAAAAGATTTGAAATGTGTGATTTGCTATTTTTGTCATATTTTATTTTAATTAAATGAATTAATAGGATAATAAACTCAATTAATTAATAAAAAATAAGAAAATAACTCCCCTTTGGGTCAATGGGTCGTGCATAGCTTTTGGGTGATGATTCTTGGAAGAAATTGTGGCCCATTAGCAATTTTGAGGCATTTGAAGCAAAGTTGACTTTTCAAACTTCCCAAAAATTTCCCAACTTCCACAAGGCATATCTTGCTCCATTTTTAAGCTTTGATCATGTTCTTGGACATTTTGGAAAGGTCTTGAAGTCCTCTAACCAATTCCTTTGGTCCCATGTCATTTTGATTTACCAATCTCAAGTTATGGTCTTTGACTTAAAGTGCTTTTTTGTTGACTTTTGAAAATGACCTATAATGTTGAGATTGATAACTTTTTGTGAGAGCATTTCTTGGACTTGAAGTGTGAAGATGGGTTGTAGGAAATGTCATTATCTTAAAAATGAGCTTTGGATGGAATTTTTCTGATAAACCATGTGGAAGTTATGCCTTGGTCAAGTTACAGTTGACTTTTTCAACTGTCCAAGAATAGAAACTTTTGCACCTTGAGACTTTTTGAGCCATGCCTTGAGAATCATGATCAAGAATTGATAAAATGATGTTTTTGGCTTCAAAATAATATGTTGACCAAAAATTTGGACTTTTGACTGTCAAATGACCATTTTGCCCCTGCAGTTGACTGTTGAGCAATTAGGATTTTTGACTGTGCAATCTTGTGTTGTGAGTCTTGAAACTTGACATGAGGATGCTTGACAATGTTTATAGGCATATGGGACTTGATTGGACCCTTTGAAACTTCAATTTCTTTGCCAGAACCAAAACCCTAATTTTTTTTACTGTTAGGAGGCCATTGGATTGTGCAACCCTTGGGAGATTTTGAAGCATGCTCTTAGCAAACCTTGAAGAATATGGGAGGGAAAATTTTGGGGTACAACAGTTTCCCCTGTTCAATCTTCTTAGACCTGAGGATGTAGATTGGCTGACGTGCCTTTCGTAATCCGAAGGTGGAAGATGATTGAACACTAGAGTGCCCAGAAATTTGCGCTCACATGTTAGCAGTGTGATGGTGGGAATGGGCTTATAGATGCCATTTGGAGATTGGTGGATAGGAAGATGGGCTTACAGATGCCATGTTGAGGGGTGATGGATAGGTGGATGGGCTTTTAGATGCCACCTGGGTGTCGATCGCGTAAGAGTTTCCTTAGCGAGAACTTGCGTACCTGAAAAAGAAAGATAATTACCTGGCCTGTTACCAGAGTTGACTTTAGAATTCTTTATGTAGACGCGCCCGGACTGGTTACAGGAGTTGAATCTTTAAACTTCTTCAGACGTGCCCTGGCGAGATACAGGAATTGAGTCTGGAGCTTTAAAAGGTTATGAATGAATCAGGGATGGTTACTACCTCAACGGGACGGTGAGAGAACCTCGGATGATTACTACCTCAACAGTAATGATGAGAGAACCTGGGGCGATTACTACCTCAACAGTAACGATGAGAGAATCTGGGGCGATTACTACCTCAACAGTAACGATGAGAGAATCTGGGGCGATTACTACCTCAACAGTAACGATGAGAGAATCTGGGGCGATTACTACCTCAACAGTAACGATGAGAGAATCTGGGGCGATTACTACCTCAACAGTAACGATGAGAGAATCTGGGGCGATTACTACCTCAACAGTAACGATGAGAGAATCTGGGGCGATTACTACCTCAACAGTAACAATGAGAGAATCTGGGGCGATTACTACCTCAACAGTAACGATGAGAGAATCTGGGGGCGATTACTACCTCAACAGTAACGATGAGAGAATCTGGGGAGATTACTACCTCAACAGTAACAATAAGAGAATCTGGGGCGATTACTACCTCAACAGTAACGATGAGAGAATCTGGGGCGATTACTACCTCAACAGTAATAATGAGAGAACCTGGGGCGATTACTACCTCAACAGTAAAGATGAGAGAATCTGGGGCGATTACTACCTCAACATTAACGATGAGAGAATCTGGGGCGATTACTACCTCAACAGTAACGGTGATAGAATCTGGGGTGATTACTACCTCAACAGTAACGATGAGAGAATCTGGGGCGATTACTACCTCAACAGTAACGATGAGAGAATCTGGGGCGATTACTACCTCAACAGTAACGATGAGAGAATATGGGGCGATTACTACCTCAACAGTAACGATGAGAGAATCTGGAGCGATTACTACCTCAACAGTAACGATGAGAGAATCTGTGGCGATTACTACCTCAACAGTAACGATGAGAGAATCTGGGGCGATTACTACCTCAACAGTAACGATGAGAGAATCTGGGGCGATTACTACCTCAACAGTAACAATGAGAGAATCTGGGGCGATTACTACCTCAACAGTAACGATGAGAGAATCTCGGGTGATTACTACCTCAACAGTAACGATGAGAGAATCTTGGATGTCTTCTACTGAGTCTTCATCAGGAAAATCTTTAGGAATCGATTTAACTGGACTAGAGAAGGCCTTTGACTGGATAAGAATCAGGAAAATCTTTAGGAGTCGATTTAAACTGAACCAGACAAGGTCTTGGAATCTTCAACTGAGTCTTCATCAGAAAAATATTTAGGAATCGATTTAACTGGACCAGAGAAGGCCTTTGACTGGATAAGAATCAGAAAAATCTTTAGGAGTCGATTTAAACTGAACCAGACAAGGTCTTGGAATCTTCAACTGAGTCTTCATCAGAAAAATCTTTAGGAATCGATTTAACTGGACCAGAGAAGGCCTTTGGTCGGATAAGAATCAGAAAAATCTTTAGGAGTCGATTTAACTGAACCAGACAAGGTATTGGAATCTTCAACTGAGTCTTCATCAGAAAAATCTTTAGGAATCGATTTAACCGGACCAGAGAAGGCCTTTTACTGGATAAGAATCAGAAAAATCTTTAGGAGTCGATTTAACTGAACCAGACAAGGTCTTGGATATAGCTGAGAACTTAACTGGATCTTTCCTGAAAGGTAAAGGTCAGTCATATGCAATGCATGATATGGATCAAGCAATGATTTTCTCAACATAAAAGAGATTGTAAGATATGATACGTTTATGCATGCTATAATGTATGGAAATGCGATGTTTATGAATGTATGTTTTTGTCTAGGAAAGTAAATCCTTGACGGGTGCCGGGAAGTCACATCCTGGGCTGATGTTAGAGAATAGTGCTTTGTTGTTTCCACTGGGGATGATAGTTGCAAGAATACCGGTCGGAGAAGATAACTCCGTTGAGGAATAAACTTGGCGAATGGATTACTCAGAAAATTATTCTAGCGATCTTGCTGGGGAACAATACTCTGTGGGGAGAGAGGTACTTTGCTTGGATGTTGATGATAACTTCGCTGAGGATACCGTCGTTATGTCGGAAGTGTTAATAGACTTCGCTGGGGATAAGAAGACTTTGCCGAGGAAGATCTTTCCGTGGCTTTTGGCTGAGGATAACCCAGTTATATCCTGGTAGGGAAATAACCTTTGAATAAAGCCGGGGGACGCGTTCGTGCTCTGCGGGGGGGGGGGGGGGGGGTGAAGCTCCCAGAATCTACTGGGGATGAGCTTCCTGCTGGGGAGATGGATTCAAACTTTCCTGGGGAAATCTTGAACCATACTGGACTCTCCTGGGGAATTCTTTGAGATATATTGGGGAAGAGATTCCTCTGAATGTCTGGTATACCGCCGGGGAACAGTCTTAGACCAAGACTGCCGGGGATGCTTGTTAAGAATGTATGTATATTGTGTTGGGGAATGTTGAGATCTGCTGGAGGATACCCAACTTCCTTAAGGCTGATAGTATAACTTTGCTTGGGGAGAGTGCATTGACTTGCTGACTCACTCTATGGGGATTTAAGGTATATTGGTTATGTTCTTCAGATGAACTTACCCTGGTACCTTGGCGGACAGAGCAATTAGATCGTTTGAACAACTCATCATTGCCCCTGTTTCTGATGTGAGAGGAGAGGAAGACCTGCGAGGTGCTGATAGTTGTTGATGGACAAACCTTCTTCTGGTGGGCAGGTGACAAGATGACAGGACATAGTCGTACGTTTTGATCCCTAACTTTTGCCTGGACCGCCCTTTCGGGTTTTCAGTCCACCGGGATACCCATTTTTGCCCAAGCCGCTTTTTCAGGTTTTCGACTTGCCGGGTGTACAGATTATTTTCATTTCATCCCTTATTTTTGCCCGAACCCTTTTGGTTTGCCGGGAAGCCCTTATTTTTGCCTAGGTATGTCAACCTAGTAGGTCTTTAATTATGCGTAGTATTTTTTTTCAACTATGTCCATGCTCTCAGAATGTAGGGAGTTGCCCCTGTTAGAAATGTTTTGTCATACCCTAGAAGATGTTTAATCAGGCAAGATTTGTTGCTGGAGTTCCTGTCCAATGCCCCAAGTGACTTAGACGGAGATTTGCCCCAGGCTATTTGGCATTTGAGAGATTCTCCGAATCTTGACTTGACTGCCCCAGATGATGGACAATAGTTATGCCATGCCCCTTGATTGGAGATACTCTTGTTCATTAGACTTTCGTCATGCGAATTTCTATGCTGTTCAAACAACTAGTCGTATGCAAGCAATGTTATATTAGAAATGCAAAGCTTATGTCTGTCTTGAAGTTTTTGAAAATGAATTTTTAGTACAACAAGCAAGTTTTGTAAATTGTGGTGTCAACTCGTTATTTTACCACAAGCCTTAAGGAGTCAGGATACCTTTCGTAACAGTATGCTTTCGAACTAACCCATGCTTCAGCTAGGACTTTTAAGGGTTATAACGTGGCCTGGTTCACGGTTTAAGAAACAAAGGATAAAGGCTCAAATTATTTGTACCCACCCGCTCTTCGTGATGTTCTTCAAACCTAAACTCAGCCAATCGTGCGTTAGACCTTGTTTGAGTCTTGGTTCTGAGGTTCCAATAATGGTTCAGATATTGATGATTTATTCTGAATAGGCAGTCATTTTTTTTTGTTTTTGTTGAGGGTTTGTATGACCTCTTTCTTTTTGATTTCGCTATCCCTATTTTGCCTGAACTGTTTCTTTTGTGATTACAGTCAGCGGGATGCCCCAGTTTTGTAAGTCTCCTTCATAGGTTTTGACTTATTGGGTTTTTATTTTTGAGATATAATGACTGCCTATCCTTATGATTATTCGGAATCATCACTGTCTTCTTTTTTTGTAAGGACCTCTTTGGTGCCATTTGTTATGCACTTGGATCAACTGAGAGAACTACCCTGCCCCAGGTTATGATAAAGGGTTTTAATTTTCGAAAAGAAAAACTCCTACTTCTTTGGCTCCGAGGGGTTGACGAGGGATTATCTTCCTTATAACTCCAGTGTTTAGGGATTGAAACAATGCCTGTACCTCATCAGCGGGGTCTGTTCAAAAGCATACTGTAGATTATGGTATCGTTTTCGTCATCCTCCCTCAAGAGGCTTAGAATTTTAGATCAAGAGTTGACATCGCAAAAATATGAAAACAATTTGCATATAGTGAATACGAAATAATTACTTCAAAACAGACATATGCGATGCATTAATGAAATAACAACGTTTAACATGAGTAAATGTTTGAACAAAAGAAAATTACAACTTGAAAATCCTAATGAACAAAAGTCTTTTCTTCTCAGGGTTTGTTACTTCAACTGGTGCATCTTGTAGGGATGACAGGAGCATTCAGCCTGGCCCATCTGGGTGAAATCCAGAGCTCTTTCATTAATCAGGTCTTGGATCTTATTCTTCAGAGCCCAGCAGTCGTCGGTGTCATGTCCTGGACTGTCAGAGTGGTATGCACATCTTTCCTTAGGATTGTACTTTGGGGAGGCTGTGTTGAGATTCTTAGGAGGGTCCCTTAACGTCACCAGATTCAACCTCAACAATTGTTGTAAAGCTTGAGACGGTGACACGTTGAGCTTGGTGAACTGCCTTTTAGGCTTGTATGGCTTGCTCTGATAAGTCCGTTGTTCTTGGCGAGGTTGTTGTTGGACCTGTGAAGTGGTAGCAGCTTGGAGAGGCCCAAACATTTGACTTCTTGGAGGCTGATTAATGACTTGGTCCCCGACTTGGGCTGGTTGCTTCATGTCTTGATGAAGCTGACTGATCATGGCCCTCAGCTCTCCTTGCTCCCGAGCTAAACTTTGGATGAGAGCCCTTTGCCCCAGCATCTAGGCTTTCAAAGTGTCTACCTCAGCTTGTAGACGTTTCAGCCGTTCGTCCTTGTCGTCCTCAGCACTGTTCCTGACCAAAGTCCCCGTGAGGAGTGTTCTCAGCTCTTCCTGCCCCTTGGATAGGCTTAGGAAGATCTCCCTGAACTGAGTCTCTTGAGCATGAGGTCCCTGGTTATCTTGTTGGGAAGCCATTACTGAAATAAACAGCGAGAAAGGTAAGTGACCTGCAACAAGGGTGACTGTAATGCACTAATATGCGTGATATGCATGCAATGTTTTCAAGGACCTCGCGGGGTAAACAAGAAGATTGTCAGAATTGGAAACCGGTAGCTTGATCGAAGGAACTTCATGTTGTTAAGAGTCCTTCTTCAAGGGTCAAGGCTCACCATATCTAGTGGGTCATAGCCTCTGACTTTAGTCATCACGTCTGGTTTTGATTTCCAAACAACTTTGGTTAGGGGAACCTTCTTCCAAAGTCAAGGCTCACCATGTCAAGTGGGTCATAGCCTCTGACAACCTTGGCTAGAGGAAAATAAATCCCCTTTGCCCCTTGCTGGATAATTGGTTCAGCATGACCTGCATCACAAGCCCTTGAGATCCTTGAAATGGGTTAGTCCTTATGTAGGATGTATGCAATGGTATGATGTTATGCTATGCATGGGGTAACGTAGGTGAATCCTGTTATGAGTCCCAATTAAGGACTGTAAACAAAACCTGCAAGAAACTCAGTAAACCCTGTTATGAGCCCCAATTAAGGACTATAAACAAAACCTGCAAGAAACTCAAATGTCAGATAACAAGCCTGCAAGTAGTCAAGTTGGAAGGCACACAAGTCACACAAGAGAAGCCCTTAGAGTTTAGGCCAGCATGGGGTCTGGGTATTACCCTCTTGAAGTTGGTGGGCTCAACCTGTCCTATTAGAAGTAACCGGGTTCTAAGGGTCCCAATATCACTGGATTGCTTTCATTGTTCATCGTTTCGATTTAACCACTGAACTGGCGACCGAAATATTCCAGGAAAGCAACCCTCAATTGAGTGTAGTATCGAGTATCAACCAACCTCGGACTGCACCAAAGTCAGTTATCTCACTACCCTAAAGAGGCCAAGATGGTTCAATTAAGGTTCCTAAGGTCAGTTGATGCTTCACGGCACCACGCGGCGGCCCTGTACTCTCCTTGACTGAACTCAAGGGTTACCGGTACACACCAAAGTGCCACATCAACGTAGCAGACTGCTTCAACCATGTCGGTATACCCCGCACAGTTCCCTTACAGCCTTGTTGCTACTTTCTAAGAAGGTATCCCCCAGATCCGGGTTAGGATCTATAGAACTCCCAAGACAGTCCCACAATTTAAAGCAAACAAGTCAAAGCAATTGAAAACACGGTTTATGAACTATCCTAAGGCACACCTCACTTTATAAGTTTATTCCCCAGCAGAGTCGCCAGTTCTGTGATCGGTGGATCTGGAACTGACTGTTTAACGCTGGTTCGCGAAATGTCGCGGAAGCAAGAGTCGCCATCGTCTTTTATTTTCTCCAACATGGAAAGGACAAAAGCACAGAAAAATTCCTTATTGAGATTAGTTCTCGGTTCGGGAGGTAGATTTATAGAAAGGGAAGGTGTTAGCACCCTTTCTATCCATGGTTATCCATGGGCTCTTAGATACTTGCTCATTTGTGTTTTCAAAATGTTTGTTTGCTTTTCAAGGTGAGTGGGTTTGAAAAAGTTTCGTTTAAAATTTCAGTTCGACTCTTGTATCAGTCCTCAAGAGTGTTTGAAAAGTTGTTTTTTGAAAGCTTTTTGCAAAGTGTCGGTGTGAAAAGAAGTTTTTGATTTGTTTTGAATTAGAGCAAGTATCTACGAGTCATCTACCTACCCTAAGGAAATAGTCTGTGTAAATGTCCTTAAGGTAGTGCCATCCCACCATTGAGAGGTAGGTAGCACCACCGTTGGAGGTGTTCGGGTCAATTCGAGTTTAGGGACAGTGTGGTCACCAGAGCAACAATAGGACACCTTAGAAGCTACCCCCATGCCATGTTCATGGACATGAGGACTTACTAAAACGTCCTCTACTCGACGACCACGTTTCGAGGGGCAAGGAAACAGTGAGGCGTACCCTAAGAGTGGTGTGTGAATTGTGTGTCCTTTTCAGTTATTATTTGTCTTGATCATGCATTGAGTGTTCTACGCTTTGATTTTATTTGAGCATACATTCTTTCATGTGATTATTAGCAGTTAAGGGTGCGGGAATTAAAATGCGGAAAAATAAAGGTCCTACGCTATTACAAGGCGCGGGTCTACATCGCCAAATTAAACAAAGACCCGATTTAAAATAAAAGTGCGGAAAGTAAACGTCCTAATTATCTATTACAAGGCTTCGGGGCAAATACATTATATTTAAAAAGGAAATAAAAGTAAACGTGCGAAAAGGAATAAAAATCGAGAATGCGAGGGCATTGGACCCTTTAAGGAAATTAAATTGGAATTAATGATTAAATTATTAAATGAGAAAAAGAATTTATTTTTTTATGTTTTTGGATTTATGAAATTAAAGAGAATTAATTGGAATTAAAAGTTAAATAAAACCCTAGTTCTAAATTGTTTTTAATTTATTAAAGAAAAATGTTTAAGTTTGACCTAATTTAACCCTAATTAATTAATTACAAGTATTTACAAAAATAATTAATGGTTAATAATAATTATAATAAGGAAAAAAATATTTATTAAAAAGAGGATCAAAATGTACTAAAAACCTATTTTTATATTTTTTAGTTATTAAAAAGTAAATAAAAATTAAAACCCTAAATTAAAACTAAATTGATTATTAAATTTTATTTACAAAAATAAATATTAGTGAACTAAATATTAAAACATATTTTTATTTTTGACTCTTCTGATTTTTTTGTATTTTTATATTATTTAAAATTAATTTAAGGAATAAAAGAAAATAATTAAATTAAAACAAAATAAAAAAAAAGTAGAAAAAGAATAAGGGAAAG
Organism: Vicia faba; assembly: GCA_948472305.1. Classification (NCBI taxonomy): domain Eukaryota; kingdom Viridiplantae; phylum Streptophyta; class Magnoliopsida; order Fabales; family Fabaceae; genus Vicia; species Vicia faba. The sequence goes on from OX451735.1 coordinate 65,382,773, forward strand.
AAATACAAACAGGGGGGTTTCTGGCCCAATTATGGAGGTGTATGGGAAGCAATTAGGCCCAACAGATTCAAGACCTATTGACTTTTTCCAGCGCGTGTATGGCATGTTTGACTAGCGTCTATGGTGATCTGCAAATTCTGACCTTTGGATTGGGGTTGTTGGGCGTGTGGCAAGCAAAGATGTGAAGCTGCATGGTAGGCCATGGGGCATGTACTGCATGGAAGCATGTTAAAACAAAATATATTGAATAAGTGGAGGACCTGGGAATCGAACCCAGGTCCCAATACCTGCAAGCCAAACGCACTAACCATCTGAGCTACGTGCGCGTATTTGTTAATATAATGAGATAGATATAATATATGTGAAAAGACCATGCTATGCTGAACCACAAAAAAAAACGCGCTATTATTCAAATGTCCCAATAGCAATAAGCCACGTTAGCTTTCTTCTTCGTTGCCTGAAAATATAAAATAGATAGCGGGGGTTTTAAACCCCCACTAAACGCAACCTGTAGAAAATAGCGATTAAGCAATGGGCAATGATAAATTGGGCGCGAGGTGTGGGTTCAATCCGTCTTGTTGTCACGATTCCAATGGCGTTGGTCTTATGGTCCAATTTTTTCCCAGGAAAGAAACCCCAATTTCAAACCTCTGAAACCCTAGGCAGCTTCCATGGTGGATTCGTGTACAAGGCTTAAAAGTTCAATCAAAGAATGCCAACAGCTTTAGAATGCTCATGTTAGTATAAATCAATGCTTAAAACATATGGAAAAGGTATGCAAATTCAAATACGATTGAGAAAATTTTCATGAACAGGGCAACGTGGTTCTACCAGTTCTGGATGTATGAAGACCTGATTTCGATTGGAAAAGATTCCTGGTCGCCTTGGCTAGCTTGTGAAATAGTTTTGAGGCCTTGAATTGTGCTCTATGTATGTTTTCAGTTTTGAGAATTTTGTGAAAAAATGCAAAGTTCTTGGGCGCAGCTTGCTTGTTCTCTGATTAGGGTTATGTTCTTGCTTATATGTGGAGTGAGTTAGGTTCACAAAACAAGTCCAAAATCCATGTTTAAATGCTTTTCAAATTTGTGATTTTCCATAATCTTTTTCAATCTTTTTCATTCCTTTTTGATGCCAATCATTGAATATTCTTGCCTTTTTGAGTATGCACGAAATATTGAGTGAATGATGAGTGGAAATGATGCATAAAAAGATTTGAAATGTGTGATTTGCTATTTTTGTCATATTTTATTTTAATTAAATGAATTAATAGGATAATAAACTCAATTAATTAATAAAAAATAAGAAAATAACTCCTCTTTGGGTCAATGGGTCGTGCATAGCTTTTGGGTGATGATTCTTGGAAGAAATTGTGGCCCATTAGCAATTTTGAGGCATTTGAAGCAAAGTTGACTTTTCAAAATTCCCAAAAATTTCCCAACTTCCACAAGGCATATCTTGCTCAATATTTAAGCTTTGATCATGTTCTTGGACATTTTGGAAATGTCTTGAAGTCCTCTAACCAATGCCTTTTGTCCCATGTAATTTTGATTTACCAATCTCAAGTTATGGTCTTTAACTTAAAGTGCTTTTTTGTTGACTTTTGAAAATGACCTATAATGTTGAGATTGATAACTTTTTGTGAGAGCATTTCTTGGACTTGGAGTGTGAAGATGGGTTGTAGGAAATGTCATTCTATTCAAAATGAGCTTTGGATGGAATTTTTCTGATAAACCATGTGGAAGTTATGCCTTGGTCAAGTTACAGTTGACTTTTTCAACTGTCCAAGAATAGAAACTTTTGCACCTTGAGACTTTTTGAGCCATGCCTTGAGAATCATGATCAAGAATTGATCAAATGATGTTTGTGGCTTCAAAATAAGATGTTGACCAAAAATTTGGACTTTTGACTGTCAAATGACCATTTTGCCCCTGCAGTTGACTGTTGAGCAATTAGGGTTTTTGACTGTGCAATCTTGTGCTGTGAGTCTTGAAACTTGACATGAGGATGCTTGACAATGTTTATAGGCATGTGGGACTTGATTGGACCCTTGGAAACTTCAATTTAATTTCCAGAACCAAAACCCTAATTTTTTTGACTGTTAGGAGGCCATTGGACTGTGCAACCCTTGGGAGATTTTGAAGCATGCTCTTAGCAAACCTTGAAGAATATGGGAGGGAAAATTTTGGGGTACAACACATTCGAAATAATTCGTATTCTTGACTCAGGGTATTTAGTCTTGATCTTTTAACTTCAACAGTTCGTTCATGAGTTTGTACCAAGGTATCCCATATTTTTTTCGATGTTTTGCATGCCGAGACACCGAAGAATTCATCCATGCTAAGTACACCTTGAAGAAGATTTATTGCCTTTTTATCATAGAGAACCTTCTTCTTATCATCTTCATCCCATGCAGCTTTAGGCTTTGATGAGCCAACACCATTGATTACCGTTATAGGGATAAATGGACCATTCTCTACGGCATCCCATATTTCTTCTCTTTGTGCCTCTAGATGTGCCTTCATGCGTATTTTCCAAAAGTCAAAATATTCACCACAAAATAGAGGAGGCTTATTGTTACTACCACCATCTCTGAAAACTGGATTTTGATTTGCGGAAGCCATTCTGGATCTTTTAGGAACAGGTTACGTATAATCTGCTCTGATATGAATTGTAAGTACGAAGTGCGCCTAAGAGGGGGGGGTGAATTAGGTACTTTAAAAATTTCTTGTTTTAGTGATGATGGATATTATTTTTCTGGATTATGGTGAGTTTATGAAAGATTAAAGTGCAAAAAAATAAAGAGACACAAGTGATATATTCTGGTTCCCCTTACAGTCCGAGAGTACTCCAGTCCCCTTTCAACATGAAAGAGATTTTCTTATTATGGTAAACTTAAACAAGAACTACCCAAAAACTAAGAACAATCCTCTTGGACCAAGAACAATCCTCTTGGATTTTCACTATGTCAACAATGAGAACAATCCTCTTGGACCAAGAACAATCCTCTTGGATTTTCACTATGTCAACAATGAGAACAATCCTCTCAAAATGACTTCACTTGTATACAACAATCCTGGAAAAACAAGATTTATAAAACCACTTAAACTTATTTTCAACAATCCTGAAAAATAAGCAAGTATATAGCAATATTTAATTTGAGTGAGTTTGAGTAGCAATGATCACTTTGAGTGATTTAATCAATGAATTGATCTTCTCTTCCAATGATAATAGTATACAATGACTCAAGTTATATAATGCTTAAAGTTTTCTGGTTAACAATATGTGAAAGTGTGCAGAAAACTTATGTATGAAATTGTATAACAACTTGAGTTTGATTTTTTGAAAATGCAAAAAATATAATTGGAAGATATGTTGAAATGATTTTGAAAATGAGTATTTATATGTTTATAGCACCTTTTTGAAACAGCATAAAGTTATGTAAATGAATCATGAACGATTGCCAAGATTGAGTGAAAGGTTTCCATGAATTGGTGTTATGAAAAGGCATGTGTAAAGGTGTTGTTTTTAAAAATCGTGCAGCATACAATTGATTACACCCTTTGTGTAAGTCGATTGCACGGGGTTTCAACAACTAGAAATTCAAATATTTTGAGTGTGCAATTGATTGCATAAGAGTGTAAATCGATTGCATTTGAAGTCACTAGCAAAAATTGATTGAGTGTAATCGATTGCACAAACATGCAAATCGATTACACTTAGAAACAGTAGCAAATGTTTTGAAAAATTGAAGCATGCAATCGATTGCACTAATATGCAAATCGATTGCACTCAAGTGAAAAATGAATTTTAGCTTAGAAAAAACTTGAGTAAGGATTTGGACAATATAAAATATTTCTTTTGACCATTGAGCATCTATGTCTTAAGTTCAAAGTAAGTATTATCATTATACCTTGAAATTTTTCTAAGTGCTTGAACCAAAGACTTTATCCACAGATGCTTTTAGCTTGATCAATAATCTTTGCCTTCTTTGTCAATCATGGTTTGCCTTCATCAAAACCAAAGTGCATTTGAGAAGCTTGATTTTACAGAAGATAGGAGGATGATTAGGGTTTCAACATATGAAACCCTAACTTCCGATGTGAGTCTAATTGCGTCGCTGCCAAAGACACCGTTAAAGCTTCCCTGTCATCACCTCTATTAACCTGCATATCGAAAAAAGAGATGGAGATCAAGAACAGAGTTGTGACGTATTGAATAACGACGACTAAAGGTACAACGAGACTTAGCATTTTGACTCCTGTATTATTGTTGTTATGGTTGAGGGGCGGTTAAGGTCTTAGGGAATGGGGGAGTCGCGCCACCGCGGATGGGGGATTAGGGTTTGAAGAAGAGGGGGAAAGGGTTGGCTAAGCGAGAGAGAGAGAGAGAGAGAGGAGAATAAGGTTTGTAAATTAAAATGAAAAGAAATTTGTAAAAAACAAAACTTATGTTCTGATGTAATCTAGTACACTCGCGCTCACGGTAAATAAATATGCACCTTCATTTTTATCCATTGGATTCGTATTGGACAACCGTAAGGCCAAGTCTATTGTGAATTCCATACACCCTCGCGCATGATGGCTAAACTAGCCCCATCTAAAACACGTTTGGGCCTAGCCAAGTTGCTCTTCACACCACGTTTTTTTTTCTTTTTCAATGAAACGAACCAACAACTCACCCCCCCTTACCTCTGGGCCCAGTTCAATATATGAACTTGAGCCCAACCTTCGTTACACCCCCTGTTTTACTTACCAGTTCAACCATGCACCCCCAGGCCAACTGGGTCTGAATTCAATATCTGAATTCTGGCCCTGACTATTCACACCCCACCCTTTTTACTACTTAACTTAAAATGTACCCCCTGAACTAATTAAATTTTTTCTAATTTTTTATATATATTATATTTTCTTATTTCTTTTTATTTTTATTATTATTATTATTTCTTTTCTTTTTTATAATAATTATCATTTTTAATACTTACTTTTTATTTTCATATATATTATTTATTATCATTTAAATAATTATTCTGTTTAAAAACTCATGTATATATTTTTTACTATTATATTGCATTAAATATTTTAATCATGCATTAATTAAGAATTTTCATAATTAATATAATTAAAATATACTCAACAAATCTTAAATCTATTTTTTTCAATAAACTAATCTAAACAAACGATTTTTGCAAAAGGGTTCCAAATATATTTTTGACTAATCGCACATTTAGTCCAAACTTCCGCTATCTCTACACCCGGTCAAAATGCGACGCAATTCAAAATACTTTTGAAATCCCTAAAAAGCACAAACGCATACGAACCACGAATTGGGACTCTGATTCCTCATAAGAGGATACATAGACATACGACTAAAATCGTGGCGTGTTCCCCTATTAAAAATTAAAACCCTAATTCGCATAAAACCCAAACCTAAACCCAGTATCCTTAAGAATAAGGTAGATGAAAGGTGCCTAACACCTTTCTTTCGTCTAAAGAAGTCCGAAACTTAGAATCTCTGTTTACAATTTAGGGTTTCCTATTAGATGCCCTTCCTTAGGATAAAAACTAGTAGTGGCGACTCTTGACTTTAAAACCAATTGCAACAACTGGGGACTTCAACCCTAGGTTTTAATTTTATTTTGGGTTTTTACTTTCTTTATTTATATATTTATTTATTTATTTCATTTATTTATTGTCGTATATTTTTTATATCATTATATGTTCACTGTGTGGCGGGATTTTATTTCAAATTTTCTTTCTTTCAAATAACCCTTAGAAAGAAGGTTCGCCTATTAGCTTAGGGGATATATCATCCCTGCAAGTTTATGTGACGACTTCGCCTAGAGTCAGTGTAATTCCACAAAAGGAATACTTATCGAGAGATATCCTCTTGACGGGTAGGACTTTGGAATGCCACCCATGACTCTTTGTAACGACCCTAACCAAAAATCTCATGACGAGACCTTTCACGACTTTGAGAAGAAAATCTTAGTCCGTAAAGAGGCTCCACCTAAGGGAGGCCCTGGTGCCTTTTCCCTGTGGTGTTATTCGTGATACCCTTATGGAAACCACCTTTTGGGAGGGTAGACTAATTGTAGGTCAAAATAAAGAGCCTGCCTTATAAGGGTACCTATCACAAAATTCCATCACTAAACTATACATCCATGCATTCATACATGTCATATATTTATCATCTATTTCTTTTATTTGTCTTATTCACAGGGTAAAATACAAAAAGCAATAAATCAAGATTTTGGTGACTATCTTTGAAAATGGATAGCAAAGGGAAACAACTTGTCCGCGTCAATTCTCTCAAGCCTGACATTTCTGAAATCAAATCCATAAAGGGGAATTATCCGAAAGAGCTCTGAAGATGTACGCTCGCCGCTATGGGTTACCCTTTACTTGACCAGAGTAGAGGTTCAAATAGACGATGTTTCTGCCCTTGTTCAGTTCTATGATCCACCGCTAAGATGCTTCACCTTCCAAGACTTCCAACTAGCGCTGACTCTGGAAGAATTTGATAGAATTTTGAACTTTTCTAAAGAGAAGGCCTATGTGGGCATCACGCAAACTATTGAAGTCAAAGTCTTGGCAAAGGGCTTAGGGATTTCTATTTCTTGAGTTAGTTCAAAATTACCAAAGAAAAGGTCCAATACAAGGAATTAAAAGAATATACCTAGAAGCAAAGGCACTCGAATTCGCTAATTATAAAGAATGGGAGCCTTGTGTCAGTTGTTTAGGATTGCTTGTGTTTGGTGTAATTTTATTCCCATGGACTATGGACTATATTGACCCTGAGACCATTAGAATATTTTGGGGTGCGAAAGTCTTTAATACGGATCCAACTCCCGCTCTTCTTGATGACATTTATTACATCTTGCATACAATGTACGAAAAGAGAAAGGGCACTCTAAATTGTTGCATTCCACTTTTGTATACCTGGTTCATGACCCATCTTTACAAAGAATACTATATGATTCCAAACTTGACCAAACGCGAGTGGCCTCATAAATTAAGGTCTCTCACCGCAAACTCGGTATTATGGTATGCAAGGAAGCTGGATATTGGTGATATTACTATTAGCTGTGGGGACTTTCCCGTTGATCGAATCTCGAGGCTATATTAATTACAACCCTACTTTGTCCATATGACAGTTAGGGTATCCTTTGGAAGACAGGCCTTCGGACGAACAACTCCAACCATTGATCATCCACGACATGGGTATAAATGACCAAGGGTTTCTCAACAAGGTTATTCGGGCTTGGAATAAGGTTAATAAGAGTAAAGCCGAAAGAAATAATGCCATAGCAAGAGAACCCTACACTAGATGGGTCCGAGATAGGGTACAAATTATCAAGCTGCCATTTGATATAGATCCAGATTACAAGTCAGAATTCCCAGAAGTCACACCTATATCCTTGGAATAAATCGACGATCTGAAGAATTCCCTAAAGCAAGATCAGAGGGAAAAAGAAGAACTAGAACTCAACCTCCTCAATTTGACCAAAGAAAAGAAGCAGATACAACTCATACTTGAGTCAAAGGACCAAAAGATTGAGAGAGATCAAAAGGAATTGGAAAAGGAGAGTCTCAAACGAAAGCATACAACTGAAGGACTTTTGAGTGCAACTTTCAATCTAGATTCCCACAACCAAAGGTTGGAAGATGATGCTACTGAAATCGGGAGGTTAACCAGATGGTACAAAAAGGCAACACATGACAAAGAGTGCTAGAGGAAGACCTAAGAGCCCAGATCCAAAGTTTGGCAGAAGCTTCCTTAGATCAAGAAGAGAAAATAAAGTACCTCACCACCATAGTGCAAGATAGCCAAGAATTAGAGATCAAGGAACTCCTTGAGAGATTGGAGGCACAAAGGCTCCTGACTCAAAGAACTGGAGAATATGAGAAAATGTGCCTAGAGCTAGGAGGTCTCCAAAAAGATTTCCTTATTCAACGGAGGCTTTATACGGAGTTGAGGGCCGAAAATATGTATTGGGAAGAGCAGTATACAAAGGTCTCCCAATATGGGAGAGATAACCATAAGATAATCCCACATCTTTATCAAGAGTATCGGTATTACAAGGACAAACACGAAAGGCTCGCCTTCCTAGCCAACAATCTCATTGAGGATATCCCTAGAAGTTTGAAAGACATAGAAAGTGTAATGGTTCCTCTTCCAAAGGATGTTGAAGATTTCCTCAAGCTTTGTCGAGTAATGGTTGATGGTTTCGGGGCAGACATCAGCAAACGCACCTAGAAGATTTATTTCCCTTTGTTTAGTTTCATGCAAACAAGTTTTGATTTAAAGTTGTAATATTTTTCAATATCTGGATTATGTTACTTTCAATAAAGGCATTTTGTTTTCGTATCTTGTTTGTGTATCTATTTATAAGATATTCACCAAATAAAAAAGATACGAGAAGCAAAAGATAAATATATACCCAAGTGAATAAGATATTTAAAACAAGAAACCATTACATGTTCATACATAATTATACGCATGCATTCGCAGACACTCACATTTCATACCAAAGCTCATCTTTTTCAAAATCTCTCCAGTTAAACCATTGGTAGAAGAAGATCACCACCTCCTTGGCCTCTATATCAAACAAGGTCCTACCAAAAAAAAGCAATGGAATAAATCGAGGAGAATCAGGTTTCATTCAAGGAGGATCTCAACCAAGTAAAGGGTGATGTGAGTTCAATGAAAGGAGATCTAAGTCAAGTTTTCCTAGCTTTGAAGAACATCATTGACAGACAAGATCAGATTCCCAGGGTAGCTTTCGAAGAAGTAGCTCAAATGATTGGTGCATCAAGGGGTCACCAACTAAGAAAAGAGATATAAACAGGACCCCAAAAGTTCGTCATGGCCCAGCAAGAGACAAGAGAAGATGAAACCGAAGGGTTTGTCCCACCACCATCAAAAGCATGGGCATCACATAACCTACAAATTCCAATCAACAATGCACACAACTACTTGGACCTACAGTAGGGAGACCACAACCTAGAGGATGTCAATCAGGCGCCCTTGAATACGACTGGTACTCATGTTGTTGATAATCCACTGGTGATGAATCAATATAAGGCTCTGGAAGAAAGGTTGGAAGTTGTGGAGGGTTTTGATGCCTTCGAAGTAGATGCTCTCAAGATGGGCCTAGTTCCTGATGTGGTAATTCCGTCGAAGTTCAAAGTGCCTGACTTTGGAAAATACAAAGGGGTCACTTATCCAAGAAATCATCTGTGCATGTTATGAAGGAAGATGCATGCCCATTCCCACGACCAGAAGCTGATGATTCACTGCTTTCAAGATAGCCTAAGCGGGGCATCTCTAGATTGGTATATGCAGTGGGAACGAGTTCATATTCGAACATGGGTGGATCTTGCTAATGCTTTCTTAAAGCATTACAAATATAACCTGGACATGGTGCCCACCCGCATGCAACTCGAGAATCTGTCCTAGAAGAAAGAAGAGTCCTTCAAATAATATGCTTAGAGATGGAGGGAGATGGCATCACGTGTGCAACCACCAATGTTGGAAAAAGAGTTAGTAGATATGTTCATGGGAACCTTGCAAGGGTTATATTATGAGAAGATGGTTAGAAGTATCTCTTCAGGATTATCAGATCTATTGACTATCAGTGAAAGAATTGAGACTGGAATAAAGAATGGGAAAATACCGGGGGGACCATCAAATACCCCTACAATACCAAGAGGCCTGCTTCAAACTTCCCAAAGAGAAAAGAGGGAGAAATTAATGTTGTAGCCTCACAATCGAGGGCACAACAACCATTAATGATCCCACCAAGACAACAACAAGGCAGATTTGGAAGGCTGCAGAGAAATTTTGATCCACTCCCCATTCCACCTAGCCAGTTATTACAACACTTGGTCAGGGCTTCCTTGGTGGAACTAAAACCTATAGCTCCTCCAGTCGGGCCACTCCCGCGAAAGTACAATGCCGATGCCATATGCGAGTATCATGCTAATTCTCCTGGGCACACCATAGAGCAATGTTGGGCATTCAAGCATAAAGTTCAAGATTCATTAGAATCTTAAGACATCATATTTGAGAAACCTAACATCAAATAAAAACATATGCCTCCATATGATGGACCGACAATAAATGCAATGGAAATAGTCACTGACTTCGGAGCAATCAGGCAGGAAAAGGCCCCTATAAACTTGTTGAAGGAGTAGATGTTGGAATGTGGATTCCTGCTGGAACTTAATGAAGCCTTTGAAAGAGCGCTACTAAAGCTAGTGGACCAGGGGATAGTCCAATTCAGACCATACCCTGAAGAAAAATATGTAGCAGCAATTGAAGGAAAGAAGCCATTGGTAATCCCTCGCCAAGGCTCAAATCTTAACAAGAAGACTCTAGTGATCCTGTGGGAAGAAGCGGCAGAAACCCCAAGGATGGAACCAAAGAAGGCTCTCCAAATATTAGCAGCTCCAAAGGCCACAATGATAATTAAGGGACCGCCATTCATCCCTTATGAAAGTAACAAAGCAGCATCATGGAGTTATGACTCATCCGTGTAGATTAACAGAGTGAAACAAGAAGAGGGGCCATCGTCAAGTCAAGGACCTTTAATTTCAAATATAGTAGGGACAAGGGATATGACTCGAAGTGGTCGAGTCTTTGGATCTGAACCACTGAAGAAGAAAGATGAAACCTCAATAAAGGACAAGGGAAAAGTAGTGGTGGAAACGAGTCAAGAGAAAGAACCTCCAAGCAAAAAATTTACTGATCAAGAGGCGGAAGAGTTTCTGAAAATAATCAAAAGAAGTGACTATAGAGTGGTGGACCAGCTTCACCAAACCCCAACTAAAATCTCCATACTCTCGTTGCTCGTTAATTCTGAAGCATACAGAGACTCTTTAATGGAGGTACTGAGTTTGGCCCATGTTGCAGAAGAGATTACTGTGAATCAATTTGACAATGTTGTAGAAAATCTAACATCTGGATCATACTTGGGTTTTAGTAACAATGTATTGCCACCACAAGGCCAAGCTCACAACAAAGCACTCCATATCTCTACGCAGATAGGTACTACCAGCCTATCCAGAGTACTCACCGATATTGGCTCTTCCCTTAATGTATTACTAAAATCAAGTCTGATGAAGATAACATTGTGATGGGGCCAAGCTCTACAAAAGTGAAAGCATTTGACGGTTATCAAAGCTCGGTATTGTGAGAGGTGGACCTTCCAGTCAAAATTAGACCACATGTCTTCTATATCACCTTCCAAGTCATGGATATAGAGTCGGTGTACACTTCCTTACTGGGGAGACCTTAGATTCATGCAGCAGGGGAAGTCACTTCGACCTTGCATCAAAAGTTGAAGTTCATAGTGGAAGGGAAATTAATCATAATCGATAGTGATGAGGACATATTCGTAAGTCACATCGGGTCGTACATATATATTAGTGCCGACGAAGATTGTATAGCCACCCCATTCCAAGTCATGGAAGTTGCTTCAATGGTGACTTTACCAGTCAAGAAAGGTAATAAGCTTAAGGTAAACTCATGGAGGGATTTGCAAACAACCACGGAAGGTGGTGCCTCAAAAGGTTAGGGAAAGCTCCTAGAAATTCCCGAAAAGAACAATTGCTTTGGTTTAGGCTATGAACTATCGAAAGCTACTCTGAAGGGTAAAGCATGTTTTCCTTCGATCCAAGAGACCTTTGTCAACAAGAGAATAGAACATGGCGGACATGTGGCGATGATATCCAACAAAGTCAACACCAAAAGGGAAACAAACTTCATTCGAGAATGCGACCCAGGAGAAGAACTCAAGAGTTGGACAACTGTGGAGATTCATGAGATATTTTTCTTTCCTAAGTAATTTTTCTTGTTTTTGAAAGAACCTATGTGAAGCCTGAGGCATAGGGGTTGCTTGTAAGGGTCCCATCGTTTTGGTTCAGACAATATTTACAATTAATAAAAGTTATATTTTGTTTTCAACTAAGATCCTTGTCTTTCTCTTGCATTTATCTCTCAAATTTAAAAAAAAATGGAAATACTTTCTCTTCATATGCATTTTCAAAGTTCATATACTAAAATCTGCACCAAAACATGATAAACATGCAAATCCATGCCTAAAACCACCGATAATGTTACTGCTGTGATCCGATATAATTTTGATGCCCCCATCAACCATGCCGAAGAGAAAGGTGATGAAGATCTTGAATTTTCTGAAGAAATGGCAACGGAAATAGAGCGAAAGGTCGACAACATACAACCATATCAAGAAGCTATTGAGACCATTAATTTAGGCACAGAGGAAGATCCAAAAGAAATCAAGATAGGGGCAATGTTAGAGCGGAGCTCCAAAGAAAGGTTGATCAAGCTATTGCATGAGTACGTGGATATATTTTCCTGGTCCTACAGGGACATGCCAAAGTTAGATACTGACATTGTGGTTCACAGACTACTTCTCAAAGAAGGTTGTTCTCCAGTTAGGAAAAAACTCAGAAGAACTCGTCCAGATATGTCTAGTAAGATTAGAGAAGAGGTTCTTAAATAGTTTGACGCATGATTCTTAGCAGTGGTAGATTATCCTCCATGTATAGCTAACATTGTGTCAGTACCCAAGAAAGATGGCAAGGTGCACATGTGTGTAGGTTATCAAGATCTGAACAAAGCAAGCCCCAATGATGAATTCCTGTTACCTCACATAAATGTTTTGGTAGACAACACGGCTCAAGCCTCGGTATTCTCATTCATGGATGGTTTCTCGGGCTATGATCAAATCAAAATGGCACCCGAAGACATGGAAAAGACTAACTTTATGACACCTTGGGGAACCTTCTGCTACAAAGTAATGCCATTCGGTCTCAAAAATGCAGGGACAACTTATCAAAGGGCTATGGTCACACTATTCCATGATATGATTCACAAAGAGGTTGAAGTGTATGTAGATGATATGATCGCCAAATCCCATAAGGAAGAGGAACACATCATACATTTGCAAAAGTTATTCAAGCGGCTGCGCAAGTTCAGATTGAGGTTGAATCCGAATAAATGTACATTTGGCGTCAGATCAGGCAAGTTGTTGGGTTTCATTGTAAGTCAGTGTGGTATCAAGGTGGACCCCGACAAAGTAGAAGCTATACAAGGGACGCCAACACCGAGGACAGAAAAAGAAGTTTATGGTTTCTTAGGGTGATTGAACTACATTTCAAGGTTCATATCGCATCTAACAATTATGTGTGAGCCTATATTCAAATTATTACAAAAAGATCAAACGGTAGTGTGGAATGACGATTTCCAAACGGACTTCGAGACAATAAAGCAATATCTGCAAGAGCCACCGATCTTAATGCCACAAGTTCCCGAAAGACCACTCATCGTGTATCTGACAGTGCTTGAAGGATCAATGGGTTGTGTTTTAGGAGAGTAGGACGAAATAGGAAGAAAAGAGAATGCGATTTATTACCCCAGTAAGAAATTTACTGACTGCGAAACCAGATACTCGCTCCTCGAGAAAACTTGTTATGTTTTGTCTTGGGCTACTAAGAGGTTGAGACAATATATGTTAACCCATACCACGAGGTTAATAGTGAGAATGGATCCTTTAAAGTACGTGTTCAAAAAATCGGCTCTTATAGGAAGAATCGCCCGATGGCAGATGCTACTATCAGAATACGACATCCAATATGTCACTCGAAAGGCCATCAACACTAGTATACTAGCTGATCATCTAGCTCACCAACTGCTTCCAGAATATCAACCTATGAAGTTCGACTATCCAGACGAAGATGTCATGGTTATAGGTGGTTATGAAATACCAGGACCAAACGAAGGACCCGAGCCGGGGGCACATTGGACACTCATGTTCGACGGGGCTTCAAATGCACTGGAGCACGGTATAGGGGCAGTCTTGACTTCACCAAAGAATTATCACAAGCCCTACACTACAAGGTTGTTTTTTGGCTGTACCAACAACATCACCGAGTACGAAGCTTGTATACTAGGACTGGAAGCTGCCATTGATCTGAGAATAAAGCACCTTGAAGTATTTGGGGACTCCGCATTAGTCATATACCAAGTCAACAGCAAATGGGATATTAAACATCCAAAACTAATTCCATATCGGGATCATGTTTTAAAGTTGGTTGCAGAATTCATAGAGAACACTTTCTGTCACATCCCACGAGAAGATAATCAAATGGGAGACGCTCTGTCAACTCTCTCAACTATGTTTAAAGTAACTTGGCCAAACCACGAACCACGTATCACAATTAGACACTTTGAAGAGCCTGCACATTGCCTTGCTATTGAAGAAGGGCCGGATGATAAGCCTTGGTTTTACAACATCAAGAAATACCTCGAAAAACAAGAATATCCGAAAAATTTAGACGCAGTCAAAAAATACTACGTATAAAAAGCTCGCTAAGCTCGAACCCTAAACGGGCGACTTAGGAAAAAAGGAGCGTCCCGGTGGATTAAAACCCCTAAAGGGCGATCCAGGCAAAAATTAGGGACATACACAAAAAAAAACTATCCCAGTGGATTGAAAATCCAAAAGGGCGATCCAGGAAAAATTTAGGGATTTTATTCAAAAAGAAAAAAAGAAAAAAAGACTGCGATCTAAGAACTACGACTACGAACCATGAAGGGAGAGATAGATGTAAATCATACGACTCAAAAGTAAAGGAGATAGGAGCCATTAAAAGGATACTAGTGAACAGTAGTAGCAATTATCATTTTCATTTTCCATTTACATTTTTTTTTAAAAGTTTCTGTAATTACCTCTTTCAAGGAATTACATCTTGTACTCTCGCCTATTCAGAGGCATATAAATAAAACATTCTCTTTTCTCTTTCATCTTTCAAATTGTGTTTTCCCTTTTTCAGACTTATTTACAAAATAATACGCTTATTGCTTGTGAATATTGTGTTGAAATCATTTCGGGGGATTTGACAAATAAAAGCATTTTATACAACATTAAAAATACATTTTGGGTAAGAAAAACATCAAAAAGAAAATCCAAGTTTGCGTCCATATACACATCCACACCTACGCCTGCGCTTATAATACAACAATCAAGATCTTTATAAACACTTCTTACCATGTTCAAAACAATTCAAAGATACCACGACAATGCAACATACAACGCTAGGGAATTGGTAACTCAAAACCAATGGTTTAAAGGAGAGAATTCCAGAAACATCTTCATAACATTCTAAGGCATACACACATTTTGCACACATTTTGCATACACATATATTCAATGTACATGCACTCTGGGTTCCATATAATACATCATACACATACATCATGCAACAAATTAACAATCTCCCCCTCTATTTAGCTATCTAAGGGTTAATCATCAAAGCACACTTCCTCTACAAAATTCAACCTGTCACCTAAGACTCCATGCAGTGATGTGTTACGCTTATCACCTAAGACTCCATGCAGTGATGTATTCTCTACAATGTAGATCATTACCTAATACTCCATGCAGTAATGTGCAAAACCCAGTACATTTCCTAAGACTCCACACCGCAGTGTTCGAAAGCCAAATAAGATCTGTCACCTAAGACTCCATGCAGTAATGTGTGATACTCCCGACATAACCCATTGCCTAAGACTCCACGCAGTAGTGTGTTTCCTTATTCGCAAACATAACCCATTGCCTCAGTCTCCAAGCAGCTGTGCATTATCAAGTGTTGTTTCATCCATCCTGAGTGGATGAATAAGCAAAGTCAAACCATATTTCTAAGAACATCATCCTTGTTTTCAAATCCTGGTAAGCGATACATCATCAGCTTTGCCTATTCCTCTCAAGACTCTTAAGGGTATGTTATATCAACGTAACCTTAGGTTTGTCGGACAAATTTCGGGGTATTCCTAGTATTCAATAAACTCCCAATCAGAATGCGCAAGAATTGTGTATTCTCATGCTATTCGATTGGAAGATAATTGAATAGGGGCAGTTGTCGTACCCCAAATTTGCCCTACCCATATGATCATATTTTCAAGGTTAAAAATGGAAGAAAAATGCTTTGGTTAAGGATGGCCCAACAATATCTGATGGCCCATTTTTTAGAATCCAAGTCAATAGGGGGTGTATCTTAATTCCAGGGAGTGGGGCTTTCTAAATCAGAAAGATCCATATACCCATGGGCCCATTCGCGAAGCATGTTGGCCAATGGCCCATGAGATTCGAATATGGGAAACTGGTGCGAAAGAAAATTAAGATTTTAATTATTTATAACGGTCCATGAGGCTTTGTTGTTGTTAGTAAAGAGACGAGGTGAAAACTTCAAGTCCATTAGAATTCATGGCCCATTGTCGTTTTGATGGAATAGCAAAGGGGGGTATGATTATAAATTTACCGGCCCATTAAGGTTTTGTTAAACTAATACATTTGTTGTCATTTTTTATCTTTTATTTTAGAAAATATTTATTATGAAACATTATATTAAGTTTAAGATGATTGATTATTAAAATATTTTGTTATTTTATTAAACATTTTTATAATTAAAATTATTAAGAGATTTATTATAATTATTTTATTACTTATTATTAAAATATTTTATAAACTATTAGATATTTTTTTATACAATTTATTTGGTAAGAGTTTTTGTTTGGGAAAAATCTATTGGATCAAAACATGTAAAGAAACATTGGTGTTATTGTTGTTATGGTTGAGGGGCGGTTAAGGTCTTAGGGAAGGGTGGAGTCGCACCTCCGCAGATGGGGATTAGAGTTTGAAGAAGAGGGAAAGGGTTGGCTAAGCGAGAGAGAGACAGAGAGAGAGAGAGAGGATAATAGGGTTTGTAAATGAAAATGAAAAGAAATGTGTAAAAAATAAAACTTATATTATGATGTAATCTAGTACACTCACGCTCACAGTAAATAAACATGCACCTTTGTTTTTATCCATTAGGTTCGTATCAGACGGCCGTAAGACCAAGTCTACTGTAAATTCCATACACCCTCGCGCATGATGTCTAAATCGGCCCCCTCTTAAACATGTTTGGGCCTAGCCCATTTTCTCTTCACACCACTTTTTTTTCTTTTTCACTGAAACAAACCAACAACTCACCCCCCCCCCCCCTTACCTCTGGGCCCAGTTCAATATCTGAACTTGGGCCCAGCCTTCGCTACACCCCATGTTTTACTTACTAGTTCAACCACGCACCCCCAGGACAACTGGGCCTGAATTCAATATCTGAATTCAGGCCCTGACTATTCACACCCCACCCTTTTTACTACTTAACTTAAAATGCACCCCCTGAACTAATTAAATGTTTTCTATTTTTTTATATATATTATACTTTCTTATTTATTTTTCTTTTTATTATTATTATTATTAATTCTTTTCTTTTTTATAATAATAATTATTATTTTTAATACTTACTTTTTATTTTCATATATATTATTTATTATCATTTAATTGATTATTCTGTTTAAAAACTCATGTATATATTTTTTACTATTATATTGCATTAAATATTTTAATCATGAATTAATTAATAATTTTCATGATTAATATAATTAAAGTATACTCAACAAATCTTAAATCTATTTTTTGCAATAAACTAATCTAAACAAACGATATTTGCAAAAGGGTTCCAAATATATTTTGACTAATCGCGCATTTAGTCCAAACTTCTGCTATCTCTACACCCGGTCAAAATGCGAGGCAATTCAAAATACTTTTGCAACCCCTAAAAAACACAAACCCATATGAACTACGAATTGGGACTCTGATTCCTCATAAGAGGATACATAGGCATACGACTAAAATCGTGGCGAGTTCCCCTATTAAAATTTAAAACCCTGTTTCGCCTAAAACCCAAACCTAAACCTAGTATCCTTAAGAATAAGGTAGATGAAAGGTGCCTAACACCTTCCTTTCGTCTAAAGAAGTCTGAAACTTAGAATCTCTGTTTACAATTTAGGGTTTCCTATTAGATGTCCTTCCTTAGGATACAAATTAGTAGTGGAAACTCTTGATTTTTAAACCAGTTGCAACATCATAGTCACATCTTTAATTCCTTATATCTCTTTCCATAATGCATGAAACATGACAAAGTTTGAATAAAAAATTGAGAGGGCATTACATACTCCAACTTTCTTGTTCAATTTTTATTAAAAAGAAGGTTGAATTAATGAGATAAATAGCCATAAGTGTATGAACATCATGTGTTTGCTGGAATGTCGGACTTCGCGTGCGCGTGACATGCCTTGTGCTTGGCAAAAATTCAGTTTGCATGGTACCTTCTTCCCATGATTATATCTCAAAATGTAGGGATTATTTTGAGAAGCATTCTGAAGCAAAGTTGTTCCTCACATTTAGGGCTTGATATTTTATGTTGGACATTTTTCAAAATAATGAAAATTTCAAGGAGAAAAATAATGGTGAAGGCATGCCCACAAATAGTTTGATAAAATGCTTGGCTTAGCGCGCGCGTGGCTGGGCAAAATGCCATCTCCAAGCCCCAAATCCTAAGCAATATATCTCTCTCCACACCTGACCATTTGAAATGATTCTTGAACCAAATATGAAGAGAACACTTCATTCAACTTTCATGTTGCCAACTTTTTGATTTGAGATCAAATGGACTTTCAAAAATAATCATGAAGGAATCAAATTTTTGTGCTTATTTGAGAAATTTCACTAAGTGTCAAAAACTTCCAAGCCCCATAACTTTTTCTCCTTTCATTTTTTGGACTTGAGGCCTCTAATGCAAGGTTGAAGGATTTTGTTTCCTCTTTCCAGGCATGTAAAGTTTGTACATTTTCAATAAAAATTGAGAAAGTTATGACCAATCAAAATTCAGTACTATGAACACTTAGAAAAAATTCTAAAATTCAAATAACTTTATGGACAAGTTATCTCCAATTCACCCTTCAAACTTGATTTTATGCCACCATTTACCATGAAATATGAAAATAGGTACATTGAATTGATAGTTGACCAAAAGTCCCCTTGGTCAACAGTTGACTTTGGTTGACTTCTGACAAAATGACCAATTTACCCCCTTTTGTCAATTGAGCCATTTCAAACCCAAATTGATGATCAAATTTCCAAACATAGATGCTCATGAATATGTAGATAAACATGGAATGAAGTATTGCCCAAAAATTCATAGATTTCCTGATTAAATTCTAAACCCTAGTTTTGGTCCTCTGTGCTAGGAGATGGTAAGATACATGCAATTGTGCCATTACCTACAAGATGACATTCAAAGAGACATATACACATAATTTGATGTTAGTCAAAAGGATATATGTACAAGATACATAATTAAAGGTGCTTGATGATCCCTCATAGACAAACCTAAAGATAGGATGAAGTAGGAGAATTATCTAAAACCATAATGTGTGATCTTGTTGCATTGTGATGGTATGAGATGATAGAGAAATATTAGGGGCAAAAATTGGGGTACAACAGCTTCCCTTATTTAAGTGACTTCTATCCGGAGATGCGAAGGTTAAAATCTTCGTGTTGACGCGATTAAAGATACTTAAATATAAAACAAACCCTATTTTTGACCCTAGATGCCATGAAATGCTTATGATTATAAATGAAAATGAACAAATCCAAAAATGACATAAAACACCACTGGGGATGTAGTAAATAAAACCAGGATCAAAAGAAAAACCCGATCAGGAAAATAAATCACTGGTGAACAAAAGACTTGACTATATTGGGGTAAACCCCATAGAGGAGATAAGGAATCATCAACTTAAATATTGAGGAGAGAAAGTAAGAGGATAAAAATGATCGACAGATGACTACGAACTATCCACTCACTGAGGAGATAGCAAAAAAGTAACGTCGACCCACTGGGGAAAGAAATGGTAAGATAATACTGGTAAATACCATTATTATGGTAGGTAATAAATGATTAGCACCTGTATCTACGACTGGAAACAAATGAACTTCTTTAGAGTTATTTGAATCTCAGTGATGAAATATCTCCCATAATGACGAGACTACCATTCATCAAAAAAATATCTCAACAACAAACTACCTCCCATAATGACAAGGCTACCATTCATTGGAGTAATAAATCTCAATAATGAACTACCTTCCATAATGACAAGGCTACCATTCATTGGAGCAACAAATCTCAACAAAAAATTACCTTCCATAATTACAAGGCTACCATTCATTGGAGTAACAAATCTCAACAATAAACTACCTTCCATAATAACAAGGCTACCATTCATTGGAGTAAAAAATCTCAACAACAAACTACCTTCCATAATGACAAGGCTACCATTCATTGGAGTAACAAATCTCAACAATAAACTACCTTCCATAATGACAAGGCTACCATTCATTGGAGTAACAAATGAATCTTCTCTGGGAATTAACAGACTTACTCGGGAAGAACATATTGCTCAAATAAAGAGACCTGCCACTTGTTGTTATGAGAAGGAATTGAAATAATGATTTCCTGGGGAAATGTCAAAATATTCCTGATGAGGGGCTAAAATATTCACATGCAAAATAAATGCACATTCTCGAACTAGGGCTCAAAGCTTGCAGAAATCAAAATAATAATGTTGTCGGGGACCACCAATTCAAACCAGAAATAAACCGGAATGAAACAGACAACCAAAATAACACGTCATGAGAAATAAACTCAAAAGAGGATCATATTCCACTCAGATAAAGAACTGAATAGGAAGTCTAAAGAAAAAATCTTCCATGTGGGCTAACTCTGGGGAAATTGAAAGGATATACACTTTCTGCTTAAGGTTGACACTCTATTGGATAAAGGGTAACATAACTCTGCAAAATAGGGTAAAAGTTGTTGTTACGTTTGAAAAAAAAAATTTGAGATTTGAATAGAAGAGGAGAATACGAACCAGAAAATGTAAAAAAAAAATTAGATCTGTGATCTCCCGCGGCGCCGCCACAAGCATGGTATGTCGTCGTCACACCTTCATCACTACGCCGCGTGTGTTCTTCAAGGACCACCGTATTTGACTTTTTTTTCTTTATGATTTTAACTTATTTTCTTTTGTTATAATGAGAGAGAGAGAGAGAGAGAGAGAGAAATGGGGGATATATCAAATTATTGAAGAGAGGAATACTGTTTATTTTGAAAAAATGAGAAGATGAAAAGTTGTTGTTAGGTAACGTAACAACAACTATGTTTATTGCAATTTTTTTCTTTTTCTCTTCATCTCTTCGTAAACCGCATCGACCTGCCATTGGAGTACAAGTGGTCCTTCTGACACTTGACCTCATATGAGAAGATGAACAAAATCGTGATTCTCTGTGCGTGCACTCATTGTATTTACAACGTGCTCGCTTTCTGGATCATTGATCCTACATAAATCTACCTGTTGACTTGATCAATGGCTCACATTTTTTTTCTATTTTATTTTATTAATTTCGTTTTAATTGGTTTAGAACTTCAAAAATTCATTTTTAATTCAATTTTTGTCCGAAAATTCTGAAAAATATTATAAAAATCATTTTCTATGTTTCTGACTTTCTGAATTATTATTAGAGTTTTTTTTTATTTTTAATATTTTAAATGATTTTTCATTTACTTGATTGGTTTTAAATAGTTTGAAAATACTTTTTTGTTTTAAAAAAATTACCAAAAAAATTTGTAAAAATACTTGAGATCATTTCTGACTTTTATATGGTTTTTTTAATTTTTATTTGATATTTTGAATATAGTTTTCTATTTTGACTTTTATTTCTATGTTAAAAACAATTAAAAAAATCATTTTCTCATTCTACCTTGCTTATTAAATGTAATTTTACTTTTGAACATATTCTGGTTGATCTTGAACTATGAGAATTTTAATCATGAGCTTCTTTAATATCATTGGATCTTGGGTGTTGAGTTTAACTCAACCAAAATAGATGAATGATTTAATTGATAGCTTGATTAAATTCTTTGGTTCAAATGTGGAACTTAACTCTTATCTATTTCTTCTCCATCTTATTTCTTGTTGACTTTTCTTGTGTTATAAGTTTCATGAGTGTGGTTTCTACATATCTCTAACTTGTGTAGTACATACATTTCTATTGACCGGCCTCAAAATAGGTGTGACTTCTACATAAGTCCACTTACAATTGCTTAACATAGCGCTAAATTTTGTCCCGATTCGAGAAATGATCATTCGTGGTCCAAACCTAGGTTTGAAAGCCCAAGCATGTTTAATTTGAAACCTTTGATCCAATAACCTTGATGTTGTACCCCAATTTTCGCCCCTAAGATTTATCTATCATCTCATACCATCACAATGCAGAATTAGCCCTCATTGATCAAGACAACAGGAAGATTTATGTAGGATCAATTATCCAGAAAGCAAGTACACTGTAAATACAGTGAGTGCACGCACAGAGAATCATAATTTCGTTCATATTCTCATATGAGGAGAAGTGTCAGAAGGACCACTTGTACTCCAATGGCAGGCAGACGCGATTTACGAAGAGATGAAGAGAAAAAGAAAAAAAAATTCCAGCAAACATAGTTGTTGTTACGTTACCTAACAATAACTTTTCATCTTCTCATTTTTTTAAAAATAAATAGTATTCCTCTCTTTAATAATTTGATATATCCTCTCTCTCTCTTTCTCATTATAACAAAATAAAATAAGTTAAAATCAGAAGAAAAAAATCAAATACGGTGGTCCTTGAAGAACACACGCGACAGATCGAAGAAGGTGCGGCGGTGACCGACCATGCTTGCAGCACCGCCGCCGCGGGAGATCACAAATCAATTTTTTTTACATTTTCTGGTTCGTATTCTCCTCTTCTATTCAAATCTTAAATTATTTTTTTCAAACACATCCAGTTTTATAAGATCTATAAAGGAATTTGAAAACGTTTTTCCCAAAATAACAATAGAATTGTCACGGAATCACAAAGAAGAGGGAAGATTCAGTATCAAAAGAGTATTAGCAACCTTTAGAAGTGAAGAGAAGAAGAACAGTGGCGGTTTAAGGGGTTGACAGCGGTTTCTGGCAAGATGAACGGAGGTGAAGAGGTGTGGCTCGGTTACAGATGGTGTTTCTAGCGAAGATGAAGGTTTTTCGGCGAGGAAGGGTTCTTCAGTCAGGTGAGTTATTCTAGCCTTTTCTGTTTATAGTTTTTTTGGATTTCTCAGTCTGTCATTTTTTTTGTCAGTGCATATTTAATGGCTTTATACTTCTTAGATCTGGGGTTTGGGTATGAACAAACAAAGGGCAGAGATTGAAACTATGTTTTGGGCCGCCAAATGTGATAATTGAGATGTTAATTTTTCACTTCAAAATCAGTCCGAAAATCCACCTCTGTCCAATAATTATTCTTGTTTTCAAAAGAAGTATTAGGCTAATGAATGTTATTTGGGCCTGAGATTATGGTTGAAAAAATTGTTTTGGATTTGTGAATATTTGCTAATACACTTCTCATTTTCTCTCTTTTATTTTCTTTGTTGCAATGGGCATGTATTGAAGACTTGACGAAGGAGGAAGCCATAGTAAAGCTTGAAGGCATGGCAAAGTTGCTGCCATCTTGATTAGTTATGCATTAGTTGAATGAAGAATATGGTTGCAAGTGAAATATCAACAACGACCCTTCGTAGTTACTTAAAATGGTGTTGAGTTCATGACTTCTTTTTGTGAATTTTATACTTCTCGCACATAATTCTTGATATTGAAAATACTTTGTGCTTATTTGTTTTTCTTGAACCTTGATGGTTGTAGGCTTGGATGGAATCAAGACATCACAAACTTGATGCAAGTTGTGAAGGATGCTCCGGTGCCATGAACAATCTGATACTTGACATGTTGGTCTTTCACTTAGTTGTTCTCTCATTCTTGGCAAATTGAGCATTGTTAATTGCGTTGTAGGACAAGGAAAAACATGGTGAAGAATAAAAACAAATGGGGACGCCTTGTACTAGTTTGAAATACACTAGGTTTATAAACTTTTCTTTGCTATACTTCAAAAAAGTTTGCAAAACTTTGATTTCTTTGTGCGACCTTTCAAGTAATTTAATAGATATTTTGTAGCATCTTTGAAGTGTGAGTAGAGAGACTTGAACCTTGAATGTATCTAGGGTTTGCACAAGAGAATTTGAAAGATGTGTGTGATACGGTGGGAGAACTGACTTGGGTGTTTTGCATTTGATTGCAAATGTTGCGGTTTAGCAAGAGTCGCCACCGACTTTTCTTTTATCCAAAAGGAAAGGTGAAAAAGCACATGAAAGACATTTGAGATTATTTCTTGAGTTCGGGGGGTAGATTATGAAAAGGGAAGGTTTTAGCACCCTTTTCATCCATGGTTTTCCATGGGCTCTTAGTTACTTTCTAGATCACTTGCTTTTTGTTTGAAAATTATGCTTTGTGTAGTTTTTGAAAGTATTTTGTAAAGAGATCATTGTTTAGACAATCTTTGTAATGATTCTTGTTCGTAAGAATGTATACAAAAATGTTGATCTCTTGAAAATGTTTCAAAGTGAAAGTGTTGGTGTATAAAATGTTTTTATTATGAGCAAGAAAGAAACTAGGATAGAATCTACCTACTCAAGAGGTCTTAGATGTACTTTTCCTCCTCCTTTAGGTGTTGCTATCTTACCATTGATTTGGTGAGAAGCCCCATCATTGGATGTGAAGGGACGGGCGTGGGTCATCGTATAGTCATAGAAGGCAACCTATGGATGTTTTAGCAATGTCTTTTAGGGACTAGATCGTTTACCGAAGGCAACATTGAGGGTCATCAAGGGACTACGATCTTTTATCGAGGGTCTTTACTAAAACGCTCATGTTCGAGG
Source organism: Vicia faba (assembly GCA_948472305.1). Classification (NCBI taxonomy): domain Eukaryota; kingdom Viridiplantae; phylum Streptophyta; class Magnoliopsida; order Fabales; family Fabaceae; genus Vicia; species Vicia faba. The sequence continues at coordinate 65,407,528 of OX451735.1, forward strand.
GACATGACTATTTTTTCCGATAGGCAACAAGTGAGATTACCCTAAGGTGTGCATATGTGCAAAGTGTGTTTGATTGCATGCATTTTGGTCTTGATTAGGGTTCTCTATTTGTTGATTTCATGTCTTGCCATACACACCCTAATTACTAGCAATATATGAAAGCAATAAAAAGTGCATAAAGTAAATATCCTACGCTATTATAATCATTAGGGGGATGAGGTGTACCAATTTACAAATGGGGATTGCAAATAAAATTAAATCCTAAGTTACTATTACAACCATATTGAATGGATAATAATGTACAAGAAAATGTGAGATGGACTTGTTTTATTTAAGAAAAGAAATAGTTTTGTTTAAGAAAATATTTTTGATCTTTTTATTTTAAGAAATAAAATAAAGCATGTAAAATGTAAAATGTTTTTGGTGTTTTTGATTAGTGAAAATAGAAGTGATAGAAAAACAAAATAGTGAGGAAAAAGAAAATAGAATCAGCGTATTGCTGAACTAAAAGGGATCAGAAGTTCTGACTCTGGCGTGCTTGCAGAAAACAGAAATCATATTAGTAGAATATGTAAAGTCAGAAGTTCTGGGTCCGCTGGGAACAAAGAAGATTTCAGAAGTTCTGATGTCACTGGCAGAACTTAGTCAGAACATCTGCAACTTAGTCATTTCTCAACAGAACAGAAAATGCACATATAACAGTTAAGGCAGGTTTTATAGTGTTTCAGAAACAAGAGATATCAGAACTATAAATCAGAAGCAAGCATGAATTTTCTAATCCTAATTTCCTTAAGAAGTTCTAAACTAATTTACTCCCTACTTAGGCATACAAATACGTGAAACCTCAGAGTACGTACAACATCAAAATCATGATGTCTACATTGTATTTTTGAACATGCAAATCTGACAATGCCTAAGTAATATGATGAGAGTCAACAAAAGCTTACCTTGCAGCTGGAAAATACTCTGTGAGATGGAGTGTGGTTCTGAACTCTGGTGATGTTCTGAATAGCTTCTTCACGTACATAGTGTAGCGGTAGAAATGTTCAAGACTAAGCCATTGGATTGACTAGACTTTATACAAATCAAAATAAAAATCGCCACCGTGCTTTATTGTTTCTAAAGGAATGGGAAAAGAGAAAATAACCCAAAAAAAGGGGAAAATATTCAAGGTAAGGGGGTGGGTTATGCAAAGGGAAGGTATTAGCACCCTAAACATCTACGGTACTCCGCAGGAACCTCTTTGTAAAATATGTATATTTTGGCTATAAAAATGTGTTGTATAAAAGGGATGGTGGAGGTGAGAAGAGAAATATTTTTTATGATTTTTGCACCCGCCGCGGTTGCGAACCTTTAGTGCCTACGTACCACCTTTCATGCAATAGGGGATCAGGGTACACATAGTTCCTCTTTTTAAAAAAAATTTGAAACACAAAGTGTGTTGGTTAATTTTAAGAGATAAGACATCATCATCATTGTCCGTGTGGAAAACATACTTACTACCCACAATCATGAGAAAGGAGAATTTGCATCATCTCAAAGTGGAGGATATGGCTTGGATTTTAAAATCAACAATTCCTCACTCAACACCCAAGTGGAAAATATCTCTCTTCACTACATATTGTAGAAGTATAGTTGTTTGCATCACTACAAGGATTGACAAGAGTCTAACCTTTTGAGAAAAGTTTAAAGATAAAAACCAAAGTGGCAAAATGGTTTGAAATGAGATTGATTGAATTTTAGTCTTCTAAAAAAAATGTCAAGGTATTATTAAATTGATTGACGTTTATTTATGAAAATATTTTGAAAATGCATGGACCTAAGTCCAAGTTTATTATGAAAGTGGTTCAAATTTAGAAACAAGAAGAGTTTTCAAAATGAGGGAGAATATTTTTGAAATTTAAGAAGATGGGAGGAGAAGAAGAGGCTATCCTAAAGCATAAGGTAAAAGTTAAGGATAAGAACCATTTAACCAACAAGAAGCCAAAAACATGACATTATGAGCCAAGATAAAATATCCATTCTTTGGATTGAAACCAAGCAAGCAAAGATACTAGACCTCTTCAAATGCATTAAGTCTTTAAAAATTGGACAGAGTAACGGCTGTATACGGGTGAATTCCAGATTACAAACAAAGGATGTAATCACAAACAACCTGCACACAAAAACAAACAAGCAACTGTCATACCCCAAATTTTGACCTAAGATCCCTGCTTCATTTGCATTATTTTTCATACGCATCAAGGTCATAGAATATGGTAGATTTCGAACGTTTCGCTATCGAGCTTTGACTGTGTAGAGATTATCGAGTGTTGTGAGCATTTTATGAATGACTAACCACTAATCAAGCACGAAGTGCATGTTTTGCTATTTTATTTTCGTGTGCAGAAAATAGGTCTGAAAGAAGAGCATTAGACGTTGTACGTCGATTAGGATTTCGAGTCTCAAAACAGAAATGCTGTCGTTCGTTAATTTCCAAAAGACTGGTTCATCAAAGAATTTCAGAGAATTGTGCGTTTATTTCCACACTCTGTCCAGCAAATGGTCTCTGTTTTTCTCCGAATATTTTTCAGGAAAAACAGTCAAAATTCTACCGGCTTTAGTTCATGTGTGTTTCACATTGTTCTAAAATACAAGAAAAACTAAGTTATACCGTCACTTTCGATTTCTTGGACCAAAAGTCATCTGCAAATTTTCTCATGACGCAGTTTGAATTTCGCCGAAATGGGATAATTAAATTCAAAACCGTTCTAGAAGAATTTATTCGGAATATTTGGAATTTTCTTTATTTGAATCCAAGTGATAATTAAAGAGGAGCTATTCAAGAGATCACATGGAATATTTATTCAAGATTGTTCTTGTGATTATTTTGGTAAATCTACATCATGGTTATTTAAATACATGAAGCATTATTTCAAGAAGTTAGTGAGGAATTCTGTTTAATTACATGAGGAATTTCATTTGGTTATAAGATTAATCCATGTGATTTATTTGGATTTCTATTACAAGTATGCAAGATTAAAGTCCAAGACTTGCTTTATTATTTATTCAACATTCAACAATTCATCCAAGTATTATTCAATTATTTCCCAAATTTAAATGGAAGATCTTGAATTTTTATCAAGATATATCAAGATTTATGTTTATGTGAAGATTCAAGATCATTCATAACTACCCAAAGAATGGAAAATATATTGAAGAATGCATATTTATTCAATGTTACAATTTATTGGAGTTTATTACAAATTTGCAAGAAGCTACAAGTTTATACAAGATTTATTTTCAACATAAAAAAATTCAGCAAAGTGCTAGTGCAGCCCACTTTGCAACCTTTCTTCAAGCCCATTTTGTTGTATTTTTATTGGTCAAATAATGCTCCAAATAGCCTAAAAAAAACAGCAAATAGAGATGTTGTAAAATGCTACAAAACAGTAAAAAACAGCAACATACAGCAGCTCCAAGTGCTGCCAAAAACCTGCTCCAACCTGCATCAAAGTAGCAACAATTTGTATAAAATGGCTAAAGTAATTTGTGAGAACAAAGCATAGAAACAACTTGCCAAAACAGTTTAAATTTCTACTGTTTTTCCCCCTCAAATCCCACATACTCCACTATAAATAATAGCTTTTGTCAACATAAAGAGGGGGAAGAAAAATTCAGCAGTTAAAGAAAACAGAAAATTGGTGTTGTTCTAGAAAAATTCAGCAAGTAAGAAAAATCAGAAAAAATAGAGGGTTGTTCTAAAAAAAATCCAGCAAGGAGAAAAGATAGCAAACTCAAGGAAGCTTACCATTTTGTTAGAAGCCCCATCGGAGAGGCTCCGATAGGTATTATTCTTTTTCTCCTCTCTATCTATTGTTGCATATGTTCATACTTGAATCACTTGCTGTATCACTTTTCTTTGCCATGCAATATTTTGCCTTATCATTCTTTTCTTTGTTGTATTGTATTTGAGTTGTTGCATGATTGTTAGCATTTAAACATGTTAGTATTCATAATATCAGTAATAATAACAAGTGTAATAAAAAGTTTACTTCTTCCGTCGCGTAATACCAATTTAGCGCTTGCTGTCCCAAATACTTGTTATCCATCTTTGTTGTCCAAAAATATTTGTTATCCATTTTGCTGTCACAAAAATTTAAAATCCATAAAACCATTTTGCTGTTGCAAGGTCCAAACAAAACACCTTTGCTGTCCAAAATATTTTTGCTGTCCAAAATATTTTTGCTGTCCAAAATATTTTTTGCTGTCCAAAAAAGCTTGGTTATCCTTTTTGCTGTCACAAAAATCTCAAAGTCCACAAAATATGTTGCTGTTACAAATATTTAAAAATATATTGTTGTTCCAATATTTAAAAAAATATATGTTTTTGTTATAATATTTAAAAATATGTTGTTGTTCCAATATTTTAAAAAATATATGTTTTTGTTACAATATTTAAAAATGTATTGTTGTTCGAATATTTTAAAAAAATATGTTTTTGTTACAATATTTAAAAATATATTGTTGTTCCAATGTTTTAAAAAAATATGTTTTTGTTACAATATTAAAAAATATATTGTTGTTCCAATATTTCTAAAAAAAATATTTTGTTCTTAAAATCCAGGAAAAAACCACTTGCTGCAATCTTCAAAAATGCTTAACCTACAAAAATCCCAAACATCACTTAAAATCAAAAACCTGTTTTAAAAAAAAACAACTTAAAACTGCATAAAACTTGTACAAACAGAACAACATAAAAACCAGCGTAGAACATGTCAACAGAACATTAGTACCGTTACCAAAAGGCCTAAGACCTGCTGTATCAAAACCCTTCCGGTCTCTCTCCCGCGATTCTCCGCCGCTGTCACCTCAACCCCGTCACTCCATCATCGCCCGTTTTTCTCAACCCGGCGTCCCTGGCCTTTCCAGTAACCTCCTTGATTCCGAAGGTTTTTCCTTGTTCCATTATTGTTGTTCCAGAGCCGAACGACGTCTCCTTGAAGAGCTGCGTAATGATTACTTGGAGATAACAAAGATTGATCAAATGTACAACAACCGGTATAAAGAAGGATTTGGCATTTGAAACAGAGATAAGGAATCAGATCTGCATAAGAGAGAGGAAGAAAGAAGATATTCCATGGAAGAGAGAGACAAGGCGGATCTGTTTTGTTAGAAAGAGGAGAAGAAGGTTGAATCTGAGAGAGAGGAGGGACGTTTGCTTTTGTTAGGATTGACCTTGTTGTTGTCCTTTTGTTTTATTGAAAATGTAATAACATATTTAATACATCTCTTTCCCTCTTCCCAAGCATATTAATATAATATATTTTTCCTCTTTTCAATAACAGTACATTTGAATAATGATTTTATTTTTTCCTTTCCCCCATGCCAACAGTAGCCGTGGCGCCCTCCTTTGCACACTAGGGTTCTTTGTTTTTGTTCCTTACATGCTTGACCCGATTGGCCCATTGGGCCTGTTTTGAGTCCAATCCCAATTTTAATTCTTCTCCTTATGTTTTAATGAACTCGTGCTAATAAACGAATAGCAACATGGCTCAATTGGCAAAGTGTGTTAACAACAATCTAAAGGTCCTGAGTTCAATTCTTTGATTGGGTCATTTTTCTGTCTTTTATTCTTTTGGCCATATTTCCCTTTTATTTAATATACTTAATTAATTATTAATCTACTTTGCTGTATAATTATTAATTATTATAAAAAACATAAAAAACATTTAATTAAAATTCATATTTATTTTTTTGTCAACTTACTATTTAAATTCTTATTTTTATTTTTGTGTTGTTGTTTTATTTAATTATTCAAAAATATTTGTTTCATGATTTAATTTTTGTCATGTGTTTAATTATTAAAATTCTATGATTTCGTAATTTAATCTTTGTGTACTTTTGATTATTTATTTAATCGTTAAAATGCATGCTAGTATGGTTTAAATTTCATTAGTTAATTGTTCAATTGTAATTTTAATTAATTGATCGTTAATCCACGTATCTTTTGTCCGTCTCAATCCAAGGGAATCGTTTAAATTTTTGTCGACTTCATGTCATCAAACACATAGCGCGAATACCCTCATTCATCTTCCGTTTATTATTTTGTTAAAACTTAAGATAATTTCCCCAAATATTCAATTTTTCAAAACTCACACCTTTTAAGTCAAAACTTCGACGTTAGGTCGTCGTATTTTCGAAAACTCGTCCATACCCATTTTTGGCCAAGCAACTTATTTTTTTTAATCAAACTAACATTTTTTAATAAACAGATATTTCAAAAGGTTCCTATAGAATACTATGGATACATTGGGTGCTAATACCTTCCCATTATATAACCAACCCTCGAACTCCATATCTCTTTTCAAAACGCCTTGTATTTTCATTACTTTTAAAGTATTATTTTACATTGCATACTTTAGGGTTTTATTTTGCTCTTTTCCCTTTTCCCTTGGAAATAATAAAGCGCGGTGGCGACTCTTGCTTTTGTGAGACGATTTAATTAATAGCTCGATCTCCGATTTACCCCGCTACATTTTTTATCGCTATAGCAACCCAATGTCTTGAGGTAAACCTCAAGAGCTCCAGACAAAATAATCAGATAAGATCACAGAGTATCCAAGATAGGCCAAGGTTGATAATCCTAAGTCCAAGAAAAAGTCTACTGCTCCATCATTCCAAGGATAGTAACCAAATAGTCCAAGTACCATTAAGATTTTTTTAGGGTTTAAGTTGGTTATTAAGTATCTTAGGAAAAGAAAAAGAAAAGCTCAAGTGAGCAAAGTAAAAATGACAAGAATATAAATGATCAAATGAGCAAAGATGAAAATGGCATGAAATAAAAGATGCTAAAAGATAAATAGTACATAAAGCATAAAAGAATAACAACATAAAATAAAACAAGTTAATAATTAGTGGTTAGTTGGATGACCATCTTGAAACTTGCATTTGGAACTCATTAGAGGATTGGTAGAACCAAAGCCTCCACACAACAAGTTGTATTTTCTTTTTGTCAAGTATATCATCCATTTGGAATTCTCATAAGTACCATTTAATGATCAATGATGTTTAAGTGATCCGCGTTGACCAAAGGTGTTATAGATCCATTAGAGGATTGGTAGAACCAAAGCCTCCACACAATGAATCTCAAGGTTATTGGATCAAAGAGATTTAATTAACATACTAGGGCTTGCAATCATAAGTTTGGGCCACAAATGATCATTTATTCGAATCAGGACAAAATTTAGCACTATGTTAAGCAATCGTAAGTGGACTTATATAGAAGTCGCACCTATTTTGAGGCCGGTTGTGATCGGTGGATCTGGAACTGACTGTTTAACGCTGGTTCGCGAAATATCGCGGAAGCAAGAGTCGCCACCGTCATTTATTTTCTCCAAAGGGAAAGGACAAAAGCACAGAAAAATTCCTTATAGAGATTGCTCTCGGTTCGGGAGGTAGGTTATAGAAAGGGAAGGTGTTAGCACCCTTTCTATCCATGGTTATCCATGGGCTCTTAGGTACGTGCTCATTTGTGTTTTCAAAAATGGTTTGCTTGCTTTTCAACTATGGGTTTAAAAAAAGTTTCTTTGAAAATTCCAGTTCGACTCTTGTATCGGTCCTCAAGAGTGTTTGAAAAGTTGCTTTCGAAAGCTTTTTGAAAAGGTGTCGGTGTGAAAAGTATTTCTTTTTTTTTTATTTATTTTGAAATTTAGAGCAAGTATCTAGAGTCGTCTACCTACCCTAAGGAATTCGTCTGTGTAAATGTACTTAAAGTAGTGCCATCCCACCATTGAGAGGTAGGTAGCACCACCATTGGAGGTGTTCGGGTCAATTCGAAGGTTCGGGACATGGTGATCACCGGAGCAATGGGAAGACATCTTAGAAGCTACCCTCATGCCAGGTTCCTGGATCATGAGGACTTACTAAAACATCCTCTACTCGACGATCACCTTTCGAGGGGCAAGGCAACAGTGAGGCGTACCCTAGGGGTGGTGTGTGATTTGTGTGTCGTTTTCAGATTTTTTTGTCTTGTCATGTATTGGTGATCTACGCTTTTGTTTTTATTTTAACATTCATTCTTTCATGCGATTTAATTAACAGTTTAAAAGATGCGGAATTTAAAAATCCTACGCTATTACAAAGGCGCGGGTCCACATCGCCAAATTTAATCCAGGACCCGATTTGAAAATAAAATAAAGTGCGAGAAATATAAATGTCTAATTTACATGGCTTTGGGAGAATTACAGGAATATTATAAGAAAGGAAATAAATGCGCGAAACGAACTGATAATCGAAAGCGAGGGCGTTGGACCCTTTTTAATGAAATTAAATTACGATTAACAAATTAATTAAATTAAAATAAAAGAGATTTTTTGGAGTTTTTTGTATTTAAAGATTTTAATGAGAGAATTAAATGAAATTAAAAAAGTTAATTAACCCTAATTCTAACTATTTTTATTTATTAAGAAATATGTTAAAGTTGAACCTAAAGTTAACCTAATTATTTAATACAATTTTATTTACAAAAAATAAATAATTAATTATTAATAATGATAAAAGAAAAGAAAAAGATGAAAGTGATTAAAACCCTAATTCTACAATTTTTAAGTTTATAAAAAAAAATATTAAGATTTAAACCTAAAATTAAGACTAAATTAATTAATAAGATTTATTTACAAAAAAATATTAAATCAAATATATTTTATTTTTTGTCTTTTCTGATTTTTATTATTTTCATATTAAAGGAAAAATATTAATTTAAAGATTTAAGAGGAAATAATTAAATTAAACAAATAATAAAAAAAGATAGAAAAAGAAAAGAAACACAAACCCTAGGGGGTGTTGACCCCAATTTGGAGGTATCTCCAGCATTTTTGGCCCAATGTTTAAGGCCTTCAGTTGACTTTTCAGGGCCACGTACGTATGCGTTGACTGGTGCCCATGGTACTCTTCAGATCAGGGCCCTTGGATGGAGATCAGTAAGCGCGTGGAAAGCTTGGATGGGGGACATATGATGAGCCCCTGGAATATGCGCTGCATAGGAATATAGAAAAGAAAATAATATGAGAAAGGGGGGGACCTGGGAATCGAACCCAGGTCCCATTGCTTACCGAACCATGTGCCTACCAACTGAGCTACTAACGCGCTTTGTATATAATATAGAACATGAACAACATAATGCAAAACAAATGGTAAGTGGTTAATTTTGCGCGAAATTCAAACGAGCCAACCATGTCTTGACACCTGATCTTCTTCTCCATTCATCTGCCTTTTTACCTGAAAAAACAAGCTAAATAGCGGGGGTTTTAAACCCCCACTAAATGATGAACAGAAAAATAGCGAATAGGCCATCGTGGTTCATAAATTAGGCGCGAGGTATGGAATCAATTGGTCATGATCTTCTGGTTCTAATGGCGTGGGTCTCATGTCTCAATTTTTCCAGAACAAGGAAGCCCCAATTCATGACCTCTGAAAACCTAGAAAGCTTCAATGGTGATTTCTCATGCAATGCACAAAAACTCAATTGAAGAGCATGGTTAGATTCAGAATGGTTCAATTAGTATAAATCAACAAAGAAAATGCAATGAGGATGCTTAAAATTTGAAACACGAATATGCATAAAGAGTGAGACATTTTGAGTTCTATGTACCAATTCTTGATGCTATAGGCGTGGAAAAGTATCCAGTCAGGTTCAGTAATGCCTTAGGAAGCTTTTGGGATCAATATTTTCCTCTGAGTCATCCTCCAAGGCCGTTTTCAGTTTTTGATTTTTTTGATAAAAATGCAAACTTGGTTCTTGAGATGGGGCGCAGCTTTTTGGTTTTTGTGCATTAGGTTTTGATCAGTATAAGTATGGGATGGATTAGGGTTGAGATTTGAGTCAAGAGATCAATGCAATCATGAATCAAATATTGGATTTTAATGGCATATTTTTTCAATCTTTTTCCATGTGTTTTGATACCAATCATGTCCAAATCACCTTGATTCTTTCCATATCAGATAGTGCACGAAATCTTGAAGGTATTCTATGCATAAAAAGATTTGAAAAGCATGGATGAGTATTTTTCCCATATTTTATTTAATTAAATAAATTAATTGTGATTAAAAATTCAAATAAATAATAAAAAATGATGAAATAACTCCCCTTGGGCCAAATGGTCGTGCGTATGCTTTGGATGATGATTCTTGGAAGAAAATGTGGCCCATTAGCAATTTTGAGGCATTTGAAGCAAAGTTGACTTTTCAAAATTCCCAAAAATTTCCCAACTTCCACAAGGCATATCTTGCTCAATTTTTAAGCTTTGATCATGTTCTTGGACATTTTGGAAAGTTCCTTAAGTCCTATAACCAATGCCTTTGGTCCCATGTCATTTTGATTTACCAATCTCAAGTTATGGCCTTTGACTTAAAGTCCCTTTTTGTTGACTTTTGAAAATGACCTATAATGTTGAAATTGATAACTTTTTGTGAGAGAATTTCTTGGACTTGAAGTGTGAAGAGGGGTTGTAGGAAATGTCTTTCTCTTCAAAATGAGCTTTGGATGGAATTTTTCTGATAAACCATGTGGAAGTTATGCCTTGGTCAAGTTACAGTTGACTTTTTCAACTGTCCAAATATGGAAACTTTTGCATCTTGAGACTTTTTGAGCCATGCCTTGAAAATCATGATCAAGAATTGATCAAATGATGTTTGTGGCTTCAAAATAAGATGTTGACCAAAAATTTGAACTTTTGACTGTCAAATGACCATTTTGCCCATGCAGTTGACTGTAGTGCAATTAGGGTTTTTGACTGTGCAATTTTGTGCTGTAAGTCTTGAAACTTGGTATGAGGATGCTTGACCATGTTTATAGGCATGTGGGACTTGATTGGACCCTTGAAAACTTCAATTTCTTTGCCAGAACCAAAACCCTAATTTTTGACTGTTAGGAGGCCCTTGAACTGTGCAACCCTTGGGGAGATTTTGAAGCATGCTCTTTGCCATTCTTGAAGAATATGGGAGGGAAAATTTTGGGGTACAACAGTTGCCCCTGTTCAATCTTCTTAAACCTGAGGATGTAGATTGGCTGACGTGCCTTTCGTAATCCGAAGGTGGAAGATGATTGAACACTAGAGTGCCCAGAAATTTGCGCTCACATAGTAGCAGTGTGATGGTGGAATGGGCTTATAGATGCCATTTGGAGATTGATGGATAGGATGATGGGCTTATAGATGCCATGCTAAGAGATGATGGGTATGTGGATGGGCTTATAGATGCCATTTGGATGTTGATCGCGTAAGAGATTCCTTGGCGAGAGCTTGCGTACCTGAAAAAGAAAAATGATTACCTGACCTGTTACAAGAGTTGGTCTTCAAATTCTTTGTGTAGATGTTTCCTGACTGGTTACAGGAGCTGGATCTGGAGCTTCAAAAGGTGATGAACCAGGGATGGTTACTACCTCAACGGGATGGTGAGAGAACCTTGGATGATTACTACCTCAACAGGAACGCTGAGATAACCTTGGACGATTACTACCTCAACAGAAACGCTGAGAGAACCTTGGACGATTACTACCTCAACAGAAACGCTGAGAGAATCTTGGGGTGATTACTACCTCAACAGGAACGCTGAGAATCATAGGCGACTTCAACCTCAACAGTAACGCTGAGAGAATCTTGGGGCGATTACTACCTCAACAGGGACACTGAGAGAATCTGGATGTCTTCTACTGGATAAGAAACAGGGAGATCTTAGGGTCGATCTGACTGAACCAGAGAAGGCCTTTGACTGGATAAGAAACAGGAAAATCTTAGGGTCGATTTAACTGAACCGGTCTAGGTCTTGAAATCTTCAACTGGATAAGAAACAGGGGGATCTTAGGGTCGATCTGACTGAACCAGAGAAGGCCTTTGACTGGATAAGAAACAGGAAAATCTTAGGGTCGATTTAACTGAACCGGTCTAGGACTTGAAATCTTCAACTGGATAAGAAACAGGGAGATCTTAGGTTCGATCTGACTGAACCAGAGAAGGCCTTTGACTGGATAAGAATCAGGAAAATCTTAGGGGCGATTTAACTGAACCGGTCTAGGTCTTGAAATAGCTGAGAACTTAACTGGATCTTTCCTGAAAGGTAAAGGTCAGTCATATGCAATGCATGATATGGATCAAGCAATGATGTTCTCAACATAGATGAGATTTGTAAGATATGATGCGTATATGCATGCTATAATGTATGGAAGTGCGATGTTTATGAATGTATGTTTTTGTCTTAGGAAAATAAATCCTTGACGGGTTCCGGGAAGTCACTCCTGGGCTGATGTTGAAGAATAGATCTTTGCTTCCGCTGGGGATGATAGTTGCAAGAATACCAGTAGGAGAAGATAACTCCGTTGGGGAATAAACTTGGCGAATGGATTACTCTGCGGGGAGAAAAGTACTCTAACGATCTTGCTGGGGAATAATACTCTGTGGGGAGAGAGGTACTTTGCTGGGATGTTGATGGTAACTTCGCTGGGGATACCATTGTTGTGTTGGAAGTGCTAATAGACTTTGCTGGGGATAAGAAGACTTTGTCGAGGACGATATTTCTGTGGCTTTTGGCTGAGGATAACCCAGTTATATCCTGGTAGGGAAATAACTCTTTGAATAAAGCCGGGAGACACGTTCGTGCTCTACGGGGATAAGCTTCCAGAATCTACTGGGGATAAGCTTACTGCTTGGGGAGATGGATTCCAACTTGCCTGGGGAAACTGGATTGGACTCTCCTAGGGAAGTTTTGAGCTGTATCGGGGAAGTGACTCCATTGAATGTTTGATATACCGCCGGGGAACAACCTTTAGACTAAGACTGTCGGGGATGCTTGTTAAGAATAACTATATACTGCTGTATGGGGAATGTTGAGATCTGCTGGAGGGTACTCAACTTCCTTAAGGCTGATAGTATAGCTTGGGGAGAGTGCACCGACTTGCTGGCTCACTCTCTGGGGAATTAAGATATCTGGTTATATTCTTCAGCCGAACTTACCTTGGTACCTTGGAGGACAGAACAATTAGATTGCTTAGACAACTCTTTATTGCCCCTGTTTCTAATGTTACATGTAATTACTCCTTTGTTTCGTATGCAAGTATTCATGAGTTAGCAAATTATTGTCAATGCATATATCACAAATTGAACCTTGGACGTTCTTCGCAAAACAAAACATAAAAGGAAAAAACAAATGGTAATTTTAACTGAAAAGTGATTTTTGTATTGATTTTGAATTTGCCTGTAAATAGGCGTTTATGTACAAGAGGCTGACGTCCTAGTAAGAGAACGCCGCCGAACAAAAAGAGTTTATACGAATTTGTACAAAAGAAAATAAACAGCTGTGTGAAAAGAGTAATCCCACTGGGTTTCAACTCTGCTATTGCCTTTATATCTCCGAGCGTCTCATCACTTGGTGACCTTAGTTGAAGATAAAGCTGACTGATTGATGCCGTCTGAACTTGATGCAGATACCGGATTCTGGATGCAAGGTGATCCAATGAGACATAGTATTACGCTTTATCCCTAACTTTTGCCTGGACCGCCCTTTCGGGTTTTCAGTCCACCGGGATACCCATTTTTGCCCAAGCCGCCTTTTCAGGTTTTCGACTTGCCGGGTGTACAGATTTTTTTATTTCATCCCTTCATTTTGCCCGAACCCTTTTGGTTCGCCGGGAAGCCCTTATTTTTGCCTAGGTATGTCAACCTAGCGGGTCTTTTTCATGCGTAGTATCTTTTTACTATGTCTGCATTGGCGGGGTGAGGAAGGTCGTCACCATCCATGGTGGTTAGAATCATGGCTCCTCCTGAGAACACATGTTTAACCACAAATGGCCCTTGGTACGTAGGGGTCCATTTTCCCCTTGGATCACTCTGAGGAAGGATGATTCGCTTGATTACCAGATCCCCAACTTGATATTCCTGTGGTCTGACCTTTTTGTTAAATGCCCTGATCATCCGTTTCTGATACGTCTGACCATGACAGATAGCAGCAAGTCTCTTTTCGTCAATAAGGTTTAACTGATCAAGTCGTGTCTGGATCCAATCATCTTCACTCAGATTTGCATCCTTCATTATCCGGAGAGAGGGTATTTGCACTTCGATCGGTAAGACTGCCTCCATGCCGTAGACCAAGGAGAAAGGAGTTGCCCCGGTTGACGTCCTGGCTGAGGTACGGTACCCATGTAGAGCGAACGGTAACATCTCGTGCCAATCTTTATAGGTCACTGTCATCTTCTGCACGATTTTCTTGATATTTTTATTTGCTGCTTCTACAGCCCCATTCATCTTCGGTCTGTAAGGAGAAGAGTTGTGGTGTTGTATCTTAAACTGCTCACAGAGCTCGGTGATCATCTTGTTATTGAGATTGGTACCGTTGTCTGTAATGATTCTCTCAGGGACGCCGTATCGACAGATCAGGTTGTGCCGAATGAACCGTGCCACAACAGTCTTGGTTACCGTAGCGTAGGAAGCTGCTTCAACCCACTTCGTGAAATAGTCAATCGCCACCAGAATGAAGCGATGCCCATTGGATGTTGTAGGTTTAATCTCACCGATCATATCTATGCCCCACATTGCAAACGGCCAAGGCACAGTCAGAACATTTAGAGTAACTGGGGGAACATGCACCTTGTCTACATATATCTGGCATTTATGGCATGTCCGAGAATGTTGATAGCAGTCAGCTTCCATTGTGGACCAGAAATACCCTGCCCGAAGGATTTTCTTTGCCATAGTGTGTCCACTGGAATGTGTTCCGAAGGTCCCTTCATGTAACTCTTCCACGATCCTTTCTGCTTCTGTCTTATCCACACAACGCAGTAAGGTCGAATCATGGTTTCGCTTATACAAGATGTCGTTGCTAAGGAAGAACTTCGCTGCGAACCTTCTCAGGAACTTCTTATCATTGACAGACGCACCTTCAGGGTATTCCTGAGCTTCCAAATATCTCTTCACCTCATGGTACCAAGGCTTCTCAGTCACCAATTCAGTCTCGAGATCACAACAGTATGCTGGTTCGTCCAGTTTCCAGATGATGATCCGGGGAGCCTCATTATCCCATTTGACCTTGAACATAGAAGACATCGTAGCTAACGCGTCCGCCAGTTGATTCTCCTCTCTCGGGAAATGTCCAAAGGTTATCTTTGTGAAGTGGGGGATCAAGGTCAACACACATTCTCTGTAAGGAATAAGATTCGGATGTTTCGTATCCCACTCTCCTTTGATCTGATTGATCACGAGAGTGGAATCTCTGAAGACACTTAGAAACTTGATCCTTAGATCGATCGCAGCTTGGAGACCCATGATGCATGCCTCATACTCCGCCATGTTGTTGGTGCAGTTGAAACATAGCCGGGCAGTGAGTGGAGTATGAGTGCCTTGAGGGGATATTATTACAGCGCCGATACCGTTACCCAAAGCATTGGAGGCTCCGTCAAAGTGCATAGACCATCGGGATCCTTCCTCAGGTCCTTCATCCGGTCCAGGTACTTCACAATCAGTCACTATCATGATGCTCTCATCTGGAAACTCGAAGTTCATTGACTAATAGTCGTCTACTGCCTGGTGTGCCAAGTGGTCTACCAATACACTTCCCTTGATAGCTTTCTGAGTCGTGTATTGGATGTCGTATTCCGTCAAGATCATTTGCCATCTTGCTATTCTCCCAGACAGACCAGGCTTTTCGAATATGTATTTTATAGGATCCATCTTTGAGATCAACAAGGTAGTGTGAGTCAGCATATACTATCTCAGCCGGCGAGCAGCCCATACCAAAGCGCAGCAAGTTTTCTCAAGCAGTGAGTATCAGGTCTCACAGTCGGTAAACTTTTTGCTAAGGTAATAAATGGCATGCTCTTTTCGGCCAGACTCGTCATGCTGCCCCAGCACACACCCCATTGAATTGTCAAGTACTGTTAGGTATAGTATCAGAGGTCTCCCTTCAACCGGTGGCATAAGGATGGGTGGTTCTTGGAGATACTCCTTGATTCTGTCAAAAGCAGCCTGGCATTCATCATTCCAACGTACCACCTGATCTTTCTTCAGCAGCTTGAAGATTGGCTCACAGGTAGCAGTCAGGTGTGAGATGAATCGAGCAATGTAATTCAGGCGTCCTAAAAAGCCTCTGACCTCTTTCTCTGTCTTAGGAACTGGCATCTCTTGAATAGCTTTAACCTTGGCAGGGTCCACTTGAATACCCTTATCACTTACAACGAAGCCTAGCAACTTTCCAGATCTTACCCCGAAGGTGCACTTGTTTGGGTTCAACCTCAGCTTGTACAGTTTCAGACGGTCAAACAATTTCTGCAGATGATCAAGGTGTTCTTCCTCAGTTTGGGACCTTGCGATCATGTCGTCAACATACACTTCTATCTCATGATGGATCATGTCATGAAATAAAGCAACCATGGCACGTTGGTAGGTTGCCCCAGCATTTTCAGTCCAAAAGGCATGACCTTGTAGCAGAAGGTGCCCCACTGAGTAACAAAGGTAGTTTTTTCCGTGTCTTCAGGAGCCATCTTGATCTGATTGTAACCTGAAAAGCCATCCATGAAAGAAAACACCTTGTGCTGAGCAGTATTGTCAACCAGGACATCAATGTGGGGTAGAGGGAAGTCATCTTTAGGGCTGGCCCTGTTCAGATCCCTGTAATCGACACACATTCTGACCTTTCCATCTTTCTTTGGTACCGGCACCACATTAGCAACCCACTGAGGGTAAGAAGTCACTGCAAGAAAACCGGCGTCAAACTGCTTCATAACCTCGGCTTTGATCTTCTCAGACATCTCTGGACGCATACGACGGACTTTTTGCTTAACCGGAGGGCAGTCTTCCTTAGTAGGCAAATGATGGACCACAATATCAGTATCTAATCCGGGCATGTCTTCGTAGGACCAGGAAAAGATCTCCACATAATCATGTAGCATCTGAGTCAACCGTTGCTTCACGCTGAGCTCTAGGTTGGCACCAATCTTTACCTCCTTCCTGTCCGTCTCAGTACCCAGATTTATTGTTTCCACTGGCTCTTCGTGTGGTTGAATTGCCCTCTCTTCCTGGAGTAACAGTCTTGCAATCTCGCCAGGCACTTCGCAATCATCTTCACCTTCGTCTTCGGCTAAGTTGATCGGATTTTCGAAGTCATAACTGGCAGTAGCAGAGTCGTTACCAGTGAGATCCAGAGTGGATTGAAACCTGTATGAGTGAGTGTGTGTAAATACAGCTGTTTTGTAATATATAAAGAAAGGAAAGAAAGAAAAGGAGCATAAGATTTGAAATGCGAGAAAACGTCCAAGATTTTTATTCATGATATATGAAATGATAATTTATATGCCCTCACAAATGAAGCCAACGGTGCCTCGGGTAAGACACCGGGCCATAGAGTTTTAATTGTTTATTACAGATAACAAAAAGAATTCATTACTCAGTAACAAGAGAAACAAGTAGGTTGTCCTTTGCAATCCAATTGCTAGGTTCACTGTCGGTTGCCGGGTAAATCCAGCTATCGAATTTAGCTTCATCCACTTCATCATCCTCTCTGATAGCATTCACCCCATGAGCAGGCAGGGGAGCTGTCACTACATTAGGTTTCTCAGATGCCTCAAACTGTACCTCCTTCGTATCAATAAGGTCCTGCAGTTTGTTCCTTAAGGCCCAACAATCATCAGTGGAATGCCCCGGGCTATCGGAGTGATAAGCACAGCAGGCATTTGGATTGTATTTCGGAGAGGCAGTATTCACAACTTTCGGGGCCTCTCTAACAGTCACTAGGTTGGTGGACAGCAACTGCGGCAATATTTGCGACAAAGTCATACTCAAACGGGTAAACTCTCTTCTGGGTCTTTCAGCCCTTTGAGGATTGGTTTGCCGAGGAGCGGCAGCAGGTTTAGCAATCATCACCGCGTTGACAGATTGGCGGCGCTCCGGTTTCTCTTGTCTTCTAGACCCATATACAGCACTGGCCTCCTTCTTAAAGGGCTTCTTCTCGGAACTTGACGACGCACCCTTCTGAATTTTACCAGACTTCATCCCAGCCTCTATCCTCTCTCCAGTCAGAATGAGATCAGTAAACCCTGCAGATGAGTTGCCGATAAGATGATTGAAAAATGGCCCAGATAGGGTCCCCAAGAACATGTCTACTAACTCCCGATCAGTTAATGGAGGCTGCACCCTGCCAGCCAGATCCCTCCACTTCTGTGCATACTCTTTGAAACCTTCGCTTGAACCTAGCGACATACCCTGGAGTTGGGTACGTGTAGGAGCAAGGTCGGCATTATATTGATACTGCTTATAAAAAGCAGTAGCCAACTCCTCCCAGTTACGAACTTTGGTCCCATCCAGCTGATAGAACCATTCGAGATGAGTCCCTGAAAGACTCTCCTGGAAGAAGTGGATCCACAAATTCTTGTCCACTGAGTACGGCTGAATCTTCCGCACGTAGGATCTGAGATGTAACTTGGGACAAGACGCCTTTCGTACTTGGTGAAAGATGGTGCTTTGAACTTATGAGGAATGATCACACCAGTAGACAAACCCAAGTCTCTGAAATCCAGCCCAGGCACTTGTTGGATCTCCATAGCATTCAGTCTGTCCTCCAACTGCTTGTATCTGTCTTCAGCCGGAGGATACTGTTCCTCATCAAAATCAGTCTTGTTGTCAGAGACTACCGGACTAGGACCTTTTCCCCCTTGGGGACTGCTCTTGCCTATAGAAGAACCAGCCTCTTCATTCTGCAGAGTGTTGCCAAACCTTCGGCCCGAGTTGAAAAGAACAGTTCTCTTCTTCTTCTTCTTCTCCTTCTTCAGGAGCAGAGCCTTCAGCTCTTCTTGGCCCTGAGCCAAACCCATGATTAGTTCCTGAAATTGCGCATTCTGTGCCTGAAGAGCCTTGATGGACATCTCGGTTGATGATGAGTCAGGATTCATGATGCTGAAATAAACAGCGAAGAACAGTAAGCAACCTGAAAAGAAGAAAACCTGCTATGCACATGATGAATGATATGTGTTTATGCAATGCATTCAAGGGTTCGAAAGTTCAAATTTGTTGTAGACAAAAAGGAACACATGTTATCATTAAGGAAATAATTGTTCAGTACATCAGAGCCTCATGGGCACATATTACAAAGCAAATCAATCCCAAAAGACACTACGCATCCTCTTTGGAGCTATGTAGGTGTTGAGATTCCTCTCCTCGTGCAATAGGCGAGTGAGCTCCAAGACCTTCTTTTCACTAGCATGTAGGCTGGTCTCAAGAGAACTCCGTTCTTCCTTAAGCTGGATCCAGCTCTTCTGCATCTCTTCCCAGGACGTGGGCATGTCAGGATGCTGAATGGTGTAGGACACCTCTCCTTCCAAGACTGGCTCTTTGATCATAGGGAGCACATGAGGATAAGGCATTACTAACTTCTGGGAGCGGGCACGTACCCACTTGAGATAAGGTTCCAACGGGATGGAGTTCCTGTGCCCCAGTGTCTTGCTGTCTATCCTACTTGGCATCCTCCAAGCTCTGATAAATCTCTGGCGAAGTCCTTGTGCATCGTTGTCGAAGTCAAAAACTATGTCAGGAATTAACATGTCATGAGGACCATCCCTTCGAGCATAACCAAACTGTCTCCAAGCCAGGCATGGGTTGTAAGTAATACCTCCTCTGATTCCAAGTAAAGGAACATTAGGGTACTCCCTGCAACGATCAATGATAGTGACATCCTCTCTGGACCGAGGGCACCAATGTATGTCTGCATGTGTAAGAGTCATCAACCGTTGTGACCATCTCAAACCCCGCTCGTTCTTCAAAACTAATTGTGGAAGGTGCGAAATAAACCACCTTCCCAGGAGAGGAGTGCAGCACATAAGGACACCTCTTTTTCTCATGGTTCGAGAGTAACATGAGTGAAGGATGTCCCCCAGCAATGTAGGTATAGGATTCCTGGACATGAAGATCTGGACAGCACTGATATCTATAAGCTGATCTGGGTTAGGGAACAACACCAAACCATAGACAAGGAGGGCCACAACTTCTTCAAAAGCTTGTAAGTCAAGGGAGTTCCAACATTCGTGGGCCTTCTCAAACAGAAACCTGGCTAAGAACCCTTTGATACCACTTCTAACTTCCCAATGTCCCTTGAGGTCAGATGATTATAGGTGTAAGGCTTTAGCAATCTCTTCAAGCTTGGGTTCCTTTTCTGTACCGTTGTAGGGTAGTTGATCAAGGATAGGAATCTTTAGAAGCCGGGAGAACTCCTCCAATGTAGGTACCAGCTGATAATCCAGGAAAGTGAAACAGTGATGCAGAGGGTCAAAGAACTGGAACAGGACCTTTATCATATCTTCCTCAATGTTGGTATTGACCAAGCTGATGAGTCTTCCATGTCTTTCACTGAATGAAGAGCTCTCGGGAATCCTGGATATAAGCTCCTTAAGCTGAGGAGGGACCCTTACGAGGCTGATTTGAATTGTATTTCTGCGAACGGTTTCCATGTCCTACAAAACAAGAACAAAGATGAAAATTCGAACCCCTGAAATGGTTAGTCAATGCATATGATGCTGGATGATGTCATGATGCTATGATTAAACACACCACAGATATTTACAAAGGCAAACATGTAAGGCACACAAGTCACACAAGACAAGCCCTTAGAGTTTAGGCCAGCATGGGGTCTGGGTATTACCCTCTTGAAGTTGGTGAGTTCAACCTGTCCTATTAGAAGTAACCGGGTTCTAAGGGTCTCAATATCACGGGATTGCTTTCATTGTTCATCGTTTCGATTTAGCCACTGAACTGGTGACTGAAATATTCCAGGAAAGCAACCCTCAATTGAGTGTAGTATCGAGTATCAACCAACCTCGGACTGCACCAAAGTCAGTTATCTCACTACCCTAAAGAGGCCAAGATAGTTCAATTAAGGTTCCTAAGGTCTGTTGATGCTTCACGACACCACGCGGAGGCCCCGTACTCTCCTTGACTGAACTCAAGGGTTACCGGTACACACCAAAGTGCCACATCAATGTAGCAGACTGTTTCAACCATGTCGGTATACCCCGCACAGTTCCCTCACAGCCTTGTTGCTACTTTCTAAGAAGGTATCCCCCAGATCCGGGTTAGGATCTATAGAACTCCCAAGACAGTCCCACAATAATAAAGCAAGCAAGTCAATACAATTGAAAACACAGTTATGAACTATCCTAAGGTACACCTCACTTTAAGTTTAAGTCCCCAGCAGAGTCGCCAGTTCTGTGATCGGTGGATCTGGAACTGACTGTTTAACGCTGGTTCGCGAAATGTCGCGGAAGCAAGAGTCGCCACCGTCTTTTATTTTCTCCAAAGGGAAAGGACAAAAGCACATAAAAATTCCTTATAGAGATTGCTCTCGGTTCGGGAGGTAGGTTATAGAAAGGGAAGGTGTTAGCACCCTTTCTATCCATGGTTATCCATGGGCTCTTAGGTACGTGCTCATTTGTGTTTTCAAAAATGGTTTGCTTGCTTTTCAACTATGGGTTTAAAAAAAGTTTCTTTGAAAATTCCAGTTCGACTCTTGTATCGGTCCTCAAGAGTGTTTGAAAAGTTGCTTTCGAAAGCTTTTTGAAAAGGTGTCGGTGTGAAAAGTATTTCTTTTTTTTTATTTGTTTTGAAATTTAGAGCAAGTATCTAGAGTCGTCTACCTACCCTAAGGAATTCGTCTGTGTAAATGTCCTTAAAGTAGTGCCATCCCACCATTGAGAGGTAGGTAGCACCACCATTGGAGGTGTTCGGGTCAATTCGAAGGTTCAGGACATGGTGATCACCGGAGCAATGGGAAGACATCTTAGAAGCTACCCTCATGCCAGGTTCCTGGATCATGAGGACTTACTAAAACATCCTCTACTCGACGATCACCTTTCGAGGGGCAAGGCAACAGTGAGGCGTACCCTAGGGGTGGTGTGTGATTTGTGTGTCGTTTTCAGATTTTTTTGTCTTGTCATGTATTGGTGATCTACGCTTTTGTTTTTATTTTAACATTCATTCTTTCATGCAATTTAATTAACAGTTTAAAAGATGCGGAATTTAAAAATCCTACGCTATTACAAAGGCGCGGGTCCACATCGCCAAATTTAATCCAGGACCCGATTTGAAAATAAAATAAAGTGCGAGAAATATAAATGTCTAGTTTACATGGCTTTGGGAGAATTACAGGAATATTATAAGAAAGGAAATAAATGCGCGAAACGAACTGATAATCGAAAGCGAGGGCGTTGGACCCTTTTTAATGAAATTAAATTGCGATTAACAAATTAATTAAATTAAAATAAAAGAGATTTTTTGGAGTTTTTTGTATTTAAAGATTTTAATGAGAGAATTAAATGAAATTAAAAAAGTTAATTAACCCTAATTCTAACTATTTTTATTTATTAAGAAATATGTTAAAGTTGAACCTAAAGTTAACCTAATTATTTAATACAATTTTATTTACAAAAAATAAATAATTAATTATTAATAATGATAAAAGAAAAGTAAAAGATGAAAGTGATTAAAACCCTAATTCTACAATTTTTAAGTTTATAAAAAAAAATTAAGATTTAAACCTAAAATTAAGACTAAATTAATTAATAAGATTTATTTACAAAAAAATATTAAATCAAATATATTTTATTTTTTGTCTTTTCTGATTTTTATTATTTTTATATTAAAGGAAAAATATTAATTTAAAGATTTAAGAGGAAATAATTAAATTAAACAAATAATAAAAAAAGATAGAAAAAGAAAAGAAACACAAACCCTAGGGGGTGTTGACCCCAATTTGGAGGTATCTCCAGCATTTTTGGCCCAATGTTTAAGGCCTTCAGTTGACTTTTCAGGGCCACGTACGTATGCGTTGACTGGTGCCCATGGTACTCTTCAGATCAGGGCCCTTGGATGGAGATCAGTAGGCGCGTGGCAAGCTTGGATGGGGGACATATGATGAGCCCCTGGAATATGCGCTGCATAGGAATATAGAAAAGAAAATAATATGAGAAAGGGGGGGGACCTGGGAATCGAACCCAGGTCCCATTGCTTACCAAACCATGTGCCTGCCAACTGAGCTACTAACGCGCTTTGTATATAATATATAACATGAACAACATAATGCAAAACAAATGGTAAGTGGTTAATTTTGCGCGAAATTCAAACGAGCCAACCATGTCTTGACACCTGATCTTCTTCTCCATTCATCTGCATTTTTACCTGAAAAAACAAGCTAAATAGCGGGGGTTTTAAACCCCCACTAAATGATGAACAGAAAAATAGCGAATAGGCCATCGTGGTTCATAAATTAGGCGCGAGGTATGGAATCAATTGGTCATGATCTTCTGGTTCTAATGGCGTGGGTCTCATGTCTCAATTTTTCCAGAACAAGGAAGCCCCAATTCGTGACCTCTGAAAACCTAGAAAGCTTCAATGGTGATTTCTCATACAATGCACAAAAACTCAATTGAAGAGCATGGTTAGATTCAGAATGGTTCAATTAGTATAAATCAACAAAGAAAATGCAATGAGGATGCTTAAAATTTGAAACACGAATATGCATAAAGAGTGAGAAATTTTGAGTTCTATGTACCAATTCTTGATGCTATGGGCGTGGAAAAGTATCCAGTCAGGTTCAGTAATGCCTTAGGAAGCTTTTGGGATCAATATTTTCCTCTGAGTCGTCCTCCAAGGCCATTTTCAGTTTTTGATTTTTTTGATAAAAATGCAAACTTGGTTCTTGAGATGAGGCGCAGCTTTTTGGTTTTTGTGCATTAGGTTTTGATCAGTATAAGTATGGGATGGATTAGGGTTGAGATTTGAGTCAAGAGATCAATGCAATCATGAATCAAATATTGGATTTTAATGGCATATTTTTTCAATCTTTTTCCATGTGTTTTGATACCAATCATGTCCAAATCACCTTGATTCTTTCCATATCAGATAGTGCACGAAATCTTGAAGGTATTCTATGCATAAAAAGATTTGAAAAGCATGGATGAGTATTTTTCCCATATTTTATTTAATTAAATGAATTAATTGTGATTAAAAATTCAAATAAATGATAAAAAATGATGAAATAACTCCCCTTGGGCCAAATGGTCGTGCGTATGCTTTGGATGATGATTCTTGGAAGAAAATGTGGCCCATTAGCAATTTTGAGGCATTTGAAGCAAAGTTGACTTTTCAAAATTCCCAAAAATTTCCCAACTTCCACAAGGCATATCTTGCTCAATTTTTAAGCTTTGATCATGTTCTTAGACATTTTGGAAAGGTCCTGAAGTCCTATAACCAATGCCTTTGGTCCCATGTCATTTTGATTTACCAATCTCAAGTTATGGCCTTTGACTTAAAGTCCCTTTTTGTTGACTTTTGAAAATGACCTATAATGTTGAAATTGATAACTTTTTGTGAGAGCATTTCTTGGACTTGAAGTGTGAAGAGGAGTTGTAGGAAATGTCTTTCTCTTCAAAATGAGCTTTGGATGGAATTTTTCTGATAAACCATGTGGAAGTTATGCCTTGGTCAAGTTACAGTTGACTTTTTCAACTGTCCAAATATGGAAACTTTTGCATCTTGAGACTTTTTGAGCCATGCCTTGAAAATCATGATCAAGAATTGATCAAATGATGTTTGTGGCTTCAAAATAAGATGTTGACCAAAAATTTGAACTTTTGACTGTTAAATGACCATTTTGCCCCTACAGTTGACTGTAGTGCAATTAGGGTTTTTGACTGTGCAATTTTGTGCTGTAAGTCTTGAAACTTGGTATGAGGATGCTTGACCATGTTTATAGGCATGTGGGACTTGATTGGACCCTTGAAAACTTCAATTTCTTTGCCAGAACCAAAACCCTAATTTTTTACTGTTAGGAGGCCCTTGAACTGTGCAACCCTTAGGGAGATTTTGAAGCATGCTCTTTGCCATTCTTGAAGAATATGGGAGGGCAAATTTTGGGGTACAACACCGGTCAATAGAAATCTATGCACCATTTGTTTTGAGACATGATATAGAGATCATGCTCTAACAACATTTAGTGCAATAAGAAAGGGATGAGTATGAAGAGGAAGTGAATATGGTTTCTGGATGTCTTGGTGAATTCAGAATTTTTGATGTGAAGCATTGGAATGAAGATCTCGTACAGTTGCATGCTACTTTCTGCCATATTGCTGTTCAGGTGGAACACCAATATGGATCTTGTATAGTTTGATGTCGAAACCCCCGAGGATGTTCTATTGTGAGAGAGGGTGTTCAATTGCTGTTAGACAATGGGACTATCAAGATCACAGGTCGGAGAGATGATTATCACGAGATTGATATGGTTGAAGTTTGTTTGATGGGAGAGGAGTCATAGGAAGAGTATTCCTCCGCGGATGAGTATTTCTCTTCAGACGAAGAATTATTTTCCATAAATGGCATTTTGAAGGCTGATTGTGTCGAGGAAGGTGTAAATTTCATTGTACCTTGTTTTGGTGCACCAGCTCACCTTGAGGTGGAATACCATAGCGAACCAGCTGTTACCCCCTTAATAATTAGTCTGCCAGGACCTGTTCCCTATAAATCAGATAAGGTCCTGCCTTACAAATACAACGCTACAATCTTGGAAGATGGGGTGGAAGTTCCCATCCAGCCAATGCCAGATGTTGGAAATATAGTTGATAATAGCAGGGTGACTCCTAGTGGTCGTGTGTTTGCGTCAGTTATTTGAAAAGATGTTGTTGCTGGAAAGAAAATTGATGAGAACGATGAGCCTAAGAAGGTTGCAGGAGAGACTAGTGGAGCTACATTGGAGAGAGAAGTGGATGATATCTTGAAAATAATTAAAATGAGCGACTACAAAATTATGGACCAGCTATTGCAGACTCCTTCAAAGATATCCATCCTAGCTTTATTGATGAATTCCTCCGCTCATAGAGAATCACTGATGAGAGTACTAGATCAAGCTTTTGTATAAAATGATATGCCATTAGATTAATTTAGAAGTGTAATTGGAAACATTACGTCATGTAACAATTTGAGTTTCTGCGATGATGAGTTACCAGATGAAGGGAAGAATCACAACCTGGCCCTCCATATATCTATGAACTGCAAGAAGGATTCATTGTCCAATGTGCTAATTGACAACGAATCCGCGTTGAATGTTATACCGAGAAGTACTCTAATGAAGTTAAAGTATCAGGGAACACCTATGCGCCCGAGTGGCATCATTGTGAAGGCTTTTGATGGGTCGAGGAAATCTGTCATCGGTGAAGTGGACTTGCCCATCCATATAGGACCACACTTATTCTTGATAACTTTCCAGGTAATGGACATTATTCCCGCGTATAGTTGTTTACTAGGACGGCCATGGATACACGAAGCAGGGGATGTCATTTCAACTCTGCATCAGAAGCTAAAATTTGTGCGTGAAGGGAAGGTAGTGATCATAAATGAGGAGCAGGCGTTGTTGATATCCCATCTATCCTCTTTCAGTATTGTAGAAACGAATGAGGCTGCTGTTGGAACCCAATTCCAAGCCCTATCCATTGATAACATAAGGAAGAATGAAAATTTTGTGGTTTCCCTGAAGGATGCGCAGCAGGTGGTGCGCAATGGTCACAATGCAGTTTGGGGACGACTTGTGGATCCACCCGTGAACAAAAACAGAACTGTTTTGGGTTTCTCTTAGAGGAATGGAAAAGGAGAAAGTCTAAAGTTGAAGTCTTCTGTCAACAGTTATCATGATGTTTTCCGCAGCGGAGGCTACCTCCATCCGATTGGTTTTGGAATTAATGATGTTGAAGAGGATGAAGCAGAGCAGGAAGCACCGAATTATGTGACACATGGAGTCTGAGTTCAGAATTGGGTCACCATTGATGTTCCTTCTTGCATACATGTTTCAAAGTAATTTGTTTTGTTAATTTGTTTCTTTCTTTTGATAGACTTTCACTCTTCCCAAGGTGGAAGTATCGATGTTGTAGGGCTTATCTGTTTGCTATAACTGTTAAGATCATTAATAAAAGTTGTCTTTGCTTCCAAATTATGTCTTTTATTTTCTGCCTTTTTCTTGGGAAATGGTAATGATAAAAAAAAGCCTTTCAAAATAAATAATAACTGAAAATTAATTTGCATGATCACTTGTTATATGTGTCAGTTTCTAAAAACAATCATAAATCATATGTGCAGATTAATTAAAAAACCCGTTGAATACAATGACCCTGCACCCTGTCCCAACTTTGAATGTCCTGTGTTTGGGGCGGAAGAAGAAGATTATGGTGAGATTCCAGAAGAGGTCTCACGGTTGCTTGAGCATGAGGAAAATACCATTCAACCATACAAAGAGCCTTTGGAAGTGGTTAATTTGGGTTCAGAGGAAGATCTGAAGGAAGTCAAGATTGGAGCATCGTTGCATCCTGATGTAAAGAGCGGGTTGATTGAGCTGTTAAAAGAATATGTGGATATTTTTGCTTGGTCTTATCAAGATATGCCTGGTCTAGATACAGAAATTGTTGAGCATCGTTTTCCGTTAAAGCCAAAGTGTCCTCCAGTTAAACAAAAGTTGAGAAGAACCCACCTGGATATGGCAATAAAGATCAAAGAGGAGGTCCTAAAGCAGATTAATGTTGGTTTTCTTGTGACATCAGTGTATCCTCAGTGGATTTCCAATATTGTCCTAGTACCGAAAAAAGATGGAAAAGTCTGCATGTGCGTAGATTACAGAGATCTAAATAAAGCTAGTCCAAAAGATGATTTCCCATTGCCTCACATTGACATGTTAGTGGATAGCACAACAAAATTCAAGGTATTCTCGTTCATGGATGGATTTTCCGGGTATAGTCAAATAAGAATGGCTCTAGAGGACATGTAAAAAACAACATTTATCACACCCTGGGGAACATTCTGTTACAGAGTGATGCCCTTCGGGTTGAAGAACGTTGGTGCAACGTACCAGAGGGCTATGAAAACCCTATTCCATGACCTGATGCACAAAGAAATCGAAGTATTGTTGATGATATGATTTCCAAATCCCAAACTGAAGAAGGGCATATAGAAGATTTGTTGAAGTTGTTTCAGCGTTTAAGGAAGTATCGTCTCCGCTTGAATCCAAATAAATGCACCTTCGGAGTTAGATCGGGGAAATTGTTGGGTTTTATTGTTATCCAGAAAGGAATTGAAGTTGACCCTGACAAAGTCAAAGAAATTCAAGAAATTCCAGCACCAAGAACTGAAAAGCAAGTAAGGGGTTTCCTCGAGCGTTTGAATTATATCTCCAGATTTATTTCCCACATGACCGCAACGTGTGAACCGATCTTTAAGTTGTTAAAGAAAGATCAAGGTTGTGTGTGGACGGATGACTACCAAAGTGAATTTGAAAGTATTAAAGAATATCTACTTGAACCTCCTATCTTTCTCCCTCCCGTAGAAGGAAGATCGTTGATTATGTATCTAACAGTGTTGGATAAATCCATGGGTTGTATTCTGGGACAACAGGATGAAACGGGAAAGAAAGAGTTCGCCATTTATTATCTCAGCAAAAAGTTCACTGATTGTGAGTCCCGGTATTCCATGCTAGAAAAAATATGTTGTGCTTTGGCCTGGGCGGCAAAGCGTTTGCGGCAGTATATGTTGAATCATACCACTTGGTTGATCTCCAAAATGGATCCAATCAAGTATATTTTTGAAAAGCCTGCTCTTACTGGGAGAATTTCCTGTTGGCAGATGTTGTTGTCTGAATATGATATCGAATACCACACTCAAAAGGCTATCAAAAGTAGTGTGTTGGCAGATTACCTTGCTCACCAGCCGATGGAAGATCATCAGTCTGCAGAATATGAATTCCCCGATGAAGATGTGATGTTCTTGAAAGTGAAAGATTGTGATGAACCATTGCCCGAGGAGGGCCCCGACCCTGAATCTCATTGGAATATAATATTTGATGGAGCTGTGAATGCTTATGGTAAAGGAATTGGTGTTGTGATTGTTACTCCTCATGGATCGCACATTCCTTTTACCGCAAGGTTAATATTTGATTTCACTAATAATATGGCAGAATATGAGGCTTGCCTCATGGGTCTTGAAGAAGCTATTGATCTCCGAATCAAAATTCTATATGTGTATGGCGATTCAACATTGGTAATAAATTAGATTAAAGGGGAATGGGACACTCGTCACCCTGGCTTTATCCCTTACAAAGATTATGCTAGAAGATTACTACCCTTCTTCAATAAAGTTGAATTCCATCACATTCCTAGGGATGAAAATCAAATGGCCGATGCTCTAGAAACTCTGGCGTCCATGTACCAAGTAAATGCTTGGAATGATATACCCCGAATTACAGTTCGACGGCTCGATAGGCCCGCTCTTGTGTTTGCGACAGTGGAGGTAGCAGATGAAAAACCTTGGTACTATAATATCAAGCATTTTCTTCAGACTTAGGAATACCCGTTTGGTGCGTCAAAGAAAGATAGAAAGACACTAAGAAGGTTGGCAGGCAGTTTCTTCCTCAGCAAAAATGTGTTATACAAGAGGAATTTTGACACGGTCTTACTCAGATGCGTGGATAGACACGAAGCAGACATGTGAGATCCATGAAGGTTCATTCGACACTCATTCTAATGGACATTTAATGCCTAAAAGGATGCTAAGGGCAGGTTATTATTGGTTGACGATGGAATCTGATTGTTACGAATTTGCAAAGAAGTGCCATAAATGCCAAATTTACACAGATAAGATCCATGTACCTCCGACACTTCTCAATGTTATTTCCTCCCCATGGCCTTTCTCTATGTAGGGTATTGACATGATCAGGATAATAGAACCTAAAGCTTCGAATGGACACCGTTTCATCTTGGTAGCCATTGACTACTTTACCAAATGGTTAGAGGCTGCTTCATATGTTAATGTTACCAAACAGGTGGTTGTGTGATTCATTAAGAATAACCTTATATGTCGGTATGGTGTGCCGAGCAGAATCATCACTGACAATGGCTCGAATTTGAACAACAAGATGATGACAGAACTGTGTGAAGAATTCAAGATTGTCCATCACAATTCATCTCCATACAAGCCAAAGATGAATGGGGTTGTTGAAGCTACTAATAAGAATATCAAGAAGATCATCCAGAAAATGGTTGTCACTTATAAGGATTGGCATGAAATGCTCCCTTTTGCTCTACATGGATATCGAACATCTGTTTGCACTTCAACAGGAGCAACCCCGTTTTCTCTAGTTTATGGAATGGAAGCTGTACTCCCTGTCGAAGTAGAGATTCCCTCGTTGCGTGTGATAATGGAAGCCAAATTGACAGAGGCTGAATGGGTTCAGAACAGGTTTGACCAATTGAGTTTGATTGAAGAGAAGAGAATGACAGCTTTGTGTCATGGGCAGTTATATCAGAAAATAATGAAGAAAGCATTTGACAAAAAGGTCAAACCTCGTGAATTCAGAGAAGGCGACCTCGTGCTCAGGAAGATCATGTCTTTCAACGCTGATTCTAGGGGAAAGTGGACTCCTAATTTTGAAGGCCCGTATGTTATCAAGAAAGCCTTCTCTGGTGGTGCATTAATTCTTGAAACTATGGATGGCGAGGAGTTCCCACGTCCCATGAATGTTGACGTAGTCAATAAATACTTCGCCTAAAGAAATAAAAGAACAGCTAGCTAAGTTGAAAACCCGAAAGGGCAGCTTAGGCAAAAAAGAGCGTCTCGATAGGCCGAAAACCCAAAAGGGCGGTCTAGGCAAAAATTAGAGACATAAACAGAATAAATTTCCCGCTAAGTTGAAAACCCGCAAGGGCAGCTTAGGCAAAAGTTAGGGATTTTCTTGGCAAGTAACTACGTCAGACGAGACTTGATCGTTGAAGCAACAATCTTCTCGGATCCTCACCATACTTCAACAAAAGCTGCTGCTCAGGATTTCAAAAGTTGTTAAGGGGGATAGTGGTCATTGTATCTCAATGTATCTTTTCCATTATGTATTACCATTTACCAAAATTTGTAATCATCCATGAAGTCTCGCCATTCGCAGACTACCATTCTATTAATGAAATTCGAGCTTTTGCCCAACTTGTTTTGTTCTTTTTTTTTATTTAGCTTGCAAAGACATCATTTATTGCTGATAGTAATTGTTAAAGCAAAAAGATTAAAAAGAAAAATTAACTTTTCAAAAAGAAAATAAATCTTTACAATTCAATTTACTTTGGGATTTGTGATGAAACAATGACGACAAGAATGGTGATCCCAAGAATGAACAAACTTCGGTTGTTTTAAGAAGATATACTCCCTTCATGAAAGTTTTCTCAGGTCATTTTGCTGGTAGGTGCGCAATCCTTGTGTGTTTCTCAGATAGTTAGAGACGATATCAGTGGGTGCAAGGTATAGTATTGGGCTTATGACCTCATTATCTCCAGTCAGGTCTTGATTCGTTTTTTGGGGTTTACATGGTCAGAATTCTATGTCTCGGATTCCCCGGCAAGTTTTCCCTTATATGATGAAAGTTTTGGCATTAATATTGACTTCTTGATTTCCCAGAAAGGTTATCCTAGGGAATCTCTTATTTGGAATGAGTATTCGTGATGAAAGTTTTCTCCAGGGAGGTAGGCTTGAATCCCCCAATGAAGTTTGGTTAAGTCGGCGTCAGTCTGTTTTATTTGAGGCTGGTCTCGCAATCTCCAGTAGGCATGTTGCTTTTGGGAAAACTGTTTTCTCTGATGAAACCAGAAGAAGGATGTTCTATCCCGATATTTGTTTTATTTGGATACATCTGAATTATGTTTCTCCTCAGTAAAGTTAAGGCAGGCAATGGGTTTGGTTTCTGCAGTTGCTTTTACTTTTCTTGGATTGATCTTTCTGGTTAGTACCTGAGGTGGTTTTGTTTGTTTGTACTGGTTATGTATCCTTTTACCAGCAAATGCATGATAGCACTTATGCATTTATACATACATCATGCATAACTAAAAAACCATCGTTCATTAGCATTGCATTTTGACCTTTCCTACAACGGTCTTTGCTTAGTTGATTTTGGTTGTCACTCTTGAGTTTATTTGTCAAAGGATGTATCTACACTGGCCGTCTTGCTCCAGTTTATTTCTGATTTGGATTTATGGATCTCTGAAATTTTTGAGTTTTGGTTTGTGCATTTATTTTGCACAGGTAGACTTTATCTCCTCAGTAGGAATATTGTGGCATGTCCCCGGGAAGTCATATTGCTATTCCTAGAAAGTCATTTCTCTTTTTAAATCCCCTTGACAATGAGTGGGAGTCTCTTTATTTGAGACAGATTACGTATTACCCTTTCCAGGCAGATTTCCTTGGTTAAAGAAGAAGTTGAGACCCGTTCTTGGAAAAACACCAGAATCTTGGGAAACTTGATATATTATCTCTTTCTACCTTCAGTGAACGTTGGTAGTACATCGACAGTGAACGTCGGTGTTTCTTATCTTTTGCTATTTTCAATGAACGTTGATAGTTCATCGTCAGTGAACAGCGGTAATATGGTATATTTTCTCTTTCTACCTTCAGTAAACGTTGGTAGTACATCGGCAGTGAACGTCGGTGTTTCTTATCTTTTTGCTATCTTCAGTGAACATTGATAGTTCATCGTCAGTGAACGGCGGTAATATGGTATATTTTCTCTTTCTACCTTCAGTAAACGTTGGTAGTACATCGGTAGTGAACGTCGGTGTTTCTTGTCTTTTTTCTATCTTCAGTGAACGTTGGTAGTTCATCATCAGTGATCGGCGGTGATATGATGTGTTTTCTCTTTCTACCTTCAGTGAATGTTGGTAGTACATTCACAATGAACATCAGTGTTTCTTATCTTTTTTGCTACCTTCAGTGAACATTGGTAGTACATCGGCAGTGAACGTTGGTGTTTCTTATCTTTTGCTATCTTCAGTGAATGTTGATAGTTCATCGTCAGTGAACAACGGTGATATGATATATTCTTTTCCTACCTCCAGTGAATGTTGGTAGACCATCGGCAGTGAACGTCGATGCTTGTTATTCTCCTCTCCAATTCTTTTCTTGTGGTTTACAAGTGATTTATTTTCATGGTGGGATTGCTCTTTTGTTTCTATATTTCATATTGCATCCCCAATACTACTTTGCATCTTTTTGTTCCATTCATATGCATTCATATGCGTAAATGTTTGCATGGCATCTTAGGGCCAAAAACAGGGTTTGTTTTATATTTAAGTATCTTCGATCACGTCGACACGAAGATTTTTAACATTCGTATTTCCGGATAGAAGAAACTTAAATAAGGGAAACTGTTGTACCCAAATTCCCCCCCCCCCCCTAAGATCCCTTCATCATACCATATTGTTTCAATCACCACAAAATCACATTAGGGCTTTTGGTTCCTCTCCCTATCTATAACCTTGTTCTTTGAGGAGTCACCAAGCACCTTGACTTGTTTTCTTTGGTGATCATGGATATTTTGCTTTGATTTTCTCTCTAAATTAACAAATACAATGTTGGTTTGTCCTACTTGTTAATAATGTAGGTAAAAGCAATGAGGTTTAGCAACTTGCATCATGGGTTCATGAGTTTATTTCCATGCCCTAGTCAAAAGCTTGAGAGATCCAAACCTCACCATTTAAGTTGTTTTGAAGTTGGTATGGAAGTAGTTTTGGTGGCCATGAGTCCTCATCATCATCCTCAACAAATCCTATTCACAAAGGAAGAATATTGGCACAAAAAGTTTATTCAAACTTGGAAAAGTTCCACCAACCATTCTCTTGATCTAGAAGCTAGGGTTTTGGACTTCAGAGGGGCATATCTTGCTCATCTTTTGGTATTTTTTGCATATCTCTGACCCTGAGAAGCTTTATGTTTTCCTTTACCAGCTGGGGTATCATAAGGCTTACCACGATTCTGTTAGTACTTACCCCTCTTCTCACTGATAATCTTGTAATGAGCATTATTATCCTCTTCATAAATTCTACAACTATAAATCAAATCAGCAAAGACACGAATCTTCTGGTATCCAACTTCCTTCTTGATCTTCGGGCATAACCCGTTCTCAAACTTGATGCACTTCAAAAACTCAGCATTTGTCTCACCGTAGTGTGGATAAAACTTAGCCAACTCTACAAACTTCGCAGCATACTCAACAATCGACATATTCCCTTGCTTCAGCTCAAGGAACTCAATCTCTTTCTTACCACGAACATCTTCATGAAAGTACTTCCTCAGAAATTCCCTACGAAACACAGCACAAGTGACATTTTCACCCGCAACTTCCAACCTCTGACAAGTCTCTAGCCACCAGTCATCAGCCTCGACTGCTAGCATATGAGTATCATATCGAACCTTCTGCGCTGGAGTGCAGTCCATCACACAGAAGATTCTCTCAATCTCCTCCAACCAATCCAATGCTCCGTCAGGATCATGCTTTCCCTTGAAGGTAGGCAGATTCTCTCTTTGGAAAGTCGCCAAACTACGAGATCCAGTATTCCTGTCAGCATTCGGCTGATTCTCCATCGCATGCGCCATTTTTTCTAAAGCAGCAGCAAGTGCAACATCATTCCTTCCATCCATCTCAACTTATCACTACAACATAAACAACGATTAGAACTCAATTAACAATACTCGATTATTAGACAACTACGACTCGAAAACTTGGTCAGACGGACCAACCTAGCTCTGTTACCAACTTTGTAACACCCCAATTTTACCCGGCAATTATAAATGTAAATCAGAGTTATGAAATTCATACAAATGAATCAGGATGCCACAAGTTCAACTTAAAAACACATTGAATTCAACGTGGATACATAACACTTTAAACCTTCGGATGAACTATCAGCATAATAATTTAATCTCTTAATTCAAAAACTTAAACATCTACGCAGCGGAATTATTAAAAACATCTTTGTCCATCGTTACAGCAACTTAAAAACAACACATACTTAGCAACAATCAAATTAAAGTTCAATAACTAAAATAATCAATAATTAAAAGCAACAAGCTTTCATCCCCCCAAGTGATACGTATCAGAGTAACGACACCGACTCAAACTACTGAAGGTATACAGCCTTCACTCAGGATTACCTGCACGTGACCAACATAAGGGTAACATTAAAACAGAAGGGGTGAGATATATAACAATATAATAAAACGTATGATAAATAATATATTAAATTAGATCACATAACATCACCACTTCTCATCGTATAAACAACAATAATCACAACAGAATACCAACAATATACACATTCACCGCATCAATACACAACTTCTTTATGCAATCATATAATGCGACTCAATACTATACAAATGCATGTGGTACCATTGGAGCAGAACTCCCACCTCAAATAATTTCCAATAAATAGAGGCATCAACAAGGCATACGCCTTCATCATAATATTCGCCAATACAGACCATCTTAACAAGCATCAGCTCCATCTTGAAATGCAATGTATGCGACACAATCATGAATGTAATGACAACACCATAATTAACAACATCTCAACACGACATCATCGTTGGCCAGAGGTCTACATCTTAATAGCTGCCAATTATTAGAGGCATCTCAACATCATTCAACAACATCATTCGTCAACATAATCCATCAAAATAATTCATCTCATAAATCATTAACATAATTTCATCAACATCATTTATCAACATCATTCATCAACGTCATTTATCAACATAATTGATAACAACTCAACCATACAACAATACAACAATAGATCGTCAATCTTGCAACGTTGGCCATAGGCCTACAACATGATATTGCCTATAATTAATTAATCATCTAAGGCTTACCTATAAATTACCAAACCTCTACATATTACTATTCTGTAATACTACATCATTATCATCATTAATGTTACTATTATGAACCAAACAATAATCTATAATCATCTTATCCTCATCACACTTCACAATATCATCATAGCGATTAACGCAGGAAGCTAACTCTAATCCTAATTTAGGTACTAGGCTTTACTCTCCTTAACCTTCATTTTAATAATTAAGAATGAAGTTCATCACATTAGCTATCCAACGCTTCGAACGGCACCGCAAACGGAGTCCGGAAACTGAAGTTACAGCCTCTGGAAACGAATATGTCAAAAATCAGCCTACATGAGTCGAAGCGTACTGGGCTTAACACGCTGCATGTATCGACGCGTAATCCTCTTTGGTCGACTCATACTGAGTCTGCAACACTGCATGTATCAATACATAGTCCTACGTATCGACTCATCCTGAGTCTAAAAGGCTGCATGTATCGACGCATGGCTTCTCCGTACCGACTCATCTTGAGTCT
This sequence comes from Vicia faba, assembly GCA_948472305.1. Taxonomy (NCBI): domain Eukaryota; kingdom Viridiplantae; phylum Streptophyta; class Magnoliopsida; order Fabales; family Fabaceae; genus Vicia; species Vicia faba. The sequence goes on from OX451735.1 coordinate 65,443,747, forward strand.
AAAAGCCTTCATGTATCGACGCATGGCTTCTGCGGTCGACGCATACTGTTTTGTCATGAATATTTTCTGTGATTTCACTGTGTTTTCACTATGGTTTTCCTGCCTTAGGTCCTAAAAACATCCTCTAATCATAAGTAATCATCAATTATAATAATCCTATGTTTCTACAGTAATTATATAGCATTAGGGCATCATTACTCATCTTAAAATCATTGATTTTCATCATACAACAATATATACATTCAAATCGTAAACAAGACAGCTTTTCACATCTAATCCCACATACTACTCATTATAAATCGTATTATAGAGTCAGAACCCCATCCTTACCTTGGATTGAAGGTTACTCTACAACTTTTCGGTTGAATTTTGTTCTGCTTCTTTTCCTTCTTCCAACCCTTATTTCCTTCTCTTCTCACTGCTTCTTCTTTTTCCTTATTATTTTCCAACAACTAATATTATAACCCTATAATTCTCATTATGCCTTAATTGGCTTAAAACTCCTACACCCCTTGTCTACTACTTCTATTCCTTAAAACAAGCCCACATCAAATAATATTATTATTCTAATATTATTCCACAACTTTAATAGAATAATTAATTCCAATAACAACAACACATAAACTATTATCATAACACAACTTCACAAATAATCCAAAAATAATTTAATTAAATAATTAATTAAATTAAGGGCATTACACATACATACTATTCAATCTAGTTAATGAGAAGATTGTGTTGAGTCGAGATATTGTGATTAATGAAAATTCTGCCTGGGAATGGAATTCTAATAATTCAATTAACAAGCCAATAATGAACTTTGGTTTCGACGAAGAAACTGATGAAGTAGAGGTCGAATGAATTGTTGAGAATCCAGTCGAAGTCGAAGAAGAAGCAGTTGCTGACACTCCCGACACAGTCAAAGTCGAAGAGGTTGTGGCTGAAACAAGCCAAAGACCTCAAATAAATAGAGTTCTTCCAATAAGACTTCATGATTATGAAGTGGTGGGTGATGATGAAATCACACCAGATGGAGAATTAGTTCATTTTGCTTTACTTGAAGGTGTTGAACCAATCAACTATAGCAAAGCTATGAAGATTAACAAGTGGAAGTTAGCTATGGTCAAAGAGTTACAGACAATCGAAAGAAACAACACATAGGAGTTAGTCGAATTTCTAACACATACTAAAGCTATTGAATTAAAGTGGGTGTTCAACTTGAAACACAATGCAGATGGGTCAATAGCAAGACATAAAGTAAGATTACTAGCTCGAGGTTTTCTTCAAAGAGAAAGACTCGACTACTCTGAAGTATTTTCTCCAGTAGCAAGATTAGAGACTGTTTGACTAGTGGTAGCATTGGCATGCAACCAAGGCTGGTCGACATTCCATCTAGATGTGAAATCAATATTTCTGAATGGTCCTTTAGACAAAGAAGTTTATGTCATACAACCTCCTGGGTTTGTGATTCAGAAGGAAGTGAGTAAAGTATATAGATTGTACAAAGCACTCTATAGCCTCAAGCCGGCACCTAGGGCATGGAACAAGAAGACCGACTCATACTTAGTCGAATTGATATTTTTCAAATGCAAATCAGAGTATGGTGTCTATGTTCAGGTTGTAGCACAAGATATAACAATCATCTTCTTATATGTTGATGACTTGCTAGTAATTGGAAATAGTTTGGAGAACTTGTCGAAGTTCAAAGAGCTGACGAGAAAGGAATTTGAAATGTCGGATCTAGGAAAATTGTCTTATTTTCTAGGCATGGAATTTCAAATGTCGAAGTAAGGTATGGTTCTACATCAAATAAAGTATGTCAAAGAGATACTCAAGAGGTTCAGAATGGATGATTCGAATCCTGCATCTTCACCTGTAGAACCAAATATGAAGTTGGAGAAGAATGAAGAGGAAGACAAAGTCGATGTAATTTTGTTCAAGCAAATTGTGGGATCTCTGAGGTATGTGTGCAACAGTCGACTTTATATAGGTTTTGCAGTCGGATTAGTAAGCAGATATATGGGTGAATCAAGAGTGTCACATATGAAGGCTGCAAGAAGAATCCTGAGATATTTGAAGGGTTCAATAAATTGTGGAATACTATTTCGACGAGATTCTGAAGGCAAAGAAGCAATAGTTAATTGTTTTTCAGATGTTGATTGGTGTGGAGATAAGGAATATAGAAGAAGCACAACTGGATATTTCTTTCAAGTATTTGGTGCCCCAATCTCATGGTGTTCGAAGAAGCATTTTATGGTGGCATTGTCATCGTGTGAAGCTGAATATATAGCAGGATCCTATGCTGCATGTCAAGCAATTTGGATCAGATCTGTACTTGAAGAAATGACTGTCGAAGTGAAGAAACCTCTAGTATTGCAAATCGAAAACAAATCAGCCATAAATCTAGCGAATAATCCAGTTCTGCATGGAAGAAGTAAACATATTGAAGCAAGATTTCACTTCTTGAGAGAAAAAGTAAATCAAGGTGAACTTGAAGTTAGGCATTGCTCAAGTGAAGTACAGTTGGCCGACATTTTCACCAAAGGATTGAAAATCGACAGATTCTTGAATTTGAGAAAGAAATTAGGAATAGTTCAGATTGACTATTTTTGAGGATGTTTGATAACTTGGATTATGAGGGTGTGTTAAAATATTAAATTAGATTTGTTAAAATATTAGATTAGATTAGATTTGATTAGATTTAATATTTAAATATAATCCAAGTTCTGTTAGCCCAAACCTAATTAGGGTTATATATAAATAGTCATAGTGTATATCATTATTTGTACAATTCAATAATACAAATCTTTATTTTCTTTAATTATTCTCTCTTTTTCTACTCACTAAAAATACCTCACACACTAACACCTATTTAGAAACTTTCCTTTTTTATTAAACAATTGTAAATGTAAGTATGAAGTCTCGGATCACACATATTTGTGAGTAGTGTTATTGTTTCTTTTTGTTTTTTATAGGTGTACTTCAGCTTGTGCATACATTTTTTTGTGTTGTTTACCTAGCAATTAGTAATCAAACAAATGTTTAGATGAAATCATGAACTTTTCCTTATGGAAAAGCACAAGTCAGCAATTTGTAGAGAAGACAAAAGGTTTAATAGTATTCATTCTAAAAATATGGCTAGTTGCAGGATGATCTCTTACTCTCTTAGAAGATTAAATTAACAAAAAAATGAAAAAATATGAGACTTTAAATTAAGAAATTATGTGTTATATCAAAATGGATATTCATCCGAATCTCATAAAAATTAATGGAAAAAAAGTAGAAATAGAATGTCATCATAAATATAGATTAATTATTTTGTGTTTTCTTTACTACAACAATTTTAATCTTTTAAATGTATCAGAATTTGCAATTTTATGAGTACAAGAATGAAAGAGTATTTATTTTTCTTCTATAAACATTGCTGGTTAAATAATAAAATATGTTGATGAGAAATTGTGGATGTATACATAATAAAGGGTTAATATTTATTCTCTCTCTTGTTATATTAGAATTTTTTTGAAAAATTCCTGTAAAAAAAACAGTTTAATAAATTTCTTTAATATTTAAAGGTTTTTTTATTTTTTTACTTTCATCATATTCGACATGACTGTTTATTTTTTTAATTTTTAATTTTTTATTAATGTGAATGATAAGTGACTTTTTTATTTTATTTTACTATTTTAATGTTATGTTGGCATTTTATTTTATATTAGGTTTTGGTTAACATAGGAAAACATTTTAATATTCAAAAAGATACTTGAAAGAGAAAGTTGAAACCGTGGTCCGTTTGATAATAATGACGCTTTAAGTTTTGTTACAGCATGCTAAACTTATTGTATTATTATTATTTTTTACATAATCAAATATAAATCAATTTTAATAAATGTATTAAATATATTATTTTCAATATTGATAAATATATATTTTAAATTAATATTTTTGTTTCGTTTATACAATATTTTCATAAATATATTAAATATATTATTATTTTCAATATTAGTAAACATATATTTTCAATTATATAAATATTTCTCTAGTTGATACATTTTTATGTTTGATACATATTTCTAGAGTTAATACGTTTAAATATATTAATTAATATTAAAAATAATAATACATTTATTAAAATTTATTTATCTTCAAATATTTAATTAAGAAATATTCAAATATTATAAATTTATTCAAAAATATTCAAATATATTTAAACTATAATTAAAATAATATATAAATATAAATTTATTAATTTTAAGATAATATACAGATAATTATTTATTTATTTTAAATAAGACATAAACAAATATTTACTTATTTAAGATAATATAAAATAAATACTACTTACTTCAAAATAAATATTTTTTTAAACAGTAAATTTATTTTATGTAATTGAAATTATATTTTTATGTAATTTATGAATGACTTAACTAAATTATTTTTATTACAATTATTAACCACATGTAAAAAATATTTATTCTGAGATATTATAATGCAGTAACCTTAGCATGGTATAACAACCATTAAAGGCGTCATTATTACCAAATGAGACCAGCAACGAAGATGAAAGATGCCAGAGACGACTATATCATGATGAATTGAATCTTTTCCAGAGAGAGAGAGAGAGAGAGAGAGAGAGAGAGAGAGAGAGAGAGAGAGAGAGAGAGAGAGAGAGAGAGAGAGAGAGAGAGA